>CM066036.1:42216811-43455194 GCA_033557465.1 Ichthyophis bannanicus
TAGGGCTGTGTGTGTATTGTGGTGGAGGGTGTGTGTGTGTGTGTGTGTATACATTGGGATTTGTGTAATGGAGATGTGCCATAGGGCTGTGTGTGTATTGTGGTGGAGGGTGTGGGTGCTCATGCGTGGCTCTGGGCATGTAGGCTTCCGTCTCTATTGAACTTCTTCCTGTCCTGCATAAAATCCCTGTCCCTCTCACCCTCTTGCATTATTCCCCCTCTCTAGCCTTTGCCACTCTCCCTTTCCTCCTCCTCCTGACACCCCGTTTCCTTTCTTTGCACCTTTTCGCCCACGTCCCCTCTCCTTCTTGCATCCTATCCCTATCTTCTGGCCCATGCCCTCAAAGCCTGGCGTTCCTTATTCTTCAAACTCTACTTGCCTTGGAACGACAGGAATAAGGTAAACCTTCGACTTTTCTTTAGGGAAGAAAAAGGAAGCAAAATGCAGCAAATGAAGCCCTCTACTTTTCTTTGGTCAAGGGACTAGGCCAGTACCCTCAGGAGCCCCGCACTCCCTCTTTCCAGTTTGGTGGAAAAAAAGACAAAGACAACTTTCCCTCCTAAACCTCTCCCTTTATAATCTTAGGCACATCATTGTCACATCGCAGGCCATTCCCAGTGGGGAGAGCAACTTACAGATTTAGTTCCACATATTACTCAATATAGCTGCCTACATGAGCAATACTCCTGCTGCATCGAAAACACCGTAGACTCTACCACCACACATTGGCTGAACACTGAGGCAAACCACGTTAGACTAAGTCACAAGCGCATTTCCACTGTTGCTGCCAGAGAAGAGTGCACATTAACGGGAACAGACACTAGCGTGTGTTCACGATTAGTGCACATTAAGGTGGCTTAAACACCCATTGTTTTACCGTGTTCCATTTTATGCAATGGAACCTAGTTACTAATAATGCATATTGCGCATGTTAATTCACGTTAACCCAGTAGTGTACCTGCTGCATCCTGAGAGCAAGAAGTAATGCACAGGGGTGCATATTTAATGCTCAGCTTTGGGGGAGTATGAGAATCAGTGAGTGGATATGTAATGGAGAAGGGCTATCTCTGAGTCTATATAACGGGAGTAAGTGTGTGTCCTAGAGGGACTATGAAGGAGTCACACCTTGTGACAGACAATGAACCAGTGTGTAAGAGTAAGTGGGACAGTCACCTCTGGGAGGAAGAAAAGTGAGGAAGGGAAGGCAGTGACCGCATGACAGGGAGAGTCTTTTCTGCTATCATTTTTGAAGAGCCCCTTCATTTACACAATACTGTAAAAAATGTATAAAGATCTCAAATTCAATTAATATTTGATTAAGGAAGGAGGCACGGTAAGTTTCCATAGTACTGAAGGAACATATTCAAAATACAATCTCATTTTGAAACTGATCTATAAAGAGAAGAAATATGATCAGGTAACCTGAGCTAATCAAGGTGGTTTAATAAGAGGAGGCACTAATGTTTCCACATCCATTATGTGTCTTGCTATATAGAACTGATCGGTTAAGGTGGGCAATTATCCTGTCCTTCCATTAACTTGCAAGAGATTCTCATACAGCAAGTAAAAGTGTCTCTGTTAAATGTTTGTCTCTATTATAGTCAACACAGTCAACAGTTACTCCAAACTATACCATCCAAGGATACTTGGGTTTATATTTTGGTAGTTTCCTTGATAATACATTGTCCTGTGTCCAAAAATGTTATGTCCTTGGACAAGAAAGTAAGAAACAATATGCACTGATGTTTCATAGCCTTTCTATTTCCATTCCATGGAGAAATGTTTTATTTTTGAGAGCCTTTGCTCCCCTAAAACCTCATCATCAGCTAGGGGATTCACGGCACAGTCTTTTCAGATGTGTAACTGTATAGCCTACATCAGTGGTTCCCAAATGAACCAGCAGATGAGATCACAGCAACAGGTTACTTACCCTGTGACCTGTACCCAGTAGTGACTGTCAACATGAGATCCGTCAGCCAGTGAACATTCATGGGTCCTGGTCCTTCCTGGGCCTGTTTTCTATGAAAATGAAAATTCACGCAGAGCACTGGGATCTGTAAGCACGCTACATACTGACTCAAGCACCAAGCTTGTTACCCATGTTGCTACCACTGCTGCTGCTGCCTTGCTTTGGATGAGTGTGGGGGAGGAAGAGGTCTGCTGATTCGTTTTCGTCATCATCCAAGGTCACATGAAATTTTAGTCAATAAAATGGGGTCACACTGGATAAAATTTTGAGAAGCATTGCTCATGCCCTCTGCCTGCAGGTAATAAGACATCTCCAGCTCCAGGGCTGACGTTTGGGTGTGCATCCATCCATCTGAGTTGTACAACGGCACAGGAAACTAAGCATGAAGGGTGCCACTATGCCAGTGCCTCCTCCGCCCTCCACATCACGTGGGCAGGAGAATAGAGAGAGGCAGGGGGCTGGTGATAGAGCGAGATGCTGAGCGATGGGAGAGAGAGAAAGAGGACCTACTGCCATAAGCAATAGAGGGAGCATTGTGCTGGACGTGTCATCGCTAAAGGGGCGTGGAAGCGCCTATTTCAGTTTTCACAAGGGTGTCAGCTGGTTTAGAGCCAGTCCTGCCCAGTTCTAAACCTCTGAGGTGATCGTACCTAGAGGATATCCTAAAGAGCAAAACTGAGTTGGCTACTAATTGGCCTCTCCTGCAATATCCAAACGGGTATGCTTGGATGTGAGAAGCTGAGGGTCTCTCTGTCTTGGATTAACAGATCCTTTCCATTTGCCACTTGGGGCCATTGATGCAGAAAGCACCAGGCAAAATATAGAATGCATGTGACCGATTGTTCCGTGTGGCCTTTTCACAATGTGGTGGTGGCGTTGCTTTCAGATGTGACTACAAAGCTTCCCGCACAATGATACTCAGCTCTGAAATGTCAGAATAAGAGATAAGTAAGCTAAAAGGAGCCTATCTTACCAGCTGGGATATTCTATCATCAGTTTGCAGATAAACTTTGCAACACATTTTCAAACCCAGTTATTCACCTCTCTGTTAATCAGAAAGTTGAGCATAAAGTCATATGGAGAAAGGCTGTATATGGAAAGTAGAGGGTTAGTTTTGCTTAAACTGTCTTTAAAAAATAATTTAATTTTAAGGATAGCCATGATACACAGTCATGCTATAAAACATGCATTTTGACTGGCAATGTAGTTGTGTGCTACTTGTTGGTGTTCCTAAGTGATGCTTGTCTTTAATGTGTCCCATCTACCAGACGTTCTACTCTTCTAGTTTGCTACTTTCTCCTTTTTGAGGATAATTTTGTAAGGAAATACCTAGTTAATGTGCAAATTCATTTGCCTATTTAAATATATTTTATAACACAAGTAGGCGGCTGCTTGTCTTTCTAAAATACTGGCCTAAGTGGCAGAAATTATGCCTTAAGTTAAGGCGCAGACATTTACACATTTGTGTGCTCCTCCCATGTGCGTGGCCACCACTACAGTACGCACCATCATGCATTGTTTGCACTTTTCTGCCAGTCAGAATTTTAGGAGGACATTAACGTGCATATATGGAAACATACCTGCATTAATGACTAAAACAACCCCCAATTAGATGTGAACTTGGTGCCTAAAAGTACATGCACCCTTATAAATTTCCATCTTTATGGTTGTATTGGGCTAATTGACTTTTTCTCCTGGTCAAGAGATGAAAGGAAAATCTGCTTGGATTGAATCATTCATTATTCTTTCTCAAATGTGCCAGTTACTTCCCTTCCACAAGGACTCAGCGTATGGGAGGTAGTACAGCCCCACTGACATATTCTGCTATTTAGGTGTCTAATTTTGTAGAAGACAGATGACATTGTTTTCAATTTCTGACCTGCCATAAGGAAGCAGAAGAAAAATACAATCAAGCAAACTAACAAAATGAAAATAAATATATGAGGAGGACAATTACCAAAGGGATTTGGCATAGTTGAAAATTGTCCCCTCGGTCTGGTTAAAAGTAAATTGCAGCTTCACAGAACATCTACTTTTAGTCAATGAAAAACAAAAAGCTCCCCAGCAGCTTCATTAGATTAGGAGCGCAAACAACACATAGGGACTCTTTTACTAAAGCCTGCAAAGTGGATCGTGTGCGTTTTAGTGGGCGGTAATGGCCCACGGTAACTGCCAACACGTGGGCATGGCAACTACCAGCTGCTAAAACGTGCATTTATTGCCCATTGCACAAAGGAGCAGGGTCTGGATGGAGTGTGGGTGTGGAGAGTCCGTTGAAGTTAGTGTGGGGGGTATACATCACATGCTGTCAATGTGGCAACTGGCACAGATGCATTTAACAATAACTCTATGGGTGATGCTGGGTGAACCCATGTTAATTGCGCCGCATGTTAGGGTGCACATCCATGCGGTAACTGCCGGGAACAGGCTGATAGTGCCCCCAACTGTTACCACAGGGGCTTTGCACTTAAGGCACATTCGTTTTCACTCTAAATGAACATTAAGTGCAATATCCTAATTGGCTTTCGTAAAAAAGGCCCCATAGAATTGAATTTTCACATCTACGTGCCTGTCTCATCCCCATTCTGCCATCTGCAGACATACAAGGTGCAAATGTAAGCAGGTACTTTGGCATCCATGTATATCATGTGCAATTTTCAAAGGAAACAAGCCAGGTAGTTTTTCTTTGAAAATTAGCTATAAGGGCTATCGGTACAAATGTGCTCTAGCAACACCGGCAACTGAAAATTGTTCCCCCATGATTAATGTCTTCAGCTTCAAAGTGCTCATAAAGGAGGCAATTTTTTAAGGAGCTGCCTAGATTTAGACAGCAAGAATGTGTGCAAATGGGGGGTATTGTAGACATTTAGGCACATAAATGAACATGGTCACACTGCGCCATATTCTGTAAGTATGTCCATAAACATGATGGCGTGTACTTACACACTGGGCACACAGAAGGGTGGTATTTAGGTGGAGCACAGGTGAGGAACAAAGTTACACACACAAATCATAAAAATATAATTTGCTGTCTTTAGAAATCTCGGCACAGGCATTGATAGCTGCTCTAGGGCTGGTGTGGTTGTACCTTAAATTAACATCCATTTTTGAGCACCTGTGCTAGATGCTTACTTTTCTTTATTAAATATCATCTAAGTAGATGCCTGCTTATAAAATTACCCTCAAAATGTCTTTTAATAAAGCATGGTTACGTTAATTCAAGCTGGTAGGGACATGTCATTATAGGAGGATCTGTCATGTTGGAATAATTTGATTTTTCTTACTTTTGTGACAAGAAAACTTTTCACTATTTAAAACAGGGAAATCTTTTATGCATATTAATGCCACTGACTTGGATGACCCTTCTACTACAAATAGTGATTTACGCTATCAAATATTCACTCCGAATCAAAAAGAACCTTCAGATCATATGTTCCAGATAAATGCAAAAACAGGTGGCCTTTCTTTAACAGCAGAAGGTAAGAAAATTGCTTTATTTTGCCGTAAGTGACTGATTACATTGGCTATTCTGGCTGGCATCTGGAATATTCATAGGTAATTATGTTGCTATATGATTCTCTTCATGCTCATGTCTTCAGTAAGTGGAGAAACACCAAAGGGGTTATATTGGAAGCCCCATTCGCCCTTTAAACATGGATGTGACAGCTGCAGCCATGTTTAGAATAGCATTGCATGAAGGCCGTGAGATGCGCGTTTCCATGCCCAGCATGTCAATTGCTGCGCGGCTCCACCAGGGGCATAGCGGGAGCATGTCTGCGCTCAGCCTGGGAGACGCATGTGCCTACATGTCTAGGAAGTATTTCACATAGGCCAGAGATCTGCAGAGCAGATGTTTTAAATGAGCCAAATTACACCTGCTAGAAGTCACGAATAAGGATAAGACTTTGTTGGCATTTGGGACTTCTTGTGGCGGTGGTGACTGGAGGACCCTGGCTTGTGAGTTTTTAGCCTGTGTCCACATAGGTATCTTTTGATCTACTGTGTGTTCCCCTGCGGTATATTCTGTACCCCTCTCCAATTTATCCTCCTCCCCCTTTCCAAGACCCTTTTAGGTTCCTATTCCTTCATCCTCTCCCCCAACCTGTGCTGAGCCCAACCGCCCTGTGGCACACTCCCAGATCCTTGGAGTACCTTCCCAGTTCCCTGCTGCCTGTCTATGTTTGGCTAAAAGTTTCCTACAGCCTCTATGTCTCTGTTTAGTTTCCAGCTATCTGTGTCTTTGCAAGGTTCTCTGCTGTGTGTGTTTGTGTGTGTGTGTGTTTGTGTAAATGGAGGTGCATGTGCAGGGCTATGAGTGTTGGTGGTGGAAGGCAGGAAGCATGGATGAGATGAACACGCTAGTTACACTGGCCCTTCTGCATGAAACCCACAGGCAGTACAGGAGAATCACTAGGAGGCACCCATATCAGAGGGTCTACCAGTCTAGGACCCAATTCCTAGTCCTCACAGATAAGCAGCGCCTCACCAGGCTCCACTTTGACAAGGCAGCCATCCACCTTCTCTGCCAGAAGCAAGAGCCACTTTTTCGCTCTGCAACACAGAGGGGCCTGCCCAAGGCCTCCTCAAGATCATCACTGCTCTGGCCTTCTTAGCTATTGTCAGATTCCAGTTTATGTTGGCTACCACTGTGGGTCTCAGCCAGTCAGCTGTTTTCACAGTGCATCTCACAGTTCCTGAGAGCCTTTCTCACCCACACTACAGAATATGTAGTCTTCCCACAGACCATCCAGCAGAGGCAATAAACCATAATCCAGTTCCATGAGGTGGCTCACTTCTCATCAGTACTGGACTTCCCATGAGGAAGGAAGGCCACCTACCGCAACAGGAAGGCATTCCACTCACTCAACCTGCAGTTGGTCTGCAATGTGCAGAGGGAGATAACAGATATCGTCCCCAGGTTTCTGGGTTCCTGTCATTACTCCTACTTCCGCACCCATTATGGAAGCGATGAGTTTGACAGCAGAGATGTAACTGGTGGATGGCTGCTACTACTGCTACTACTACTACTGAACATTTGTATAGCGCTACAAAACATTTGCAGCATTGCACAGACACATGTAAAGGACGGTCCCTGCTCATCGGCACTTACAATCTAGTCAAAACAGACAACATAGTAGTTGGGATACATTTAGGGGGAATGGTAAGGAAGCACAAAGGAGATCAGGTGAGTCAAGATCCGAAAGCAGCAGTGAAGAGGTGAGTTTTCAGCCTGGATTTGAAAAGAGTCAGAGAAGGCGCCTGAAGTACAGACTCAGGTAGTTTGTTCCAGGCATAAGGAGCAGCATGGTGAAAGGAGTGAAGTCTGGAGTTATCAATAGAAGAGAAGGGCACAGATAGAAGCAATTTGCCAGAAGAGTGGAGTTCCCGAGGAGGAGTGTAGGGAGAGAGAAGAGAGAAAAGGTAGTGAGGAGCTGCAGAGTGAATGCACTTATAGGTCAGCAGGAGAAGTTTGAACTGGATGCAGAAATGGATAGGGAGCCAATGAAGTGACTTGAGAAGAGGGGTGATATGAGCATGACAAGGCCGGCGGAAGATTAACCGTGCAGCAGAGTGTTGAAAAGATTGAAGGGGAGAGAGATGATTCAGAGGGAGACCAGCAAGAAGTAGGTTACATTAGTCTAGACGGGAGGTGACTAAAGAGTGGATAAGTGTCTTAGCAGTGTGTTCAGAAAGGAAGGGGCGAATTTTATTAATGTTGTAGAGAAGGAAACGGTACGATTTAGCTATCAGTTGGATGTGTGTGGAGAAGGAGAGAGAGGAGTCAAAGACAACCCCAAGGTTGCAAACTGAGGAGACAGGGAGGAATAGCATTATCCACAGAGACTGAGAAAGGAAGAAAGGGAGAGGAGGGTTTAGGGGTAAAAATAAGAAGATCACTTTTG
Source organism: Ichthyophis bannanicus (assembly GCA_033557465.1). Lineage (NCBI taxonomy): Eukaryota > Metazoa > Chordata > Amphibia > Gymnophiona > Ichthyophiidae > Ichthyophis > Ichthyophis bannanicus. The sequence continues at coordinate 42,224,684 of CM066036.1, forward strand.
GCCATATTCAGTTTCAAGTGGCGGTGAAATATCCAAGCAGTAATGTTAGAAAGGCAGCCAGAGATCCTGGCCTGGATTGGTGGAGAGATTTCAGGTGTAGAGTCATCAGTATAAAGATGGCACTGAAAGCCATGGGACGAGATAAGTGCACCAAGGGACTGGGTATAGAGGGAGAAAAGGACTGGACCCAAGACAGATCCTTGGGATACACCTACTGAGAACAGGATAGTAATAGTGGAGGATCCACCAGAACAAACACTGAAAGAGTGATGGGAGAGATAAGAAGAGAACCAGGACAGCACAGAGCCCTTAAAACCAAGCAAGGACAAGGTATCGAGGAGACGATTGTGGTCAACAGTGTCAAAAGCAGCAGAAAGGTCAAGGATAAGGACTGAGTAAAGGCCCTTGGATTTAGCCAAGAACAGATCACTGAAGGCTTTGGCAAGAGCCATTTCAGTAGACTATAAAGGACAAAAGACAGATTGTAAAGGATCCAGGAAGCCATGAGGGGAAAGAAAGTTGAGGCAACGGCAGTAAACTGCACATTCAAGTAGTTTCGAAATGAAGGGGAGGAGGGAGATGGGTCGATAATTAGAAGGACACATAGGGGTATGTTTACTAAACCGTCTTAACGTGCGCCCGGCGATAGTGTGCAGGCTGCCATAAAAGGAGTGGGCGTTTCAGTCTTAAAGTAGCAAAACGGGATTATCGTGTGATAACGCGCGCTGCTGCGCACATTATCGGGCAAAGTGCCGCTAAGCGCGTTAACACGCGGTAATCTTAAGTAGGCGCCCAGACATGCAAGCATACAAACAGAGGTGTAGCACAATGGTTAATACACTGAGTGATGATACAGGGGTCATGAGTTTGATCCCCCAGTGTGCCTAAAACATAAGGCTGGTTGAGGCATCAGCTTTGACATGTAAGTTTTGTTTCTTGAGGCATTTTATTTGTATTTTAATTATTGCTGCCAGCAAACACACCCTCACGTGCCGTAACCTAAAGTGCTGCATAAGGCACCCTATAAGGCACTCCATAGGGCACATTATAAAGTGCACTGTCCGCCACGGCACCCTATAATGTCCCCTATAGGGCACCCTATAAGGCACTCCATAGGACACCTTATAAGGCACCTTATATGGACTGTAACCATAAGATGCCTCAGAAGGCGCTTTATAGGGCGCCCTATAAAGCGCCTTCTGAGGCACCTTATGGTTACAGTACTCTGAGGGTGTTTTTGCTGGCAGCACTAATGTACATTAAAAATAGACAATGCTTTGGACAGCCCTATCAAATAACCCCACTGGGGGTTTGAACCCATGACCTCTGGCTACACAGCCAATGAAGTAACCAGTGGGCTACAGCTGCTAACAAACCCCTGGCTGGCTGCAGAAGGACTGCACGTCACCACACAAACAGTCTGCTGTGATCACCAGGATAGGGTTAACCTACCCATAACCATGATGCACTGCACATGCAAATCAGCAGTCTACAGATGATCACAAGATGGGGTATGCACCTCCACAGCACCTCGGCCTGGTAGGGGGAACTTACCGCGTGTGTTACTGGCACAGAGTAGCTACACACCGTCACATTGTGCGGGTACTGTGCTCACCCTGAGGGTGAGGTGGGGCACCCAGCACCAGGTCCACAGCACCTTCCATGGCAGAAATAGGCTATGCTGCAGATCTCCAGCAGTGCTAGTGGGTGAGATAGGTAGTGCCTGCAGACACACCTTGGATACATCTGTATTTCTCAGTCAGGTTTAGGCCTTATGGACCCATAGGCAGATTATGTACCACCACCCAACCCACCCACCCTATGGGGCTGAGGGTGGGAAACAGGGTCTCCCACCAATAGATCCACATTCTACCTCCCTGCAATGGTGGCAGTAGAGGGGACCATCAACCCCAGTCTTGCTGGGGAACAGATACTCTCCAGGGCAGTCAATGCAGCTCTGTACACATCCATAAAGCAATAGCAGACAGACATTAGGCCTGGAAATGCTCAGCTGCACCCCACCACTATCTGATATTCTCCTGCAGCAAGCCTCCAGCCACTGCACCCTGCAAGGTGTTCCAGCAAGACACATACTAGCTGCAGACAGTCTGCTAGCTAGTCCATAGTGCATGCTCCTGGAGGAGATGCAGGCACCCAGAACTGTCAGCATGCACATCAAGCAGATAAGTCAGTGATTGGGCCCCAAAAGGGAACCCATAAATATCACATGAGAGAAATACTATATAACACTATGGGGGAACCTAGCCATGCTCAGTCAGGGTGAGAGTGATCTCCCAGCAGGACATGCTGTGGACACCCTGTCTGTGCAGGTGGTGGCCGGGCACTACAATGTCTCAGCCATTGCCCTATGCCCTGTGCAGATGCATCCTGGCCAGGCCACCCTGTCCGGGTTATACCCATGGTACCTTGCTCCTCATTATGCACATTGGCAGGCCAATACTGGCAACAGTGCTGGCAGTGTGGGCTGTGGAGGGTGTTTGCAGCCACCACACACTGGATAGACCAGGGGTGGGCACCTCCGGTCCTGGAGGGCCGCAGACCAGTCAGGTTTTCGGGATATCCCTAATGAACATGCATGAGATATATATGCATTAGAGATATCCTGCCAACCTGACTGGTTTGTGGCCCTCCAGGGCTGGATTTGGAGACCCCTGCCTTATACCTCTGTCATTTAATATCGTGAGTGGGCAAGGTACAGATGTCCTAGACATCGAAAGGGTATATAGAATGTGTCACATTCCTCCTCGATTCTCACCACCACCAAAAAGTTGTCTCATAGACAATTTTTTGGTGGTGGTGAGAAGTGAGGAAAACTGTGATAAATTCTATCTAACACTCCACAGACATCAGAAAGGTTGCCATGATGCAGCTCAATCAGAAAATTGTACTTAACTTCGGAATTGCTATCTGCCAGTAATCATAGCAACCTTTTGATAGCTGTGTACCGTATTCCCAGGTTTAGGGTGGCATTGCTAAGGTATGCAACAGCTAGTATTGGGAGATGCAAGCAGAGCCGAATGTCCTACATCTCCAGGAGGCATTGGATAATGGAACCTGTGGGTGTGGGTATGTCTGCCCCTGTTGGCTGCTGCTTTATGGCAGAGGTTCCCAACTCCAGTCCTGGTGTGCCAAACACTGTTCGGGTTTTCATGCTGTCCCTCATGAATATGCATGAGATACATCTGCATACCATGGAGGCGGCGCATAGAAATGCAGCACATGCATCTTTATTAGAGGCAGCATGGAACCTGAATGGTGTTTGGCCCTCCAGGACTGCATTTGGGAGACTCTGCTCTAGGTAATGTGCCTGTTTATGGTGTCTGTGCTCTTTAGGGTAAAATGTAGGTGTTTTGGGCATGTTTACGTCATCTGCAATAAAGGTTCTGTCTGTATTAGCACGTTTTAGTAGTGGGTAAAATATGGGGACTGGGTTGGCAGGAACCACAGCTGGGACTTGAACCTGTGACCTTCTGCCTCTGAATACACTGGTTGTGTGCACTGCACCACTGTGTTGCCACAGAGACAGTGCATTCCCTGGTGATACCATGACTGTTCGTCCGGCAGGGCCTGTCTGTGGCAGTGCATGGCACCCACCTACACAGGGCTAGGCCATGGTCTGCTCTAGGCAGCTGCCACTGCCCCCCCCCCCTCCACCACCAGTACCCCTCTGCCACCATGCTGACATGCCCTTCTGCTGGTGGTGCTGGTGGTGCGCAGTCTCAGGCCATCCAGTGTGCAGGTAGGCAGCTGCCTATGGTGCGGGTTCTGGGGTAGGGGTGCCTGCATAGATGTCCACACTTCCCCCCCAACACCGCCTGCCAATGTTCTGTGCCCTTGGAGGTACCTGCTGGGTACTATCCCCTGTGACACTGTGATAAACACACTCGTGCCCATGTTGGGCCCTCATCAGTTGCTGTCTGGCTGCTGTACAGTTTCAGCATTCCTAAGTGCCACCTAGGCATCTGCCTAGTCCGCACTGTGCCCCAGCTGCACCACCGCATGTGCCGCCTGCAGCCCTCTGTATCCCATTTTCAAGCATCTGTCCAGTTGGCCATTCCAACATGCCCGCCCTGCTGTTGCCGCACATGTGCACGCCATAGGAAACCTGTCCGATGGAGAGGAAAACCCTGCACAGCGCAATTTCACTGTGGGCTCATTCACCTTGTATGGGGACGGAGCATGGACCCTTCCAGAATTCATATCCTTTTTTGGGTGCTTTCTTGGGATTGTTTTTTGATGTTTCCCATTGAGATCACTATTGCCCAGCTTGGTTATTTTATTTTTCCATTTTCTTCTGTTCATTTTCACTGTTTATCTGCCCTTTTGTTCCGTGCACATGTATCACACTTATCACTTTTTTGTAGGTTTCCCTGGTTTTGCTGTACATTGCTGACAGAAATGGTTTCTCTTCCCTTTAAATCAGCTCTAACGCCAGGGTTTCACTGGCGTTAGTTTTCAGCCTCAGATTTCACAGCGGGGAGCCTCTCCCCTCCCACTCTCCACCCATTGACCCCTTCTCTCCGCCCCTGGGGAACCTTCTTCCGCCCTCCGGGGGCCTTTCTCTGCCTTCAGCGCTCGTTTGCGCCACTGCGTGCGTTATCGCGCGCTAAGGTACCTCTGCACCCACCTACCTTATCGCGCGATAACGTCACAGAGCGCACATTAGGATGGTTTAGTAAACATACCCCATAGGGTCTAGTGAGGGTTTCTTGAGAAGAAGTGCGACCACAGCATACTTGAAGGCTGCAGGGACAGTTGCAGTGGAGAGCGATAGGTTGAGAATATGAGAGATTGAAGGAACAACAGTGGTGGAGATAGAGCTTAGGAGATGGGTGGGAATAGGCTCAGAGGAGCAGTTAGTGAGTTTGAAGGAGGAAATAAGGTGTGTGGTTTCCTCCTCAGAGATCATAGAAAAGGAAGAGAGGGTAGCAGAGGTAGGGGGGAGTTGAGAGTGAAGAGGGGAAGGAGGGGAAGTAGCTGACATCGTGGGGAATTGGAGTGTGATCTTGTGGATTTTGTCATGGAAATAGCCAGCCAGTTTGGGCTATAGGGAAGGAGGGGTAGGAGGCGGAGGCACCTTGAGGCGAGAGTTGAGAGTTGTAAAGAGACGGCGAGGGTTAGAGGCAAAAATGTTGGTCAGATGGACATAATAGTCTTATTTGGCGAGTGCTATGATTGACTGGAAAGAGACTAGCATGAATTTGAAGTGTAGAAAGACCGCAAGAGTGTGGGATTTGAGCCAAGCATGCTCAACTGAACAGGCACAGGAACGTAGATAGTGGGTAGTGGAAGACAGTCAGGGCTGGTTTATAGTATGCCTCACAGGATGTGGCATGGACAGAGCAAGAGCATCCAGAGCAGAGGAGAGCGCAGCATTATAGGAAGCTACTGCCTCATCAACAGACTCAGATGACATAGTGGAGGAAAGAGAACCAAATGGTCAATAGCATGAAGATTTCTAAAGAGGTTGGAGGAGACAGGGTGAAGTTGAAGTGGTGAGTGATGAAGAATGAAGCTTAGCAGATGATGGTCCAATAAGGGAAGGACTTAGGGACAGAAGTTTGAGGGTAAGCAATTAGAGAAGAATACAAGGTCAAGGCAGTGGCCGTGCTGATGAGTGGTGGCAGTAGAGCAAAGATGGAGGTCGAATGAGGAGGTAAGAGAAAGTAGCTTTAAAGCATAAGAGTCAGAGGGGTTATCAACATGAACGTTAAATTCCCCAAGAATAAGGGAGGGGGAAGATAAATCCAGAAAGAAGGAAAGCCACAAGTCAAATTCAGTGAGACAGGTAGAGGTGGACTTGTCAAGAGAGGTGAGGTGAGGTGAGGTGAGGTGGACTTGTCAGAGAGACAGGTAGAGGTGGACTTGTAGATAAATAACAGCTAACCGGAGAGATAGTAGAGTAAAAAGGCAGATGGAGTGGACTTCAAAGGAGTGAAAGGAGTGAGACTAAAGCAGTAGGAGGGGTTGAAATTGGCAGGAAGTAGAAAGTAGAAGCCCAACACCATAACCACAGCCAATGGGATGAGGCATGTGGGAGAACTGATAGCTGCCATGACAGAGAGCAGCTACTGACATCCAGTCTTCTGGGAGGAGCCAGGTCTCAGTTAGAACAAGAAGATGGAGAGCATTAGAGATAAAGAGATCATGAGTAAAGGCAAGTTTATTTGAACGGAGGGTGCGTTCCACAAATCACATGAGAAGGGGAGAGAGGAAGGATAAAGGAGAGGGATATGAATAAGATTTGAGCAGTTGAGTGACGATCTGTCCTGGGAGTGTGACAAAAGTCTAGGAGGGCCAAGGTTGGGATTGATATCTCCAGATGACAGAAGGAGAAGAAGAGTGTGGGGAAGAGAGCAGACAGCACAGTGGTAATGAGGGTGAGGTTGTTTTAGAGAGAGGAGATGGCTGAATGAGAGGGAGAAAGTGGTGAAGCTCAAAAGCTGATGATAGCATAGAGAACAAGATGGTGGAGAAAGTGAGAATGGTAAAGAGGAAATAAGGGGGGATTTGAGGTGTTGGTAGGAGGGAAGGCAATCAGGGAGTATGAGGAGTAGAAAGAGAAAGTGATGAGGAGCCATAAAAAAGAGAGATGAAGAGGAGAACAGAAATCAGAAGTACCTGTGAAGAATCATAGTCATGAGCACAAGATGGCTATAATGCCATAGGGTGGGTGGGTAGAAGGGTAGTAGAGAGGGATAAAAATTATGAGGATATGCAGAGACAGGTACAAATGGAGGAAACAGAACAAATGTACAGATATAAAAACAGCACACTAATAATGATAAAATAAATATATCAATGGGCACACAGGGCTCACAGGCTGGCAGGTAAATGTGCCCACACTGGCAGCAAAGCAGGTAAGCAGCTTCTCGGTGCTGAAGCAGAGAGACATCAGCACATGTGGGAAACAAAACAGGAAGAGAGGTTTAAGCAAAGCCTCAGGAGGTGGGGGGTTAGTCACTCAGGGAAAGTAAAGCAAGAGACAGGAAAATGGAAAATGCTGGATAAAACACCAGGACAGAGAAGAAATAGGTCTCAACAGACAGAAACTAGAAAGTTGCAAAAAGTTATGAGGATATGCAGAGACAGCTACAAATGGAGAAAACTAACCAAACATACAGATAAATAAAGAAAGAGTCTTAGAAGCTTTCTGAAATTCTAGATAGTCATGGACAGCAAAAAGTAAAGCATTCCATACCTTAGGACCAATAACTACTTTTGTTGTCTGGGCATTTTATTTTTCTAATCAGGTGGTTCTAGTCCTTCTCTTCCATTTTCCTTGTGCCGATCTTCTCCTAAGTTCTTTTTCAGGGTCACCTTTCTATTTCTTCTCTCTTCTCTGCCTCTGCCTCTGCATTCATTGCTAGATTTTGCACCTCATTCTCCCTTTCTCTAACCATACAGTCCACTGTCTCTCTCTTTTCACCTCTCTTATCTACCAGCTTTTCTATCTCCCACTCTCACCTCATTCCCAGATCTCCCATTGCCTTTGTTTCTTTCTCCTTTCTCAGCCTTTCACCCAGTGTGTAGTCCTCATTTCCATCCTCTGTACATAGAAACATAGAAAAATAGAAATATGACGACAGAAAAAGACCACCTGGCCTATCTAGTCTGTCCTTCCATATTAACAACTACAACAGTCCCCTTTTTTCCTTTAGAGATCCTCTGTGTTTGTCCCATGCTTTTTTGAATTCAGTTACTGTCCTCATCTCTACCACCTCCACTGGGAGACTATTCCACAGATCCACCACTCTTTCCATAAAGAAATATTTCCGCATATCACTCCTGAATCTATCTCCCTTCACCCTCATCCCATGTCCCCTCGTAGCAGAACTTGCTTTCAATTGAAAGAGGCTCTCCCCCTGAACATTTATGCCACAGAGGTATTTAAACATCTCAATCATATCACCTCTATCTCGCCTTTCCTCTAAGGTGTACATATTAAGATCCTTAAGTCTGTCCTCATATGCTTTATAATGAAGACCACTAACCGTTTTAGTAGCCACCCTCTGCACCGACTCCATTCTGTTCACATCCTTTTGAAGGTGCGGTCTCCAGAATTGCACACTATACTCCAAATGAGGTCGCACCAAAGACTATCACCTCCTTTTTTCTGCTAACCATTCCTCTCCATATGCACCCAAGCATCCTTCTAGCTTTTGCCGTCGCCTTTTCTACCTGTTTAGCTACTTTAAGATCATCAGACACAACCACGCCTAGGTCCTGCTCTTCTTTAGTGAACAAAAGTACTTCACCCCCATACTATATTGCTCCCTTGGATTGCTGCAGCCCAAATGCATGACCTTACATTTTTTAATATTAAATCCCAGCTGCCAAATTCTAGACCATTCTTCAAGCTTAGCTAGATCCCTCCTCATGTTATCTACACCTTCCTGGGTGTCTACTCTATTGCAGATTTTGGTATCATCCGCAGAGAGGCAGACCTTACCCGACAGCCTTTCCGCTATATCACTAACAAAGATACCCCAACCAAGTCCTCATCTTCCTTTCTCTGACTCCCATTCCCTCGCCACACTGTTTCTTCCCTTTCACTCAACCCCTCCTAGTCTTAAACCTCTCTTCTTTTTCTTAGCCTTCAGCAAGCTTTCCATTCCCCCTCTTTCAACTTCTCCCTAATCCCATTTCCTCATTCTCTCACCTTTCCACAGTCCCCTATCTCTTTACACTGCTTCTCAGTCCCTTCAGATCCTTTACACTATTCTTCTACCCCTCCCTTCAGATACTCTTCCCCCCCCTTCTCACCCTCTCCTTTGCATCTCCAGGGGCGCTCTCCGCTTGGCACATGCTCATTCCAGACACTTGTTTTCCCCTTATTATTATTATTATTTAAAAGTATTTAATATACTATACTTCTCTTCATACAAAGACAGCAGACTGGTGCACCATCTCAGTCAGGGAATAATAATAAAATCAAAATAATATAAAATCAATAAAAACATACTTCCAGACTATAAACAAAATATATCAAAAGACATTATCATTATCAAAACATAAAAGACAGGAAAGGAAGAGAACAATAGCACCAATAGGCACATCAATTCAATCCGCCAGATGCCTCAAATTAGGTAAAATATTGAACAAACAGGCAGGTTCTTATACCCTTCTTGAAGTTTTTCATGGAGCTTTCCTCAACGCCATGGCAATGAATTCCATAATAGCTATGAACAGAATGAACAATTCTGAGAAAATACATACATCTTTAAACCAGAGAAGAAATATCAGATCTAAAAGTTAACTGAGAGTCAAGAAACACACCCAGGACAGTTACAGAATCCTCTAATATTATGTAAGATCTGGTAATCAAAGGCACAAATGGAGGAGGAAGCAATCTTTCAGAATACAAAATGGCCTCCGATTTCACTGGATCCAGTTTCAATTGGTGTGAATGCAACCATTCATCCACTGCCAATAAGCATTCGTCCAGCCCACTTGCTGATTTTGCTTTAACAGGGTCCCAATCAGTGCATTTTCCCTAGCTAAAATGATGCCTGCACTCATATGCAAGACTCTTTCATTAATACATGAGTAACATGGGTCCATTTTAGCAGGCCATGAAAAAGGTGCTGGTACTCAGTACCACCGAGTACCCCCTCGCAAAAGGCCCTGGTCCCAATAATGCAGGAGTTGAATCTCATTAACATACATTTATATGTTTAAGCCAAAACCTTGCACCGAGGTTGTAAGTGGGGCTATGAAAACATTTTGGTGCTAAAATAGATTTCCGTGGGACCCCACAGGTTCTATTTTTCTTCAGAGAAAAATCAGTTCCTTAAAAAAAATGAAAAGAATGTGCTGATATGAATGAATAAAAAGCACACTTAAGAGCACATCCTTGATACCAATAGCCATTAGCCTTTAAGTAGCAGCATATGATCGATCATATTAAATGCAGATTTCATGTCAAGAAAAATAAGAACAAATTTACATCCATCCAGGTACTCATAGATATCAGTAACCACGCTCAACAATGCCTTCTCTGTTCACCAAGGCCTTTCCTAAAGGCTGGTGGCTGAGGTGCAGAGCATTTTTTATACTGCTTTATCAATTTAGTCAAAGCGGTTTACATTGTATCTTAAACGTCGTAATAATGTACATTAAACAGGGACTTTGATAACTTGGATTCTTGTGAGGCAATGGAGGGATGTGGTTTGCCCAAGGCCACAAAGAGTACTAGTGGTAATCGAACCCTGGTTGGTTCCCAGGCTATTCCTCCACTCCATTATGTTTATCCAGGAAATCAGTTGATCATGAATAACCTGCTTGGCCATTTTAGCCAATAAAGGCAGATTTGAAATAAGCCAATAGTTAGGCAGATTTTCCCAATTGGCTGTAGGTTTATTTAGAAGTAGCCAAACATAAGCATCTTCCTAAATTCATGGACCATGTCCAGTCTTTAAACAAGAGTTAACTAAACTCAGAATCAGCAGACTAAGAGTACCAGAAGCTTTTTGATGAGCTTAGCAGGAATGAAGTCATGGATGGAAGTTGCATTATACATACTGTAGACATAGGAGTTTTGTCAATGAATCATATCAATAGACATGGATGAAACAAGATTAAAGCCTGAAAGCCTTCCGTCTGGAAAGAATATGTTCTCTGGAGATCCACTCGCATCTAATTCAGCTCTCAGAGCATCATTTTTTGAGAGGGCTACCAGATCCGATTTCTCAGAAAAGTCGGCCCTTAATTGAACTTTGTCATCCAAATACACTTATCCACCATTATGGGAACTGGCAGCTGAGTGGCTGAGTTAGCCCTAGTAAATAAACTGCCTTAAAAGGTTGCTGTATCAGATTACCTAAAGTGCAAATACAATGTCATAAAAAGTGTCTTTGGCCTTACAAATTGCAGATTTATATATTTGAATCTGAACTTTATATGCAGAAAGACTCTGTTCCGAACCAGTTGACCACCAACATTTTTAAGCCTTCCATTTTGATCTTCATTGCAATCATATCTCAGCTGTATACCAAGGATACTCATGCTTTAAAGGAACATAAAATTCCCTTACGGGAGCAACTTGCTCAAGAGCAGCATGAACAGTCCCAACCCATTTCTCCACTTGACCAACGGCAGCTGGAAAATATCAATATTCACACTGTAGTCTCCTAGAAAACTTTCTAACCTTAGGGCCCTTTTTACTAAAGCCCATTAGCCAGTTAACATGCATTTTAATGCATGGCAACTAACAGAAATACTAATATGTGAGCATGACTGCCATCACACGCCAAAATTCACGCTAATCTTTGATTGTAAGATGAGATGGGAAATGGGTAGAGTGTGAGCATGGAGATCGCATTATTGCTAATGCCAGGGCAATCGCCGCATACTCAGCAGCATCATGGCTCTTAATGCATCTTCACCTAATGACTCCTCTATGGGAGTCATTAAGCGAATCAACTTTAGTGGAGTGTACATTTGAGTGGTCCATCATACATTAGCTGGCAGGAACATACTGGTCACACTCTCGACAGCTGATGTTGAGACTTAGCAATTAACCATGTTTGGTGTATTAATTGCAAATCTTTAGCAGACTTTCGCAACAGGGACCCTTAGTATCACGGAAGCTATCTGATATAAATGGACAGAAAAGGAATGAAAAAATGATCTGCCTGTGGCACAAGTAACAAAATGAATCAGCCAAAAATAAATAATTATGAGACAAAAAATAAATTCAAGCACAAGTGGGCACAAAATAATGTAACTTCAACCCTAAGTCGTCTAACAAAGTTAAGACGCTCTCCTCAAGCACGGACCTGGGAGCACCTGCCTGCAGATTAAAATCCCTCAGCATAACGAGTGGTCAACACATGTGCCAGTTCATCCAAATATGCAACAGTAAGGGGGGGGGCATAATAAATCAACACACTTTTTAAACAAGGAGATGCAGTAATGTGAATAACCTGAGCTTCCATATAGTTAGAAGCAAAAGAGGTCATCTTTTTGCACTTGACTGTCAGTGCAAAGAAACATCCTGCTGCCCCCCCCCCCCCCTAGTTTTTTATAAGGCTGATGTACTGCAAAGGCAAAGAAACCCCAAGACTTAAATTCTGCAAAAAAAAAAGTCATCTCCGGTCAGGCAGAAAATATTCAGATGATGCAGAAAAATTAATGAAAACCAATCAGTGAATCCTTCCCATTTATCGATCTAATATTAAATAAACCCAATTTCAAAACATCAACTTCTCTTAACAGAGAGGAGGAATTAAAGGGAGAAACTCTTGGTAGAGCAACCAAGGGAACAAAATCAAGAACTAAGGTAAGATAGGCCACACTGCAATGTAAGATCCACCTCTTCTCCATCTAGCTAGACCACACTAGCTAGCCTGACTGAAAACAGGCTCTAAAAAGACACATTTCAAACCAAATAAAAATGAAATAAAAGGGTGTCTGAAGGAGTGCACTATTAAGCAGACACCTCCACTAAAGCATGTTATTTAAGTAGAAAAGCTTCCAGTTACCTTTGGGGCATGTTCTTAGGGAAGGGGACATTTTGCTAAAGTATAGAGGATGTGGGAGGCTCTACATAGATGAAACAAATTGTGCCTTAGGAGCATGTTGGGAGCATAGCTCAAATGTAGCTAATATCGGAGACTCTGGAAAGGTAAAATAAACTGCACCTCACTATTAAACATTAACAAATAAAAGTTGTTTCCTTCGTCCCTCCTCCAGACACTTTCCCCTCTTCAGTTGCCCTTTCTCCCCTCTTTTCTCTCCACTCTTCCTCTCATTGTCACCTTTTCATCCATCCGTCTTCCTTCTCACTCCTGATAGAAACAGAAACAGAGAAAGATGATAACAGATAAAGAGATACGGCCTTCCATGCCAATTACTAAGCTCTAAAGTCCCTTTATTTCCTCTAGAGATCCTCCGTGTTTGTCCCATGCTTTCTTGAATTCAGATACAGTCTTTGTCTTTGCTACCTTCTTCAAGAAGATACAATCTCGTTCTCCCTCTTTCTCCTCCCTCATGTTCTTCTCCTATTTCAGCCCCCCCTCCTGAAGATACTATCTCCTCATTCCTGGTATGAACTGGCCCTCTGCCAGAAGGACATTTTTCCTGATGCCAGCATGGACTGTTCCCTCTATTTTTTTCCGGAGCATTTGCCGATGAGTGGTAACAATGGTGAAGGGTCCTGACTCCCCTAGCATTTTGGCCTTTTATCCCTCAATCTCAACAAGTACACACTAGAGTCCAGGAACTAAGCAAGATGCCGTTCAACCTGTCTACCGCTTACTCACTCTGTTACTCCTGCCAGTTTACTGGGTAATGCAGCATAATATTTTCCAGGAAACCCTTTTCTAACCATTTTATTTCGTTCTATTTTATTCTTTTTTTCTTCCTTTTTGCTTCTTTCTTTTCCTCTCTCCTGATTGCTCTTTGGTTTCTTTCATGTGTTTTCATATTTTATTTTTGCTTATTTTCATTCTTCTATCTTGCCTCATTTATTCATTTTCCACTATTCTTCATGTCCTCTGTCCTCTGATTTGTATATTTCTTTATTCTCTAGCCCATTCTTGTCTCTCAGACATTCTTCTAGAGGTTTCTGTAATGCTGCCCTCCCCTTCCTAATCTCATCCCATGTCCCTTTTACTTTCTGTCTTTTTTGGTTTACTTTCACTTTATGCTGTCTCTTGAAATGTATCACTCTTATCTCTTCTCCTCTCATATACCAACTCCCATACACATAGAAATTAAATTCCCTTCCTCGCTTACACATCTTTCTTCTTCTCTCACACATAGCTCACTTGCTTCTCTCACAGACATCCCTTTCCTCTTCCCCTCATTTTTCTTCTCTGTCACCTCTCCTTCCTTGATCCCTCCCCTCTTCCATCACATTTACACTACCCCTCCCCTAGCATTCTCTCCTCTGTATCTTATCCCATTCCCCCACCATGTGCCCTGGCCACCTTAGCACCTCCCACAGATCCTTCCCCAGACTCTCAGCCCCTCCTCTTCGACCTTTATCTGTTCCTTTCACTGCTTCTTCAGCATACTGTCCTCTGTTGCCTGCTTCTATCTTCCATATAGCATTTATGAAAAGTACAATGCTTTAAGAACAGCTACACAGGGAAGTAATTTTCTAGCGATGCCTCCTGGGTGTGATCTAATAGTAACACTGTAATATACGTGTGCATATTCTTCAGGTGTTAGGTGCACTTTAATTTAACAAAGATCTGTAAACATTCAGTACAGCATCTAACTTACCCAATGTCCTTGAAAAGTCTCGCATGTGATTTGAGTTTCACATAACAAGATGTCAGCTTGATATATACTTTTAAAGCATGCTAACAAATATTCATAGAGGCCACTTCCTAGACCTCTTACAAACACTGCCCCCAGTTTACTACTGTGAGACTACCACTAGGGGGCCACAGCTACCATTTTGACAAGGGAGCTGCCAGAGCAAGAGCACCTGAGGATTGCTCCTACTGCCCCCTTCTCACTGTCCTCCTGAGGGAGACCTCCAGTAAGTGCTTGTGGAATGCAGAGGAGCAGGGGGGGTAGGAGGGACCGAGGGGGCCTGTTATTTTAAAACAGATTAGAGGAGGGGTTGGGTTTGAAGGGGTGGGGTGAGTTCAAGGAAGGTGTTATTTGAAAATGGATAGGAGTGGGGATGAGTTTGAGAGGATGTTATTTTAAAAGGGATCAGAGGGTAGGGGGTATATTTTCTCTATTGCCTGCACAGCGCTTTTAAAGATAGCAGGGCTGGCTAGGAGTCTGTTATCTTTGCCTTCCTGCAGCCAGGAATGCACAATGTTCAGGACTTTAGCAAAGCAAAATTAAATTTACCACAGGATTCAGCAAACTGAGGTACCATAATTCAGTGAATTCTGCGCTAAACGTTTGCACAACGATGTTCTAGTTTACTGCAAATCAGTAAATAGGGGCCGCCACTGGGATCTCCTCCATTCACAGTGCTCCAATGAATTGTTTTGTTTTCTAGATCTTTCAAGATCACACGGCATCATCCACCCTGAGGTAGCTTCTTAGAACCCACAGGATCAGTCCACGTCCGTCGCCAATTGCCAAGGGTTTCTTACCTGGGGAAGAATGAATTAGGATTTTAAAAAAAATAATAATTATGAACATGAACAACTAACATGATAGGTTAGGCTGAAGGATAGCATAAAGTTCATTCTGTTCAGCGTTCCTAATTTGTTTTTCTGATAACCAACTCGTCAGGATCCAGGCTAAAACAAACAGAAAGACTCTGCCGCAGCCACTTTGATCTCCTCTGAAAGCATCGCAACAGCATCTAAACTCTAAGCAGATCACTAGACTCCTTGATCAGCTTGTCTAGACACCTTTTAAAAACATCCATGGAGATTTAGTACTCTTGTGAAAATGGAGGGGGTGGAAGATATGAAGAGTTAAATAATTATAAATAGGCAGCATGCACAAGGACGATTTAGAAAGAGACGTTTCATATATAATTTTAAGGGTAGGGGATGTGCAGGCTGCGGAACTGCATGGTCAGATTTGGTTTTCTACCTGCACAAATTGTAGGTACAAAGCGCCCTCAGACTTTGCAGTTATGCGGGCTTTCTGAAAACTGTCCTCCCTTAATGAACTTATTTATTGGTTTTACTCATGTACACCTGACTTATGAACACTAAAAAATGAATGGATAAGTTAAAACACAGACAATTTTGTTGGAAGAAAACCTGCTGAAGGATTTAATGGCTCTTATGACAGTCTCATGCTCAAGTATTATTATGTGGTCCATTTTAGCCATTTTGTATTTAACCTATTGAAAAGTAAGAGTTAAAATGTTATGAGGCCTCATTGCAAGACCTTATACTGCAATACAGGGTTAGTGCAGAGCTAATCGTGCCCAGGTTAAATATGAATTGCTTTTTCTAAATAAAGCTTTTGTCAAACTGGCAACAATAAGGTTCTTTCAGAATCCGTGTTTACCTCAATAAAGCCTTTGAGATTTTGTCATTTTGCCATTTACTTTTAGGTGCTTCTTTGCTACACTCATCCCAGGTCCAGAAATACGGTCTGGTTGTCCAGGTGAAAGACATGGGAGATCAACCTTTGGGATATCTCACCTATGCTAATGTTGAAATTGAAGTTGTGGAAAATACTTGGACATCACCGAGCCCAGTCCTCCTTCGAGAGAACCTGAGGGATACATACCCAAAAATCATCTCAAGCGTAGGTTTCCGCTTTCCTGTAACAGGACCATCACATATTATTCCAGTGCAGCTAGCAGACCTTTCCTTCAGATCTTGGGGAAGTCATGAGCTAAAAGCAGCAATTACATTTTCTGTGAAAGGTTGTTTCCAACCATAGGTGTAGTTTGGGGAGGGCATGGTCTAGCGGTGACCCCCCGATGTTGTAGACACTAATACTGAATTGGTACTCCTGCCCCCATTGCCAATATGACTTCCTTGCCCTTTGACCACCTCAAAGTAAGCAGGCAAACTACACCAATGTTTTCTGCACGCCATATTGTATCAAGTCGCTTTGTATTTTGATTGGAAAACTAAAATGCATCTTCACTAAGATGCGTGCAGGTAGTGCACGATTGTGCTGCCATATTAATGTGGAGGCCTGTGCTAATTTTTGGGAGAGTGTGCGTTGGTCCCCGTACTGATAGCACAATGCTAATGCACGGCACCATGCTATCTGACATGCGGTTGCACTTAACACTACTCACTGGGGTGGCATTAAGCAAACCTGCACTAACAGCAACAGGCGTGGTAAGGGCACATCCAAAATGCCAGTGCTAAGTGCAATGTGCCAGCAATGCCCAAATTACTAGCCCATTTGCACATTAACCACTTGGCGCAGGTTTTTAGCGAAGGGCCCTGTGCTGTTAGTGCAGCACCCTTAGCGAGCATCTAAACCCACACTAATGGATAGTGCACTTTAGTAAACGTGCCCCTGAGTGTTTTTAAATGGCACTAAGCTTATTTTAATTAACAGTAATATATATATTTCTTCTGTTGTATCTAACTTTTATTCTCCGGGAACAAGCAGGAAATCAGCCCTCACAGATGGGTGACATCGACATTGACGGAGTCTACGTGGTAACCTCTCCCCAGCTTTCAAAAAAAACCTTTGGGCGATCCACCACACCTGTGTGGCTGCCTTCCCACCCAAAGGTGCCATCTTGCTTCAGTCTCCTTTTTTCTGCAGAGCCAATCAAACATTCATCTGCATCCCGGAAAAAGTTGATTGTTCTTTTTTTCTTTCGTTCTTAATTTTCTTTCTCTGGTAAGCGTACTGGTGCCTTCTCACCTCCCCGAGACCACTGCTGCCCCAATGCCGAGTTTTTCTTTAGGTTTTTCTCCTTTGGTGTGCGGGAAACCTCACGCCCTTCCTAACTGGGACTCTTGAGTTTGATCTCACGGGTGCTGTCTTCCCCGCTATGTTCTCAGCCAGTGGCTTTAAGCAGTGTGACTACTGTGGACATACCATGTCCAGCACGGATCTACATGACTGCTGCCTCTGGTGCCTCGGTGCGGACCACAATTACTCCTCCTGTGGGCTTTGTCTGCAAATAACAAGCAAGGGACAGAGGAACCATGAGAAGCAGCAAGAGTCCATGTTTGGCAAGACCTCTGTTTTGGCCCAAGTGTCGCTCATGGAGCCAGTGCTCTTAAGGGCTGCTGTGGTGGCCTTGGCCTCACGTGATGGCCATGACAATTCTGAACCCCGAGACTGTGGGGTGTCGGACCGAGAATTGTCTTCTGAAGGAAATCCCCCAAAGAGTCGGATGTCATCAGTGGCATCGTCATGCAATGATGCTGGAACCATGGGTAAGTCCCACGGTCACCGGCATCAGAGACCCCAGCATGATGCCAAGGGCAATGGCACGGAGCAGCCCTCCAAGCTGCCCCAGTGGGAGAAAACGCCATCAGTGTCAGAAGATTGACCCCAGTCTCCCGAGCCCATCCTCATCGAGGACATCCTCTTGACGGTGCTGGCATTTGGCCTGAAGCCTTCGCTGCCCACACCAGTGGCTGCAGAGCCTTCTGGCCTTGAGATCAGAATGGTGGCCCTCAAGTGCAGCCTCACTGCCTTCTTGGCCCAGCAGTGCAGACCAATGCCTGGTTCCTCTGGCATTAGCCCATCAGTCCCTGCCACTGGCTCCTCCATTGCAAGGGCTTCACCGGATTTCGTGGAACCAGTCCTCGAGCAACATTGGTCTCAAGTTGACTCCTGGCACTGATCTCAGTCCTGCCAATGCCTCCAGGTCTGAGTGCAGGGGCTACGGGGCCCTTGCAGAGCCGGTGACCCAGCGTGGTCCTAATGTCTGGAGGGTCCTCAAGGTCTCCTCCCACTCCGAGTTGGAATGGGAGGCCAATGATGAGTCCCCCGATACCCATCTCCATTGGGATTTCCGTCAGACCCCTCCCCTCTGGAGGACCAACACAGGTCCCCTCCCAAGGACCTCTTCTTCCTAGAGTTCATCAGGGACATGGTGAAGGCCTTGGCCTTCACCACGGAGTCCAAGGAGGAGCCTCAAGCAGAGGACCTCGAGATCTTCCAGTACGAGGTCCCTCCGAAGGAAGCACTTGCTGTGCCTGTTCCCTCTATCCTGGAATGGCTCCTCGTCCTCATGTGGGAGTCCCCAGCTTAGGTGCCAATTGTGAGCAGGTGGCTCAATTCCATGTATCGAGTCTGCAAGAATCTCGGGTTCCAGAAAGCACAGCTGCCTCATAACTCCATGGTGATGGAGTCGGCCATGCGCAGGATCAAGAGCCAGAAGACGCACTCATCGTTGCCCCCTGGCAGAGAGGCTTGCACCATGGATGCTTTAGGCAGAAAGTGCTACCAGGGCTCAATGCTCATCAGCAAGATCCAGGCCTCCCTACTATACATGGGTATGTACTTGCAGGATCTGGCGAGGGAGCTCGCCGGGTTCTCGGATGGGCTGTCAGAGGATCCTCTTTAGCAGTTCTGAACCCTGACTTCGACAGTCAAGAAGTACTCCAAGTTCATCACTCATGTGCCCTATGATGGCTTCGAGTCAATGGCCAGAGTAGCTGCGGTAGGCATTAGTGTGCTGCCAGACCTGGCTACAGTCCTCCAACTTGGAGCAATAGGTTCAGGACAAGTTGGTCGATGTCCCCTGCCGAGGAAAGAACCTCTTTGGCAAACCCATGACGGACAAGGCCACTGAGCTGGAGTCCGAGTTCCTGACTAGGACCAGGCTCTCCAAGAAAACCACTGACCCTTCCCGACGGAAAGCTTCAGTGAAAAATTCCCTTTACCCAAAGAAGAGGAAGGCTTACAGAAACTACCCCCAGTACTCAGCCTTTCCAGCTCCCCAACAGGACCAAAAGGCCAAGGGATGAGGGCAAGGCCTCAGTAAGCCTAAGATCCCAAGCCCCAGGCAGCATCCCAGCAGTAAACTAGAGGGGGCTTTTGACTCCTTGGGCATAGCCTCTCCTTCCCCAGGAAGTCTAGCCCCACAGCACATGGGGGGGCATCTGGTGTTCTATGCCAGCCGGTGGTTCATCATCACCACCAACACCTGGGCCCTCCAGGTGGTGGGGGAGGGCTACCTCCTTCATTTCAATCAGACACTAACTCTGTTTTTTCCAGCGGAACTCCCGATGACTCCCCATCACCAAGACCTGCTCCAGCATGAGTTTGCCAGGCTTCTGGCCAACAAGACAGTGGAACTAGTCCCGCCTCACCTCAGGAGCAAGGGGTTCTACTCCTGGTACTTCCTGGCTCCCAAGAGGACCGGCGGCTTTCACTCTATTCTGGATCTTCAAGATCTCAACAGGTACTTGGTGAAGAAGTTCAAAATGCTCTCCCTTGCAGTGTTGCTGTCCTACCTCCATTAGGGAAATTGGCTATGCTCCTTAGATCTCAAAGATGCATACATGCATATTCCAATCCATCTGCACCACCGGCAGTACCTCCAATTTGTCATCTGAGGATGCCATTACCATTACAGCGTCCTGCTCTTCAGCCTGGCTTCAGCCCCAAGGATGTTCACTAAATGCCTTGCGGTGGTTGCCACCCACCTGTGGCTGCAGGGGGTGTTCATCTTCCCCTACTTGGACAACTGGCTTGTCAGAGGAGGCACAGCGTCGAAGTCCAGCATGCAGCACACTGCACCATTCTCACTCTGGAACACCTAGGGTTTGTCATCAACTATTCCAAGTCCCACTTGCAGCCAACCCAACACCTAGAGTTCATAAGGGCACTGCTAGACATGGTCCAAGCCAGATCCTTCCTCCCTCTCGACAGGGCCCAGTGCCTAGCAGCCCTCACAAGGGAGGTTCAGGGCTGAAATTCAGCCTCTGCCTGGCTCATGCTGCGTCTCCTGGGGCACATGGCCTCGACTGGGCATATCACGACTGACGGCCATCTCCACATACTTCAGGCCAAGTGGACCCTCTGCTCCCAGTGGTCCCAGGCAGTGGGGTGCCTGCAGGATAGGGTGACCATCACCCTTCCCCTCGCCAAGTCACTTGGATGGTGGCAACAGCCATGGAACTTGCTGGCAGGAAGGCCCTTCCTAGTCCCGACCACTCACAGGGTCCTCACCATGGATGCCTCCAAGCTGGGCTGGGGGGGGGGGGGGGTCACTGCATCAGCCTCCATACTCGGGTCCTCTGGTCGACACTGGAGAGCTCCAGCAGATGAACTTCCTATAGCTCTAAGCCATTCCTTACACTCTCAGAGCTTTTCAGCATCACCTGCGGAACCAGTCCATTCTGAGCCAAATAGAGAACCAAGTGGCAATATTCTATATCAACAAGCAAGGGGGCACGGGGTCATCCCTCCTGTACCGAGAAGCGGTCCATCTCTGTACCTTCACCAGCGAGAGTGGGCTGCTCCTCAGGGCCGTGTATCTCCCCAGCCAGGACAATGTTCTGGCAGACTGACTGAGCCAGGTTCTCCAGTCCCATGAGTGGCAGCTTGACCCGCGAATGGCTAATCAACTGTTCTGTTGCTGGGGCCTTCCTGTGATAGATCTCTTTGCCAGCCCAGCCAGTGATCTGCTGGCCCACTTCTGCTCCAGACCGCCACACCCCTCCCGGGTAGCGGCCGATGTGTTTCTCATCCCATGGATGGAAGGCCTCCTCTATGCCTATCCTCCCACACTGCTCTTTGCCAAGACCCTTTTCAAGGTCCTGCTTGACCAGGCCACCTCGATCCTCATAGTCCCCTGGTGGCCCCGGCAGCCATGGTTTCCCCTGCTCTTCAACCTATCTCAGGCATCCAGAGTTCCCCTAGGGTGCATCCTACTTTCACAGGATGGCACTCTCCTGCACCCCATCCTCAGGACCCTGGCCCCAACAGTCCGGCTGCTGAAAGGGTAGTCCTGGCACAGTTCGACTTGCCGAGGGAGGTGAAAGAGGTCCTGCTTGCATCACGCAAGGATTCTACTCGACCGGCGTATGCCTTCAAGTGGCATCGCTTCTCAGTTTGGTGTGCCAACACATTCTCCTGTTTGGTCCAACTGGTGCTGCAGTATCTGCTGCATCTGTCCAACGCTGGCCTGAAGTCCAACTCTATCAAGGTTCACTTCAGTGTGCTATTGGCGCACCATCACCTCATCAAGGGGAAGCCCATGTCTGCCCAGCCTCTTGTGGTTCACTTCCAGAGGGGCCTCCTGCTCTCTTGAGTACCTATTCAACCATCGGTGGTGGCATGGGATCTCAATGTGGTCCTCTCAAAGCTCATTGCTCCACCCTCTGAGCTGCTGACTTCTTGCCACTTCAAGTATCTGTCCTGGAAGGTGGTCTTCCTCATGGTGCTCACATCTGCACGCAGGGTCAGTGAGCTCCAGGCTCTGGTGACTTATGCCCCCTACAACAGGTTTCACAGGAACAAGATGGTGCTCCAGACACATCCTAAATTCCTCCCTAAGGTGGTCTCCCCATTCCACCTCAACCAGTAGGTGGTGCTTCCCACCTTTTTTCCGCGAACTCATGCTAGTTAGGCAGAGGCTGCTCTCCATACACTAGACTGTAAGCAGGCCTTGGCCTATTATTTGGAGCAGACCAAGCCCCATCGCTGCTCCTCACAGCTCTTTATTTCCTACAACCCTAATCATCTGGGCATAGCGGTCTCCAAGCATACTCTGTCCATCTAGGTGTCGGACTGCATTGCCTTCACCTATGGACAGGCCGGTCTTTCGCTGCAACATCACATCATGGCACACAGCATCTGGGCCATGGCGGCATCTGTGGTGAACCTCCGCTCAGTTCCTTTGCTGGAGATTTGCTGGGCTACCACTTGATCCTCAGTTCACATCTTTGCAGCGCATTACTGCCTGGTGGAGGAGTCCTGTCAGGACAGCGCCTTCGGCCAAGTAGAACTCCATCATCTGTTTGGGGTCTAAGGCAACTCTTACCCTCCGGCCCTTCTGTGTGTCCAGGCTACCAGAAAGCTGGTTTCCCTGGCTGACGCTGGAGTTGCTGCTGAGGTCTTGTGTCTGAACTGTACTCTGCTGTTCCTCACGGTTTGCTTTTTGGATCACCTGTGGCTTACAGTTTTTTTCAGTAGCCTGTAGCTAGGGAGTCCTATATGTGAGGACTGACTTCTTGCTTGTTCCCGAAGAAAGCTTAGTTACTCCCTATAGCATGTATTCTCCGGGAACAGCAGGAATCAGTCCTCACAACCCTCCCTCCTTCCCATGGAGTTGCTTTTCTTTTTGCCGTCTTGAGCTATGCCATCATACTGAGGCAAGATGGCACCCTTGGGCAGGAAGGCAATCACACATGTGTGGTGGATCTCCCAAAGGCTTTCTTTTAAAGCTGGAGAGAGGTTACCACACGGACACCGTTGATGCCGACATCACCCATATGTGAGGACGGATTCCTGCTGTGCTCAGAGAACAACTGCTACAGATGAATAACTAAGCTTTTCAAGTTTTTATGTTGTAGTCCTTCAAAATGACTATTAACAAGGCTTATATGTTTTCAGCTGATCAGCTTTATCTTACGCATGAAGTTTTGAAAACAGAATAGTGTTACTTTAACATACTTTCAAAATGGTTGAGTCATCTCAGTTTCCTTATCTAAATTTACCTCTTTGCCAAGGTAATTTTATACTGGCAACAGATAAGTTGTACTGCATTATTAATGTAAGGAAGATGACTCGCTCTTGGTCTTCACTTTGGAACACTAAAGGGAATCCCTCAGGAACGAAGAATGGAAAAAAAGACAGCTTAAAATAACATTCTTATTTTTAAACAGGGCTCATGGACTGCTTTGCCTCCCTCCTATTCCCCAAATAGCAAATGCAGTACAGCAGGCTTTCCAGAAGGAATAGTTTCACCCATATGACCCTAACCAAATAGCTGTTCAATATAGACATAAGGAGCCATAAACCACTTAAATAAAACACAGTCAGTCAAGAAACGCACTAGCACTAAAATAAACAACAGGATGTTTAATTTAGAAGGGGATCTCCAGAACGTTTTTTGTCTAGGTTATTTTGAGAGCTGTTGATGAGTTACACATATCCCATCTATAACAGTTATCACAAGTCTCTCTCCTTGTTAGGAACTGTTCTGCAGGCCTGAAGACGAGGGGGTTTATACCTTGTAAAAACAGCTGACAGGTGATATTTCAGTGTAGTCACACAGTCTAAACAGAAATGTTTGTAGTCCCAATATTTCCATGGCAACAGTAAAAATTTTGTTACAATTCACTGAGAGTCTGCAGGCCCACAGCTTTGTCAGTTCAAATACCGTTTTTACAGACTTCTAAAGTTACAAACATTTAAATTTGTGAAGTTTATCTTAAATAGATTTCAGTTGAATAATGTACAGTTATTTTAGTCTGAACAATTTGCTTCTATGTAAATAAATTAGCAGTAGTCTGAGTAAGGACTGCATATCATTAATGCATTTTTGTTACTTTGATTATGATGGAATATGAATTTATAGTACCACAGAGTGTGTTACATTTTACTAGGTCTAGATGAAGTGACTATTTGCTTGGAACCCAATTTACTTGAGAATTTTTCTTTGCTATCAGCATTTAATTTTCAGGAATGCTCTGTATCAGCGGAGCCAGAGTGAAGATTTGTTCATATAGCAACGTAGTAACACAGTAAATGACGGCAGATAAAGACCAGTATGGTCCATCTAATCTGCCCAGTAAGATGGCAAGAGTAGGTGCACCTGCCGCTCCGTGCAGGTCACCCCTCCCCACGTCTTTGTTTAGGGGTGAATCCACTGCTCCGTGTAGGACACCCCCGTTTGATGAGAAATTAGATAGTTAAGTTTATTTTGATTTTGTCCTGTTGCTGTAAAGGGGATCCACTGTGTCTGTCCCATGCCATTTTGAATTCTGTCATTGTATTTGTCCCGAATGCAGTTTTCAAAGGAAATGATAGGTAGACCAGATTCTCCAGCTGGGGCTAGAATAACTGAATTAAAATTCCCAGTATTGCAATAGATGATAGAAAGATGATATAGAAAATCTGAATAAACATAAACATTGATTAATTGCTTAGTATTTAGCTCATGCTTTTCCAGTAGTAGATGCCTCAAGTGCTTTTATACTCATAGCACCACCCCAAGAGGACCTGGGCTTAATATATGTTGCAAAATGGTAAATTAACACTATGGGGTATGTTTACTGAGCCCATAATGCCGGTAACTCACGGGGCTTCAGCTAACTGCAGGGAGTATGTATATTTCTCTCTCTGCAATTATCACACTGTTGGTAAAGGGGATGGAAGGATACCCCTATGAGGAGAGGCTTTAAAGGTTAGGGCTCTTCATCTTGGAAAAGGTCTATAAATTAATGAATGGAGAGGAAAGGATAAACGAAGATCAGTTGTTTATGCCATCAACAAGTAGAAAGACTAGAGGATGCACAATCAAGCTACAATGCAACCCATTTAAAACTAATAAGAGAAAATATTTTTTCACTCAACACATAATCAAACTGTGGAATTCATTACCGGAGGATGCAGTAAAAGCTGTTAGTGTAGCCAGGTTTAAAAAAGGTTTGGACAAGTTCCTGGAAGAAAGGTCCATAAACCATTATTATGGAGGATCCGGGAAATCCACTGCTTACCCCGGGACAAGCATTGTGGAAGTTGTGTGCCTTTTTGGGAAACTGCCATGTTTTTATGACCTGGATTGGCCACTGTTGGAAACAGGATACTGGGCTTGCTGGACCTTGGTCTGACTCAGTATGGCATTTCTTATGTTCTTATATTATGTAAACCTGCCACAGCTGCAGCTAATTCCACCCATTGGGGTGACATTAGTCGCAGCTGCGCTACCTGCGCTGAGCAGAGATAGCGCAGGCTACAAACGCCCACACTAGCTGGGAGTGACTCCTCCTGCTGGGTGACCTTTCTCCTCTTAGACCCACCCCTTAAATGCACATAGGGGTATATTATTCAATGGGACCTAGTTGCAGATAGCCCTTTTTAACCGTTAGCCTGGTTTAGTAAACATACCCCATAGTGTCCTCCAGACAGAAGGCACCCTAGGCAAGTATCTACTCTGCTTTAATGGGAAATATGGCCTTGAATATATGGTACAACTATTTTCCCTTTGCTTCAAAGAGCTCCTCTCTTTTGTGTCAGTATCATTGCTGTCTTCAGACTTACTCAGTTCAGTTACTTATATCTACAAGGTTGCCTTCTACCTATGGGCACAGCCTTCCTTCACAACAGCTTGGATACGCTGGACGTGGAGTCTGAGTTTCATGGGCCTGCATTGGAACTCTAATTTTCTGCCTGAAAAGGGCCAGATTGATCATTTTGGTATTATTATATTTCGTAAGTATTTATTTGTATTGTAAATCAATTAAAATGCTATTTTGATTAACAGGTAAACTGGAATAGCAATGAAGTTCATTATTATCTGGAAGGTAATTTCCCTGAGGACCTTTTTTCAATTGATCTTGATGGAAATATTTATGTGAGACGAGAAGTGGACAGAGAAGTTCAGTCAGAGGTAACTGTAGATTCGACAGTCAACCTATATAAATGTCTGTGACTACAAAATCTGCAAGACCTACCGCTATTAACTTAGGTGCTGGAAAAACTGACTCACTAGCAAGGCTGAGACTTGGTTCATTTCACCTTATTTAGATTCACAAAGTGAGATTTGTAAGCAGAAGATCTGCTTTTACTTTTAACCGTGTGCAATTTTTAAAGGCATTGCAGGTAGGAACTACAGAGAGAATCATGGATGTTTTAGAGGCCCTGTGGTAAGTGTTTGCTTTGCACTTATTGCACCTTCACTGCAAAAGGTAAGGTGTGGTAAGTGCAAATTCTGTCTAGTAGATGCAGGGGTGGGGGGGCCAGTATCTGCCCTGCATCGCATGCTAAGGCCTGTTTTGTGTGCCCTGGCCCAGGAAAAAAAGTTATATTTACTGCCACTACCTCACTACCTACTTATCATTTGTACAGCAGCACTAGGCATACGGAGCACTACACACATACACATAAGAGAAAGTCCCTTCCCCAAAGAGCTTACATATGCATAACAGAGAAACAGAACAAACAGGGCACTTGGGGGCACAACCTCTAGCCAGGGCCAGCCCAATCATCAGACAAACTAGGCAGTCGCCTAGGGCGATGGTTTCTGGGGATCAGCAAAGAGCAGAGTATTCAAAGCCAAACAATAGATTCTGACAGTCAGGGGAAGCATAAGGCATAAAGCTTGCCTAGAGTGTCAACACCTTGAACCGACTCTGGGCCAGCCCTGCCCCCAGCACAATCTCCACCGATCACATCCTCTGTGTGCCTGAACCTTCCTTGCACACATACTCACACACACACACACACCCCTACCAGCATACCCCCCTCTTTAACATCCCCCACCTATGGAAAACAACTGCTGTCTTCAGCAACCATCCAATTGGAAAGAAAGCCCATTTCTAAACATTATCTCCTCCTTCCAACCAGCCAGTCCCCCAAGACCCAATTCCCATTCTTCCGCCCTTCCCTGGGATATACTTTATTTATTTTATTTTATTTTATTTAACATTTCTTATATACCGCCTTTCATGATATCAAGGTGGTTTATATTGAACAAACTGAAATTACATTGAACAGGGCATTATAACTTGGAGATAACTATTTTACAGGGAACATGGGCTATGGAGGGTTAAGTGACTTGCCCAAGACCACAAGGAGCACCTGTGGGACTAGAAACCCCAGTCCTTCCGGCCCAAGGTTGCTGTCCTCTAGTGGGATTTGAACCCCCGACCTTCCGGCCTGAAGTACCTTGCCCCAACCACTAGGCCACTCCTCCACTCCACTACTTGGAGGCTTCCTTTCGGTCCGTATAGCGATGGAGGCAGGAGTAGTCCCCTCTGCTCCTGTTCTGTCTGCCAGGGGATCCAAAATGGCGCCAGTAACCTCTAGCTGCTCAGTGGTAAAGTTCCCTTTGTTAGGTGGTATATTTTATTATTATTATGTAAATAGTAAACCTCGTTGGTTCTAACTGAGATTAGCTGTAGATCATGAAATCAAATGGAAATGGAAAACAAATTATAAAGAAATAATTTAAAAAAGAAACCTCATTAACAGTGCTGGTACCACGATATGAGGTGCCCTAGGCAAACCTTATCCCTTGCACCACCCTGCTTCCTTTCTTGGCACCCTCCCCGGCCCTCATTGCCATCACTGACATCCCTCTCCAGGACCTGCAGGAATGGCAATGGCCTCAAACAGCCCCGCAGCATTCACCTTAAACCTCTGGCACTGTGATGCTGTTTGGCTTCCTCTTCCTTTGACACCCAATGCCAATTCCACCCCCATGAAAACAGGAAATCATCATCGGGTGTCAGTGGGGGTGGAAGCCAAAGCCTTACAGCTCCAGAGGTTTAATGTAAGTGCTGTGGGGGCTGTTGGAAGCCACTGCCCCCACTACAGGTCTCAGAGAGGGGCGGCAACAGTGCTAATGGGCTGCCTGTGGACCATTGACACTTTAGGTGGCTTCCTAATTTGCCTAATGGTTATACCAGCCCTGCCCCTCAATTAACTTAATATTTTCCTTTGCCATAGTGCATAGTTGTAGCATGTCATCTGACTTCATGCTACCTGATTTGCTAGCTAGGCCATTTTCTGTGGGAGTCCTGTCTACACATTGGGTGATTGTCAACTAGCGACAGCTGGTGGTTAATTTTTCCAAGAAGAGAATAGTAAAGACCTGAATTATTTTCATTACTGTATTTCTGTTGTTATTTGAAATTTTAATCCATTATAAATAATGCATTTGAATAACTAATAGTCCTAGCAAGACCCATGGGTTTAGACTGACCAGTGAATTTCTGAATCCTAAAAGGACAGCTCTATTATTGAGTGATTTTCTCCCTTTTTTATGATTTTTATATTGTAAACTATTCTGATGTTTGAAGGGTGATATAAAAAGTCCTGATAAACCATAAACTGTGCAATATATGCATATTAATTTTAGTTAAATTAACTTGTTGAATTGAAGTTTCTTAATTATGTTCTTTTATCTGAATTCTGCTAGTACCAGATTCAGGTTTTTGCAGTAAATGAAGATGGAACTTTATATGATGAACCCTTAAAGCTGAATATAACAGTAACTGATGAGAATGACAACAAACCATTATTCTCTCAAGAGACTTATTATGCAGAAGTTAAAGAGCAAACAGCAGGAGGTGGGAACTATTTACATGTCATATAATCGAATACCGAAAAGAATTTAATCATATGGACCACCAAAGAAAGGGCATAGTTTCTGCCATTGAATACATGCAATGCATAACTCACTGCCTTTGCGCTAGAAACTACTGTATTATCCTATATTCTGTTCTACACAAACATGTGTCACCATCTTTTATCCTCTCATGAGTACAAGGAGTTCCTTAAGAGGAGATTAGATTTAAAATTAAATAAAAGGCTCCTGGGTGTGCACGTTTCCTGCGTGGTAGGATAGGGAAGTGAAACATAGCAAAGAGATGATTAAGCAATGCTGGGCCTCTTTTACTGAAACCTGTTAGCTGGTTAACGGGCATTGTAATGCACAGCTACAGGAAGTCGAGAACACTAATTTGCGATAGTGTTTGCCGTTACATGCTAAAACTCACGTTAATCAGCAGTTGCAGGAAGGAGCAGGGAATGGGTGGAGAGTGGCCGTGGAGAGCACATTACCACTAGCGCCAGGGCAGTTACGTCTCAGCAGCAATGCGGCTCTTAAGTGGTTTCACCTAACGACTCCTCTATAAGAGTTGTTAAGTGAACCCAACATAGTGGAGCGCACCTTGGGAAAACCCCTTTGCTTGTTAACGGTTGGGGACATACTGAACATCCCCCCCCCCCAATAGCTAACGTGCGGTCTTTACCATTAACGTGCGTGAGATTGGCACATTAATGGCAAATCCTTAGTGGGCTTTAGTAAAAGAGACCCTTTGTGTATCTGAAATGTGGTTCTACAAAACAATTGTGAAGATTTACTAGAATGAAATGATTTAAACTAAGATGATGGGAGGTGACTGATATGGTGTAAAGGACAATGAGATTTGGTGGTCATGTATTTGGAGGCTCTGATAGCAAACTCACTAATTGAGGGTCTATTTATCAAATGTGATAACTCTTAGTGGTTAAGATTTAATGTGAAGAAATGCAGCGTCATACACTTGTGATGCAGAAATCCAAAGGAATTCTATGCAATAGGGGACGAGACGTTGGCGTGTACAGACCAGGAGAGGGACCTTTGAGTGCCAGTGTCTGAGGATCTCAAGGTGATGAAACAATGTGACAAGGTGGTAGCCAAAGCCAGAAGAATGCTGTGCAGAATACACAAGAGGAGTACCCAGCAGGAAGGAGGAGGTATTAATGCCCCTGTACAAGTCATTGGTGAGGCCTCACTTGGAATGTTGTGTCCAGTTTTGAAGACCTTATCTCACAAATGAAATAAAAAGGCTTGAAACAGTTCAGAGGAAAGCAACCTCAATGATTTGGAGCCTGCGCCAGAAGACATAAGAGAAGGGACCTGAAGACCTAAGATATGTATACCCTGGAGGAGAGCAGGGACAGGGGAGATATGATACAGATCTTTAAGTATGTAAAGGGTATTATTGAACAAACAAAGAAGGGGAAGCTGTAAAACTAGAGGACATATGATGAAACCGCAAAGAAGTAAACCTAAAAGCAACAGCAGGAAATACTTTTTCATTGAAAGGATGGTGGATGCTTGGAATACCCCCCCCCCCCCCGATGGAGGTGGTGGGGCAAATACATTGACGGAATTCAAAATGGCATGGGACAGACACAGTGGATCCATTTATAATAGCAGGATGAAATCAAAACAAATTAAATATCTTTTATACTTAAATAAATAGAGGGGGTGACCGCACAGCGTGGCAGATGCAGCATTACAACTCTAGGGACCTTACTGGGCAGACTAGATGGACCATACTGGTCTTTATCTTCCATTATATACTATGTTACTATGTGTTTATGTATGTTATCACACATTATTAAAGTGTGTTGTTATTAAATAGGCCCCATTAATATCAATGGGGCCTATTTAATAGCAATACATGTTAATGCGTATTAGCACATTTTGGCAAGACCCGCTTCAGAATTGGTTCAAGGTGTTCGAGCCCTAAGCAGAAGTTAAGCCTTACGCCCCCCCTGGCTGTTAGAATCTATTGTTTGGCTTTGAAGGCCCTGCTCTTTGCCGCTCCTCAGAAGCTGCCATCCTAGGCAGCCACCTAGTTTGCCTAATGGTCTCCCCAGCCCTGCATTTTGGCAGATAGGTCCTAAAGTATTGCAGGGCACCCAAATCATTCTGCGGTTTCAAGTTTAGGGGGATAGATCAGTGACGGCAGATAGGTCACAAAGTAGGCAAACTGCGACAAGCTTCCATTTGTCTTCTTCCACCCCTCCCTCTGTCGGTGACCAGTACTCTTTTCACCTTTCATCCTTCATTGCTCTCTCCCTGAACACTTACATCTCCCGTCATTACCCTTCTCTGTCACCTTCTTCCATCTCTGATCTCTAACTTTCCTTGGTGGTGCGATCACACAGACAAAGTTATACATGAACTGCCATCTAAGACGGGTTACAATTATAACCTACAAATATCATTAGGCAACATAAGTATAATAAAATCCAAACAATCCAACCTAACATACAAACAGAACATACCCCCCAGTACAAAAAAATCACTACTGTGCAAGTAATAGCATGCATATTGGCCCTCGTTTACCAAATGATGGGTATCTTGCAGTAATAGGCAAATTTACTACTACTCACTACTACTCAATATTTATACAGCGCTAGCAGTCGTACGCAGCGCCGTTCAGTACAGCACTTTCACTAACGTGTGGTGAGATTTTGCACTTACAGCACATTAGGAGCAAAGCCTAATGCAGTAGATGCAAAAAAAACACCATATGGAAAGGGTGTTTGCTGTGTATCATGTTGATTTTATTTACTGAGATGTTTTTATAGATTGCTTTATCTTAGAGCCAAAGGTGTGTTTAATTTATATACCACCTTCCATGATATCAAGGTGGTTTACATTGAACAAACTGAAATTACATTGAACAGGGCATTATAACTTGGAGATAACTATTTTACAGGGAACATGGGCAATGGAGGGTTAAGTGGCTTCCTCAAGACCACAAGGAGCACCTGTGGGACTAGAAACCCCAGTCCTTCCGGCACAAGGTTGCTGTCCTCTAGTGGGATTTGAACCCCTGACCTTCTGGCCTGAGGTAACTTTCCTCAACCACTAGGCCACTCCTCCCTAATTTAGCATGGGTGCACTTAAAGCCACTTGTAGAGGCATTAAGCGCACCCATACTATCTAAAATATTGGTGGCATGCTATAATTACTCTGCACTAACTGCAATATGTAATCCTCACCTTCTTTCCACCCATAAATTGCCCAGTCCCTGCCCCCTCGCAATAAGCAGCTAACGCGTGAATGAGCCCATGCTGTCATGACAATACATTGTCTCTCGTTTCTCTCCCTGCACACCTCCTCGGAAACTCCGCTGCTCTGGCAGATCCTTTTTATTCTATCTGTGCCCTTCTCTACCACTGCCAACACCAAACTGCGTTCATTCCACCTCGCTGCTCCTTGTGCCTGGAAGAAACTACCTGAGTCTGTGTGTCGGGCTCCTTCTCTAGCCCTGTTCATAGCCAGGCTAAAAACTCACCTCTTCAAGGCTGCTTTTGGATCCTGATCCACTTATTCTCCTGTTCACCACATTCGCCCTCGATTTACCTTAGTCCCCAGTTTGTTGTTTGTCTGTCTTGATTAGATTGTAAACTCTGATGAGCAAGGGCTCTCTCTTGAAATTATATGTACAGTGCAACATATGCCTTGTAGCACTATAGAAATGATAACTAGGAGTAATCAGTGCAGTAGCGGTTACTGTGCAGTAATTCATGCTTTAACTGCTTAACGCACTTTAGTAAAAGGGCTCCTAAATGCGTTAGGTGTGGGGGCGTACTCAGCAGTTTTGGAAGGGCTGCCAAGCAGTTAGCATAAAGTTCACTATCACATCTTTACACAGCAGTAAAGCCACAATAAAGTTAACTACACCTCTTAAAGTGGCATTAAGTGCTCTGTGTTATCTGTCACATTCACAGTTAATGTAGGGTAACAACCTTCAAATTAAATATAACCATAGTCCCAGTTCATTCCCCAGCTCAAAATGCTATTTTCTCTGTGAGCTATTTCACATGAATTTTAACCCATGCTGACATCACATGCTGAAAGCCGCGTTAAACAGCTGATGCAACTTAGTAAATAGGCCCTATCATAACTTGAAAGAATGTCCACAGACCTCCAGTAAGATAAAGACCACATAAAATTACAATATAAAAATGCAACGCAAACTCACAGAACAGGAATAACATTTGCAAAAATACGAAACCTAGTCCCAGCCCATTACCCAGGGCCTGCTGTATCCAACTCATTATAAAAATATAGTCACAGCACAATGAATAGAGTGATAGCGCTGAACTCCAGCCCACTCCATCTCCCGGCACCGTCCAGCACATCCGGCTGGGCAAGGTCCCAGGCTAACAACCCCCCCAACACACGGCGCAGAGGCAAGTAGGCACCCGCTGTCCAATCCCAGCCCTGGCTTCTCCTACTGAGGGTCAAGCAGTGGGAGAAATGCATTTTACCGATATCAGGCACTGTGCGCTCCTGCTTGGCATCCCAGTGCCATGGCAACAAGATGCCACGGCACCGACACACAGGTAGGAGCATAGGGGGGGCTAGCTCAGGAGGGTAGATGTCCTGTGCTGTGGAATCAGGGCCCATCTAGCTTGTCTAAGTGCCCTATTCTGCACCTGCAGGAACGTCTAGCTCCCGTGGGTGCAGAATCGGGTGCACTTTTGGCCCGTCCATTTTTTGGACATCCAGGTGGCCTGGACATGCACCGATCAGAATTAGCCTCATAGTCCCATAATCTCAGAAAACTGCATGTATAAGTGCTGGCACTTACATAGGCATCGGAATGGGGGGCCACAGGGGCCCTAGCCCCAACAAATCGTTGCTGCTGCAATTGGAGCTTCTCCTACGATGGCCTGGAGTTTGGCCCCACCCCCCACCCCACCTATGGAACATGGCATTCCGACACTTTCTGGGCACTTAAATGTGGAAAGGGCCATTTTGCAGCCTCCATGTATATTTGCCAACACTTATTCGCATGGTCCCCCACTCAGAAAACTGCTTGTATAAATGCCGGAACTTATAGGTGGAAAGGGCCATATACATATACATGGCAACACTTATTCGCATAATCCCCCATCTCAGAAAACTGCATATTTAAGTGCCAGCGCTTATATGTTTTAAGGGCCATTTTGCAACCCGCAGATATATGTGTGAATACTTAATTTGCAAAGTCCCCCAGTCTCAGAAAACTGCACATATAAATGCCAGCACTCATCTGTGAAAAGGGCCATTTTGCAACCTACATGTATACACGCCTATTCATACGGTCCCACGAGGACCCAGGAAATCCATTGCTTGCCCCAGGATGAGCATTGTGGAGCCTGTGTGCCTTTTTGGGAACCTGCCAGGTATTTGTGACCTGGATTGACCACTGTTGGAAACAGGATACTGAGCTTGATAGACCTTAGTCGACCCAGTATGGCATTTCTTATGTTCTTATCTCAGAAAGCTGCATATATAAGTGGTGGAAATTAACACTAGAAGACAGCAAAGGTTATTTTTAACATTTGAGGCAGAAATAAAAAAACAGGGAATTAAGAGGCTTTATTCCCTTAATCCCATATGTATAGCCCTGCCCAGTGGAAGCACTTTTTAAAATTTGATGCATGGCTCTCAGCTGATGCAGAACCTGATTGTGAAAATTGTTTACATATACCTGTTAGATGGAAAATGCACATATAAATCTCGGCTCACCCAAAGCACGTCCGCTCAATTTCTCTGCATCCCAACCATGTTCATGTATAAATACTGCTGTATACTCATGGAGATGCTTTTAAAATGACCTTCAGAGTGTTAACTAAAGCTAAAAAAAAAAGCTGGAGCGAATTCCCTTCCCAGTGCAAGAATATTTGGAAGAACATATTTTCCTAATTCCAACCTGTTCTTGCCTATGGAGGTAATATGAAGAACAGTCTACTTCTAAGGGCATTTTGACCTGGCTCTAGCTTTAAGGTGATCTTAGATAACTCATTCCCTGATGATCATATGAGAAGAATTGTCCTGCTGCAGTTCCAAAATGAATTCAATTTTAGTCTTTTTCTTCACCACCTAAATGTTGTTTACTGCCGAACTGTAATATTTTGAAAGAATGAATTCATTAGCCATGTTTTATGCAGCATACTTAAATTGCTAACGTGGGCTGAAGAGTGGAAATATTATGAAAGGCATAAACCCTTTAAGATGGACTTGTTGCAGTGTTAACAGTCCCTCAGATACATGTAATCATTTCTGTGCCTTCCTTAGGTGCTGAAATTGTTCAGGTTCATGCAGAAGATGCTGATGACCCCAGCACCTCCAATACAGACATTTATTATAAGATTGGGAGTCAGGAACCTCAGATGCCACATAGTGTAATGTTCCGTATCAATGAAGAAACCGGAATTATAACACTAGAGAACCCAGCATTAAAGACAAATATTGCCAAACAATACCGTCTACAAATCTTGGCCGTAGACCTTGGTGGAAACGAGGAGGGTAAGTCTTTCAACGGTTTAAATCTGTCTCTTTATTTATCCTTAAACAGAAAAATCCTCCAAAGGCCTCCAGACTTCTAAATGCATTTAATTGCTATGTCTGTCCATCTATATGAATTGATATATGGCTATCTCCTTGAAATTTATTTATTTATTTTATTTACATTCTCTTATATACCGCGCTATTCTGCATCAGTGTGGTTTACATTGAGCAAACTGAAATTACATTGAACAGGGCATCATAACTTGGAGATAACTATTTTACAGGGAACATGGGCTATGGAGGGTTAAGTGACTTGTCCAAGACCACAAGGAGCACCTGTGGGACTAGAAACCCCAGTCCTTTTGGTCCAAGGTTGCTGTCCTCTAGTGGGATTTGAACCCCCAACCTTCTGGCCTGAAGTACCTTGCCCCAACCACTAGGCCACTCCTCCACTCCACTGATTTTGCTAGAGAATTCTTCCTCTTATGTATTTATTTTATTTATTTTATTTATGTTTTTTCTATACCGCCCCTTCCAGAGATCAGGGGCGGTTTACAAGGAACTTAAAAACAATATAACAAACAGTGAAATATTGTATTACATAGAACATTAATGGAAATATAATAACTATGTAGTAGGACAACAGCACTACCCAAGGACTATGGCATGAGATATGGCAACAGACATTCGTAGAGTCAAGCAGAAGGGTGCGACGGGAGCAGCCAGTGAAAGGAACCCATCCGATCTACTTCCAATGAAGCCTGAGGAATGTGCTTTCTTTCCTCTTTTTTCTATACTTTACCTAGCTCTTAGATATTTCTTTGGCCTCCCCCTAGATTGGTAACTCTATGGTATTATCCTACTATACTTGTTTGTAATTTTGGCTTTTATTGATTATTGCAAAATGGAATGTTTCAATTTCTTTACACATTGCACTTGCTGATTTTGAACTGAAATGCAAACAAAAAAGAAACTTGAGGATGGAGGTGACCAGCAGATTTTATCCTATCAGCTGCCGGAGCCTAAGGAAAGAGGAAGCTGCAAATGGCAGAAGATCTTCTGCCTGCTGCCAAAGAAGCCCAGTAGAGGGACAACCAGCAGATCCTATCCTTCCAATCACTGAAGTA
The DNA here is from genome assembly GCA_033557465.1 of Ichthyophis bannanicus. Lineage (NCBI taxonomy): Eukaryota > Metazoa > Chordata > Amphibia > Gymnophiona > Ichthyophiidae > Ichthyophis > Ichthyophis bannanicus. The sequence goes on from CM066036.1 coordinate 42,260,951, forward strand.
TAGTTGAAGTACTCACAGGCATGACACTTATTGGCTTTGCAAGATCAGCCTAGCCAGCTGGCCCTCAGGTTCTGCAAATATTTGCAACGCCCACTGGCATAGCTACAATTGACTTAAAGCAAAAAGGAGGTGTGGAAGGGATCAAAGGTAGATGGTTGTGGGTAGAGACAGAGAAAAAATGAGAAGAAAGGGAAGGGAGTAGAGGAGGGTTTGGGGGTGAAGGGATTTCAGGTCAAAGGGACATGGGAAGAGCTTAGAGAAAGGGAAGGAAAGGACTTGGAGGTCAGGGGAAGAAGAAAAGGACTGGTGGAAAGGGGAAAACATGGCTTCGTCTTATGCTATAAACATACTTTTCCAACTTGTTATTTTTGGGGATTTGAGGGAATGAAATCTCTAGGGTCCTATTTAAGAATCCTTGTAAAACATTTATCAGAATTGCAGCTAATTCCAGGATCCTTTATGTTAAGAAGTAGGACATTAAGGTTGTCCAAAAATTTTGAAAAACTCATCTCACAGCTACACAGAAGGAAGCTAATGCAAGACTTTCCATAGTGTACCCTGCACATGTCAAAAAGCAACATTATCTGTTGGACGAAAGGCACACATTGCATTTGCATTTACAAATGTTATGATCTTTGGAGATTAGTTTTGTATTATGTTTTTGGTCCTGTAGTTCCTCCTTTCTCTTCTAGCTCAGTTGGAACTAGTACTGCGATCTGGTACCAGGAGTCTTCATTCATAACTACCCAGGTAATTTTCCCCTATTTCAAGCAAAAAATGGTAGTTGACATGTTAGTCTAAATGGATATGTGCAAATAAAGGTCAACAAATAAGGTACAGGTGTTACCTTTTTATTAGATTCACTTAGGGGGTCATTTCGTGCAACAAATAATATGGACGGACGTCCCGTTGGGATGTCCATTCTCGCTATTCGTACCTCCACCTGATCACATCTCACTTCACTGCTTATTGCATGGGGAAGTTAGATGGGGGCAGGGAAAGGGCAGATTGGGGGCGCTCGTTAGGGCGGATGGTGGGTGGTAATCAGTCCCGGACATATAGGGCCGATTCCAGTGTCGGCCCTGTATGTCCAGGGCCAACAGATTGGATGGGGAACTTATTCTACCTCTAAGGGGGAATAAGTTCCCCGATCAGGTAGCGGACAGCAGACCCGGGGCTGCAAAGCGGTGGGAGAGACAGAGAACTTTCCCCGCAGCCCGACCATGACCTTGGGAGGCCAGATCGGGGGTCGGGCTACAGGGAAAGCAGATCAGGAGTCGGTGGCCGGGGATCACAGCTTTACAATGGAGCCACGGTGCCATGGCAACCAGATGCCATAGAGCCGTGGCTCCATTGTAAAGCCAGACTGATTTAGTCGGGCAGGGCCTTTACGTGCAGGCTGGCTGAATCACGGTCCTGGCCTGCATATACAGGCCTGTCAATGATTCTGATCCCTCAGGGCTAGACGTGCCCCGCGGGATTAGAATCGTGACTTCCTCTGTGCATCTGGTTCCGACCGGGCGCATAGAGAGCCTATATGTCCAGGATGGAATCGGGCTCTTAATGTGTCTTTGGCATCTTTCAAGAGCTATCCTCTCTTCCTCAGAGCAGTGAAGAACCAATACAGTTACCCTGGATTTAAATAGTACAGACTCATCGAGGTCGTCAGGTGTCGGCATATGTCATTACAGCTGAATAAGATGGGATGGGGCCATAGCAGAGATGGTGGGGCAGTGACATTTTATACTTTAAAGTCTGTATATATGATAGTGAATGAAAAAGCCAGTGTCTCTGTTGAGACCTTTGGTGTCTGAATGGAAGTGCTTGATCATTTTAATTTCCTTTCGGTACCTTTATTGCAGTCTTCATTTGAGACGTGCTGTCATTCTCTTTTTGGTATGTTTATGGATACATGTCCTCAGACGTTTGCTTATTTCTCCGATGTAACACCCCTTCACGTTTTTTCATTGGATCATATACACTACATTCATAGAGGAGCACGAACGTGAGCTTTTTATTTTGAATGTCTTTCGCCTGTGTGTAGCTGTAGGATCCTGTGATATGTAAACTTGCATCATGGAATTTTGGAGGGTTTTGTGCCATTTTATTTTATTTGGGATTCTGTTTGGAGTTTACTCCTTACAAGTTTCCCTTTCAGGTTGGATGGTTGGAAGAAGGCTAGAATTGGAAGAACAGGAGCAATTTCTTTTAGTAATTCTTCCTCCAGAAATAGGGATCAAAGATCTTTGATGGCTTTCTTGGGTTTTCTAGTTCTGGGTTGTAAGTTACCACAAATGGTACATGTTCCATGGTTTTCTGTTCCTTGTATTACAGTAGCTTTTCTCTGGGTGTTTTGAATGAGGATGCGATTTTTGTGGAGATGATTTTGGGATGATAGCCCTTTTTTAGTGTTAAATGTCACTGTCCCATGATATCTCTGCCTATGTGCCCATTTCTTCTCATTCAATGACTTTGGATTTAAATAGATAATCCTATTTAAATCCAACATAACTGCATTGCTTTATTGCTGATCTGATGAAGAGAGGATAGCTCTCGAAAGCTTTTCAAAGATACATCAGGTTGATCCAATAAAAAGATAACTTTATTTATCTCTATTTTAATAAATCCACCCTCCCACTGTTCCTAATTTGATCCCTGCGAGAGTAGTTGTGAGATCAAGAGCTAGGGGTGTGGCTAGGGTAAACATTTTCAGTTCATTTTTTTGTTCATTTTGGCTTTTTCCACAATTTTCAGGCTTTTTTTCAGTTTAATACATTTGATTTAATAAAATTTGTAAACATGTGTTAGTACTTTTTAACATGCACTAAGGGATCCTTTTACTAAAGTAGGCTAACAACGTAGCATGGGCTTTGCCATACAGTAACCGTTAGTGAGTGGTAAAAATACCCTGCGGTAAAAAATGCACGCTCAGGGCCCAATGCTATCTGGTTAGCATCAGAGTGTATCAGGGGCGTTCCGGGGAGGAATGGAGCTGGCAACAAGCAATAACCGGGCAGCAGAGATATTGCATGCTGCCTGGTTAGCCCCTGTGCCGAAAAGATAAGCAAGGAAAACCCTCTCCTATCTTTAAGGCGCAGGAGCTAACCGGGCAGCATGCAATATTGCTGCTGCCCGGTTATTGCTTGTTGCCACCTGGGTGAATCCCGAGGGGATCAGAGGATGGGGACGCATCTGGGTAGGCTGGAGGAGGGGAGAGGCTCTTTGGAGGCCTCAAGTGGAAGGGGCCTCTTGATTTGGGGGGTCTTGATGTAGAGGAGGCTTCTGTAGGCTTTCTGTCAGGAGGGCTTCTGGTATGAGGGGCTGCACTTCGAGGCCCTAGCTATTGGCATGATTGTATATCATTGAGGTTGCTGACCTGGCAGGGGGCAATCAGAACATTGGGGGAATTGGAATGGGGGGATCAGAGCACAGAGGGTAGATGGAATGGGAGGATGTGCTTGTACCATTGTGGCTGCTACATGGAAATTTATTTATTTTATATAAGGCCCATGTTGTATGTCTCGGCAGGCAATGGAGATGCACCTGCATTAACTGCCAAGGCATCTACTGTGGGCCCGTGCTGTAAGTGTCTGCATTATGGAGTAAATGCCGGGCAGATGCTGGGCACGCCCCCTGCATTTACCACACAAGCTTTGCACTTACCAAGTCTTAACTTTACAGTTGAAGTGTGATAAGTGCAAAACCTTATCATGCTAATTCACCGATTAATGTACATTAAATCAGTTTACATTGCAACAGTTTTTATAAGGAGCGCTGACAAACCAAATGCATGATAATGAAATCTGATCACCAGGTGCTACTTTTAATGGCAGCAATAATTCCCTTTCCCCCCAAGAGCTGCAAATGCTGCCTGGGGGGCCCAAACTGGGAATCAAAGGGCATGACATGCTGCAGCCCCTTCAGCTTTCCAAATTAGTTCCACTGACAATGTTCTTCCTTTCTTCATGGATTTTTCTTTGCAATAGTTCTGTAAGTAAACAATTTTCTTTTATTTTAGAGAATTTAAAGAAAAAAATGTTGCTGCCAGCAGAAATAAGGACCATCTAATGCACCCAATCTGTGCGATTAAGCTGAAACTAAGGATATACCTCTGCTGAGACCATTCAGAATTGTTTAGTTCCCATCCCACACCCTAATCTAAATAAAAGTTTGCGCTCATTTTTATTTTATTTCTGAGGAAAGAATACTGTTTAAAGCCTCTAAGAAACAATCCCACTTTTCTATTCCATCTACAATCCCAGGCAGTTTCAGTATCCCCGACCAAAATGTATTTTACGTTTCTTTATCCAAAATTCAATTAAAAGAAAAATCTCCTCACTTATTTTCATTTAACCTACATGGTAAATATTTTCAAACATATTGACTGGGTCAGTGTTACGGCAGGACATGATAGGGAGATAAAGTTTCTAGATGAAATAAATGACTGCTTCTCAAAGCAGCTGGTTCGTAAACTGACCAGAGGGGAAGCCATTTTGGACCTAGTCCTTAGTGGAACACCAGATCTGGTACAAGAGATAAGGGTGTTGGGGCCACTTGGCAGTAGTGATTCTAGCATGATCACATTTGATTTAAATAATGGAGGAGGGATGGTAAGGAAATCAACAGTACTACTTTTTAACTTTTGAAAGGGAGACTATGATAAAATGAGGAAAATGGTTAAGAAAAAACTAAAAGGAGCAGTTGCAAAGGTTAAAGACTTACATCAAGCTTGGGTGTTGTTTAAAAATACTATCTTGGAAGCCCAGAACAGCTGTATTCCTTGCTTTAAGAAAAGTGGAAGGAAGTCCAAAAAACTGCCAGCATGGTTTAAAGGTGAGGTCAGAGAGGCTGTTGTTGCCAAAAAAAAGCATCTTTCAGGAAATGGAAAAAAGAGCCAAATGATGAAATCTGGAAACAGCACAAGCACTGGCAAGTTAAATGCAAGGCATTGATAAGGCAGGCAAAGAGAGAATTTGAGAAGAAACTTGCTGTGGAAGCAAACACTCATAATAGGAGTGGAGGAGTGGCCTAGTGGTTGGGGCAAGGTACTTCAGGCCGGAAGGTCAGGGGTTCAAATCCCACTAGAGGATAGCAACCTTGGGCCGGAAGGACTGGGGTTTCTAGTCCCACAGGTGCTCCTTGTGGTCTTGGGCAAGCCACTTAACCCTCCATAGCCCATGTTCCCTGTAAAATAGTTATCTCCAAGTTATAATGCCCTGTTCAATGTAATTTCAGTTTGTTCAATGTAAACCACACTGATGCAGAATAGCACAGTATATAAGAGAATGCAAATAAATAAAGACTTTTTCAAGTACATTCATAGCAAAAAACCTGTGAGAGTCAGTTGGACCATTAGATGATAGAGGGGTAAAAGGGGCAGTAAGAGGGGACAAGGCTATAGTGGAGAGACTGAATGAATTCTTTGCTTCGGTCTTTACTGAAGAAGATGTAGGGATGTTACCCATGACTGAAATGGCATTTAAAGATGATACTGTGGAAGAATTGAAATAAATATTGATACACCGGGAAGATGTATTACAACTATTGACAAACTGAAGAGTAGAAAATCACCTGTACCAGATGGTATGCATCCAAGGGTGTTGAAAGAATTTAAATATGAGATTGCAGACTTGCTATTAGTAATCTGTGAACTATCATTAAAATCATCTGTAATACCTGAAGATAGTCATGGCTTAATGGGAGACAGCCAACATGGCTTTAGATAAGGAAGATCTTGTCTTTATTTCAATTTATTTTATTTATTTATTTATTTTATTTCAATTTTTTATATACCGCGCTATTTACAATCAGCGCGGTTTACAGAGAACCAAAGACCAGAACAACAGGCTGCTCGGTATTACATAAAACAGGAAAATAAATTTGGATAAGATAAACATGGATAATATGGGGGTAAAACTATATACATTGAACTATATACATAGAATATTAATCTGCTAATTTGATCACATGAGAGAAGTAATTATGTAATATTATCAATAATGTTTGGAAAAGGCGGGAATTCTGTTAAGTTTGTGGTAAATATTAAGCACTTTATGTAGGGTAGTATTTGATGAATAGGTTATGTTTGAGAGCCTTTCTGAATTGGACTATGCCGGTTATGGCACGAATTTCAGGTGGTAGGGAGTTCCAATGTTTTGGGGCGCAAAACATGAAGGCTCTGTTCGCTGTTGCTTGGCTACAGGTTGTTATGGCCTTCGGCATAATTAGGGTGTTTGTCGCTATTTTTCTTCTGGCTCTAGTTGTAGGTAGAACTTGTGTGAGATCAGTTAGAGAGTTTGCAGACAAACCATGTATGGCCTTGTATGTGAGAATTAGGGTTTTGAATATGATCCTGCCTTGTATCGGGAGCCAGTGAAGATATTTGAGAATTGGTGTCACGTGATCACTCCTGGATGCTCCTTGTAGAACCTTTGCAGCAGTGTTCATGGCAAGTTGAAGAGAACTTAGGGTGGATTGTGGGAGACCTTGTAGAATTGAATTGGCGAAATCGAAATGTGGTAGGATAAGTGCTTGGAAGATGGTTCTAAAATCGTCTGGGTCCAGTAATGAGCGTAGATGCCTGAGTGTGCGTATCTTGAAGTACACAGCCTTTGTTATATTGTTAACGTGTGATTTCATATTGAGACGGTGGTCCAGCGTGACTCCAAGGTATCTTATTGCTTCCTTGGTGGATAGATCAGCTCCTTTGACACTTATTTGTGCTGGTGGAATGAAGTTAGGGTCTCTTGTAACAAAGAGAACCTCAGTTTTCTTATGTTGGATGCGGAGGTTCTGTGAGAGGAGCCAATCTGATACGGCATTGAAGCAATTTATTATGGGTAGTAGATCTAATTGCATTGTCTTACTAATCTGTTGTTTTTTTGAAGGTTTGAATAAACAGGTAGACAGGTGAGTCAGTTGATATAGTATATCTGGACTTTCAGAAAGCCTTTGACAAGGTCCCTCATCAGAGACTTTTGGCAAAACTAAAAAGTCATGGGATAGGAGGCAGTGTACTATTGTGGATCAGGAACTGGTTAAAAGATAGAAAGCAGAGGGTATGGCTAAATGGCCAATTTCCCAATGGAAAAAGATGAATAGTGGAGTATCGCAGGGATCTGTGCTGGGTCCGCTGCTTTTTGACATATTCATAAATGACCTGGAAAAGGGAATAACGAGTGAGGTTATCAAATTTGCAAATGACACAAAACTATTTAAAGTTGTTAAAACCCAAGAGGATTGTGGAAAATTGCAAGAGGATCTTGATAAATTGGAAGACTGGACATCCAAATGGCAGATGAAATTTAATGTGGACAAGTGCAAAGTTATGCACCTAGGAAAGAACAACCCAAACTATGGTTACACGGTGCAAGGTTCCACATTGGGAACCACCACCTAGGAAAAAGATTTAGGTGTCATGATGGATATCATGCTAAAACTTTCTGCCCAGTGTGCAGCAGCAGCCAAGTTGCAAATAGGATGCTAGGTATCATAAGGAAAGGAATGGAAAATAAAGCAAAGGATATTATAATGCCTCTGTATCGTTCCATGGTGTGACTCCACCTTGAATATTGTGTGCAATTCTGGTCGCCGTATCATAAAATGGATATGGTGTTATTAGAAAAGGTACAGAGAAGAGCCACCAAAATGGTAAATGGGATGGAAGGATACTCCTATGAAGAGAGGCTAAAAAGAGATGGCTGAAGGGAGATATGATAGAGGTCTATAAATCAATGAATGGAGTTGAACGGGTAAACGTAGATCAATTGTTTATGTCATCAAAATATAGAAAGACTAGGTGATCTGCAATGAAGCTACAGGGTAACCTATTTAAGAGTAATAAGAGAAAATATTTTTTCACTCAACGTGTAATCAAACTCTGGAATTTGTTATCGAAGGATGTAGTAAAGGCTGTTAGTGTAGCTGGGTTTAGAAAAGGTTTGGACAAGTTCCTGGGTCCCATTATTAAAAGGATATCACTGCTTGACCCAATACAAGCATTGAGGAACCTGTGTCTTTTGGGGAAACTGCTACGTACGTATGACCTGGATTGGCCACTGTTGAAAACAGGATACTGGGCTTGATGGACCTTGGTCTGACCCAGTATGGCATATCTTATGTTCTTATGTTATGTTCACATTGCTTTTCTAGCTCCTCTATATCTCTGACAAAGATTTTACTTGTCCGCACCAGTATTATTCTACTCTTGGATCTTGTAGCTAATTTTCAAAGGGAAAGTACATGCAACTTGCCCCTGCTATTACTGAAGGCAGCAGAATCAGAGCCAAACAGCACATACATTTGAAAATCAAATCTGCATGTGTAGTTTTGCTTTCTGAGCTATTGCTGCCACCAGGAAAACCCTTTCTGCCATGCGTAAATATAATCGACCCAGGGAAAGATCTCGCTGCTTCTTTGTGCTCAGCTGAGTGGTCAGACATTTTCTACGCCTTGTTCTCACTTTCCCTTCCTTTCTTACTAATAATACTTTTCATTTTTGTAGTACTGCTGGACATAGTCAGTGCTGATAAATGTTCATATACAATATCCCCCTTCCCTGTGGAGTTTACCATCTTAGTTGGTACCTGAAGCAATGGGAGATGAAGTTACTTACTCAAGGTCACATGGAGTGGCAGTAGCAGAAGCAGAATTTGAACCCTAGCTTCATTCATTCTCAGCCCATGGCTCTAGCCACTAGCCTACTACTTATTTATTTATTTCGCTTTTTATATACCGCGCTCTTTGGGATCAGTGCGGTTTACTTCTCCCAATTCTTGTTGTTCTTTCTCCATCTCCATAGTTCCTTGTGCTCCCTGTATAATGAAGACTTCTCTGTATTTTGTTGGCAGGTCTGAGCGGCACCTGCACCATAATCATTAACGTGGTGGACGTCAACGACAGCCCTCCCGTGTTCTCGGAGAATCAGGTAAATAAAAAAACATGACTAACTATGCCACGGCTGTCAAGTGGCTCCCGGCCTTCGATCCATCCCACAAGTTGACACTGTCTTTACCTGTGCTACACTGCTATATTCTTTTCATTTCAAATTCTTCCTTGATTCTTCTATCATCAAAAGTCATAGCTAGATGACCTTCAGATTTCTATCGCTCGCTTCACAAGGTCGCTGATCTTAGCACAGACGGTCTTAGCTCTGAACTTGTGCAGAGCAGAATCTAAAGATTAACACCATGCACTTGGAAACTGTAAGAACAAGCTGTGAAATGAGTGCTGACATCACCCAGTGAAGTGCCCTATTGCCCAGAAAATAAGGATAAGAACTTGTATTTTTCTTAACTCTTCTAAGTTTAATCACAGTGAAGCAGAGGACTATAGGGGTTGAAACTATGATTGTAGCATTTATACACTAAATTTACTCCTAAAGATTTTGTATACTGACTTTCGTGGTGATTTCTGTATTCATATTGTTAGGCATTCTTTGGGTAAATAAGAATACCCTTTGGACTACAGCAGAGATTTGGAACATCAATCCTCAAGGACTACAAATAGGTCAGGTTTCCAGGACATCCACATTAAATATTTAGAGATGTATTTGCATATATTCAATCTAAGAAACTGATTTACATACAGTATTGTGGATACTCTGGAGACTAGACTGGTTTGCAGATCTTAAGGGCCAGAACAGCTACTCCGGAACGGCAGCTAGGGGTCCATGAAAGCCAATTGGTTGTGCTGGGAGAATGTGCAGCCTATGCACTACATACCCTGGAAAAGAGATGAGATGTAATGGAAACATTCAGATATCTGAAGGTGTAGAAGATGTGCAATCAGCAAGCATCTTTTCAGAGATTCCAGAATAGGGATCGTAATATGAGACTGGAAGGGAGTAGATTCAGGAGTAATGTAATGAAGCAATTCTTCCCAGAAAGGATAGTGGAGGCAATGAGGAGCAAAGCAGGACTAGAGTTCAGAAATGTACGGGTAAGTGTAGATGATCCCTAAAGTAGGAAGACAGAAAACATTGAGTTTTGCACTAGCAAAAGAGGTAGGGAAAATAGAGTAGAAGGGCCTTTTGATCAGCTGCATGTTTTTATATTAGTAGCTGAAGTAGTTATGGGCACTGTTCCCTCTAAGCTGTGCGCGTGTGCGTGTGCACACACCTCACCGAACGAGTGCACATACTTTATAACAGAGCGCACAAAAATTACGGTTCTGATTCTGATAGAAAACAACACAGACATCTTAAAATTTAAAAGTTGTTGTGTATTTACGGTTTTCACAAGTTCTACAATATTATCTAGTGCAATAAATGTGGTGTACATACTGTATTCTGACGTGTAGTCAAATTTTAAAGTATAGAACTCTGAGTGTCGTTATGTGACGCACAAAAATTTAACCTTCCTTCAAAAGCTGCACAGCTGATATTTTATGCGCACACAGCCTACAGAAAATTAGAGGGAACATTGGTTATGGGTTGCAATAATTCCTGGGATGCTCTGTTTTCCCAAAGCCCATGGACAAGGCTTAGTATCTCATAGAACTTTACTTAGTGTAAGTGGCCCTCAAATTAGGAGCATGGTACATGCTGAGGGAGGACAATGCCATAGCAGAGAGACTGAATTAATTCTTTGCTTCAGTCCTTACTGAAGAAGATGTAGGGAAGTTACTTATGTCAGAAATAGTATTTAAATGTGATGTATCAGAGGAATTGAAACAAATCTTGATAAACCTGGAAGATGTAATTCAACAATTTGATAAACTGAACAGTAGCAAATCACCTGGACCAGATGGTATACATCCCAGGGTGCTAAAAGAACTAAAAAATGAAATTCAATACCTACTATTAGTAATCCATGAACTATCATTAAAATTATCTGTAGTACGTAAAGTTTTTTAAAAGGGGTTCCAGGGGTGAATCAGGAAACTACAAACCAATGAGCCTGACATCAGTACCAAGCAAAATGGTATAAACCATTGTAAAGAACAAAATTACTGAACATATAGAGAGTCCTAGTTTAATGTTACAAGGCCAACATGGATTTATCCAAGGAAAGTCTTGTCTCACTAATCTGCTCATTTTTTGAAGGTATGAATAAACAGGTAGATAATAGTGAGCCTTTTGATATAGTATATCTGGATTTTCAAAAAGCCTTTGACAAGGTTCCTCATGAGAGACGCCTGAGGAAATTAAAAAGTCATGGGATAGGAGGGTGTATAATATTGTTGATTAGGAACTGGTTAAATGATTGAAAATAGAGAGGAGGGCTAAATGGCCATTTTTCTCAATATAGAAAGGTGAATAGTGAAGTACCCCAGGGATCTGTGTTGGGTTCCCTGCTTTTTAACATATTAATAAATGGATTGGGAATGGTTATTTATTTATTTAACAGTTTTTTATATCACTTTATCATGTCAATCAAAGCGGTTTACATTGTAACATAGAATGAGTGAGGTGATCAAATTTGCAGATGACACAAAATTATTTGAAGTTGTTAAAACACAAAAATATTGTGAAAACTTTCAAGAGGACCTTATGAAACTGGGAGACTGGGCATTCAAATGGTAGATGAAATTTAATGTGAGCAAGTGCAAAGTCATGCACTTAGGGAAGAACAACTCAAACTCTGGCTACACAATGCAAGGTTCCACATTAGAATCATCATCATCCAGGAAAAGGATCTGGGCATCATCATGGACAATATATTGAAACCCTCTGCCCAGTGTACAGCCGTGGCCAAAAAAGCAAATAGAATGCTCGGAATCATAAGGAAAGGAATGGAGAATAAAACAAAGGATGACATCATAATGCCTCTGTATCCTTCCATTGTGCGACCGCACCTTGAATATTGTGTGCAAATCTGATTGTCATATTTTTAAAACGATATAGTGAAATTAGAACAGGTACAGAGAAAAGCATCCAAACAGATAAAGGGAAAGGAAGGATACCCCTATGAGGAAAGGCTTAAGAGACAGCTGAGAGGAGATATGATAGAGATCTATAAAATAATGATTGGAGTGGAAAGACTAGAGGACACACAATGACACAGGTCTGCTAACTGGCTGAAATATTTTGAAAATAGTAACATAGTATATGATGATGGCAGATAAAGACCAGTGTAGTCCATCTAGTCTGCCTAAATGTCCCCCGAAGTTTTTTGATTTATCAAGACTGAAAAGAGGAGGGCTATAGTTTTTCCAAACACGTTGGGAAGCATATTCCCTTCTGCGTTCATATCAGTCATCTGTGGAAGATGCTTCTTCATCTACCCTCCACCAGGAAGGCTTGGTCATCCTCAACTTGGACTTTATTGTCTCCATGACTGATGAACTTTGGTGGAACTCCCTTCCTGTTCAATGAGGCGTAAAGATAGCTCTTTGGATTTTATATTAAGCTATTTGGATTTTATATAAAGCAGGAAGCCTTTATTGGAGGGAGTGAGGTTATTACTCAGTTCCAGAAGGCAGATTTTTTGACCAGTCCTGGTTTTAAGTTTACATCCCAAAGCAGTGTGTAATAACTGCAGTCCCTGATTCTAACCCATTGAAATCAGTGCTGCATATCCCAGAATGCACCAGATGAGGTGTCCGGAAATCCAGGACTGGCCTCACATATCCTTTCTGCAACTGGGTGACTTGGCACCTCTGAGGTTCTTCTGTTCAATATTTTATCCCTGTGCTCTGTGTGTTTTTAGCTTATTGACATTCTGTTCTGGTTGTTTTGTTTCATAATTTTATTCTTGCATTTTGTTGCTTTGCTATTTTTATCTGTGCATAAATAATGCTTGTATTGTGAACTGCTATGAGCTGTTATTGGATTGGAAGCTATAAAAAGCTTAAATAAAAGATTAAACAGATGGACAGTAATGATCAAAACAACAAAGACCAAAGGTCTAGTCTTCTCAGGTAATGTCCCGAGACAGAGGTCTCATTAATTATAAAAGGAATGGTCCATTTTTGCTCTTTTAGTATGTATATTTTACAATTCCTAATATATAATGTTTCCCTCGTTTCACTTTCTTACAATGCAAGTACATAAACAGGCCAAGCTTTGTTTCTACAGGGCTACAAGCATGACCTCTCCTAACATTCCCTTGAGGGATGTGGCTGCAACCACTGTATTGATGTTTGCTATTGACATTTAGGGAGCTGTTTACTAAGCTGTGCTGTTAACGGGGCTGCATTAAGAGATAGCGCAGGGGAAATGCAGATAGCACAATGATTTTCTGCACCATCTGCAGATCCCACACTAACTGCTGGAGTAGGCGGAAAAGGGACGGAGCGTGGGCATGTTTGCAACGCGCAGTTACCGCCGGCATCAGCAGCATGTGGTAACTGTCAAAGTTGCAGACCGCAGGTTCAACTAATGCCACCTCAATGGGTGGCGTTAGTTGCATCCACAGGGCTGCTGGGCCGCATTCTTTGTAATTTTGATGCAGTATCTACTGGGGAAATTCTGTGCATGCCCCCAACAGATATCATGTGGCTTTTACAGTTCATATGGTGCTATCTGCACTTTTTTGCCATCTTAACTTCAAAAGCCTAATGCTGTTTGGTGAACATCATCCTCAATCTGTGTGAATCACTGATTTACATATCCCCCGGGGTCAGAATTATTTTTCACAAAAAAAGTAGAGGATAAAATCAGCAAACATAACAACATTTAAAATGAAACAAATCAGGATCATTAAAAACATGCTCATAGAGCCAGGCTTTGAATAATTTGGAAGAGCATTCCTAAGGGTTGGGCCTACATGGGTCAAGGCCCTTTTTTGTCAGTATCAGTCTGCTACCATTTGACATAGACCACGTTCTGAAACACGGACACCCAGATATAAAGAAGCTTTAGCATGTCTCTAGGAGTCTGGGGCTGTATCCTAGCAAAGTCCTACATCCTTCGCAAGGAGGGGCAGTATAAAATTCAGCATCCTACGGCCCACCTGGCATTCCCTCTATAAGAGCAACATCGCATTTTCAAAACTCATGAACTGTCTCCGCTAATTTTACACATTAGTATATCAGGAAAGAGATTTTCACATGCCACATGTGGGTGATGAGCCCTGTTCAATTATATTGTCATTGTTGATTGCCAGCAGTTTGATGTTGACTCATAGCAAACCTGTGCCCTGTTGTGAGTATCCCCTGGGATTTCTTGGAAACGTGTGACCAGCAGTTGATTTCCAGGTCTTTCTTCTACATAGAAAGCCTACAGTATTTGGTATTCCAAGAAGGGTTCTACTACAAATACTAACCAGGCCTGACCCTGCTTAGCATGCAAGATCAGACAAGCCTGATTGCACTCAGGGTTGTGTGGCCATAGTGATCAAATATCTAGGCTGCCCTAATCCAAAGTCTGATTCACAGCCTTGAACTAGCCCATAATGAGGATATCACAAGTATCAATATGATTAGTGAATTAACACAATAAACCAGGTTATGTAATGTTGATCTCAACATACCACTATAAATGCATCATGTGTTATAATGGGCAAGTCACACAAGCAGGGCTAGTAGCATGTCTCTTCCATGTTTTTAACAGCAATTAGCATCAAACAAATGTAAGCAATGGAAAGCAAAAAAAAGAAAAACCAGAAGAAGAAAAAAATACAACCGCATTGAGAAAGCAAGTTCTGCCTCAGGCAGGTTTGCTTTTGTCTGATCTCATGCGAATCCATTGTAATAGGGACCTTCTGATCTCATTTTTTGCTTACAGTAGTTTAGACAGGGGTTTTCTCCTGGAACAAAAGAGCCTTGTCTTTCTTATTTTGTAGTACGGCCCTTTCATTATTCCGGAAGATACAGAAACTGGCATGCTGATAACGACTCTGACAGCATCCGATGAAGATGAAAGAGCAGAATACAAGCTCATAGATTTTGCCGTCATGTCTGGAAATGAAGATGAAACTTTTCAAGTTGTAATGGTGCAGCAGAACAGCACAGTCAGCATCTTCCTTGCAAAGGTAAAATGTTTTCTTGTTTCTGGGCAATCTCCTCTCCGTGTCTCCTGAGCAAGGAGAAGAGGAATCAATTTGCAGTGGTTGTATCAGTCATCAACCAAGGACAACTTTTAGGGACGTTTATAAAAAAAGGCAGGGTACAACTTGGAAGAAGGAGGGGAAGAAGGCAGAAATGGCCAGCCTCTATTATTTATTTATTTATTTATTTTATTTAGACAGTTTTGTATACCACCTTATCCTTCAATCAAGGCGGTCACAGCACAATTGGGGGATACATTTAACACGCGGGGATATGAGACACATACACTAATACTTACAGGGAACATGGGCAATGGAGGGTTAAGTGGCTTGCCCAAGACCACAAGGAGCATCTGTGGGACTAGAAACCCCAGTCCTTCCGGCCCAAGGTTGCTGTCCTCTAGTGGGATTTGAACCCCCGACCTTCCGGCCTGAAGTACCTTGCCCCAACCACTAGGCTACTCCTCCCACCTTTGTCTTGTGGTAGGATAGCATCAGTGGTCTCCGGATGTTTTACATTTTTAATATGTTCTCCAACATTCTAGACTGATGGTCAGGAGACATTCAGCCTGGGGAACTTTGTGGGGGGGGTTTCATGAGGTCAAAAAAGGAGGGGGAAAAAGGAAAAATGAATTTAGTCTGAGCCAGGAAATATTTACTTTGGTTCTTGGAGACCTCACAAAAAACACCCAACAAAATGTTTGGAATTTTTTTAAAAATTGTATTATTTATTAACATTTTAACTTTAAACATACAATATATTCATACCCCTTGTGAGAATTTCATGTATTATAATTCTATTAATAACTCCTTTTTAAAGCTAAATTTATTACTGCTTTGCATTATTTTGTCACCTGTCAGCAAACGACGTTGTATGGAGAGGCCAGTGGGCATATTTACTATTTTACAAGTTTGCACTTTCATTATTAAATCCTTAATTTATGCACATATTTGAATATTTTATGCACTTTCATTTATACCTGTTCTCAAGCAGGTGTAAACGTCCACACTTGAATTTAAGGTGTTATTTCTGCTTTTATTTGGGGGAGGGATATGTTTCTATGATTATTTTGATATGAGGACACTGGTTGTTTTATTTTATGCTTGTACACGGCTTGAATGCGCTTGCATATTGTGGTATAGAAGACACAAAGGGGGTAATTTTAAAAGTTTTAGTCGTGATTTGGACATCTGAAAAGGTGCATGCAGACATCCAAATCACAGAGACATCCCGAGTCGTTATACAAATGGCGTCTCCAATGCGGGGATGTCCAAGTAGGCAGGGGGCATGGTGGAGGTGTGCACATCCCACTTGATTTCAGAAATGTTGAGGATATCTGTGATCCTGTCCGAGTTTAAGCCTGCTCTAGAAAAGTGCTTGCTTTGACTGCAAAGGGTGTAGAAAAGATGGCACTACACCATCCCCCAAGCAATGATAGCAGTAGTGGGATTTGAACCCTAATCCTAGCTCTAGCCCACTACTCTAACCATTCCTAGATGTCCTTGGTCTGGGGACATCTATGTAGATACCCCGCAGATATCCATGTCAGGCATCTCCACGTTTGTGAAATTCTACCTGAACTTGGATGTGCCTGCTTTTTTTAAGATGTTCTGGCTTGAAAATTCCAGATTGCACTTGGACATCACTTGTAAAATACCACTTACAGATACCTACTTGCCCTCTTAAACTAGGCATCCCCTTATAAAATTACCCTTGTGGAGGCGATTCTGATCATGGCCTGTCCGGGCTGTCCGCCGTGTCCGGACATCCAAAAAATGAACGGCCCAAAGGTGCGCCTGATTCTGCAGTGCTGGACATCCATCTACTTCCCCAGCTAGCCTTCCCTATGCTCCTGCTGGAGCCCCGGTGCCATGGTGTCTCATTGCCATGGCACCAGGACGCCATGCAGGAGCACTGAAAGGCCCGACATACCTGATCCCTTCCCCACTGCTCGACCCTCAATGGGGTCTGTCAGGGCCAGGATCGGGTGGAGGGGCCTCACCTCACGCTGCTCCCTGCTTTGGGGGGTCCTTCCTGGCCAGATCGCTGCCATCTATGGGACTTATTCCACCTCCGAGGTGGAATAAGTCCCACATTCATCTGCTCCTAGCCGGACATACAGAGCCATGACCGGAATAGGCCCTGTATGTCCAGGTTGTGCACACCGCCCCTGCTCCACCCACATCTGCCCTGTCACTGCCCCCCCCCATCCCCCGCTCCCCGCCATGTCCGGAGCTCCCTGCATAAAGGCCCTGTACATGCAGGGAGCTTTCAGAGAATAGCAGGAGTCCAAATCGGACATACATTCCCGCTATTCGCTGTTCAGAATGACCCAAAGTGTACCACATTTTAAATCTAACAATTATCAAGTCAGATGATGTTTGCTTATTCAGTTTTGTTTTTATATTACATATACTTTGCTTCTTAAAGACCTTCTAAAGTAACCAAGATCAGGGAGAGAATGAACCTATTGAATGGGAACATGATGTAAAGAGACTAGAAGGTGGCTGGCAGGAGTATAGCTGGTAATGGCCATGCTTGCAAGATCTGCCCATGTCCTGACCAAACTCCCCCCCTGAGCATGCCTGCTTGACAAGTATGCTCCCAAGTACTCTTAGGCATGACCTACTTTTATAAGAGGCATTTTATGTTCAGAAAAGTTTATAAAATTACCTCCTATAAGCTACCCTAGTGATCAGAAGTATTAGCATGTATAATTAAGGTGGAGAATGAAGAATTCCATCTAATTATTTATTTATTTATTTAAAACATTTTTAATACACCGTTTTTCTACAAGTCAAAACGGTTTATCAATTATTAATGAATAATGCATCCAAAAATTACATTCAATAAAAAATAAAATGGGAGGTACAAAAAGAAAAATCTGGAAATCAACCTAAAGATACTAATCTCACATTTACAACATTAGACCCCAAGTAAGGAAATAATGTGGAAGTACTAGGAACAAAATCACAGAAAGTAAAGCACCCCAATGGATCCTAAACTGCCTAACCACTAAACATAATACAGACAGGTGGAGACTTAAGCGTCAGCCGAATGGGAAGGGCCAGCAACTTCAACCAACACAACTTCCCTAGCTTCCAAGAACTCCTGAAGTTGCCTAGGATCAAAAAATGGTTTATATGGAACTGAGAATGATACAGGGAACAACTGTAAAACATATTTATTCAACAAACATTTTGGCGAACTAATCACCTAAACAGAAAACCCCTACAAAATAGCCACGCTATACAAATTAATTGAAAAAGATCTATTCATACTCAGACTACAAGTTGGCTATTAGGAATATACCATCACCGACAAGAGTGCTGCAATCTTATAAATAGTTATGAAAGGACATTAGCCGTTGCTAATAACAGTTTTTCCCTTCCCCTTATTACCCCAAGTTAACTGTTCATTCATGTAAAACTGTTTAATGTATAATTCCATTAACTCTGTTTAATGTAATTTTTCAGTTCTATGTAAACCGCTTTGATTCACGAAAGGCGGTAACAAATACTATAAATAAATAAATTAAATAAAAATATAAATAACTGAAGGAAACATTAAAACAGTTAACAATCAACATTTGTAACATTATGCAAATAATAAACGTGAATGCAATGCAAACAAGGAACAAGGTGCAGTTTAGGGTTTGCTACATTGTTCAGGACATATGTAGGAACTATGTACAAAGGGAAGGGGAAAGGGGGTTGGGAGTGTGAAGTTGTGGGATAGTGAGCTTTATGGATGTGGGCTGGGGGTGAAGCACCTGTTGGTACATGGAGCCATTGTGTAGAGGTTGGGGAGTGCCCATCTCCATAATGTCCCAGGAAGAGGTGAGTCTTTAGTTGCTTGCAAAAGTCTGTGGCTGAATTAGTATTGCGAATCGAGGGGTGTAGTGAATTCCAGAGGATAGGGGCATAGAGAAAGAATGCTCTCATTTTTGTGGTTTTCTTATAGTTGCATATTTGTGTTGGAAGACTGAGGAGGTTTTGGGTGCTCTTTCTTCTTGGTCTTTTGGAGTTCGAGGTGTGAATTAGTGTTTGGAGGTGTTCTGAAGATCGGTATTCTAAGGTTTTGTGGATGATGGTTAGGACTTTGTATTGTATTCTTGAGCTGATGGCAAGCCAGTGGAATTGTTTGATGATAGGAGTGATGTGGGTTTGCCTCGAGGCTCAGAGGTGGTATGAGCCACAGTATTCTGGACTAGTTGTAATGGGAGGAGAGCATGCTTAGATAAGAACATAAGAATATAAGATATGCCATACTGGGTCAGACCAAGGTCCATCAAGCCCAGTATCCCATTTCCAACAGTGGCCAATCTAGGTCATACGTACCTAGCAGTTTCCCCAAAAGACACAGGTTCCGCAATGCTTGTACTGGGTCAAGCATTGATATCCTGGGTCCCTTCTTAATAATGGTTTATGGACCTTTCCTCCAGGAACTTGTCCAAACCTTTTTTAAACCCAGCTACACTAACAGCCTTTACTACATCCTCAGGTAACAAATTCCAGAGTTTGATTACACGTTGAGTGAAAAAATATTTTCTTTTATTAGTCTTAAATAGTTTACCCTGTAGCTTCATTGCATGTCCCCTAGTCTTTCTATATTCTGATAACGTAAACAATCGATCTACGTTTACCCATTCCACTCCATTCATTAATTTATAGACTTCTATCATATCTCCCCTCAGCCATCTCTTTTCCAGGTTAAAGAGCCCTAACCTTTTTAGCCTTTCTTCATAGGAGTATCCTTCCATCCCCTTTACCATTTTGGTGGCTCTTCTCTGAACCTTTTCTAATAACGCTATATCCTTTTTAAGATACGGCGACCAGAATTGCACACAATATTCAAGGTGCGGTCTCACCATGGAACGGTATAGAGGCATTATAATATCTTTTCTTTTCTTTTCCAATCCTTTCCTTATGATACCTAGCATTCTATTTGCTCTCTTGGCCGCTGCTGCACACTGGGCTGAGGGCTTTAACATGTTATCCACAATGACACCTAAATCTTTTTCCTGGGTGGTGGTTCCTAATGTGGAACCTTGCATTGTGTAACCATAGTTTGGGTTGTTCTTCCCTAGGTGCATAACTTTGTACTTGTCCACATTAAATTTCATCTGCCATTTTGATGCCCAGTCTTCCAATTTATCAAGATCCTCTTGCAATTTTCCACAATCCTCTTGGGTTTTAACAACTTTAAATAGTTTTGTGTCATCTGCAAATTTGATAACCTCACTCGTTATTCCACTTTCCAGGTCATTTATGAATAAGTCAAAAAGCAGCGGACCAAGCACAGATCCCTGGGGTACACCACTATTCACCTTTCTCCATTGGGAAAAGTGGCCATTTTGCCCAACCCTCTGCTTTCTATCTTTTAACCAGTTCCTGATCCACAGTAGTACACTGCCTCCTATCCCATGACTCTTTAGTTTTGCCAAAAGTCTCTGATGAGATAAACCTTGAAATATGGAATTACAATAGTCGAATAAAGGTGTGATGATGGCTTGACAGACTGAGCAGAAAGTGTCGGTGGATAGGAGGGGGCGTAAATTCCGAAAAGTTCTAAGCTTGTAGTAAACTGCTTTAGTGATGCTTTGGATTTGAGGTCTGAAGTCTAGTTGCTGGTCGAGTAAGCTTCCGAAGCATTTTATCTGAGAGTTGACTCGGATATCACTGTTGATAATTCAGATAGAGACAGGGGGGATGAAGTTGGAGTCTTTTGTGATGTGAAGGAGCTCTGTTTTATTGAGATTGATGGATAAATTGTAGAGATGAAGCCATTTGATTACTTCGGTGAAGCAGTTTGAGAGTATGGAGCAGTCAGGAGCGGATGTGGAGAATGGTATGAAGATCATAATGTCTGCGTATATTAGGTACTCAACTCGGAATTGTTGAAGAATGGTGCAAAGCGGGTGGATGTAAATATTGAATAGCAGAGAAGGGAGGTAGGATCCTTGTGGTACTCCTTGGTGTAAGGTGGAAGCTGATGAGGTTTGTGACTGAAGTTTTATTTGTTGAGTTCGGTTGGTGAGATAAGAGTGGAACCATCTGAGGGGGGGTGCCACGGACTCAGATGCGGTGGAGTTGGTTGAGGAGGAGTTGGTAGTATGAATCTCTGGGTGGTTGCTTCAACGCCTGCTACAAGTGAGTTTAGGAGGAAGGTCGTGAGTGTTTCTGTACCGTGGTTGGTTCAGATACCATGTTGATGTGTGTCTAGAGGTGCATATAGGTTAATGTGGTCCTGGAGTTGGATTTGTACTGCTTTTTCAATGACCTTGGAGATGAATAGTATGCTGATTATAGGTCTGTGGGAGGTTGGTGAGTGTGGGTCAAGGTTTGGTTTCTTTAGTAGAAGTCTGATTGAAGCTTGCTTGAGTGAGGGAGGAAGGAATCCTTGAGAGAGGAAGGCATGGACTATGTCAGAAAAGATTGGTAGGAAATGGTCTTTTGTAATTTTGAGCCATGAGAACTGGGCAAGGTTCAAGTGGGGAGGTTGTGGTGTTGATGTTGCTGATTATGCTGTTGAGCTCCTCTTGCTATAATAAGTTGAAGGTGATCCAGTGATGGTCCTGGGGGGTCTCTTCATTTGAAATTGGTATGGTTGGGCTGTGGGGAGTGGATGAGTTGTGCTTGGTCATCAGGTAGGATGCGATGTCCTGTGGGTTGAGAGTGTGGTTCTGGTTTGTTTGTGATGGGTCTTTGGTGAATGATCTGACAATATCAGAGTTCTCTGAGTTTGTTGATGGAGCATAAGAGGAGGTGATTGTAGTACTCCTTTTTGGTGTTAATGGTTGCTTCATGGTATAACTAGTTCCTGTAGGTAAAGAGATTTGATTTGATGGCTTAGAGACTTTCTCCACTGTTGTTCAAGCCAGCGCAGGTTGCACTTCTGTGCTTTTAGAGCTGAAGAGTACCAGGGAGCATATGGTATTTGTGTTTTGTGTGATGCTTTAGGCAGAGCAAGAGGGGCAGCTGATATGGTTCAGTTCCATGTGGAGATTTTAGTTTCAATGTCAGTCTGTGTTGGGTAATTTGGTTAGGGTTGGGATTGTTTTTTGAAGGAATGCTTGTTGATTGAATAACAGGAACTTCTGGGATGTTGTGGTGGGGCTCTGAGGCGGACGTTGCTTGGATGAGCTGGATATGTCAAATGAGATGATACTGTGATTGGGCCATTGAACTGGACGTACTGATGGTGGAGTATATTCGAGTGCATTCAGAAGCCAGCATAATGTAAAGATGAATTAAACTCATAATTAATCAAGTGAAAATGAGCAGATAATTTTAAGTGTCATATTCTCAAGGTGTCCAGAAACACATTATTTACACACGTGTATCCAATACCCTTAACCAAAACACTTTTTACGACACTGAGACCTGTTTAGAAAGTGGGCAGGTAAGTAGATGTTTATGAAACAGGTGACTGAAACAATAAGTAATGACTGGATCAAAATTGAACTTGAAAAAATATAGGTCTTTCAATGTAGCAAACTCCTGGATATCAGGAGGGAGTTTATTCCATAGTTGAAGGGCAAGGACAGGCTGTACAACACGAGGCTGCACAACACAAGGCACTCAGTGAAAGTATGGTGAGAAAAGTAGAGATACCAAAAAGAGAGAAACAAAAAAATAGAGAGGAAGAAAGCAGATCTCCCGATAGCTATAGGGAGTTAGGAGTTGGTTTAAGTGTGGGATCCTATATGCTCATCTATTCAGCTGGACAGAAAACCCAGGAGGAAGAAAGCAAAAACGGAATGGACAAGGAGCGATACCCTATAAGTCAAGGGTAATGTTGGCAGATGTCCCCAATTTTCAAGGATTGTCCCCAATTTTAGAGCTGTGTCCCAATTCCCAACTGTTTGGCAGCCTCCTATCCCCAATTTCAGCAATGGGATAGAGGGGGTAGAAAAATAATTTTATTTTCAATTTAGTGATTTACATATGTCAGTTTTTAGAATTTACATCCATTATCTTTATATTTTGCACAGTACAGGGGAAATGCATCACTGTTTCTATTTCTCTGTCAATTTGTCTACTTGGAAGTGATATTGTTGCAATTATGGGATGGATGAGGGAGAGAAGAGCAATGGCTCCTTTTCTCTCCTCCACGCCTTGCTGCTGAAACCTAAAACTAAGGTGCCCCTTCTCCCTCCTCCCCTCCACACATTTCGGATGTCCAAAAGGCAGATGAAATTTAATGTGGACAAATGCAAAGTTATGCACCTAGGAAACAACAACCCAAACTATAGTTACGCAATGCAAGGAACCACCTTAGAAACCACCACCCAAGAAAAAGATTTAGGGGTATGTTTACTAAACCGTCCTAATGTGCGCCCGGCGCTAGTGTGCAGGATGCCATATAAGGAGTGGGCGTTTCAGTCTTAACCTAGCAAACCGGGATTATCGCGCGCTCTTGTGCGCTGTGCGTTCGTGTGCACCGCGCACATTAGCGCATGAGAAATGCGCGCGGAAAGCATAAGCAGGTGCGCTGATGCACAAACAGAGGAACAGGGCTGCAGCACAATGGTGAAGACACTAACAGATGGTACAGGGGTCATGGGTTCAATCCCCCACTGTGCCCAATGAATAAGGCTGGCTGAGGCACTACCTGTTATGTGTAATATTGCATTATGAGGCATTTTAATTTTATTTTAATTACTGCTGCTAGCAAACGCACTCTCAAAGTGCTGTAACATAAGGTGCTGCATAAGGCACCCCATAAGGTACCCCAGAGGGCACATTTTAAAGTGCACTGTCCGCCACGGCACCCTACAATGTTGCTTAAAGGGTGGCCAATAGGGCGCCATATAGGGTGCCCTATGAGGCATGGCAAGGTCATAGCACTGTTTTTGATGGCAGCACTGTGCATTCTAACGCATGGAAATGTTAAGCAGGTGCGCTGACATACAAGGAGAAACAGCAGTGTAGCACAATGGTTAAGACACTGACTGATGGTGCAGGGGTCATGGGTTCAACCCCCACTGTGCCCAATGAATAAGGCTTGCTGAGGCACTACCAGTTATGTGTAATATTGCATTATGAGGCTTTTTAATTTTATTTTAATTAGTGCTGCTAGCAAACACACTCTCAAAGTGCTGTAACATAAGGTGCCGCATCAGCCGCCCTATAAGGCACTCCAGAGGGCATATTATAAAGTGCACTGTCCACCCAGGCACCCTATAATATCCCCTATAGGGCACCCTATAAGGCGCTCTATAGGACACCTTATACGGACTGTAACCATAAGGTGCCTCAGAAGGCGCTTTATAGGGTGCCCTATAAGGCGCCCTCTGAGGCACCTTATGGTTACAGTACCCCGAGGGTGTTATGCTGGCAGCACTAATGTACATTAAAAATAGACAATGCTTCAGACAGCCCTATCAAATAACCCCACTGTGGGTTTGAACCCAGGTCCTTTGCCTCCATAAGCAGTGAAGTAACCAGTGGGCTACAGCTCCATAGCTGCTAGCAAACCCCTGGCTGGCTGCAGAAGGACTGCACGTCACCACACAAACAGTCTGCTGTGGTCACCAGGATAGGGTTAACCCACCCATACCCATGATGCACTGCACATGCAAATCAGCAGTCTACAGATGATCACAAGATGGAGTATGCACCCCCACAGCACCCCGGCCTGGTAGGAGGAACTGACCGTGTGTGGCACCGGCACAGAGTAGCTACACACCGTCACATTGTGCAGGTACGGTACTCACCCTGAGGGTGAGGTAGGGGGCCCACCACCAGGTCCATAGCAAAAATAGGACATGCTGCAGGACCCCAGCAGTGCTAATGTGTGAGATAGGTAGTGTCTGCAGACACACCTTGGATACATCTGTATTTCTCAGGCAAGGTTTAGCCCTTATGGACCCATAGATGCATTATGTACCACCACCCCCCACCGGGGCTGAGAATGGGAAACAGGGTCTCCCACCAACAGATCCACATTCTACCTCCCTGCAATGGTGGCAGTAAGGGGGACTATCAACCCCAGTCCTGCTGGGGAACAGACACCCTACAGCACAGTCAATGCAGCTCTGTACACAGCCATAAAGCAATAGCAGACAGACATTAGGCCTGGATATGCTAAGCTGCACCCCACCACTATCTGATATTCTCCTGCAGCAAGCCTTCAGCCGCTGCACCCTGCAAGGTGTTCCAGCAAGACACTTACCAGCTGCAGACAGTCTGCTAACTAGTCCATAGTGCACATGCCTGGTGGAAATGCATGCACTCAGAACTAGGATGTCAGCATACACACCAAGCAGATAAATCAGTGACTAGGCCCCAAAAGGGAACCCATAAATATCACATGAAAGGAAACACTACACAGCACTATGGGGGAACCTAGCCATGCTGTGGTCACTGCACAGTCAGGGTGAGAGTGATCTCCCAGCAGAACATGGTGTGGCTATCCTGTCTGTGCAGGTGGTGGCCGGGCACTACAATGTCCCAGCCATTGCCCTATGCCCTGTGCAGATGCATCCTGGCCAGGCCACCCTGTCCGGGCTATACCCATGGTACCTTGCTCCTCATTATGCACATTGGGAGGCCAATACTGGCAACAGTGCTGGCAGTTTGGGCTGTGGAGGGTGTTTGCAGCCACCACACACTGGATAGACAGACACACACTCCCGCACCTATGCCAGCATTTTGCTACTATAGAGGTGTTTGGCAGCCCTGGCCACCACATCAGTCCTGGGCACAGTGCAGGCATGGCTATGGTACGCAATACTGTTGGGGTCACTCTGTCAGACACCAGACCTGAGGCTCACTCCACAGACATCAGAAAGGTTGCTATGATGCAGCTCAATCAGCCAATTGTGCTTAACGTAGGAATTGCTATCTGCCAGTAATCATAGCTACCTTTTGATAGCTGTGTTCCATATTCCCAGGTTTAGGGTGGCATTGCTACGGTATGCAAGAGCTAGTATTGAGAGATGCACGCAGGGCCCAATGTCCTGCCTCTCCAGGAGGCATTGGCTAATGGAACCTGGGGGTGTGGGTGTGTCTGCCCCTGTTGGCTGCTGCTTTACGGCAGAGGTTCCCAACTCCAGTCCTGGTGTGCCAAACACTGTTCGGGTTTTCATGCTGTCCCTCATAAATATGCATGAGATACATCTGCATACCATGGGGGCGGTGCATAGATATGCAGCACAGGCATCTTTATTAGAGGGAGCATGGAACCTGAATGGTGTTTGGCCCTCCAGAACTGCATTTGCGAGACTCTGCTCTAGATAATGCGCCTGCTTATGGTGTCTGTGCTCTGTAGGGTAAAATGTAGGTGTTTTGGGCATGTTTACATCATCTGCAATAACGGTTCTGTCTGTATTAGCATGTTTTAGCAGTGGGTAAAAAATGGGGGCTGGGTTGGTAGGAACCACAGCTGGGACTTGAACCTGTAACCTTCCACTCCTGAACATACTGGCTGTGTTCACTGCACCACCGTGTTGCCACAGAGACAGTACATCCCCTGGGTATACCATGACAGTTCATCAGACGGGGTCTGTCTGCTGCAGTGCATGGCACCCACCTACACAGGGCTAGGCCATGGTCTGCTCTTGGCAGCTGCCACTGCCCCCCTCCACCACCAGTGCCCCTCTGCCACCCTGCTGACCTGCCCTTCTGCTGGTGGTGCTGGTGGAGTGCAGTCTCAGGCCATCCAGTGTGCGGGTAGGCGGCTGCCTATGGTGCGTGTTCTGGGGTAGCGGTGCCTGCATAGACGTCCACGCTTCCCCCCAACACCGCCTGCCAATGTTCTGTGCCCTTGGAGGTACCTGCTGGGTACTATCCCCTGTGACACTGTGATAAACACTCTCATGCCCATGTTGGGCCCTTATCTGTTGCTGTCTGACTGCTGTACAGTTTCAGCATTCCTAAGTGCCACCTAGGCATCTGTCTAGTCCGCACTGTGCCCCAGCTGCACCACAGCATGTGCCGCCTGCAGCCCTCTGTATCCCCTTTCCCAGCATCTGTCCAGTTGCCCATTCCGACATGCCCGCCCTGCTGTTGTGGAACATGTGGATGCCATAGGAAACCTGTCCAATTGAGAGGGAAACCCTGATCAGTGCTATTTCACTGTGGGATCATTCACCTTGTATGGGGACGGAGCGTAGACCCTTCCAAAATTCATATCTTTTTTTTTTAGCTTTCTTGGGAGTGTTTTTTGCTGTATCCCATTACTATCACTATTGCCCAGCTTGGTTATGTTTTTTGTATATTTTGTTGGGGTCCTTTTCAACTTTTATTTGTACTTTTGTTCCGTGCACATGTATCACACTTATCACTTTTTTGTAGGTTTCCCTGGTTTTGCTGTACATTGCTGACATAAATGGTTTCTTTTCCCTTTAAATCAGCTCTAACGCGAGGTTTTCACTGGCGTTAGTTTTCGCCTCGGATTTCACAGCGTTAGTGTGCGGGGAGCCTCTCCCCTCACACTCTCCACCCATTGACCCCTTCTCTCCGCCCCTGGGGAGCCTTCCTCCGCCCTCCGGGAGCCTTTCCCCGCCTTCAGCGCTCGTTTGCGCCGCAGCGCATGTTATCACGTGATAAGGTACCTGTGTGCCTTGTAAAGCACCATTATCGCGCGATAAAGTACCTTATTGCGCGATAATGTCACAGAGCGCACATTAAGGGGTATGTTTACTAAACTTTCTTAACGTGAGCGCCGCGCAATTAGTGCATGCTACGGTACCTTAGCGCATGCTAATCATGCTTTATGGGGCAAAAATGCGCTCTAGTGCGAGCTCACGCGCGCAGCGGCGCAAATGAGCGCTGAAGGCGGGGAAAGACTCCCGGAGGGCGGAGGAAGGCTCCCCAGGGGCGGAGAGAAGGGGTCAATGGGTGGAGAGTGGGAGGGGAGAGGCTCCCTGCACACTAACGAGGTGAAATTCGAGGCCAAAAATAACGCAAGTGAAAACCTCGCGGTAGAGCCGATTTAAAGGGAAGAGAAACCATTTCTGTCAGCAATGTACAGCAAAACCAGGGAAACTTACAAAAAAGTGATAAGTGTGATACATGTGCACAGAACAAAAGTACAAGTAAACATTGAAAATAAAAAAAATCATAATCACGCTGGGCAATAGTGATAGTAATGGGATACAGCAAAATACACTCACAAGAAAGCCCCAAAAAATAAATATGAATTTTGGAAGGGTCTACGCTCCGTCCCCATACAAGGTGAATGATCCCACAGTGAAACAGCACTGATCAGGGTTTCCCTCTCCATTGGACAGGTTACCTATGGCATGCACATGTTCCACAACAGCAGGGCGGGCAGGTCGGAATAGGCAACTGGACAGATGCTGGGAAAGGGGATACAGAGGGCTGCAGGTGGCACATGCTGTGGTGCAGCTGGGGCACAGTGCGTACTAGGCAGATGCCTAGATGGCACTTAGGAATGCTGAAACTGAACAGCAGCCAAACAGCAACTGATGAGGGCCCAACATGGGCACGAGAGTGTCTATCACAGTGTCACAGGGGATAGTACCCAGCAGGTACCCCCAAGGGCACAGAACATTGTCAGGCGGTGTTGGGGGGAAGCGTGGACGCCTATGCAGGCACCCCTACCCCAGAACACGCACCATAGGCAGCCGCCTACCTGCACACTGGATGGCTTGAGACTGCACACCACCAGCACCACCAGCAGAAGGGCATGTCTGTATGGTGGCACAGGGGTACTGGTGGTGGAGGGGGGCAGTGGCAGCTGCCCAGAGCCGACCATGGCCTAGCCCTGTGTAGGTGGGTGCCATGTACTGCAATAGACAGGCTCTGTCTGACAAACAACCATGGTATCTCCAGGGACTACACTGCCTCTGTGAGCACAGTGTGGTGCAGTGAACACAGCCAGTGTGTTCAGACGCAAAAGGTCACAAGTTCAAGTCCCAGCTGGGCTATTGCCAATCCAGTCCCCATATTTTACCCGCTACTAAACCGTGATAGTAAGGACAAACCTTTATTGCAGAGAACATACGCATGGTTCAAACGCCTATATTTTACCCCACCGAGCACAGACACCAGAAACATGCGCATTACCTAGAGCAGAGTCCCCCAAATGCAGTCCTGGAGGGCCAAAAATCATTCAGGTTTTATGCTGTCTCCAATAGAAGGCCATGTCAGCATGGTGGTGGAGGGGTACTGGTGGTGGAGGGGGCAGTGGCAGCTGCCCAGAGAAGACCATGGCCTAGCCCTGTGTAGGTGGGTGCCATGCACTGCAACAGACAGGCCATGCCGGACAAACAGTCATGGTATCATCAGGGAATACACTGTCTCTGTGGCAACACGGTAGTGCAGTGCACACAACCAGTGTGTTTGGAGGCAGAAGGTCACAGGTTCAAGCCCCAGCTATGGTGCCTGCCAACCCAGTCCCCATATTTTACCCACTACTACAACGTGCTAATACAGATAGAACGTTTAGTGCAGATGACGTAAACATGCCCAAAACACCTACATTTTACCCTACAGAGCAAAGACACCATAAACAGGCGCATTACCTAGAGCAGAGTCTCCCAAATGCAGTCCTGGAGGGCCAAACACCATTCATGTTCCATGCTGCCTCTAATAAAGATGCCTGTGCTGCATATCTATGCACCACCTCCATGGTATGCAGATGTTTCTCATGCATATTTATGAGGGACAGCCTGAAAACCCGAACAGTGTTTGGCACACCAGGACTGGAGTTGGGAACCTCTGCCGTAAAGCAACAGCCAACAGGGGCAGACACACCCACACCCACAGGCTCCATTAGCCAATGCCTCCTGGAGAGGCAGGACATTGGGCCCTGCGTGCATCTCCCAATACTAGCACTTGCATACCTTAGCAATGCCACCCTACACCTGGGAATACAGTACACAGCTATCAAATGTTTGCTATGATTACTGGCAGATAGCAATTCCTACGTTAAGCACAGTTTGCTGATTGAGCTCCATCATAGCAACCTTTCTGATGTCTGTGGAGTGTGCTTCAGGTCTGGTCTCTGACAGTGTTTACCACCCTGGGGAGTGACCCCCAACAGTATTGCATACCATATCCTTGCCTGCACTGTGCCCAGGACTGGTGTGGTGGCCAGGGCTGCTAAACTCCTCTATAATAGCACAATGCTGGCATAGGTGCGGGAGTGTGTGTCTGTCTATCCAGTGTGTGGTGGCTGCAAACACCCTCCACAGCCCACACTGCAAGCACTGATGCCAGTATTGGCCTGCCAAGGTGCATAATGAGGAGCAAGATACCATGGGTATAGCCCGGACAGGGTGGCCTGGCCAGGATGCATCTGCACATGGCATAGGGCACTGGCTGGGACATTGTAGTGCCCGGCCACCACCTGCACAGACAAGGTGGCCACAGCATGTCCTGCTGGGAGATCACTCTCACCCTGACTGTGCCGTGACCACAGAATGGCTAGGCACCCCCATAGTGCTATATAGTATTTCTCCCATGTGATATTTATGGGTTTCTTTTTGGGGCCCAGTCACTGACTTATCTGCTTGTTGTGTATGCTGACATCCCAGTTCTGGGTGCACGCATTTCCACCAGGAACGCGCACTATGGACAAGCTAGCAGACTGTCTGCAGCTGGTTTGTGTCTTGATGGAGCGCCTTGAAGGGTGCAGCGGCTGAAGGCTTGCTGCAGGAGAATATCGGATAGTGGTGGGGTGCACCTTAGCATATCGAGGCCTAATGTCTGTCTGCTATTGCGTTATGGATGTGTGCAGAGCTGCATTGACTGCCCTGTAGGGTGTCTGTTCCCCAGCAGGACTGGGGATGATGGTCCCCTCTACTTCCACCATTGCAGGGAGGTAGAATATGGATTTGTTGGTGGGAGACCCTGTTTACCACCCTCAGCCCTGGAGGAGGAGGGTGGTGGTACATAATCCTCCTAGGAGTCCATAGGAGCTACACCTGACTGAGACATACAGATATATCCAAGGTGTTTCTGCAGAAACTACCTATTACACACATTAGCACTGCTGGGGACCTGGTGCAGGGCGCCCCACCTCACCCTCAGGGTGAGTGCAGTACCTGCACAATGTGACGGTGTGTAGCTACTCTGTGCCAGTACCACACACGGTCAGTTCCCCCTACCAGGCCGAGGTGCTGTGGGGGTGCATACCCCATCTTGTGATCATCTGTAGAATGCTGATTTGCATGTGCAGTGCATCATGGGTATGGGTGGGTTAACACTATCCTGGTGACCACAGCAGACTGTTTGTGTGGTGACTTGCAGTCCTTCTTCGGCCAGCCAGGGGCTTGCTAGCAGCTATAGAGCTGTAGTCCACTGGTTACTTCACTACCAGTAGTGCCAGAGGTCATGGGTTCAAACCCACAGTGGGGTTATTTGATAGGGCTGTCCAAAACATTATCTATTTTTAATGTACATTAGTGCTGCCGGCAAAAACACCCTCAGCGTACTGTTCCCATAAGGTGCTTCAGAGGCCGCTTTATAGGGCACCCTATAGGGCACCTTATGGTTACCATCCATATAAGGTGCACTATACAGTATCCTATGGAGCGACTGATAGGGTGCCCTATAGGGGACATTATAGGGTGCCGTGGCAGACAGTGCACTTTATAATGTGCCCTATGGAGTGCCTTATAGGGTGCCTTATGCGGCACCTTAGGTTACAGCACGTGAGGGTGTGTTTGCTGGCAGCAATTAATAAAATACAAATAAAGTGCAGCAGGACACAATATTTACATGTCAAAGCTGATGTCTCAGCCAGCCTTAAGTATTAGGCACACTGGGGGTTGAACTCATGACCCCTGTTTCATCAGTCAGTGCCTTAACCATTGTGCTACACTGTTGTTCCTTCTTACATATCAGCGCACCTACTTAAGATTTTCATGCGTTTAAATGCACAGTGCAGCCATCAAAAACAGTGCTATGACCTTGCCGTGCCTCATAGGGCACCCTATATGGCGCCCTATCGGCCACCCTTTAAGCAACATTGTAGGGTGCCGTGGCGGACAGTGCACTTTAAAATGTGCCCTCTGGGGTACCTTATGGGGTGCCTTATGCAGCACCTTATGTTACAGCGCTTTGAGAGAGTGCGTTTGCTAGCAGCAGTAATTAAAATAAAATTAAAATGCCTCATAATGCATTATTACACATAAATGGTAGCACCTCAGCCAGCCTTATTCATTGGGCACAGTGGGGGATTGAACCCATGACCCCTGTACCATCTGTCAGTGTCTTCACCATTGTACTGCAGCCCTGCTCCTCTGTTTGCATATCAGCGCGCCTGCTTATGCTTCCCGCGCGTGTTACTCGTGCACTAATGTGCGCGGCGCACAAGAGCACGCTACTCCCGTTTTGCTATTTTTGACTGGACCGCCCACTCCTTATATGGCATCCTGCAGACTAACGCGGCGCGCACGTTAAGAAACTTTAGTAAACATACCCCCTAGTCTTCAGTGATTTACTGAAGGTCAAGGAATGGGGCTCTTGCCTTATATTGATGGCAAGGCATTCCCAATCCGAGGAGCTTTTTCCCTTCAGGTCAAGGCACATTTTTAATTCCTTTGGTGCAGGTGTATTAAGTTGACACTCATTTTGAGAATGTAAATAGCAGACAGGTGTATATGCAACAAAGCACTTATCTAAAGAGCCTGCTGCTGTCCCACGAAAAGACTGAAAAAACAAAGTACACATTTTAAATAAATCATAAGCTGTATCGTAAGCCAATGTATCTGTAGCACTTTGAACTATCTATAGGCAAGGCTGGTGCTATCTCTTTTGCTGCTCTTTGTGAATGATTACTGTGCTGCTCCCTAACTGTCCCCACTGTCGCTGCTGTCCCCACCCTCACCAGTTCCAATGGAGCTCTTCACAAGTCTCTCTTTTGTCCCGACGTTGAAAATTCTGCGATGATAGCCATGTTAGTGTGGAGTAGCAAAAATAACTGTTAGGCGATACCTTTTACACTAAGCATTTTAAGGTATAAACTTTCTAGGATAAGAGCCCACATCAAAGTGTCCTCTAAAGTCCATGCCTCAATAAATCTGTTAGTCTAGAAGGTTTATGTATGGGTGAGGTTATAAATGCAGCATGTCATCAGTAACTCCGGGATCTGTCTTAACTTCATTGATAAAATATATCCCTTCTTATATATCTGGTTGGTACAAAAATAAATGTGCCTGAGTTGGAAGATCATTTAAGCTTTGATGTTCTCCCATTCTCTTGGAAAAGCCCCCATTTCCTTTCCTTGTGTAAGGACCCAGTGCCATTGTAGATAAAATAAGTTTTGAAAGTGTTTATGCAAAGCCTGCTTCTGGGCCTCATGATTCATTTTCTTGAATAGTGTGGAGGCCATGTTAGTCCATTTGAATGCACAGAAATAAAGGTGAACAAATGATACCAGTTAGTGCAATAAAAGCACCTTATGTGTCTGTTTACCTTTAATTCCTTTTCCTAGAGAAATTGAGGGTTGGAAGGAAAGAGGGAAGAGCGAGCACACACCTTCTAAGGTCAAGAAAATTCCACTCAAGAATAAAAGTGAAGCTCTCTCTGTAAAGTAATTATAGGTGCAATCACTGAGGGGAAAAAAAAGTCTTAGCAAATGCACAACTTGCAGGTTTCCTAATTACTTTTTTCAAATCAGGTACTCCACAGGTCAGGTACATTTTAGATACTCTTTCTCTGAAATCCCATTGTGTCCAGAACACCTGCTTCATCTCTCTCCCAAAAATCTGAAAGACAGGAGCTGACTGTACTCATTTTATCTTAATTTTGTGAAGTAAAACATACTGTCTACAGAAATTCCACAACCTACAAGGAATAATGAAATAGAAATTAAAAATCGCAGGTCATATTACTGAAAGACAAAGGCTCTGAGGGAAGTTTCTGAAGGTGGCATACTAACCTCAGTTACTCACTTGGCCAAGTCCAGCGCCATCCTTGGCCCATGAGGAATGCCGTGGGGCTTACTGTCTTGCTTCCCAGTGCAGCCTTTGCCACCTCTCCAAATGACGCACTTCCTGCTAATCTGAAAACAGTAACAGAGTCACGTCTCACTCGATGACATGGCTCCCACCTCACCTTGCCTGGCCTTGCTTCCCCTTTTCTTTAATGATGCCTTACTTGTTACTGCTTTGAAGTTGAAAAAGAAGAAAGCAGCACGGGGCTTTGGAGTCCATGCACACACACTGCATGTCTGACGCGTTCCTGCCTCCTCTGATGCAACTTCCTGTTACTGAGATGCAGGAACGTATCAAACATGGTGCATGCACATGGGTTCCAAAGTCCCAAAGCTGCTTTTGGTTCTGCCTCTCTGTTGTCCATTGCTTGCCACTAGTGCCGTACCTAGCCCTGTGTGAGCAGTGCAGCTGCGTAGGGTGCAGTGAAATAGGGGCATATTTTGGGGCTTCCGGTCTCAGCTCCCCCATGCTGCCTGCCTTTGCCCAGCCACCAACACTTTTAGTGTTGCGCAGCGGTGGTGGTGGAGGCAGTGTTATCCAGTTTTTAAAAAACCCTTGGGTCTTTCCGACTCCATGCTTGCATGTTGGCCTGATCCCTCCCTCCAAGCTTGGATTTGCAAAGACCTGCATTTGAATGGCTGGCCCGATCCCTCTCTCCAATGTGAGCATACTTCAAAGGAGGGAGAGATCAGACTTCCACGCAAGCCGGGAGTCGGAAAGACCCGCATTTTATTTTCAATTGGATGTGTCTGCTGCCACCACCTCCACCAAAGCAATACTAAAAGCAGCGGCGCCTGGGCAAGAGCAGACAGCATGGTGAGAGCCAGCTGGATAGGGGGGTAAGATGGGGAGATTCATGGGGCAAATGACAAACTTGTGATTGGTAGGGGTACAGGGTTCATTTCTGGCTTGGTATGGCCCTGCTTGCTGCCATTCATCCTACAAATCGGCCCAGCTGGCTCACTGTGCAGACCGTGACTGTTGCCTTGTGTGAGTGCACAATTTGCACAGTGGATCGTGCTGGCCCTGCAAATAGGCATGTCGTCACCTCTCCTGGTAACCCTATCAACATGACATTGCACTAATGGAGGTGGGAGGGAATGACAGACTGCATCTCCTGTCCTAAAGCAGATTCTGCCAAAGAAGACCAAATTTGTCTCATCCAGTGTAGCTGATTTTCTCGCGTCCATGGAAATATAATCCTCCATGGAAAAAGAACACAGTGAGACTTACCATGTGCATGGATTTCAGGAGTAGGATAGGGTTTTTCAGGCCAAAAATCTTCATTTTGTTTAGTTTCCCATGTCATTTTGTTTAAGGGTTTTTTTTCAGTTTCAAGGGCAATATTGTCAATAGTGCACACTGCTGCTCGATAGAATGCAGTATTTATCAATAAGCTTGTTATTCTTCAATAGTGTATCTATTGATAAATAGTGCACATTATTGACTACCTAGGTAAAAACTGAAATGTTGTTTTTTTCCTATCATTTTGGGTTAAAAACAAAATGAAATGATATGGGAATTGTCACTGATATAGCCTATGTGGCTTCAAATGAATGTGCAGCCCTAGAGTGGAATAACCTCTCCCCCATTAAGAGAGGCCGGATTATGCGTCTGCTTAGGCCTACCCACGCCTACCCACTAGAGATGCCAAGTCTCCCTCATTAGGAGTTTGCCACACTCATTTGAAGGTTCTCCAACTCTCACACTCATGGAGCCCTTTCTGTCGAGCATTCGAACCTCAGTGCAAATACCCTAATCCTGATCATTGCTTTCATGAGAGGCAAGGCTACGAGAAAAAAAGCCAAGTGGCCCAACCGAAGAAATCTGAGCTCTCCTTAAGGTCATCAGTGTAGTTTGCCTTCTTACTTTGGGAGGAGGTGGCGGCAAAGGGTAAGGATGTCATACTGGCAATAGGGGCAGAAGGACCAGTTCACCATTGGTGCCTGCAACATTGGGAGGGCACCGCCCCCTCATGCCCTCCCCAAACTACATCTATGCTTCCGGTGTACTGGCTCCTCCTATACCATCCCTTTTCCCTATATCTACAAGTACAGGTGCTGTGAAACTTATGCACACTGAGTGGAGAGCAATTTTCAGCCCAGAGAATTTACCCATATTGCCACCACCATGTCGGTACTAGAGGAGATCAAACCTAAGCTTTCTTTAGAAGCTCAGATGACAAGACTTCGACTTTCATACTTTGGACACATCATGCGGAGAGAGAGATCATTAGAGAAAGACATCATGCTTGGCAAGATAGAAGGTCAACGCAAAAGAGGAAGGCCAGCAATGAGATGGATCGATACAATAACAGCAGTTACGGGTACCAGTCTGTCAACAATGAGCCGCCTGACTGAAGACCGAACACAATTTAGGATAGCTATCCAGAGGGTCGCCATGAGTCGACTCCGACTCGACGGCACTTAACAACAACATGTCTGTATCCCTTCAGGCTCCAAAGAACAGCAAATATCATTTTATTGTGCTTTTTTAATTTGCAAAGTAACACTACATCTAATTCTTTCTAGATGTATATCCTAGATGCACAATCTGAAAAAATGTCTCACGTCAATCTCATTCTCTGAGGCAGCAAATCTCACTCATTGGGATGGTTCACCCTTGGCATCTCTCTGACCTACCCACAAGAAAGTAGTTTTACTGTAGCTGGACTGATTGGAAGCCAATTGGCTGCACTCTAAGCTTCCACGTGAGCAAAACAACAATTTTGAACCACATATGTCTGACTGAAGGAAATATAAGTGGGAACCACTATTTGTATGTCATCAACATACATAAAACAAGTGAGCCCCCACCTCCTGAATCGTAGGTCCAAAGCCTGAATATGCAGATTAAAAAGAACCAGTGGAAGAGAGGACCCTGGGGAGACCCTACAACACATTATCCAGGAGGAAGATAATATGTTATCCTACTTCACTTTCATAAAAGCTCTAAATCTTTAAAGGCATTCCCCTTAATTACAGCAGCTCTCAGTTTACCCAGTAAGAGGGAATTGATCAGCCACTTGGTCGAATGCAGTGGTTAGATACAGCTGTATAATCAGTCCTTCCCCTTCCTTATCTATCAAAAATCTCACTTGTTTCACATACCCATCAGTGCAGCTTCTGTTCTGTGAAAATTTCTAAATCCAGCCTGAATGGGCTAGAATAATTGATGAGTCATGAAAAAAATCTCTCTGCTAAGAGGTAACTACCACCTCGACAATTTTAGCTGACGGCACAGTGAGGTCCTTTTACTAAAGCATGCTAACCAGTTAAAGGATGTTTTTGCATATGGTAACTGTGTGCAAGAGTCCACAGTAACTGTTACCATGGGGACACGACAGTGGTCAATTGTGCATTGGGATGGTGAATGGGTGGGTTAGGGGGCAGGGAGTGGCAAGGAGAGTACATTGCAGTTAGTGCAGGAGGACTTATCGCATGCTCTCAATGTTGTAATTAACACAGGTGCAACTAATACCACCTCAATAGATAGAGTTAGTTGCACCCACGGTAATTGCGCCATGCTATAGGATATGCGTCCATGAGTTAAGTGCCAGGAACATGCTGGCCATGCCCCCAGCAGTTACTGCAGAGGCTTTGCACTTAACGCATGTTAATTATAGCATGAAATGTGGGTTAAGTGCAAACATGGAATGCACTTTAGTAAAAGGGCTCCAGTGTTAGCAATTAGCAGTAGGGCTCACAACAGTCCACCTCCAGTGATGATTCTCTTCGAGAGTGGAGCTTGGGTAATAGATGGAATAGAGCACACATGGGACATTAGCCATGTTCTATTAAATCAGCAGCTCTTCACATCTGAGCATACAGAATTCTTGTTTTTCTTCCATACCTCCAGATCTCTAATTTCATTACCATTTAGGATTAAATGTCTCCTTCCCCATCTTCTCTGTTCCTCTGTGAATGTTCTCATTCGATCTTAACATTATGAGCATGCTTACTAAACCACATTCATCTCTTGCAGCACTAGGACAAATAGCGCCACATTAGCTACAAAAGCCGTGAGTTATCTGCCGGGGGCATGCATGCATGGAAAATACAAACAATGTGGCCCAGCAGCATCATGGACGCAGGCTACTGCTACCCATTGAGGTGGCAGTAGTTGCATCCCCGATGTCTGCAAAGTATGCAGCTCCTATGCACTGCTGACTCTCGTGGTAACCGTGCATTGCCGACATGCCCACTTTCCTCACACACACTGTGCTCAGCTAACACGCATTCTGCAGATAGCACAGAAAATCACTGCGCTATCTGCATTTGCCCCATGTTATGTGATTGGTATCAAAGCTAATCATGTCTCTTTTTCTTTTTTAGATATACCCCAGTTATATGCATAGTTTTATGTGTGGACCGTGCCGTACTGAGTTCTATGCATAAACGTTATATGTATACTGAAAGATGGCACAGGGTTGGGCCAGGGGCCGGCAGAAAAATGATAAACAACATGGCAAAAGTCAGCCTCTGCATATAACTTGTATGCATAAGCTGGACCAGTGAAATAGCAGCCCGAACATGTTGCTACTTACACATACGTTCAGCAACACCCTCTAAACCAGGGGTCTCAAACTCAAATTGCTTTGAGGGCCAAATGAGGACTTGTAAAGTAACCCGCGAGCCGCATCGTCGGAACTTTTTTTTACAATGGAAAAAAGTCAATAAAAAGTCAACATAATAAGAACATAGTGATGACTCATAGTGCCCAGAGGGGGAGTTTACCTTGTGTTCTCTTCAGAGTCACCCACCGGATGTCTCACGTCTCCACCAGATGGATCAGCTTCCCGCTCGGGCCATGTGGAACGCACGACCCCTCATGTGTTCCACCTCCTCTTGGTAATGGCCGCAGCCATCCAGGGACCCGAAATCACCCTCAGGCAGCCAAATCTCAGGGCCAGAACAGCAGCAAGAGCTCCTCATTCACCTCTCAACATGCCAGCCTCTCCTGCGTTTGATCTGCACTCGGTAGCACTTTTTTTAATACAGGTGAGTTTCGCCGTTAAACCGGGCTCTCCGATGCCTCCGATTCACTAGAAAACACTCTTTCTTCAATCAGCTGGGTCATAATCGTGGTTGGAGGAGTGCTCCGCCCCCTGCATGCATGGCGTTAATGTTAAACAGCGGTGAGAGGAAAATTAATAAATGAAATGTCAATTTTTTTTATCATCCCAAAATGCGTCGCGGGCCGCACAAAATTCTCTCGGCCCGCAGGCCGCGTGTTTGAGACCCCTGCTCTAAGCAGCCAGCGCTGCTAAATCTAAGCATAAAGATAAGCACCAGAGCTGGCACTTAGCTTTTTCGAGTGTGCGGCTGTATTGAATATCATGTCCAATATGATTAAAGCCTATATTAAAAATGTTGTCATGGTGCAATCATGGGGAGCAGAAAACGTTGAAGGGGAGCAGACTGTGAGTAGGTCATGAGGACTGACACAGTTAACAATCTGGGCTAAGCTAGCTGATTTCTGACAGCGAGATCGGCTTACAATCCGGTCATCAATGGTCATTTGTCTGCATCTCATATCATCTTCACCATTCAACAAAACACCGTGCGAGACCGCCATTCAGGAAGAACCCAAGACTTTAACCAGGAAAGTCGTTTTAAGTCCCAATCAAGGAGCATTTATGAAGAAACAGCAGGAATTACCTTGATTTGCTAAGATTGCTCCCTATAGAACACACTGGGGGAAAAGTTGTAGTAAATCAGACCCAGTAGCTGACAGCAACTGATGTTACAGTCTTTGCTTTGAATATCACTACATGTTATTGTCTTGAGAGAGAGACAGAAAAAAAAACAAAAACCCCAGAAAAGTAAGCATTTTTATTTGGCTCTCTCTTCTCAAGAGGAGAACAGCATGTTCTGTGCTTTATCTGCGAGAGAGGTCCAAATAATCTGTCTTTTCAAATCAAATATGAATCATAATTTCACCCACCAGATTCTGGTGACCAGCACAACAAACAGTTGAATATAATGTGGGCACCTCATAGGAAGGCTTAGCAAAGGGGCACCTTTAGCTTGTAAAGGGCATGCTGTTCCCTGATCAAGCAGCTCTCCAACTCTCCATCACTTCCTCCACACCCCTCCAAACAAAAAAATATTCAGGCAACATTTATGGAAAAAAGCAATAGAGTTATTTCCACAAATAAAACCTCTCTCCATCTCTCTCTATATAATGCAATTAGGGCTCGATTTACTAAAGTATATTACTGAATTAGCACACGTCGATGCTGTTATCAGGTGTTACTAGTAGAAAGGTCTCACTGCATGAAATGGGGCCTGTGGTAACTAATGCATATTAGTGTGTGTTAGAATATGCAGTTTAGTAAAGCTAGCCCCTCCTCCATGCCATGTCTGTTAGGGAGCTCGGCTGTAGCTGTGTATGATCAAATACCTGTACTCTGCAAATAGCGTGTGTTAGCGCACTCTTTGCAAAGCCACAGAGTCGTGGGACTGGAGTGAGGCAGAGAGATAGGCGGCCTGGAAGATGGAGCAGTGAGCCTGCAAGATCAGGGGGAAGCAGAAAACCAGCTGGGGGGAGGGGGAAGTGCTCTTGTTAGGTTGTGTCAGATTGGTGGGGGGATCTGAGTGACAGGTTCAGGCTAGGGAGAGACAAATGTCCTTTGAAAGATCAATGGACATCAGCTAGTAAGAAAAACAGCGGGAAAATGTTGCTCTTCTCAAAATATGCAAAGCTCAATATTGCAGAGTAATATTTGCTGTTGGAAGGATTCATCCAGGTTTTTGTTTTACTGTTCAGTTTTTGTTATTGCTAAAGCATGCGCCAACAAGGATATTTGGTGCCAATACCAGCTGCGCAGACAGATGAGCAAATTACTTTTCACACCAGCTTTCTTCACGCTCGAGTTTTGAGGCCATCCTAAATAGGCAAAAAAAGTGAGAATTTACACAGCCAGGAATCAATTAGCATGACAGTCAAAGTTACTGGAGATAATTTATCATTTTTGTCTTCTGTTATGCATGTAATCAGCTTTGAAGTTTATGTGAAGAAAGGTATCAATAGGTAAAGATAGAGAAAAGCAAGGCAGTGAGGCTTAGGCCGGCTTTCATAGATACGTGTAGTAACATAAAGGGAGACGATGATGGCAGAAAATGACTAATTGGCCCCGTCCAGTCTGTCCTATTATTCCAGTGCATATTACAAAGATATTTCCCGGCTGTCAGCTGTAGAAGCATGAATCCTTGTGGTCCTATATAATTTAATTCTGACTTTTAATCCTATTTATCCTGGCATCATCGACCAACAGTATTCTGAATTGAGACAAAATACATAAATGACTTTCCCTCAGTGCTGATTTTATGACGTGATCAGCTATAGACTCTGGACTAGAAGTAAGCCAGAAAGCTCAATACATTTGTGACTCAAGTCAGAGAAACTAATTCCCCTCCTTCAACACACCCACATCCTCTACCGCAACCTGCGTCTTCTACCCTCCCTTATCCATTATAAAGCAGTTATATTCAGAGAAAGTAACTAAACAAAATGATAGTTTCCCGTTACATCTCTTTCCATTCTTGTTCTCCCCAGTGTTATTCCTCTATAGTGAAACACATTGTCTTATTCATAAAAATTGAAAGAACAGGTCAGGCTCCCGCTACACTCCAGGGTCTTAGCTTTCCAAGTCACCATACCTTGGTGGGCATGGGGCACTGCATCGCTGTAATAAAAGTAAAAAAATGCAAAGTAGAAAAGCTTCATAGAAGGCAAAAATAGAAGGAGCAAAACAAAGCTACATTGTGGCTCAGGCATGCTTTAGTGACATTTCCAGATTGTGAAAAGTTTTTATGAAAGCAACATAACATTTATATCTTTGTTCGACAGACAGTCCCCTCCAGATGATTGCCACAAATATGTATCCTCAGAATTGTTAATGCAATAGAAAGGCAGGTTGGATAATGGTGTGGAAAAAGGTAGTAATGGAAAGATTTATTTCTGGCATTTACAGGAGATGTTTTTGTGAATCAAGAACATGACTTGGTAAGAAGACTGTGGGTATATACATATATATATATATATACATACAGTGTATTTTTCCTAGGAAAAAGGGTGTTGGTACTCATATGCAGGGATCTTTCATTAATACATGAGGACAATAAATCAATGCAAAAAAGTCCACACATTCATATTCAGAAGAACTTATAAAATACTTGGTTAATGTGTTTATAGGAACTCAACTATGAGAAAGTTGAAGAATATACAGTGGTCATATCTGCAAAAAATGTTGCCCCACTGCTTGGAGTCCAGTCCAGTCTCAGCTCCACAGCTACAGTGCACATATTGGTGGAAAATATAAATGAGGCCCCGGTGTTTACGGCAAAGACATATGAGGTCAATGTACTTGAGAACCTGCAGCCAGGAACAGTGGTCGTGACTGTGAAAGCTTTGGAACCAGATACCACACCCACACCATCCCTATGGTGAGAAACTCAAAGGTCTCAACTTCAAATTTTTTCAGGCTTCTGTTTAATATAAACTTCACTTTCCTGTCAACTGAATTAAATGGGAACATATGAAAATTTGCTTGTTTAAAAAATGATGAATGTGAGAGCAAAATAAATGTTTCATTCAAGGAGGAATGCAACAGAACCTATCATCAAATGATTTGTTATTTTTTCTTATGGGTGGTTTAGGCTTATATGTTTGGGTAGAATCCACTTTCACATCCTTAGTGGGCTCAGGAAGTAAGGCATTAATATCCCCTCCTCCCCTCA
Source organism: Ichthyophis bannanicus (assembly GCA_033557465.1). Classification (NCBI taxonomy): domain Eukaryota; kingdom Metazoa; phylum Chordata; class Amphibia; order Gymnophiona; family Ichthyophiidae; genus Ichthyophis; species Ichthyophis bannanicus. The sequence continues at coordinate 42,303,542 of CM066036.1, forward strand.
CAGTTTACAAGTTCTCCAGAAACAAGCAGGAAGTCAGTCCTCACGTATGGGTGACGTCGGCACCAACAGAGCCTACGTGGAGCATTTCGCCAGCTTTAAAAGAAAGCCTTTGGGAATGCTACCATTGTCATGAGGTAGACAGCACTGAGCCTGGGATAATAAAAGGAAAAGAAGAGCTTACCTCACAGCCACATGAGCAGTTATGGCATTCAGGTTGCAGGGAAGCAAGGAATGAAGAAACAAACTTTCCTCATAGCATTGGTGATGCAGTAGAAACTCAGAGTCCTAATCATGCTCACCTGAGGAAAGAATCACGTACAACGTACAACAAGCAGGGAGATAAAACCAGGTGGGAAATCTCACAGAGGGGGCAGAGAGAGGAGCAGAGAGAGGAGGAGACAGAGACTCAGGAAGGGAGTCAGATTCAGAAGCAGGCAAAGAGAGAGACGCTGTCACGAAGAGAGAGGGCAGAGTGGAAGCAAGCAGTTGAACCAGAGAGTGCTGGGGAAAGCAGTGCAAGAGACTTCCAAGCCAGAGGGGTCCTCGTATCGGGGAAGGCAACCAAGCAGGTAGAGAGCAAACGTCACACTCAAGGAAGCTCACTGAAGCCAGGAGGTGATTACAGCTCAACTAAGCCTAATGCTTGGAACTCCCGGAGAAAAGCAGCTTACACTCCAGAGAAGAAACCCTGGTTAACAGAGGAAGGGCTGGAAACTCTTTACACCAGAAAGAAAGATAAGTACCCTGTTTTCTCCAGAGGGAAGGAAGTGGGTCCTTTTATAAAGAGCCAAGCTTACAGTGGGTCAGAAAACCCTTATTGGAGTGGGTATTGGAAAGAAGCCCCAAGCACAGCTCCTCGTGTCCATGTCTGCACAGAACAGTCTCCTCCCATAGAAGCTGAGGTCTCTCAGGGGCCAGGTGGTGAAACCAGCAATGTTGAAGCATGGTGCCCGTTTACAGGACCAGGTCCTGATTTAATGTAGTGGGAAAGTTCAAACCCAGAGATTGGTCCAGAACCCATGGATTGTGCTCTTTGTTTTTCTGATGAGATAGACTCTTTATGTTAAAAAGCAAGAAGAAGCCTTGTTATAGTTTGAAAAGCTTTTATTTTTCCTGTGAAGCAACAGTTTATTTTTGTTATCGTTATCTACTGTACCTGGAAGGCAATCCTCAAGGGAAGGGGAATAAAGCCCAGCTTTAATTATACTTGGACACATGACTACAGATTATTCTTTTAAGAAATACAGCTATGCCACCTACCTAGGCAGGTGCCTAAGGAGGGTATAGTCTCACACCATGCATGAGTGGTCCCCTTCCCACCCAAGGGTGCCATCTTGCTCAGTCTCCTTTTTTCTGCAGATCCCAATAGACGTGTGTCCTGTTTCCCCGGAAAAATTCCCAAAAAATTCCTTAAAAATTACCTCTGGAATTGAGCTTGTCTTGGTTTTGCGTATCAGTTCCTCTTACCACCTCGAGCCGGTGCTTTTCTCGGCTCCCTGTTCTTTTTTCCATCGAGGCTTTCCTTGACCGGCATTTGTGCCCTTTTTCGCCTGGGGGTCATCAACCCCAGCCGGGTATGATCCACCATGTTTTCTGGTGTTTTTAAAAAACGTGATCATTGCGATCAAACTATGTTTGTCACAGACACCCACAACTGCTGCTTAAACTGCCTCGGCCCAGACCATGACAGTACCTCCTGCGACCTGTGCCAGGCCATGACTCCTCGTACCAACAAGAAAAGGTCGGAGTTGCAGGAGAATATGTTCCTGCAATCTGGTTCAGCCCCATCTTAACTGATGCTGAGTCCAAAGCTGAGTACCTCCCATGAGACCCGGACATCTTCAGAGACCTGCGGCGGCTGCTCCTCCGTAAAAACACTAGACCCTGGCAAGAAAAAGAAAAAACTCTCAAAGCCAGTCGAGATTCCATGGGGAAAACCTGCTAATGACCGGCGGTGGGACTCGGATGACTCCCGAGCAGCACCCCCCTAAGATCTCTAGGAAGGAGTCCTCGGCCAGCAGTGACCATGTGAGGCTCCCAAGGCTGTGGTCCTCGTCAACGACATGCTCACAAGAGTGCAACACTGGGCCCGAGACCCTCAGTGCCTGCGCCAAAAGCTGTGGAGCCTTCTGGCATCGAGACCAGATTGGCGGCCCTGGAACACAGTATCTCTGCCATCCTGGCTAGGTAGCAGGCAATGATGTCAGGTTCACCCGCATCATCTGCCATGACAACTGGGCCACTGTCTGCAGTGGCATCCCTGGGCGTCAAGCCAGGCCATGAGTGCTATTGGCCTCAGTTGAGCCCTTGGCACCGATCGAGGTCCCGTCCCGATCTTCGGGTGTCCAGTTCTCCCCAGCTAGTTTCCTGGAATCTGACCCAAGACCCATTGGGGGACCCTGGTTCCCCGAAGCATGCCTTGCGGCACGGGAGCTCAGACTCCTCGACGCCTTCGGACTCTGACTGGGAGACCGATGTCAAGGCCTTCCCCTCGACACCGGGACATCCCCTCAGAACCATCTTCCCCTGAATCCTGGCGCCATTCTCCACCCAAGGACATAGCATTCTATGACTTTGTCCAGGACATGGCCCGAGCCCTCTCGGTTCTGACCAAGTCCAAGGAGGACGCACACTGAAGAACTGGAGATCCTCCAGTATGAGTCCCCACAAAGGAGGCTCTCTCAGTGCCAGTACAACCCATCCTTGAGCGATTGCTCTTGCAGATGTGGGAAACCCCGGCCTCGGTGCCAATGGTCAGCCAGCACCTCGATGCCATCTACCATGTCAAGAGAAGTCCAAGCTTCCAGAAGTCCGAACTTCCCCACAACTCCAAGGTGATGGAATCTTCGATGCAGAAGCTCAAGAGTCAGAAGACTTATTTTTCTGGACCCCTGGGTAGGGAGGCTAGAGCCCTCAATGCCAAGGGGCACAAGTGCTTCCAAGGGGCCATGCTGGGCTGCCAGATACAAACCTATGAGCTCTACATAGGTATGTATCTTAAGAGTCTCATTTAGGAGCTCGCGGGCTTCTCAGTAGGGCTCACCGGGGAACCCCTATAACAGTTCCAGACCTTGGTGGTGACCATTCGGGACTGCTCTAAATTCCTGTCCTGAGCAGGGCATGTTTTTGAGGCTGCAGCCCAAGAAGCAGCCTCAGGCATCAGTGCTCAGTGCCAGACCTGGCTGCAGACCTCTGACCTCAAGCAGTGGGTCTAGGAAAAGCTACTGAATGTCCCTTGCACCGGGGAGAATCTGTTTGTGAAGCCTATGCTGACAAGGCAGCCAAGATTGAGGCCGAGGTGGTGACCAGGCAGAGGCTCTCAAAGAAGACCTCTACCCTTCCCCATAAGAAAACTTCAAGGAAAAGGCCAATTTTCTCAAGGAAGAAGAGTCCTTTCCGCCAGAGTCACTACTGCCAAGCCTTCCCGAGCCAGCAGCATCAGGGATCCCAGCCCAAAGGCCAGGGACACAGACCTAGGAAGCCAAAGGCCCCCAAACCACAGACTCCAGCACTGGCTCAACCCAGTGGGAGCTTTTGACTCCCAGGGTGGGCCTCCCTCCCCTTGGGAGACCCTCACCAGCACATACGGGGGCCACCTGGCACTCTTCACCCACAAGTGGCCCGAGGTCACCTTGGACCAGTGGGTACTCCGAGTGGTGAAGGAGAGTTAGCACCTCTGCTTCCAGCTGCCACCTCTAGGGCATTTTCCAGGAGAGCCAGTGTGACCTCTGCTTCACCAGGCCCTCTTATTCTCAGAGCTAGCAGGTCTACTAAGGGACAGGGCAGTAGAGCCTGTTCCCCAGCACTTCTGGTACTTCAAGGTACTTTCTTGTCCACAAAAGAACCGGGAGTCTCAAGTCCATCCTGGACCTCCGAGACCTGAACAAGTTCCTGGTGAGGGAGAAGTTCAAAATGCTCTCCCTTGGGACACTGCTGCCCTACCTCCACCAGGGAGATTGACTTTGCTCCTTGGACCTAAAGGATGCCTATACTCACATCCTGTTCCACTCATCTCGCCTGCAATACCTGAGATTCATGGTAGGGGGAGGCCACTATTAATACAGGGTACTTCTCTTTGGCCTGAACTCCTCACAAAGAGTTTTCACAACGTGCCTAGCAATGGTAGCCACCTATCTGCACCTACAGTGGGTGTTGATCTTCCCCTACTTGGACAACTAGCCCATCAGAGGTGGCACAGCTGCGGAGGTCAATCAGGGCACAGAACGTACCATCCTCCTCCTGCAGCACCTGGGGTTCATTATCAATTACTCCAAATCACATCTCTCTCCAGTGCAAGACTCAAAGTTCATCGGTGCTCAGCTGGACACGTTGTGGGCCAGAGCCCTCCTCCCTCAGGACAGGGCAGAACATCTCAAAGAGCTGGCAGGGGAGGTCCAACACTGCAGAATGGTGCCGGCTCACCTTCTCCTCTGCCTGCTGGGACACATGGCCTCCATGGTCCATGTCACACCCCTAGCCTGCCTGCACATGCGGACAGCACAGTGGTGCCTGTGTTCTCAGTGGACCCAGGCCACAGGCCGACTCCACGAAAGGGTCAGGGTCTCCCGCCAGCTGGCAAGATCCCTCAACTGGTAGCAAAACCTAGGCCTCCTCCGGCAGGAATGCCCTTCCAGGCGCCCCCACCACAGGATCCTGACCACTGATGCCTCTCTCCAGGGCTGGGGAGTTCACTGCAGAGTTCACCACACTCAGGGCTGCTGGTCCAAGGAGGAGTCTCTACTACTGATCAATCTTCTGGAGCTCTAGGTGGTATTCCTCGCCCTACGTGTATTCCTGTTTTGGTCCAGATGGATAACCAGGTCACAATGTTCTATATAACAAGCATGGGGCACGGGTTCATACTCTCTCTACCAGGAGGCTGTATCCCTTCTCTCCTTTGCAGTGCACAATGGCTTGCTCCTGCGAGCAGTCTACCTCCCAGGCCAGGACAACTACCTGGCGGACAGACCCAGCAGAATCCAGCGCCCTCACGAGTGGCATCTTGACTCCGCAGTGGTGGAGAAGGTCTTCCACCTTTGGAACTAGCCCGAAATGGGCCTGTTTGCCTCTCTGGACAACACACAGCTGGATTGCTTCTGCTCCAGGCAGCCACACCCACAGAGGGTAGCAGCAGATGTGTTCCTGATCTCATGGTCCGAGGGACTGCTGTATGCATTCCCACCAACTCCTCTGGTCACCAAGACTCTGTTGAAAATTCGGAACGAGGGGGCATCAGTGATACTGATCGCCCCCAGGTGGCCCAGGCAACCCTGGTTCCCATTGCTGCTCTTGCTAGTGGTGACACTCCCAGTACCCTTGGGTTGAGCCCCTGATCTCCTGACTCAGGAGGAGAGCTCCCTCCTGCACCCCAATGTGGGGTCACTGACTCTAACGGCCTGGCTGCTGAGAAGGTAGGCTTGGCCCCGCTCAACCTGCCACAAGAGATTGAGGAGATCCTGCTGGCCTCCGGGAAGCCCTCCACAAGAAGGGCTTATGCATTTAAGTGGTGCAGGTTCATCTTGTGGGGCAGATAGGAAGGAGAACCCATTCTCCTGCCATGTACAGCTGGTACTCCAGTATATAGTGCATCTATCACACATAGGGCTGAAATCTAATTCAGTCCGGGTGCATCTGAACGCCATAGCCGCTCAACACCACCCAGTAGGGGGCAAGACCTTATCCAGCCAGTCCCTGGTCTCCCAGTTCCTATGGAGTCTTCTGCTTTCACAGCCCCCTGTCTGCCCTCTGACAGCAGAATGGGATCTCAACATCGTGCTCTACCAGCTAGCCAGACCACCGTTTGAGCTCCTGGCTACCTGTCATCTCAGACACCTATCATGGAAGGTGCCCTTCTTGATGGCCCTGACTTCAGCTCACAGAGTCAGCAAGCTTCGAGCGCTGGTGGCAGACCCCCCTGTATACCAAGTTCTTCAAGAACAGGGTAGTGCTTCGCACTCACCCTAAATTCCTCCCAAAGGTGGGTATCCCCGTTTCACCTCAACCAGGAGGTGGTACTCCCCACCTTCTACACGTGGCCTCATGCCGGCAGGGAGGAGCTCATACTCCACACACTGGACTGTAAATGGGCCCTGTCCTTCTACCTGCAGCAGACCCAGGGCCACCAAAAAGCACCTCAGCTTTTCATGTCCTATGACCCCAGCAGACTGGAGCTCCCAGTAACCAAGCATACCCTATCCTCTTGGGTGGCAGACTGCATCACCCTCGCTTATGAGTGGGCGGGTCTCTACCTGGAGCACTGGATCACAGCACCGGATCACGTGAAGGCACCGGATCACGTGAAGGCAATGGCCACATCGGTGTCCCATCTCCGTTCTGAGAGAAATTTGCAGAGCCGCCACGTAATCATCCATTCACATGTTCGCAGCACACTACTGCCTGGAAAGTGAATCCCGCAGGGACAGTGCCTTTGGTCAGGCAGTGCTGCGCAATATACTTGGAGTATAGGAAACTCCTGCCCTTTGACCCTCTGGGTTCAGGCTATCAGAGTGATAGTGTTGCTGGATGCTAGGGTCTTGCAGTGTCTCTCAGTGGGGACTCACCTTCTGCAAATCATGGCCACCCGACAAGTCGCCATTAGCACTGTCGTGGTTCGGTCCTCAGCAGTCTGGGCTAGAAAGTCCCTTGTGTGAGGACTGATTTCCTGCTTGTTCCTGTAGAAAGCATAGTTACTCACCTGTAACAGTTGTTCTCCAGGAACAGCAGGAATCAATCCTCAAAACAATAAAACAAAGGATATTATAATGTCTCTGTATCGTTCCATGGTGCACCTTGAATATTGTGTGCAATTCTGGTTGCCATATCTTAAAAAGTATATAGCGTTATTAGAAAAGGTACAGAGAAGAGCCACCAAAATGGTAAAGGGGATGGAAGGATACTCCTATGAAGAGAGGCTAAAAAGGTTAGGGCTCTTCAACATGGAATAAAGACGGCTGAGGGGAGATATGACCGAGGTCTATAAATTAATGAATGGAGTGGAACGGGTAAATGTAGATCAATTGTTTACATCATCAGAATATAAAAAGACTAGGGGAATATGCAATGAAGCTACAGGGTAACCTATTTAAAACTAATAAGAGAAAATATTTTTTCACTCAACGTGTAATCAAACTCTGGAATTTGCTACCGGAGGATGTAGTAAGAGCTGTTACTGTAGCTCGGTTTAAAAAAGGTTTGGACAAGTTCCTGGAGGAAAGGTTCATAAACTATTATTAAAAGGGATCGGAATATCACTGCTTGACCCAACACAAACACTGAGGAACCTGTGTCTTTTGGGGAAACTGCTAGGTACTTATGATGACCTAGATTGGCCACTGTTGGAAACAGGATACTGGGCTTGATGGAGCTTGGTCTGACCCAGTATGGCATATCTTATGTTTTTATGTAACCCTCCCTCCTCCCCTTGGAGTTGCCGTCCTTCTGTATTTTGTTTGACTGCCATCTTAGTTATGTCATGTGACTGAGCAAGATGGCACCCTTGAGTGGGAAGTGGACCACGCATGCGTGATAGCATTCCCAAAGGCTTTCTTTGAAAGCTGGGGAAATGCTCCGTGCGGGCTCCATCGGTGCTGACATCACCCATATGTGAGGACTGATTCCTGCTGTTCCCGGAGAACACCTGTTACAGGTGAGTAACTACACTTTCTCATAAGCCAAGAGGAGACCTTCCTAAACTCAAGGCTAAGACCTTGTCTTTGATCTCAACCAAAAGAAAAGCCAAGAAGCCCTCTGCCATGGGCATAAAGGGAATGATTTTATAAGGGGGCACCTACTTTGGCTCTTCTTTATTCATTTTTGTGCATATGTGGCCACATACCCAGGTACTTTAAATGGTCACTTATAAAATACAGACCAGCAGAAGAGTATGCACTTTGGCATGATGGTGTGTACTTTGCCTGAAGTCATGCCCATGGATGGGGTTTGAGTAGAATGTGAACAGAGCACACAAGTGCATGCATAAATTATAAAATACCATCATCTATGCGTGAATGTGCATAAAATGCACACAAGCATTTGCAGCTGCTTGAAAGCAGTTGTGAGTGGTCACACCTACATTGCAGGTATGCTTTCTGCCACTAATGCTCGTATTTTATCAAGAAAAGTAGGCACATATTTTCTTAAAGTCTCTTAAACTAGGCAGCTCATACAATTACCCTCAAAATTGCATAAAATCTCTTTTTTTATGTATTCAGAAGAATGCATAGAGTAAGTAGATTTTAAACTTTGAAAGCTAGATAAAAATGTACTGTTAGTCCACTAGAAAGGGATCACCTTATATTCTTTTTTGTTTTATTTTTATTAATCAACCATTAATTCAGAATCACTATTCTTGACTTGACCATGTATCTTAAGATTTGCGGATTTTAGCTCATGTCTTTTCAGTCGTAGTTCAAGGCAAGTTACATTCATGTACTGTGGTTATTTCCCTGGCCCCAGAGAGCTAACAGTTTAAGTTTGTACCTAAAGCAATGGAGGGTTAAATGACTTTTCCAAGGTCACAAGAAGCATCAGTCTGCCAAGCCTGCCATAAGTTTCTTAACAAAGATAAAGTCATAATGAAATCATTAATGCTTTATAACTATGGACGCCAGTGGTGAGGACTAGGCTGTGTACTCTTTGTTGCAATTTCATTGCTACCCAGAGGAGCCCCGTCCCAGATTCCCAATTAAAATTTCAGTAATGGGTCAGCTTGATGACTGCCTACTAGTAGTGCTGTAGGGTCCTTGGTTCAATTTCCAAACTGCAACTTCCACATGCCGGGACTGGGAATGCTGTGGAAGATAGGTGAGGAGGGGGGAGCTGGGCCATCATTAAGGGCAACAATTAGTGACCAGATTTAGAGCCCATGATGTACAGTTCTGGAATAAACACTGGTGAATGGCTTCCTGTCTCTGAACCACTGCTAAAATGAGCAGGGCTAAGAAGAGTGAGGGGTGCATCTATTAAAATAGGGGGAAAATCCTCAGACAGTAGCATCAGAATCCCAGTACTGGTTCTGACTGAAAAGAAAAACCCCATGCATACTTTAGCCATTTGAATAATGGGGTGGGGTGGAAGATGTGTCTGCAGGGTTCATTTTCATATCACTGCACATACTCTGTACCTGTTTCCATGCAGATAAAAGTACTCTGGAAAAACCATTGTGCAGGACTGCAGTCTCTCCAGAGAAACGGGAGGTTGTTCTGTAGGTAGGCTTGCCTGGTTTTCTCCACAGATACTTCTGATATTTTCCACTGTGATGATTTCATTTGCTTTTTTCTCCTATATGTACATTCCTCCCATTCCACAGTAAATAGCTTTATAGAGCACCATGACATTTCAGTATTAAGGGGGTAATTTTATAAAAAGGCACCTGTTTGAAAATTCCAAGAAGGTGCCAATTTTATGTCACTTTCATAAAGGCTAATATACACTGCCACAGTTTCCGATTTAAAAACTATTTACATAAATTTAAATTTAAGGACCACAATATATACAAGTGAAACAGCTTCTGCCAAGCAGCATCAGAGAATAAAGCTACTGAGCCAGACTCATCGTATATCATCATTGGTCCTGCATAAAACAGTTCATGTCAGTCAGTTTCTCAATATATTCCATCTGGCTCTATCAAAAGCTAATTTTCACATAATCTTTATAAAGGGAACTTAGAAAAATGTCTCCATTATCCAATAGCCTTTCACTTGGCCGTTTTAGAGTATAGCAAAAGAGTTCACAAAGACCTTCTGCAAATTGCAGGCATATTTATTCATTTAACAGATTATGAGGTGATTTTGGAAGACTTATTTGTGCTTTGCACATCTGAAAATGGGCATAAAAACTTCCAAAGCACAGAGATGTCTCCAGAGCCGTTTTAGCAGCCTGGTCTGTGGACATTCAAGTTTGAACAGGGGCTTGTTGAAGGCATGGCTAAGATTTTTCCAGGAACCTGGATGTCGCTGCCTAATCTCAGAAATGTCCAGAGTTATGGCTAAGTTTAGACCTGTTCCAGCCATGAATAAACATTAGGAAAGTGTTCATTTTGGCTGAAAAACATCCAGAGGGTGTAGAGAAGGTAATACTCCATCATCCCTAGCACTCTGTACAATCACAATGCTAGAAGCAGTAGGATTTGAACCCACTACTATAACCATTAGTCTATTGCTAGATATCCAGGTTCTGGGATACTATTCTGAGGATGTCTATGTGGACACCCCTGTCCATAAAAAGCACGCATGTTTGTGAAATCGTTTCTACACCTCGACGTGTCTGCTTTTTTTTCAGATGTTCTGGTTTAGACGTCCCAGATTGCACTTGGACATCTTTTCTAAAATGCTCCTCTATATAATCTGTGAGTGGGTTGTACATCCCGTCACTGCAGAACTCCCGGGGCACCCCAGCCAGCCCCAGCTCTGAAGGAACGGACCTCTCTAGGAGGGGCCCCCTAAAGCAGCAGATGAGGATACCCAGGGGCCAAGGAAGGGCTCAAACCTACTTCACTTTCTGCCCAGGCCTGGCTGACTACTTCCATGACAAAGTCCAGAAGATTAGTCTTAAATTCTATGCAGGGTAACATCCACCACATCTTCCCCCTCTTCAATTCCCAATCCTTCCCTCACTTTCGGTCACCGTTTCTTCCTTTTCTGAAATCACTGAGGAGGAAACTGCAAATCTTCTCTCCTCCTCCAAACTGACTTCTTGCTCCTCTGATCCCATCCCTATCCATTTACTAAGCTCTACCTCTTCCGCCATCATCCCTTCCATCTGTCATATCCTTAACCTATCGCTTTCCACTGCAACTGTTCTTGTGACCTTCAAACATGCTGCGGTTACGCCTCTCCTCAAAAGCCTTCACTAGATCCTACCTGTCCTTCCAGTTATTGACCTCTCTCTCTCCTCCCCTTTGCTTCAAAACTATTTGAATGAGTGGTTCACCGCCACCATCTTATTTATTTATTTATTTTATTTAACAGTTTCTTCCAGAGATCAGGGGCGGTTTACGTTGAACATAAAATTTGTATACATCTGTATATATTTGTATACATCTGTATATTTTACAAGGAACAGTGTTTTAAACTATATACATGTGTAATTACAGGGAACATACTTTGAACGTTAGCAGGAACAGTGCTTTTAAACTATGTACAGGTTATAAAACATGGAACATAACATAACTAATTACCAGTAGTTATTTACAATAGTGATATAGTCGACAGTTTGGGTAGATCTTTTGCATGTTGTGTGAAATATGTAACGTTTCTTGTGTTAGTCATTTGTTCTGTCTTGAGTACTGTGGATGTGTTTCTGTGATTGTTTTGGAGAGGTTTTTTGTTGATAGGGGATCTCAAAGTGTTTTGTAAAGAGGTAGGTTTTTAGTTCCTTTTTGAATTGATGGAGGTCCTTTATCATGCGGAGGGTTAATGGTATTTCATTCCAGAGGGTAGGGACAGCAAAGGAGAAGGCCCTATCACTTGTTGTTGCTTTAGTTTTTCTGATATTTGTTTTTATGTTGAGGGAATGGGTTGCATTCTGTCTGCGCATTCTGGTTTCTGATGGGGGGTGTATTAGAGTAGATAATTGTGAGGGAGAGATGTTGTTAATGAGTTTGAAAGTAGTTAGGAGGATTTTATATTTTATTCGGCTGCTTATAGGGAGCCAATGCAGGTCTAGTAGTATTGGGGTCACATGGTCTGTTAGTTTAGCTTTTGTGATCATCTTGGCGCATATGTTTTGGGCCCTTTGGAGAAGGTATATGCTCTTTAGTGGTAAGCCATTTAGGAGACTATTACAATAGTCGAAGTGGGGGGTGATGAGGGTATTGACTACTGATCTAAAGTCATGTGTGTTAAGTAGGGGTCTCAGATGTTGTATTGTCTTGAGTTTATAGAATATGGTTTTTACTGTATGTTTTATGTGTGGGAGCATGGTGAGTGAGTGGTCTAAAATTATTCCAAGGTACTTTACCTCCTTTTTAACAGGTATAGGTGTGTTACTTATTGTGATTGTAGTAGGGTAGTTGTAGTCAGTGTCTGACTTTCTCGATATGAACATTGCTTCTGTTTTTTTGAGGTTGATGCTTAGGTGGTTGTCTTCAAGCCATGTGGTAGTCTCATTCATGCACTGGAGTAAGCTATCATATTTGGGGTTGTTGAGGTTTATGGGATGGCAAGCATGATATCATCCGCGTATATGAAATGGTGAATTTTATGCTTCTTGAATATGTTTGTAATAGGCTGGAGGTACAAATTGAAGAGGAGGGCGGAGAGGGCTGATCCTTGAGGGATACCCTGACCTTGAGGGAAGGTATCTGATGTTTCTTTACCTAATTGTATCCGTATTAATCTGTGTGAGATGTATGATTTGAACCATTCAAGGACTGTCCCTCCTATTTTTAAATTTTCTAGTCTGTTGATGAGTGTATCATGATTGATGCTGTCGAATGCGGCAGATAGATCTATGAAGAGGAGAAGGAAACCTTTTTTATTGTCATTAGTACCTCTGATGAGTAGGTCTGTCAGTGCGATTAGGAGAGTTTCAACTCCATGAAAGGGGCGGAAGCCAAATTGATGCGCATCAAGGAGTTTGTGCTCATCTATGTAGTCCTGTAATTGGAGTTGTATTGTTTTTTCTATTATTTTGGCGATTAGTGGTATGCTAGCTATTGGCCTGTAAGAGTTGGGGTCTTTTGGGTCTAGTTTATTGTTTTTTATTATGGGACGGATCGAGGAGTGCTTTAGGGCGTTGGGCATAGTTCCTTGAGAGAGTGATTGGTTTACACCATCTTGACTTTCTTTCCTCTCAAGACTTTCTGGACCCACTGCAATCTGGCTTTCAGTCTCTACATTCCACAGAAACAGCTCTTGCCAAAGTCTCCAGTGACTGCTCATCACCAAATCCAAAGGCCTCTACTCGATTCTCATCTTTCTTGATCTTTCTGCTGTCTTTGACACTGTTGATCACCTCCTTCTCCTCGATACTCTGTCCTCACTTGGATTTAGGGGCTCTGTTCTGTCCTAGTTTTCTTCTTATCTCTCCCATCCCACTTTTATATGTTCTGCTGGTTTCTCCTCTACTGCCATCCCGCTTTCAGTTGGTGCACCTCAGAGCTCTGTCTTAGGATCTCTTTTTTTCTCTTTCTACACTCGGTCCCTTGGTGCACTTATTTCCTCCCATGGTTTTCAGTACCATCTTTATGCTGATGACTCTCAGATCTACTTTTCTGCGTCTGAAATCTCTCCAGGAATCCAGGCCCGGATCTCTGCCTGCTTATCCGACATTGCTGCCTGGATGTCTCACCACCATCTGAAAATGAACATGGCCAAAACCGAGCTCCTTATCTTTCCCCCTAAACCCACCTTCCCCCTTCCTCCCTTCTCTATTTCTGTGGATAACACGTCACTCCTCCCTGTTTCCTCAGCTCGCAAGCATCTACTCTCTCTTTCACTGCACACATTCTGCTGCTTCTTTTTCTATAACATTGGCAAAATTCAGCCTTTCCTTTCTACACACACTACTAAAACACTTACTGCATCCACTCTTTAGTCACCTCCCATCTAGACTATTGCAATCTCCTCCTTGCTGGTCTCTCTCTCCTTCCATCTGTTCAAACTCAGCTGGACAGCTAATCTTCCACCAGCCTCGATATGCCCATATAACTCCTCTTCTCAAGTCACTTCATTGGCTCCCTATCCTTTTCCATATCCAGTTCAAACTTCTCCTACTGACCTATACGTGCACTTATTCTGCTGCTCCTCACTACCTTTCTTCTCTTACCTCTTCCTACACCCCTCCTCAGGAACTCTGCTTTTCTGGCAGATCCCTTCTATCTGTGCCCTTCTCTTCTACTACCAACTCCAGACTTAAGTCCTTCAAACTTGCTGCTCCTTATGCCTGGAACAAACTACCTGAGTCTGTGCCCTGTTTAAATCCAGGCTGAAAGCTCATCCTATTACCTCAATTGAACAGGCTGAAAGCTCACCCTATTACCCTGATTGAACTCTAGAAGACTAACACGTCAAGCCACAAGCGACTTGCTGACCGCACCACATGAAAGGACTCAGTTTAACCAACAAGCCTGTAACTGCGCATTTGAATTATACACCCCCACATTACGGAACTCCCTCTCAGCCAACATCCGGAGCAACAAGGAACTTTCCTCTTTTAGGAAACAACTTAAAACCCACCTTTTCTCCATCCACCTCGATGCGAAAAGAACAGCAACCAATGAAACATTCCCGCGCGGTTCAAGAGACAAACCGAGACTGAGAGGCAGACTAAAGATCGGACTGGCTGCTCTTCCGAAATGTATATATGTTTGACCCCCCCCCCCGGTGATGGCAATCCCCCTCCACAGTTAAATATGTTCTAACATATTAAAATGTATCTCCCCCTTTTTTGTTCTATCCTGTTATAATGTATCCCCCCTCCCCCTTTTTTCTAAACTGCTTTGACCTGGTGAAAAGCGGTATATAAGCCCAGCTAAATAAAAATAAACCTTTTTGAGAAGCCGCTTTCAGATCCTGATCCACTTAGTTTCCTATGTGTTCTCTTACCATTCCCCTAGATATAACCTTGTCCTCAACTGCTGTGTTGTCAGTCTTGACTAGATTGTAAGCTCTGATGAGTAGGGAGTGTCTTTTACATGTGTTTCCAATAAAGTTATTTTGTTGCGACATAGCGTTTGGCCGTGGTCCGTGCCCTCCGCTGTTTTTTCAGTCCACTCTCCGCGGAAGGCTTTCCTTCTCCTCTTTCTGTTTTACATGTGTTTGTGCAGCGCTGCGTAGTCTTCTAGCACTATAGAAAATGAGCAGTAATAGTAGCAGTATATTGCATTTCAAAGAATTATCTGTATCAGGGATAAAGTTCAAAACGTCTAAGATCTCTTTCTTTTTATCATTGTAAGCGCTATTGAGCACAACCAACTTCCAGCATCTTGGCGTCTTTCTGCAGTCAAAAAGCAGATAGCAGCTTCCATTATCCACCATTCAGTTTCTCAGCCATCCAGACAACCCGGCTAGTCAATGCCACTGCCTGGACATGACTCCAGCATGCTAACTGCCATGGCTGAATGTCTGGTCCATTGTGATCATGAGCTTTTGATAGAGCCAGATGGACATATACTGAGAGAAAGGCTGACATGAAGTGCTTTATGCAGGACCAATGATGATATGAGTCTGACTCAGTAGCCTGGTTCTCTGATCTTGCTTACCTGAAGCTGTTTACTCATATATATTGAGGTCCTCAATTTAAATTTAAATCTATTTAAATCGTTTTTAAAATGGAGATCATGACAGTGTATACGAGATAGATACTTGGTATGCTTTCATAAGGGCAACATAGGCATCTATGTACCTTTATAACATGGGGTCTTAGAACTATCAAACTGTAGTGTGCAAATTTTCATACACAAATGTATACTTGCTCCAAAGGGGCAAATGTGGGTGTGTATTCTGTGCATGGATGTGTATATTTTGTGAAATATTTGCATTCATTGCAATTATGCCCCAGCTTCACCCAGACGAGACCACTTGGCATGTCGATCCACCATTTTGTCCTCTCGCATACTTGTATGTGCATATTCAGCCAAACAATTCCATAAGAGCCCTTTTTTATGTCTAAAGCATTCATTGCACACAGAACATGCAGCTTCCCTATTTGCAAAGTCCGCAGGAATGTTTGTAAAAATGGGCTGTGTAGTTCATTTTTAGAAAGAAACTATGCAGTCATTTCCCTTTAAAAATTGCATACAGGGTCCATGGGCCAAAAGTAGCTATAGACTTTGCATTTGCTTATCAGATGAGCAAAACTTTCATGCAACCTACCGAGTAAAGATTTGGAAATACATTTTTTTCCATTCAGTTTGCCTTGCGCGTCCTCTCCTGGCTTCCTTCCACCCCCTCCTCCCACCTACCCTGCTAAAAGTACGTGTTGTGGAAATATACACAATTTTGGGCAAGGCAGGCAGGCACAGGGAGACAACATTCAGAAAATGTAGTTTTCCCAAATCAATCACTGTTTACCTCAGTAAATGATTTTGGACACAGTAATTCCAGTCTTCGCTGCTGTGAAATCAAATGAGACTTTGCAGGGATGTGTTTAAGTCCCTGAAAAGAAATGGCCCAGGACTGACCCTCATCCAGGCAAGAATTGCAGGGAGCTGTGCAGAGACAGAGAGAAATCTAGGCTCATGTTTTTCTTTCTCTGTAAGTGCACACACAACATCAGAAGTGTTCCATTGCAAAGGCTTAACCATCCATGAGCAAGAGGGATTTTTTAGCATTGTCCTGCCTCTGTTTTCGGAAAGGTCATCTTCCAGTCTTTCTAGCTTTTCCTACAGCATGTTGAGATCTTGTTTACCCCTTTGGTGAAATATAAATCATGAACATGGAGGATGGAAACGTGAGTGGCAGGCTTCCCTGGCAGCCTCATGTAACTAGCGCCTAGTGTGGGCGACTGCGTGGTGATTGCCAAAAATCCAGACTTTAGGCAATAGACTTCATGTAGCATTTTAACACAGCCAAAAGCAAAACAAAACAATAGAAAAGAACCATTTGAAAAGTGCATGCCCTAAGCATTGCAGAAAGACGTGTTTCAATGATGGGAGTGCATGCCTGAGGTACGTGAGTGAGTAGATGGAACGGTTAAGACTTGCAAGGAGATTAATGACTGGATGGAGATATTACGAGTGATGCTGAAGGCTAAGGGGTATGTTTACTAAACCATGTTAGCTGCAAACACGGCAAATAGTGCACTATCTGTCCACGTTAACATCTAATGCACAGGGCTGTACCAAGGGCTGCATGACCGGTGCTGCCGCACAGGGCACAAGTACAAAAAGGGCCCTGATACTGTCACTGGGCTTCCAGGAAGCTCAAAAAGAGTGAGTTATGCATGTGGCTGGGGCAGATTTGTTAGTCACACCGGATGCATTTCTAGCTTGGTACGGTCCTGCTAACGCATGCAAAATGCAGATAACGCAGCCATTTTCTATGCTATTTGCAGAAGGTGCATTATCTGCAGGAACGGGTGGGATTAGGGCAAAGAATAGTCGTGTTTACAACATCCAGTTACCGCAGGCCTCAACAGCTATGGCAAGTGTCAGATTTGTAGAGAGCGTGGGTGCTACTAATGCCACCTCAGTGGGCGGTGTTAGCAGCATCCAGGCTGCTGTATGACCACACGCTGCATTTTCAGTGTGTTATGTGCTGGAGAAATACTGTGCATGCCCCAAGAGATAATGTATGACTTTTGCAGCTAACACCGTCCTATCTGCACTTTGTTGCCACATCAGTTGCAAAAGCCCAGCATGCTTTAATAAACAAGCTTTAGTGAGTGCTGTGGTTTAAGAGGTGAGGGGGAGTGAGTAGGTGGGAGGGCTGAATGAAGATTGTATGAGGGGTTACGAGTGGCAGGGGGCTGAGTGGATGTGTGCCTGAAGGGTTATGAGTGGTGCATATGAGAAGAAGGAGTGAGTGGACGCAGGTGAGAGTGAAGTGAGTGAAGCAGTGAGTGGACAGGCTTTCTGAGTGGTAGATGGGTTTACTTTGTGCTTTGGGGTTGTAAATATATGAGGTAGTTTTGAGTGGCGGGGTGACTTGTTAGAATCAGTGAGTGGATGGGGTGTTAGTGGTGGGGGTAGGGCTGGATCAAGGGGTTATGGTGTCCTGAACCAACTTTTACTTTTGCGCACACCTCTTTGGGTCCATCTTACAGTATGAGCCACATAAGATAGGGGTAAAATTTCATCCAGAACAGTCACCAAATTAAGCTAAATGCCAACACTAGCATCTAACTTAATCCATATAGTCAGTGCCAACGTCCATATAGTTAGTGCAGTTAGTGCAATATACAGTTAGTGCATTGATTGAAGTGGATAATTTTTTGGCCTGCAATCCCTTCTCCCTTAACCCATTCCACAAACAGACAGATAATATTTGGCTGTTGAATGTTTGGGATGGCCAGGTATTATTTGTATATTTTTTGAATATACATGATAAACACACAATTGCTTTGAATATATTATTTATTTATTTATTTATTTATTTATTTATTTAACGGTGGTATTTTTTATACTGCCTTATCCTTCAGTCAAAGCAGTTTACTTTAAACATGAGCTTATACAGTATAACGAGTGAAGGGGTTGCAAAAATTAACTGTTACATTAAACAATAGTCATATTATTAACAAAAACACTGTGGAACTAGTACAGAGAAACTTATATACAGTAAAGAGAGCGGGCATTAGTGTATGAAAACTCAGCTTGGAGGTAACCAGGTATGATGTGGGCTGCATTAGCAGGGTTCGAGGGTAAAGTATTTACTTTATGTCCGTAGTGATCAGTGTAAAGATGTGTCTTTAGGCTTTTATGGAAGCCCTTGATGTCTATTGTGGTTAAGAACATAAGATATGCCATACTGGGTCAGACCAAGGTCAATCAACTGTGTTATATGTAAGCATACATATGTATTGGGAGGAATGGTTGTCGCGTGTAGCTGCCGTGCAGTTGTTCAGTTGTATTATTTAAGTGTTGATGCAGCTGGTTCTCCAGCATCTGCTGGACTTTGGCTGGCTGAGTCATGCTAAGTTTTTTTGCCAAAGTGTTCTTTGAAAAGAACTGTTTATTTCCTTGCAAAAGAGTGTGATGTCATTTATGGCCCTGGTTTTTGTAGGGAGGCTATTCCAAAGGCCTGCTGCATATAGGGAGAAGGCAAGTGAGCGAGCTGTTTGGTTGTTCCCACTCTTGTTATGTCAAGAGATATGCTGAATGTATTCTGGGCACATGTTTTCCTGAGTCTGTTGTCCAGAGTGGGTTTGAGAATGATCTATAGGTATTCAGAGGTCATGTTATGTAAAATTTTGTAGGTAGTTATGAGTACTTTGTATTTGATGCAGCATTGTAGAGGGAGCCAGTGTAGTTGTAAGCTCATCATGAGCTCTGTAAATAATCCCTATTGAAACAAAATGACAACAGCAGAATATACAGAACCCCATCACTACAAGAGCTGGCTAACCTCTTCCAATCTAAGGTTGATAGTTCCCTCAAAAAATTTAGCTGTACCACAATACAACAGAATAACCAATAATACCCTACAAAAATTCAATCCAATTTCCCTTGAAAATTTGCAACGCATCATACTGGATCTGAATACAATGACATCTCCTCTTGACCCATGCCCGGTAAACTGGATTAAGATGGATCGCTCCATTCATAGACAAGATAATGCAGTGTTCTTTCACGCAAGATTATATTCCCTCCGGCCTGAAGAGTGGATCCATCTGCCCAATTTTAAAGAGCCCTATATTAGAACCAAGTGAACCAAGTTCATACAGACCTATCACCAGCCTACCATTCTTAACAAAACTAATTGAAAAGGTAGCACAGGTACAACTACAGGATTATATTGACACACACATTCCTCTAGATCTACTGCAACATGGATTCAGACAATATCACAGTGTGGAAGCATTGATCACCTCACTTATTGATAAGATCATAAAAGGCATATGGAATCCCGATCAAGGTTTCATCATAATATTCTTAGATATAAAGGCTGCATTCCACTCTGTCTCCCACAAATTACTATTAGCATGATTACAAGCCTTAGGAATTCAGAGTACTGCTCTGGAATGGTTCCATTCATACCTAACAGGATATTATCAGCAAGTGAAAATAGGACCCAGGGAGTTCCCCCAATTATCGGCACTATCCTCCCTACTATTTAATATTTATATACAGCCAATATGCAACATCATACTGGCTCATAACACCCTTTACGACATCTATGCTGATGACATCACTCCATTCTCTACAGCAAAAGCCTGCTGCACCTCAATAGTAGATTGTTTCAATGAAATCTCTATTGGGTACTGGAGCACCATCTAAAAATAAATTTCAAGAAAACAGAAATTCTATACATAACCAGGAATCAAAGCTTTACACCTCCTACAGTTTTGAAAAATGAATGAAGCAGAATTAGAAGTGAAGTCAGAGGTCCAATATCTTTGAATAACACTGGCTAACACTACATTCTCACATTAAGAAAACAGCTAGAATAATTTACCAAAAAATTAAAACTCTTCAACAATTATGCTCTCTAGTTGAAGCTCATGATTTCCAAATGGTTTTCCATGCAATGATAATCACATTCCTAGACCTTTGTAACCTTATTTACCACGCATTCCCAAAAGTGGCCTAAATCCACTGCTGATGCCACAGCACACAGCTGCGAGAATCCTACAGGGTGCATCCAGAATAAACCACCTACTGTAATACCCATTCTCTTTAGTGCTCATTGACTTTGTTCTGGTATACTTGCATTTTATACAAGTAGCTATTTCTATCCTGACTGTTTTGTGAGTGACACAACATTTGTTCTAATTTTCTGAGCTCTCTCTTTAGGCATTTTAATTCTGGACTCTACCAGGTGGTGTTTTAGTTAGCCTTACCCTGTTTAGTTTGTTGTGTTATGGCTTTATCACTTATTATTGTGTTCCAGTTCTTGTGGTCATCAAGACTATTTGATTCTGTGTTCAGAGCAGGAAGGTCTGCTGATCAAAGTGTCTGAACCAGCGCCTGTTATTCATATTGGAGCTGTTGCAGAAAAGTGGGTAGTTGTATGGCAGCCGGAATGATATTGTAAGGTGGTCAGATCATGGTACTTGGATGATTTGAGACACTGTATTTATGTTGGGGTTAAGTAATTGCGTTGGTGTGAAAATTAGGTTGGGAATGTTTCATCATCTATGAGTAGTGCTGTTGGCAATTTGCTTGTAGTCTGTTTCCATGGCATCTATGAATGCTTTTGCTTGCTTCAGAGGTAGTGTGGAGAGATTGAAGTCACCTAAAAGTTGTTTGTTTTGTGTGGTGTTTGAGCATGCTACTTCTAATATGGTAGATGAGTTGTTAAAACACAAGAGGACTGTAAAAAATTACAAGAGAACCTTGATAAACTGGAAGACTGGCCATCCACCTAAAAAAGAACAACACAAACTACGGTTACACGATGCAAGCTTCCACATTAGGAACCACCACCCAGGAAAAAGATTTAGATGCCATCGTGGATAACATGTTGAAACCCTCCACCCAGCATGCAGCAGCAGACAAGAAAACAAATAGAATGCTAGGAATTATAAGGAAAGGAATGGAGAATAAAACCATAGATATTATAATGTCTCTGTATCATTCCATGATGCGCCTACACCTTGAAAATTGTGTGCAAGTCTGGTCACCTTACCTTAAAAAGGATATAGCGTTATTAGAAAAGGTACAGAGAAGAGCCACCAAAATGGTAAAGGGGATGGGAGGATACCCCTATGAGGAAAGGCTTAAAAGATTAGGGCTTTTCAACTTGGAAAAGAGACAGCTAAGGGGAGATATGAGAGGTCTATAAATTAATAAAGGGAATGGAACAGGCAAACGTAGATTGGTTGTTTACTCCTTCAAAATGTAGAAAGACTAGGGGGATACACAATGAAGCTACAATGTAACCCATTTAAAACTAATAAGGAAAATATTTTTTCGTTCAACGTGTAATCAAACTCTGGAATTCGTTACTGGAAGATGTAGTAGAGGCTGTTAGTGTAGCTGGGTTTAAAAAACATTTGGACAAGTTCCTGGAGGAGAAATCAATAAACCATTATTAAAGAGAACCTGGGAAATCCACAGCTTGCCCCAGGATAAGCATGGTGGAACCTGTGTGCCTTTTGGGAACCTGCCAGGTTCTTGTGACCTGAATTGGCCACTGTTGGAAACAGAATACTTGGCTTGATGGATCTTGGTCTGACCTAGTATGGCATTTCTTATCTTTTTATGTTCTTATCTGTAGGCTGGATAAAATGAGTTTTATTTGTTAGCAATGAGTATCATGTCAAGACCATCTGTACTAACAACTGATATTATCAAAAATTTGAAATTTCTTTGTCATAATGAGTACACCTCCTCCTCTACGGCCATTTCATGAGCAGTTGAATAATTTATAGCCCGATACTTTAAGGAGATTTGTGAGGACATTACTTGTTTCAGTGAGCCAAGTTTCGGTTACATACGTGGAGGCCAATTCAGTGATATGTGCCCCCGGGCCATCCAGACATCAAAACGAACCAGGGATGCACCCAATTCTGCACCTGCGAGGGATAGGCAACCCCATGGGAGCAGAATTGTAGCATAAGGCTGGGACTTACAGGATGTGCCCCAATTCAGGCACCCCAGACGTCCCGACACTTACCCAGCTAGCCCAGACAGGCTCCTTCATGGAGCCGTAGTGCCATCGCATCATCTTGCCATGGCACTGAGGCTCCATGCAGGAGCAGTGATCACTGGCACCCCCCAACATTCTTCATTCCCTGCCACCCGACCCCCGATCAGGCCTACCGTGGTCAGGCTCGGGTTGCAGGGAACCCCCTGCATCCCCTTACCCCTCATACTGGCCCTGACTGCTGACAGTCCTACCATCCAGGGGGACTTATTCCACCTCTGAGGTGGAATAAGTCCCCTGGGCAAATGGCCAACCCCGAACATACAGGGACAACCTCGGAATTGGCCTTGTACATCCAGGATCAGGTTCCCACCCACTGCCCACCCTTGCTCCACTTCCAGCTTGCCCCCTCCCACCCTCAAACAGAGCTCCCCGCACATCTTGCCTGTACGTGCAAGGAGCTCTGTCAGCTTCACTGACACCCCGTTAAACGTAAACCAGAATCCACCCCACAATGTCTAGGTCATATTCTGTTATATGTTGTTGTTGTTGTTGTTAAGTACCGTCGAGTCGGAGTCGACTCATGGTGACCCTCTGGATAGCTATCCTAAATTGTGTTCGTTCTTGAGTCAGGCGGCTCATTGTTGACGGACTGGTACCCATAGCTGCTGTTATTGTATTGATCCATCTCATTGCTGGCCTTCCTCTTTTGCGTTTACCTTCTATCTTGCCAAGCATGATGTCTTTCTCTAATGATCTCTCTCTTCGCATGATGTGTCCAAAGTATGAAAGTCTAAGTCTTGTCATCAGAGCTTCTAAAGAAAGCTTAGGTTTGATCTCCTCTAGTACCGACTGGTTTGTTCTTCGGGCAGTCCATGGTATACACAGTATTCGCCACCAGCACCATAATTCAAAGGCATCAATTTTCTTCTTGTCTATCTTTTTCACTGTCCAGCTTTCACATCCATATGATGTTATTGAAAATACCATGGCTTGAACAAGTCGAATCTTTGTATGGAGAGAGACATCTCTGCTCTTGAGAATCTTATCTAGGTCTTTCATAGCCATTCTGCCAAGAGCAATGCGTAGTCTGATTTCTTGACTGCTTGTTGCTTCTTTATTGATAGTTGATCCAAGTAGGTTAAAGTTGTTCACAATTTCAATTTCTTCTCCTTCAACGATGAACCTGTTGATTATGCCAGTTGTCATGATCTTTGTCTTCTTTACATTAAGGTGCAGGCCCATTTTGAGACTATGTTCTTTGATTGTGAGAAGCAAATGTTTCAGATCATCTTCACTTTCAGCCAGTAATGTGGTATCATCAGCATAGCGAAGGTTGTTGATGAGTCTTCCACCAATCTTTTCACACCTCTATTGTCTTCATACAATCCTGCTTCTCTGATGATTTGTTCTGCATATAAATTAAACAGGTAGGGGGAAAGTATGCAGCCTTGTCTTACACCTTTGCTTATTTTAAACCATTCTGTTTCTCCTTGATCCGTTCAAATTGTTGCTTCTTGATCAATGTACAGATTGTGCAAGAGTACGATCAGGTGTTCTGGTATACCCATGCTTCTTAATGTGGCCCAGAGTTTCTCGTGGTTTACACAGTCAAAAGCCTTGCTATAGTCGATAAAGCACAAATAGATATCCTTTTGGTACTCTTTAGTCTTTTCAAGGATCCATCTCACATCCGCAATGATGTCTCTCGTTCCTCGCCCTTTCCTGAACCCTGCTTACACTTCAGGTAGTTCTTGTTCCAGGTATGGTTGTAGTCTCTTTTGAATAATCTTCAGTAGAATCTTGCTGGCATGTGGGATCAGAGTGATTGTGCGATAATTTCCACAATCAGTTGGATCACCTTTCTTTAGTATTGGTATAAACATAGAACTTTTCCAGTCAGTTGGTCATGATGTTGTCTTCCATATTTCTTGGCAGAGCCTTGTAAGTACGGTAACAGCTGCATCAGATTGCTGTAATACTTCTATAGGAATGCTATCAATGCCTGGTGCTTTGTTCTTTGATAAGGCTTTCAATGCTGCTTTAACTTCTTCTTTCATCACCAATGGTTCAGGTTGAAACGGCTGTTGGTCCACTTGATCTTTATCATATAAAAACTCTGTATATTCCTTCCACCTTTTCTTGATCTTCTCATCATCATTCAACATAGAACCTTGAGCATCTTGTAACATTCCAATTCGAGGCTGGAACGTTTTCTTTAACTCTCTAGCTTTAGGAAAGCCGATCTTGTTCTTCCTCTAATAGTTTCTGCTTCTATTTCCTTGCATGCATCATTGTAGTACTTTTCCTTGTCCTGTCTTGCTGCACGTTGGAAATCTCTGTTGAGTTCTGTTATTGTCTTTCTTTCTTCTCTGGCTTTAGCTTCTCTGCATTTCTGGGCAATTTTCAGAGTTTCTTCCATCATCCATTTTGGCCTTTTTTGCTTTTTCACCTTTTGTAGAGACTTCTCGCTTTCTTCCAACACAACCTTCTTGATGTCATTCCATAACTCTTCTGGAGCTCTGTCATTTGTATCTAAAGCAGCAAATCGATTTTGCAGGCAGTCTTTAAATTCCAGTGGTATATTCTCAAGGTCATATTTTGCTGCATTCATGAGTGGTTTGCTCTTTTTCAACTTTAGCTTGAGTTTGCATACTAGTAGTTGATGATCTGTACCACAGTCAGCTCCAGGTTTTGTCTTTGTTGATGTTACAGAGCTTTTCCATCGTTGACTTCCACAGATGTAGTCAATTTGATTTTTATACAATCCATTGGGTGAAGTCCATGTGTACAGTCGCAGCTTGTGTTGCTGGAAGAAGGTGTTTGAGATGAATAGATCATTGGTCTTGCAGAATTCTATCAGTCTTTCTCCAGCTTCATTTCTGTTGCCAAGTCCATATTTTCCAACTACTTTGCCTTCTTCTTTGTTGCCAACTTTTGCATTCCAGTCACCCATGACTATATCAGGATATCCTGTTTGCATGTTCTGTCAATTTCAGCTTGTACTTGTTCATAGAACTCTTCAATTTCATTCTCTTCTGCAGCTGTTGTTGGGGCATATACTTGAATTATAGTTGTGTTGATAGGCATTCCTTGTAGACCAATAGAGATTAAGTGTTCGCTGACTTCATTGTATTTCATTACAGTTCTTGCAAGTTTCTTCTTTATTATAAATGCAACACCATTTCTTCTTTGTCTTTCATTTCCAGCATAGTAGACCATGTGATCATCTGATGCAAAGTGCCCGATGCCAGTCCATTTCAGTTCGCTGACACCCAAAAGATCAAGTTGTACACGTTCCATTTTATTCTTGACCATCTCCAACTTCCCTTGGTTCATGCTTCATACGTTCTATGTTCCAATGCGTAAGACATCTTTACAGCTTCTGACTCTCATTTCATGCGCAGCTACATCAACAGTCAGACGTCCCGATGGCTTTGATCCAACCACATCATAAATGCTGGCTTTACTCTGAAAAGTCTTCAGCTCTTCCCCAGTAGCTAGTTGAGTGCCTTCCGACCTGGGGGTCTCATCTTCCAGTATTCTATATTATATATTCTGTTATATAGTCCATTACAATTGGAATTTTCTTCCTAGCTGAACGTGTGTTGATTAACATGCCATTTAAGCTTTGAGGATTGTGTGATATATGATTTTGATGTTGTGGTGGTGTTATGTTTTGCGTTTGGATCTATATCAAGAAATTATGATGTTTGTTTCTTATTCTTTGAGAGGAGTCTCTTAGTATATGGTTTCTGTAGGCGTGTATGATTGGGATGTTGGCAATGCTTGGATTCAGATTGCAGGATAATGGCAATGATGCATGTTATGGTGATCAGCATGTTATTATTATTATTATTAATATTATTATTATTATTATTATTAAACATTTAACATATGAACATAAAAAATGCCATACTGGATCAGACCAAAGTCCATCAAACCCAGTATCCTGTTTCCAACAGTGGCCAATCTAGGTTACAAGTACCTAGCAATTTCCCCAACGGACACAGGTTCATCAATGCTTGTATTTGGGCAAACAGTGGATTTCCCGGGTCCCCTTTAATAATGGTTTATGGATCTTTCCTCCAGGAACTTGTCCAAACCTTTTATTAAGTGCTACGAGGCATACACAGGGCTGTACATACGCAGATCAAGACAGTCCCTACTCGTTAGAGCTTACAATCTAATCAAGACAAACAAGACAAAGTTAACAATAACAGCGTGTTCCTGGTACTTTTAATGCTATTATTATTAAATGCTGTGCACGACTAGGTACTGTGGGTGCTAACAGATAATTACTCAGGGTATCTTAGGTTGTTTCTTGCCTCTTTGCATGGATATTTTATGCAGATCTGGTTTTGTTTGCTTTGTGTGAGTTGCGAGTTGTTCTGCAGCAAGCGTCTTGATGTAGGAACTCAGAGATAGAGCTGAACTGCGCGACAGTAACCAGTGTCTAAACTCCTTGAACATGCGGTTCACCGCCACTGTCTTGTTTTTTTCTCTTCTTATGCCATTGTGGATTCACTGCATTCTGGCTTTCGTCCTCTGCATTCTACTGAAACAACCCTTGCCAAAGTCTGCAGTGGCCTCTTCTTGGCCAAATCCAAGGGCCTTTATTCAATCCTCATCCTTCTTGATCTATCTTCTGCTTTTGACACTTGAGCACTGCCTTCTCCTCAGTTCCCTGTTTTCACTTGGCTTTAGGAACTGTCTTGGTTTTCCTAATATCAAATATGCTCTGGTGGAATTTCCTCTACTGCTAACCCCCTTTCAGTAGGTATACCGCAGGGATGTGTTTTGGGACCTCTTCTCTTCTCGTTCTATACTCATTTCCTTGGCTCTCTCATCTCCCCTCATAGTTTTAGTACCGTCTTTATGCTGACAACTCTCAGATTTACCTCTCTGCCCATGAAATCTCTTCAGGAATCAAGGCCTTTATCTCAGCCTGCTTGTCTGATGTTGCTGCATAGATGCCCCACTGCCATCTGAAACTGAACATGACCAAGAGGGAACTCATTATCTTTCCCCCTAAACCCACCTCCACCTTTCCTCCTTTCTCTGTTTCAGTGGATAACACTATCATCCTTCCTGTCTCCTCAGTTCGCAACCTTGGGGTCATCTTTAACTCTTCTCTCTCTTTCTCCCCACACATCCAAAATAGATAGCAAAAACCTGTTGTTTCTTCCTCTGTAACATCAGACTATAAAAATGTCCATAGACAGCATACAAAATTTCTTCCTCCATAAACTAAAGTTTTACATTTTTTTTTTAATTTTTATTGGCCCCTGCTTTAAAGTGGACTCTTTGATCACTTAGGTCCTCTATACTTTAATAAAACACAATTAAAAGACTGAAGCCAGGTATCAACCCAAGACTTATCCTGAATACTGAACAGCAACCACATCATTTATACAAATCCTATTAAAAGATCAAGCCTTCACTGGTCCCACATATTATTATAACAACACCACAGGTTTATCTCTCATCTGTTCTTTAAAATAATCTCAGACCCATACAATCAGTTGTATGAAAGAAATCCCCAATGTCAAATATGAAGAAAATCCTTGACATAGCTATGTTTTAAACAATTTTAGCTTCTTTCGGATGTCCTGCCTCAGGAGTAAAAAATACCCCTTATCTGATCTTCTTCTATTTATCAAGTTATTCCAATTGTTATACTTCCATACCAGTTTAAAGGAGGTCACTACTAAATTGGCATTATCACCCATACACTTCACTCAGTGAATCCCCGTCATTCATACAATTTTCTTGGCAAGGCAGTCCTAAAAATATAAACATCATTAATCCATCCATTTTAAAAATAGTCAAAATAACCTCCCTCTTACGCTGTGCTGCTGTCAGAATTCGGGTTTTTTTGTAAATTTATTTAAATTTTCCAAACAAATATGATACAATAATATTAAACCTTCAAAGGTAATTTCTTGAAAACTCCATATTGCGTCTTAGTTCATTATCCCATGACTTCTGGTAATGTGATGTCATCTCACTCTTCCCTTCTGGTTTATAAATTCTCCAAATCTCATCAGTCAGAATGTTTCAGCCTGCAGCTTGTTGTCTTGAAAATCCCAATATACACACATTTACAATGATATAATTCTTTTAGTTATTACAAAATTCTATCAGAATACAAAGTTCTATCCCTAATACATACCAAGAAAAGCAGTACAGTACTAATAAAACCATAACAAAAGTCTATCTTTGAATTCTTTTCCACTGGATCTACAATACTCAGCAAACGTCAGCGATGGATAGGAGTTAAAAACTATGGACCCGATATTCAAAGGCCTTTACATGGTTAACTTCCTTAGTTACCCATGTAAAGGCCTTAACCGGGATTTTCGAAGGGCACCTACACGGGTAGTGCCCTTCGAAAATCCCGGCTAAGTCCCTAACGCGCCCCGATGCTATCCATATAGCACTGGGGCATGTTAGGGGTATTCTGGGGCGGAGCAGGAATGGAGGAAGGGGCTACATGGGTAGCAGCGATTTTCGTTGCTACCCACGTAGACCTCTGCACCTTAAAGATAGACGAGAAAAAATCTTGCCTATCTTTAAGACGCAGAGGCTATGCAGTTAGCAATGAAAATTGCTGCTACCCATGTAGCCTCTGTGTCTGCCGGGGCATCCGGGTTACAACAGGGGGTTGCATCCGGTTTACAACAGGGGGTTGGTGGGCAGGCTATGCGCCGCTGTGGCGCATAGCCTGCCCAACTCAATTTTGGGCTCTTTAGATCTAGCAGCTAGAGATCATAGATGTTCAAACTTCCTTGAAAAAGGTTCAGCAGGAATTCAAAAAAATCTCAAGGATTCATTGAATCAGCTCAATTATTTGAAGAAGATCTCAAGCGGACCTTCAAAAACTCCAAAATACATCAGAAGAACTGATAAAAGCTGCTTTGGATATTTTTAAGGTTCTAAGCTGATTTTTCAAGAGTAGCTTTGGCTTTTCCTGGATCTGCCAGGGAAAAATCTGATGGTTTATTTGTAGTGGTCTTGGTGAAAATTTGAAATTTCTACCAAAGTGAAACCAAGTTGAAATCCACCTGCTACACATTCAGCTGCAAATAGTTTTGAATGTCTCCATGAGAGACCTACCAGAGAGGGGAAACACGATTTTGGTGCATAATAGAAAGTAACTTAAAGAGAATTAAACTGTTCTTTGTAAAAAAAATATAGCTTTTTCTTTGACAGTGAACATAAGATGCTAGAATAGCTGACACTGAAGATTATTATTAACACTGATCATTTTAAGCATAAGATAACGTGGAGGTAATTTTAGAAAGGATGTCCAAATGCAGTCTGGGATGTCTAAGCCAGAATATCTGAAAAATATGTCCACGTTCAGGCATGATTTCAAAAACGTGGACATTCTAAGTCTGCGGGGTCGTCTACACAGACTTCTGCAGAACCAGACTCTAGCACCCAAGTGTCTAGGATGGTCTAACGGTTAGAATATTGTGCTACAAAACAGGATATCTAGGTTCAAATCCTGGTGCTGTTCTTGACATTGTATTGAGCACCAGGGATGATGGAGAGCCTTCTTTTTAAACTCTCTGGATGTTTTTCAGCCAAAACTAGCGCTGTTTGTGCCTGGAGGAGGTCTAAACTTAGACGCAGTGCTGCTCTGAAATCAGGTGGGGACATCCAGTTTCATGAGAATGCCCTGGCCACGCCTCCACCATGCCCCCATTCAGATTTAAATGTCCCCAGATCTGGCTTTGCACATCTCTATGCCCATTTTTGGGTGTCCAAAACACAAATGAGGCTTCTAAAATACTCCCCCCCAATGCCTTATCTTCATAGGGGGGCATTCCGATCCACGAATAGCTGCTGTGTACGTACAGGCCAGACAGGCAACCAGCGAACATCCCCTAAGGCATATTCCGCCGCCCTGTCTTCCCGCACATACACAGCATTTGGATGTGGGTGGGAGGGGGCAGTGTGGGGGCGGAGCAGGGGAGTGGCCAGCAGCCAGAACATACAGAGCCAATTCAGGACAGGCCTCTGTATGTTCCCCAGCACCTCCAAGGACATCCAGGCTATTCCACCCCGATGGTGGAACAAATCCAGGGAGCCTCTCTATTCCTGCACTGCACACACCCCCACTCCATAGTGTTGGCCCACTATGCACCTGCAACCATGATCCGGTCCATAGGAACCTCAGGTGCCGCCCAGACAGTGGTATGCCGGTGCTGATTTCTGGAATGGCATTCTGAGCTGCCAAGTGGATAGCTCATTACCATGGTGCAAGGATGCCAATGCTCCCTCGCCCCAGCAGTGGCACTCTGGCATGGGGACGGGCAGCTTCCCGTACGTCTATCTCCTCGGCATGCGGGGCGCACCCGGATGTATATCTCCCCGATTCCGCCATCCAGGCCCTACAGCGGTGGAATTGGGCATGTCTGCGTTCTGGCTGGCACTGCAGTCAGGCATGCACGGACCTGAATGGGCCTCATAGTATTTAAAGGTACTGCTTAATAAATTTTCTCAGACCAAAAAAATTGACCTTTTCCTTCTATCATGTTTTGTTTTACAGTTACTCCCTAAGAAATGATTCTCAGAAATGGTTTTCCATCGATGAAAAGTCTGGGGAAATTCAGCTAACCCAGTCTCTGGACCGAGAGTTGGTACAAGACTTATACATTGTGGAGGTGATAGCGTGGGATAAAGGTAGGACCATGCAAAATACCAGAAGAGTGTTTTCAAAGGTTCAAAGTTCACAATGGTCCAAAGATGCTTCCTCTAATGATATCATAGACCAGTGGTGCTCAAACCATTCCCCAGGAACCTTCTCTAGCCAGCGGGAATTTCAGGATATCCCTAATGGCTGGAGGCAGTGAGTGCAAATGCATCTCCTATATATCCATTAGAGATATCCTGGAACCCTGC
The DNA here is from genome assembly GCA_033557465.1 of Ichthyophis bannanicus. NCBI lineage: Eukaryota > Metazoa > Chordata > Amphibia > Gymnophiona > Ichthyophiidae > Ichthyophis > Ichthyophis bannanicus. The sequence goes on from CM066036.1 coordinate 42,334,642, forward strand.
TAGGCTAGAAGAAAAGGCCCAAAGACTAATTTGAGCACCATTGATGTTGACTGTTCAATAAAATATCTAGTCTTTTCTATGCAATATAGTAACATATTTACAGAGTAGATGATGGAAGATAAAGACCTACAAGGGGACTGTTGTAGTGGTTGATGTGGAAGGGCAGACCAGATAGGCCATGTGGTCTTTTTCTGTCGTCATGTTTCTATGGTCCATCCAGTCTGCCCAATAGGTTGATAGGGCAGAACCTGCAACACAATGCAGATTATTTTCCCTATGCTTTCGGGGGGGGGGGGGGAGAGGTTGTACATGCTATCCAATACAGGTTATTTTTCTCATGCCTTTGGTTTCAACATTCCTCAAACAGATTGGACTGTATGAAGCCCAAGCCCACTGTGATCATTCTTTCTGCAACTAGTCCAGTCTAGTCTAGGGCCCCTGCAAGTCTAGTCCAGCAAGGAAGCCCATCCATAAGCACAACTATGACAGCTATGCCTCATGGCAACCAGTCAAAGGCCATTGAGACCCCTTTCCAAACAGCCTGGGAGCCCATCCACAGGCACAAGTATCCCAACTGAACCACGTGGCATATCTTATTTGAGGGTTGTATCTGCCATGCAGTGTGGGTTACTTTCCCCATGGTTTCTTAGGAGAAGCAGAACAGTCCTTTCATATCTGTTCTGAGTTGAAGAGCTCCATTCTTGGTTACCATCCTCTGGCCCATTAAGGATCCACTATGTTTATCCTACTCCTTTTTGAATTCCATTACTGTTTTTGTTTCTGCCATCTCTTTCAGAAGAGGGCATTCTAGGGCTCACCTCCCTTCCTATGAAGAAATATTTCCTGTCCCTGTCCCTCCTCTCCTCTAGGGAATACATATTTAGGACATCCAACTTCTTCTTATATGTCTTCTGATAGAGACCTCCTACCATTTTGTCACTTTCCTCTGCACTGACTCCAGCATTTTTAAGTCTTTAGTTGGGTATGGACTCCAAAACTGAAAGCAGTGCTTCAAGTAAGGCCTTACGAGTGTCCCATACAGGGCCATTATCACCTCCTCCTCCTCCTCCTCCCTGCTGATTATGCCCCTCTTTAAGCAGTCTAGTATCCTTCTGCTTTCACCACCGCCTTGTCACATTGTTTTGCCAATTTGAGATCCTCGGATGCTGTCACCCTAAGGTCTTGTCTTGGTCCATCCATGTCAGTCTCTCCACTCCTACTGCATATGGCTCCCTTGCGTTTCTATATCTCAAATGCATCACTCTGCACTTTTGGTTAACTGCGAAGTATTCAACCAGTGTTCTAGTTTTCATAGATCACTTCTCATTTTGCCTATTCCTTCTGAGGTGCCCGTTTTGCTGCAGATCTTTATGTAATCTGCATAAAAGCAAATTTTCCCTTCTAACCCTTAGACAATATCACAAATAAAGATATTGAGCCGAGTTGGCCCCAAGACCAAGCCCTGAGGCACCCTACTGCTTACTTTCTTTTTTTCATATGGATGCCATTTATCACCACTCTCTGTTGTCTGCCACCAATTTTTAATCCGGTTGACTATTCTGGGACCCACCTAATCTAGTAATCGAGTGGCCTAAAGCAATAGACTTCGCTGTAACAATATTTTTATGATATGTTCAGGCTATTTTGCTGTTTTTTTAATTGCTACAAATACTGCGGAGATATTCAAAGACATTTTACATGGTTTGCAGACCTACAAACTGTGTAAATGCCACTGAATGGGACATTCACGATGGCCTGAGGGGGACGCAGAGGGATGCAGTGCCATATGCAGAGACTGATTATGGGGCCTCATCTGCATAAGTCGATAGGGGCTGAAAAGAGGGGCCATGTGCAAAAAACACGGTTACTCAGTGGTAGGGCCAGCCCTGATGTGCCGCTGGATATCCACGGATGCATGGTGTGTCATGTGCGTCCTGGGGCAGACTGGCGGCAGCAACCATTCCTAACTGGGCCGCAGCTATGTTGAGCCTCTGCCCAGTTAGCAACATGCAGGTAAAGTAAGGTGCAGCAAAGGTTGGCCTAACTTTAGCTGTAGAAATTATCCGGACAGTAGCTGAATGTCGCCGCTGCCTGGTTAGCTTGCGAATTCTGCAATGTCCTGGATACTCAATGTTGGTGGCCAGATATGGTCCCCGGCATTGAATATCTGGTATTATTATTCAGCAGCGAGAGCTAGCTGCCACCGCTGACTATCTCACCGTCCCCACCTCCCCCCGCCCCATTATGTTTAGCATTAGAGATGTCTATTCTTTTTGAAATGAAAAGTGTAACAAACAGTCTTCTTGCATTTCATTTCAAATCAAAACAAGCACGTGACAAAATTTGTTTTTGGATTGAATTTTATTTTTGGTGCTTGGAATTTGCAAAAACCGCATACTAAAAATTAAATTAAATTTAAAAAATGAAAAGCAAATTTGAACAAAATGAAAAATTACCAAAAAACCATCAGCCCTCCCCCAAATCAAAAGATGCCCAATATTCACACCTCTAATTTTTATGTCTTCAGCAGACAAGCACACTAAAATATGCTAAATGGGTAGTGGGAGTTTTGGAGCATGGTAACAACACACTTGGACCTTCAATAACTGTTAGCATTGGGGCATGAGAGTTACGCCTGCAGGTTCATGTGCTAATTGCCACTCATGCACGGGTTAGGGGTGGAGAGTACATTGCAGTTAGCGTAGGGTACATATTGGGTGCTGTCAATGTAGCAATTACTGCGGGTACCATTACCTCCACCTCAATAGGAAATACCTGCAGTAAGAGTATCATGCACTGTTTTGCACATCCACTGAGAACATATTGGTCACTCCCCTGGCAGTTACCGCAGAGGTTTTGCACTTAGTGCATCTTCATTTTCATGCTAAACATGCATTAGGTGCAAAAGGGTATGCGACTTTAGTAAAAGAGCCCCTAGAGAGGTTTTCAAAAACATCCCCATTTACATGTGTAGATTGGCATAGACACATAATTGGCTTTTTAGAACAAGTACTTTTAAATATGGAGATGCTTATCACTTCTACAAATCCTGCAGTCGTGGTGAGGGCGGGGAGAGAGAGTGGTTTGGGCAGGCAAAAACATCGATGTGGATTTCCCATTTCATGTACTGTAGGATAAATTCAATATGTCAGCATTTCAGCTGCTTCAAAGGTAGGGGCAGCTGTCAGGGTCAACATCTGCCTCCCCCTGCAATCACCCCCAACTTTATTCTTTCTCCTGAATCACTCATAAGAACATAAGATATGCCATACTGAGTCAGACCAAGGTCCATCAAGCCCAATATCCTGTTTCCATCAGTGGCCAATCTAGGTCACAAGTACCTAGCAGTTTCCCCAAAAGACACAGGTTCCACAATGCTTGTACTGGGGCAGGTAATTGATTTCCCGGGACCCCTTTAATAATAGTTTATGGACCATACTTCCAGGAACTTGTCCAAACCTTTTTTAAACCTGGCTACACTAACAGCTTTTACTGCATCCTCCGGTAACGAATTCCAGAGTTTGATTACACATTGAGTGAAAAAATATTTTCTCTTATTAGTCTTAAATAGGTTACACTAAAGCTTCATTACATGTCCCCTAGTCTTTCTATATTGTTATGATGTAAACAATCGATCTACGTTTACACGTTCCACTCCATTCATTAATTTATAGTTCTCTATCATATCTCCCTTCAGCTGTCTCTTTTCCAGGTTGAAAAGCCTCTCTTCATAGGGGTATCCTTCCATCCCCTTTACCATTGTGGTGGCTCTTCTCTGTACCTTTTCTAATAAATCTATATCCTTTTAAGATAGGCAACCAGAATTGCACATAATATTCAAAGTGCGGTCGCATCATGGAACGATACAGAGGCATTATAATATCCTTTGTTTTATTCTCCATTCCTTTCCTTATGATACCTAGCATTCTATATGCTTTCTTGGCCGCCGCTGCACACTGGCGGAGGGTTTCAACATGTTATCCATGATGACACCCAAATCTTTTTCCTGGGCGGTGGTTCCTAATGTGGAACCTCACATCGTGTAACCATAATTTGGGTTGCTCTTTCCTAGGTGCATAACGTTGCACTTGTCCAGATTAAATTTCATCTGCCATTTGGATGTATCAAAGTCCTCTTGCAATTTTTCATAATCCTCATGGGTTTTAACAACTTTGAATAATTTTGTGTCATCTGCAAATTTGATTATCTCACTTGTTGTTCCCCTTTCCAGGTCATTTATGAATATGCTAAAAAGCAGCGGACCCAGCACAGATCCCTGGGGTACTCCACTATTCACCTTTCTCCATTGGAAAAATTGTCCATTTAGCCCTACCCTCTGCTTTCTATCTTTTAACCAGTTCCTGATCCACAATAGTACACTGCCTCCTATCCCATGACTTTTTAATTTCGCCAAGAGTCTCTCATGAGTGACTTTGTCAAAGGCTTTCTGAAAATACAGATACACTTTATTGACCAACTCACCTTTGCCAACCTGTTTATTCACACCTTCAAAAAAACATAACAGATTTGTAAGAAAAGACCTTCCTTGGCTAAAGTCATGTTGGCTATCTCCCATTAAGGCATGACTATCTACATGTTCAGTAATTTTGTTCTTTATAATGATTTCTACCGTTTTTCCCAGTACTGACATTAGGCTCGCCAGTCTGTAGCTTCCCGGATCACCCCTGTAACCCTTTTTAAAAATTGGTGTTACATTGGCCATCCTCCAATCTTCAGGTATTAAAGATGATTTTAATGATAGGTCACAGATTACTTATAGTAGGTCTGCAGTCCCATACTTCAGTTCTTTCAACACCCTTGAATGTATACCATCCAGTCCAGGTGATTTGCTACTCTTCAGTTTATCAAATAGTTGTAATACATCTTCTCGGTGTATCGATATTTCTTTCAATTCTTCTGTGGCATCGCCTTTAAATACCATTTCAGTCATGGGTAACATCCCTAGATCTTCCTCAGTAAAGCCTGAAGCAAAGAATTCATTCAGTCTCTCCGCTATGGTCTTGCCACTCTTAGTGCCCCTTTTACCCCTCCATCATCTAATCAACTAACTCTCTCACAGGTTTTTTGCTATGAATGTACTTGAAAAAGTCTTTATTAGCATATTTACTTCCTCAGCAAGCTTCTTCTCAAATTCTCTTTGCCTGCCTTATCGATGCCTTGCATCTAAGTTGCCAGTGCTTATGTTGTTTTCAGTTTTTGTCATTTGTCTCCTTTTTCTATTTCCTGAAAGATGCTTTTTTGGCAACAAAAGCCTCTCTGACCTCACCTTTAAACCATGCTGGCAGTTTTCTGGACTGCCTTCCACTTTTCTTAAAGCGTGGAATACAGCTGGTCTGGGCTTCCAAGATAGTATTTTTAAACAACAGCCATGCTTGATGTAAATCTTTAACCTTTGCAACTGCTCTTTTTAGTTTTTTTTCTTATTTTCCTCATTTTATCATAGTCTCTCTTTTGAAAGTTAAAAGGTAGTACTGTGGATGTCCTTGCCATCCTTCTTCCATTTATTAAATCAAACGTGATCTTATGATCACTATTGCCAAGTGGCCCCAACACCTTTATCTCTTGCACCAGATCTTGTGTTCCACTAAGGACTAGGTGCAAAATGGCTTCCCCTCTGGTTGGTTCATGAACCAGCTGCTTCAAGAAGCAATCATTTATTTCACCTAGAAAATTTATCACCCTATCATGTCCTGCCGTGACACTGACACAGTCGATACCGGGGTAATTGAAAAATCCCCCATTATTATTATTATTATTAAGGTGCTCTAACTTTTGTTTGCTGCCCTGATTTCTTTGAGCATTTCATCATCCATTTGTTCATTCTGGCTAGGCAGTCGATAGTACACCCCCACTGCCATTGCCTTCCCCTTCCCTTTTTACATGGAATTTCAATCCATAGAGATTCTACAGTGAATTTTGTTTCCTGCAAAACTTTAATCCTTTGTGACTCAATGCCCTGTCTGACATAGAGTGCAACCCCTCCACCAATTTAATCTGCTCTATCATTACAATATAGTTTGTACCCAGGTATCACAGTGTCCCACTGGTTGTCCTCCTTCCACCATGTCTCCGAGATACCAATCATATCCAACCTCTCATTTAGTGCTATATATTCTAACTCTCCCATCTTCTTTTTTAGACTTCTAGCAATTGCATACAATCATTTTAGAGGCTATATTTTATTCATATTAATCTGGTTATCGGTGAGCAGGAGTAATTTGGACTCTTTAAGCTCTGTCTGCTCTATACTCAATGGCATTTGGGTTACTTTTGTCTTTATTTGAATCTCTCTGTTGATATGCTCTAACTTCAGTCTTTTGCTAGTATCCTTCAAGGATACATTGTTCTGAACCATGCGCTCTTGGGTGACTGTTGGCTTTCTCCTATTAGTTAGTTTAAAAACTGCTATATTTCCTTTTTAAAGGTTAATGCCAGCAACCTGGTTCCATCTCGGTTAAGGTGGAGCCCATCCCTTCGTAAAAGCCTCTCCTTTCCCCAGAATGTTCCCCAGTTTCCTAACAAATCCAAAACCCTCTTCCTTGCACCATTGTCTCATCCACTCATTAGACTCCAGAGCTCTGCCTGCTTTTTGGATCCTGTGCATGGAGCAGGAAGCATTTCGGAGAATGCTACCCTGGGAGTTCTGGATTTCAACTTCCTACCTAAAAGCTTAAATTTGGCCTCCAAAACCTCCCTACCACACTTTCCTATGTCATTGATATCAAAATGTACTGAGACAGCAGACTCCTCCCCAGCACTGTCTAAGACCTTGTCTAGGTGTCGCATGAGGTCCGCTACCTTCGCACCAGGCAGGCATGTTACCAGGCGATCCTCACGTCCATCAGCCACCTTGCTATCTACATTTCTAATGATTGAATTGCCAACTATAATGGCTGTCCTAACCCTTCCCTCGTGGGCAAATGGCCCTGGATTTTACATCACCTGGAGGACAGGTCCTAGCTACAGGATCACTTCCTGCCATACCAGGGTGATGATCTCCTGTCACATGACCTCTCTCCTCCATGGCAACTGGGATGCTGCCAGACTGGATTTGGGACTTCAGTACTACGTCCCTGTAGGTCTCGTTTATATACCTGTCTGTCTTCCTTATGTCCTCCAAGTCTGCTACTTTAACCTCTAGAGATTGGACTCGTTCACTGAGAGCAAAGAGCTCCTTGCACCTAGTACACACATAAGACCCCTCACCAACTGGGAGAAAATCATACATATGACACTCAATGCAAAAGACTGGAAAGCCCCCATCTCGTTGCTGGACTGCTGTCTGCATCTTAGTTTTAAGGTTTGTTTAGGTATTTAAGTTGTTTACTTACTTAGGTTTGCTGGGGATACTTATACTAATAAAACTGTACCTAATACATTTAATGGACTTGGTTCACCTCAAGATTAATTAATCTCAGGTCCTTAATGTATGTCTGATGAGGATCAACAGCTGCACCTAAGAGTGAATATGGCACCTCCTTTCCTTTAAGAGGTTTAAGCATCTATAAAGCTACGATTATCCCAGGGGTGGATGGGAGTCGGGAAGGGAGGAAGGGAAAGAAGACTTATTAAAAGCTAACTGCTACACAGTACCCTGTCCTGTGCTTTTAAGGTAATTTGTGACCAATTTCCTGGGTGATTCACACAGCCCATTTGCCTTGATAGAAGAAGTCTTTCAAAATGCCCCTTTGATCTGTCACTTGGCTTTAATACCTATTAAAACAATTTCACAGATCTCTTGCCCCCTATCTAGAAGGCTCTTTGTAAAGGTCTCTAGAAACAATTTATTGCTCAAAGAATACTGACTCTGTTTTTCCTTTTATGCTAAGTTATACTCTGATTTGATTTAAATTAAAGCTCTTTGCTGATACTAGGCCCTGACTGAATATTAAATTAGAACTAGAAGCTCTCTGCTGGTTTTTAAATTTGACTGAAAGCTCTCTGCTGGGTTTTAAATTTAAACTGAAAGCTCTCTGCTGGGTTCTGAATTTAAACTGAAAGCTCTCTGCTGGGTTATAAACCTAAACTGAAAGCTACCTGTTGAGTTTTTAATTTAACTAAAAGCTCTTTGCTGCTACTAGCTCTTTGCTGACTGATTTAACAACTACACTGGATTCTAATTAACATAGATTGATCAGCTTTAATCTAAAGAATTCCCTTTTCCCCAAGATTTAGAAAAGTTCCCAGAAGTAAATACTTATAAATTGCAGATCTCTCTCCAGAAGTAGCAGTTCCTTTTTGTAATTCTTCTTACTGTACCAGGATCCAAAATGGCACTAGTGATCCCTAGCAATAATTTAATGGAACTGTGTCAGTACCATGCGATTACTACTAGAGGTCATCTGTGCCCTTCTGGATCTGTGTGCAGTAAAGGGGCACCAGGGACCCCAGTAAGGCCAGGGGGGAGGGATCATGGGGTGGAGATGGGTTGCTAAGGAAGGCCTTGAGGGGAGGGATGTTGTTGCCAGGGGAGTTAGAGGGGGGGATTCATGCCAAGGGGTTACTTGTATAAGGATTGAATGATTTGGGGGGGTTGGGGAGAATTTGGATGATCGAGGCTGGGGGCAGTTGAGGGGAGGAGTTTGAGGTTGGAGGTGGTCGGGGAGAGGTAGAAACCAGTGCATGTGAAAGCAGGAGCAGCAATTTTAAGAAGCTACTCCCACAACATACTGTATGTAGGGGGTCATTTTACATTTTTCCCCTCATGTTCAGCTTGTTAAAGTCACTGCTCCTGCTGGACATGGAGAGCCATACCCATGCAGTCCTACACCTGCTCTACAAGAGGTTCTGCAGTATGCTTAGTGGAGTATCTTGTAAAATACTGTGGGACTTCTTCATATCCTGACCTGGATATGTGATTTGTCCTGTGCATGTCCTGTCCAAAATCTGCCTTCACCTATTTTGATCTGCAAATATTCGGCATTTTTCATTGTCTATAAAAATCAAACTAATTCCACATATTTCCTGGTGATACTGTGCTCAGTGAAAAACATACTTGAAACTAAATGACAGAAGTTGAAATGTTCATCCATGGTTGTATAGTGCTAAAATACAGTGCTACACTGCCTAAGAAAGCAAAAATGCAATGTGTGCCTTGGGGTCAAGGCTGACTCCTGGCAAACCAGCAGCTCCTGGGTTTTCTTGACAGCATGGCCAGAAGTAGATTGCCAGCCTTTCTTCAGAAGAAAGGCTGACAAAGTGACTTGCCAAGGTCACAAGGAGTGCTACTGGGAATCAAACCCTGCTCTTTTGGTTATGAAGCCAGTGCTCTGGCCATTAGGCTACTCCTCCATGCCTAAGAAAGAAAAGGTAATTTCAAAATGAAGATTTCTTTTGCATGCTTCAGGTTTTAGTACGCTATGACAACGTTTCCTCTCTCCCTGGCAGTGCCCTTCCCTCTTCTGGAACATTATCAGGGAGCCGTGTGCAGGGCTTAGAAGGCTGATGGATGTGACACAGAGCAGAAAGCTCCAGAAACTTTCCCTATTAGACAGAATAGGCACTTACCTAGGAGTAACTTCTCTCCATTTGCCTTGAAGGGGCTGGGTCTGAGGGGAAAAAAGATCACCCAGAAGAAGAAGGGTGCCTCCGGTAGATCATGCTGCATCTTTTGAGCCCTCCCCACCCCCTTTTCTTCCTGATCCCAGAGCTTCAGAAGGGGGGGGGGACACACCTTCCATGCTTATCCTGCATATTCTAAAAGTGACATTACCAAAACCCTTATTCACTTTCTAGTCACTTCTTGTTTAGACTATTGCAACTTGCTCCTTTTTGGTCTCCCCTTGAATCACCTATCTCCTGTACAATACATTCAAATTCAGCTGCACAGCTAATCTTCCGTCAGTGTTGCTATGCCCACATTGCCCCTCTTCTCAAATCACTTCACTGGCTTCCTATGTGTTTCCGCATCCAGTTCAAACGTCTACTGACTTACAAGTGCGTTCATTCTGTGGCTCCTCATTATTTCTGCTCTCTTTTCTCTCCCTACACCCCTCCTCAGGAGCTCCACTTATCAGGCAAATCCCTTTTATCTGTGCCCTTCCACTGCTGGCTCCAAACTTAGCTCATTCTATCTTGCTGCACCCTATCTCCAGGAACAAGCAGGAATGTAGTCTTCACGTATGGGTAACGTCAGTACCGACAGAACCCGCGCAGGAGTGCTCCCCAGCATCCAATAGGAAAGCTTTTGGGAGCATCCCACTGCACCTGCATTGTTGCCTTCCCACCTTCCCAACTCTCCCTCTTCAGTTCTTCTTTGTGTTTCGCGTCTGCCTTCCCTTCGATGCTGGAACCGACTCCCATCGGTTCTTTTCCTTTCTTTTTATTTCTTTCATCTAAAAACAAAAAAGAAAGGATAACTTTTCTTTAGGGGATCGACGCCATTTTAGGCACTAAGCCTACCATTTTGTCTACTGACACAATAGAAAAACCAACTAGTAGTTTTAAAAAATGTTCTAAGTGAGGTAGTACCATTTCAGCCACCGATACCCACGAATAGTGTCTCAAATGCCTTGGTCTGGACCACCAGCCATCAGAATGTCCTCTATATAAAAGATGACAAAGAGAAGCCTACAGAATCGAGCTGCTAAATTAGGCACACTCTTTGCCTCAGACGCTGTTTCTTTGGCATTGACGTCATTGAGGGCATCATCTTCCTCTCATGGATCTCAGGTATTGAAACATAAGTCTTCCTTGAAGAAAATCCATACCCCCAAGGGTAGATCTCTTTCTAAACACAGAGAAACCTCGAGCGTTGCTCTGGATATGGATCGGCCAGCCAAACAACCTTGGCGGTAGGACTCTTCCTCCAAAGCCAACAAGGGGCCCCAGGATGTTCCTGAGGCTTCCACCTCCGGAGAGCTCCTGGTGCCATGCTCTGGGATGGTAGCCCGCATCTCCGATACTGATACCCAAGCATTGGCAAGCTCTATGGATCAGCATATCCTAGCCATTGAGCAGAGCCTAGCAGCTATACTGGCGGCTTTGGCACCGGTCAAATCTTTACCGGCAGTACCACTGACACTGGCTACATCTATGGTACCGATGCAAACCTCATCGGATTATACGATGCTTGATACACTACCACCAATCCATCCCTGGTACCGGGGATTCATCCAGGCAGCTTCCTCGATCTGATGCCAACTTCGATCAGTATGGAATCTTAAATAAGCACAGACATCATGCGCGTCGATACTTCAAATCTTCCGATTCCGATTCCCAGGGTTTTAGCTCTCTGCAACGACAGGATGAATTTCGAGAAAATGTATTTCGGTTAAAAAATTTACGTTTTTTAAATTTTCCTAGGACACATTACTTATCTCCTTTGTTGTTGCTGCAAAAATACTTTAAGGAAATTCTGATGTTTAAAGATGCTTCGGATATTTTCATTTCGAAATTGTATTATATACCTAGAGTTAAAAAGGACTTGGATGGTAACATGTCAGGGAATATCCAATGTGAAAAGCTGGCTTCTTCCACTCTGGATCTATCTGGCTTTCTTGAATCCTCCACAGATGATATTCCTACAAGAGATACCTTGTTAGTTTCCTTTGTTCGGGAGATGGATAAGAATAGGGTTTTGACGGCTTACTTTCAGAAGAAAGCCAAACAGTTCTGTGGTCAAGTTATTCAGATATTTCCAGATGTGGCCAAAATCACACAAGAACGCCGTAAGGCTTTCTTAGCTCTTTGTCCATGTGTTCTTGCTCTGGGGGGTTTATTTTATCTTAAATTTCCCTGCAAGTGTCAGATTACTTTTCAAAGTAAGCGATATATATTTTCTGAACCAGATCAATTAATTAATTTTTTGAGTGGGAGGGAACAGGTATGACTTGGTGTAAATTATAGGGGGAAATATAGTGTGTCACTTGATTTAGTATATTGAGCTTGTGATTGGTTTTCTCAGGTTTCCTTTTATATTTGATTGCAAATGTGTGAAGCCGCTCCTTGATGTGGACTGGATATTACAGTCTATGTAATGTTTTCCTTGTAATTTTGTTTCATTTTTGAAATAAACTTTGGAAATTAAAAAAAAAAAGACATAGTAAGGGGCCTTTCCTTAACAGTCACATCTGAAAAAGAACCTAGAGCAGAGGAATTGGATTCTCCAATACCCTACAGCTCCTAAGGAAGCGGCCACACTTCCAGTTCACTGCATACTCCATGACCTAATGTTCCGGATGTGGGAGACACTACTCACTATTTCTCTACATACTCGATGGCTCAATACCATGTATCGAGTACTGGAGTGTCCCGGCTTCCTAAAAATGCAATTACCACACCACTCAATGGTAGTGGAATTAGCAATGCATCAGATTAGAAGTTCTAAGACACATTCTTCTAACCCTCTGGGTAGAGAATCAAGAACTCTCGATGTTTTTGGGCATCAGTATTTTCAGGCTTCCATGCTGTCAGCCTTCCATGCTGTCATACATACTCTATATGGTTATGTTCCTCAAAGAGGTTACTAGAGATCTTGAGTCAATGTCACCTCTTCTCCCCAATGATAAGAGAGCTGACTACTCTCACTCTGATCAGACAAGCCCAAACATCTCAAAGTTTGTCAATAGAGCAACTTTTGACTACTTTGAGTGCACCAGTAGAGCCACCTCACTTTGCATCATTGCACGCAGGATTTCTTGGCTCTGGGCATCAGATTTTGAACAATGGGTTCAAGATAAACTGGGCAATATTCCTTGCACAGGTGAAGCTTCTCCATTAAAATCTGAGAATACCACTTTAAATAGGCTTTCTAGGACTACTGCCTACCCTCTTAAGAAGAAAGCAGCTGCAAAGAAAACTTTCTTCAAGAAGAAGAAATGTTACCCTTCTTACAACCCTGCTTCTCAATACCAACCTCAGGGTGCTCAGAAGAAACAATAACCTCCCAAACAACAGAAGAAGCCACAGGCTCCTAAGACTCAACCAGCTCCAGCTCCTGTTTTTTGACTGTTTCTTAGAGAACATAGCCACTCTGCCTCTGGAGAATCTCCACCCCTCCACATTGCCAGCAGACTCTTTCATTATGCCTACAGGTGGCATCTCATCACTTCAGAGCAGTGGATGCTGACCATAATAAAAGAGGGGTACAGATTTCATCTAAAAAATCTACCCCCCTCCACCCTAGCAAGGGAATATCCTTCTCAGCACCCTCTCATTGCTCTTCTGCTGCAGAGGTGACTTCTCTTCTCTCTCAAGGTGCCATAGAAGAGGTTCCAATATCTCAACAGAGAATGGGTTTCTACTCTCCGTACTTTCTCATCCCAAAGAAAAATGGAGAATACAGAGCCATCCTGGACCTCAGGAACCTGAACAAGTTTCTCGTGAGAAATTCAAGATGGTTTCTCTAGGGACCCTCCTACCCTATCTCCAGAATCAGGATTGGCTCTGTTCTCTAGATCTAAAAGAAGCATACACACATATCCTCATTCATCCAGAACACAGGAAATATCTACACTTCATGTTTCAGGGAAAATACTATCAATATGAAGTCCTTCCTTTCAGACTTGCCTCTGCCCCAAGAGTCTTCACAAAGTGCATGGCAGCAGCCGCATTTTTGAGATCTCTAGGGATATTTGTCTTCCCTTACTTAGACGACTGGCTCATAAAGGCAGACAGCTGCTTATCTCTCTCCCGTACCATACAGGTACTGCAACATATGGAATTTGTCTTAAATCTTCCAAAATCCCATCTCACTCCTACTCAAACATTAGAATTCATAGGAGCTCTCTTAAACGCTCAGCAGTCAAGGGCATTTCTGCCCCAACCTCACTGCACTCGTCTCATTCAACTAGCATCTCAGGTACGTCTCAGAGACCACCTAACTGCCCAAGAAATGCTACAGCTTCTAGGTCATATGGCCTCAACAGTACATGTAGCCCATTTCTTCACAGCTGCTAGTAGCGCACTTCATGAGAGGCCTTTTGTTGACCACGCCTCATTTCTGACCACCACTGGTGGCATGGGATCTCAATGTCATTCTAGGGCAACTTCTTAAGTTGCACTTTAAGCCTTTGGCCATGACCTCGCTAAAGTTTCTAATATGAAAGGTAATCTTTCTTACTGCCCTCACTTCAGCTAGGCACTTTAGTGAGCTTTAAGCTTTGGTGGCGGACCCACCTTACATGCGCTTCCACCATGACAAGGTCATACTTAGGACTCACACCCACTTCATGCCGAAGGTGATATCTCCTTTTCATTTGAATCAGTCAGTTTACCTTCCTGTCTTTTTTCCTAGACCACATACGTCTAGGGCAGAGGCAACCCTCCATACTCTCGACTGCAAATGTGCCTTAACATTTTATCTTCAAAGGACTCAAGAGCACCGCAAGGCATCTCAGTTGTTCATCTCCTTTGACCCTGGTCCCCTTGGGTTGCCAGTATCTAAACATACTCTCTCTAAATGGATAGCAGATTGTATCTCTTTTGCTTATGATAAAGCAGGACTATCCTTTGAGGATCATGTCACTGCCCATAATGTTCGTGCTATGGCCGCCTCAATGGCAAATCTATGCCTTGTAGCCATTGATGAAATCTGCAAAGCAGCAACTTGGTCTTCAGTCCATGCTCATTACTGTCTGGACAAGGACTCCCACCGGGATGCCATGTTTGGTCAAACTGTTCTCCAGCACCTCTTTCAGACTTAAGGGCAACTCCTACCCTCCATCCCGGAATTTACCAATACCAGACATCCATAGAGGATTCATGGCCTCTGGAAGCCTCCCCTGAGGCAAACCCACTGGTTCTGAGGTCATTTTCTCTGGCATCTGAGAGCTAGAGCATATGTGAAGACTACATTCCTGCTTGTTCTTGGAGATAGCGTAGTTACTCACCTGTAACAGGTGATCTCCGGGAACAGCAGGAATTTAGTCTTCACAACTCACCCTCCTCCCCTAGGAGTTGTAGGTTTCTTTTTCTCTCCTTTCCTTTCAGCTACAAACTCAACTGAAGAGGGAGAGTTGGGAAGGTGGGAAGGCAGCAACGCAGGTGCAGTGGGATGCTCCCAAAAGCTTTCCTATTGGATGCTGGGGAGCATTCCCACACGGGCTGTGTCGGTACTGACATCACCCATATGTGAAGACTAAATTCCTGCTGTTCCCAGAGATCACCTGTTACAGGTGAGTAACTACGTGTTATCTGGAACAGACTACCTGAGTGAGAACATCAGACTCCATCTCTGGCTCTATTCAAATCCATTTTAAAAACCCGTCTCTTCAAGGCTGCTTTTGGATTTCTAACCCCTTATTCTCCTGGTGACCATTCTCCCTTTGTTTTACCTTAATAGAACTTGTTAGTTGTCTTTTACATGTTGTGTACACTCAGTGCTATGTACATCTTATAGCTCTATACAAATGTTAGGTAGTAGTAGTAGTAAGGGACACTTTGCCTTTTACCTAGGAGAGAGAAAGTAGTAAATCTTGCTCTGGGTACAAAGCACTACATGTTAGCACAGGGGTGGCCAACTCCGGTCCTGGTGCACTACAATCCAGCCTGGTTTTCATGATGTTCCTAATGAATATTCATGGCTATATTTGCATACAATGGGAGGCAGCAGATGCAGATATATCTCATGAATATTCATTAGGGCCATCATGTAAAACCATGCTGGATTGTGGTGCACCAGGACCGGAGTTGGCCACTCCTGCATTTAGCACCACATTCGCTCAGCTAGCATTTCAACAATGTCAACATTTTGGCTTTCCAGGGCTGAAACGTATCTTTAATTGATACATGTATTCAATGACGGCAGAACAAGAGCAGATTCATCACCAATGCCTTTATTGCAGACAAGCCTTTTTCTCTTGTGTTTTCATGCCTGCTGCTTAGTTCCCTTTCTTAGTTAAACTATATTCAAGAATAAGTCACACCTGTGCATGAAGGGCTATGATGTAATCAAGCACGTCAGTGCACTTACAAGGAATGTAATTAAAGGCAAAAACGTAATACACTTCCTGTGATAGGTTTGATGTACTGGGCATGAAAGAGCTTTATGAACATGGTATTGAGACTGTATTAGGAGCAGGAAGGTTGGCTGACTTATGTGTGACTCACCATCAATATGGGAAGCTCTGCATCTTCTAGTGTCAGAAAGATGTCTTCATTATGCATTGCCAGCCTCACTCACTTACTGCAGTGAAAACACCCCTTTGTGTTCTGCTTGTGCTATTCTGTGTGGGCAGGGAATGAAAACCCCCTGAGGTTTCATATGCATGAGCTAATTCTAATGGCCATCAAAGATGGTCACTAGCTGCTTATTCTTCCATGAGTTTCTCTGCAGTGATTCATGCTCCAATGTTGCTAGCAATAAACTTATCTAAATGGGACCAGGCTAGGGAAAGGGTGAGACAAAATGAGCCCTAGTCAACACTGGCTGCGTAGGGAGAGAAAGGGAATTTTATTGAGTCTTAAGACCTGCTAAAAACCAAGTCCAAAAGGAAAATACAGATATGAAATTACATTTTTTTTAATCAGTAAGAGAAAGCCTCCTATTCTCCTATGATGATAAGAGTTATCCGTCTGGTGACGCTACTCATATAGTGTGACTCCTGTAACTCGAAAAGACAAAGCGTAAGGCTGAACAATAATTTGGAGAGAATGTGCTTAGAATACCTCTATTAGATATGAAAAATAATAATTGAGACGGGGATGAAAAAGAGAATAAATAAATAAATCTCTGAGATCTCTTCTGTCAAGGTAATTAACAACAAAATCACGACACATGCAAAAGAAAAGTCCTGACATGGTTGCCTGATTGAGGGTCTTTATTATTAAGTGTGGTGCTGTCACCTTTTCAATTCATGGAAAATCTCATGCAATTCTTATTATAACAAAAGACTGCAACAAGGCACACAGTAAACAGCAACCAGTATGTCTTCATTTTCTATCCATTTTTCTACTGCCAGTCTATGGGGACTGGAAACAAGCCTATTACCCTGGAATGTCACATTTTTTATGATGCAGTTTTGTTTTTTTGGAGCAGCCTGAAAATTGGTAGGGTGCCAGTAGAAAACTAGCAGGGAGAGAGAGGCTGAAGGTGTTAACACATTGCAGACTCCCTATTTAAAGCCTATGCCTTTGGATAGAGCTAGCTACAGCAAGGTGAAGGCACTTCCTTGGAGCAATTCAGGAAAATATTCCTCCCTATCTAGATGGAGAATTTCTCAGTGTTTGTTAAACATCACTCTGCAAGAGCTGTCTAATCCTAAAAAAAAGAAGTTGAGGGGTTATACACCAGACATCCTGCTAAGTTTCTAGAGAATAAATTGTCAAGAAGTCAAGGGACACAGCCCTATAGGTCTTTTCATTAGGTAAACCCTGGATAGTCTGAAGGGAGTAGCAGAGGTTTACAGAGTTGCCAAGTTAGCCAGTTCCATGAGTGAGATAAAAGGCCACTCCTGGATTTCTGACAAGCTCATCCAGATGCATTATGGGACCGGCAGCACTGAGTCCAATGGGTGAAATCAGGGACCACAAATACCATACTGTCTTGCAATGCAATGCGAATTTAAAAGCAGAACTGGCAAAAAGCTTACTCCTGGAACTGGCTTACTTGGCAACTCTGGGTTTAAAAGGCAGGTTAAAAAATTATCAGAGAATCCAGGGCTGATATGAACCTCCAGCCTCACGCCCCCTCAGTTAACTGTGAAGTCCTTCGGCTTCTCCTCTCCAAGATTTTGATAATTAAACTCAACAATTAGGATTGTTCCAATGCCACTCTTCCAAAAACATCATATAAAATTGTGAAAGTAAGCACTGATGGATCCTTGCGTTTGTGTGGCTATATCGGTTTGCTTTGATGGCAGCTGCTTTTGCCACCCTCCGAAGCTGCCAGATTAGTCTGCCTAATGGTTAAGCCGGCCTTGAGAGAACCAGAGTTTTCTTCAGAAACCCTTTATCTGCACGGAGTTAAAGTCCGGCAAGCAGAAAATAACTCTTGCTAGAGCCTGTTTTCTAGGAAATCGTTTGCTGATAGCCAACCAGAGGCAGCACCACTGTACCCAGAGTGAGCAGCCTACTGTCTCTGGCAAAGACATTTTCTTCTTTTTATCTGGAAAAGCTGAAATGAAGTTCCAGTTGGTTGTTGCTGTCTTCTGTTGTTGAAAAACTGATTTCTTTTTATATAGTTTATTTTCAGAATTTTTGAAAATGGTCCCAATTTCTGAGTATTTTTTAGCTCATTTCATGAGTTTGTTTTAATAAATTTTTTAAACATGCATCTGAATGTTATTAATGCATGCAAATTCATTGCACATGCATTAATTCCTAGGTTAATGTACATAAAATCAGTTTTCCTCACACAAAATGTTTTAAGGTGCACTAACGAACCAAGGGGCTTGTTTACAAAGCTGCGGGTAGTGGCTTCTGATCGTTATCGGAGCCGCGGCCCCATTGATTTCAATGGGTGCTGACAACACGCATTAACAGTACACTTTCTCCCTTACCACCCTTTAGTAAATCAATGGGGCCGCGGCTCCGATAACGATTGGACACCGCTACCGCGGCTTTGTAAACAAGCCCCCAAATGCCTAGTGATTAGAGCAGAACCTGGGAGCCAGAAAGACCAAGGGGTATGTTTACTAAAGGGTGGTAAGGGAGAAAGTGTACTGTTAATGCGTGTTGTCAGCACCCATGAGTGGTTAACACCATGGAAAGTGCCAATAATGCTGGATTAATGATCGGAAGCGGGGCCCTTAGCATTAAGGTGAAAGTATTTATCACACTGTGAGAGTGGCGGCACACATACATGCCGCCACAGTCAAAAAGGAGTCATGCCACCTGCACTGCCACCATACTGCCACCTCAGCATTGTTTGAGAGCGAGGCTGATAGTCACAGTGGCCTGCTGCAGATAAAACCTGATCTTGGCCTTGTATGTGCAATTCTGCAGTTGCCACTGTCACCTGGATGGCAAGCATGTCAGTAGCAGGTACAGCAGAACACGTGGCGAGCCCTCCCCACTGAGGTCTAAGGCAGCAGCATGCATGCCCATATCCCCCGGTGGAGGAGGACAGGAGCAGCAAGGTGTGCCGAGCTGCATGTTTGCAACCTCATTAAGGCAGCCTGCAGCACTGAAGCGGTGGCTGTGCCATGATCGCAGGGAGGGAGAGATCAGCCGGCATGCTGTCCTCCATGATCGGTGGACCCAGGCATCCACCTAGTATTCCCAGTGGATGGGCTAGCCCTGTGATCAGGATGCCCCGCACCTGCACATTTTGAGTGGATATTTGCATGCAGGAGAAAAATAATGTCACAAAGGCAGGATGAGTATGCCACATGATAACAGCCCATGTCAGAGAAAAAATGCCCACCCTGCCCCCTCACCTGCCAAATGATAACCATAATCTGAATGTGAACCTGTGACCCCTCCATATGGAAGTACTCAGGCAGTTGCAACCATCTGAGCTACATGTGAATCCAAATAAGCTATGTTGGTCTGCCAGATATGAGTTCATTCCATGACTGCCCCACAAGCACACACCAGGAAATGGGAATGTTGGCATTCTGCTAGTACATCCATGATCTGCAATGCATATGTTCATGTATCATGGCCTGTCCCTTTTACTGGACTGATCCGATTTGTAAGACATGAATGTCATTTGAACCAGCAGCATAGCAAGGCAGTGCAACATATGTGGACTTAACAAGATGTCCCTCTCCCACGCCTGCCAAACATACCTTATCTGACAAGTATGGCACAGAGCCTTCAGAGATCTAAGCTAACAAAGGCATACCCCACCACATGCCTGCATGCATCCTGGCTAAGAGCACATATAAACTCATGGAATGATGTAACCACATAGCTACTCTGTGGCTCCAAATACATGGCCAGTGTGTGTATGAGAGAAAAGTCACAGGTTCAAGACCAGCCTGTGGACCTGGAAAAGTATGTTCTGGTGTGTTAACTTCAACCAACATTTCCAGAATTGTATCAGTGTATGCATCCTTCAACATTTCATCCACACACTAAGAAGCTGCACCAATTGCAGCTGGATGGCAAAGTACGCTAATAGCGCCTGCACACTGGGTGAGCATTGAAAGCACCAGAACATAACAAAGCACGCTAATGGTGCCTGCCCAGCCAACAGGTGTTGACAATTGTGGAGCATCAAAGGAGGCCTAAGGGGCAACCTGTACTGCTTTTGGACAGCAGGCTCATGTGTGTCTGTCTGTCTCCTGAGTAGTGTCAGCCTCAGGAATGCACTGTGCATGCATGTGGTGTCCAAGCTTTACGGCTGTTCATACAACATGTTGCAGGTCAGCTATACAGCAACCCCACATACTGTGTGAGACACTATTTACAAGCAGAAGGCTAGTTTGCAGTACGTAGTTGCAACCTGTGGCTATGATGCCGTAATGCATTCCCCGTTACATCATCAACAAAGTCCATCCCTACAGCTTTCCCCTACATTTACCTCCCCTCATGACACTGTTGTGCAGCTCCCAAATCATAGGCTGTCGTGACTGGAGTGAGCAGTGGGGACAGATATGTGTGTTGCAATCCTCACCTCTGACTCAGCATCAGGGCCGGCCCGTCCATTGAGCGAGAATGTTGTTCGCACAGGGCACCGCGCTTCAGGGGGCCCCACGCGAACCACATTCTCGCTCAATGGACTGCTGCAGAGGGAGCCGGGGAAGCCCGCGCGAAGCCCCGGCTCCCTCTGCACAGCCCGCCAGCGTGAAGAGCCTTTACCTTCACGCTGGCGGCTGTTTCAATGAAGCCGCGAATGCCGGGAGAGGTTAAAGGGCATTGCCTTTAACCTTTCCCGGCATTCGCGGCTTCATTGAAACAGCCGCCAGCGGGAAGGTAAAGGTTCTTCACGCTGGCGGCTGTGCAGAGGGAGCCGGGGCCTCGCGCGGGCTTCCCCGGCTCCCTCTGCAGCCCCTTAGATGGCGGGGGGCTCTTCGGGGGGGCGGCTAGGACTGGATGGGGGGGAAACAGACTGGAAATGGGCTGTGATGGGGGGGAGAAACGGACTGGAAATGGGCTGTGATGGGGGGGAGACTGAAAATGGGCTGGGATGGGGGAAACAGACTGGAAATGGGCTGTGATGGGGGGGAACGGACAAGAAATGGGCTGTTAGGGGGGGCGAAACAGACTGGAAATGGGCTGTGATTTGGGGGGGGAGAACGGACTGGAAATGGGCTGTGATGGGGGGAGAACGGACAAAGTGGGCTGGGATGGGGGGAAACAGACTGGAAATGGGCTGTGGGGGGGGAGAACAGACTGAAAATGGGCTGTGATGGGGGAACAGACTACAATTGGGCTGTGATGGGGGGAGGACTGCAAATGGGCTGTGATGGTGGGGGGATAGGACTGCAAATGGGTTGTGATGGTGGGGGGAATGGACGAAATGGGCTGTGATGGGGGGGAACTTGGACTGCAAATGGGCTGATGAAGAGCTGGATTAGGACTGCAAAGGGTCTGTGATGGTGGGGGGATAGGACTGGAAATGGGCTGTGATGGTGGGGATGGAGGGACTGAAAATGGGCTGGGATGGGGGAAACAGACTGGAAATGGACTGTGATGTGGGGGGGGAACAGACTGGAAATGGGCTGGGATGGGGGGGGGACAAATCTGGCTGGGAGGGGGTGAAACAGACTGGAAATGGGATGTGGTGGGGAGGAGAACAAACTGGAAATGGGCTGTGATGGGGGGGAACAGACAA
The DNA here is from genome assembly GCA_033557465.1 of Ichthyophis bannanicus. Classification (NCBI taxonomy): domain Eukaryota; kingdom Metazoa; phylum Chordata; class Amphibia; order Gymnophiona; family Ichthyophiidae; genus Ichthyophis; species Ichthyophis bannanicus. The sequence continues at coordinate 42,356,327 of CM066036.1, forward strand.
ATTGGGCTGGGATGGGGGAAACAGACTGGAAATGGGCTGTGGTGGGGGGAGAACAGACTGGAAATGGGCTGTGATGGGGGGAACGGACTACAATTGGGCTGTGATGGGGGGAGGACTGCAAATGGGCTGTGATGGTGGGGGGGGATAGGACTGCAAATGTGCTGTGATGGTGGGGGGAATGGACGAAATGGGCTGTGATGGGGGGGGAACTTGGACTGGAAATGGGCTGATGAAGAGCTGGATTAGGACTGGAAATGGGCTTATGGGGGCTGGAATAGGGCGAAGTGGGCTGACGAGGGGCCTAGGATTGGAAATTAGCTGATGGGGGTGCGTGGAGGAAATGGGCTGATGAGGGACTGGAATGGAACTGGAAAAGAACATATGGGGGCTAGGACTGGAAATGGACTGATGAGGAGCTAGGATAGAACTAGAAATGGGCTGATGGGGGGAACGTAGACTGCAAATGGGTGATGGGCTGGAATAGGACACTGGAAATGGGCTGATGGGGGCTGGAATAGGACTGGAAGTGGGCTGATGGGAGTTGGAAAAGGGCTGGAAATGGACTGATGGGGAGCTTGGAGTGGAAATGGGCTGATGGGGGGGCTGGAATGGAACTGGAAAACAGCATATGGGAGGCTAGGACTGGAAATGGGCTGATGTGGAAGCTTGGGAGACTGGGACTAGAAGGGGGCAGATGCTGGGTGGGTCTAGAACTATAAAGGAGCTGATTTTGGGGGAGGACTAGAAAGGGATGGGAAATGAGAATGGAGAGGGGAAAAGATATTTTGTGTGGGAGGGAAGAAAAGTCTACGAAGGGCCGGGTATTGGAAGAGTAAGTGTAGATTGAGAATGGAAGGGTGAAATTTGAGTGGATGATAAAGCAATAAGGAAAGAAATGGAGGAAAGAGCAAAAGGGGAAAGATCAGTATGTTAAAGCAGATATAGAGAAAAAATTTGGAAAAAAATCTAAAAGAGAAGAAAGGAAAATGGATAGCTCGCAGAAGACACAAAGAAACCAGAAGAAAGTGACTGGAGCAATTGCAACTGAAAAGAAAATGCACAAGCAACAAAAGGTAGAAAAATACTTTTTTATTTTGAATTTAACTGGAATATATCAGCTCTGGGAAATGTGCATTGTTAACATCTTTTGTGTTTTGTTTAGTACAAGAGGAAATTAATTTATAGTTTTATTTCTCCAGTGTTGTTGTACATCCCAAGTTTGGCTTTTGGGGTTCCCAGTTTAATTATTGTCTTCCTATTTCTAAATTGTGATCCCTTGTTCTTTGGTGACGGTCTATATTCTGCATTTTAACCAAGCTGAGGTATTCTGTTCATGTAGTTTCTATTTGACCATGTCACTTGTTCTCTTTCCCCAGTAGGAGATGCATTGGTATTCTCTGAGATGTATTGGTTTAATATTTGCAGTGTTGCCTTTAGGGTTTGGTGCTTTGTGAGTCCTGGCAGAGCTGTTATGATATGGTGGATTTGCTATGAGTTCTAAAAGGTCAGTGTTTATAGTACTTCCTAATGGGCCTGGCGGTTGGCACTGGAATATAGTAACGTAGAAATCTATTAGTCTTTCTTTATCCAGACACTCATTAAGAAGCATGTTTACTAAAAATGCATGTTAACATTATGCAAATATTTATGCAAATGAGGCTCCCTATGCAAATGAGGCCCCGCAATTAATCTCCGCACATGGCCCTGCACCCCCCTTGGGCCGCCCCTGCTCAGCATCTAGGCCTCGCCCATTTGCACAGGTGAAAGGCCAGAGTAATGGCAACTGCCATAATAGCTGTATAAGCGGCAACAGTGTCAGCCCACCTTGCACAGCCACAGCCTATAGGGACCTAGGCTAAGAGCAGGGCTGGCCTCTGTGAATGTGCAATCCATTCACTTACAGTAGTTGGTGACTCAGGCAAGGATCCTTGATTTTCCTGCATGCACGTAGCTCGTGTCCTATGTTGCATTCGCAGATTGCACACGAGAGGACTCTGTGCTCCAAGCAGTGTATGCATATAAAGAAAGGTACATATCAGGCACATTTGCACACAAGAAAAAACACCTTGACACTGTCAGCTGATTATTGGCCAAAGCATCCAGCAGTACATTGCCTGTTACCACAAAAGAGAGTCCAAATGCACCTGTGTGCCTGATTGGGACAGTGACTTTTGAATGGTGCATGCACACTTTTAGCTGCTGAAATGAGGCACAGGATGTCATGTTGGCCTCTGCATCGCCTGCCACCATTTGGAACGGCAGTACCTGGAGGTGAATGTTGAGGTGGGGGTAGGCATGCGGAGAATAGTACTATACATGTTCAGTATATGCTCTTCTTAGCTGGGATTGGTGGCCAAGCCTATGTTCACATGGCCAGAACCTAGGCAGGTCTACTCAGTATCTGCATGTGTTACATCAGAGGACCTGCACGACAGCCTCACTGGCTTTCCCTGGGCACCAACTGTGACAGTCACAAGGATGTTGATAGAGTACAGGGAAGATCTCTGCAGTGTCACCAGCAAATGTTCCTACATCCAATTCTTGGCAAAATTAAAAAGCCAAGCATCTAAAGTCTTTATGTGCATCTTGTCACCCCCCCCCCACCCCCTTTTTGTTCAATGTAGACCCATTTTGTGATGTCAACCACTTTGATTGAAGGAAAAAGTGGTATACAAATCTGGTTAAATAAATAAATAAATAAAAAGCCATGGGACAGGAGGCAGTGTACTATTGTGTATCAGGAACTGCTTAAAAGATAGAAAGCAGACAATAGAGCTAAATGGCCAATTTTCACAGTGGAGAAAGGTGAATAGTAGAATACCCCAGGGATCTGTGCTGGGTCCGCTGCTTTTTAACATATACAAAGATGACCCAGAAATGGGAATAATGAGTGAGGTAATCACATTTGCAGATGACACAAAATTATTCAACATTGTTAAAACCCATGAGGATTATGAAAAATTGCAAGAGGACCTTGATAAATTGGAAGACTGGATGTTCAAATGGCAGAAGAAATTTAATGTGGACAAGTGCAAAGTTATGCACCTAGGAAAGAATAACTCAAAATATGGTTACACTATGCAAGGTTCCACATTAGGAACCACCACCCAGGATAAAGATTTAGACGTCATTGTGGATAACACGTTGAAACCCTCCACCCAGTGTGCAGCGGCAGCCAAGAAGACAAATAGAATGCTAGGAATATAAGAAAAGGAATGGAGAATAAAACCAAGGATATTATAATGCCTCTGTATCGTTCCATGATATGACTGCACCTTGAATATGTGTGCAAATCTGGTCACCGTATCTTAAAAAGGATATAGCGGAATTAGAAAAGGTACAGAAAAGAGCCACAGAAATGGTAAAGGGGATGAAAGGATACCTCTATGAGAAGAGGCTTAAAAGATTAGGGCTCTTCAACTTGGAAAAGAGACAGCTGAGGGGAGATATGATACAGGTCTATAAATTAATGAAGGGAGTGGAACAGGTAAACATAGATCGATTGTTTACACCTTCAAAAAGTAGAAAGACTAGGGGGCATGCAATGAAGCTACAGTGTAACCCGTTTCAGACTAATAAGAGAAAATATTTTTTCACTCAACATGTAATCAAACTCTGGAATTTGTTACCGGAGGATGTAGTAAAAGCTGTTAGTGTAGCTGGGTTTAAAAGAGGTTTGGACAAGTTCCTGGTCCATAAACTACTATTAAAGAGGACCCGGGAAATGCACTGCTTGCCCCACCGCAAGCATCGTGGAAACTGTGTGTCTTTTTGGGAAACTGCCAGGTACTTGTGACCTGGATTGGCCACTTTTGGAAACAGGATACTGGGCTTGATGGTCCTTGATCCGACCCAGTATGGCGTTTATTATGTTCTTATGTTCTTAACCCCATTTCCAAGCTGCCATGATTCCGTGTGCCCTTGGGGAGGGGGTAGCCAATGTGTCTGCACCATGGGAGAGTGCGTGTGTTGCGCTGGCCAAGTTTGGAGAAATCATGGCTAGGAACATGACATTTTATGTGAGTACAAGCATGGAACCTGGTGCACTGCCCACTGCCCAGAGCTATGTAGGGGGACACCATATTTGTTATGTGCGAGGAACAGACCAATGTGGGCCAGCATGCACTCTTCGCCTGCCTCTGGCCCACATTCCACTGTCCCTCGCATTGCATGAGCTGTCCCTAGGTCCAAGATGAAAGGGTACATAATGAGCAGCAGAGGATCCTGGGTATTGCCTAGAACAGAGCGCTTTGCACAGGATTTATATTTATTTATTTATTTAACAGGGTTTTTTTTAAACCGCTTTATCATTTCAATCAAAGCGGTTTACATTGTAACTTAAACTTTGTAAATGTACATTAAACAGGGACACCGATAACTTGGATTTTTCTGAGCAATGGAGGGTTAAGTGACTTGCCCATATGTGTCGGAAGGTAGCTCTATGGCTTCATCTTAGCGTAGGTAAGGGACGGGCATGGCCAGGGTGCACACATCTGCTCATGCTGAGCGGCCACTTTTACTCTGACCAAGCTGTGATCATGTCATGGCTATGTATGCACCTAGTGCTATATAGCGTCAAGCTGTAGGGATATATAGGCTGCTGTTCTCATTGTAGTCCAGTCCCTACACGTGCTGCTGGTTCTCCATGCTGTTTGTACAAAACCGATGAATTCATGGTGACTATGTGCACGTGCAGCATGTGGTGATTAGCAGACTGGGCACAGATGGTATGTGAGGGACTGACACAGGACTGTGCTGCCCAACATATGCAGGCTGCCTGAGACTGATCTGGGTGATTAGACATCCCCGAAGGTGAGGCTAACAGATCCTTTTGGGCTGTTGATAACCTGTTGGTAACTATGGACTCCGCAGACCCTTCTGTATGGTGTCAGCACCCGCACCTCCTTTCTCACCCCCCCCCCCCTCCCCCGAGACATAACAGACAGTCCCTGCTCTGTGGAGCTTACAATCTAGTTAAGACAGACAAAATACGCAAACAAGAGGCTTTGAGATTATGCTGGGGCCATGACAAAGAGAAAAATAAATTGGTTGCATTATAAGTGAGAATTACTGAGCAATTACTGCTAATTGTGGATAGCAGGAACGATGCTTTTTAAGGCTTTACATAGAAAGAGGCAGTAAAGTGAAAATGTAGATTCTACATTCTCAAAGAGAATCCAGATTGATACCAAGACGGCTTAACCTTTAAAGCTAGCTCAGTGCGGCTCTCTGCAAGTCCAAAACAGTGTTTTTATCATGATTTGTACAGCGCACACTATGTGTACACAGAAGGAAAGGACTCATACTCAGACACTATTCCAGAAGTATTCCACTAGCTCTAGGCACTGTCCTGTTACACTATTTCACTACACTACTTGAAGGTCACCCTGAGGTCTCTTATTGGTGCACTTCACTATCTCACTCACATATTATATTGCACTTCAGATTTGAAACCCCCAAATGCATGACTCTTCGTCTTATTGCACTGAATCTTGGCTTCCAGTCACTTGACCACTGCTTGTTCATCTACTCCTTCGGACGTATCCATTCTGGCAAAGGTCTTAGCCTTACCTGTAAACAGACAAACCTATCCTACCACGCTGTTGCAATATCACTCACAATCCTATTGAACAGAAGAAGCCCCAAGATAGATCCCTGAGGCACATAAACTGATAACCTTTACTTCCTCAGAGTGAACTTCATTTACCACTGGTTTCTTTTTCTCTTCTTGAATATAGCAATTTCCTCTCCATCTTTCCAAATGTACTTAGGGGCTTGTTTACAAAGCTGCGGTAGCGGTTCGCGATTGTTATCGGAGCCGCGACCTCATTGATTTCAATGGGGCCGCGGCTCCGATAACGACCGCGAACCGCTACCGCGGCTTTGTAAACAAGCCCCTTAGTATGGTTATTGCATTGATAGCTCTTAACCAAGGGTCATGCACCTTCCGTTTCCCTGCAGTCATGGAGTCTAAGGAGGTCCCGTGATATTATGTTTTTAGTCACGAGGAAAAGGCACTGCTTGCTCTGAATGATCGAAAGTGCAATATCACACCACCTCCCCCTATCACAGCAGCGCAGGTAAAGGACCCCTATCACTCTTTTCTGATGTCTACCACTTAGCCAGTTTCTAACCCATTCAACTACCTTGGGCTTACGCCTAGTCTCATCGGTTTATTCCTGATCATCCTATGGGGACAATGTCAAAAACTTTACTGAAGTTGAAGTCTAGCACATGCCTCTGATGTACTTCTCTAGGCCACCCGATCAAAGAAGTTAATCAGGTCTGCTTGACATAATCTCCCTCTGGGAAAACAATAGTGCCTTAGATACTGCAACTTGTCGGTTTCAGGACTTTGCATTATTCCTTCCATTGTTAGTTCAGGGGGTCATTCCGAGCCGCTATTCGGCCCCCTCTGCCGACCCCGACTAGGGAGATTGTATGGAGAAGCTAGACAGGGGCAGGAAAGGGGTGGCGCAGAGGTGGAGACAAGGTGGGCTGTGGGTGGTCTGTGACCCTGCGCGTACAGGGCCAATTCAGCTGTCAGCCCTGTACGTCTGGGGCCGGTAGATGGAACAGGGAAGATGTGGAATAAGTTCTCCTAGACAGGGGGAGACGGCAGGCCCGGGGCACATCAAAGGGTGGAGGGGACGCAGGAGATTCTCTGCAGCCTGACCGTGGCCTTGGGAGGCCAGATAGGGGGTCGGACTGTGAGGAATGCATTAAGTCGGAATGGAGCCACGGTGCCTTGGCAACCGGACACCATGGCACCGCGGCTGCATTCAGGAGCCTTGACTGGGTTAATCAGGTAGAGACCTAGACGTGCCCCACGGCATCAGAATCACATCTGCCCTGTGCATCCGATTCCAATCGGGTGCACAGGGGCATAGACGTCCTGTACAGAATGGGGCCCATTGTGTTTAGGGCTGCACAAGCATAAAACTCAATGTTTCAGGTGTTTTGCTTCCTAAAGGAAAGGTGGACAATACTATTATCCACAGTGAAGGATTCTCTGTGCCAGAAGGAAAACGAAACCCCTGAAATCAGACAGATAAATATCTTGTATTGTTACATATGGCATACTAAAACTAGTTTGGTCCAGGAAGGCAATGCAGTCTAAAATTCAATAGTAATACATTTACATGTAATAAATTTGTCATTTCATTATCTATTTTTGCTATGCATTATAACAAGATCAATCCTGATGAACTTAATGAATCTTAATACTGATAAAATATGCAGTTCCATAAGAAGTTTTTTCTCATTTAGCATTCATTACAATTTAATTCTGTAAAGAGTGCAAAGGCCACATATGCTTTAATATTTCCAATTACAGTCTGGCATTGTCGCAGACGTTTATGAATTTTCTTTGGAGGAAAGGTTCATAAAACGTTATTTTAATCATTGAAATGAATGTACGGTGCGTGCTCGACTAACAGAGGTGTATATGTAGAAGGGATTAGTGAGCGTATAAAAGCGTGCGGAGCACAAGCAGACGTGGGTGAGATGGGCCTTAATGAATCTGTAGGACAAAAAAGGAACAAAGCTGTGAACGCTAGCTCAGCAATGGATAAGAAGTAATTTTGTAGGTCAACTAGAATAAAAGCAGATTTTAAAAGAATAATGTTATGATCCCCAAGAGAAAAGCAACATTGTCCTTTCAAAGTTGCTTTTGCATGGGAAGCCTTAGCCGCTATTGAAAAAAAGGAGAGGTTGGTTAATAATTGTAAGGAGGTGCAGGTTTCTAAAATCGGTCGATGCTGAACCCACCACTCTGCATACCTCCATTTTCACTTTTATCTCGTGAATACTTGTAAATTTCAGGGTGGGGAATAGCCAATTTTACAAGGCACTTACATGTGCCCACCTTCTCTGCTGCCCTCCCCCGGATTTTCAGATGTTTTGATTTGGACGTCCCAGATTTCCCCCATATGGCCATTTTAAAACGTGCCTTCAAATTGGCCATATTATTCGTATACTAGCCTAATGTCACAGCTATATGGATAATTTAGGATGCCATCCTCGCTCCATCCTTCCTCCACCCCTTCACAGTAAGGACAGTGCCAGGCCAGTTAGACATACTTTTACCCTGGCACTATCTGTAGAGGGGGGGGGGGGTGTATTTAAAATAAATTACACTTGAAGAAAGCCTGTTATGAAATACTGACCAGCATAAAAGTACGCGTATTGGCATAACTGTGCATACTTTGTCAGTAGATAGAGCTGGGGATGCAGTCCAGACAGAGTTCACAAGTACGTGCGTTATCATGAAATATCTTAATCTACATAAATAGTTTACGTTGGTTCACTTACATTATAATCATAAGCCAAATAAATACATTGCCCTACCTCTGAACTGCCCTGACACTATGCAGCTAGTGCTACGGTGGTCTGTAAGGATATTTGGCAATAGTATCCAGATAGCGCCATTGAATAGCCGCAGACAATCACAGCCATTGCAAATACTGGATAACTTCTGCAGTTATCTGGATATTTTCCTTGGAATATTCACCCCTTTAAATTTCAGCACTCAGCAATGCATATGATACAGGAAACTCATTTACTATAGGCAGTCCAAAGCTGAAAAAAGCATTACGTTTCTTGCACTGGAAACAAAGAAACCTAGAACGTGATGGCAGATAGAGACCATGTGGTCTAGCTAGTCTGCCTTTCCACAGCAACTACTCATCTCTAAAATCCCTGCTCTCTCTCAGAGGTCTTCTATGCTTGTCCTATGCTTACATGAATTTAGATATGGTCCTCCATTAGGAGGTTGTTGCATGCATCCGTTACTCTTTCTGCAAAGAAATATTTCCTTAGATTCCTTCTGAGTCTGCCTCCTTTTACCATTATTGCATGATCTCTCATTTTGAAGCTTCCTTTCCATGTATTTATTTAAAAATGTCTACATCGCTTATCTTAAGCAGTAAATACCAACATAAAAATGCTTTCCATTGGAAGAGACCTGTCTCTTTTATATTTATACCTTGGAGATATTTCAATGTTTCTATAATTTCTCTCTCATTCCACCCCTCCTCTAGGGCAGGAGTTCTCAATCAAGTCCTCAGAACGTTTACAGCCATTCAATAGCCAGTCAGGTTTTCAGAATAACTACAATGAACATGCATGAGAAAGATTTGCATGCACAACTTCAATTGTATGCAGATCACTCTCATGCATATTAATTGTGGTTATCCTGAAAACCTGACTCACTAGGTGTGTCCCAAGGACTGGGCTGAGAACCCCTGCTCTAGGTTATGGAGTTTTAGTCCCATATACTTTATGATGAAGACTAAAACCATTTTATTAGCCCCTCTTTTGAAGGTGCAGTCTCCATAACTGCAAAATAAACTCCAAATTAGGTCTCACCGGAGACTTACGCAGAGGGACTATCACCTCCTTCTTCCTGCTGGCCATTCCTTTCCCTATACACCCAAGCATCTCTTTCTGTTACTTCAAGATGGTGAGAAGTACATTGACAAGATGCTTCTTGAAACATCCAGAGATGAAGATGGGAGGCTACAAAAGGAAGAAGGTTGGACGCGAGTCACCAGAGCCTGCAGTATCAGCACTCCAACTCCCCCAGCCCTTGAACTGAAGAACCAGTATGCAGCTCTGGAAGTGGAGGAGGTGAAAGTATCTGAAGAAAGGAAAGAACCACAGCTTGAGCACCCCAAAATTACAGAATCAGTCACCACAACGAATCAAAGGGTAGTGGTGTTTGGTGACTCTCTTCTGAGGGGTACTGAGGCATCCATCTACCGACCAGATTTTATGTCCAGAGAGGTGTGCTGTCTGCCAGGTGCCAAAATCCAAGATGTTATGGAGAGTTTGCCGAGACTCATCAAGCCTACTGACTATTATCCTATATTGCTCATCCATGTCAGCACAAATGATTCTGCTAGGTATCCCTCCGAGAATATCAAATGTGACTTCATGGCTTTGGGACAGAGGGCAAAACAGATAGGTGCACAGGTGGTGTTCTCTTCAATCCTCCCTGTTGAGGGTAAAGGCCAAAGTAGAGAAGCTTGCATCCTGAAGATGAATGCATGGCTGCATGGATGGTATCATCGAGAGTGGTTTGGTTTCCTGGACCATAGGATGATGTTCCAAGGGCTGCAGAGCAGAGATGGTGTCCATCTGTCCAAGAAGAGTCAAAGTGTTTTCAGCAGCAAACTGGCTAACCTACTGAAGAGGGCTTTAAACTAGATTTGATGGGGATGGGTGAAGAGAGCCCCCAGGTAAGTGCTAAAAGTCCTCAGGTAAATAAAACATGAAATACCTCTATAGAACTGGGTAATAGGGGCAACATCTGGAAAGTGGTGTGTATAAATGCCTGTAGCATGGGAAATAAGATCCCAGATGTTGAGGCTCTAATGGAAGAGGCTGACTTGGATTTAGTGGCAGATACGGAGACATGGTTCACGGACAACCATGAATGTAATTATACCAGGCTATATTTTTATTCAGGAAGGACAGGATAGGGAGAAGGGGAGGTGGTGTGGCACTATATGTTAAAATAATATTAAAACTATAGAATTGCAGGGCTTGAAAGGATGAGAAGAGGCACTGTGGGTTAAACTAGAAAGAGGGAAAGGGAAATCCGCTTGCATTGGAGTTATATACAGATCCCCATCAGAGAGGGTAGAAGTGGATGAAGATTTAATACAAGGCATACACAGTATTGCCATGAAAGGAGAAGTGCTACTGATAAGTGATTTTAATATGTTAGATGTGGACAGGCACATCTCTGCTGTGGTGTCATCTAGAAGTAAGGAGATCCTGGATTCTCTATATGGAGAACTATTCAGGCAATTGGTAACAGAACCCACATGTGATGGGGCCATACTGGACTTAGTGTTTACCAATGGGGAACGTGTTTCTGATGTTACAGTGGGAGATCAACTCACATCCTGTGGTCACCAGATGGTATGATTCAATATTAGTACTAGGGCTGATAAAATCCATTCAAAAGTGAGGGTCTTAGACTTTAGGAAAACTAACTTTACAAAGATGGGACAATATCTCAGAGAGTCGTTAGTGGAATGGGAACAGCTGGGGGATGTAGAAAAACAGTGGGCAAAACTGAAAGGGAATATTTTAAAGGCAGCAAACCTTTTTTTTAGAAAGGTAAATAAATATAAAAGGAAAAGGAGATCACTATGGTTCTCAAAAGAAGTAGATGAGAAGGTGAAGAAAAAGAGGGAGGTCTTCATGAAATGCAAGAGATCACAGAGAGAGGAAGATAGGCATCTATATATGGAGAAACTTAGCAAAGTAATCAGGAAAGCAAAGGTACAAAAAGAAGAAGAAATAGCCAATGCAATAAAATGCAGAGATAAGACATATTTTCAGATATGTTGGTGAGAGGAGGAAAGGCAAAAGTGGTATTGTCAGACTTAAGGGTTCAGGGGACGAACATGCAGAAACTGATGAGGATAAAGCAGAATTGCTTAACAAATATTTCTGTTCTGGGTTCACAGATGAAGGGTCAGAAGTGGGACTTCAGAAAACACCCATAAATAGCAACAGAAGCGATGGAAATCTCAAACGATTTTCAGTAGACTGTGTTCAAGAGGAACTATCTAAACTAAAAGTAGACAAAACCATGGGTCCAGATGGGATACATCCAAGAATACTGAGGGAACTTGGGGACAATCTAGCGGCTCCACTGTCTGACCTTTTCAATGCCTCTTTGGAATTGAGAGTGGTGCCAGAGGACTGGAGAGATGCACATGTGGTTCATTTACACAAAAGCAGACATAAGGATGACATTGAGAACTACAGGCCAGTTAGTCTCACCTCTGCAGTTAGTAAGTTATTAGAAAGGCTACTAAAGGAGAGAATAGTGAGATTTCTGGAGTCCAGTGGATTACAGGATCCAAGGCAGCATGGATTCACCAGAGACAGGACTTGTCAGACAAATCTGATAGATTTATTTGACTGGGTGTCCAGGGAGTTGGACCGAGGGAGAGTCCTAGATGTGGTGTACAGGGCCGGTGCTACCAGGTAAGCTGGGTAAACAAGGCAGGAGGGCACCGGAGATAAGGGGTGCTGAAATCCTGGCAGACAGACCAAGTCATACATATTAGTTCTTTGCCCCATTCTCTCGGCAATAGAGAAGAAAAAAAGAGCAGAGGGTAGGGCTAAATGGCCAATTTTCCCAATGGAGAAAGGTGAATAGTGGTGTACCCCAGGGATCTGTGCTGGGTCCGCTGCTTTTTGACATATTCATAAATGACCTGGAAAGTGGAATAACGAGTGAGGTTATCAAATTTGCAGATGACACAAAACTATTTAAAGTTGTTAAAACCCAAGAGGATTGTGGAAAATTGCAAGAGGATCTTGATAAATTGGAAGACTGGGCATCAAAATGACAGATGAAATTGAATGTGGACAAGTGCAAGGTTATGCACCTAGGGAAGAACAACCTAAACTATGGTTACACGATGCAAGGTTCCACATTAGGAACCACCACCCAGGAAAAAGATTTAGGCGTCATTGTGGATACCATGTTAAAACCCTCGGCCCAGTGTGCAGCGGCGGCCAAGAGAGCAAATAGAATGCTAGGTATGATAAGGAAAGGAATGGAAAATAAAACAAAAGATATTATAATGCCTCTATATCGTTCCATGGTGAGACCGCACCTTGAATATTGTGTGCAATTCTGGTCGCCGTATCTTAAAAAGGATATAGCGATTTTAGAAAAGGTTCAGAGAAGAGCCACCAAAATGGTAAAGGGGATGGAAGGATACTCCTATGAAGAAAGGCTAAAAAGGTTAGGGCTCTTTAACCTGGAAAAGAGACGGCTGAGGGGAGATATGATAGAAGTCTATAAATTAATGAACGGAGTGGAACGGGTAAACGTAGATCGATTGTTTACCTTATCAGAATATAGAAAGACTAGGGGACATGCAATGAAGTACAGGGTAAACTATTTAAGACTAATAAAAGAAAATATTTTTTCACTCAACGTGTAATCAAACTCTGGAATTTGTTACCGGAGGATGTAGTAAAGGCTGTTAGTGTAGCTGGGTTTAAAAAAGGTTTGGACAAGTTCCTGGAGAAAAGGTCCATAAACCATTATTAAGAAGGGACCCAGGATATCAATGCTTGAACCAATACAAGCATTGTGGAACCTGTGTCCCTTGGGGAAACTGCTAGGTACATATGACCTAGATTGGCCACTGTTGGAAACAGAATACTGGGCTTGATGGACCTTGGTCTGACCCAGTATGGCATATCTTATGTTCTTATGTTCTTAAGTCAGTGCGTGCTGATGAGGCTCTGCCGATTGGCCCTGCTCCTCTGAAACAGGAAGTTTGTATCAGGGGAGTGGGACCAGTAGAGCCATCAGCATACACCAACTTTCAGCCTAGTCCCACCCCCCACACCCTCCTCCGATGCAAACTTCCTGTTTCAGAGGAGCGGGGTCAATTGGCAGAGCCTCATCAGCACGCACCGATTTACAGGCTCTGCTCATTTTTTCTCCTCTATTACCGTTGCCGCAGGCCCGGAAACGTGTCAGTGGTGGAGGTACTAACAGGGACATGGGGACAAGGATCCAAAGGAGGGGATGGTGGACACAGGAGTTTAAAAGAATTAGGAATATTCTGGCTTGACTTAGAGGGGCAAAGGAAGAATAGGGACACAAAGCAGATGATACTGGACATGAGGGGGAGGGGTGCTGAACAGAGGGTAAATAGGATGGCAGGGGAGGTGTTGGGTATAGAGAAACAAGGTGAAAGGGAACTGCTGCTGAGTATGGGGGGAGTGGAGGAGTAGGGACACAGAAGGGTGATGCTGGACATGTGGAGGGGGAATAAGGTGACAAAGGAGATGCAGGACACAAGGGGAGTACAAAGACAGAGGGGATATTGTGGAGACAGAGGCATAGAGGGGAGATACTGAACATAGGAGGGTGAGTAGGAAGACATAAGAATAATGCTGGACATTGGGGGCGAAGAAAGACAGATGGGAGATGCTGCATGGAGGGGGGAATAGAGAGAAGAGATGCTGGATTAAGAGAAAGAGAGAAGATGCTGAACAAAGGGGGAAGAGAAAGAGGTGAGATGTTGGAAGGAGGGTAGAGGAAAGAGAGAAAGAGGAGATGCTAGATGGCGGAGAGAGACTGCAAAATAAGGGGATGGCGAATGAGAGGGCCAGAGATGGACAGTACTAAAAAGAGGGAGATTGAAGACTGGATAGTAAAAAGGACTGAAATATAAGTGGATAGAGAAACAAAAAGCTGTAAGGAAAGGATCACTGTCAGTAATGGATATAGAGAAGAAAGGGAAGAATATCAGAAAAAAGAGAAGTGTACAAATGATCTGGAGATCCTGGAGAGAGAGTTGAGGAAACAGAGGAAAGCAGAAACCAAAGGCTAGGACCAACACGGTATGGTTTTTTTTGAAGGTGTGAATAATAGGCAGACAAAGATGAGTCAGTTGATATAGTGTATCTGGACTTTAGGAAACCTTGACAAGGTCCCTCATCAGACACTTTTGGCAAAACAAAAAGTCATGGGATAGGAGGCAGTGTACTATTGTGGATCAGGAACTGGTTAAAAGATAGAAAGCAGAGGGTAGGGATAAATGGCCAATTTTCCCAATACAGAAAGGTGAATAGTGGTGTACCCCAGGGATCTGTGCTGGGTCCGCTGCTTTTTAACATATTCATAAATGACCTGGAAATGGAAATAAAAAGTGAGGTTATCAAATCTGCAGATGACACAAAACTATTTAAAGTTGTTAAAACCCATGAGAATTGTGGATAATTGCAGGAGGATCTTGATAAATTGGAAGACTGGGCATCCATATGGCAGATGAAATTTAATGTGGACAAATGCGAAGTTATGAACCTAGGAAAGAACAACCCAAACTATGGTTACATGATTCCACATTAGGAACCACCGCCCAGGAAAAAGATTTAGGCGTCATCATGGATGACATGTTAAAACCCTCTGCCCAGTGTGCAGCGGCGGCCAACAGAGCAAATAGAATGCTAGGTATCATAAGTAAAGGAATGGAAATAAAACAAAGGATATTATAATGCCTCTGTATCGTTCGATGGTGAGACCACACCTTGAATACTGTGTGCAATTCTGGTCGCCATATCTTAAAAAGGATATAGCAATCTCCAGGAACAAGCAGGAATGTAGTCTTCACATATGGGGTATCGTCAGTACCGACGGAGCCTGCGCGGGAACGCTCCCCAGCGTCCAATAGGAAAGCATTTGGGAGCATCCCACAGCACCTGCGTGCTGACTTCCTGCCTTTCCCAACTGTCCCTCTCCAGTTCTTCATTTTCTGCGGAGCCGACAGGTCGCACACCCTGTCACCGCAGAAAATATTCCCTTTTATTCTTATTTTTTGTGGTCGCGTCTGCCTTCCCTCGACGCTACACAGGTACCGCAGGTTCTTCTTTCTTTTTTCTAAAAAAAAAAAACTTTTCTTCTGGAGTCTTTTCCAGGTATTTTCTCCTCAGGTGCCACGCACCATTTTGGGCACTAGGCCCAACTTTCCTTTAAATTGGAAAAACCCACTTTGAGTTTTAAAAAGTGTTCCAAGTGTGGCGGTACCATCTCCATTACCGACACCCATGAATGGTGCCTCAAATGTTTAGATCTTAACCACTCTATTTCAGAGTGTGTTGCCTCTGGGATGATGTCGAAGAGGGGCCGGCAAAACCGAGCTGCTAAACTTAGCACCCTTTTTCCCTCCGATGCAGCGTCTGTGGCATCAACGTCTTCCAGGGCTTTGTCTTCCTCCCATGGATCTCAGGTAACTAAACATAAATCTGTCCGTTCCTCAAAGGGTAGATCTCCTTCTAAGCATCGAGATGCCTCTGGCGTTGCCCTTGAGGGACTTGTACCGGCAAAATTGCCCCGGTGGGAGGCTTCGGCTTCCAAAGCATTAACGGGGCTCCAGGATGTTCTCGAGGCCCCAACCTCGGCAGAACTACTGGTGCCATGCTCTGGGGTACCGGCTGCTTCATCCGGTACTGATACCCAAGCATTGGCAGCGTCGATAGACCAAAGAATTTTGGCTATTGGACGCAGTCTGGCGGCTCTTCTCACGGCCTCGATGCCCTTGAAACTGCTTCAGACAATTCAACCGGTACCGGTACCGACTGCATCGACATCGGCAGGTATTTTACCGGGAACGAGTCATGCTTATCCATACGGTATTGAAAAGTCAGTACCGGACCCCTCCGATGCCGACTTTGATCGGTACCGGTACTGTGCCTTGCACGATCACCCAGATCGGAGATACTTTGAATCCTCAGATGAGTCTGAAGACTCTGAGAGCTCTGCTGATACCAGAGTACTTCTTCCTGAGGATTCTTCTTCTCCTCAGCATAGGATGTCTCCTTCAGAGGATATGTCCTTTCAGGATTTTATCCGAGATGTGGCTCGAGGTCTTTCATTCACAGTGGCTCCTGAAAAAGAGCCTAGGGCTAAGGAACTGGAAATCCTGCAATACCCTAAAGCTCCCAAGGAGGCAGCTACCCTACCTATTCATGAGATCTTGCATGATCTCATGTTAAGGATGTGGGAAACACCTTTAACCACTTCTCCTCACTCTCAAAGGCTCGACACCATGTATCGAGTTCCTCCTTGTCCTGGGTTTCAGAAGACTCAGCTACCACACCATTCCATGGTGGTGGAATCAGCTATGAGAAAGATCAAGAGTGCAAAAAGACATGCATCTAATCCTCCAGGATGTGAGTGTAGGACTCTTGACGCCTTTGGACATCTAACCTTCCAGGCTTCGATGCTTTCTGCTAGGATCAGTTCCTATATATTATATATGAGAATGTTCCTTAAGGAGGTCACGGGAGATTTAGAGCTTATGAGCCCTCTCCTTCCTGATGATAAGAGGCAGGATTACCTTGCCCTTGTCAAACATGCTCAGGATGTTTCCAAGTTTGTAAATTGTGCAGCCTTTGACTGTTTTGAGTGCATAAGCAGAACCTCTGCTATTGCCATAGGTGCACGTAGGATTGCCTGGCTTCAGGCATCTGACTTGGAACTTTGGGTACAGGATAAACTGGGAAATATTCCTTGCACAGGAGAGAATCTCTTTGGCAAGAATTGGCAGGAAAAAGCTAATGAGATAGATGCTGACAATATCACCTTGGATAGATTGTCTAAATCTACAGCTGATCCTGCAAGGAAAAAATCCTACAAGAAACCATTCTTCAGTAAGAAGAAGACATTTTACCCCTCCTATACCCAGCAGGGGCATCATTTAGGTCAGTCTGCCCAAAAGGGCAGCAGCAACAACCTAGGCAAAGAAAAACAAAAGCTGCTAAGCCTCAACTAGCTCAGCAGACACAGCCTCCACAGGGGCTTTGACTCCTATCTAGAGAACTTTGCCTTCCTGGCCCTGAACAGCCCAGAGCCTTCCACCATTCCAGGAAGGTTATGTCATTTTGCCCCAAGATGGGGGCAGATAACAGCAGAAAGTTGGACTTTGTCCATTGTAAGAGAGGGATACAAGCTTCATTTCCTCAGCATGCCCCCTCCTACAATGGTAAGACAGTTCAATTCTCAGACCTCTCTCAACGCCCAGTTAGGTCAAGAGATCACTTTGCTTCTTGCCCAGGGGGCAATAGAAGAGGTAGCCAATCTCCAACAGGGCACAGGGTTCTACTCCTCCTATTTCCTTATTCCAAAGAAAACAGGAAGACACAGACCCATTTTGGACCTCAGAGAATTGAACAAATTCCTGTTCAAAGAGAATTTCAAAATGATTTCTCTAGGAACTCTGCTGCCATACCTTGTCAGACGGCTGCCTGGGTGAGAATCTTCACAGTCTTGGCAATGCATATATCTATATGATTTGCAAGGTATTGTGGGCAATGTAGTTCATTCACACCAGACACAGCTGCTGACAATAATTTAGTTGTGCTCTTGGGTAAAGCCAATAAGATATTTATTTATGGGGTTATTTCTCCCAACACAGATATGCTTGGTAGCACATAAATTAGGTTACTTGCTTTCAGTGTTAACTTGGAAAAACAAAGTCAAAATCAGGAAAACAACAAATGAAAAGCCACAAAGCAAGAAACAAACTGTTCTTTTCAGGTTAACTTCTGATTACTTCCCACATAGATACAGAAGTGATTCTCTCCTAGCTCACAAGCAATTAGGTAAGGCTTAATTGCTAGCAGTTATCCAGCTGAAACCCCTTAGCTGGCTTGCTTTCTACTGTGTGGGTCAAATCCTGCTTCAGGAGCTTTTCTGGGTAGATTAAAGAACAAATTTGTATTTTTTTTGTGATGGTTGCTGTACTTTATAACAGAAAGTTACCAACGGAGTTTTGATAGAGAGCAATCCATATAAATAGGATCTTCATCTGCAATCATTCCCCCATCTTCAACAAGCATAGGTTCAATATCATGGATTGGCACAGATGAATCTCTCAATGGAGCAGTTTCGGGAGAATATTTGTTTCCCTGCTGTCTTTCAAGGTTATAGCTAGGGCATAGATCAGTGTTCATACCTGAGCTTCCATTACTTCTAGAGTTCCTCTCTATATAGCCTGGCCAGTATGTAGTCCAGTTCTTATGTCCAGCCTTCCAATCCAGATCCCTGGACACTGGATCTCTCTTCACATACCTTCTGGCACGGGTCTTAGGGTCCCTTCCACGTGCAGCCGTCTCCCTCACAGGTAGCGTCTGGTGATTCCTAGCTCTGCAGCACCATTCCTCTGGCTTTCCCCAGTCCAATGGTGTATGCTGGCCCTTGAAATGCCTCCCAGTATACGTACTGCTTTGGACTCTTCTAGACCTCTCAAAGGCTTTTCTCTTCCTTCTTCCAAAGGGTCTCTTTCCCTCTCTGTCCGTCCGGTTTGGCTTCTGCTTCTGATGATCCTTCAGATGAAACTGAGGATAATTCTCTGGATATCCAAGGTGATCATGAAGATGGTCATCTGTAGAATAAACTCTACTCTTATTCTGTTTAGATGAGTGTTCCTCCCTAACACAGTGTAGCTGTGCTGAATCAGGCCTTGCCCTTTGAGATGAGTGTTCCATTCTAGCACAGTGCAGCTGTGCTGAATCAAGCCCTGCCCTTTGCAATGAGTGCTTGGGGATTACCTCATAGCCCTTTTGATTGAACACACGTTTTCCCACTTCAGCTCCTCTAATGGCTGTTGGAAACCTGGTGCATTCTGGGACTGGTAGTCTTTTATGGGAAAATTGTGTTTTCTTATTTCTACCAGAACTGACAGGTTGCTTGTTCAGAGTCACTTCACCTTTTCTATAGCTCCTTCCTGAGCTATGATAAGCTTCCTTATCACATACCCCCCTGCTTAAGTTATTACGGACTGGTGTAACTGGTGAAACTTCTTCTCTACAGTCCGTAATTCGGGAAAGGGCATCCGCATTCTTGTGTAACTTCCCAGCACGATGTTCAACTTGAAAATCAAATGCCTGTAAGGCCATGTACCAGCGTGTCAACCTGGCATTGTGGTTCTTCATTTGCTGCAACCACTTAAGTGGGGCATGGTCCGTGACCAACTGGAACTTTCTCCCTGTAAGGTAAAACCTTAACGCCTCCACTGACCACTTGATAGCTAAACATTCTTTTTCTATTGTGGAATACTTTTGTTCAGCCGGTGACAACTTCCTGCTCAGGTACATCACAGGATGCTCCTCCCCTTCGTGACACTGGGATAGAACCGCTCCTAGCCCTACGTCCGATGCATCGGTTTGAACCAGAAAGGGTTTCTTGAAGTCCACCCCTTTCAGTACCGGTCCTGTACACAATTTTCCTTTTAAGACTGAAAACGCTTTTTCAGCTTCAGGTGTCCACTTTAGCTGGTTTGGACAATTCTTCCGCAGCATATCCGTGAAAATTGCACTTTTCTCTGCGAATTGCAGTATAAACCTGCGGTAGTATCCAATAAGTCCTAAGAAACTTCTTAGTTGTTTCTTTGTTGTTGGAGGAGGTAAATTCCTGATGCTATCTACTTTACTCATTAGAGGTTTAATTTTTCCTCTTCCCACTAGGTGGCCCAGGTATTTTACCTCCCTATTTGCAAAGGCACACTTCTTTGGGTTTAAAGTGATTCCCGCTTGCTTCATGGAGCACAAGACTGCCCTGATCCTCTTTAGATGCTCCGCCCAGGTGTTACTATGGATTATGACATCATCCATATATGCAAAAGCATAATTTTGGTGGGGTCGAAGTACCTGATCCACTAACCTTTGGCAGGTAGCCGCTGCTCCATGCAGTCCTCTTGAAAGGCATCCTCTTGAACTGGAAAAGGCCAACGGGGGTGCTGAACACAGTCTTCGGCTTCGACTCCCTGGTGAGAGGGATTTGCCAATATCCTTTTGTCATATCAAGGGTGGTTAAGTATTGAGCCTGTCCCAGCTGGTCCAACAGCTCTTCAATTCTTGGCATTGGATATGCATCAAAAACTGATATGGCGTTTACCTGCCGGAAGTCAATACAAAATCTTAAAGATCCATCAGGCTTCGGCACCAGGACTATGGGGCTATTCCAGGGACTCTTTGACTCCTCTATTACTCCCATGTCCAACATCTCCTGGACTTGTGCCACTACTTCCTGTCTCTTGGCTTCAGGCAAGCGATATGGCCTTTGACAAACTAATTTCCCAGGTGGAGTTATTATTTCATGGGCAACCAAATGTGTCTCCCCAGGTATGGGTGTCAACACATCTGGAAACTCTTTGAGCAATTTCCTAATTTTTTCCTGTTGTACCACTGTCAGGTCCTCACCTATTTGGGGCTCTGATTTTTCTTTACAATCAGATACCTGGGGTCCCAAATCTTCCTCTTCATTCACCTCCCTCTCTCGGGCACAGGTGGCAGCTAGGCTTTTAACCCCTTTGACATCAGTAGAACCAAAGCCTTTGGTTCCACGTTCAGAATTCTCCAGGGATGTGACCTCCTCCACAGGTGGAAAACCCAGCCTCTCACAGATCAATTGGGCAATTCTGTCTCCTGTCTTCACGTGATAATCATTCTGTCCAAAATTAAATAACAGAACTTTAATATTGCCCCTGTAATTGGGATCAATTACTCCCGCACCCACATCGATGAAATATTTAAGGGCTAATCCGGACCTTGGGGCTACTCTCCCATAGCATCCAATAGGTATTTCCACTTGGAGACCGGTGTCAACCAGGGCTCTCCCTTGGCTAGGTACAGTCACATTTTCTATGCTGCACAGGTCAAACCCAGCAGCTTGAGGGGTTGCCCGCTTAGGAGCTTGGGCCTTCTCTGTGACCCTATGGTACTTTAGGACGAATGTCTGCTTTGGGGTAGCTTGGTCTTCTGGATGCTTAACCATCTTTTTAGCTGGGGTCTGAGGACTTCCAAATAAAGGCCCGGGAGCTATTACCATTAAACCTTCTCCCTCCTTCTTTCCTAGTCCTTCCACTAGACCCTGCTTAAATCTTGGCCAGTCTCTTCCTAGAACCAAATCAAAAGGTAGCCTAGGCACCACTGCTAACAGGACTTCCTCTTGTTCCCCCAGGCACTTAACCTTTAGCCTATAGGTGGGATATGGTGTTGCAGCACCATGAATGCATCTGATGTGAACTTGGCTTTCAGGGGTTCTAGGCACAAATCCTTCTTGGGCCTCTATCCTCTTCCAAAGCCTTTTTGACATCATACTCTGGTCTGCCCCAGAGTCTAACAAAGCATTTGTGGTAATTCCTTGCACATCAACCATCAAAAGAAATCCTTCTTTGGGCTGTTTTAAATCCACACCCACTAAGCTAGTGTGTGACTGGCATCCCTTTTCTAAATGTCCCCATTTTCCACACTTGAAACATTTCTTTCTATTCCACTGTGTCATCTGGTTTGATACAGTACATTCATTTTCAGAAACATTTTAATTATTTTCTTTTCTGATACAGCACATCTTGCCTCAGCACCAATCTTCAGAGGGCCACCCATTCTATGGCAAGCCTGCGTGGCTTCCAAGAATCTCTCTGCTAGCATGGTTGCCTCTCCAAGATTTTGGCAATTTTGCTGTATAAGGAAAGTGTGCAAATCTTTAGGCACCCCAGACATAAATTGTTCAAGCATTATAATATCTAATAACATTTCAACCGTCTTTTGCTCAGGCTCTAACCATTTTACAGCTAAACCTCTGATTCTCTGACTCAGAGCCCTGGGTGTTTCACCCACTCTCAATGTAACAGCTCTAAACATTCGCCTATACTCTGAAATAGACAACCCTAGGCGATCTCTAATAGCAGCCTTTACATCCTTATAATTCAAAGCCTGGGCTGCTGGCATTGCTCTGTAAGCTGCAAGCGCCTCTCCAGTTAATGAGGCTGCCAGCCTCACTGCCCACTGGGTCTCTGGCTATGCTAATGCTTGTGCCACTCTTTCAAAAGACTCTAGAAAATCATCAACATTATCATCTGGAGTTAGATTCCCAAAACTAAATGCCCCAATCCCTTGATTGAGTCCCACACTGTCCACATGTGGTGTTCCAGTTTTCACTGCTGGTCTTGCATCTGTTCCACTTTGGTTCTTCAGCTCAACTAGGGCTTGCACCAGATCAAGCACTGGCCTCTGCTGGTCCATTAAGGCTCTCATAGCAGTGTCCTGAGCCTGCTGTGCTAGCTCCTGCTGCCTGCTGAACTGGGCTGCCATCCACTGAGCTAGTTCCTTTGAATCCATCTTGAACCCTGTAAGAAAATACAAAGAAAAAAAACACAGTGCACCACCTTCCAAACAGGTGTTTTTTTTCTACACTCTTTTTTTTTCAATTACCCCTGTGCTTACTCCCATCCACCACTAGACATGCCGAGGTACTTATTACCTTGTGCTAGTGATGAATCCAGCTCTGCACAGGGTCTTTTCCTCCTGGGACATCCACTTCTCCTCCAAAGTGCAGTTGAGGGAAAATCTTTTTTTCCAGCTTTAAACTTGAACTGTAGTTGTAATCCTCAGCAAGTAAATCCCCTTTGTGCAAAAGCAATCCGAAAAACTACGCCATTTGTCAGACGGCTGCCTGTGTGAGAATCTTCACAGTCTTGGCAATGCATATATCTATATGATTTGCAAGGTATTGTGGGCAATGTAGTTCATTCACACCAGACACAGCTGCTGACAATAATTTAGTTGTGCTCTTGGGTAAAGCCAATAAGATATTTATTTATGGGGTTATTTCTCCCAACACAGATATGCTTGGTAGCACATAAATTAGGTTACTTGCTTTCAGTGTTAACTTGGAAAAACAAAGTCAAAATCAGGAAAACAACAAATGAAAAGCCACAAAGCAAGAAACAAACTGTTCTTTTCAGGTTAACTTCTGATTACTTCCCACATAGATACAGAAGTGATTCTCTCCTAGCTCACAAGCAATTAGGTAAGGCTTAATTGCTAGCAGTTATCCAGCTGAAACCCCTTAGCTGGCTTGCTTTCTACTGTGTGGGTCAAATCCTGCTTCAGGAGCTTTTCTGGGTAGATTAAAGAACAAATTTGTATTTTTTTTGTGATGGTTGCTGTACTTTATAACAGAAAGTTACCAACGGAGTTTTGATAGAGAGCAATCCATATAAATAGGATCTTCATCTGCAATCATTCCCCCATCTTCAACAAGCATAGGTTCAATATCATGGATTGACACAGATGAATCTCTCAATGGAGCAGTTTCGGGAGAATATTTGTTTCCCTGCTGTCTTTCAAGGTTATAGCTAGGGCATAGATCAGTGTTCATACCTGAGCTTCCATTGCTGCTAGAGTTCCTCTCTTTATAGCCTGGCCAGTATGTAGTCCAGTTCTTATGTCCAGCCTTCCAATCCAGATCCCTGGACACTGGATCTCTCTTCACATACCTTCTGGCACGGGTCTTAGGGTCCCTTCCACGTGCAGCCGTCTCCCTCACAGGTAGCGTCTGGTGATTCCTAGCTCTGCAGCACCATTCCTCTGGCTTTCCCCAGTCCAATGGTGTATGCTGGCCCTTGAAATGCCTCCCAATATACGTACTGCTTTGGACTCTTCTAGACCTCTCAAAGGCTTTTCTCTTCCTTCTTCCAAAGGGTCTCTTTCCCTCTCTGTCCGTCCGGTTTGGCTTCTGCTTCTGATGATCCTTCAGATGAAACTGAGGATAATTCTCTGGATATCCAAGGTGATCATGAAGATGGTCATCTGTAGAATAAACTCTACTCTTATTCTGCTTAGATGAGTGTTCCTCCCTAACACAGCGCAGCTGTGCTGAATCAGGCCTTGCCCTTTGAGATGAGTGTTCCATTCTAGCACAGCGCAGCTGTGCTGAATCAAGCCCTGCCCTTTGCAATGAGTGCTTGGGGATTACCTCATAGCCCTTTTGATTGAACACACGTTTTCCCACTTCAGCTCCTCTAATGGCTGTTGGAAACCTGGTGCATTCTGGGACTGGTAGTCTTTTATGGGAAAATTCTGTTTTCTTATTTCTACCAGAACTGACAGGTTGCTTGTTCAGAGTCACTTCACCTTTTCTATAGCTCCTTCCTGAGCTATGATAAGCTTCCTTATCACAACCTTCAGAGTCAGGATTAGCTTTGTTCTCTAGATCTCAAGGATGCGTACACTCATGTTCTCATCCATCCAACTCATCGAAAGTTCTTTCGCTTTCTATTTCAAGGGAAGCACTACCATTACAGGGTTCTTCCTTTTGGCCTGGCCTCGGCACCAAGGGTGTTTACAAAATGCATGGCGGTGGTGGCAGTATTTCTTCGTACCCTGGGAATATTCATCTTCCCTTACTTAGACGACTGGCTCATTCGAGCCCCTTCAGAGCCAGAGGCCAGGATTTCTCTCTCTCTCGCACAATGCGCATCCTTCAGTATTTGGGACTTGTCATAAACTTCCAAAAATTCAACCTTGCTCCCACTCAGTCTCTAGAGTTTATAGGGGCTCTGCTGGATACCAGACAGACAAGGGCCTATCTTCCACAGCCCCGCTGCCTTCGCATTGTGCAGTTAGCTTCCCAGGCAGTGCTAAAGCCTCACCTCACTGCTCGGGAACTGTTACAATTGCTAGGCCACATGGCATCCACCGTGCATGTGGTTCCTTATACTCATCTCCATATGAGGGCAGCCCAGTGGACTTTATCCACTCAATGGACTCAGGCATCAGGTTGCCTGTCAGACAAAATAGCAAACTCAGATCGTCTTATTTTGCCCCTTCAATGGTGGCAGTCACCCCAAAACCTTTTGGTGGGGTCCCCTTTCCAACAATCCCCACCCCAAGCCACTCTGACAACAGATGCCTCATAGGTGGGTTGGGAAGCCCACCTTCAGGGCCTCTCTACCCAGGGTACCTGGACTCCACAGGAGACCTATCTACACATCAATCTCCTGGAACTCAGAGCAATCTTCCTTGCTCTTTGAGTATTCCACACCCAGCTCAGCTACAAGACAGTCCTAGTTCAAACGGACAATCAGGTAGCCATGTTCTATGTGAACAAGTAGGGCGGAACAGGCTCTCTGTCGCTCTGCAACGAAGCTTTGCGACTATGGGCCCTCGCCAGAGAGCATCAGATTCATCTCCTTGCGGTGTATCTTCCAGGCATTCAAAACTCTTGGGCAGACGGACTCAGTCGAGTTCTGCTTCCACACGAATGGTCTCTCCATGCAGACCAGGTGGCCAAAATTTTTCAAATTTGGGGAACCCCGGACATAGACCTCTTTGCAAGTCCGCTGAATGCCAAACTTTCCCGGTTCTCTTCCAGAATTCTGGCTCAGGGTTGTCAGGCCAGGGATGCTTTCCTCCTCCATTGGGGCCATACTTCCTGTATGCCTTTCCACCCATTCCCCTAATTGCCAAAACCCTGTTCAAGCTTCAGAGAGACAGAGGTCATATGATTCTCATAGCTCCACATTGGCCACGGCAAATGTGATACCCTCTGCTCCTACATCTCTCTCAAACTCCGCCTCTGGAGTTAGGATCTGCTCCAGATCTCCTTTCTCAGGAAAACGGTATGCTGTGGCATCCCAATCCCCAGTCTGCATCTCAGGGCCTGGTTGCTGAAAGCCTAGAACTTAATGGTCTTAACCTTTCTCAGCAGGTAAAGGATATCCTTTATGCTTCCAGGAAGCCTTCCACAAGATGCTCTTATGCTTTCAAGTGGAAAAGGTTTACCATATGGTGCTCGCAGAAGGGTCTTGACCCTCTTGCGATACCTCTGGAATCATTACTGGAGTATCTTCTTCATTTGTCTAATACAGGGCTTAAGACCAATTCAGTGAGAGTTCATTTGAATGCTATTGCAGCTTCTTTCAAGCCTCTAAATGGACAACCTATTTCCTCTCATCCTCTCATAGCGAGATTTATGAGAGGCCTTCTTTTAACTAAGCCTCCCATTAAGCTACCACCGTGTTTCCAACAGTGGCCAATCTAGGTCATACGTACCTAGCAGTTTCCCCAAAAGACACAGCTTCCTCAATGCTTGTATAGGGTCAAGCAGTGATATCCCGGGTCCCTTTTAATAATGGTTTATGGACCTTTCCTCCAGGAACTTGTCCAAACCTTTTTTAAACCCAGCTACACTAACAGCTCTTACTACATCCTCCGGTAACAAATTCCAGAGTTTGATTACACATTGAGTGAAAACATATTTTCTCTTATTAGTCTTAAATAGGTTACCCTGCAGCTTCATTGCATATCCCCTAGTCTTTTTATATTCTGATGATGTAAACAATCGATCTATGTTTATCCATTACACTCCATTCATTAATTTATAGACCTCTATCATATCTCCCCTCAGCCGTCTCTTTTCCAGGTTGAAGAGCCCTAACCTTTTTAGCCTCTCTTCATAGGAGTATCTTTCCATCCCATTTACCATTTTGGTGGCTCTTCTCTGTACCTTTTCTAATAATGCTATATCCTTTTTAAGATACGGCAACCAGACTTGCACACAATATTCAAGGTGCAGTCACATCATGGAACGATACAGAGGCATTATAATATCCTTTGTTTTATTCTCCATTCCTTTCCTTATGATACCTAGTATTCTATTTGCTCTCTTGGCCACCGCTGCACACTGGGCCGAGGGTTTTAACATGTTATCCATGATGACGCCTAATTCTTTTTCCTGGGTGGTGGTTCCCAATGTGGAACCTTGCATCGTGTAACCATAGTTTGGGTTGGTCTTTCCTAGGTGCATAACTTTGCACTTGTCCACATTAAATTTAATCTGCTATTTGGATGCCCAGTCTTCTAATTTATCAAGATCCTCTTGCAATTTTCCACAATCCTCTTGGGTTTTAACAACTTTAAATAGTTTTGTGCCATCTGAAAATTTGATAACCTCACTCGTTATTCCTTTTTCCAGGTCATTTATGAATATGTCAAAAAAGCAGCAGACCCAGCACAGATCCCTAGGTACTCCACCATTCACCTTTTCCATTGGGAAAATTGGCCATTTAGCAATACTCTCTGCTTTCTATCTTTTAACCAGTTCCTGAGCCACAATAGTACATCACCTCCTATCCCATGACTTTTTAGTTTTGTCAAAAGTCTCTGATGAGGGACCTTGTTAATGGCTTTCTGAAAGTCCAGATACACTATATCAACCGACTCACCTTTGTCTACCTGTTTATTCACACCTTCAAAAAAACATAACAGATTAGTAAGACAAGATCTTCCTTGTCTAAAGCCATGTTGGCTGTCTCCCATTAAGCCTTGACTATCTACATGTTTAGTAATTTTGTTATTTATGATGGTTTCTACAATTTTTCCTGGTACTGACGTCAGGATCACCGGTCCGTACCGACATTAGGCTCGCCAGTCTGTAGTTTCCCGGGTCACCTCTGGAACTTTTTTTATAAATTGGCGTTACATTGGCGATCCTCCAATCTTCAGGTATTACAGATGATTTTAATGATATTTTACAGATTACTAATAGCAGGTCTGCAATCTCATATTTCAGTTCTTTCAACACCCTTGGATGTATACCAAAAACCAGGAAAAATATTTAGGCGTCATCATGGATAACATGTTAAAACCCTCCACCCAGTGTGCAGCGGCGGCCAAGAGAGCAAATAGAATACTAGGTATCATAAGGAAAGGAATGAAGAATAAAACAAAGGATATTATAATGCCTCTGTATCGTTCCATGATGCGACCACACTTTGAGGTGATAATGCCTCTGTATAAGTCTCTGGTGTGACCTTATTTGGAATATTGTGTGCAGTTCTGGAGACCGCACCTTCAAAAGGATATAAGCAGATTGGACTCGGTGCAGAGGGTGGCTACTACAGTAAATGGGTAGTGGTCTTCGTTATGAAGCATATGACGACAGACTTAAAGATCTTAATATGTATACTTTAGAGGAAAGGCGTGATAGGAGTGATATGATAGAGATATTTAAATACCTCCGTGGCATAAATGTACAGGAGGGACTATTTCAATTGAAGGCAAGCTCTGCTACAAGGGGACATAGCATGAGAGTGAAAAGGGATAGACTCACAAGTAATATGCAGAAAATATTTCTTTATGGAAAGAGTGGTAGATGTGTGGAATATTCTATGAGAAAAGTATCTGAACACAGAGGACAAACACAGAGGATCTCTAAAGGAAAAAAGGAGACTATTGTATTTGACATAGAAGGGCAGACTAGTAAGCCATATGGTCTTTTTCTGCCTTCATGTTTCTATGCTACTTGTTTTCCACCATAAGATCATCAGATCCTGGTTATGCTTCATACACATAAGAACCCCCCTTCATACACATAAGAACCCCCTCCCCCCACCACATCAGTCCCTTGGGCATATTGTTCCCTTGCATTTTTGTAGCCAAGATGCATGACCTTGCAATTTTTATCATTCAGCCTGGCTTCTAATAACTAGGCCATTCCTGAAGCTTCTCTAGACCCGTTTTCATGTTTTGCACCTCTTCGAAGATGTCTACATTGTTACACATTTTGATCTAATCTTGCAAAAAAAGACCAAACCTTTTCTGACAGCTGTTGTGCGGTACTGCTTACAAAAGTGTTGAAAAGAACTGGATTGAGGACCAATCCCTGCGGCATTCTACTAATGATGCCCCTTTCCTGAAAGTGAACCCATAAGAACATAAGATATGCCATACTGGGTCGGACCAAGGTCCATCAAGCCCAGTATTCTGTTTCCAACAGTGGCCAATCTAGGTCATATGTACCTAGCAGTTTCCCCAAGAGACACAAGTTCCACAATGCTTGTACTGGGTCAAGCATTGATATCTTTGGTCACTTCTTAATAATGGTTTATGGACCTTTCCTCCAGGAACTTGTCCAAACCTTTTTTAAACCCAGCTACACTAACAGCCTTTACTACATCCTCCGGTAACAAATTCCAGAGTTTGATTACGCATTGAGTGAAAAAATATGTTCTCTTATTAGTCTTAAATAGTTTACCCTGTAGCTTCATTGCATGTCCCCTAGTCTTTCTATATTCTGATAACGTAAACAATCGATATACGTTTACCCATTCCACTCCGTTCATTAATTTATAGACTTCTATCATATCTCACCTCAGCCGTCTCTTTTCCAGGTTAAAGAGCCCTAACCTTTTTAGCCTTTCCTCATAGGAGTATCCTTCCATCCCCTTTACCATTTTGGTGGCTCTTCTCTGAACCTTTTCTAAAGTCGCTATATCCTTTTTAAGATACGGCGACCAGAATTGCACACAATATTCAAGGTGCGGTCTCACCATGGAACGATATAGAGGCATTATAATATCTTTTGTTTTATTTTCCATTCCTTTCCTTATCATACCTAGCATTCTATTTGCTCTCTTGGCTGCCGCTGCACACTGGGCCGAGGGTTTTAACGTGGTATCCACAATGACGCCTAAATCTTTTTCCTGGGCGGTGGTTCCTAATGTAGAACCTTGCATCGTGTTACCATAGTTTGGGTTGTTCTTCCCTAGGTGCATAACCTTGCACTTGTCCACATTAAATTTCATCTGCCATTTTGATGCCCAGTCTTCCAATTTATCAAGATCCTCTTGCAATTTTTCACAATCCTCTTGGTTTTTAACAACTTTAAATAGTTTTGTGTCATCTGCAAATTTGATAACCTCACTCGTTATTCCAGTTTCCAGGTCATTTATGAATATGTCAAAAAGCAGCGGACCCAGCACAGATCCCTGGGGTACACCACTATTCACCTTTCTCCATTGGGAAAACTGGCCATTTAGCCCTACCCTCTGCTTTCTATCTTTTAACCAGTTCCTGATCCACAATAGTACACTGCCTCCTATCCCATGACTCTTTAGTTTTGCCAAAAGTCTCTGATGAGGGACCTTGTCAAAGGCTTTCTGAAAGTCCAGATACACAATATCAACCGACTCACCTTTGTCCACCTGTTTATTCACTCCTTCAAAAAAACATAACAGATTAGTAAGACAAGATCTTCCTTGTCTAAAGCCATGTTGGCTGTCTCCCATTAGGTCGTGACTATCTACATGCTGAGTAATTTTATTCTTTATGATGGTTTCTACCATTTTTCCCGGTACTGACGTCAGGCTCACCGGTCTGTAGTTTCACGGATCACCCCTGGAACCCTTTTTAAAAATTGGTGTTACATTGGCGATCCTCCATTCTTCAGGTATTATAGATGATTTTAATGATAGTTCACAGATTACTAATAGCAGGTCTGCAGTCTCATATTTCAGTTCTTTCAACACCCTTGGATGTATACCATCCGGCCCAGGTGATTTGCTACTCTTCAGTTTATCTAATAGTTGTAAGACATCTTCCCGATGTATCGATATTTCCTTCAATTCTTCCGCACCTTTAAATACCACTTCAGTCATGGGTAACATCCCTACATCTTCCTCAGTAAAGACTGAAGCAAAGAATTCATTCAGTCTCTCCGCTATCGCCTTGTCGCCTCTTAGTGCTCCTTTAACCCCTTTATCATCTAATGGACCAACTGACTCTCTCACGGGTTTTTTGCTACTAATGTACTTGAAAAGGTCTTTATTTCGTGTTCTTGCTTCCGCAGCAAGCTTCTTCTCAAATTCTCTCTTTGCCTGCCTTATCAATGCCTTGCATTTGACTTGCCAGTGCTTGTGCTGTTTCAGGTTTCGTCATTTGGCTCTTTTTTCCATTTCCTGAAAGATGCTTTTTTGGCAACAACAGCCTCTCTGACCTCACCTTTAAACCATGCTGGCAGTTTTTTGGACTTCCTTCCACTTTTCTTAAAGCATGGAATACAGCTGGTCTGGGCTTCCAAGATAGTATTTTTCAACAACATCCAAGCTTGATGTACGTCTTTAACCTTTGCAACTGCTCCTTTTAGTTTTTTCTTAACTGTTTTCCTCATTTTATCATAGTCTCCCTTTCGAAAGTTAAAGGGTAGTACTGTGGATTTCCTTACTATCCCTCCTCCACTAATTAAATCAAAGGCGATCATGTTATGATCACTATTGCCAAGTGGCCCTAACACCCTTATCTCTTGCACTAGATCTGGTGTTCCACTAAGGACTAGGTCTAATATGGCTTCCCCTCTGGTCGGTTCATGAACCAGCTGCTCCAAGAAGCAGTCATTTATTTCATCTAGGAACTTTATCTCCCTAGCATGTCCTGCTGTGACACTGACCCAGTCGATGCCGGGGTAATTGAAATCACCCATTATTATTACTGCACTGTAACTTTTGCTAGCTTCCTTGATTTCTTTGAGCATTTCATCATCCATTTGTTCATTCTGGCCAGGTGGACGATAGTACACCCCCACTGCCATCGCCTTCCCCTTTTTACATGGAGTTTCAATCCATAGAGATTCTACAGCAAATTTTGTTTCTTGCAAAACTTTAATCCTTTCTGACTCAATGCCCTCTCTAACATAGAGCGCAACCCCTCCACCAATTTGATCAGCTCTATCATTACGATATAGTTTGTACCCAGGTATCACAGTGTCCCATGGTTGTCCTCCTTCCACCATGTCTCTGATATTCCAATCATATCTAACCTCTCCTTTAGTGCTATACAGTCAAACCTCGGTTTTCATTTGCCCCGGTTTTCATACGCTTCGGTTTTCAACGTCTTTTTTGACTGAGATTTTGCCCCGGTTCTCATACATCGCTTCGGTTTTCAACGTCTTTTTTGACTGAGATTTTGTCCCAGTTCTCATACATCGCTTCGGTTTTCAACGTCTTTTTTGACTGAGATTTTGTCCCGGTTCTCGTACATCGCCTTGGTTTTCGTAAAGTACAGTACTGTAAATACATACACCCTCGCGCTGCACACCGGTCTGTATACACTGCCAGAACGCCCACCCAGTCCCGGCAGCACTGCCCCCTGGACGCACCGATTGCCAGCGTGATGAGAAGCGAAAGCCAGCTAAGCACGTAAATGAAACACATCCTCGAGCCTGGTCAGAGTTAGAGAGGCAAGGATTGCGCAGAGAGGAAGGCCCCGATCTCGTCCACCGCCTGCCCGTTCTCTGGAGCGCCCCCTCAGGCTCGGGGGTAGCAGGGAAGAAAAGCTGTCAACGTAAGCAGGAGATGTTGCATGAATGTGGGAGGCAGTTCTCTCTCTTGCAGGGTACGTCTGAAGCTATATCATTAAGATTTTCTGCCATTCTGAAGCATTGAGCAGATAATGTAAAGGTATTTTAATGGGCTGAATCCAATGTGATTCTGAAGAGAGCTGGGCATAGCAGCTTGTCAGGGGTGGCTAAGGCCAGATGTTAACATACTGTACTGTACAGTACTGTACTTAGCTTGCTTTCAGTGATGTTAAATGTTCATTTATCCATTTCATTAGTCATTTATATTTATTTCTCATTGTTTTCTGTATGTAAAAATATAGTTATTCTCTATAAAATGTATTTTTTGTGAATATTTTTGGGTGTCTGGAACGGATTAATTGGATTTACAT
Source organism: Ichthyophis bannanicus (assembly GCA_033557465.1). Lineage (NCBI taxonomy): Eukaryota > Metazoa > Chordata > Amphibia > Gymnophiona > Ichthyophiidae > Ichthyophis > Ichthyophis bannanicus. The sequence goes on from CM066036.1 coordinate 42,389,171, forward strand.
TATTTCTTATGGTAAATATTGCTTCAGTTTTCATACGTTTCGGTTTTAGTCAGACTTTTTCGAACGGATTAATCATGAAAACCGAGGTTTGACTGTATATTCTAACTCTCCCATCTTGTTTTTTAGACTTCTAGCATTTGCATACAAGCATTTTAGAGACTGTATTTTATTCATATTAATTTGGCTATTGGTAGACATGGGTAATTTGGGATCTTTAAGCTCTTTCTGCTCCATACTCGAGGGCATTTGGGCTACTTTACTCTTTTTTGGAACCTCTCTGCTTTTTGTAGTATCCTTCAAGGATACATTCTTCCGAACCATGCGCTCTTGGGTGACTGTCGGCTTTCCCCTATTATCTAGTTTAAAAGCTGCTCTATCTCTATCTATGTGGGCTTTCCAGTCTTTTGCATTGAGTGTCACATGTATGATTTTCTCCCAGCTGGTGAGAGGTCTTACGTGTGCACTAGGTGCAAGGAGCTCTTTGCTCTCAGGGAACAAGTCCGTTCTCTAGAGGCTAAAGTAGCAGACTTGGAAAGCATAAGACAGACAGAGAGGTACATAGACGAGACCTACAGGGATATAGTCCTGAAGTCCCACCTCCAGTCTGGCAGCATCCCTGTTGCCATGGAGGAGAGAGGTCACGTGACAGGAGAGCATCACCCTGGTGTGGCAGGAAGTGATCCTGTAACTAGGACCTGTCCTCCAGGTGATGTAAACCCCTCTCGCACCGAGGAGGTTTCTCCAGGGCCAAGTGCCCATGAGGGAAGGGTTAGGTAGCAGTTATAGTTGGTGATTCGATCATTAGGCATGTAGATAGCTGGGTGGCTGGTGGACGTGAGGATCGCCTGGTAACATGCCTGCCTGGTGCGAAGGTAGCGGACCTCACGCGGAACCTAGATAAGGTCTTAGATAGTGCTGGGGAGGAGTCTGCTGTCTTGGTACATGTCGGTACCAATGACATAGGAAAATGTGGTAGGGAGGTTCTGGAAGCTAAATTTAGGCTTTTAGGTAGGAAGTTGAAATCCAGAACTTCCAGGGTAGCGTTCTCCGAAATGCTTCCTGTTCCACGCGCAGGACCCAAAAGGCAGGCAGAGCTCCGGAGTCTCAATGCGTGGATGAGACAATGGTGCAGAGATGAGGGGTTTGGATTTGTTAGGAACTGGGGAACATTCTGGGGAAAGGAGGGGCTCTTCCGAAGGAATGGGCTTCACCTTAACCGGGATGTAACCAGGCTGCTGGCATTAACCTTTAAAAAGGAGATAGAGCAGCTTTTAAACTAGATAATAGGGGAAAGCCGACAGTCGCCCAAGAGCGCATGGTTCGGAAGAACCCCATTTACCACTGCCATTTGTCACCTCCCGCTCAACCAGTTTCTAACCCAATCAGGTACTTTAGAGCTATGCCAAGGGCACTCGGCTTATTTATAACCTGCCTATGTAGAGCCATGTTAAAACCTTTGCTGAAATCCAAGTATATCACATCTAGTGTTCTCCCCGATACAACTTTCTGGTCACCCAGCCAAAAAAATGATTAGATTCATCTGACATGACTTACTTCTGTCATCAAGAGTGATGCGGAGTAGGAGTACCAACTATTCTGTTTGCATATGACTAATCATTTATTTTATAGTTTGGTTATCTTGCCAGTTACCACTAACTAGGAGCAGAAAATAAGTATTTAAGTACTGCTTCCATCTAATTCTTAAAGCTAATTTCTTGTAGAATCGCAGTAGTTCAGGGCAACTGTATTAGCAAAGGTGTCAGGATGTAATTAGCTTTATAATATAGAATTTGTCAAATGGATTTCTCATGAACATCTGACATAAAGCTGTCCATAAGCTCTGTCTTGTTAACAACAGGCTGCGTTCTCTGTTTGGAATGTTTTAAACATTGCAATAATGGTAGACTACAGATTTAGCAAAATTTAGGAAGCAAGTTCGGGTCCAGCATTTTTGTGAGGATTTTGATAGTCACCGTTGAGTGTCTTGTGGTTTTTTGTGTTTAACATTAGTGAGATGTTAGCTTTTATTATGTGTTTGGTTTTTATGTAATTGCTTTTTGTTTCATACTGTAATCTGCTGCAAACTAATTTAATTTTTTGATCAACAGAATGTACAATTTTTTAAATAAATAAAAGACCCATATCGTTGTTACATATTTTCACCCATAAGCAGTAAACTTGAAATTGTAATGCTGAAATGTAATTCATGTTGCTTGAGCCCTGCATTTAATCTCTGGTACTGATGGGTTTAAGTCATGTTTATTGAGATTCCATTTGTTACCAGTTGATTCCAAATGGTTTCGTTTTGTGCATACCATGAAAGCAAGGAACCTCACTCCTAAGCTACTTTTGGGGGGCAGCAGAAATGGTATTTTTTTCTTGGCAACATAATTGGATGAGTTTCATAGGATAGTTTGCTGTGGGTCCACATAGATCTTTTATTGGTAGTGATATCTTTCACAGGATGGCTGTGTGATAAATACTCCAATATACTTTGGTACATGAGTTTTCAAAATAGCATGGATGACATCTGAAGAAAAGACCCACGTGGTCACAAATGTTCATGTACAATTTTGGCAACTTATTGTGGGATGGTAAAAATTACACAATAGCAAAGAATAAACTTTTTTCTAAAATAAATAGGATATAAGAACTCTGCACCTCTAGATCCAAACAGTTTTCTAATGTACAGGACTTTGAAAATAATTGAAATTCAGGGTCCCGGATCTTCTTTCAATGGAACAATAAAACTGTAACAAGACCTCTCGCTTTTCTAGCTACAAACCTTTCCTGACCCCCAAAAACGTCAGCTCTGCTGCTGAAAATAAAATCTGCCTCAACTGCTTCTACAGTATATCTAACATGTGCTTTTTCATTCTGTAGTCAGCCCATCTTTGTCAGCAACTGCAGAAGTAGTAATTCATCTTGTAGATGTCAATGACAACTCCCCTGTCCTGGTTGGAGATTACTCTGAGGAAGTCCTCTGTACCCCACAACAGGATGGACAAGCTGTCACCCTTGGTGCTTTTGACCAGGATTCCATGGTGCATAGCATTCCTTTTATTTTTGCCCTTTCTCGAGACCCTACAGTTCAGAGAAACTGGAGAATCGATGCCATCAATGGTATGTATGTATTTATTTATTTAACAATTCTTTTATACCACAGTATCTACTAGTCACTGCGGTTTGCATGGAACGAAGACTTGAACTTTACATGGAACATTTTGAGGTAAGTTAACTATACAATGTAAACTCTAGAACACTTGAAGAAAGGACTATACAATGAAAACTATGGGACATTTGTAACAATGTAACTGTACGGGATGAACTACTGTATGTAAAGGAAGGTTGTAGATTGTTCTGTGAAGTGGATGTTCATATGCTTGTAGGGAAGGTGAAGTGTATGTAGACAGATCATGATCTTATCATTTCTTATGTATATTTGTAATAGTATCAGGAATCTACCTTGCCCTGTAACAAGGTGAGAACTGCTCCGTGTCCCATTCTGTATTATAGTGATGAGGAAATCACTGACAGTACTTCTGCTCCTTCCTATGGAGCACAAATAGGGAGCACGTTTTATAACAGGGTGCCTAGCCTTTAGAAATTGAAAAGATACCTATTTTATAAAGACACATAGGTGCCTATGTGTCTATAAAATACTAGCACAAATCCTACAGAAAGCACGCCTAGAAACTAGGCGTGGACATTATGCCTGCTCGCAAGCAAACATAAATATTAGGGTACACTTTATGCGTGTACATGTCTATGATGTCATAAAATATGCACATAAATTACAACTCTGCCCACGTTCTACCCAAACTCTGCTTGGGTAAATGTCCGCACCTACAATGTAGGCGCATTATGCCACTTGCACTAGTATTTTATAAACTGGGCCTTTCAGAGAGTCACAGAGGCCCAGACCAGTGAATCACAGAAGCCAACGCCAGTGCAAATTAGGAGGACCCAGAGTCCTGGAACTCATGCACGCCGATGCAGAAAGCCGGTGCTAGATCCGCACTGAAGCAATTTTTGACATTCTTGACAACGCACACGTTTTAATGTGCGATGCAGGAAGGATAGGATGTGCAAATGACCCCTGCGTTAAACATGCATATGCAAATGAGCCACTGAAGCATTAAACTGGGAGAGCAAGCCAAACACATGAGCACAAGAATCCTATGCTAGTTTGGCTTGCTCTCCAGGCACTGTGTGGCTAATTTGCATATTAGCCCTGACAGTATTTTGATGGCCTCTGGGACGATCGCAGCATCGGGAAAAGCCCCCGAAGCCATCAAAATACTGTTGGGGGCGGGTGCCCTGACAATAAAAGAATCCCTGGTGGTCTAGGGGCCCCTATAACCCCCCCCCACCCCACCCCCATTAAATACAAAAAAAAATAAATAAATAATCTGGTGGTCTAGCAGTCACTGTACCCCCACCTCCCATTAAATATTTAAAAAATAACCTGGTGGTAGCGACCCCTAAATTCAGTCTCTCTTACTTGGTCCCTTAAATTAAGCGAATACACCCACGCAGGGCCAGATGCTGCCATTTTCCAAGATGGGGACGCAGATCGGGAGCACATAGGCAGCGCTCCCACTTATTTTAAAGTACCAAATGGGAGGGGCTGAATTTAGGGGCCGCTAGACCACCAGGTTATTTTTTTGTATTTAATCGGGTGGGGGGGTACAAGAGTCACTAGACCACCAGGTTACTTTTATTTTATTTAATGGGGGATACAGGGGCTGCTAGACCACCAGGTTATTTTTTTTGTATTTAATGGGGGGTAAGGGGCCACTAGACCACCATGAATTCTTTTATTGTTGAGCCTTTCCCTGATGCCATCAAAATACTATGGGGGGGATTGGGGCCACTGGACAACCAGGGATTCTTTTTTTTTTTTTTTTTTTTTTTTGAAATTTCAATAATTACATCAAGCAATAGATACATACTTGAAAGAAAAAGGGAAGATGTGCTTAAGCAAAAAAACAAATAAATACATATAACAACATTCCACCTTCTAAGGGTAAAAACAATATTTCTAAGCACATCTAACACTCTAGCCCACTAAACTGGGGGGGGTGGAGAAAAAGTAATTAACAAAGGCATGATATTATTAAACAAAATAGGTAATAATTCCCTAGGAAAATCCACCAAGGGACATTAAACATTATAGCGTTCCCAATGAGTCGATCTAATCAGGTTCCACTGGAGTAGCGACTAAATCCGGAGCAACCCTAGCATCCAAAAAAGCACGTAATTGAGTTGGGTCATAGAAAATAAATCTAGACGAGACAGATTTAATCAAACATTTACACGGGAACCTTAACAAAAAGGAATATCCCAATGAAATTACCTCTGGGCGCATGGACATGAAAACTTTCCGTTTCCCCTGGGTCTCATAGGAGACATCGGGAAAAACCCAAACTTTTTGACCAAGAAAAAGCTTATCAGAATTCCTAAAAAACAATTTTAAGGTCCAAACTTTATCAGGTTCCAGTAAAAACCCCACCAAAAGAGTTGCCCTCTTCATAACCTCCTCATCAGAAGCTTCCAACACTTGAGAGAGATTAAGAACATCCATACTGTCCCTCTGAACCCCTTCCCCAATATCAACAGCACTAGACATTTCACGTTTCTTTAAAGGCAAATAATAAAGTTTTGAGGTAGGGGGGAGGGCAGCTTCAGGCATCCCTAAAATCTCCAAACAATACTTTTTAAATAACTCTACAGGGGAAACAATTGTAGAGACTGGAAAATTGACAAAACGTAAATTCAAACGCTTAGAAAAGTTCTCCAACCTCTCTAGTTTAACATGAATAGCAGCACTATCCTTTATTAAAGAGGAGCACTGCGATGAAATATTTGAATATTGTCCCGCCAATGTTCCAAGTGTTTGGATAGAGTCCTTACTGGTTCGTTCCTGATGCTCCAACCTCATCCATGACTCCTTGGTAATTTTCTCCACAACGGTCAAGCGATTGGAAACAGAGTGCTCCAGCGAAGTTATCGCCGTCCAAATGGAATCTAAAGTTACCACAGCTGGTTTCACCAAGGGGCCGTAGGCTGCAGGACCCGCAAAGCTCACCGCACTCCCTGAAACAGCAATTCCCGCTCTGAAGGATGTCGAGGAAATCACAGGTCGAGTCTCAACAACTGGTACAGCAGCAGTAGTGGCTTCCTGAGCTCCAACACCACCCAACGGCTCCGGTGAACTCGGCAACACCCCCGAAGACAACGGTAAAGCAGAAGCCCCAGTGGGGCTCTGATTCAGCCGGTGAGCCAAGTCAGCAAGTAGCAAAGAAGGCTCATCTGGAGGAGCGCGTTGCTCGGGGCTCAGACTCGCGTCTGACGTCGATAAGACCACCTTCTGGTCAACACCGACTGACTCCCCGGCAGAGTGCTGTGTGGCTCCGAGGGTCACGAAATTGGTAATAGGCGGCTGGTTAGGGGGAGGCTTCTCCTCGGGGTAAGTAACCTTCCCTTTCCTCTTCCCCATTATTCAAAAGAAACAGGCAAAAATGAAATAATTCCAGAAGCCAGCGTTCTACACCAACCGCACACCTCCGGAGCGTGTCTTCACTCAGTGGCCATCTTGAATCCCCCCCAACCAGGGATTCTTTTATTGTCAAGGCACTGGTCCCCGAAAGTGTTTTGATGACATTGGAGGCTTTTCCCGATGCCATCAAAACATTGTTGGGGAGGAATAGGGTTGCTGGGTCACCAGGGATTCCTTTTTGTCAGGCTCGGTCCTCGATAGTGTTTTCATGGCATCGAGGGCTTTGCTCGATGCCTGATCATCTGAGGAGAAGATGATCTAGGCATCGGGGAAAGCACCCGCTGCCATCAAAATACTGTCATAGGCATGTTTTGGCTCTATGGTTGGTTGCAAAATCATCTACGCCTGTCTCTGCATTTGGCATAATCATGATTTGTATACCATGCAGCTGATTAACATACATTTAAATGCATTTAAATATGTGTGGTGTTAATTGGGCATTCGTTTTTCTGCAGGGGTTTACGTCTGTTTTCTACATTCAAGAAGTTGAAAAGTGTGATTAAACATGGCATTATGTGTGCTTAACGGCCACACTAGCTTTCTGCATCAGCCTAATAATTTGTAAAAACAGGGCAGGAGCAATGCCCAGTCATTCCTGCTCCAGCAGAGCAGTAACATAGTACATGATGGCAGATAAAGACCAGCATGGTCCATCTAGTCTGCCCAGCAAGGCGGCAAGAGTAGGTGCACTTGCCGCTCCAAACAAGTCACCTCTCCCCATGCCTTTGTTTAGTGGTGTACCCAGCGCTCCGTGTAGGTCACCCCTATTTGTTCATAGTTGATAATAATACTAGCAGACCAAAAGATGATGCCATTTTGAAATTCTGTCATATGGAAAATGGCCCCAGCTGACATAAGCTTGTCATTTTGTAGTACCTCAGATTTCAGTATGGCGCCATCCTGGGGATCAGCCAGTTCCATTGCCTACTACTGAAATGGTGGGGCAGGAGTGACTGGTGACCCCTCCTGGCCTTTAAACATAGGGTCAGGGACTGGGAAGAAGTTTGGAGGATGGGGAGAGGGCCCAGAAATAATTTTTTTCACAGCAGGATTAGACCTGTATTCCTTTTATTTCACCTATGTTTTTTGTTTTGTTCTTCAGAATTTAGGAGCTTTCTTCATTTCAAATAGGCAAAATGAAATTGAAAAGAAAGCAAAACAGAAAAAAATGTGCTGCCCTCTAATTGTTCCAGATTTCACATTCTGTGTGTTTCCTGTTACCTTTTAGATACACATGCTCAGCTCTCAATGGGAATCAGCTGGCTGGAGCCAAAAGTGCACCGTGTCCCTATTACCATCTCAGACAGTGGAACACCACCTCAGCACCAACACATCCAACTGCCAGGTACAATGACAAGACAGAAAGGATTTCCAGTAGAAAAAGTGAAGCCCTTGCAAGCACCGATGTTCTTTGTTTGTTCAACATAAATTATTGGCCTGTAAATAAGTCTTTAAGGCCACATAGGTCACTGTATAAGAGCAAGGATCCCATGGGCATTCTCAAAATCCATAAGCATAGGTCTAAGCAGTACTGGCAACTGGAAGATGTAGGAAATCCTGGACAATCTGAGAGCAGGTCCTATATTTATTTATTTATTTATTTATTTATTTATTTAGAACACATTTATATACCGCTCTTTCCCAGGTATCAAGTGCGGTTTACATTGAACAGAAAAGTTGTTAAGGTGCATGAAAGTACATGTCCTAGACGTTTTACATGAAACAGATGTTAACTTTTTACATTTAACAGTATAATTAAGAATTCTAACAGTGATGTCATCCATCTTGATTAGTTGGATGTATCAGAACTTTATACAAATGCATCAACTATATACAAATTTACAAAGTTTTTTTTTTTTTTTTTTTTTTTAACTTATGGATTGAATCGCATGAGAATCACCTTATGATATCATATTATGTGCTTATATGATCGAACAGGTGTATATCTTACAAGTTTTTATCCTGTGTCAATTTGTGTGGTTTGGCCAACCATGGGTGTATAATGTAAGGTAAATAGATGTGTTTTTAATTTTTTCCTAAATTCTTTGATATCGGTTAGTAGACGAATGCTATCAGGTAGGTTATTCCAAAGCACCGGTGTATATGTATATGTATATGTATATGTCAATGCACTCTCCTGTGGATGTTTGCAAATACAAATGATCTAAAACCCTACATTTGTCCAGAAGCCTGGAATGGTGCTAGAAGATTTGCTATACATTTATGTAAACTGATTTGCCAGGGACTTTCCCCTCTTACTTTAGACTTCTAGTTTAGCACTGCCTGGTCCTCTGATTCATACCCCACCAAGCTCACCAGTAAAGCATGTGGAGTCAGTTCAGTCCAAATTTCATACTGCTGAGCAATTCTGGGTGAATGTGTACTGTAGTTCCAGAAGCACAGAAGGAAGCCAGTGATCTGCACACCCACACAGCCAGGCTTAGTCAATCTAGTGAGATGTGTTATTTATTTAATTCCACAGTCTTCATTTGCAAGGAACAAACTAAGTCGGAAAAAAACTAAGAAATGATAAATAAGCCCAATATAAAAATGTGGACAAGGGGCCTAGTTGTTAGAGCAGCAGGCTGAGCACTAGGGGAGTCGTTGCTTCTTCCATTGATGCTTCTGGTGAATTTGGGCAAGTCACCCTCCATAGTTTCAGGCACAAACTTAAGTTTGCATTCATTAATATGCATAAATATATTATTAGTCAATGTGACCTATTCACTCATTATGGGTTCTGTTTACTAAAACGCATTAGCTGTTAATGAGGCAGATAGCCCATGTTATAATACCGCGATGACGGCTAATGCAGGCAAAATGCAGATAGCACAGCGATTTTGGAGCTATCTGCATTTTGCATGTTAAATGCGGGGAGAGGTGGAATAGGGGGTGGGGAGAAGGCATGGTGACAGGTGGCAGCAAGCACGCAAGCAATTGCTGCACGCTGGCTGTCAAAATTGCTGATAGCACGGCTGCAGCAAAGCTATCGTAATTGCTGCTGTACAGTTGCTGCCAATAGGCCCCCCAATACAACCATTATGCCAGTGTCACTGATTGGAAATCCTTGGCACCCGCACAACCCCCATTCAGCAACCCCCCAGGCAGCAGCCAACCATATGGGCCTGGCTGCCCTTCTCTACCCCCCCCCCCTCCATCTGGTATCAATCCTCTTTGATAGCCAGCCAAGCTCCCCCTCAAACTCTCCTAACCTAAGGTCCCCCCCCCCTCGGACTTTATTGCAATTTTCTTGATGGTCCAGCAATGTTCATCATAAGAGTGGTCTTCCTCCGCTCCTGCCCTGTCTCTGGCACTGTCCAAAATGGCGCCGGTCTCATGATGATGCCTTGGTCACCATTATGGCCCACTCCCCAACATTTTGCAACAGCTTTGTATGGCTCCCTTCTACATGCAGGTTACAATAGAGCAGGGTGATGAACGACATCGTGAAATGGATCAAAAATGCTTTCATTTGGTATCCAAGAGTCCCTATCTACACAGGCCATGTTTCGGCTAGTGGGAGCTTCGTCAGGGGTAATTGGACCTTATTAAAAAACAATAACAGACAATTAAAACATATCAAACAGAAACATACATGTATTAAAACCTTCATCATAGAGAAAGCATCAATAAAAGTTATGTTCATCATAATATCAGACAAAACAAAAATATAAAGCATATATGACAATATTAAAAGAACATAGTACATGTCTAAAGTATATACACGCGACATAATAAATTGACTAGAATGCATGAGGAAAGAAGACAGAGTAAAAGCTCTACATGAGAGCAACTCAAAACATAACTCCTCTCTATAAATAAAATGATACTCACAATAAGGGATATGTAACGTCACAAGATCAAGCAGACACTAGAAAATCAGCTGAAAACATATGAAAACAGAGTACACAAGGGGGGAGAAAGGGGAGAATTAGGGAAGGGAAGGGAAGGGAAGGGGAAGGGGAAAAAAGGGAGGAGGATGAAAGAGAAGGGGGAGAGAGAGGGAATCCAATTAGAACATGACAGTTATTTCAAAGGAGTCTAATGTATGCATAATCCATGTGAACCCCTTACCATACATAAGGGAAATCAAAAAGAGTTCTAGAACAGAAGCATAGGTTGCCTCCCTGCCCTATCGACAAACAAGAAGTATATTAAAAAAGGAGCTAGATGCCTACTGTAGGTCAAAATATATGTTTGCAAAGTGGCTAATATACGCTAACCTACACACCACCCCAAAGAGTTAACAGGATTGCAAAGATGAGGCAGAAAATAATGAAAGGTGTCACCAAAAGAACGCATTTATAGAAGAGTCAATGAAAATACCACGTGCATCAATCCCCCTTACTACTAGAGCAAACACCCTCGCGTCTTCACTGACTCTAGGTCACTGAGTATATGAAAGCATCTCTTAGGGATAAGTGGGGAATTCATGCTGAGAGATACACTCATTCCACCAGTTCTTTCACTACCATTCTCCCAACCTCTTTCCCTCTGTTGCCCTTCTGTTGAGGTTCTGCCCTATCAAGAAGTGCAGGAGCTACGGCATATGGTCATTGGGGGTGTCATGGTATCAGCTTTAAGACATATCTTGTCACCTACAGTATGTTGAATGTAGACCCCTCGTTATATCCCTAACCACTTTGATCGAAGGATAAGGTGGTATACAAAACTGGCTAAATAAATAAATCTGCATTCCCTCACATCTGATATCATGGCTCCCAGCACAATCTGTGTTCCTTGCTGATAACTGTCATCTGTGGCTGTGTGCTATATGGTTACGGTGTGGCTGTGTTCCGTTTGTGTGCCAGCACTACCTGTAACCATGTGCACATTATGCTCTTTATGTGTCCTGGCCTGGGGGATGGGGCCTTGCAATGCTTTAAGTGTGCCCTTGTCTCTCAGTGCCCGTGTGTGTTTTTGTGTGTGTGTGTGTGTGTGTGTGTGTTTCTGTGTGAGGTTGAGGGGAGGGGCCTTCTCTTTGGCAGGAAGAACGTGTGTTCATGGCAGTGTTTACATAGCTGTGGGCATGATAGTTGGGTGCCCTGTGCATGCCTTCTACCTTGTGCCCCTTTTGGTGCAGTCATTGATTGTGACCATTGACACACCACCACTCTGACACCCATCTTGTCTAGGGGCATCATAGCACATGTTCTTTTGCAACTGCTATGTTGGTATGTATGTGCCTACTCTCCCTTCAGGTTCAGGTTGTGCTTCTGAATGTCTGTGCATCTGTGTGTCTTTAATTGCTTTGATTTCTGCTGCTGTTGCTGCATGACTCTCAGAGGGTGTTGCCCTGGAGGACTACCCTGTCTAGCCTCATTTTTGGCCCAGCCCTGGTTACCATACTTCCCTGCCTGCACATTAGGTTTCTGCCAACATCTAGATGTCCCCCTGTAAGCTGTGACTATAGAATGAAATGGTGGTCTCCCCTCACTAGGGCCACACAGATCTTCTCCCATTCCCTTATTGCTGCAGTATGGGTAGGCATGTGCCATTGTGTTTTGGGGAGGGGCAGGTACAGCAGCTCCTTCTCTGCCAGCACCATATGGCATAACAGGATGGTTTGTACCCTTGAAAAGTCGGGCTGCCTGGTAACCATCCTGCTCCATTCTCTGCATGGCAACAAATAAATGTGCGGATGGCCTGCATGGTAGGGGATGCATATGCTGCACATGTGGACACATATGGGTCCTGCAGGTATCCACTCAGGCATCAGTGACCACATCCATGCAGAATGAGAAAAGCAACCTGTATGTGCATCTTTATTTTCGTATACAGATGCACATCGCTGTGGCTGCTGTTCTCTGTGAGAACTATGCATGTGTGCGGCGACCCTTTTTTCCATTGTGCACACATACAAGTCTTCACCACATGTTTTTTAAAACATATGTCTTCAGGGGTGGAGATGTGTTGATTTTAGAAGGCTCATGCATGTGCCCAGTGCTTCTTCTAAGATCACCATTGGATTTCCCATGTTTTGTCTTGCGTGGCCCAGCCACCATCTAAACAGCCTTCCCATATGCAACTTATTGTGAGCACCACATCCAGAATCCCCTGACCGTGCCCCTTTTGCTCTCATATATTGCCGCCATATTTTGTTTAGTGTTTATACATTAGGCATGGCACCAAATGTATAACTGTTTTTTGAACACTGGACTCAAAGAAGGCAATTTTATAACAAGCTGAGTAAAGTTCTGCAACATCCATGCGCGTATATCATGCATTTTCCATGACTGACCTGCATGGATGGACACTTACACACCTACTGTAGGCGGTTGCTAATCTATAAGTACACGTCAGGCCAATGATGCGTACTTATGGAGTTGGCAAGCAGAGAGGCAGAGCTTGGGAGGAGTGTACATGCTGTTATAAAATACTATAACTTATGTACGTTCTTTACAAATCTAAGTACGTGCGTTTACATCAAGTCTAGACCAGGCGTAAGTGCTCATGCCTAGTTTTGGCACGCATATCTTAGGACGTATGCACCTGAAACGTCAGAGCGTGCTTTCCTTTATAAAATAGGTGTGTTTTGTGTGCATTGAAACCTGTGTTAACCTAGGCCACCTTTCTGGAATTACTCTCATATTCTCCGCCTAAATTATCTGGATAGACAGCAAGTTTTAAACAGAAGCCGTTCTCCCGACGTCTTCCCTGGAATCAGAGAGGGTCTTCTGATACTGGCCCCCTTCATTTTGTACCAGCAATCCCTATTCTAATGGCATCATTTTAGTCTGTTGTAGGCACAAACAGGGGATGAACTCTGAGGCAGAGCAAAATACTTCTTTATTTTGTCAGGATAGCTCGAACTGATATCACAGAATCTTGTTCTCTATGAAGGACTTATTAAATTAGAAATCATCATGGCAAAGTTGAATTTTCTCCAGAGCCTGTCTTGGTTTGGAAGGCAAAACAAAAGCATGGAGCATGTTTTTGAAAAAAAAATTTTTCCAAGATTAAACTTTGCAATTTTGAATTCCCACTGGGCTGAATGCATTCCCACTAAGGCTATTTCTGAAATCTTCCTCTAAACGGCATCTCAGTTGCCAATCTGCAGTGCATGAGGACATTTTTAGAAGGGCCACTCTGTTTGTCTTTCAGCATGGATGTGAATGCTATGTCTCTCTACTGTGCCAAAAGCCAGTGAGGCCTCCCTGCATCAGAGGTCGCAGGACACAATTGTTTTACTGTAACTAACTTTAAAACAATATAGTGTGAACGTCCGTCATTCTTTCTCCTGAAAATCTGTTCTTAATCAGTTTATTCAAGCGGTAGAAATACTCGGAGACAAAAATGTTGCAAAAAAATCTAAGTGCATTTAAACATCGATTCATAAGCACACACTACTCCTCTGCATTTTTTACATGGCTTATACTCAGTTTAAGGGTGACCGTTTAATGAAGAACTGGAGAGGAGGATGAGATGAACCAATGCTGGATTAATGGAAGGTATAAAGTAGTTGTGCTCCAGAGATCACAGGGCTCTTACTAGTGCCTAGTTTATATCCATAAAATGCTCCTCACAACTCTTACATGCTTAATGATATGTAACAGAAGTGATATTAAGGTCAGTAGCAACATGGATTTTAGAATGACCAAATGCACCCATTCTTCATGTTCCACCTTCTTCTGAGGGTCATAGACACCCTCTGCATTGCTATGTAAATTCTACTTTCTTTTTTATCTTTCAGTAAGAAGAAACTCAAAGGTATGGGTAGATTATGCCTCTAGGATGCACGACAGTGAGGGAAGGGAATATCTTCATGGGTCTGGATTGCAATGATCCTTGGACTTTTGGCATAAGTGGTCAGTGATTCAGCTGTTTGGGGAGGCTAACGAGAGATGGGGCTAGGATGGGGGGGGGACTAGCAGGAATAAAATTAAATAGAATAAATGTCAGTAGATGGATATAGGTCTTTTAAGCATTTGTATTATAGCGTATAGAATAAAGTGGGCTCAGAGATGATGCCTACACCTCCATAAAAGCATGCATCTAGGGCAGGAGCAGCGGAACACCTCTTTGGTTGGTGGGGCCAAGCTCCACCCTCTAAGCTCCACCCCCCAGTTCCGCCCCCAAGCTATGAAGCTAACTTTAATATCATTTATTTTTCCATACATTTTTCATAACACACAATGCTAATTTCAAAATTTAAGTTGCAACAACAAAATTAAAAAAAATAAAATCACACTGTATGTAGAGTAACTTTAACTGTCATTTATACAGAACTTTACATGGGGAGATCCAGGCTTTAAAAATGAAATGCATACATTATAAAAATGTAATAAATGTACGCACCAACTGAAAAATATCAGATTATAATGCACCAGTCTGTTAACTGCTTGCTTTTGAATATGAAGATACTTTTTATTGTCCATGTTTATTAAACTTTCCAAAGAAAGCCCTTTGGCGCTCATTTTGTTGCGCAAACTCAGCTGAAATTGCCTCCTTGTGAACGTGGGCACACATTAAGTCATTTAATCTCATCTGAGTCACTGTAGATCGCAGGTAGTTGTTAATATGACATAATGTAGAAAAGCATCTCTCTGCTGTTGCCTTAGTCACAGGTATTGTATAATATAAACAAAGTACTTTGTACATGTCTGGCAGTAATGTCTTTATCACAGGCACATCACTCATTGCCTCTGATATCATTCCATGTAAAAAGGGGAAAGCGATGGCAGTGGGGGTGTACTATCGACCGCCTGGCCAGAATGAACAAATGAATAA
The DNA here is from genome assembly GCA_033557465.1 of Ichthyophis bannanicus. Taxonomy (NCBI): domain Eukaryota; kingdom Metazoa; phylum Chordata; class Amphibia; order Gymnophiona; family Ichthyophiidae; genus Ichthyophis; species Ichthyophis bannanicus. The sequence goes on from CM066036.1 coordinate 42,404,463, forward strand.
TGACATGCTCAACAAAATCAAGGAAGCTAACAAAAGTTACAGCACAGTAATAATAATGGGTGATTTCAATTACCTCAGTATCGACTGGGTCAGTGTCACAGCAGGACATGCTAGGGAGATAAAGTTCCTAGATGAAATAAATGACGGTTTCTTGGAGCAGCTGGTTCATGAACCAACCAGAGGGGAAGCCATATTGGACCTAGTCCTTAGTGGAACACCAGATCTGGTGCAAGAGACAAGGGTGTTGGGGCCACTTGGCAATAGTGATCATAGAATGACTGCATTTGATTTAATTAGTGGAGGAGGGATAGTAAGGAAATCCACAGTACTACCCTTTTAACTTTCGAAAGGGAGACTATGATAAAATGAGGAAAATAGTTAAGAAAAAACTAAAAGGAGCAGTTGCAAAGGTTAAAAACTTACATCAAGCTTGGGTGTGTTTAAAAATACTATCTTGGAAGCCCAGACCAGCTGTATTCCACGCTTTAAGAAAAATGGAAGGAAGTCCAAAATACTGCCAGCATGGTTTAAAGGTGAGGTCAGAGAGGCTGTTGTTTCCAAAAAAGCATCTTTCAGGAAATGGAAAAAAGAGCCAAACGACAAAACTTGGAAACAGCACAAGCACTGGCAAGTTAAATGCAAGGAATTGATAAGGCAGGCAGAGAAGAATTTGGGAAGAAGCTTGCTGCAGAAGCAAGAAACAAGAAGCTTTGCTGCAGAAGCAAAAATGCGTAATAAAGACTTTTTGAAGTACATATGTAGCAAAAAACCTGTGAGAGAGTCAGTTGGTCCATTAGATGATAGAGGGGTTAAAGGGGCACTAAGAGGCGACAAGGCAATAGCGGAGAGACTGAATGATTTCTTTGCTTCGGTCTTTACTGAGGAAGATGTAGGGATGTTACCCATGACTGAAATGGTATTTAAAGGTGCGGAAGAATTGAAAGAAATATCGATACATCTGGAAGATGTATTACAACTATTAGATAAACTGAAGAGTAGCAAATAAACTGGGCAGGATGATATACAACCAAGAGTTTTGAAAGAAGTGCCGGCTTAGCCGCCGGGCCCCGGTCCCGCGGCAGCCCAGTAACCGGGTTCCCGGGGCCCGGCCACGAGGCAGGCCGTTGTCGGGGGGGGGGGGGGGGTGACGCGCAGCTAGGCGCGCACCCGACAGTCTCTCGGGCTCCTCGGCGGGAGCCCACTGATTGGCCTCAGGGTCGCGGGGGGGGGGGCGGAGTCAGCGCGGGCCAGGAGGGAACGCCGGGAGGCGATTCCCGCGTTGCCACCTTGCTAGCGCTCGGAGCGGATTACCCCCCACCCCCCCCTTGTTTCAGTGGGGTGGGGGGTAGGTTGGATCTTGTCGCAGCTGGTGGGGGGGGTGGGGTTTGTCCGGGTGTTAGGTGGCACCCGCGAGCGGGGTGGCGAGCTGGTGCTCGTTGACCCGGCGGATCATTTCAGCTGGAGGCCGCTTTCCTGTGAGCGGCCCGGTATGCTGGTTGGGGGGAGACGTCCCGGTTGGGGTCTCCGCCCGGAATTAGGCAGCCCCTTCAGCCGGCCTTTGCTATCATGGCGAGGCTGGCGGGAAGGGGCAGCCGGGGGGGGTGGGTTGGATGGTGCTCCTCTTTGCTATACGGCTGGGGGGGGGCATCATCCGGATGACGGGTTGGGGGGGGGGGGGGCTCTTCTCTGTTATGGTTGAATTGCTGTGTTGGCCCATGTTGGGCCGGTTTGCTTACTGTTAATAAAAGCTGCGACCATGCTTTAACACCAACACTTGACGTCCGCTTGCTTTGTCAAGGGGTGGGGGTGGGCGATAATGGGTTGGGGATTCAGGCCGAGCAGGGCCTCCGGATACCTCGGTTACTGAAATATGAGATTGCAGACCTGCTATTAGTAATCTGTGAACTATCATTAAAATAATCTGTAATACCTGAAGACTGGAGGATGGCAAACGTAACACCAATTTTTAAAAAGGGTTCCAGGGCTGATCCGGGAAACTACAGACCGGTGAGCCTGACGTCAGTACCGGGAAAAATGGTAGAAACCATCATAAAGAACAAAATTGCTGAACATGTAGATAGTCATGGCTTAATGGGAGACAGCCAACATGGCTTTAGAAAAGGAAGATCTTGTCTTACTAATCTGTTATTTTTTTTGAAGGTGTGAATAAACAAGTAGACAAAGCTGAGTCTGTTGATCTAGTGTATTTTGATTTTCAGAAAGCCTTTGACAAGGTCCCTCATCAGAGACGTTTGGCAAAACTAAAGAGTCATAGGATAGGAGGCAGTGTACTATTGTGGATCAGGAACTGGTTAAAAGACAGAAAGCAGAGGGTTGGGCTAAATGGCCATTTTTCCCAACAGAGAAAGGTGAATAATGGTGTACCCCAGGGATCTGTGCTGGGTCTGCTGCTTTTTGACATATTCATAAATGACCTGGGAAAGGGAATAACGAGTGAGGTTATCAAATTTGCAGATGACACAAAAATTATTTAAAGATGTTAAAACCCAAGAGGATTGTGGAAAATTGCAAGAGGATCTTGATAAATTAGAAGGCTGGGCATCAAAATGGCAAATGAAATTTAATGTGGACAAGTGCAAAGTTATGCACCTAGGGAAGAACAACCCAAACTATGGTTACACGATGCAAGGTTCCACATTAGGAACCACCACCCAGGTAAAGGATTTAGGCGTCATTGTGGATAACATGTTAAAACCCTTGGCCCAGTGTGCAGCGGCAGTCAAGAGAGCAAATAGAGTGCAGGACAGGATGCTGTTGATATCACGGTAGAGGCAGACAAGCATGGGACAGCTGCAGCGATGGCAGGAGGAAGGGCAGGCAGGCTTGGGGCAGCTGCAACAATTCTGCTGATGATCTTGTGGTGGGGCAGGCAATCCTGGAATGGCAACAGCGATGGCAGAAGGATCAGAGGTGTTTTGGCAGTACAGCTTTAGTAAGGGGAAACACAGTGAGCAAGCTTTATACACATGCTGGATCATACGGCAGCAGAGAAGTTAAAGGTCTGAACTTCCGGCTGCCTGCTGTGTAGACTGGGCTGGGCTAGTGTGAATGTTCAGTGGGGCCATGGCCTCTGTGGCCCACTCCATTCCGATGTCTCTGATCTAGGGAGATATAGGCATTATCTATGAATGCACCTTCTTCCCTTTTAAACGTTTATTATTTCATGAGAGCTTTAATATAATTGCTTTAGGAAAGGCTTGAAAATGTTTCTTTGACTGTAGGAGGCAGTCCAAAAACCTAGGAGACAGCAGGTAGAATCTCTCTTGCACTCCCTCTTCCCCACCACTGTCGCCATTTTGCCATTATTTGGCAGTCTGAGCCCTAGCAGTAGAACTGCTCGAACACCTCTAGAGGTCATGGGCATCAGGGTTCGATCCCTTACAAGCAGACTGATTCCACTCACATCCCATAAATTCAAAAACAGATGGACAATTCCAGGCAGCCCTTTTGCTGCTCCTCATGGCCTCTTGAGCCTTCCCATTGCTGGGAAGACTCCTCAACACAAGATTCTACACTAGCACAAATTTATTTATTTTTAGCTCATGACTTTCCACTAGTTCAGTCAGTTACATTCACATACAGTAAGTATTCACTTGTCTCCAGTGGACTTATAATCTAAGTTTATATCTGAAGAATTGAGGATTAGGTAACTTGCCCAAAGCCACAAGGAGTGTCAGTGGGATTTGGACTCTAGCTTCCCTGGTTCCCAGCCTACTGCTATAACACTTGACTAGTCAGGACTGGCCCAACCATCATACAAACTAGGTGATCACCTAGGGCAGCAGCTTCCGAAGGGGGCAGAAGAAAGCAGAGCATTCAGAGTTAAACGGTAGATTCTGACAGCCAGTAGGGGACATAAGGATTAAAGTTTGCCTATGGCGCTAATACCTTCAACCAGCTATAGAGCTAGCCCTGCATCTACTCCATATATAGGATCTTAAATGTTGTTGTTATTAAATACCATCGAGTTGGTGTCAACTCATAGCAACTCTCTGGATAGTTGTCCTAAACTGTGTTCGGTCTTCAGTCAGATGGCTCATTGTTGATAGAGTGGTACCCTTATATGCTGTTATTGTATCAGTTCATCTCATTGCTGGCCTTCCTCTTTTGCATTGACCTTCTACCTTGTCAAGCATGATGTCTTTATCTAACAATCTCTCTCTTCACATGATATGTCCAAAGTATGAAAGTCGAAGCCTTGCCATCTGAGCTTCTAAAGAAAGCTTTGGTTTGATCCCCTCTAGTACTGACTGGTTTGCTCTTTGAGCAGTCTATAGTATACACAGTATTCGTCACTAACACCATAATTCAAAGGCAGCAATTTTCTTCCTGTCTATCTTTTTCACTATCCAACTTCTGCATCCATATGATGTCATTGAAATTACCATGGCTTGGACAAGTCAAATCTTTGTATGGAGAGAGACATCTCTGCTCTTGAGAATCTTGTCTAGGTCCTTCATAGCCATTCTGCCAAGAGCAATGCATCATCGGATTTCTTGACTGCTTCTTGTTTCTTTATCGAATGTTGATCCAAGTAGGTTAAAGTTGTCAACTATTTTAATTTCTTCTCCATCAATGATGAACTTATTGATTTTGCCAGCAGGGGCGGCTTGAGGGTCATGAGGGGCCATGTGCCGAGACTTACTACAGGGCCTCATTTTCATAAATATTTACATAGTCATTGGACATCATTTGCATAAATTTAATTTATTTTGACATTTATATGCTGCCCATCTAAAAACCTAGGTAGCTTCTAAATACACATACACAATTTATTAAGACAGCTATTATAATAGAATAAACATAACAAAAATTGTGACTCAAAATTAATTTGCACACATTCACAAAAGAATAAATCATTTATTTGCTCAGTGCTATGACCAGTTTATTGATAAGGGAAGATATAAAATGAGAAAAATGAATCCTGGTAGCCATTAATTCAAGATCACAGTGCCCAGGCTGGCTTGGATCATGCCAAAGCTGGAAAAGTCCAGAAATCAGCAACAGTGAAGCTATCAGGCTACTAAAAAAATTAAGAGAGACATTCTCTTAAAATCTGATATTTCCTCGAATCTGAAGTGACAAAATATTTTAAAATTTCAGACTGGCAGCATCAAGAACGCAAAACTGCAAATCTCAAGGACAAGTCATATTCCACTACTAACCAACAACACCCTACTATTGACTCCACACAAGGAATAAAAAGAAAAGCAAGAACCCACAATACAGGACCCATAGAGCAAATCTACCATTCCATAACAGTACTAACTTCCAAAACTCCCACAACAAGGAGCCTACCCAGACAAGGGCAGCATCATAGAACCTAGAGCATCCATACACCTACTGGGAGAACTGAACAAGCCAGATTCCTACATAGAAACTAAATACCTAGCCTTACACACTTAGGGGCATGTTTACTAAAGGTTAACACATGTTAATGAAAGTTAACACTCGTTAAGTGCTACCATGGTCCATTCATTTCTATGGGCCATGGCAGCACTTATCACACATTAACTTTCATTAACATGCATTAATCTTTAGTAAACATGCCCCTTAGAATGCTGATAGATCCTCACCGAGTACAGAATAAGTGACCACAAAATAAAAATAGAAATATGTTGACAAAAATTAAACAAATCCAAGGAAGCCACACTCTGCATTTATTTATTTATATAGCATTGCTAATATACTGCTTTTCACTGGGTCAAATCGGTATACATTCAGGTATGGGTATATATTTCCCTTGTCCCCAAAAGGCTCACAATCTAATGTTTTGTATCTGAGGCAACAAAGGGTTAAATGGCTTGCCCAAGGCCACAAGGAGCAACTGTGGGACTAGAAACCCCAGTCCTTCCAGCCCAAGGTTGCTGTTTTCCAGTGGGATTTGAACTCCTGGCCCCGGCATCTTGCCCCAATCACTAGGCCACTCCTCCCAGAGAAATAGAAAGATGCATATAAAGAAAACACATGTAAATTACAAAAACTGATATATTATGATCACTAAATTGAAAATAAAATATTTTTTTCTACCTTGGTTGTTTATTCATTATTTTTTTCTAATTGTGTTGGTTTCAGTCTCTGCTTTCTGCTTTCCTGCATATTCCTTTAGGTCTTTCCAGGATCTCAAGTCTATTCGCTACTTCTCTCCTCTATATCCATCTCTGAGGTTGTTGTTGTTGTTAAGTGCCGTGAAGTTGATGTCAACTCATGGCGACCCTCTAGATACTTGACCTAAACTGTGTTCAGTCTTCAGTCAGGCGACTCGTTATTGACAGAGTGGCACCCATAGCTGTCAACATCGCAAAGTTCAGAAAAATGACACCATGGTATTTCCTGCCCCTTGCGCAAGACAGGAAATGCCCCATTTCACTTCTATGAGTTCCGCGGTGTCAGCAGCTACAGGTTAGCACAGCCTTGGGTAGCAAAGAAAGCTGTTCCTGCAGCTGTGCAAAGGTGAGCCACTGAGGCAGGCTTCGGACCTCACTGGCACAATTTTTATACCGGCCAACACTGGGGAGGCCCCTTGGGGAGTAGGGCCATGTGCAAGCAACACACTCACACATACTTCGGGCTAGCCCTGTTTACCAGTTGTCAGGAACTTTGTCTTCTTTACGTTAAGGTGCATGTCCATTTTAAGACTATGGTCCTTGATGCTGAGAAGTAAATGTTTCAGAATGTCTTCACTTTCAGCAAGTAATGTGGTATCACTAGTATAGCAAAGGTCGTTGATGAGTTTTCCACCAGTCTTCACACCTCAGTTGTCTTTATACAGTCCAGCTTCTCTGATGATTTGTTCTGCATATAAATTAAACAGGTAGGAGGAAAATATGCAGCCTTGTCATACAACTTTGCTAATTTTAAATCATTCTGTTTCTTCTAGTTCCGTTCAAAGTGTTGCTTCTTGGTCAATGTAAAGGTTGTGCAAGAGAACTATCAGGTGTTCTGGTATAGCCATGCTTCTTAATGTAATACTACAAGTTATGTAGGTCGTTCGTTAGAGGGTCTAAGTTACCTATAAACAATAATGTTCAATCCCTCCAAAATTAAGTAAAAATGGCTTAGGCTGTTTTGCAGTAGATTATTACACTTTCTATACAAGTGGAAACAACTGTCTCAGATTTGAATAGCTAAACACTTCTGGATTAATTTATACCAAAAAGCGTTGCTAAAAATACATCAACGACCGTATAGATATGTTTCCACTTTTAAAATTATTTTAAATTATTTGAAGAAAAGTTTAAATATCCAAAAAATCAGCGATTGACTGCATAACACTTTCATCTAACCATCCTTTACATTTTTCTTCAAAAAGGGTGTTAGAGATTGTGCTTATCTTTCAAAGGATTGTTGCCATTCCCAACTCCACCTTTCTGGGACCCTCATGCGTTTCGGATCTGCATCAGGGGAATGATCCCATCCAACAATCTCCAGATTTACAGTCCACAATTACGTTTAAAACTAGATGATGTGCGGTTTCACGCTACCCACAATGTTCAACAGCGGCGTTTTTTGACAACTGTTGAACATTGTGGGTAGCGTGAAACCGCACATCATCTAGTTTTAAACGTAATTGTGGACTGTAAATCTGGAGATTGTTGGATGGGATCATTCCCCTGATGCAGATCCGAAACGCATGAGGGTCCCAGAAAGGTGGCGTTGGGAATGGCAACAATCCTTTGAAAGATAAGCACAATCTCTAACACCCTTTTTGAAGAAAAATGTAAAGGATGGTTAGATGAAAGTGTTATGCAGTCAATCGCTGATTTTTTGGATATTTAAACTTTTCTTCAAATTTAAAATAATTTAAAAAGTGGAAACATATCTATACGGTCGTTGATGTATTTTTAGCAACGCTTTTTGGTATAAATTAATCCAGAAGTGTTTAGCTATTCAAATCTGAGACCGTTGTTTCCACTTGTATAGAAAGTGTAATAATCTACTGCAAAACAGCCTAAGCCATTTTTACTTAATTTTGGAGGGATTGAACATTATTGTTTATAGGATGCTTCTTAATGTGGCACAGAGTTTCTCATGGTTTAAACAGTCAAAAGCCTTGCTGTAGTCAATAAAACACATATAGATATCCTTTTGGTATTCTTTAGTCTTTTCAAGGATCCATCTCACATTCACAATGATGCCTCTAATTCCTCGCCTTTTCCTGAACACTGGTTGCACTTCAGGCAGTTCTTGTTCCAGGTATGGCTGTGGTCTCTATTGAATGATCTTGAGTAGAATCTTGCTGGCATATGGAATCAGAGCGATTGTGCCAGCAAGATTCTACAGCCAGTTGAATCACTTTTCTTCAATATTGGTATAAACACAGATCTTTTCCAGTCAGTTGGCCATGAATTAGTCTTCCAAATTTCCTGGCAGAGCCTTGTAATTATGGTAACAGCTGCATCCCATTGCTATAATACTTCATTGAAAATGCCATCAATGTCTGGTGCTTTGTTCTTGGATAAAGCTTTCAATGCTGCTTCAACTTCTTCTTTCATCACCAATGGTTCCTGATCATAAGGTACAGGTTGAAATGACTATTGGTCCACTTGATATTTATGGTGCAATGACTCTGTATTCTTTCCACTTTTTCTTGATCTTCTCAGCATCATTCAACAAGGATCCTTGAGCATCTTGTAACATTCCAATTTAAGGCTGGAATCTTTTCTTTAACTCTCGTAGCTTTAGGAAAGTCGATCTTGTTCTTCCTCTAATAGTTTTTGTTTTTATTCCCTTGCATGCATCATTGTAGTACTTCTCCTCGTCTTGTCTTGCTGCACATTGGAAATCTCTGTTAAGTACTGTGATTGTCTCTCTTCCTCCTCTGGCTTTAGCTTTTCTGCATTTCTGGGCAATTTTCAGAGTTTCCTCAGTCATCCATTTTGGCCGTTTTTGCTTTTTCACCTTTTGTAGAGACTTCTCACATTCTTCCAACACAACCTTCTTGATGCCATTCCATAGCTTTTCTGGAGTTCTGCTATTTGTATCTACAGCCGCAAATCAATTTTTAAGGCAGTCTTTAAATTCCAGTGGTACCTTCTCAAAGTTATATTTTGCTACATTCATGAGTAGCTTGCTCTTTTTCAATTTTAGCTTGAGTTTGCATATTAGTAGTTGATGAACTTTACCATTGTCAGCTCCAGGTTTGTTGATGTTATACAGCTTTTCCATTATTGATTTCTACAGATATAGTCAATTTGATTTTTCTACAATCCATTGGGTAAAATCCATGTGTATAGTTAGCGCTGGTGTTGCTGGAAGAAGGTGTTTGAGATGAATAGATCATTCGTCTTGCAGCATTCTATCAGTCTTTTTCCAGCTCCATTTCTGTTGCCAAGTCCATATTTTCCAACCATTTTGCCTTCTTCTTTGTTGCCTTTGTTTTTGTCCGGGAACTCTTACCAAATTTTAATAAACATTAGGGCACACCCTATATTACACACATTCTTACTAAGCACAAATAGAAGCAAGACTCCTTCTTGGTATACATAGAGAGTCCTAAATGAAGGTCCTGCTACCTAAGAGGATCTCCTTGATATAGAATAGGAAAAGACCATAGTGAGTCATACCCTATGAGGGTCATTTTAAAAGGCTTAGTTGTGATTTGGATGTCTGAAGATGTGCACATGAATGTCCAAATCATGGAATATTTCCAGTGAACCAATGTATTAAATCCCATTGACAGTAATCCCACGAGGTTTGTGCTATTAAAATTAAACTGTTTTAGTAGAATTGGCAATTTAAAACCATCATGAGTCATACAGTATATACTCAAAATTGGCAGTCTTTTACCACCTCAATTCATACCTCTCTGCTGGATGTAGATTTTCAGTGGATGATGGAGTCCAATTATTTTGTATTTTAGTAGCACAAACCTAGTGAAGGAAAAGAATTGCTATATAAAATCTGATCTTTTCAGATTTTTTTGTCAGTGTCACATGATGTAGCTATATACTCTTTAAGTTTTCAGTCTGAGCTCCTCTTCTGCTGGGACATGGAGTGATGTGAAGAAAACACTTAGGGGCATGTTTACTAACTGTTTATTGGGGTGGAGTGGGGACTGGGCAGGCATAGACTGTACATTCTTGTTAGCACATGGTACATATTGTGTGCTGTCAATTTTGCACATAATGTTTTCCCAAGAGGAGGCGTAACGTGCACCCGCATTAATTCAGAATGAAGTTCTGGTGCAGTAAAGAAATTTTCAGTGTGGTAACTGTAGGGGACATGTTGACCACTCCCCCAACAGCACACATCGTTTGCATTTAGCATACATTAGTTTTTACTTCTGATGTGCTGTAAATGCAAAAATGTAGCACACTTTAGTAAGCATGCCCCTTACTTTCCTAGCACATGAGGATGAAAGAAATGGAGAAGTCTAAGACAGTGGTTCTAAACCCTGTTCTGAATAGTTACCCAGTATGGTTTTCAAGATAGCTAGAATGAATATGCAAGAGATGGATTTGTGTATATTGGAGATCAAGTGTGGTTGTGGGAGGAGTGGCCTAGTGGTTAGGACAAGGTACTTCAGGCCGGAGGGCTGGGGGTTCAAGTCCCACCTGGGGACAGCAATCTCAGGCCGGAGGGACTGGGATTTCTAGTCCTATAGGCACTCCTTGTGGTCTTGGGCAAGCCACTTAACCCTCCATTGCCCATGTTCCCTGTAAGTATTAGCGTATGTGTGTCATATCCCCTTGTGTTAAATGTATCTCCCAATTGACCACTTTGACCCGGTGAAAAGCGGGATATAAATACAGCTAAATAAATAAATAAAATAAATATCTACCTCATGCATAATCATTGTGGCTATCATGAATAACAATCAACCCACTGAATGTGTCCCAAATCAATACATCCAAACAAAAAAACACTAGGACACCACCGTTATCTTAAATTCTAAAATTTAAATAAACCTCAAGGAGACATCAAATGGGTTAAAAGCCGAGAGATTCTCTTATTTATGTTCGCTAAACCCTCCCTTTCATCATCTGTCTCCCGAGCTGTTTTATAATAGTAAATATCCAAATTTGTGCTACATATGAATCACAACCAAAAGTGACAAATCACTGTTGGAATGTAACACTCAATATTCATAGAGGGGCATGTTTACTAAAATGCGCGTTAAGCCTCAAAAGGTACCATGGGAAGAGACGTAGACCATGTTACCATGAGGAGACGCACCACAACTCGCTAAACAGCAAGCGCACTTAATGCGGCTGCATTTACCAGCACCCACTGAGGGGCCCGTAAGCGCACCTGCACTAACAGCAACATTCAACTTTAGTACACATCATTGATACCCGTGCTGTGATGTGCTGTCAATACCTGCACTCCGCCTCTAAACCACCTAGTTATTGCCCTATCACTCGCTAAGAGGTTTTACCATGCTGCTCTGCGGTAACAGCACAGCTGGACTAGCATATGGGAAACCCCATGTTGACCTTATAGCACTTTAGTAGACATGCCCCATCATGTTCTCCTCTACCCTGTTAATTTGTGAAGTTCCTTTCCTCTTCTTACATGTGAATTATATTTGATTTTATTGTAAACTGCTCTGTCTGCATAGCCAAGGGCGGTATTTCAAAACCTAATAAAACATAACCATACTTAGTTCTCCGTGTGTTCACAATTTAGCTTTCCAAGCATAACTGGGGTCAAAGGGAGTACAACATAAAATTGCTGTTAGGGGGAAAGAATAAAGTTTCCCAAGTCTCACTGAGTATCTTCACATTGGTGATCCCATTGTATAACATCTATACTAAATCTCAGCGAGGCAACACAACAATTGAAGTATGGTAGGAAAGACAAAGAAAATTACGTACTGGCTGCACGTTGCCCATGACAAAAAGGTGCCTACCTGTAGCCTCCGCACTAGGGCTAACGATGGTGGGAGCAACAGTGCAGACACTGCAGATGTAGATAACATCCCTGCTATGGATAAAGGCCATGGTGAGCATGTTGATGGACCCACTGTGGCAGGAGACAAACTACAGAAATTAATGAAGTAGTTAAGAGGATTAACTACAGTTAAGTGGACTTCTGCAGATAAAGAGGAGATAATGTTCTGCTACTTTTATGCTACAAACTCTATATTTAAACCAAGAGGGTATACAAAGAGACGCCACCAAAAAGAAAGAAGAACATTGCCACAAGAAAAACTGCAAAAAGCAACTGATGCAAAATTAAGATCTTCAATTTCATAGACAAAAGTAAAGAAGTTTGTGAACGATAACATCTTGAATTAACTAAGGGCTTCCTTGGAACAAGAAATACAAGGAGGAGGAGGAGACCTAGGTGGGAGTACCAGATGAAGGGCATACACAGAAAAAGAAATAGTTGAGGTAGAGATGGATGGAACTGCAGGAGAGTGAGATCAACAAAGGGTAAATCAAGAAATCAACTGAAGAGGAAGAAGAAAGGAAGGAGAATGACCCAGAGGTGGAGGAGTTAACAATCAAGCTCATAGTCCACATGGAAAAAGATGAATATGCTGGGTTCCAGGCAAGGGAAAAAATTATCCAAATTCAGAGGGTCACCATGAGTCAACACCGACTTGATAGCACATAACAATAAAAGGTTAAAAGTATCATAAATAAGATGAATAAGGCCATAACCTGTATAAGGAACCATTTACTGACATCACAGAAATAATTGAATACAATAATGTGCAGCTAAAATTTTTACTGAAAGAATAATACCAATTACAGTGCAGGGCCAGAAGAAAAAGAGAACAATAACAATACCTCCTTGGAAAAAGTGCATCAAAGGAAAAATAAAATCAATGCATTTAGAAAGAGCAAACATCAAGCCTATGGAATGGCCTGCAGTAACTACAAAAGAGCTGGAAAGCAGGTTAAAATGAGTCCCAAACTGGAAGAGCCCTAGCCCAGATGGAGTGACCAACCTTTGGCTAAAACAGTTATCATCACTCCACCAAGACCTGGCAAACTACAAAAACCAATTGATCAAGCAGCCGGACTAACACTACAATGGCTTACAAAAGGAAGAACATTTTTCCTTTCAAAGGGGGACCTAAAGAACATTCCCAAAAATTACAGACCAATAACATGTTTGCCTACAATCTATAAACTTTTCACTGAGATAAATGTAGGCAAAATATATGATCATATGAAGTCCAATGACATCATGGCAATAGAGCAAAAGGGCAATTAGAGGGGAGCGTATGGAACCAATGTTGAATAAGAAGCAGAAAGGAGTAGGACTCATGACACGCTATGGAAGTGGCAAAAGGCTTTATTGGATATCCAGAGGTCACTTCCCTACACATGTTTTGGCAGCTGCATTCTTCATGGACTTGAAACCTCATAAAACAATAAAAGTACACTTTAAAATCATAAATACATAAAGCAATATAAAGAGAAACAAATGTAAAACCATAACTTAAAAAAATAAGATAGTGTATCAGGGATATGTAAAAAGACAAAAAACATACAAACCAAATTAAGTTCACCATGACAATGTACAAAACTACACTCTTTTTAAAGTATGAAGATGATCAGTGAATCATTCCTAACATTATGATCCAGCGAGGAATATTTCAGGGAGATTCCCTGTCACCACTCTTGTTTTGTATGGCGCTTAATCCAATGAGTACTCTAATCAACTCTTTGAGATACGAATTTAGCCTGAATCCTAAAGAAGGTAACAACCCAGAGGTAACTATTTGTAGGCAACTCAGAGCTAACTATTTGTAGACAATCTAAAGCTCTACAGTTCCAGCGATCAACAATGAGCAGAGCAACTCCATGTGGTGAAAAGCTTTTCTGATGACATCAGGATGACTTTTGGCTTTGACTGATTTCAAAACTGTCAAATCATGGTCTGATGTCTTATGCAGGTGTGAAGCTTGTAATTTAGCAAAATCCACCATCAAAATCATTAAATCTGTTCATACTTATTTAAAAAGTGATTCCACCGAGAAGAAAATTCAGAATTATCTGAAAATAAATGGAGCTCTTCATGTATATGTAAAGCTTGAGGAATGCTATGCACTCTACAGTATTCAATCAGGATGTCGCAGGGGTATGTTTACTAAAGCGCATTCGGCTTTTTCAGCTAATGCGATGCTTTTATGCAAATAGCGCTGCAGTTGCTGCAAACACAGTGCACTATCTTTTGGGGACTTGCACAGCATTTCCCCAGCAGATAACACACTGAATTGCAGAGATCCTGGCCTCACAGCACCTCAGATACACTTAACAATACCCATTGAGGTGGTGCTATCTGCATCCGCTCTGTCTGCGACTTTGAGAGTTACCATGCGCTGGCGATGCCTTTATAAACCCACTGACTCACTGCCCGTTTCCCGCCCACTCTGGCAGTTAATGTGTTTTGTGTAGATAGAGCAGTAAATCGCTGCAGTGTCTGCATTTTCCCCACACTATCTGTTTATATGGCCAAATAGCAGATGGTACAGCTTAATAAGCATACCCCCTAGTGTAATTCTGTTTGAATTAATTGCCTGTTTAAAGCCATTAATTCTGATAATTCAGATCATTCAGTGGCTTCAGCAGGGAAGAAAGGGGTAGAAACCAAAAAAGCATTGATATATTCTTGCGAATTACCGAATGTTTGAGTGCTCTCTCCTTCAGCCGTCGTAATGGAAAACCATTATCAACCTGCTGAACATATTCCAAAACAATATATCCAATCCAAAAAACACCAGGACACCTCAAGGAGATATCAAATCAGTTAAAAGCTGAGTAATTACATTTGTTTATGCTCATTAAACCCTCCCTTTCGTCATCTGTCTCCTGGGCTGTTTTATAATAGTGAATGTCCGCGTTTGTACATTTTACCGCTACTTAGGAATCACATCCAAAAGTGAGAAATCACCATTGGAATGTTACAGTCCATATCCATATAATGTTACACAGATACTCAATCCTCCCTTTAGTCACAACTTAGCTCTCCACATGATCACACTCACCCGCTGGGACCAAGGATAACCCTCTTAAACACCATTATGCAATTCAAAAAGTGCTTCCAACTCACTTAGCAAATAACATCTATTTAATATCCACTATTTCAGAGGCAAAATAATTCAGATTTAGAAAAATCTGATGCACAATTGTCAGACAGTTTTAGAAACTGCTACCATAAAAAGAGAACCTGGTCCGACAAAAAAAAAAAGCCTCCAATCAAATTTCAAGATTTTCAAAAAATATTTTTTTGTCGGAAAAGCTGTCACAGTTTGGAGGACTCCACCTCCTACCGCTGTGGCCCATCCATTTTATTAGAAAAACTTTTAATTAACAGTTAGTTATTTACTTAGCTGAAAAAGGCTGCTGTAAATCTTCATCAATCGACAATTGGAACGACGTGTCACGTTTCGGGGATAATTCAGTTTTCCCCTGCCTCAGGTCCAGTCGTCAAGAAGTGTATAATCTAGCCTTCTTAAAAGGGCTAGATTATACACTTAAGAAGGCTAGATTATACACTTCTTGACGAATGGACCTGAGGCAGGGGAAAACTGAATTATCCCCGAAACGTGACACGTCATTCCAATTGTCGATTGATGAAGATTTACAGCAGCCTGTTTCAGCTAAGTAAATAACTAACTGTTAATTAAAAGTTTTTCTAATAAAATGGATGGGCCACAGCGGTAGGAGGTGGCGTCCTCCACACTGTGACAGCTTTTCCGACAAAAAAATATTTTTTGAAAATCTTGAAATTTGATTGGAGGTTTTTTTTTTTGTCGGACGAGGTTGTCTTTTTATGGTTCAGGTTTTTGACCTGGTTGGGTATTTTTGTATTGCTTTTAGAAACTGCTACAGTATTAGCTAACCTTTGCTGCAGAATGTACCAATGAGCTGCCAAAGGAAACTGGAAAATACCGCTAAGAGCTGCAAACATGTGGAGGGTAATTCTGTAAAGATGCTTAGTGTTGATATTTGTTCCTGTTCTATAAAGCAGAGAACACCAAGGAAAGAAGAGGAACAACAACCCTCCACAGAAATCACAGAAGTCACAAGAAAGTGAGAAAGTAGATGCCAAAGGCATACCTGAGAAGCGTTTTTTGAGCTTTCAACTACTGACTCTTGTTACAATCTCCTGACTGCTATTGGAGTATATATGCAATTGCATCTTAATTGGCTGACTGCTGAAACTTGGCCAAGTCGGGTCTGTATGCTGAAACTTGGCCAAGTCGGGTCTGTACCTGTGAAGGTTTTACAAAATTAAAGGTTTCTATGTTTTAAAGAGGCGTGGGTGTGGCCATGTCCTCCCTGCGCTGTTCTAGTGACTCCTCTTCTATAAAGTACAAGATGTACCTACTTTACTTTATAGAAAAGGGGCATAAGTGGTGAGATGTATGTGCCAAATCTAGGCATGGCCACTTATACCAACCTTAAATTTGGTGTAATGCATGCCACTAGATTTGTAGGAAATGCACATAAGTTATAGTGTTCTAGAACTTACTGTACATGTGCAAATTTGCACTCCACCCCTCTACTCACTCACTCCAAAAACGATGCCCCATCGCCCTGAAGCACGTACTTACAGAATAGCGACTGTGTGTAACGCCCATCTGCGCACATAAGTCCATTAAAATAGGTGACCTGCAAGCATTAATGGCATGCAAATGTCTGCGGCTCATTATGGCATTACCTTTGTCTTGTGTATACGAAGCAACTGTTACTATTGCTAGGCTTATGGATGTGTATTGCCAAGCCACAGTAGAGGGAATATTCAGCGGTGGAGATTATGCCGGGGTCATACTCCACCACTGGTATTGAATATCCAAGTTGGCCAGATTGCACGGAAGCTAACCGGGCAATGGTGATAGTCATCCGCTGGCCAGTCAGCTTCAGCAGCTAAAGTTAGGACTGCCTTTGAGGTGCCAAACATTCGCCGCTGAGGGATCACCCGCTAGCAGCTGAATATCGCCGCTAGCTGGTTATCCATGGGTGTTGCCTCCGACCCGCCCCTGGAACACCCCGAGGCTAGCTGGTTAGCACTGGGGCATCACATGGAGGCACCCGCAGATATTCAGCCACAGTAGTGCCACTGAATATGCTGCTCACCGTGATTAATGCCCCTGATTTGGTTCACAGCATTGGAATCCTAGGCAAGTCTTAAGCCTTATGTCCCCCTGGCCATCAGAATCTATTGTTTAACCTTGAATGCCCTGCACATTGCTACTCCTCAGACGATGCTGCCCTAGGCGGCCACCTTGTTTGCCTGATGATTGGCCCAGTGCTGCCCCTAGCGTAAGATTACAGACTCTTTAAAGAACCAAAGATCACTTAAATATAAACCACTTTTTTGCCACATAATTTTCTACCTGACTCGCATGGCAAAATTCCATTCCCTACCTACTGGAGCTCTGTCTAACCATTTTATGTTCCAGGAATGTTGCACAGGAAACAGACCTGAATAATAGGGAACAATAATCTAATTATTAATCATTCAAGTATTACAAGAGGCATGCCTTACACAGTATGCATAATTGTATTTGTCAGTTTGAAACATGAGCAAGCTTTCATGTTTGCTTCAGAAAGATACACAATTGGTAAAACTCAGGAGTCTCATCTAAAAACTGCAGTTGTACAATTTTAATTTTACATTAAAGCATTATTCTCAAGATATTTTTGCACCTAGCACAGTTTTTTCTCCTAGCACAACATAAAATTCTCCAGAGCTTCATTAGCATTTTATAAGGTCAACGAGCACTTAAAATTTTAAGAGCCCATTGCTGTGGGCATGTCAGATTTCATTTATCGTGGATAATGTTTCACTGTTTGCATCCTAAGTTGCTATTCAGATTCATTTGTACACTTTTAATTTTTATTTGAAAATGAATCTCCGAGTGGTTGTGTGATGGGTCATTAAAGGGGACATCCTTTGAGCAAAAACACTGCATAAAAAAGAACAATGAATATTTATGCTTCATTAAGATGCCTCCTTGTTCTCAGTTGTTGGACTGTGAAGAGTTGCTCCAGATGCCAAGGGCAGTGTTTACAGTGGGAAAGACAATAAAAACAATCAGAATGACGGGGGCATGACATGGCCTAGTTCATGGGGAAATGGACTGGAAGGCGGAGACCTGAGGTCAGGTTATGGGGATGTGGCCTGTTGCTGCCTCTCTCTAGGAACCTGGGATGCTTTCTAAGTCTCTGGTTTTTGGAGGACAGAGTTTTGTTGCACTTGCATGCACAGTTTGTCAGATGGTACCCTGGCAAATGGAAATAAGTAGAGGAGACCATATAAAAGACAAAATAAGAGCAACCTATAATGTATAACAATAAGTTTGCACAAATACCAGGACCTATGAAAAGCAGGCATTTGTTAATCATGGGCCAGGTGAGGAGTAGCCATGGAGAAAGGTGATAGACAAGGGAGAGTCACCCATTGCTTCACTGATACATCTTGCAGGCACTGCTGGACTCTGCAGACATGCCCAGGAATCTGAAGGCTTACTATGCAGCATCCACAGAAGCTGACATTTTCTGTTTTAAAAACGGAGATACTGTATTTGTTTGCATTTCAGTACACAGTCACAATGTGCAGAACTTTCTAGATTAATTGGGGTCATCGTCTTTACAATGTCAAGTCTTCTGGATCCTCTTAGAGACTGCCAGGACACCTATTCTGTCTCCAACCTCCACTTTCCATGTCTTCTGCTTAATGGATTAATACTACAGGGATTCACAGAAAGTGAGAGATGCTGCAGGAAGTGAGCTGACTGTGTTCACCTTCGGTCTCTTCCTCTGCAGAAGAGTCACAGAGAGGAGAGAGAGCCGCTGTAGGGCCAGTGGGAATTCTGTGTGCTCGGCTGTCTACCCATGTCACCAGCCACTATCTGCGCGGCCTCTAATTTTGGGATGCAGGAGGACATGGATCACTGGAAGAAGAGGAGGCGAAGACAGCCCAGAAGGGATATTGACGGAGAGTGTAGGAGAAGAGTAAAGAGGGAACTTTGGGATAGAGAGAGGATTCTGGAGAGCCCAGAGTGAGCATGAGGATGGGAGAAGCAAGGCAAGAGAGCATGGAAAAGAAAGCACTGAGGGAGTTTTGGGAGAAGCGGGGAGAGGACAGAGGGAGGACTGGAGTAGGAGGGCATGAAGTACTTGAAGTAAAGGTAGAGAAAAGGTAAAAAGGGGGCACAAGAGAAAGTGCTGAGTCAGAGTGAAAGGCGGGGAGCAAGAAGGTTGGAGGAAACAATGGAGATGACAAGGAGGTGGGAGCTGAGGAATTCATAAGAAGGAACAGAATGAGTGAGGAGAAAGATGAGGGAAGCGTTAAGTGAAGATGTGGTGATGGAGGGAAGAGAAAGAGAAGCAGAGAAGAGAAAAAGATGGAAAAAAATAACTTAAAATAGAGCATATGTGCAGAGATAAATGGAGAGAGATGAGAAAAGGCAAGAGACACAAAGAAGAAGAGTAAAACTAGGAAAAAGCCAGTGATGGATAAAAAGCAAAGAGCTGTGCACCAGGTTTTGTAGAGTGCCTCGACCACTATGGGGGTTATATTAGAAGCCCTGAGCATGATTTGCATGTGTGAAAATGAACCTTTGCACGTGAAAACCACATCCATACGTCTATTTTAGAAAGAGCTGAAATTACACATGTCCAGTCCAATCACATCCATGTCACACGGGCATTTCAGATGTGTGTCGGAGGTACAGATTGGAAAGAGCTACAATTACAGGATTTCCACTTGGGTGATAGAAATTATCCATGTCTGGATTTATACCAGCTCCCTAGCACATTTAGACTTTTAGAAAGTGCTCATTTTAACCAACCCTTTTTAGGAAGGAAATCTCCTTAAACCCCTAATGTTCATTTCCCCATCCATACCTTACTTTGGTAGACTTTGCAGCATCTAAAATTTCTGAAGAGGGCAGAACATTTAGGTTTGCAAAATGAATTGGATGCACGTGTGTGTGCCGACATTTAGATGTGCGTGTTCTGAAATGGTGGAACATGCACGTGCAAATTGCCGGGATTCCCTTGTTGATATTTCCCACATGTATGTTTCTAAAATTTCATCCACCACTGCATATGTCTTCCCGCCATTCCCATGTATGCTTGCACTTCCTGGTCTATTCTGACAAGCACGTTTATAGCAAGAGCCGGGGATCTCTCAATTTTAGAACAGACTTGCACATTTCCACCCTTCCCTTTAAAATCGGCATAGAATTTGAAATGAATTCATTTGGACAATGTAGTGACCACATGAACAGCCTTTCCGAAAAGCCCTTTCACATTAATAAAGTGGTTCATCATTCACTGAAAATCATTATAGCCCAGTCTTTAGAGGGTAGTTTTATAACAAGGTGCCTAGGTTAAGTGGGCTGGAAGGTGTCTATTTTGTCTTTATAAAACGCTAGTGTAAATCCTACAGAGATCGCACCTACAATGCAGGCACAGACATCATCTCTGCTCGAGAGGAAGAGTAAAGGTCTACTCCTAGATTAGTGAAGTGCGTGTGTAATTTAAGGCATTTTATCATCTACAGGTGTACTTTATGACTCCATCCAGACCACACCCCTGCCAATGCTTACAGTAAAAGTACACACAGGGATGCCATCGCCAATACTCTTATACCTGGCATAATTCTTTGAGAACCATTTTATGTACTATATATTGCCACATGATGCAAAAACAGCTATTAACTTAACTCCTTAGAATCAAGCTAACTTCAGAAAATGGGTGCCACAGACAATACCAGATCTAAAATATTTGGGGTCTAAAACCAAAATGTTTTTAATTACACTTAGAATGACCAGTCTGCCTCAATTCACAATCTTTACAATTATTTTTGAGAGAACACACAGAGGACGCAGTACGGACCAGAAGGGGACTATTATTCCTGTAAATCTTAAAGTATTAATGTTCCACATTGACAGTGGATTTATTTTTGGCACTGAGAGTAATCCCTTGGCAGCTATATCATTTTCTACTTCTGTCCTAGCATGCTTATTGCTACCTGTGCAGCCATTGTATGAAGGCTTATCACTCTGAGATCATGATGGCTATTACAATTTTTCTGCTGCTTTCTGTCTTTATTATGACCCTATGAAAAGAGACCTTAGAAATATTCCAACAGATTTTAGGCATTCTGATACAAAATTTAATTTCATACCAACTGCCTAAAATGGATTTTGACCCTCGGGCTCGCACCTTGCTGCGATAGTGAATATACATTATTTATATCCGCATCCAATATCAAACTAAATTGTAATAACCTGGGATCCAACATGCAGTGATTTCTAAGTGCCCAGCATTCGCATCACTCCTTAAGTTTTCTTAGATCACTTATTCTGCCTACGCTTTGGAGGCATCCACTCTGTTGCAGATCCTTGTGTCCTCTGCAGAAAGACAGGCCTTTCTTTCTAACTCCTTTGCAAAGTCATTCACAAAGATACTTACCAGAACTGACCCCTTGAGGCACTCCACCAGTCACCCTTCCTGAGTAAATTCCACTTACCACAACCCTCCAGCGTCTATCACTCAAGCAGTTTTTCCGGTCCATTCCAGCACCTTGGGACCAATCCCAACTGTTCATTTTATTCATGAGCTTCCTATGTGGGGCAGTATCAAAAGCTGTTGAAATCCAAGAACACTAAATCCAGAACATGCTATTAATCTAATTCTTCTATTTTCTTCAATCAGATTTGTGTGACGTGAGATCCTTCTAACAAAACCAAGAAACCTCAGATCTTGCAACCCATCGGTTTATACTGTAGATGCTTCACTATCCTTTTCTTTATTCATTTTCCAATCACTGAGGTCAGGCTAACTGGCCTATAGTTTGCATCCTCCTCTCTGTTGCCACATTTATAAATTGGGATAACAGCCATCTTTCTACAGTTGCACAGATCACTCCTGTTTCCAAAAATCTGTTGAACAGATCCGTCGTCAGACCTGCTAGAACCTCTCTGAGCATGTGACTGTATTCCATATGGTCTTCTGCCTTTTTCCATCTTCAGTTTTGCTCTCCTCTGTAAATGACATCTAGCCCACTTGTATATATATCAGCATTGGTCCTTTTCCACTCCCTTCTTCAGGTAAAACTAAAGAGAAGTATCTGTTTATCATTTCAGCTTTTTCCTCGTCACATCCATGTACTGCTCCTTGTCCCCTTCTAAACTTACAATTCTATCTCCAGCCTTCTTCCTTTCACTCGAATACCTAAAACAAAGTCTTATGCTTTGCATTACTCTTTAGCTATTTTTTCTTCCTTGTGCACTTTTGCCATTCTTTTGTTGTCCCTTTCAGCTTTACCAGATATTTCGGCCTGTATTCGATAAGAATGCAGGCCATCGGCATTTTGTTAAACACTATCATCACGGTTGAATATAATCCAGGGGCCTAATATTCCAAAGCAGTTCCACGGTTTACAGACCTGCCTCTAAGCGGGATATTCAATAGCACTAACAGGGATAACCGGTCAGTGGCGATATTGAGCCACTGCCCAATTATCCCTCGGCAGCGAAAGTTAGGCGCAGCAAAAGCAAAAGCTGTCCTAATTTTTGCCGCCAAAGCTAACCAGGCAGCAACTGAATATTGCTGCTGCTTGTCTAGCTTCCGGCTTCCGTGGCAAACCCAAATATTCAATGCCGATGGATGGATGTGGTCCCGGGTGAACTCTTCAGCAGTAGGGTTGCCAACTTTTTCACCGAGAAAAACCCGACACCTGTGGCTCGCCATGCTCCACCCATTCTCCGCCCCTAGTCCCACCCCTGCCCCACCCCACCCCGCCCCCAGCCCCACCCACAAAAATTACCGAGGATACGTGTAGGCTAACTTCCTTGGTCAGATAATAATTAAACTGGGAACCCCAAAAGCCAAACATGAAATGTACAACACTGGAGAAATAAAAGTATAAAGTAATTTCCTCTTGCACTAAACAAAAACGCAAAGATGTTAGCAATACACACTTCCCAGACCAGACATATTCCAGTTAATAAATTCAAAATAAAAAGTATTTTTCTACCTTCTGTTTGGGCATTTTATTTTTCAGTTGCAATTGCTCCAGTCACTTTCTTCTGGTTTCTTCGTGTCTTCTGCGAGCTATCCATTTGTCCTTTCTTCTCTTTTAGATGTTTTCCATTCTCTCTCTATTTCTGCTTTAACATACTGATTGTTTCCCTTTTGCTCTTTCCCCCAATTCTTTCCTTATTCCTTTATCATCCATTTAAATTTCACCCTTCCATTCTCAAGCCCCTCTTACTCTCCCAATACCCAGCCAATCATAGACTTTTCTTCCACACAAAATATCTTTTCCCCTTCCATTCTCATTCTCCATCCATTCTAGTCCTCCCCCAAAATCAGTTCCCTTATAGTTCTAGACCCACCCAGCATCCACTCCCTTCTAGTCCCATTCTCCCATGCCCCACATCAGCCCATTTCCAGTCCTATTCCAGCTCTTCATCAGCCCATTTCCAGTGCTATTCCAGCTCTTCATCAGCCCACTTCCAGTGCTAGCCCTCACATCACAGGCCATTTCCAGTCCTAGCCCCCCCCCCCCATCACAGCCCATTTCCAGTCCAAGTCCCCCATCACAGCCTCTTTCTAGCCCTAGCCCCCCCCATCACAGCCTATTTCCAGTCCTAGGCCCCCCCACCATCACAGCCCATTTGCAGTCCTAGTCCCCCCCGCACCATCACAGCCCATTTGCAGTCCTAGCCCCCTAATCACAGCCTATTTCCAGTCCAAGTTCCCCCTCCCTCCACCATAGCCCATTTCCAGTCCAGGTCCCCCCCCCATCACAACAACATTTCCAGTCCAAGTCCCCCCCCCCCCCATTGCCCTTTTCCCGTCCCAGTTCCCCTCCTTACCGCCCATTTCCAGTCCAGGTCCCCCCCCCATCACAGCAACATTTCCAGTCCAAGTCCCCCCCCCCATAGCCCTTTTCCAGTCCAAGTTCCCCCCCTCATAGCCCATTTCCAGTCCAGGTCCCCCCCACCCATCACAGCAACATTTCCAGTCCAAGGCCCCCCCCCCCATAGCTCTTTTCCAGTCCAGGTTCCCCCCCCCATAGCCCTTTTCCAGTCCAGGTCTCCCCCCCCCAGCCCATTTGTAGTCCTAGCCCCCCCCCCTCACCCCCCCTGCAGTCCTTGGCCTCCCCCCCCCCCCCCCCCGACCAGCACCGTGGCTGTCTGAGGGGCTTCAGAGGGAGCCAGAGAAGCCCGCGCGAGGCCCCGGCTCCCTCTGTACAACTGCCAGCGTGAAGATCCTTTTCCTTCACGCTGGCGGTTGTTTCTGTGAAGCCGCGAATGCTAGGAAAGGTTAAAGGGCATTGCCTTTAACCTTTCCCAGCAATCGCGGCTTCACAGAAACAGCCGCCAGCGTGAAGGAAAAGGATCTTCATGCTGGCAGTTGTACAGAGGGAGCCGGGGCCTTGCGCGGGCTTCCCCGGCTCCCTCTGAAGCCTTCCGGTGTGCGGGCTGTTTTTTTTTTAACTCCGCAGACTTCTTCGGATCGGAAGAAAAGCCGTTTTTTTGCTCTGGCTGCTTCCGATCTTGCGGCCAGAGCAAAAAACCGGTTTTTCAAGGGCCGGTTTTACCTCTGCGCCGGCAGCCGGCCTGGCCATGGAAAAACCGGCCAGGCCAGCTGAAAACCGTCCGGTTGGCAACCCTATTCAGCAGTGATGGCAAGGCACTGTACTCGCATTAGCCACCACCGCTGAATATCGGACCCAGATATTTAGCACAGGTATTTGGATACTGGCCAGCATGAATATGCAGATTTAGTGGTCAGTGTAGCACTCTCTTGATAAGCAATCCGCAGAGCACTCAGCTTTTTAACTGTCCTAAGTTAAGTGGATTGCCGCTAAAAATCGCCACGATCCGGCTAAGGGCTGGCTCCGCCTCAGCTCCGCCCACGGACTGCTCCAGCACTATCTGGATAGTGCTGAGGCAGTCAGAGGAAATATTCAATGGCACAAGTCAGACAGTGTTACTGAATATCCCTCTTGGACTTATCTAGTTAGTAGAATAAGTGCTTTTGACTGCCGGCCCTTTATTTTTTAGATGTTTTGTAGTTTTTGAATGCTGATCTTTTGGCCATTACATTTTCAGGCACGTCTTTGGTTAGTTTGCTGAGTGCATGAAAATTTTTATTATTCATTTTGTGAGTCATGCTGTGCGTTCACCTTTTGTGTGTGTTCGTGGTGGTTGAAGGGGGGTATATATTGTCTGCATTTATTCTCACCAGCTCCTGAGGATGACTGATATAAGCAATTCAGTCTCTCTTGCTGGCTAAGGGCTAGAAGGGAAACGCTTCTGGGGAGATGGAGTCCTTGGCAGTAAGAGCACCTACTGCAAGGATGATCAAATCATCATGAGATTATCACCCCTGACACTGACTGAGCCACGTAGGAGATCCAAACCATATTCCTGGCAATGCATGCAGCGTCATTCATTTTATATCATCCTGGATCTTACATCCTTTAGCTTGTATTTATATTTCAGGTAAAAACAGGACAGAAAACTTCAAAAAGTCTTCAAATCTGTTTATTTGCACAATTTTGAAAATGTGCTTCTTTTTCCCAAAGATTTAATTTCTTGAAACTTCAAGAAAGGGGAAAAACCTCTAGAAACATTTGTACAGGCGTAGACTTCCACCCAGATCGATGTGATAAAGGTTGAACAAAAGTTCCATCATGCTTCATACAAAATATTTTGCACTTGCGATTTTTTTTTCTGTAGAATTCTCTTTTTCCTCCCTAAAGTTGTAAGAAATGAAACGTTTTTTCCGAACTGTGATGGCTTGATGTAGCTTTTTAGCTTTGCTCTCAAAAAAAAAAGGACCATTCTCACATGAAACAGTCATTGCTCTTATTTTTGGTGCCACAAACATTTTTCTAACATCGCATTTTCGAGGGCATGGTATTTTGCATTTCTTTTAGGGGACTGAATGGACAAGCAAACCTTGATTCTTTTCTTTCTGTTCTGTCCAGTAACTATCTGCACATGCACTGCTGCGGGGCACTGCTTGAGAAAGGCTGGCAGGATGGAAGGAATGCCCACTGTCTTTTCTGCGGTCAGCATCATTGTTGGCACTCTAGGAGTTATAGGTAGGTACATCAAAAAGGAAAGAAGCGATCCCATTCACAGATTTTATAACACTGTAATTTTAGCATGACAGTAGCATGTGGACTGAAGTAGGCACAGTGACTGGCACATGCTTTACCTTCTTACTGGGTCGGATTTGATATCTGCCAGAGTCAGTGGGAAACGGTTGCTTCCATACTGCTTTTTATGAAGAGGGAGTGGGGCTGTTTTTATTGGTCTTTTTGTTATGATGGGCAGGGGCTTGGGGTTGGGTCGATCTGTAAGATGGGATGTGGTATTATACTTGTTAATTGGTTAGGTATTTGTGGGAGATTGGGGATTCTGGGAGGTTTTGGGGGTAGCATAGGTGTGATGGGGATAATAGCATTCCTGTCGTGTTGAGTAGAACAAGGACGTGGGACAGAGTGGTGGGAGGCTTTGGCAGGAATGTGTGGTATGTACTATTGGATGTGGGAAGGCTGGGAAGTGTGAACAGGTGTGTATTGGTTTATTATATGTTCAGTACTTATTTCTAAAGGCAGATATGATGGAGGAGCGTGGTCTGGATGTGTTATGCATAACAGAAACCTGGTGGCATCAAGAGGATGAGGTAATACTTGTCGGTTTGCTGTCCTCCTGGTTTTTCTTATTGGCACTAAGCGAGGACTAAGGAGAAAGAGGGAGGAACGGTGTTTGCGAGAGATGTTCTAAGGATTAATGTGTGTGAGAGTCGGGGGGAGGGAGGGATAATGGAATATCTGCTAATGTCCATAGGACGATGTGAAGATAGGCATTTGCTTACTGTATACAGACTGCTGCGACTGGGTGGGACATCACTTCCCAAACTGATGAACTTTGTTAGGGCTTTGAGTGTTCATTATCATAATTTGATAGTGGTTAGGGATTTTTAATATGTGGATGAAGGGTGGTCAGAGTAGGGATGAGCAGGGGTTTGTAGGGATGATGGGTAATATGGGTTTTAGACAATGGGTGTGGGAGGGTTCTCAAGTGGCTGAGCATGTTTTAAACTTGGGGGGCTTTTTAGTTCTTTGGGTGTTTGCAAGCTATTGAGGGTGTGGTGTGGTCACATCATCAGTTAGTATTTACCTGATTGAGTTGGTAGGTACTGGCAGTGTGTTGAATTTGTGGAAGTGTGTGTGGTGAAGGATGAATGCGGAAAGAGAGGATGAAATGTTGGATGCTATGGGTGAGGTTGCGAAGGTATGTGTGGAGCTGGATTTGGAGGACCCTATAAAGATTCAAGAGTCTGGGTGCACGAGCACCTTCTGAAAAATGGATTGTGATGGTAGACAGAGGTATGGTTTATAGAACAATTACATTTATTGAGGCAACAGGTTCAGCAACTGAGTAGATATTTGCAGAAGTTTAGAAGGCAGGAGGACTGTTGCCCGTACCTTGCCAAGATGAAAGACTATTGGAGAAAGTTTTGGCAGGCCAAATGCAATTTTGTCAGTCAAATGTTGATGGTGCAGCTAATCACACATAGGAACTCTTCAAAGTGCTTTAATCTTTGACTGCTTCTGCGCCATTGAGACATAGGGAGTTGTCTGTACTGAACAACTGGGATTTTGCAGACTTTTTTAAATAGGCTAGCAAGGTGGTTTGTGATCTTCTGACCAATGGGGGTGTTGAACAGTGGGATGTGGACAGTATTGTTTTGTGGAACACAG
Organism: Ichthyophis bannanicus; assembly: GCA_033557465.1. Classification (NCBI taxonomy): domain Eukaryota; kingdom Metazoa; phylum Chordata; class Amphibia; order Gymnophiona; family Ichthyophiidae; genus Ichthyophis; species Ichthyophis bannanicus. The sequence goes on from CM066036.1 coordinate 42,432,195, forward strand.
GGATTGATGAGCTTCAAGTTACTAACGTAGGGGCAGTTGGGGGGTCCAGAGTCATTAGAGTTCATAGACCAGTGCTTGTTGTTGCAAATAAGGTCAGAGACCTATGGTACTGACCCTTGTCATTAGATTATGTGAAAAAGGGTCATGTAGCATTGTTGCAGGGGTTACTTTACATTGTGAATGGATCATTGAAGATGAGCTACATGCCTTGCAGTTTGAAGCTGGCTATAGTTCGTCTGATATTACAGGCTGATATTGAGGTTATGTCAGATTTGAATGATTTTCATCCAGTTTCATCAGCGGCTTAAGTTCCAGTGAGCAGCCCCCAGGAAAACCTTTGCTGAGGGCTCCTTATTATTACAGTGGTAGTGCGGCGCTACCCATTGTGGGCCCCCCTCATGCAGTGGCCCCTTCCCCATGCAGCAACAGTAAACGTACTGTTATCATTGCCACACTGCTCTTTGCAAGTTTTCCTCATGCCCAGCGACTGTTCCCCACTGGTTCGAAGTCTCGTGGTGCAGCCTCATGGTGAGGCTTCGGCTCAGCGGGCAACAGTCCCCAGGCATGAAGAAAACTTACAAAGAGCACAAGCAGTGCGGCAATGATAACACTAAGTTTGCCACCGGCGCCATTGTATGGGCCCATTCTCTGCCCAGGCCTCCCCCCCCCGCCCCCCCCCCCCCGCATTGCGGGAGTGGCTTAGGTAGAATTTACACCACTGGGTTTCATTGTTAACATTTTTGGGTAAGGTTATTGAGTGTGTCGTATTTTTGCAGTTAAAGGATTTTGTAGAGGGTCATACATTGTCTCAGACACGGTCAGGTTATCAGTTGTGTCTTAGCACAGAGACTGTTTTGTTAGCAATATTAGATTCTGCCAGACTGTGGACAGATAGGGGTTTGGACTATACAGTGATAGCACTATATTTTTTTTGCAACGTATGACACAGTCCCTCATCGATTATTATTGTGTAGTGTTGAGGCGCTGGAGGTATGTAGCATGGCATCATCCCAGATTCAATCTTTTCTGATGGATTGACATCAGCAGGTGCTTTGGAAGAGGCTGTTGGCAGCAGCATGGCCATTAACGGATAGGATTCCACAAGGATTGGTGCTATCGCCACTGCTGTTAAACATTTATATGGCCTCATTGGGTTGGCTCCTTGTCCGTATTGGGGTTGTGGGGCATCTTTATGCCAATGACATAACTTTGGTGGTGCCAATGGATTTCAATATAGATCTGGCAAGGAGTATTCTTTGCCCAAATGCTCGGTTGCAGAAGATAGCACGTTGGCTATGGAATCGTCACTTGAAGTTAACAAAGAAATGTGAATTATTATGATGTAGTAGAGGACAGTGTGCATTGCTTGTGTACACTGAGGAGATGAGACTAGAATCTAAGAACGTGATTTGCATCCTGGGTGTCAAGGTAAGTGGTCAGTTAGAGTTCGACACTCATATGGTTGGGGTATTGCAAAGGGCTTTTTGTACATTGGAACATTTTAGGAGATTACAATCTTATGTTAGTAGGAAGGATCTTCAAACATTTACCTATGCTTTGACTTCATTTTTCATTCATTATTGCAGTATGATACATCAGGGGCTCCCGGTTAGAAGGCTTCAATACGTACAGAACTCTGTGGCAAACATGAGCATGTTACCCCTTTACTGTAAGAGTTGCACTAATGCAGAGAATTAAGTTTAATGTTCTGTTTGCTATTTTTAAATGTTTACACATAGGTCAGCCTAAGTACTTTGCGAATTTACTTTGTCCTTATGTCCCAGTCGCAGCTTGCGACAGTCACAGCAGTGTCTTGGAAGTGCCATGGCTTCCTCAGGTTCAACTGAATTTCACCCATCGTAGCAGCTTCCATTGTTCGTCACTTGCATCGTGGAATGCTTTGCCATCTGATGTTGAGGGGAAGTTGCATTTTCTGTGATTTTGGAAAAAGAGTGAAGGTTTGGTTGTATTTGGAGGCATTCAGGGAAGAAGGATGAATAGGAGAGTGGGGAAATGGGTGCATGGGGAATATTTGTCACTGTTGAGTTGTTTGTATTTATTTTGTAAACTGTTTTAAGCCCTTGATTAGCATGAGTGGGGTATCAAGTATGTTTAAATAAATAAATACTGCAATATTCAGCTATCAAGCCTACAGGTTCTTTATGCTCTAAATGACCATTTAACGAGCCTGTAGCAAAACCAGCTTTCAGTCAGATAAAGACAGACTTCTAACTTGCATCAGAAGAAGCCTTTACATTTATTGCATATGCAGTTGTGCATTTCACCCAGTTCTCCAACCAGCCTTTTCTCTAAAGTACATCAGAAACATATCTAAAGGCAAATGTGGAGCAGATGACGTTTTGCAACAAGACATGAAAGAGTTTCCAAGCAAGGAAGTAAAGAACAAAGCACAGTGTCACCCAGTTACCAACCTTAAGACACAGATAGGGAAGTGACCCGGCTAAGAGTCACCCGAAATTTCAGCCAAGGAGTTTCCCTGGCTCTGTTGCGTCTGCCATGTTCCTGTCACTCATGTAGAATAACAAGAGTTGTGTTAATGAGTCCAAGCAAAATCCCCTCAATGCATTTGTAAAAACTAGCCTGTGGTGTTTGTTTCTTTTTTGGCTAGGTTTCTTCTTGCTCATAGTCTTTGGACGGCTCTTTCTCCTGGGAAACAGCAAAAAGAAGACAGCAAGGACATCAGACACAACTCCTTTGCAGTCTGCAGTGTGAAATAAACCATCTTGGAATTGCTGAATTTTCAGATTACAAAACCCTCCCCCTGTAGAGCATGTTTAATAAAAATATTTTTCTAGAAGATTTGACAGTGTGTATTGCGTTCCAGGATGTCGCCTTTTATAGTCTGCAGCGTGAATGGACTCTTCTTTTTTGACAGCTTCCTCTTGCTCCTTTGGACTCCCAGCTCAATTGGACCCAGCCTCTGCTGGACAGTGGAGCATAAGTCTTCATTTGCAACTGCTAGAGCTTTTCCCAAAGACTGTAGGGTTTCAGAAGCTTTGGTCATGTCGTAGTGACGAGGACCATTGTTGTAATAACGGGGCCTAACTGAATCAAAGGGGGATAGAAAAGAGGGTATAAATCCTCAGACAGCTTCAATTAAAGGCTTACAGTGCCCGATCCCAATCCCAGTTCCAAAGGAAGAGGAAGAAAGAGCCAAGCCCAACGATAAAACAGAGTATTAGTCACAAAGAGACTGGTATTCAGCCAGCCCCAGATGGATAAAATTAAGCAGATAACTTTGTAGAGTCAACTTTATCCAGATATTCATCACTAATTAGTTGGCCAATTAATTTTAGACCTGCAGTCTGGTCGACCAGAATTACCTGGTAGCTTTGGTCAGCCAGTGTTGAATATGAGAGCTGACCAGCTGAGGTTAAACCGTTCTTCTGGAATGTTTGACTTAATTTCATCTAGACAACAATTTGCCCACACAAAATCAGCTGTCTCCGAAGAGGGAGGCTAATAACTGTGAAGATCTGCCTAACTAATTCCCAAAATCAGTCAAGCCCTTTCAATGGCGAATCCTAAGGGGCTGAATTAGCACGAGTTTGAAACTTGTGAGCATTAGTCATCAAGGCCACGCGTCAAATTACTGACTCTTTGCTCATCTCTCATAGACATTCATAATTCAATTACCATAAAGCATCAAAATAAACATTATCAAAAGGTTTGAGGCCTTGACAAATGGCACTACTGCTCACAAGGTTCAGATTTATGATGATTCAACCCATTTTTGTGTTTGTCACCTTTGTGTCTGTTACCTTGTATGCACATATTCTACATCAGGAATGATAAAATTGAAAGAAATTATACAATAGTGCTTATTATTTTCCACTAAAATGTTATTGGGCATGATAAAGGAATGTTTTTACTCTTGTTTTAGATGGGGCTTTCATTCTAAAGATGCTGAACAAGGGTCATTCAGTAAAGAAATCCATGAGAATGAGGGCACTAGAAATGAGGTTAGGAATTTAGTGAAAGGGGTTAGAAGGGGAGATTAAAATGATATAGAAACATAGAAACATGACGGCAGAAAAAAACACATGGCTTATCTAGTCTGCCTTTCCATATCAACTACAATAGTCCCATTTTTGCCTTTAGAGATCCTCTGTGTTTGTTCCATGCTTTTTGGAATTCAGATACTGTCCTCATGTCCACGACCTCCACTGGGAGACTATTCCATGCATCTACCATTCTTTCCGTAAAGAAATATTTCCCACATATTACTCCTGAGTCTATCCCCTTTCACTCTCATCCTATGTCCCCTCGTAGCAGAGCTTGTCTTCAATTGAGACTCTCCTGTGCATTTATGCCATGGAGGTATTTAAATATTTCTATCATATCGCCTCTATCCCATCTTTCCTCTAAAGTACACATATTAAGGTCTTTATCTCTCCTTATATGCTTCATAACAAAGACCATTAAACATTTTAGTAGCCACCCTCTGCACCGACTCCAACCTGCTTATATCCTTTTGAAGGTGCGGTCTCCAGAATTGCACACAATACTCCAAATGAGGTCGCACCAAAGACTTATACAGAGGCATTATCGCCTCCTTTTTTATGTCGGCCATTCCTCTCCCTATACACCCAAGCATCCTTCTGGCTTTTGCAGTTGCTTTTTCTACCTGTTTAGCTACTTTAAGATCATCAGACACAATTATACCCAGGTCCAGCTCCTCTTTTGTAGACAGAAGTAGCTTACCCCCTACACTGTACCGCTCCTTGGATTTTTACAGTCCAAATGCGTTACCCTGCATTTTTTAGTATTATATTTCAGCTGCCAAATTCTAGACCATTTTTCAAGCTTAGCTAGATCCCTCTTCATGTTCTCTACTCCTTCCTGGGAGTCTACTCTATTGCAGAGTTTGGTATCATCCGCAAACAAGCAAACCTTACCCGACAGTCCTTCTACAATATCACTAACAAAGATGTTAAAAAGTATCATACCAAGGACAGATCCCTGCAGGCATACCACTGGTAACCTCCTTCTCCTCAGAGTGAGCTCCATTTATCTGTACCCTTTGTCGCCTCCCACTCAACCAATTTCTAACCAAGACACTCACTTTAGAGTCCATCCCTAGGGTGCTCAGTTTGTTTATAAGTCACCTGTGCGGAACTGTGTCAAAGTCTTTACTGAAATCTAAATATACCACATCTAGGGCTCTCCCTCGGTCCAACTCCCTGGTCACCCAGTCAAAGAAATCAATCAGATTTGCCTCGCAAGACCTGCCTCTGGTGAATCCATGCTGCTTCGGATTCTGCAATCCGTTGGACTCCAGAAAACTCACTATTCTCTCTTTTAGTAGCTTTCCAATAATTTACTGACCACAGAGGTGAATTAACCAGCCTGTAGTTCTCAATGTCATCCTTACATCTGTTTTTGTGTAAAGGGACCACATGTGCCTTTCTCCAGTCCTCTGGCACCACTCCAGACTCCAAAGAGGCATTGAAAAGGTCAGACAGTGTAGCCTCTAGAATGTCCCCAAGTTTCCTCAGTATTCTTGGATGTATCCTATGGTTTTGTCTACTTTTAGTTTAACTAGTTCCTCATGAATACAGTCTTCTGAAAATCTTCGAGATCCACATCACTTCTGTTCCTGTTTGTGGGTGTTTTCTGAGGTCCTGCTCCTGGCCCTTCATCTGTGAACAGAGAGCAGAAATATTTGTTAAACAATTCTGCTTTATCCTCATCAGTTTCTGCATATTCTTCCCATGAACTCTTGAACCCTTTTATTGCATTGGCTACTTCTTCTTTTTTTACCTTTGCTTTCCAGACTACTTTGCTAGCTTCTCTAAGTTTTTCCAAATGTAGATGCCTGTCTTCCTCTCTCTGTGATCTCTTGTATTTTATGAAGTCCGCCCTCTTTTTCTTCATCTTTTTCAGCTACTTCTTTTGAGAGTCATAGTGGCCTCCTTTTCCTCTTACATTTATTTACCTTTCTAACAAAAAGGCTTGTTGCCCTTAAAATATCCCCTTTCAGTTTTGCCCACTGTTTTTCTACATCCCCAGCTGTTTCTATCCCACTAACGATTCTTTGAGGTATTGCCCAAAGTTAGTTTTCCTAAAGTCCTGATGAGGTCAGTGGCTTCAAAGAGTTACCCGTGAATGGGCAGCTAGAAGAAAGTCAATGAACTCTATTTGGCAGAGCCCGTGCCCTACACTATAAGCAAACAAAATAAATTCCCCCTTTCCAATATAGAAAAAAGACTTAGGGGTCTGTTTACTAAACGGCGCACTTGTACGGGGCGCACATGAGCGCTCTAAAAGAGGTATTTAAGTGCTCTTAAGCGCCCCGTACGAGTGCGCGGCACATTAACGGGTCCCGCAAGCGTGCGCCGACAACGCGCACATTTGCGGGACGGTAATGTGCGAAACAGGCGTGGAAAGGAGAAATGAGGGCGGAGGAAGGCCCCCTAGGGGCGGAGAGACGGGGTCAGTGGGCGGAATGTGGGAGGGGGGAGACTCGCCGCACAGGAGCGTGCCCGAATCTCCAAAGAAAATACCGCGAGTCCAACAGTCGCGTTAGAGGTGCTGGAAGGGAAAGGAAACCGTTTCCGTCAGCAATGTGCAGCACAATACTGGAAAGCCCAAATCCGTGAGCAGTGTGTCCCATGTGCACAGATCAACCTCGTTAATTGCACAGGGCACTAACCACACGGGCGCCGCGCACCTTTGCGCATCTGTCACTCACAGCTTCCCGACGGAACGCCCACTCCTTCTACGGCACCCGCTCTGCACCGCGGACCGCACACCACCGGCCTTTAGTAAACAGACCCCTTAGTTTTTAAAAAAGAACACCACAACCCCTTTAAGAATTAGCTTTTAAAAATAATACTCCTTTTGAGAGCTTACAGGCAGAGTATCACCTTGCTTGCAATGGAGTCAGTCAGGAATGCCAATTCCTGACAGACTCCATTGCAAAGCAACGTAAAACTCTGCCTGAAAGCTCTTAAAGGGAGTATACTCTTTTTTTGCACAAAATTTCCAGGTGAACTATAGCATGGTTACTGTAAGGATTCAATGAACACTACAAGATCTATGTACTACGTCTGTTTCCTGATTTGTCCCCTTTTGAGTCTATGGGAAGAAATGCTGAAAACATACACACTGTAAACACAAAATCAGAAAAAGTCTTTTAGTACATCTGGCCCTATGTAAACAAAATATCGTGCCTAGTGGCCTGCTCGGACCTTTTCTGGTGATTAAAATTGAGACATGTGACCACAGAACAGCTAACAGTTGATATTTGCCCTGGCAGGCTTGGTTGAGAAGTTGTGTAGAAGATAAACTTTTTTCTATAAATGAATAAAACCTAAGAGACAGTTGGTACACTTTTGTGTTTTCTTCAGATGCCAGTAATGTGCCAGGGAGAATAAATTTCTTTTGTGAAAAGTCTAGAATTTGTTGTGCTGAAATAATTAACCCATGAAACTCATAATTAAAGAAAAATCTACCCACCTTCTTTGTGGTGACTTTTTTGTCAAAACTTATGAAAGAGAATATTAATAATATTTCAATGTAACCTGATTATTATATGCCTTCGGTACAGAAGTGAAAAGCCGGAAAATGATCTGCAAATCAAGAGATGGTCGACTTCTCCCAGTAGGACACGGCATCACTAATTCCGCTCCTGCTAGGAAGAGGGGCTCGAGTAGTGCTCCATAGCACAGCAACAGGCATGCACTTGACATGTTGCTTGTAATTGGCTAGTATGAGTCTAAATTGAAACCCTCTGAGAAAAAAAAGCACACAAAAGCAAAAAAAAATCATTGGACCTTACTGGTCTTAGAACCCTGATGGTGGCTATTTTCTGCTGTGTGGCAAACCAGGGGTACAACTTCAGGGAGATAAGACTGCGACTTTCAGGTTTAACTCTCTGGGATTTCTGGGTTCCAGGTCGGGACCAGTTTAACTGAGAGGCTGTTGGCTCCAGAGATACACTCACATCTCTCCCTCATTACTTCCAATAACTTAGTCCAGGCTAGCTTTTATTCTGAATGAAAAGGTTTACTGAAAGTCGAGGATCAAAAACAGTATCAAAAGAATGGCAGGTTAACTGAATAACAAAATATAAAATTAGCAAAACATTGAGCGTCTTCTTACTGCAGGGACAGCCCTTGAGTCTAAGAATCCCTCTCCTTTACCCCTCCAATACCTTCTGGAACTGGATGCCGGCCTCAGATGTGATCACAGGTACTGCGCTCCTCTACAAACTGGTCCTCATCTGAATTCCAAGGGTCGTCCACTGTATCCTCTTCTTCCCTTTCTCCAGAATCAATGACAGAGGTTGTTCTCCTGTTGGATAATTCCTTAAACCTCCTCCAGCTACTGTGTGGGTTCACTGGCTCAGTTATCTAGAGGCTTCTCCTCCTCCCTTACAATATACTAGCTTTAGGAACCAAAGACACCTGTCACTATGGTGCAGTGGCTTAGCCAGCCAAAAACAAGAAACTGCCTTTGAGCTTGTTTTTTATACCAGCCAGGTTTTCTTCCAACTGATGCCTCTTTCTACCATTTACTCAATGGTCAGGAGTGCCCTCCCATGTTCTGGAACCACCGAGTTGCATAAAAGGTTACAAAACAATATTTTGGTAGATCCACTAGAGATCTCTGTTCTCCAAGCAAAGCAGAATCTTAGAAGTCTACATTTATACAGTAGTTAGCCTAAGAAAGGTCTATTCCAGTGGTATTCACTTACCCTACAATCAAGGTAGTTTGCATGCAAAGCTCATACATATTCATCAGGGATATCCTGAAAGCCTGGCCTGTTTATGGCGCTCAGGTACTGGATGTGAATATTACTGGTCTCTCCAAGTCATTCTCTTTTAGCTAAAAATTTGAATTGGTGATGTTCAGACTTCAGTCCACTGAAGACAAAGCAGAAACTCTCTTCACTGGGCTGGAGATCACTATTACTGTAAACCAGTTCCCTTCCCTTACTTTAGCCTCTCCCAGAGGTAAAAGACTACACATGTAGTCATGGATTCTACAATTACCATGATGCTTTCAGTATTATGCACAATAAATGTCACAGTGCATCACTACACAGTCCTGGATGACCACCGAGCTAGCCTGTTTTTCAGGATATTCACAATAAATATACATGAGATATATTTACATACAGCAACAAAAGCTCCTGATCTATAATATTGAAAGCAGCAGATAAGTCCAGGAATAACAACAAAGAATCCCTCTCTTCACCTGCTGCTACATATAGATCATTTACTAATAAATAATCATCATTTCTCTCCCATAGTCTCTCCGAGGAATATTTCAGGGTTATTCCTTGTCACCACGCTTGTTTTGTATTGCACTTAATCCTTTGCGTGAGCTTCTTAACACTTTGAGGTATGGGTTTAGTCTTAATGCAGAACCTTTAAAAGATGTGTTTAAAAGATCCCTGAACACCACAGAGGTACTGGGGATTGGAGGAGGATTGATGTGGTTCCTCTTCACAAATGTGGCAAAAGAGAAGAGGTGGCAAACTACAGGTCAGTAAGCCTTATCTCTGTTGGGAAACGTAATGGAGACGCTGCTAAAGAAAGGACAGCAGTTTTTCTAGAATGCAATAGATTGCAAGATCCGAGGCAACTATTTTCCTCATTTATATTTATTTTATTTATTTAAAAGCTTTTTTATACCGCGCTCTTTAATATCAGTACGGTTTACAATTAACAAATTTGCACGAGCCATAAGAACTGCCTAGTGTTTACATTGAACAGGATCAGTAACTTGGAGCCGTAACAGGGTGAACTATTTACAAATTAGCCATCAAAGCTGAGGCTGAGTAACTATTTACAAGATAGATGTTAGGCCCATACTGGATGGTTGAGACTGGGTCTTCTCGGTTAATACATTAATCATTATAGTCATTCTCAGTTATTACTTAATCATTGTAGTCAATATATCGGTATAACAGTTCTTACATTTATTTCATCTAGAAAGTTTATCTCCTTAGCGTGTCCTGCTGTGACATTGACCCAGTTGATACTGCTGTAATTGAAATCACCCATTATCATTGTGTGGTAACTTTTGTTAGCTTCCCTGATTTCTTTCAGCATTTCATCATTCATCTGTTCATTCTGACCAGATAGACAGTAGTACACCCCCACTGCTATTGCCTTACCCTTTTTACATGGAATTTCTATCTGTAGAAATTCCACAGTGTATTTTTTTTCCTGCAAAACCTTTATCCTGTTTGACTCAATGCCCTCTCTAAGATAAAGCACAACCCCTCCACCAGTTTGATATACCCTGTCGTTGCAATATAGTTTGTACCCAGGTATCACCATGTTCCATTGATTGTCCTCCTTCCACCTGAGATGCCAATTAACCAGTGGATCATATTTTCCACTTGCCATGGCCATTGGGGCTGGTGGATGTTGCAGAGGTAGTGTTCACAGATCCTGGGTTGAGAGGATCATAATCACTGCACAAAAGTGACACCTTGCTGCTGAAGACTGTCTCTGCAATGACTACCCTAAAGTAAGCTGACAGGGAATCATCCTGGGTAGTTGCGAATGAAGGTCTATGACACAGGATCCCAGCTTGGTTCTGAAGTGGTTGTGGAGGAGTGGCCTAGTGGTTGGGGGCAAGGTACCTCAGGCCAGAAGGTCAGGGGTTCAAATCCCACTAGAGGACAGCAACCTTGGGCTGGAAGGACTGGGGTTTCTAGTCCCACAGGTGCTCCTTGTGGTCTTGGGCAAGCCGCTTAACCCTCCATAGCCCATGTTCCCTGTAAAATAGTTATCTCCAAGTTATAATGCCCTGTTCAATGTAATTTCAGTTGTTCAATGTAAACCGCACTGATGCAGAATAGTGTGGTATATAAGAGAAAATAAATAAAGAAGCTGTAAGCCCTTAGAAGCAGGAGAAAACAGCTGGGTCAAACAAACCTGGCAAATAACAAAAGCAAAAATCCTTGGCATTTATTTATCTCACTTTATTGTTTTGACAATCATTTTGTTAACTTCAGATAGAGCCCGAAATATTCGGCGCCAGTGCTGAATGTTAAACCTGGCATCCATATCCGGCCCTGGCATTGAATATCCTGGTTAGCGATATGCAGCAAAAGCCAGGCACAGGGAACCCTGGTCTAACATTTGCTGCATATCGCTAACCGGACAGTGACTTGATACCACTACTGCCCAGTTACCAATCAGCACCACCTCCGCTGTGCCCCGGAACATCCCCGACACACCCCATTGCTAAGCGGTTCACTTCAGGGAGTGTAGAACCGGCAGCCACAGATAATCAGCAGCACTAACCGCTGAATATCCATGGTTAGCAGCTCTCCTAACCATGGTAATTGCTTTGAATATCAGGACCATAGTTTTTAAACCATATATGCAGTAAGAAGAGTCACCCAGTAAGATTTATAACATTAAAGATCTGAAAGTTCTAACTAATTAGAATGTCGTTCTGCAATGGAAGTTTAGTTTCCACATTTTGTGCCCATTGTTACCTATTTAAAAATCATTCTCTTATATCAGAGCCTGAAGACTGGGCTACGGTTTCAAATGACTACCAAAGTGCCATTGAAAAAGTCATTTTTAGAAACTGAAAAAACAAGCTAGTAAGACGAGGGCTTGCAGCCAGAAATCCAATTTATAGTTGACTAATATCCAAATGGATTAGGAGGAAGGTTATTTTTGTTTTTAAAAAAAAACAAAGCTTTGTTTCAATCAGGTTTGATGTCAAAGATATGTCGCATGCCAAATGTTTAAGCCCAAACAATCAAAATTATACTTCCATTCAAGTTTTATATGTATAAACAGTTTATTGATTATTAAAGGAGGAAAAAAAGACCTCAGAAAAAGCCATCTGGGGGCAAAGCAAGATGCTGGATGAGTAGCACCTTGTTTTTATGGTGGCTTTTCCTGAGCAAGTTTGCTGGATGGTAAGGAGATGAGGCGAAGCGAGGCAGTGACTCATCAGGGGCTTAGGAAGGCTCTTACTGGACAGATTCAACAACTGTCTGTGCAGATCACAGGTATAGAGCTGATGATTGCTCATCATACTTCAGAGATACAGTAGCAGTGTTTCAGACTCATTTGGACAAAGCCAAATTGGAGATACTGAATGTAAGATAAGAGATGAGGAGGCAGGCTTTGATTAAGGGTAATTCCTACTTAAATAGAGCTGTGGAGATTTCCCAGTGAAACATTCCACCACTAGCTTGAGTATTTTACATTCCATCTGTAAAGAAAGAACCTAAGACACAGCCCAGATGGACATGTCATAGATTTCTGAAGACAAATCTCATGGAATTTTTTAAGTCTTCCAGGGAGGTGGTTGATGAGTCTTGTGGTGAGGAAGCTCATCCTGAGTTAGGAGAAAGGGAAAAAACCAAAGAATTCACCCTAATAAAAGGACCTATTTTGCAAGGTCAGAGAAATAAAACCACAACCACACCTAGAAACCAGAAAATCCCCAGCTGGAACAGGTTTCAGAGTTCCCCTAGTGGAGTAAGGGAGAGTGAATACAGACCCAAGGTAAAAGACCCTTACGTCAGTAAGCTCCCTGATTACCCAGGTGCCAGAGGGCAAGCTGATCGCCATCACCTGGGAAGAGAAGAGGTGGGGCTGGAACCCTGGAGATTTAAGCCTTGGTTAGATTATACAGAGATTAGCAAGGAGAGCAATGGGAACAGGAGCAGGAACAGCAGGAGAGGAGAGTGCTGGAAAGAGCCAGAGAGAGGTACAGAGCACGAGAGAGGAGAAGCTGCTACAAGCCAAGGCACAGGTAGAAGCCTTAGAAGCCAGTCCCATACTGAGCAGTGCAGAGTTGCAGGAGACACTCTCAGCTCTAATGAGAGGCTGTCAGCTAAGCCCAGTGAGCTAGAACGAAAGATAGAACCAATGCAACTAGGAGAGCCTGATGCAGTTTGGAATGAGGAAGATATATTCATGGATTGCTCTTTGTGCCAAGCCTTAGCTACAGAGGGGTTGAAGGAAAGCCAAGCTTAAGAGAAAACTCTCCAAAGCAAGGTAACCTTGAAAAGCAAGGAAGATGTTTTGTGAATTCCCTGTGTTAAAGAGGGGAAACTTATGCTGAGAAGTGAGAACAAGCTGAAGCTGTATAATTGTGCTTGTTAAACACCTGCTATCCTGTGCAGTGAGACTGCAAGAAGCCAAGCTAACGGTGAGAGGAAAAAAGCTTTTGTTTTGCTTTTGAGTGCTCCTGAGAAAACCTGAGTAGAGCTTTGTTTGCTTATTGGAAGTTTTGCTTTGCTTATAAAGAGGAGAACAGCTTGGAAATGTTTGGAACTGAAAAGAAAGAAAACTGCCATTGAGGAAAGCTGTTTGTGTTTATGCTTTAACCAGCAAGGCTAGAGAAAGCTGGTAGCCTTGCTGTTAAAGGGTTTTTGCTTTTGAGCTGAAGAATACATATACATATTCCATATACATATTCATATACATATTCCATATACATATTCCATATACATATTCCATGTATATAGTTCTCCCAGTTTGAACCAAGTTGTCACCCCTGTTATATGTAATACCGAACAGCCTGTTGTTCTGGTTTTGTTATTGTTCCCTGTGAACCGCGCTGATCTCAAAAAGTGCGGTATATAAGAAACTAAAATAAATAAATAAATAAATAAAATACTGTAACCTGATATTTTGTTTTGACCTTTTGCTTATGTCCTGTTGTGTTTTTGAAAGAAACCTGGAGAAATAATCCTGAAAGAGGTAATTTATGAACCTTGCATTAGAGTTTAATAAATTTCTGTCATTGCCTTACCAAAAGAGCCAAACTACAAGTTTTCTTTTCTACCTGAAGCCATATGTGTAGCAGTTAAACTACATTTCCCAAGAAGCATTGTGGGGGAACCAGTCAGAGAAGGCTGAAAAGGGAAAATTTCTATTATAACCACGACCCTCCATGCTGAATGCAAGGAGCAAGGGCGTGACAGTCTACATTGATTGTCACCTTTTGTTTTTGAATCTGATAGGGATCTTGTATTTAAGAGTATTTAAGCATAGACAAGAGCTGTTCCTTAGTTTTAAGCCTATGACTTTTCTTAATGTGGCATTTCGACACAGAAGAGAAGGAAACAATTCCTGTTGCTGCAGCCTAGGGTCTTACAAATACAAGAATGTAAAATATGGGGGGGGGGGTTTTGATCCACCCAGAATTGACAGCTTTTCGGTTAATGGTCAAGCAAGAACATAAGAACATAAGATATGCCATACTGGGTCAGATCAAGGTCCATCAAGCCCAGTATCCTGTTTCCAACAGTGGCCAATCTAGGTCATACATACCTAGCAGTTTCCCCAAAAGACACAGGTTCCACAATGCTTATACTGGGTCAAGCATTGATATCCTGGGTCCCTTCTCAATAATGGTCTATGGACCTTTCCTCCAGGAACTTGTCCAAACCTTTTTTAAACCCAGCTACACTAACAGCCTTTACTACATCCTCCGGTAACAAATTCCAGAGTTTGATTACACGTTGAGTGAAAAAAATATTTTCTTTTATTAGTCTTAAATAGTTTACCCTGTAGCTTTATTGCATGTCCCCTAGTCTTCCTATATTCTGATAACGTAAACAGTCGATCTACGTTTACCCGTTCCACTCCGTTCATTAATTTATAGACTTCTATCATATCTCCCCTCAGCCGTCTCTTTTCCAGGTTAAAGAGCCCTAACCTTTTTAGCCTTTCTTCATAGGAGTATCCTTCCATCCCCTTTACCATTTTGGTGGCTCTTCTCTGAACCTTTTCTAATAACGCTATATCCTTTTTAAGATACGGTGACCAGAATTGCACACAATATTCAAGGTGCGGTCTCACCATGGAACAGTATAGAGGCATTATAATATCTTTTGTTTTATTTTCCATTCCTTTCCTTATGATACCTAGCATTCTCTTTGCTCTCTTGGCTGCCGCTGCACACTGGGCCGAGGGTTTTAACATATTATCCACAATGACGCCTAAATCTTTTTCCTGGGTGGTGGTTCCTAATGTGAAACCTTGCATCGTGTAACCATAGTTTGGGTTGTTCTTCCCTAGGTGCATAACTTTGCACTTGTCCACATTAAATTTCATCTGCCATTTTGATGCCCAGTCTTCCAATTTATCAAGATCCTCTTGCAATTTTCCACAATCCTCTTGGGTTTTAACAACTTTAAATAGTTTTGTGTCATCTGCAAATTTGATAACCTCACTCGTTATTCCACTTTCCAGGTCATTTATGAATATGTCAAAAAGCAGCCGACCCAGCACAGATCCCTGGGGTACACCACTATTCACCTTTCTCCATTGGGAAAATTGGCCATTTAGCCCAACCCTCTGCTTTCTATCTTGTAACCAGTTCTTGATCCACAGTAGTACACTGCCTCCTATCCCATGACTCTTTAGTTTTCCCAAAAGTCTCTGATGAGGGACCTTGCCAAAGGCTTTCTGAAAGTCCAGATACACCATATCAACCGACTCACCTTTGTCCACCTGTTTGTTCACACTTTCAACATACTTGTTCTCCTCGGACTTCGATGTGGCTTAACATTCGCATATTATATAATTTAACTGGTGCAATTTGCTAGTTGTTCTTTTTGCTTTGAAGTCAATCTAGGTCTTAGATTTCGACTTTCCATTATTATGAACTGCCTTGCTCCCCATTATTGTGGACTATAGGAGATTGCACTTCGAATTGTTTTTCTTATTTATATCCATGGGTGTAGTTTGGGGGGCCAAGGGTAGACATTGCCCTCCCTAAATGAGTTGCCTCGATAATGACCATGACGTTTCTATGCCCATAAAGATGCAATCTCCCAAGGGCAGAAAAGAAGGAGCTGGCCACGATCATGGCCCAGAGGCAAGAATTTTGCCCATGGGGATCCAATCTCCGTGGGCAGAAGAAAAGAGGGAGGCCAGTCACAGCCTGCAGCAAAATAGGTTGTGGAGGGGGACAGAGTTCAAGTGAGGTAGAGACGGCAGGGCAAGGCCTATTTAAAAAGGGAGGATGGGGAGGATTTTATGGCAGGGGATGAGAGTGCTAGGTGCATATGTGAAGGGGGAAAAGTCTGGAAGGGTAATAAAGGGGAGCCAGCAGGAGAGGAGTTGGAGGGGGATGGAAACGTGCAAGGTGTTCCCAAAAGGTGCATGTCCCTCCCTCCAGAACACATACAAGCACCCTGTCCCCACCTCCACACTGCACACACAGGCTCCCCACCTCTGCATAACAGACACACATAAATATAAACACCACATGCACCTCACTTCTGCACCATACACATACAGTAACCTCACCTTCATACCACACACACACACACACACACACACACATACATACAGGCACACCTCCATACCACATACACACACACACACACACACATAAAATCATGGGCATCCCACCTCTGCACCGCGCACACACATATGTACCACAGCCTCGTACCCCACCCACACAAAGGTACCTACCACCACATCTCGCATGCTCAGACTGGCACACCACCATTGCACTACAGATACATAATATCTGAAGCTAAAATTGTTATCCGAATTTCTGTCTAAAGATGCAGCGCGGTAAAGGAACTCTGATGCTGTTTTCATGAGACTTGAGAACATGATACCAGCATGAGAGACAAGATCACAAGCACTGGCTCCTAAGATTTTGGCTTGGCTCCTAAATCCATATATAATTTGCCAAGGCCTTCAATAGAGGCACAGCAAGTTTGGAATTTTGGCACCTGTTATAGGCTGCACAGCTGAACAAATAAAGCCCTGTCACTATGTGTACCTCTCTGTTAGCTGCTGCTTTTACATTTGCTTAGCAGTAACATGAGGCACAGTTCTCTCTGATCCAACATGCAGGTAATACTGCCTCTCCCAATAATCTGCCCCTCCCCCAATCCCAGTGATTCTTGTTCAGAGATGGGCTGTGGGGAGAGCCAGCACTATACCTAATCAGCCTCTGAGCAAATAACATGAAGATCAAGGGAGGGGGAAGACTATGGGGAGAGGCTGCACTGTCTGCATGTAGGATCAGAGAGGCCTGTGTGTCTCATGCTATTGCTCAGCAAAGGTGAAGTACAGTGTCACATGCCTCCTCTATTTCTTGTGTTACACTGCATATACTGCCTGCCTTGTTGGGGTTTCAATTTAATTTTATCTACATATTTCTACTTTGAGTTTATCATAATTTATTCCATACTTGTTGAGGGTCTAACTGTTTTGCCTGTATGACTGTTAGCATGGAGTTTCTATGTAGAATTTGTATTGATCTGGCTTGTTCAGTTTTCTGAATAGGTGAAAGGATGTTCTAAGGACCACTACAATATTTATAATGCTGTTCTTTTCTGAGTTGGCTCCTTATTGTGCTAATTTTAGAAGCTGGTGTCATTATGGAATGATAGATTTGCATTATAGATCTTCGGTGATTTTTGTAGGCTTTTGTGTTTGTTCACAATCTGCCGGAATCAGATTTTTTTTCATTGTAGGTTGGGTTTGATGGCGAAATGTCCTAGTTCTACTTTGCACCAACTGTTGGAGCAGGGGTTTCGTTGGACGTAAAATAGATGTTGACAAAGAAAAAGAGAGAACCATAGCACAGTTTCTATTGCCAAAATAAAATGAATTATAATTTATTTTGGCATCAGAAACTGTGCTATGATTCTCTTTTTCTTCTTATTCCTTGGCATATGAGCACCTTACATCTCCTTTGTTTTTTACAGAATATATATTTGCAAGTATCAGTAGTTTTTTCATCTTAGAGTGCCAGGCTAAATAACTACCAACCTATGAAAACCTGAACAAAAATATACAAGAAGGAATAAATTTCTTTTGTCGGAGCAGCCGTGACAAAAGTAGACAGAAGGGAAACCGTCTTCCCACTGCGGCTGCTCCTTTTTAATACATTTTTTTAGGTGAATGAAATTTAACACTTATGGGTATGTTTACTAAACCGGGCTAACGGTTAACCCGGGCTATCTGCCACTAGGTCCCATATTATTCAATGGGACCTAGTTGCAGATAGCCCGGGTTAACCGTTAGCCCGATTTAGTAAACATGCCCCTTAGCTTTTTAATTCTCGATCTACTGAAGGAAAAGGAATTCACGTGTAACAATGTGTCACATTTCGGGCCCTCGTCTTAACAACCCTGCTTCAGGTTAAGGAACTCCTGTTATCATCCAACTTCAAGTGAACAAAAATAAACCATCCATCGTTGTTTAAAGAAATGGCATCTGATGTCAGTGCTGATGACACAAATTTATGTCCGCCTATCATAACCAAGCAGTCCCTCACCCACCAATCAGAGAGGGGAAACCCTACAAAGAAGGGAACCTCCCAATCTGAATGGACCTGGTCACAGTCAGTCAAGTCCCAAGAAATATAATAGGACGATCATAATCAACATCATATTGAGACCAGACGGGGAGACTGTATTCAATTTGTATATCCAGTGTTGTTCTAACTTTTGTAGTCGACATATCCGATTACCTCCTCTCCGGTCCAATGGTACAAAATCTAATATGTGCCAACGTCGATGTTCAAAACTGTGAGTGTACTGAAGACAGTGCTCCACCAACGGAGCAGTGAGTGTTTTCACATTTAAACAGGAACGGTGTTCAGCCAGACATATCTTTACAGCACGGGTTGTGCATCCTACATAGTAAAGATGACAGGGACAGATGATAATGTAAACCACATAGTCTGATTGACATGTAGTATGCCATTTGGAATAATATGTCCAAGTAGTGTGTATGTCCAACCAAGAGGGTCCTATAAGAGCACTATCACAAAATGTACATGAGCCATAACAGAAGTGACCCGGGTCCTCATGAAATGCAGGTGGACAATAAACCGGTGAGGTGGATCTAACAATAAGATCCCTCAAGTTAGCCCCTCTAGAATAAGCCACTCTTAAAACTTTATCACGGTAGCACTCATGTAGGGAGAGAACCGGCCAAAAGCAATGCAGAATCTTGACCACTTTTTGAATCCCTCTTGTATAGGGAAGAACTCCTGTAATATTCCTCTCTAACTTTTGAGATGCCTGATCATCAGTTGTTGATAAAAATAGCCATTCACGTTGTGTAAACCTGGCCCGTTTAAAGGCTAAATTTACAATCCTACGAGGATATCCCCTTGAAAGTAAACGATTCTTAAGATCTTCAGCATGATGATAAAATTCAGAAAGAGTTGAACAGTTTCGTCGCAGCCTAGAAATTGCCCATAGGGTAAGCCACGTTATAATGCTGTAGGGGGGTAACTAGAATATTTTAAAAGAGTGTTTTGTTGTACAGGCTTCTGGTAAAGAGAAGTAATAAATCTCTCGGGAGTATAGTGAACAGTAATATCCAAAAACTGAATTTTTGTTTGCTCAATTTGAGCTGTAAATTGAATGTTTGATTTATGTGTGTTCAGAGATGTCAAAAACAAATCCATTAGTGATGCTGTGCCAGACCATAGAAAAAAGATGTCGTCTAAAAATCTGCATCAAAAAGGTATATATTGAAATAGGGGAGTAGAATAAATAAACCACTCCTCAAATAATGCCATGTATATCGTGGCTATCGAAGGGGCCACCGTTGCCCCCATTGCTATTCCAAAAATTTGCCTAAAAAATTGTTGATACAAAAAATA
Source organism: Ichthyophis bannanicus (assembly GCA_033557465.1). Lineage (NCBI taxonomy): Eukaryota > Metazoa > Chordata > Amphibia > Gymnophiona > Ichthyophiidae > Ichthyophis > Ichthyophis bannanicus. The sequence continues at coordinate 42,451,809 of CM066036.1, forward strand.
GTTATGATTTAAGACCAGATCCAAACGCTCAAGCACAAAGGACCGAGAGGGAAGATCCAGAGGATACATCATTAGACAGCTTAGTACAGTGATGGCTAACCTTTTTGAGCCCGAGTGCCCAAACTGCCGCACAAAACCAAAGAATTTCCTCAAAGTGCCAGCACGTCAATTAAACCTCAGCTCAGTTACACATGCAGAACATAGACCATCACCAAACAAGGAATCACAATTTAGAAACAGGAAGGCAATAATTAAACTGGGAACCCCAAAAGCCAAACTTGGAATGTACAACACTGTAGAAATAAAACTATAAATTAATTTCCTCTTGTACCAAACAAAGCACAGACGTTAATGATGCACATTTCCCATAGGTTTCATATTCCAGTTAATAAATTCAAAATAAAGAGATATCTTTCTACCTTTTGTGCATTTTTTTTCAGTTGCAATTGCTCCAGCCACTTTCTTCTGGTTTCTTCATGTTTTCTGCTAACTCTCCATCGTCTGCTGTCCATTTGTTCTTTCTTCTCTCTTCTAGTCTTTTTTTCCATTCTCTCTCTCTACATCTGCTTTAACATACTAATCTTTCTCCTTTTGCTCTTTCCTCATTCCTATTTCATCCACACAAATTTTACCGCTCCATCCTCAATCCCCACTTACTCTCCCAATACCCGGCCAATTGTAGATTTTTCATTCCTCCCACACAAAATATTTTTCCCCTCTCCATTTTACTCTCCCAGCCCCATCCCATTCTAATCCTCCCCCAACATCAGCTCCCTTCTAGTTCCAGTCTCACCCAGCATCCATTCCTTTCTAGTCCCTGCATCAGCCCATTTCCAGTCCTAGCCCCCCATCAACCCATTTCCAGTCCTAGCTCCCCCATCCATTTTCAGTCTGAGTCCCTTCATCAGCTCATTTCCAATCCTAGCCCCCCATCAGCCCATTTCTAGTCATTTCCTAGCCCCATCATCAGCCCATGTCAAATCATAGCTCCCCTCCACTCAGTCCAAGTCCAGTCCACGCCCCTCCCCTTGAGCCTACTTCCAGTTCTAGCCCCTCCATGAGTCCATTTCAATTCAAGCCCCCACCACAGCCCATTTCCAATCTTAGCTCCCCCCAACAGCCCATTTCCAATCCTATCCTAGCTGCTCCATCAGCCCATTTTCAGTCCTAGTTCCCTTCCCTCACAGCCCATTTCCATTCCAAGCTCCCTCCCCATCAGCTATTTGCAGTTCAAGCCTCCCCTTCCACTCAGCCCATTTCCAGTCATAGCAACCCCCCAACCCATTACCAGTCCTAGCCCCCCATCAACCCACTTCCAGTCCTAAACCCCCATCACCCCATTTTCAGTTTAAGCCCCCCCTATAACCCATTACCAGTCCTAACCCCCCATCACCCCATTTCCAGACATCCCCCATCAGCCCAAAGCCCATTACCAGTCTTAACCCCCCCATAGCCCATTATCAGTCCTAACCCCCCCCCATAGCCCATTACCAGTCCTAACCCCCCATCAGCCCACTTCCAGTCTTAACCCCATCAGCCCATTTCCAGTCAGCCCCCCACAGCCCATTGCCAGTCCTAAACCCCCCCCCATCAGCCCACAGCCCATTACCAGTCCTAACCACATCAGCCCACCTCAAGTCCTAACTCCTCCCCATCAGTCCATTTCCTGTCCTAGCCCCCCCCCTTAGCCCATTATCAGTCCTAACCCCCCCCCCCCATAGCCCATTAGCAGTTCTAACCCCCCATCACCTCATTTCCAGACAGCCCCCATCAGCCCACAGCCCATTATCAGTCTTAACCCCCCCCCATAGCCCATTACTAGTCCTAACCCCCCCAACACCCAAAACCCCATCCAGTCCTAACCCCTCCCCAACAGCCCATTTCCTGTCCTAGCCCCCCCCCCATAGCCCATTATCAGTCCTAACCCCCATCACCCCATTTCCAGACAGCCCCCATCAGCCCAAAGCCCATTAGCAGTCTTAACCCCCCCATAGCCCATTACCAGTCCTAACCCCCCATCACCCCATTTCCAGACAGCCCCCATCAGCCCACAGCCCATTAGCAGTCCTACCCCCCCCCAGCCCATTAGCAGTCCTACCCGCTACCCCCCCTAGCCCATTAGCAGTCCTACCCCCCCCAACCCCATTAGCAGCCCAACCCCCCCCCCCCCCCCTGGCAAATAAAAAAAAAAAAAAAGCTGGCTTTGGCTGCTGCCGCTGCCGCGGTAGCGGCAGAATGCAATGTCCCGCGGGGCCCCCTCCGCCCGCTAAGCCCCTCTGCAAGGGCTTTCAGATTCGCGAGGGAGAGCTTCTCCCTCGCGTCTCTGTTAAGCCCGCAGGGGCTAATGGGAAATTTCCCATCAGTCCCTCGCGTCTAAAGGGGCTGATGGGAAATTTCCCATTAGCCCCTGCGGGCTTAACAGAGACGCGAGGGAGACCTCTCCCTCGCGAATCTGAAAGCCCTTGCAGAGGGGCTTAGCGGGCGGAGGGGGCCCCGCGGGACACTGCACTCTGCCGCGACCGCGGCAGCAGCCAGAGCCAGCTTTTTCTTTTTTGCGGACCTACCCGCGTGCCAGCTGCAAGGCCTTCGCGTGCCACAGCTGGCACGCGTGCCATAGGTTCGCCATCGCTGGCCTATAGTTTCCTGTCGTGATTCTGTGCTGGAGCCGCTGTCTAAATTCTGTGATGTATTTCTACAGCCAGCGGCAATGAAGGTTGTATCTTATATTAAAGATACTGGTGCTTTTCTTACAAAATTATCATCTTGTACCAATTTTTCATCCTATAAATTCATGGTCACTTTAGATGTCCAATCCCTTTACACAAATATTGATCAGAAGGAGATACTAAGCCAGCGATGGCGAACCTATGGCACGCGTGCCAGCTGTGGCACGCGAAGGCCTTGCAGCTGGCACGCGGGTAGGTCCGCAAAAAAGAAAAAGCTGGCTCTGGCTGCTGCCGCGGACGCGGCAGAGTGCAGTGTCCCGCGGGGCCCCCTCCGCCCGCTAAGCCCCTCTGCAAGGGCTTTCAGATTCGCGAGGGAGAGGTCTCCCTCGCGTCTCTGTTAAGCCCGCAGGGGCTAATGGGAAATTTCCCATCAGCCCCTTTAGACGCGAGGGACTGATGGGAAATTTCCCATTAGCCCCTGCGGGCTTAACAGAGACGCGAGGGAGAAGCTCTCCCTCGCGAATCTGAAAGCCCTTGCAGAGGGGCTTAGCGGGCGGAGGGGCCCCGCGGGACATTGCATTCTGCCGCTACCGCGGCAGCGGCAGCAGCCAAAGCCAGCTTTTTTTTTTTTTTTTAATATGCCATGGGGGGGGTTAGGACTGCTAATGGGCTGGGGGGGGTGTAGGACTGCTAATGGGCTAGGGGGGGGGCAGGACTGCTAATGGGCTAGGGGGGGGGTAGCGGGTAGGACTGCGAATGGGCTGGGGGGGTAGGACTGCTAATGGGCTAGGGGGGGGTAGGACTGCTAATGGGCTGTGGGCTGATGGGGGCTGTCGGGAAATGGGGTGATGGGGGGTTAGGACTGGTAAGGGGCTATGGCGGGGAACAGACTGCTAATGGGCTTTGGGCTGATGGGGGCTGACGGGAAATGAGGTGATGGGGGTTAGGACTGATAATGGGCTATGGGGGGGGCTAGGACAGGAAATGGGCTGATGGGGAGGGGTTAGGACTGGATGGGCTGTGGGCTGGTTGGGGGGGTTAGGACTAGTAATGGGCTATGCTGGGGTTAAGACTGCTAAAGGGCTGTGGGCTGATGGGGGCTGTCTGGAAATGAGGTGATGGGGGGGTAGAACTGCTAATGGGCTATGGGGGGGGGGTTATGACAGATAATGGGCTAAGGGGGGGGGCTAGGACAGGAAATGGACTGATGGGGAGGAGATAGGACTTGAGGTGGGCTGATGTGGTTAGGACTGGAAATGGGCTGTGGGCTGATGGGGGGGGGTTTTAGGACTGGCAATGGGCTGTGGGGGGCTGACTGGAAATGGGCTGATGGGGTTAAGACTGGAAGTGGGCTGATGGGGGGTTAGGACTGGTAATGGGCTATGGGGGGGTTAGGACTGATAATGGGCTATGGGGGGGTTAAGACTGGTAATGGGCTTTGGGCTGATGGGGGATGTCTGGAAATGGGGTGATGGGGGGTTAGGACTGGTAATGGGTTATAGGGGGGGCTTAAACTGAAAATGGGGTGATGGGGGTTTAGGACTGGAAGTGGGTTGATGGGGGGCTAGGACTGGTAATGGGTTGGGGGGTTGCTATGACTGGAAATGGGCTGAGTGGAAGGGGAGGCTTGAACTGCAAATAGCTGATGGGGAGGGAGCTTGGAATGGAAATGGGCTGTGAGGGAAGGGAACTAGGACTGAAAATGGGCTGATGGAGCAGCTAGGATAGGACTGGAAATGGGCTGTTGGGGGGAGCTAAGATTGGAAATGGGCTGTGGTGGGGGCTTGAATTGAAATGGACTCATGGAGGGGCTAGAACTGGAAGTAGGCTCATGGGGGGGGCTTGGACTGGAATTGGACTGAGTGGAGGGGAGCTATGATTTGACATGGGCTGATGATGGGGCTAGGAAATGACTAGAAATGGGCTGATGGGGGGCTAGGATTGGAAATGAGCTGATGAAGGGACTCAGACTGAAAATGGATGGGGGAGCTAGGACTGGAAATGGGTTGATGGGGGGCTAGGACTGGAAATGGGCTGATGCAGGGACTAGAAAGGAATGGATGCTGGGTGAGACTGGAACTAGAAGGGAGCTGATGTTGGGGGAGGATTAGAATGGGATGGGGCTGGGAGAGTAAAATGGAGAGGGGAAAAATATTTTGTGTGGGAGGAATGAAAAATCTACAATTGGCCTGGTATTGGGAGAGTAAGTGGGGATTGAGGATGGAGCGGTAAAATTTGTGTGGATGAAATAGGAATGAGGAAAGAGCAAAAGGAGAAAGATTAGTATGTTAAAGCAGATGTAGAGAGAGAGAATGGAAAAAAAGACTAGAAGAGAGAAGAAAGAACAAATGGACAGCAGACGATGGAGAGTTAGCAGAAAACATGAAGAAACCAGAAGAAAGTGGCTGGAGCAATTGCAACTGAAAAAAAATGCACAAAAGGTAGAAAGATATCTCTTTATTTTGAATTTATTAACTGGAATATGAAACCTATGGGAAATGTGCATCATTAACGTCTGTGCTTTGTTTGGTACAAGAGGAAATTAATTTATAGTTTTATTTCTACAGTGTTGTACATTCCAAGTTTGGCTTTTGGGGTTCCCAGTTTAATTATTGCCTTCCTGTTTCTAAATTGTGATTCCTTGTTTGGTGATGGTCTATGTTCTGCATGTGTAACTGAGCTGAGGTTTAATTGACGTGCTGGCACTTTGAGGAAATTCTTTGGTTTTGTGCAGCAGTTTGGGCACTCGGGCTCAAAAAGGTTAGCCATCACTGCTCTAGGCCGCGATCTTAAAGGGTCAGAGTTGTAAACACCACTGGTGGTCTGGTGGTCCCCATTCCCAATACCACCAAAGAGACAGAGCCCCCAAAATATACCCTCCCCTCCACAAATGTCTCTGACCTCTCCCAATCACCAAAAAACACAATCAAAGATCCACCTCCCTTTTCAGACACCCCACTCCTCGGAGCCTGATTCAAACACCCCACCCTCCTAAGGCCCCCCTGTGCCTACCCCAAGTCAAGCCTGGTGGTCTAGGGGTACAAAGAAGGGAGCAACCCCAACTCACTCCTATCTGGGCTGACGCTGGGTTCAATATGGCATCCACTATCCCCTACTGATAGTCTCACAATGCTATCACTGGAGGTCAACCCCAGTAGCTGTTAGAGAAACACGGCAATTGTACCTAGTATTGTGGTCATACACTCTCTTAGATGCTACATACAATGCACTAATTCTAAATTATCCACTAATAAAATATATATTATCCCAGGGAAAGCAGTGTCTGTGTGGTGTAACCATATAAGAAAGAACCCTGTAAATTTGAGGATGGTCATTTTTATTTTTGCTGCTGTAAGCAGCAGTCCAGCAAACCTGATATTTATGAAGGTGACCTTATCCTCAGGGCCGGCCCATCCACTAGTCAAGCTAGGCAGCTGCCTAGGGCATCTGACCCAGCTGGGCTGCGTTGCTTTGTTGCCTGCAGCAGGCCATGTGCTTTAGCACACATGACCTGCCGCTTCTGATCCCCCCCAATGCAACTTACTGTTGGAGTGTGGTCAGGTGCGGCAGATCATGTGTGCTAAAGCACATGGCCTGCCATGGGCAATAAAGTAGTGGTACAAAGCTGCCACTTTTACAATATTGCTTCTGCCCACCTTCCCCAAAGACGAAATCGGCAGTAGCAGAGAGCGGCAGCATAGCTTGGCGGGGGTGAGAGGTGTGGCGCAGCCAGGGTTTCTGCCTGGGGATGCTGATACTCTTGAAACCCTTCAGCCAACCCTGCTCATCCTGCTAAAGGACAGCCAAGATCAGTGTAATTATTGGCTGATGGGGCTTGTCGTAAAAACCATTCCAAGAAGAGATGGAGATGCCCACAAAACAGAAGTTAGAACAACAAAGGACAAGAAATCCTTCATCAGAACTATTACTGAGACAATGTTTTTTGTGCCCCATGAAGATGAATGAATGCTCTGTACTTTGTAGGCGTTAACATGTTTTTGATTTCTTATAAAATCTAATAATAGTGGTACCTACCAGCGCAAGAGGGGGAATGTCCTGATTACATAGCTTGAGGGTAGGTTTACAAGGGCCATCTAGTTTTGTGTGCATTCCACTGTGTGTGAATCATGCCTATTTTATAAAGAAAAGCAGGTGCTTACTTTTCTTTATGGAGTGGAGTAGAAGCCTAGTGGTTAGAGCAACAGCCTAGTACCCAAGAGATCAGGGTTTAGTTCCTACTGGCCCTCTTTGTGACCTTGGGCAAGTCATTTTACTCTCCGTTGCCTCAGAAGAAAAGGTCTGGCAGTCTAATTCGAGTCATACCTTGCCAAGAACACCCAGAGGCTGACACTTAAAAAAAACCCACTTTTCTTTATAAAATATGGGCATAAGTCATAATATATGCGTGCCAAACCTAGGCACGAGCACTTTTGCGAGCCCCAGATTTGGTGTAACACGCATAAACTGTAGTAAATTATAACTTCTGCTTGTAAATTTAGGCTCCACCCACCCAAGCTCCATCCCTGTGCTATCCCACTCCGAAATATGTGCCATCGGCGTGATGCACATACTCAGAATAGTGAGCACCTAAAGTATGCACATACGTGCCCATTTGCACACCTGTGGCTGACTAGTAACTTTACATGGCTCATTATAAAATGACCTCCTATATGTGTGCTACTGACAGCATGTGATCTTTGCTGCACAGATTAACTTGTATCTTTTGATCTTACAGGTCATGAATATTACCTATGACCCATTCTTTCTAGTCCTTTTGGAGTCTCTCTGTTCACATTTTCTAGCTCAAAATGTAACTTTTATCCCTTGTAATCATCCCTAGAGGCTTAGTCATTATAGGTAAGCAATTTCCACCGGAATGAAGATCTCCAAGTTAGACACAGAGGCCCCAAGTAGGCTCGTTGCATTATCTTTTCACTTATATTCAATTGAAATAGCTTCAGAAACATTCATCATGCCTGCACTAAGCCACGATCTCTGCAGTAGTCTTAATTCTAGTAAGTGCATTAAGAGACATGCTTGCTAAAGCGCATCAACCGTTAACTCATGCTTTAGAGTGCAATAAACAGTTAGCGTGGGACTGCAGCAACTGCTACTATGAGCTAAAAGAGACAACATGTTAAAAATCCCATGCTAAGAGGGTAATTTTATAGCTAGGCACCTAGCTTTAGGCACCCAGAACACACCTATTTTAAAAAGAAAAGCGAATGTCCACTTTTCTTTATGAAATAGGGCTGTAAATGGTACAAAACTATAGTACTGGCACTTATGCCTGTTCCAGGACAGGTATAAATACCCATGCCTAAATTTATAAAGAACACGTCTGCTAACCGTGTTAATCCCTTTGACTATCAGGCCCAGTATTTTTACAATTTATGTTCGTAAAGTCAGACTGCGCCTATGTAAGTCAGACAGTAAATAAACAGGCTCATTCCGAGCCACGAATAACGGGGATGGACATCCCAAAAGGCCAAATCGGGGGTCGGGCTGGGGGGAATAAACCGTTTGTTCCGACGGCCGGGATCGCAGCTTTTAAATTGAGCCACAATGCCATGGCAACCAGACACCATGGTGCCACGACTCCATTTAAAAGCCCTGACTGAGTTAGCTGGGCTTGTCTTGTAAGTGCAGGCCGGGCTGAAACACAGTCCCGGCCTGCATGTACAGGACTGATCGCGATTCTGATCTCGCGGGACTAGACGTGCCCCCCAGGATCAGAATCGCAATGCCCTCTGTACGTCCAGTTCAGACCAGACTACAGAGGGCATCTACGTCTTGCATGGAATCAGGCCTACAATGTATAAATTTAAGAATGAAAGATAGACTGTGGGGATGGAGAGTTGAAAGGTTGACTGCAAGGCTTAGGCACTCCAATTGAACTCCACCTGCCACTGAGAAGGTCCCGTCATTACTGTGTTAGAGTCAGCGAGATAATAGGAAGTTTGGTGGTGTATTGTAATCATCATAATACCTCCTTAAATATAAGACATGATAACGCACATGCATCTGGTCATTTACAATTCCTATATGTTAGGATGAAATATTAATAATTCTTCAAGAGTGCCTATGATAAGGTTATGCATGGAAAGAAATGTTTCCTTTTCAATTTTTTGCTATGTTTTCTACTCTTTTTTCACTTTAGCACACAGTGACACACAAAAGAAAAGTGACAGCACATCCCTAGTATAAGTGATTGCCAAACTGTCACATATTTACAAATATGCAAACATAAAACACTGAAACTGGAATGACCTAGATAACAAAAAGCAACAAATTTAAACCTCACATACAGTGCATCTGCAGAACTGAAAATGTCCATGCTGCTTGATGTTTTGGGAAGCAAGATGGTGTGGGCAGTTTCTCTCTGTTTAGCACCTGGCTACTACGCTGATCCATTTTTTCCTACCTGATCTCTAATGCCTCGTTCTGCACATAAACGGGAGGCTAAGCAGCTGGCTGTGATGGTGAAGAGTCGCAAGCCGAAGGATGCTTTCCTGAAGCCCGTTTGTGGGGAGGAAACTCCAGGCGGTTCAATGCGAATAGCAGCAGAAAAAGGAGAACTCACACTATCCCTGGACCAGGATGTTTTGCTGAGCCCAGAGTGCCGAATCCCTTCAGTCAAGCCCACTTTAAGGATTGAGACAGCAGGGACGTGTGAGATAATGCAGGAAAAAAACGACGGCGTTACCCAGCTGCAACAGTCCAGCGCTGCAGGTGAACCCCAGATGTCAAGCCCCACTCTCGGGGCAAGGGCTTCCTTGCCCTCGACTGAACGGCAACGGTTGGAAGAGGTGCTATCCATTTCAAATTCTTTGGAAGCTAGCACACCGAGGGAGGCTCCTGCATCGGCACCAAAATGTTCTCTTTTGGTGAGACCTAAAGTTTTCGACTTGGAGTCGCTTTGGGATGGTTCGGTTATGCTTGAGCACTCTCTATTAGGCCAGATTCAAAGGTTTGGGTCTGTGATTTCCCAAACTGAATGCAATATGAAGGCACATGATTTGGCTTTGAAAGACTTAAATGAAAAGGTTAATAAATGTGAAACTAAAGCTGAACAGCTGCAGGAAAATCTTTGTAGGGTCATGAAGGACTCAGTTATAATGCCCAGGAAACTTGAGAACATTTCTAGGGAGAGGAATTTGAGGGTCCTGAATTGTCCTAAGGTTCCTTCGATAAATGGATTGGAACTTTTCAAGAAGTTTTTGATTTCTAATGTGAAGATCCATGCTGAATCTGTTCCCCCATTTACAAATGTAGTTTATATACCCACTGGCTAAGGTTAAGTTTGGGGCAGTGAAAGATCCATCTTCTTATATTTCAACTGATAGTTTGGACTTGAAGACTTTTTTGGAGCAGTCTGGTCCTGATTCACAAACTTCTACAACTCTCTTGGTTACCTTAGCTCTTGAACCTGATAGAGACTGTCTCTTGAAAATGTATTTCAGGTGTAAAAACCCTGTCTTTATGGATTGCAGGCTAAGGATGTTTCCTGATGTGCTTAGAATTACTCAGAAATGAAGAAAGCAATTTCTCCTGTTGAGATCAGGGGTGTTAGTTGGGTGGTACCTTTTTTCTCTGTTATCCTTGTAAGTCCCTAGTTAAGCTGGGTGGGTCTTCTTACGTGTTTTTGAACCACAGCAGCTTTCTTCTTCTGCCTCTTCTCAGTCAGTGGCAGAAGGAAGCTCTAGAGTGGACCTGGAGGTCTAAACTGGACCTTTTCTCTTTTTGGTGATTCTATATGGAATCCCCATATCTGCCTTTTTTCATTATTACAATAATTTGATTTATGTAATTATTTTCTGGAATGCTTCCCCATGCTATTGTGGGCTTGTAGGTCTTCAACCCTTTTATTTCCTTTTTTTTCTTGTTAAAGCATATCTTGCTTCTAATGTATGAGGAATTTTCCGGTTGAATTACCTTTTGCTTTTCAAGATAATGTTCTTGTGTGAAATTTTGAAAACTTTGCAAAAATAAAAATTGAAAATGTCCATGCCCCTTGACCTGGGTTCTCTCAAGAATGAATAGGGATTAGTTAAAGAAAAATCCACAGCTCTATATAGCTGCATTATTTAGCAACTAAGGAGTGAGTTTTGGTGGAAGACTCATCAACAACCTTCGCTATGCTGATGATACCACATTACTGGCTGAAAGTGAAGACAATCTGAAACATTTGCTTCTTAAGATCAAGGAATATAGTCTTAAAATGGGTCTGCACCTTAATGTTAAGAAGGCAAAGATCCTGACAGCTGGCAAAATCAATAAGCTCATCATTGATAGAGAAGAAATTGAAATAGTTGACAGCTTTAACTTACTTAGATCAACAAAGAAAGGACTAGCAGTCAAGAAACCCAACAACGTATTGCTCTTGGTAGAATGACTATGAAGAACCTAGACAATATCCTCAAAAGCAGAGATGTCTCTCTCCATACAAAGATTTGACTTGTCCAGGCCATGGTATTTTCAATAACGTCATATGGATGCAAAAGTTGGACAGTGAAAAACATAGGAAGAAAATTGATGCCTTTGAATTATGGTGCTGGCGACAAATACTGTGTATACCGTGGACTGTCCAAAGAATAAACCAGTCAGTACTAGAGATCAAACCTAGGTTTTCCTTAGAAGCTCAGATGACAAGACTTCAGCTTTCATACTTTGAACATATCATGTGAAGAGAGAGATCACTGGAGAAAGACATAATGCTTGGCAAGGTAGAAGGTCACCATAAAAGGGGAAGGCTAGCAATGAGATGGATCAATACAATAACAGCAGCTATGGACACCACTCTATCAACAATGAGCCGCTTGGCTGAAGACCGAACAAAGTTTAGGTCAACTATCCAGAGGGTCGCCAGGAGTCGACACTGATTCGACGGCACTTAACAACAAGGGACCCTTTTACTAAAGTGTGGTAAGTTTTGCACTTATCATGTGTTATGTGCAAAAATTAATGTGTAGTCAGTGCAAAGCCTCTATGGTAAATTTAAGGGTTGTGCCCAGCATCTGCTCTGCATTTAGCATGCAGGGCAGATGCTTACCACATGGATCTGTCTTCCATGCCTTGAGGATTGCCCTGTGGTGTGGATGAAGGGGGCAGGAGCAGTCCCCCCGCCCTTCTGCCCCAGCTGCGGAGACTTTCATAATGGCAGCAGTAATCCCTAGTAGTAGTGGTAGTCTCGCAGTATTAATGCTAGGTGCTACCACCACCATTTTGAAAGCCTCCACAGCTGGGCAGGAGCAGAGGGGAACCACTCATCCCCCTTTCACCCACACCACTTGGGAGCCCCCAAATAAAACCCAGGGAGGGGATGGGGGATGGGGAGGGTGGGAAGGTAGGTCTTTGGTGTGGCACCTGTTCTTTGCCTGCGGGGATTCCTTCGGGGGTTCTTCTTTGCCTGAAGATGTTCTTTGGGGGTGTTCTCTAGGGAAGGGTCTAGCATGTGGGGGAGGGGGAAGGTCCCAGGATTGGTCTCCTTTTAAGGTGGGGGTTAGCTGTCAAAGAGGTCAGGTCCTGAAAAGTGAATAAATCATGGGCGTAGTTTGACTGCTTCATTTGGGGTATGCAAAGGGTGGGGTGACATATTTGCATATTCATTTCTAAATACATTATCTTAAAAATAATACTAAATGAATAGGAAGCCAGTATAACAAACAGGCGAGTGATGAGTTGATGCCCCTAAGATACTCACTCCCCAAAGAGGGAACAGAGGTTCTCATTCAGTGGCTTTGCAAAAAAAAAAAACGGAAAACAACATATTCCCAGGCTATATAATTAAAATGTATCAAAAATTGTAGCTGTTTAATTATTTAGGCTAACCAAATAAATAAAGGTCCCAAGAACAAACCCCCTGAAAAGTATTATGTGAAAAAAGTAACTTTTTATTGTCGGGATATGATAACAAAGAACAAGGAACCCAGTCCGAGTACCGCTGTAACAAGTCCCCTTTTAATATGGATAAAAAATTTGGAATCCAAGCTTTGAACGCTGCCAGTTTGGATGGGCCTGAAGCAGGGTGTTAAAAGTTTTTCACATTAGGAACAGACACCCGAAACGTGGAGCCACGTCGCAACGATGTTTGCTGGCAGAAATCGTTAGTGCAAAGGATAGCACTCTCTAAAAAGCTAAGTTTGGATTCCAAATTTTTTATCCATATTTAATTAAAAGGGGACTTGTTACAGCGGTACTCGGACTGGGTTCCTTGTACTTTGTTATCATATCCCGACAATAAAAAGTTACTTTTTTCACATAATACTTTTCAGGGGGTTTGTTCTTGGGACCTTTATTTATTTGGTTATTAATTTGGTTTCAGGGGGTTTTTTTGGTGTATGATTCTAGTAATTATTTAGGCTGGCACTCTAAGATTAAAAAACTACGGACATTTGTAAATATACATTCTGCACAAAACAATGGAAATGCAAGGGGATCACACGCCAAGGGACAAGAAGAAAAAGAGAACCACAGCACAGTTTCTAACACCAAAATAAATTATAATTAATTTTATTTTGTGTTAGAAACTGTGCTATGGATCTCTCTTTTTCTTTCTGAACAGTAGGTACAGAGCAGAACTAGGACATTTCACCATAGAACTCAACATACAAGGAAAAAAAATCTGATTCCAGTGTCATCTCATTAACAGCCTCTCCTATACCCAGGCAGATTTTGAACTAACACAAAAGCCTACAAAAGTCACTGAAGACCTATAATGCAAATCTACCAAACCATAATGAAACCAGCTTCTAAAACTAACACAATAAAAAGCCTACCCAGAAAAGAGCAGCACCAAAAATATTGTAGTGGGCCTTAGAACATCTTTATACCTATTCGGAAAACCGAACAAGCCAGATTACTTCAGATCCTACATAGAAGTGTCAATTCCAAATGATTATTCTGCAAATCGCGAGGAGAGGCAGAAGATCCTAAAGCACCAGGAAATGCAGTCAGAGACCAAGAAAATGTGGCAGAAAGATACAGAAATATTTCCCATTGTACTGGGAGCCACAAGCTTGATAAAGAAGAATTTCCAAACACATCTTGACAAACTACCCTTACATGTTACATCTTACTAACTCCAGAACGAAGCTCTTTGGCACGATGCAAGTACTACACCAAGCATCAGCAGTAAATCTGAGAGACTGAGATCAGACCCCACATACCTTGGCTTAGAAGTGAGGCTCATGACTGTCATGGAATGCGCACAACTAACTCATTTGGAGAAACTACCCCGAGTGAAACTCTATGTTAACAGAACACATGGTCCTAGTCACACAGGCAAAACAGACTTAGACCCTCACCAAGTACAGAATACATTATAATAAACTCAAAGTAGAAATATGTAGATAAAATTAAATTGAAAACCCAACAAGCCAGACTCTGCATGCAGTGAAACACAAGAAATAGAAGAGGCGGGCGACACCTTACCTCACCTTTGCTAAGCAGTAGCATCAGATGCACAGGCCTCTCTGTTCCCTCATTTAAGCAGTGCAGCCTCTCCCCATAGTCTTCCCACTCCGGTGATCTCAGTGCCACTTGCTCAGAGGTGGCCATGTTGCTGATTAGTTGCAGTGCTGGCTCTCCCCACAGCCCATCTCTCAACAGGATTCACAGGGATCAAGGGAGGGACAGACCATGGAGAGAGGCAGTGTTGCCTGCATGTGGGATCAGAGAGAACTGTACCTCATCTTACTGCTCAGCACATGTAAAAGCAGCAGCTAGCAGAGAGGTGCCCAAGGTGACGGGACTTCATTTGTGCTGCTGTGGAGCCTATAGCTGGTGCCAAAATTCCAAACATGCTGTGTCTCTATTGCAGGACTCGGCAAATTTTGTGTGGATTTAGGAGCCAAGCCAAAAGCTTAAGAGCCAATGCCTGTGATTTCAATGTACACACCCCCTCACTGAATTTCATGCTGGTCTTATGTTCTCAAGTCTTATAGACCAGCACCAGAGTTCCAATACTGCATGGCATCTTTAGAGAGGAATACAGAACAACATTTATAGCTTCAGATATTAAGTGTCTGTACGTCCGTGTGGTGCCTTCTCTGTGCATGGGAGGAGATGTGCTAGGTGCCTTTGTGTGGGTGGGGTACAGGGCATCTGTATGTCTGGTGCAGAGGTGAGGTGCCTATGTGTGTATGGTGTGGAGGTCAGGTGCCTGTGTGTGTATGTGTGCATGTCTGCATGCAGAGATAGGGTACCTGTGTATGCATGCATGTCTGTCATGCGAAGGTGGGATACCTCTGTGTGTGTGTCTGTCATGCTGAGGTGGGGTACCTGTGTGAGTGCTGTGGGGTGTGGGGATGAGGATGGGGTGCTTGTGTGTGTTCTGAGGGAGGGGAATGCACCTTTCGGCAACACCTTGCACTCTTCCCTCCCCTCCTGCAACCTCTCTCCTGATGGCTCCCCTCCTCTGTTACCCTTCCAGACTCTTCCCCCTTCACCAACCCTCCCTAGCATTCTCCTTTTTTAAATAGGCCCCCTGCCCCTTTAAATTGTCCCTACCTTCTCTTCTTCACTTGAATTCCTTCCTCCCTTACACACACAACCTTTGGTGCTGCAGGCTATCGGGCCTCCCTCTTCTCTTCGGCCTGTGGGGGGATTGGATCCCCATGAGCAGACTGCTGGTCTCTGGTCTGCCCCTTCTCTTCTGCCCATGGGGGATCCCATCTCCTGCAGGCAGAAGAGACGGGGACTTTGCCACAATCCCCTTCTCTTCTATCACGACAATGGCCGTGAATTTGTCTGCCCATGGGAATCCAAACTCCCATGGGGAGAAGAGAAGGGGATGGCTGTGATGGTAGCAAAGTCCCCTTGAATCTGCCCACAGGAGATCAGATCCCCGCGGGCAGACATGTGTCGTGGCCATCATCGGGACAACTGGTTGGGGGGCCAATGCCCCCCATCATCCCCCAAACTACCCCCATGGAATAAGCATCTCAGGTATGTGGGCCTGAGGTAGGGGTAGGCAATTTGGTCTAGGGAGAGTTGCTTGTGTGCAGGGTGGGATCAGATACTTGGGGGCTTCTATGGGGGTTGGATCAGCGAGGAGAGGAATTTGTCTCAGGGCCTCTTTTTAAATTGGCCTTGGGTAAGTCACTCTACTGGACTGTGGGTAGTATGTCACCTCCTGAGGCGACATTAAGTGCAGCCCTGCTATTGACAGCAGCGACAGCAGGCAATATCGTCCCATGTGCTGGTTGTCACTGGATGCCATGCCTTAAACATCCCTATCCTGTCCAAACACAAGCTAAGCACTTTGTGTGAGCTTTTTACCATGACAGTGTTTTTACCGCATGGCAATCATGCTAAAGGTTACCATGCAATGAAACCTGCTTTAAGTGTTTAGCACACTTTGGTAAAAGAACTCCTAAAAGCATGACAGAACTCAAGCACATTTGGGAGACATGGGCCTGATGTACTAAAGGGTTTCTCCCATTATGTATCTATGGGAAAAATGTTTAGACCTTGGGCCCCACAGAGATGACAAGGGACATTAGTGATCAGAGGTAGATAAGTGCAGACAGCAACTACAGAACAGACTGACCAGCCCAGATTGTTCTTATTTTAAAACAGTGCACCTTCTGAACTATTTACATTTTTTGTCCAACACAAAGAAAAAGTATCAGAAGACAACTGTGCAATGAAACAAAACATTGCAAGAGTCAAGGGCGGCCCTAGGTATTGGTGCCCTAGACAAACCTTAAGCTTTACACTCACATGACTGTCAAAATCTATTGTTGAGCTTTGAATGTTCTGTTCTTTGTCTCCCCCTTCCCCAAAATAAGTTGCCACCTTAGGTTACTGCCTAGTTTACCTGATAGACCTGGCAGGAGTTTTGCTGAAGGAGTCTGGCATGAGATATTTTCCCCAACACAGTACAACTTTTGAATGGAGACCAGGTATTTTCAGTTTTCGTTAGTCCACGGGTGATATACTTTATGCATTTCTTGTCCTTCCTGTCTGAATCGTCCAGCAAATATCATGCATAATTATGCAATATAGTTTTGTTTCTAGTGGTCCTCCTCTCCCTGTTCTCTGTAGCACCTGTATCGATGTGGTCTTCTTAGTATCTTTTTGATTTTAACACAATGTCATATGTTTTTAATGGTTTTTATTGTATGTTTTACTTATTTATTTATTTACCTACTTATTTATTATTACTTTATATTTTATTTATTATTGTATTTTTATTGTTGTTTTCAAGATTTGTACCCCCTGAAGAAGGCTTGTTTGGCCGAAACACGTTGGGGTTTATCTAGGTGAATAAAGTGCTTTCTGACACCTGTCGGCGCACCTGTTTTTTGTCTCTATAGCCTGCAGGCAGATATTGGGGCCCCCTCACCAGTTTCTGCCCTGGGCCCCTGTATATCTAACACTGCATCTGAAAACAGGGTCTTTAAGGCAGTCTTTATTCGGTTCCCATTGGTTTCTTTTCCTCAATTCTGGAAGTAAAGAATTTCAATAGAGTGGACCAAAATATCAAAAGGTTTCGTCTGATTATATCCAGCCAATAACAAGTTGTAGGAGGGAGGGCTAGCTGATTAATATATTGGGAATGTGTTGCACAATCAGAGTAGGTTAGGGTTAATAAGTTACATAAGTTTGCAGGGGATCCAGGCATGTACTGGTAACCACCAAAAACAAAAAAAAAACTAGAATTGCACGTCTTCTTCAAAAATATGCACTAACAAATAGATATTAAATAAACTATATAATTATAATAATAAGGGGGAAATATATATAATTATAATAATGAGTGGGAGAGAGCCCAGAATAAACTGGAGCCATACTCAGTAAAATCAAGAGCTCACAACCACTGGCTCAACTTATGCCTTCTGTGGGTTCTCAATAGATTACATCAGTGTTCAAAAACCTCCAAACCCATCCTGTTATTAAGACAGACAATTATATCTATCTTATTAGCTTCTCTTATATACTGCAATCTCCTTATTTTTGTTTAATTTTTAGTTTCTTTAATACAGGGTGGGAACACACTTCTTAGTCCTTATAGACTCATCTTTATATGCTGATGAATCTTTTTTTTCTCTGAAAGTCATGTCTACATAAGAGCAAACAGTATCAAACTAAACTTATCAATGTTTATCCCATTGATTCCGCTAGTTCCCAAAAACTACTCTTGATCTGTCATCTCAATCACTCCAACACCAACAGCATTTTGCTGTGCGCTGCTTCAGGGGGTGACCATTCTGTAGCTTCTAAAAACACAAAACATCACTTACACATCATCTAAAGGAGCTCTCTAACCTTAACATCAGTCACAGCAGACATACTAGTACTTAAATTATGACATGCCCATAAAATAAAGTGCATGAAAGCATTAAACAAACAACCGTGATCAAAAAGGACCTTCAAACAGCTAAACTAAGAATTTCTAGACAGGAAGAGGGATAATCTTTCACAAAACTGCTGTGCTCAATTATGCTAAAAATCAATGCACTATCAATTTAATGTGCTGCTGCACTGCGCTGATTTTTGGTGGTTGATTACTCAGAATCTTTAGGGGTATTTTGAATTAATTGGATGTACTGATAACTGATTGTAAGGATCCTCACCAATCCAGCATGCTGTGTGTGCAGGACTATTCCATTTCTAGCCTTAGCAGTAGGTGTAGGTCTTCTTGATGTAACACCCCCCTCATAGGATGGCTGTTTTGGTTCTGCCTGCCCCTTATATAACCCCACCGCACAGGATATAAGGTGTGGTGGTGATAGGGTTGCCAACTTTTTCACCGAGAAAAACCTGACACCTGTGGCTCGCCATGCTCCACCCCTGCCCCGCCCCCAGCCCCACCCACAAAAATTACCGAGGATTCACTCACACCCCCCTCAGTGCTGGTTCACTCACCCCCCTCCCCTCAGTGCTGGTTCACTCACTCACCCCCCCCCCTGCTGACTCACTCACCCCCCTCTCCTGCTGGTTCACTCACTCACCCCCCTCCCCTGCTGGTTCACTCACAACACCCCTCCCCTCCCCTCCCTGCTGGTTCACTCACCCACCCCCCTGTCACTCACTCACCCCCTCCCCTGCTGGTTCACTCACACCAACCCCCCTCCCCTGCTGGTTCACACCAACCCCCCTCCCCTGCTGGTTCACTCACACCACCCCCCCCCTCCACTGCTGGTTCACTCACACCACCCCCCCCCCTCCCCTGCTGGTTCACTCACACCAACCCCCCCCTCCTGCTGGTTCACACACACTCCCCCTCCACTGCGGGGTCACTCACACACACCCCACCACCCCTTTTGCTGGTTCACTCACACCATCACCCCCCCTCCCCTGCTGGTTCACTCACACCACCCCCCCTGCTGGTTCACTCACACCACCACCCCCCCCCCCCTTGCCCAAGCCGCTGCTTCTGCTTTGTACAGAACAGCGGATGCAATACACGTACTTTGAAAAGTAAAGACAAACTGTGTGAGGAGCCCTCTGGACATCGCAGAGCCCGAGGAAGTGATGTCTTGGGGGCGGGCTCCTCACAGGTTGTCTTTCCTTTTCAAATTAACTTTCTTGCAGCTAAAGTTAATTTGAAAAGGAAAGACAACCTGTGAGAAGCCCGCCCCCATGACATCACTTCCTCGGGCTCTGCGATGACCGGAGGGCTCCTCACACAGTTTATCTTTACTTTTCAATTTAAGTGTATTGCAGCCGCTGCTCTGTACAAAGCAGAAGCAGTGGCTGCACTGCTTTGGGGAATTGCGTTTGCGTTCGCGCCGCGGACTTAGGAACAAAAACCGTTTTTTGCTCTGGCCGCTCCCGATCTTGCGGCCAGAGCAAAAAACCGGCTTTTCAACGGCCAGTTTTACATCTGTGCCGGCAGCCGGCCTGGCCATGGAAAAACCGGCCAGGCCGGCTGAAAACCGGCCGGTTGGCAACCCTAGGTGGTGATGATGCTTTCAGTTGGACTTGTGGATCTGTTTGAATCTGTGTGGTGGGCCCAGTCTTGGGCCTTCTCTTATTTTATTTGTGTCCAGTGTGGAATCATCCTTTGATTCTTGAATGGTCTGCATGTGAAGAGTGAGAGTCTGAGTGTGGAAGTGAGAGTGGAGTTGCTGGCTTGCTTCCCATGCTAGGAGTCTGCAGTGCTGGAGCAGACTTTGCCTATTGGAGAAGTTAATGTGGGAAGGTTGGCTACCAATTGCTGAAACAAGAAGAGAAACAGCATCCCAGGGAGGAGGGGGAATAGACATTTGTTGTGCTAAGGGCTCTAATTCAGGATCCCTTTGCCAGCTGCAGAAAAGCCAAACTCTGATACTGGGATCGCAGACACAAACACCTCAGAAGGGACACTATCCATGTTACCAAAGACTCTGTATTTGTTGACTTGAACATTAAGGCCTATTACAGCTTGAGTTGGATAGTAAAGAGAATTGGAGCACTCAATTCCGAGTCAAGAGCCTCTTTGATTTATTTGCCAAGTGCCTTGGAGGGATTTCCATTTCTCCTGAGGAGAATCTGCTCCCTGTCGATAAGAGTGTGTGCTAGCTGAATGAAGGAGTAGGAGAGAGCCTGAATATACTGCAGCCTTGGCAGGACCTGCCTGCCACTCAAAGAGCCAGAGGTATTACACAATGAACGGTTTTTAATATGGATGAGATATGATCATATCTTCTGGTTCCTATCTAATTCATGGAGTTTAATTTTATAACAGAGCACCTAGGCAGGAAAGGCCTTAGGAAAACAGCCTTCCTGAAGGTTCCCACACAAAGTTAGACCTGCTTCAAGGTGGAAGTAACTTTGTGCATGTAAGTACTGATAGGAATCTGTGATTGTGCCTGTAATTTATAAAATACTCAATATTCACAATCTAAATTTAAAAATCACTGGTATCTTATTAAACACCACATGCATGTTGACCTACTCAAACGTCTTGTACAATTACATATCCCTACTATGGACCATCATGTATTCTGTTAAAAACAGCAGAGTATATGTTATATTCAAACAGCTCATTTAATTATCATTAGTACAATATTGTCCATTCCTTAATTTTTTGAGTAACTTTTTATCTGCATGTAAAACCTCGTGAATCACAGTTCATCTTAAATGTCTTAAAATGTCCAGTGCAATGAGCACTTATTTATTTATTTATTTATTTAACTGTATTTATATCCCGCTTTTCACCGGGTCAAAGCGGTGGGACATATAACCAGGGGGGGGGGAATCAAATGTGGGGGGGGGGCCATCACCAAGGGTTCAACATTGATGATTTTTGGGGTGAACATAGAGACTGACAAGATAGCATAGTTACTGGTTTGGAGATCTTGGAGAGAAATAGGGGGGGGGGGGTTCCTATTCAGAGATGTTCTTGGAATAGGATGGTTTTTAGCTGCTTTTTGAATGATGGGAGATCACCGTTGTTCCTGATGTGGTTTGGTAGAGAGTTCCAGAGGGATGGGGCATAGAGTTCAAAGGCTCTGTTGCAGGTCCATTGAGTTGCTTTGGTTCTTTTGTGGGGGATGGCAACGGAGCTGTTGGAGGATTGTCTGGTTGTTCTGCTGTGGGTTGGGTGAGGCAGTAGGGTGCGGAGTGGGGTGCCCTGTGTTTGGTGGATGGTTTTGTGGGTGAGTAGAAGAGTTTTGTACTTGATTCTTGCTTCGATGGGGAGAATATGAAGGTCCCTCAGTATTGGGGTGATGTGGTCTCGTTTCCTTGCATTGTGAATTATTCTCGCCGTGGTGTTTAGGGCAGTTCGGAGGGGATTGGTCTGTGTGGCAGGTAGGCCATGGTAGATTATGTTGCAGTAGTCCAGATGAGGGAGTGTTAGAGCTTGCATTACTGTCCTGAAGTCTTGTGGTTCGAGGAGGGGTCGGAGGCGTTGTACCGTTTTCGCCTTGTGGAATACAGTTCTTGTTTTCTTGTTGATTTGTTGCTTAAGAGTTAGGGCTTGGTCAATGATAATGCCGAGATATCTTATGTGTGGTTGTACTTGAATTTGCGTGGTTCCCATGGTGAGGTGAGTGGGTGGTTTGAAGTCTGGGTCTTTTGTCACTATAAGGGCTTCGGTCTTCTTTATGTTAATGGATAAGTTGTTCTCTTGTAGCCAGTTGGATACGTCGGTGAAGCAGGTTGATAGCTGGTCGTTTGTTGGGTCCGTTGTTGTAATTGGGGCGTAGAGCATTATGTCGTCGGCGTATATGTGGAAATTGACATTGTGAGTGCGTATGACTGAGCAGAGTGGACGGAGGTAGATGTTAAAAAGCATGGCTGATAGTGTGGATCCTTGTGGTACTCCTTGATGTTGCTGGAAGGGGGATGAGGTGGAGGTTTTGGTGCGGATCAGTTGCTGTCAGTTAGTTAGATAGGACCTGAACCATTGGAGTACAGTACCTTTGATCCCAATTGTTTGGAGTCTGTGGATGAGGGTGTTATGGGAGATGGTGTTGAATGCCGCTGATATATCCAGAAAAATTAGGATGTATCCGGAGTGTTTCTCTTGGGTTATCTAACCAATGCTGTATCGTCATGAGGCAGCCACTGTTAGGTGCGTGTTTACCAAAGCGCACTACCCGGATAGCGCAAGCGTAGCACGCATCTTTGCCACCATGCTAAAAAGTAGCATAGGCCCTGCGCTAAAAACCCATGCTATCTGGGCAGAGCTTGGACGGGATGTTGGCGTTCCTGCCAAGATACTGCTGGTGTTTGGTGGGGAGCAACTACCGCCAGTACAGGGGTGGTGATAGTGCTTCCCTGAGGCGGTATTAACATGTTACTAGCATGGGGCTTACTAAACATCCCCCTTACAGAGAAATTTTATAAGTTGTAGTTAGAACAACATACATTGTTATATGCACATTTAATGCCTATTTGATAAATTCAAGTATACACATCCTTTACAAAACGGGGGCATAAGTGGTTGAAAATGCATGTTATTTAAGGCACGAGGACTTACGCCAGCCCTGTGGCAGGGTAAAAACCTGCACCTAGATTTTTCAAGATTGCACATAAATTATAGCACTTCATTATTTAAACCCATAACTTTGCATGCCGTGCAAATTCTGCCCCGTGCATGCCCACAGTATAAGTATGCGCAGTCCACCCAACGTGCATACTTACAGACTAGTGACCACATCATGTACGCACATAAATAGACTAGTACACGCATATGACTGCAATACCTGAAGTGGAGGAGTAGCCTAATGGTTAGCACACTGGCCTGGAAACCAAGAGACCAGTGTTCAGGTCCCACTAGCACTTCTAGTGGCCTTGGGCAAGTCACTTAACCTTCCATTACCTCAGAAAAATCCAAGTTATCAATGTACATTACAATGTAAACTGCTTTTTGTCTGAAATGATAAAGCTGTTAAAAAATACCTAGATTATGTATGTTGTTCATGCGCAAATCTAGATGTTTTTTATAAAATTACCTCCTAAATGTCTTAAAATATCCCACACGTTGAAACCTTTATGTATCTTGCCAGGGCTGCATTTTCATCAGGCAGCTGCTCTGCATGACATCATGTTTCCAACAACCATCATGAATAACTGTCTGATGTCATCATTTCCATAGTCACTCACCATAGAAATGCCACATGGTTTCAATGTAGAAACTCAGTGGATGTCGCCTGTATAATTTAATTGCTCTCACAATTCAGTGGCTTTTAATCTTAGTATTTTTACCACAGAATAAATGAGCACAGCTATTGGATGAGGTCAAACACGTGTGATGGGGTATTTAAAAATGGAAAGTAGGAAGTACAAAGCAAAAATGCTAATACTGAGGTAGGCTATGGCCTAGCATAGCCGGCTACCATGAAAGGCCTGTAAGTTAGGCCTGGATACTAATTTCCATTATAGCTAGAAAAGAACCATAAATCTGTGAAAGATGAGAAAGATGTTTTAAAATGCTTAATAAGAAGTTTTTATGAATGCATAAGTCTTCTATTATTATCTTGTATGTGAAAGAAGCAGTAAAAGTAACAGTATATGCATTCCAGCAGCCAAAGTTAACCTTGCAGTAGAAAAGTTACCAAGTTAAGACTATACCATTGTTCAAGCAATCCTAGAGGAGGGGGCCGGTTGCTAGGTTCCGGAGGGATTTCTAATTGGACAAATAAAGGGAATGTGGAACCAATGAGAAGTTTGCATGTATCGAGCTAGAACCAATAGAACGTTTTCATGTATCAAACTGAAAAAGCGGTATAAAAAGTTATGTCTCTGTATAAACCTCCACTCAGTACCTTTTGCGCTTTGACTGACTGGGCCTTGTGCACAATAAACTGACTTGGACCTTGTCAATCGACTCCTGGACTTATTCATTGACTGCACTTTGCTACAGCATATTCTTGGTGCGTTGGCCGGGAAGTGCGAGTGGTAAATGGTATTCAAGTGAATAATCCACGTAATTCGCCTTGAGGTTTGGCCCGGTTGGAACCGTGTCTGTCCGACCGCGGGGGAGACCTCAGGCGCCACCGGCCCCTTTGAGCCAGAGAGGGTTCCGCCTGCCTCGGCGGACCATCGGGTCCAGCTGGCCAACACCTCCGACCCGGGGGAGTCGAGGTTCCAACTCAGAAGCTGATGTGGTATCGGGGACCGGATCCGGTGAGTAGACATTTTTGTAATTAAAAAGTCAGAAAGAACAGCCTGGGACAGCGTCTTGCGAGTGCAGGACCAATTTGGTAAATTTGGTATAGACTAACTGGGAAATCTGGGAAATCTCGCATGAGGGTGCGCGAGACAAAGGAGCCTGATCACCTCCTATAAGGGCGGTCCTAGTAAGCTCTGCATAAGGAAAGCGGAAGCTGAAACTATCGACCCTTCTTGTTTGTTTGGAATAGTCAGTTAGTCAGAAAACCTGGGCACTTGAAATATTGAAAAATGATATCTTGTTGCTTGTGTGCGTGTGAATGAGAGGTCTTGAAATACAGACCAAGCGAAAATTGACTCCTAAGTAGCGCAGTTCCTGGCCGAGCGACCGCGCCCAGGTCGCGAACAGGAGGAAGTGAGTGATGTTTGTCCCCCCCAGTGTTCTGTGGGCTGTACGGACCCCTTACCTACAGCCATACTACCTATCCTTATTGTACGTTGTCTTGTACGTCATTACGTGTACATAGCGACATAGGGTACGTAACGTACGCAGGTACGTTGAGTACGTAGGCAGCGTAGGCAGGTATGATTACATTATGGGAGGGACGGAGTCCACGCAAACTCCGTTGGCATGTATGATCAAGAATTTCCGTAAAGGATTTTCGGGTGACTATGGTATAAAAATGACTTCATCCAGATTAAAAATGTTATGTGAAAGGGAGTGGCACGCATCAGCTGCTTCATGGCCCCGAGAGGGCACCTTTGATTTCGAGACAGTTTTACGAATTCATCAGCTTGTACTGAGAGGGTATCCCGACCAGTTCCCCTATATAGATTCCTGGTTGAGTGTATGTGAACGGCGGCCATCATGGATGAAGCGCTGTTATGAGGAGCACTGTAAAATATTTGTAGCTACTACTAAGGGAACCACTAAAAAGGTTAAGGAAGAAAAGCCACCAGTATATTCTGACCCAGAGTCCTCAGATATTCTAGATAATTTACCCCAGTACTCACAGAAATTAGTCCCCACGGCCCCACAACTTGAAGTAGAGATTGGGTCAGCCCCCGAAAATACCAGAGCTACAGCCTAAGAAGCGCCCTACCCCAAGTGAAAGTTCCGGGTCAGGCCCAAGCACAGCAGGGGCACTTGAGTCATCTGATGAGATAGAAAGTGGAAGCTCTCCTACCGGTTCAGGGTCACCCACCAAGGAAACTGGTGCTCGAGAGCCTTATGAGTTAAGAAGCGTAACTCCCAAGAAGAAGGAGAAAGCAGGGCATCTGATGCCATTACGCCAAGTGCCTGGAATTCCTGTTTTAAATGATCAGGGCCAGATGGCGCCAGGACCAACCAGCTTAGTTTATGTACCCTTTTCTACTACAGATTTATTAAACTGGAAAACGCATTATGCTTCCTATACAGCCAAACCCCAGGAATTAACAGAATTAATGTCTAGTATTATGCAAACCCATCAGCCTACCTGGGCCGATTGTCGCCAGCTCCTGTCCACCCTTTTCACTACTGAAGAGCGAGGCCGGATCGGGCAGGCAGCCCTCTGGTGGTTAGAAGAGAACCCTGTAGAAAGGGGGGCAGGAAATCCCCCACAGGCCGCAGCTGCAGAATATCACAACGAAGATCCCGGGTGGGACCCGAATGACGAAAGGGGGGTGGCGGCCCTAACCAGATTTTGCCAGGCCTTAGTGCAGGGCCTGAAGAGGGGAGGCCAGAGGGCCATGAATATTGGAAAAGTATCGGAAGTTCTCCAAGGTCCAGATGAGAGCCCAGCGGCCTTTTATGAGCGGTTGTCTGAAGCTTATAGACTGTATACCCCATATGATCCTGCTGCTCAAGAAAATTTACGCATGGTAAATGCGGCATTTGTTAGTCAGTCCCAGAGAGACATAAAACGAAAATTGCAGAAATTAGATGGATTTGCGGGCATGAATACAGCTCAGTTAATGGAAGTCGCTCAGAAAGTATTTGTGAATCGTGAGAATGAACGAGACAAAGAAAGTGAACGAAAGATGAAGAAGAAGGCAGATCTTCTTGCTGCTGCTATAACCGAACGACGTGGAGGAGGTTTCCCAAATCAAAGGATCAGAGGACGTGGAAGAGGCCGCGGAAGCGATAGGCCTCCATTAGGTGCAAATCAATGCGCCTACTGCAAGGAAGAAGGACATTGGAGAAATGAGTGCCCGCATTTCGACTCCGCCCCTGCGAGGGGAGGAGGGAGTCCCTGGAGGCCAGGAGGAAGATTTTGAAGGAGAGGAGGAATGAATCGAACGCAGTTCCGACAAGAGAGGGAAGAAGCCATTGAGGGAGTGGCAGTAGCAACGGGCTATGACCTGGATGACATAGATGAAGACTAGGCCAGACCGGGCTCCAAGTTCACCCTGGGTCCCCAGGAGCCTATGGTCAATTTAGAGATAGGGGACCAATATATGGAATTCATGGTAGATACAGGAGCAGAACATTCAGTAGTAGCCAAGCCAGTAGCTCCACTGTCCTCACGATCTGTCACCATAATAGGAACCACTGCAAATAAAGCCACAAAACCATTTTTACAGAACCGCATGTGTGAGCTAGGGGGACAGAAGATAACGCACCAGTTCTTGTATATGCCTGAGTGCCCTATTCCACTATTGGGCAGAGACATGCTTGCCAAACTCCAGGCCCAAATATCCTTTGCTGAAGGGGGAGAAATGCAAATGACTGTGAACCCAAAGCCTTCTGGATTAATGGTGCTGACTGTTCCCCGAGAAGAGGAGTGGCGGTTCTATAGTGCACCTGCAATAAAGTCAACCAGTCCCTGTATACCTACCAACCTGATAGCCCCACCTGAAGTTTGGGCAGAAGATAATCCACCTGGCCTAGCGAAGAACATAGCCCCTGTCATTGTCACCCTCAAGCCAGGAGTGGAACCAGTACATGTGAAACAGTATCCTCTCCCTCGACCAGCCACTGAAGGAATTCACCATCATCTGATGAAACTGCTGAAGTATGGACTTCTTAAAGAATGTCAGTCACCATGGAACACTCCTCTTCTCCCAGTGAAAAAGGCTGGGACAGGGGACTACCGTCCAGTACAAGATCTAAGGCGAGTAAATGATGCAGTTGAAACTATACACCCAGTAGTACCAAATCCTTACACTCTCTTGGGACTGATCCCCGCTGAGGCTACTCACTTCACCGTCCTGGACCTGAAAGATGCCTTTTTCTGTGTGCGCCTAGCACCTACCAGTCAACTTTTATTTGCTTTTGAATGGCAAGACCCCACAACAGGAAGACGGGGTCAACTCACAACAAACAAACTCACATCAAACAATCAAGGGAACATACCCCAATGACTCAACATCCCTTTCATGCATCCTTATTAACGTACGCTCGATGAAAAACAAGCTTCCCATATTTAATGATTTGATATCTGACTTAAAGCCAGACATATTATGTGTCACTGAAACCTGGCTCTCTGATACCGATACAGTTTACCTAAATCAACTTAATAATGAAAACTATGACACATTCTACAAACATAGAACTAATAGAAAAGGCGGAGGAGTATTAATGATGACGAAAAAGGTTTTAAGTGCCAAAACAATCCAATCAAACATTTCTAATAACATAGACACATTACACAGGTACACTACCAAAAAACTGCCTCCAGTTTTGCAACTGATTCCTATAGATTTTGGAGTGCTGAATCCAGGAAAAATAGCCAAAATGTTCCATCACGTCACGTTTTCTTGCAAAATTAGATTTCCTACCCATATAAGGAATGTTCACATAATTTCTTTTTAGCCGACTGCAGTTTATTTTCTTGGCCCAAAATAGAGGTTGTAATGGTTAACTAACTAGAAACACTCCCTCATGATATTTTAGAGTGTTTTGTATTCATTTTATACATTAACAGGACAATTGGGAGGCGGGGGGATAAATCCAGTACTCGAGCTGGCGCATGTTCTTTCCTGTTCGCCTCGCCTCGTTCGCTCGCTCAAACACGGTGGTTGCGACATGAACATTCCTGTCAAATTTCAGTTTCTTGCAAGTTCATTATTACCTTTTGTTTGCTCAGTCGTAATCCAGCTTTATTCCGAAGTGGTTCACTACAGTTGTAGTTTGCAGTGCTGTGTATTTGTGATGGCTCACAGAGCCAGAGGTTGCGTCAACTCTCCGGACAGTTTTTGTTTTATTTGTGGGGAATATACCGTGAAAAAGCGGCAGAGGAACATTTCTGCATTTATTAAAAAAGTATATTTCGCCTATTTCGGTTTGAAGTTAGGCGATCAAGACAAACCGTGGGCTCCTCACAAAGTGTGCAAGACATGTGAGGAAGATCTACGCTTATGGATGAAAGGTAAAAAACAAGCATTTCGTTTCGGAATACCTATGATGTGGCGTGAACAAAGAGACCACAGCAGTGACTGCTATTTTTGCTCTTGCATTGTGAAGGGATACAACTTAAAAAATAAGAACGTAATAAGTTACCCCAACCTTCCCTCAGCAATTAGGCCTATGCCTCATAGCAACGAAGTACCTGTGCCTGAACCACCAAAATCTTTGGATCATATTTGTGTGGACGGTTCTGATCATGATGAGACTCATCAGATGGCTTTTCCCGATGAGTCCAGTACTTCCGAGTTTGAAACTGAACCAGATCCGAAACCTGAACTTTTCTCTCAAGCTGAATTGAATGATTTAGTCCGGGATTTAGGACTCCCAAAAGATGCTGCCCAACTGCTAGGTTCTCGGCTTAAACAGAAAAATCTATTGTCACCAGGAACAACTTTTTATTGGTACCGCAACCGCGAGACACAATTTTTGAAGTATTTCAGCAAAGAGGAAGATTTGGTATTTTGCAACGATATATACGGAGTGATGGAAAAGTTTAAACTCAAGTATGATCCTGCTGAATGGCGGCTGTTCATTGATTCATCAAAAGACAGCATAAAAGGTGTTCTTCTTCATAATGGCAACACATTCGCTTCAGTTCCTATTGCTCACTCTGTTATTCTCCAAGAAAAATACGAGAATTTGGCCCTGATTCTTCAGAAGATTCGTTATGATGAGCATAAGTGGATGATTTGTGGAGACTTTAAAATTCTATCCATGCTATTAGGGCAGCAATCCGGTCTCACCAAATATCCCTGCTTCCTTTGCTTGTGGGATAGCCGGGCCCGCGACCTACACTGGGGGAAAAAAGACTGGCCAATTCGGGAGTATTTGAGACCCGGTGAGAAAAATGTTCTTCATGAGAGCTTGGTACCTCGTGATAAAATTCTATTACCACCTCTCCACATTAAGTTGGGTCTCATTAAGCAATTCATCAAGTCCCTTCCAAAAGATGGTGAGTGCTTTCGGTACCTTTGCTCAAAGTTCCCCCGACTTTCTGAAGCAAAGCTAAAGGAAGGAGTGTTTGTTGGCCCTGATATAAGGAAACTCATTTCAGATGGAGCATTCGCTGAAACGATGTCTTGAGAAGGAAAAAGAAGCCTTGGATTCCTTCAAGGATGTTGTTCTCAAATTCTTGGGGAACAGGCGGGATGAGAACTATAAGGATATTGTTGCCAGGATGCTCAATGCCTTCAAAGAACAAGGCTGTAACATGAGCCTGAAAGTCCATTTCTTGCACTCCCATGTGAACTACTTTCCCGAAAACTTGGGGGCGTACAGTGAAGAACAAGATGAAAGGTTTCACCAGGACATCAAGGACGCAGAGAGAAGGTACCAAGGAAGATGGAACACCACTATGATGGCTGATTTCTGCTGGTTGCTGCTGCGGGAAACCCCAGATGAAAAATACGCCAAGCAGCGCACCAAGAGAAGCATTCGGGGGAAGAAGAAACGGGCCCACCAGGAGATTGATTGACCCAAGAATGACTTTAAAATCTAAACTGTGTTGACAAATATCGTGTTTTTACTAAACTTTGAAATAAAAATTTGCTAGTTATTACCACAGTGTCGGATCTCATTTATTAGAATTTTATTTTCACACCATCGGGTGTTTGTCTTCATGTATTGCAATGGTGCGGTTTGCGTTTTCTATTCTTACATACATACCTGTACAACATTTTTTGCACATTTCTTTGCTTTGCTTTGTGTCTAACCTCGCTCTTATATGCTCAATGTTTGTGCACATGTATGTGTCTGTTTTAAGTGCAGACAATTTTGCTACCATCACAGTGTGTTTTGTTGACATTACTCTATTCTTATGTGCTGCCTTGTTACAATTTTCTTTATTCTTATTTGAATAACTGCTAAACAATTAGTATAAAGAATTCATCCAAGAAACTTTTATCTCGATCGCACTCAATCTGAAATGTTCACCTCAAACTGCTAACCCAATGTAGCAAAAAATCTGTATGTGATGGAGCAAATTGGTTACCAGATTTGGATTCAGCGCACCAAAAAACGTAAAAATCAATCGAAACATTAGAGGCAGTTTAAAAAAAAATTTTTTTAGTGTACCTGTGTTATTAATAAAAATTGGACTCATGAAACTCTGCTTAGTATATAGACCCCCAGATCAAAAGGCAGATTGTCTCGATTCTTTTATTGAACTCCTCAGCTCCTCCACTGGACAACACCCTATAATTATGCTAGGTGATTTTAACCTTCCCTCGCTACCAACATTGGACTCTAAACTATTTTTTGATACTATATCAGACATGGACTATCATCAAATAATAAACACATCTACACACATCAAAGGTGGAACACTCGATCTTATTCTTCTCCCTAATACACTCTTCAAACTAATCAATCCAAATTCCGTAGAATGTACACAGATACCCTGGTCTGATCACTATATTATCAAAATAAATCTTACATATCCCTCCACTAGTACTAATAACCACACTAGAAGTGTCCCAACTACAAGATTTAAAAAGTTTAACAATACAGAATTCATTGACTTAACAATCCCCCACCTCTTATCACCTGCAACGAATTTGGATGATACTGTCAAAAATTGGCATGAAACCATCAACAATGCAGCCAAAGTTAATCACACAAATAAAAAGAGCACCTACTCTAAGACTAATAGCAAACCATGGTTCAATACTACTCTAAAACAAAGGAAAAGGAACCTTAGAAAACTAGAACTCAATTGGCGCAAATCTAAATTGACGATACACAAAGAAATATACAATAACCACCTTACTAAATACAAAGAAACCCTGGACAGCACAAAGAAAAAATACTATGCTGAAACACTATCAAAATCATATAACAGACCAAGAGAGTTATTCTCCATTGTCAGAAATCTAACCAACCCTCAAACTTCTGGCAATGAAATTACTGACATCTCGGTACAAACCTTAGCCTGTCATTATCAAAACAAAGCAAAAAAGCCTTTAATGTCTATAGACACTATTAACATATCACACCAGCCTTTAAACAAATGGTCAGAGTTTCATCCCATAACTAAAGAGACACTAAAAAATATCATCTCCAACCTCAACACCACTACTTCTTACCTAGATCCATGTCCAGTAACATGGATAAAAAATACACTCCCAATTTTATTATCCTACATTCTCCCAATAGTTAACCTCTCACTAACTCAAGGTTACCTCCCACCCTCACTCAAACACGCACAAATACGCCCAATCCTTAAGAACAGCAAACTTGATAAAACTTCGCCAGTATCATACAGACCCATTTCTAGCATACCATTTTTGGCCAAAATAATTGAAAAAGTGGTTCAATTACAGACACAGGATTTTCTAGACTCATCTTATCCACTTGATGAGCAACAATATGGCTTTCGGCCCCGACATGGAGTTGAAACACTCCTTACAGTTTTAATTGATGCGCTCCTAAGAGGGATTGACAATCACAAACAGGCCTTCATTCTACTTTTCATTGATATATCAGCTGCGTTTGACAGCGTACACCACACAATAATGCTCAACAACTTGAGACAAATAGGCTTAAACTCTACAGTACATAAATGGTTCTCTTCCTACCTAAATAATAGAACGCAAAATGTAAGAATTGGGAATCAAACCTCAACTATATATAAACAAGAAATTGGATTACCACAAGGCTCAGCGTTATCAGCCCTACTTTTTAATATTTACATAAAACCAGTCTGCAACATTTTCAAAAAATTTGGAGTACAATATCACCTATACGCAGATGATATTATGATGTATATTCCATTTATGATACCCAACCTACCGCTTCAACTCCTATCAGACTGCTATAATGAAATCACAACTTGGCTCAAAGCACAAAACCTCCACATAAATCATGCTAAAACTGAAGTTCTAATCGTGACTAAAAACCAATCCTATATCCCCCCCAACACACATAACACTCCAAAACCAAGAAATTAAAATAAAAAATGAAATAAGATATCTAGGCGTTCTACTAGACACACACCTTACGATGGAAACCCACATTAGCAATACCATAAAGAAAATTTATTTCAAACTCAAAATCCTCAAACAACTACGTCCTCTAGTATTTTTACAAGATTTTATCAATATAATTCAGGCCACCATAACTCCTCACTTTGATTTTGCCAATCTAATACTAATAGGCATATCAAAACAAAACATCAAATGAATACAATTAGCACAAAACGCAGCTGCTAGAATTATATTGAAAGTAAACTCACTTCAACACATAACGCCAATACTAGCTTCCCTTCATTGGCTACCAATTCAAAGCAGGATAATTTACAAAACAATAATAACCTCATTCAAAACCTTATATGATATGGCTCCAACTACACTATGTAACCTAATACGCAAAGAACCATCTAAGCCTACACACAGAAAAGGACAATTAAACAAACTAAAGATTCCGAAAGATTACACAAAAGCTCATAAATCAACAAACAATAGAGCCTTTTCTCACATAGCCCCAACTATCTGGAATTCCCTCCCAGAGGAGCTACGAACACTAACTGAGATCATGGAATTCCGTAAAAAACTGAAAACTTATTTATTCACCAAACACTTCAACAACATAGATAATCCCTCACCCGCTTTAGACAAAGGCTAAACAGGTACCTGACTGTTTCAAATAAAAACCCTCTCACTCAAACAGATAGCACACTTAGTCGAATTCCTTTGATGATCCAATCTCTTATGCCCTATCACTTTCATATATATATGTATATAGTTTATTCTGTTCCGTATTGTCTCACATTGTTTAGACAATACATTGTTTAGTTAATACTTCGTTCCAATACATATGCTGTTTTGTTATTCATTATACTTATATTATGATGTTCCTTGTAAAACAAACTTGCTTTGTTAATTGTTGTTCACTGTAAACCGCAACTGAACTCTGGAAGATGCGGTATATAAATGTGTGTAAATAAATAAATAAATAAACTCACCTGGACTAGATTACCCCAAGGATTTAAGAATTCACCTACTCTCTTCAGTGCTGCCCTGAGCCAAGATCTCTCAAGTTACCCAGTGGACCCAGGAAAAAGGGCTCTTCTTCAGTATGTAGATGACTTGCTCATAGCCACCAACTCAGAAAGTGAATGTCTGCAAGCTACTAGTGAACTTTTGTATCTTCTCAAAGATGCCGGATACAAAGTCTCAAAAGCCAAAGCACAACTATGCCAAACTGAAGTCAAGTATCTAGGATTCCAGTTGTCCAGTGGGATCCGACGTTTAGGACCAGAACGTAAAGAAGCTGTATGTAATATCCCCACTCCAACCACTAGGAGGCAAGTAAGAGCCTTCCTGGGGGCAGTAGGATATTGTCGCATATGGATCCCCAACTTTGCCCTGATTGCAAAACCACTATACCCAGCCACCAGAGGAATGGAAAAATCCCCACTAGATTGGGGACCTGAAGAAGATGCAGCATTCCAAACTTTGAAAAAGGCCTTGATGTCATCTCCAGCTTTAGGTCTTCCAGATGTTCAGAAGCCTTTCCATCTTTTTGTCCATGAGTCACAAAGAAACGCATTGGGAGTATTGACCCAATCTCTTGGATCCTGGCAACGACCAGTAGCTTATCTGTCAAAACAATTGGATGTAGTTGCAAAAGGATAGCCCCCTTGTCTGAGAGCTGTTGCAGCAACAGCCCTTCTAGTGGGCGAAGCAGACAAACTTACCCTAGGACAAACTCTTCAAGTCACCGCCGTGCCACATTCTGTCCTGACTCTCATGGAACATAAAGGAAACTTCTGGCTAACCAATGCACGAATGTTGAAGTATCAAAGCATGTTGTGTGAAAACCCTCGGATACAGTTGAAAGTCAGCCAAGCTCTGAATCCTGCTACACTGTTTCCAATTGGTCCTGGGCCACCTGATCATAATTGCTTAGAAACCATGGACACTGTATTCTCAAGTCACCCTGATTTGACTGATGTCCCTCTAGAGGACCCAGAACGGACTTTCTTTGTAGACGGAAGCAGTCTGGTCATCAATGGACATCGTTGTGCTGGATATGCAGTGGTGACCCTTGATCTGGTAGTTGAGTCCTCAGCCCTGACCCCAGAACCTTCTGCACAGAAAGCTGAATTGATAGCCCTCACCAGAGCCTTGACATTAGGAGAAGGACTCCGCATAAATGTGTACACAGATTCTAAAAATGCTTTCACTACTTTGCACGCACATGGAGCCCTGTACAAAGAACGAGGGTTAATCACCTCAGGGGGTAAAGACATTAGGTATGGGCCTGAGATATTGATGTTATTAGATGCTGTGTGGGCCCCCAAACAAGTGGCAGTCATGCACTGTCGAGGTCATCAAGCAGGAGCAGGAGAAATTGCTCGAGGGAATAGATTTGCAGACGCCACAGCCCGAAAGGCAGCCACCACAGGACAAGTAAGGACCCAAAATACTGTAATGCAAGCAGCCCTATTCCCTGTGCCCCTTAGTTCCTGGGCACCCTGATATACTACACGAGAGTTAGACTATTATTGTGAGAAAGAGGGAGGAGTCTTAACAGAACAAGGTTGGATAGTGCTACCACCTCCAGAAGATAGTCCACCCCCAGGTCCTACAGTCATTCCTGAAGCACTAGGACCAGCCTTTGTCCAAGCTTTCCATCAAGCCACACATTATGGGAAAACAGCCATGGAGAAAGCCCTCAGACCCCATTTCTGTATTTCATTGCTAGGATCCCTGACTGCCTCAGTGGCACAGCAATGTCTGACATGTGCCAAGAATAATGCCAAGCAAGGTCCTGTTCCACCCCCAAGAATTCAGTCAGTAGGGGTGACCCCCATGAGTGACATACAGATAGACTTTGCTGAAATGCCTCAAGCAAATGGATATCACTATATGTTAGTGTTAGTCTGCACATTTTCAGGGTGGGTAGAAGCCTACCCCACCCAAACTGAGAAAGCCCGAGAAGTCACTAAGGCATTGCTCCATGAGATTATTCCTCGATTTGGAATACCGTCAACTATAGGGTCAGATAATGGTCCATCATTTTTTATCCCAAGTGACCCAACAGTTAGCTCAAGCTTTGCAAATAAAATGGAAAATTACACACTGCTTACAGACCCCAGAATTCAGGGAAAGTAGAACGCATGAACAGAACCCTGAAAGCTCAGTTATCCAAACTTTGCCAAGAAACACACTTAAAGTGGCTCCAGGTTTTACCCATAGCCCTTCTCAGGATACATTCAGCTCCCACCAGATCTTTAGGAGTCTCCCCTTTTGAGATTTTGTATGGGCGACCTCCACCCATAGTGCAGGGAATAAAGGGAGATATGAGACAGATAGGATCTGAAATAACTAGACAAGAACTATTAGCTTTAGGTTCTGTTTTGCAGAAACTCCAAACGTGGGTACAAGACCGACTACCCATCAACCTGACTGAACCTCTGCATCCCTTCAAGCCAGGAATGTCCGTGTGGGTGAAAAAGTGGAGAAAAGCCCCACTGGCGCCGCATTGGAAGGGACCATATGTCGTCATCCTGTCAATACCCACCGCAGTGAAAGTTGCAGAATTCGAACCCTGGATCCACCACAGTCGAGTGAAGCCAGCAGCTGCTCCTGATCCTGGTCAATGGACATCAGCAAGTGATCCTGAGACTCCATTGCGACTCACCTTGAGGAGACAGCCAGTATTATAGAAAGAAACTTCAGAATCCACCTACGTCACGTGAAAGTGACCATCACAGCAGAAACAGAAGCAAGCTCAACATAGATCATCATTCTCAACTCTCCAGTTAACTTCCAGAGACTGTAATCATCATGTTCTTCCACTATTGCTTTGTGGGAGTGGTGATCCTGGGAATTCTGGAAAAGACTTTTGCTCTACTCCCTTGTGCAGCTTGCATAACCACCACCCGAACTGGACAGAAGATTACTCAGACTTTGCTCTATCATTCCTACTATACTTGCACTGGTACAGTCAGCCGGTGTATCTACAATGGTACTGAATTGAACATTTGTACAAAGGGGAAAAGTAAGACTTGTTATAATCCCCGACAGAATCCATCCTACTATACATTTGAGATACGATGGAATGATGAGGATGGAGCCATCTTGAATATAACTAAACCTCTCATCAACCCCACCAAACCTATCATCTTGAACTTTGATGCTTGTGGTGCCATAAATAAAAATGCCTATCACAGATGTGCGTCCTGGTCATGGGAGCGAGCATACTACCTTGATGATAAATATATGTGTCCAGAGGGAGCTTATGGATGGGGAAAATGTACTGGAAAAAGTACAGCGGCCACCATCTACTCCACTGCATCTCGACATGATTACTTTTGCCCAAAATGGGAGTGTGTGTATTTTGCTACCTGGAAGAATGCACCTACGGGACGAGATGGAAATCATCGGAAAGGCAGTCTAACAAAGATTAAACTGTCAGAGCCTGCGAAATGTCAGAAAGGAGCTTGTAATCCTCTCCAACTTTTCATAGCCAATCCTAGCCAATGGAAGCAAGGATACAAGTTTGGATTGCGTATAGCAGGAGGAGGTGTAGATCCGGGGACTATTTTATATCTACGATTAAACACCAACACCCATGTATCCTCACCCTATCGTATACATCATTCTTTCTATGAGGCCATGAAATCAGAGTTTGAAATTCCTCCTGCCTCCCAGAACTTATTTCTTGGATTAGCAGGAGCAGTTGCATCTAGTCTCCATGTTACGGACTGTTTGTTTTGTGGAGGGACAACAATGGGAGACCAATGGCCTTGGGAGGCACAAGAACTGAACTATTCTGTTCCATATAATCAGACCAATATACACAATACCACAAGTGAATGGGTATTGGCTCACTCTATTGTAGGTAACTTATGTTTTTCTCGCTATGGACCCATGTTTAATATGGAAGTGGGGCAGCTGGTCTGTCTCAATCAGAAGTTCTTCAACAGTACCACTAAGAAGACATCTTGGTGGTCCGGCGTCAACACTACTGAACCTCCCAATCCTCTTAATCAGTTCCCCAAGCTTGCCAGTATCTGGACTAACTTAGCAGCATATAATTCTTGGCAAGCACCACCTGGACTGTACTGGAATTGCGGAACCCGAGCATATGCTAGACTTCCTCATCACTGGGGAGGTGCATGTGTATTGGGAACCATACAACCTTCCTTTTTCCTTCTGCCTACATCCCAGGGAGAACAACTGGGATATCCTGTGTACAGAAGTCGACAACTGAAGGAGGCCTTAAAAATAGGTCAATGGGACAAATGGGAAGGAGATGAATGGCCACCGGAAAGAATCATCGCATACTATGGACCTGCTACTTGGGAGCAGGATGGGACTTGGGGATATCGTACCCCTGTTTATATGATTAATCGAATAATACGGTTGCAAGCTATTGTTGAAATAATAACCAATGAAACCAGTAAAGCACTAACCCTTCTAGCAAAACAGAGTACACAAATGCGTACAGCCATTTATCAAAATCGTTTAGCTTTCGATTATTTGTTAGCAGCTGAAGGTGGAGTATGTGGGAAGTTGAATCTAAGTAATTGTTGTTTACAGATTGATAATAATGGGCATGTAGTTGAAGACTTAGCCATCCAGATGAGAGAGCAGACATTTGTGCCTGTCCAGACATGGCACAGTTTAAAGATGGATGGGTGGTTTGGGTCATTGTTTTCTTGGATTGGTGGTCTGAAATCCCTTATGTTGATTGTCTTATTCATATTAGCCATGTGCTTATTGCTCCCTTGTCTCCTACCCCTTTGCTTACGCATGATAACATCATCCCTTGATAGCACTATAGAGCGTAAGGCAGCTACGAAAGTATTAGCTATGTGGCGATATCACCCTATACCCCATAATGCTGATGCCGTTACACCTGTATAATGTGTTAATTGACTTATGAGTGATTTAATTCTCACCCTTCCTCACTTACGGGTGAGAATAATCAAAGGGGGGAATGAGGTAGGCTATGGCCTAGCATAGCCTGCTACCATGAAAGGCCTGTAAGTTAGGCCTGGATCCTAATTTCCATTATAGCTAGAAAAGAACCATAAATCTGTGAAAGACGAGAAAGATGTTTTAAAATGCTTAATAGAAAGTTTTTATGAATGCATAAGTCTTCTATTATTCTCTTGTATGTGAAAGAACCAGAAAGAAGCAGTAAAAGTAACAGTATATGCATTCCAGCAGCCGAAGTTAACCTTGCAGTAGAAAAGTTACCAAGTTAAGACTATACCATTGTTCAAGCAATCCTAGAGGAGGGGGCCGGTTGCTAGGTTCCGGAGGGATTTCTAATTGGACAAATAAAGGGAATGTGGAACCAATGAGAAGTTTGCATGTATCGAGCTAGAACCAATAGAACGTTTTCATGTATCAAACTGAAAAAGCGGTATAAAAAGTTATGTCTGTATAAACCTCCGCTCAGTACCTTTTGCTGCTTTGACTGACTGGGCCTTGTGCACAATAAACTGACTTGGACCTTGTCAATCGACTCCTGGACTTATTCATTGACTGCACTTTGCTACAGCAATACCATGTGTTGTTGATTAAATGCAACAGTGAAGAGATGCGAAAGAGGTGACCAGGGAAATTATAACATCAGGCAGTTATTCCTGGTACAGATTGTTCACTACTACTACTGAGCATTTGCATAGTGCTACAAGACATACGCAGCACTGCACAGACATGTAAGAGACAGTCCCTGTCAGAGCTTACAATCTAGTCAAGACAGACAACACAATAGCTGTGGACATGGGATACATCTAGAGGAAATGGTAAGAAACACAAGGAGATCAGGTGAGTCAAGATCCAAAAGCGGCAGCGCAGAGGTGAGTTTTCAGCCTGGATTTGAAAATGAACAGAGAAGGCGCCTGACATACAGACTCAAGTAGTTTGTTCCAAGCATAAGGAGCAGCAAGGTGAAAGGAGCGGAGTAAGCAAAAGAGAAGGGCACAGATAGAAGCTATCTGCCAGAAGAGCGAAGTTCCTGAGGAAGGGTGTAGGGAGAGATAAGAGAAGAAAGGTAGTGAGGAGCTGCAGAGTGAATGCACTTATAGGTCAGCAGGAGAAGTTTGAACTGGATATGGAAATGGATAGGGAGCCAATGAAGAGATTTGAGAAGTGGGGTAATATGAGCATGACAAAGCTAGCGGAGGATTAGTCGCGCAGCAGAGTGTTGAACAGCTTGAAGGGGAGAGAGATTATTCAGCGGGAGACCAGCAAGGAGTAGGTTACAATAGTCAAGATGAGAGGTGATTAAGGAGGGATAAGTGTCTTAGTAGTGTGTTCAGAAAGGAATGGGCAGATTTTGTTGATATTATAGAGAAAGAAATGGCAAATTTTAGCTATCAGATGGATGTGTGTGGAGAAGGAGAGAGAGGAGTCAAAGACGACCCCAAGGTTGCAAGTCAAGGAAACAGGGAGGAGTAGAAAGTTATCCACACAGACTGAGAAAGGAAGAAGGGGAGAGGAGGTTTTAGGGGGAAAAATAAGCCGCTCAGTTTTGGCCATGTTCAATTTCAAGTGGCGGTGAGACATCCAAGCAGCAATGTCAGAAAGGCAGGCAGAGATCCGGGTCAGGATTGCCAGAGAGATTTCAGGTGTAGAGAGATAGATCTGGGAGTCATCAGCATAAAGATGGCACTGAAAGCCATGGGAAGAGATGAGTGCACCAAGGGACTCGGTATAGAGAGACCAAAGACAGATCCTTGGGGTACACCAACTGAGAATGGGATAGCAGCAGAGGAGGATCCACCAGAACAAACATTGAAAGAGTGATGGGAGAAATAAGAGAAGAAACAGGATAGTACAAAGCCCTTAAAACCAAGCGAGGACAGGCTATCAAGGAGAAGGTTGTAGTCAACAGTGTCAAAAGCAGCAGAGAGGTCAAGAAGGATGACGACTGAGTAAAGGCCTTGGATTTTACCAGGAACAAGTAACTGGAGACTTTGGCAAGAGCTGTTTCAGTAGAATGTAAAGGACAAAAGCCAGATTGTAAATGATCCAGGAGGGC
Source organism: Ichthyophis bannanicus (assembly GCA_033557465.1). Lineage (NCBI taxonomy): Eukaryota > Metazoa > Chordata > Amphibia > Gymnophiona > Ichthyophiidae > Ichthyophis > Ichthyophis bannanicus. The sequence continues at coordinate 42,492,420 of CM066036.1, forward strand.
TTTTAAGAGGAGAGAAAGTCAAGGCAACGGCAGTGAATCGCACGTTCAAGTAGTTTAGAAACGAAGGGGAGGAGGGAGATAGGTCGATAGTTAGAAGGACAGGTAGGATCAAGAGAGGGTTTCTTGAGGAGAGTATAACTACAGCATTCTTGAAGGCTGCAGGGACAGTTGCAGTGGAGAGCAATAGGCTGAGAATATGAGAGATGGGAGGGACAACAGTGGAGAAGATGGGGCTTAGAAACGGGTGGGAATAGGATCAGAGGAGCAGGTAGTGAGTTTGGAGGAGGAAAGAAGGTGTGTGGTTTCCTCCTCAGAGATCATAGAAAAGGAAGAAAGGGTAGCAGAGGTAGAGGGGGAAAGTTGGGAATAAGGAGGGGAAGTAGCTGACTTTATAGGGAATTGGATGGTGATCTTGTGGATTTTGTCATAGTTTGGGCAGAAATGGAGGGAGGGGTCGGAGGCAGAGGCACCTTGAGGAGAGAGTTGAGAGAAGTAAAGAGATGGAGAGGGTCAGAGGCAAGATAACTAGTCAGATGAACATAATAGCCTTGTTTGGCTAGTGCTATGGCTAACTGGAAAGAGACAAGCATGAATTTGAAGTGTAGAAAGTCTTCAAGGAAGCGGGATTTGAGCCAAGCATGCTCAGCTGAACAGGTACAGGAATGTAGATAGTGGGTAGTGGATGAAAGCCAGGGCTGGGGTATAGTACGTCTCACAAGATGTGGCATGGGCAGAGCGAGAGCATCCAGAGCAGAGGAGAGTGTAGCATCATTATAGGAAACTACTGCCTCATCAACAGACTCAGATGACATAGTGGAGGAAAGAGATGATGAAACAGTGGAGGAGAGAACCAAAGGGTCAATAGCATGAAGATTTCTAAAGAGATTGAAGGAGACAGGATGAGGTTAAGATGGTGGGTGATGAAGAGTGAAGCTTAGCAGGTGATGATCAGATAAGGGAAGAACTGAGGTACAGAAGTTTGAGGGTGAGCAATTAGAGAAAAATACAAGGTTAAGGCAGTGGCCATGCTGGTGAGGGGGGCAGTAGAGCAAAGCTGGAGGTCAAATGAGGAGGTAAGGGAAAGGAGCTTTAAAGCATAAGGATCAGAGGGGTTATCAACGTGAATTTGAAATCCCCGAGAATAAGAGTGGGGGAAGAGGAATCCAGAAAGATGGAAAGCTAAGAATCAAAGTCAGTGAGAGAGGTAGAGATGGACTTGTCAGGAAGTCACATAATATCATGATGCCTGATGAAGACACAGGATCGGTGACATAAGTGAAGTTTTGGGGATAGTTTCGTAATGGCCCCGTATAAAGGTATGTGCCATTTACGAGTGTAAGTGACTATTTTCAAGCAGCACATCTTTAGGCAGTCAGTATTCTCTAAGTACACATTTAAGTCCTATCACGCATAGTTTCAGTATGGACATGCACAGGGATGCAGTTTGGGTAGACCATAGGCGGAGCATAAATTTACGCACATAAGTTATAAAGTAATATACTTACACACATTTCTGAAAAATCTAGGCGCGGGCATCTGCACCTGCCATAGATTAGGCGTAACTGCCATAACTAGTTTAACACACGTTTTCACACCTTTAACATGTGTACATGCGTACTTTACGTTATAAAATAAGCCCCAAATACGCACGTTGCAACATGAATTAACTCTGCAGGAGTTTATGAAATTACCTTCCACGGGCAGAGCTTAATTTGTGCCAGAATGGGGTGGAATGGCATTCTGGTACTTCTGGAGGGAGGAAGAAGGGATTCAGTGCCAGATCACATTGAGTCCCGCCTTCTTTCTCTGTTCTGTGCAGCTGCGGCCGTATTAATGCTTAACACAGCTGTGGGAGCATTTTCGCTGGCTCCCACTGTTGTGCTGTACTGAAGCAGTCTAGCATGTGGGATTTTTAGTAAAGGAAAAATAAGCACTTCCTGTTTTACTAAAAATGCTGTGGGCCAGGCTGCTTCAGTACAAAAGAACTGTGGGAGAAAACAAAAATTCTCCCATGACTGTGTTAAGCATTACTACAGCCACAGCGGCATGGAACAAGCAGGGAGAGGAAGAGAGGAGGTAACTGGCTGGAAGTAATGTGGGGGGAGAAGGTGGCTGTTGGACAGATGCTGAGAGCTGATGGGAGAGAGGCAGGGACTAGGGGTTTATGTAAGTTGAGAGAGGGAGAGAAGGGCTGGAAAGGGGCTGATGGTGGAGAGGACTGGGATTGGAAGAGGGCTAATGCTGGTGAGGGGGCTGTGACTGGAAATAGGCTAATGCTGAGGTTGGGGGACTAGAATTGGGAATGGGCTAAATTGGGGGGACTGGAAATAGGCTGATAATGGGCTGATAATGGGCTGGGGGACTGGGACTGGAAATGGTCAGATCATGTATCTGGAGGGGGACTAGGGCTAGGTATGGGCCAATACCAGGGCTGGAATGGAAATGGGCTTATGCTGAAGGTAGACTGGAACTTGAAGGCTGGAGCTGGGGCTGGGAATGCAAGGGAGCATAATTTTAGGGCTGTAAAGCCTGATACTGAAAAGAGGCTAATACTGGCAAATGATGGGGTCAGAGTGAAAAAAGAAGAGCTGGGGGAGTGAGAAGGGAGAAGAGAAAAGATATTGTAGGGGCTGGGGAAGAAGCAAAGTCATAACCAGGGGAAAGCTGAGAGGGTGGAGTATAAGATCAGATCTGGGGTAATGAGGAAGAAAGGAAGAGTTAATGAGTATTGGAGATGGAGATAGATAAATGGGCACTGGGGACATGGGGATGCGGGAGAGCAAGGACTTGGGCTTAGGCGGGGAATCTTGAGAAAACAGAAGAAAATCTAACATAAGCTGGGTATTGTGCGTGCAAGTATGGACTACCAAAAGGGACTGCTACAGCTGGAAAAATATCTGCACTTGTAAGTATTTATCTTCTGGGAAATATTCTAAATCTTTGGGAAAAGGGAATTCTTTGGGTTAAAGCTGATAAATCTGTATTTTAGAATTCAGTGTTTCTGTTGAATCAGTCAGGTCTTAGTACCACCAGAGAGCTTTTTATTAAATACAATTGTCTTTGAATAGAAAGAAAGAAATTTGTTTCTAGAGGCCTTTACAAAGAGGCCTTCCAGTTAGGAGGCAAAAGATCTGTGAAGTTGTCTTACAAAGGTGTTAAAGCCAAGTGAGGGGGAGGGTGGGGGGAAGGTGGGAGGGAATATGCAAAAATAGGTCACTAGGTGGGGAAAAGTCTTGATATTTTATTTTAAGGGGGTTTTTATACTGCTTTATCATTTCAATCAAAGTGGTTTACATTGCAACTTAAACTTGGTAATGTACATTAAACAGGGACATTGATAACTTGGATTTTTTTGAGCAATGGATGGTTAAGTAACTTGCCCAAGGTCACAAGGAGTGCTAATGGGAATCAAACCATGGTCTCTTGGTTCCCAAGCCAGTGCTCTAACCATTAGGCTACTCCTCTACTCCATGAAGGGTCTAAGAGTGGCCCACTAATAGACATAGTGGGGTAGACAATGGGATCTAGGGGCCTAAGTATGTTTCTTTTCCAGGCATGTATGGATTCTGCACATATGGAATTGAGATACCAGACGTATTGCCATAGTTAATGTTGTATAGCACATGCAAATGGGTTTTTTTGTTGGTGAGTATTTGAAGTGAACTGTATCGTTGATATTGCAAGTTGGTCACACAATAAAAAAAAGTTACAAAAAAAAAGCCAAGTGACAGATCAAAGGAGCAATTTGAAAGGCCCCCTCTATCAAAAGGAAATTGATGACAAACGCAGGTCAGGCCACTGTTTAGCAAGCCAGCTTTTATTAAGCCTTCTTTCCAACGCACCCAACCCATCTCCTATCCACCCCAGGCATAATCTTAGCTTTATAGGCTCTTGTACCTATTAAAGGGAAGGAGGTAGACAAATTCACTTTCAGGTTCAGTTGGTTATCCTCATCAGGAATAGATTAACTAAATACCTGAAATTAACTAATCTTGAGGTGAACAAGTTCCATTAAACGTATTAGATATAGTTGTAAACAGCTTAAATAGCTAAACAAAAACTTAAAACTAAGATGCAGACAGCAGTCCAGCAGCAAGATGGGGGCTATCCAGTCTTTTGCATTGAGTGTCACATGTATGATTTTCTCTGTTGGTGAGGGGTCTTATGTACTATTTCCTCTCAGGGAACGAGGCTGATCTCTGGAGGCTAGAGTAGCAGACTTGGAGGATATAAGGAAGACAGAGAGGAAGAAAGAGAATTACAATTATGAATTCCACCACCAAAAGTCCAAACAACACTGCAGACTAATCCACATTCACACGATTACCCCCACATTGCCCCTAACAGGGATTGATCCCTTCATCTCCGTATATGATCTCCTGATAAATGCTAGATCCATAAGAAATAAAATCCCAGTAATCCGAGACATACTTAATGATGAATCCCTAGATTTCTCTGTGTCACTGAAACATGGCTTACTGACCATGACTCCATCCTGTTAAATCAGCTAAATATCAATGGTTACTCTGTATTCAACTGCCCTAGAGACTCCAAAAGAGGCAGAGGAGTACTTATACTGATCAAAACAAACCTCAATCTATTTACTAGTATATGTACCAACTGTGATGGCATAGACATGATCAAAATTGAAAACAAAAATGTGGCATTATACCTCATTTACAGGCTGCCCACCAACAATCACCACAATCTTACATCCATACTTGATTCAGCCTGCATATCTCCAACGAAGAACCCACATATAATTCTTGGAGACTTTAACCTAGCATTCCTCCCACTGCAACAAGCCACTGACTTCCTAGAATTTATGGAAGACATGGGCTTTCTCCAAATAATGAAACATCCTACACATACAAAAAGTAACATGATCTGACATTCGTCTCAAGATCTCTATCTAAGCATCCCAGCTTCACCTTCCCAACCTCAATCCAAGTGCCCTGGTCAGATCACTTCATCTTAAGAATGAACTTCCCAATTCCCTTGCCCACATTGACACCTACTAACTCACTCAAACATAAACTGCTTTTCAAGCATTTTGATAAATATATTTTCTTGTCTGAGGTTATCCCTTATCTTACTACACATACTCAGGTCCTTGACAATACAATAAAAAATTGGACCACAATAATTAACAAAGCTGCAAAGCCCACATCACCCAACAAGAGAAGCTACAGAAGACCGTCTGAAAAATGGTATACCCAAGATATACGCAACCTCAAGAAAACCCTCTGTAAACTCAAGAAAAATGGAGGTCCAGGAAAACCCCTGAAAACAAAGAACACTACATCTCAGCACTAAATACCTATAAAGAAGCAATTCTCAAAGCAAAAAAAAAGACCATCATTCTGCTATCCTAAACAAAGCTATCAACTGCGCGAGAGAGCTATTTGAAATTGTAAAAACACGAAGTCCCACACAAACATTACAAATAGCACACCTATTAACACACAATCTATTGCTGACCACCTAGCAACTAAATTAAAAAACAAAAACTCAAAGTGCACATCTGTAGTGAAGTTCCATCCCACCCTAACCAAAGGTACACATTCCACCTCATCAATGAGAAACAACTTCTAGAACCAATATCGAAGATTAACACTACAACCTCACATCTAGATCCTTGTCCATTATCCTGGATAAAGGCAACTAAAGCTGAACTAGCACCTGTACTATTCAACATTGTCAACCAATCCCTCCTCCAAGGAATTATGCCTGACTCACTTAAACTCTCTATCATTCACCCCATACTCAAAAACAAATCCCTCAATAAAGATGATCCCACCTCATATAGACCAATTGCCAGCATCCCATTTTCAGCAAAAATAATAGAAAAAGTAGTCCAAATTCAGTTACAGGATTTCATCAACCTCAATGCCCCTCTTGATACCCATCAATATGGTTTCCGCCCTTACCATGGCGTAGAAACCCTCCTCTTAGTATTATTTGATACACTCATTTGTGGACTGGACAACCCAAATCAAGCCTTTATCTTGGTATTTCTGGATATCTCATCCGCATTTGATAATATTGATCACAACATCCTCCTGTCAAGACAAGCACACATTGGCATATCCAGAATTATTTTGAAATGGTTTCAATCTTACATTTCCAATCGCTTCTGATACATGAAGCATCCACTATTTTCCCCAAGAACATGGAATCCCTCAAGGTTCAACCCTCTCTGTCCTCCTGTTTAACTTATACCTCCAACCTATATGTACAATCTTCAATAAGTACAAAATCAATCATATCTGTGCAGATGACATAATGGTATATGCACAGTGGACATACCCCCCCCCCCCCAATATAATAACATCATTGACTGCATAATCAAAGCGGAAGCGTGGCTTAACACAAACAACATACGAATAAGCTTCAAAAAAACTGAAATCTTATTTACGACTAGGAATCAGAACTTCATTCCCCCCAATACAATCAATATACACAACACCAATTTGCCAGTTAAGCAGGAGGTAAAATACCTAGGCGTTATAATTGACAGTGCCCTCAACATGTCTTTACAAATTAAACAAACTGCTAGAACGATATTTTACAAATTGAAAACCTTACAACATCTCAGGCCAGTCCTTGAAACCCATAACTTCAGAACAGTAGTCCAAGCCTTAATTACCCTTCACTTGGACTACTGCAACAGTCTATTACAAGTTCTTCCTAAAAAAATCTCTTCATACACTCCAACTCACCCAGAACGTAACTGCCAGGGTTATCTCCAAGTAAAGCCTAACCAACTACCAAGTACCCAGAACCTCCTATCGATACACTCCTCAATACAGAAAACAAAACAAGCAACCAGCAATAGGGCCTTCAGGTACACAGCTCTCACCCTTTGGAACTCTCTCCCTGATTCCATCTGATCAATCAAAGATCTCCAGACTTTCCACAAGGAATTAAAAACTCTACTTTTCTCTGAATATTACAATCCCATTACCATCAATTCAATCACCTCTACTTCCCATCTTGGTCCTCCCAATTAGACTAAATTCCCCTTTCACCCATTGGCAAGCATATTCCAGTGCAGCCTTACTCATAGTTTCAATGTCTTGTAAGTAGTTAAGAATCCCAGCTTCCACTACCATATATGTGAATACTGCCGTGTAAATAGCTCCTTGTACTATAGTTCACTATGTTCTCTATAACTATGTTTGTGTTTGATGTAAACTGCCCCTGATTGATAGAAGGGGCAGTATAAAAAAGCTGTTTAAATAAATAAATAAAGAGGTATATAGATGAGACCTACAGGGATGTAGTATTGAAGTCCCACCTCCAGTCTGGCAGCTTCCCTGTTGCCATGGAGGAAAGGTGTCACATGACAGGTCAGCATCACCCTGGTGTAGCAGAAAGTGATCCTCTAGCTAGGACCTGTACTACAAGTGATGTAAAATCCTCTCACACTGAGGAGGCTTCTCCAGAACCACGTACCATGAGGGAATGGTTAGGACAGCAGTGATTCAATCATTAGGCATGTTGATAGCTGGGTGGCTGGTAGATGTGAGGATCGTCTGGTAACATGCCTACCTGGTGCGAAGGTAGCAGACTGACGTGCCACCTAGACAAGATTTTAGATAGCGCTGGTGAAGAGTCTGCTGTCTTGGTACATGTTGGTACTAATAACATAGGAAAGTATGGGAGGGAGGTTCTGGAGGCCAAATTTAGGCTTTTAGGTAGGAAGTTGAAATCCAGAACCTCCAGGGTAGCATTTTCTGAAATACTTCCCGTTCGATGGGCAGGACCCAAAAGGTAGGCAAAGCTCTGGAGCTTCAATGCATTGATGAGATGATGGTGCAAGGAAGAGGATTTTGGATTTGTTACGAATTGGGCATCATTCTGGAGAAAGGAGGGGCTTTTCCAAAGGGATGGGCTCCACTTAACTGGGATGGAACCCAGCTGCTTGCATTAATCTTTAAAAAGGAGACAGAGCAGCTTTTAAACTGGATAATAGGGAAAAGTCGACAGTCACCCAAGAGCACATGGTTCGGAGGGAAGTTAGGGCATCCCAACAGAAAGGTCCAATAAAGGTAAAAGTAACCCAGATGCACTTAAGTACAGAGCAGACAGAGCTGAAAGATTCCAAATTACACCTATCAACTGATAACCAGATTAATATGAATAAAATACAAACTCTAAAATACCTGTACGCAAATGCTAGAAGTCTAAAAAATAAGATGGGAGAGTTAGAATATATAGCACTAAATGAGAGGTTAGATATGATTGGTATCTCAGAGACCTAGTGGAAGGAGGACAACCAATGGGATAATACGATACCTGGCTACAAACTATATCGCAATGATAGAGTATATCAGATTGGTGGAGGGGTTACGCTCTGTGTTAGAGAGGGCATTGAGTCACACTGAGTCACACAGGATTAAAGTTTTGCAGGAAACAAAATACACTGTAGAATCTCTATGGATAGAAATTCCATGTCAAAAGGGGAAGGCAATGGCAGTGGGGGTATACAAATGACCGCCTGGCCAGAATGAACAAATGGATGATGAAATGCTAAAAGAAATCAGAAAAGCTAACAAAAGTTACAACACAGTAATAATAATGGGTGATTTCAATTACTCTGGTATCAACTGTGTCAGTGTCATGGAAGGACATGCTAGGGGGATAATGCTTCTAGATGAAATAAATGACTGCTTCTTGGAGTAGCTAGTTAATGAACCGACAAGAGGGGAAGCTATTTTGGACCTAGATCTTAGTGGAACACAGGATCTGGTGCAAGAGATAAGGGTGTTGGGGCCACTTGGCAATAGTCATCATAGCATGATCACTTTTGATTTAATAAATGGAGGAAGAACAGCAAGAAAATTCACAGTACTACCTTTTAACTTTCAAAAGGGAGACTATAATAAAATGAGGAAAATAGTTAAGAAAAAACTAAAAGGAGCAGTTGTGAAGGTTAAAGATTTATATCAAGTGTGGGCATTGTTTAAAAATACTATGTTGGAAGCCCAGACCAGATATATTCCACATTTTAAGAAAAATGAAAGGAAGACCAAAAATCTACCAGCATTGTTTAAAGGTGAGGTCAGACAGGCTGTTGTAGCCAAAAAAGCATCTTTCAGGAAATGGAAGAAGAAGCCAAATGACGAAAACTGGAAATAACATAAGCACTGGCAAGTTAGAAGCAAGGCATTGATAAGGCAGGAAAACAGAGAATTTGAAAAAAAGCTTGCCATGGAAGCAAAAACATATAATAAAAACTTTTTCAAGTACATTTGTAGCAAAAAATCTCTGAGAGAGTAGGTTGGACTATTGGATGATAGCGGGTTAAAGGGGCACTAAGAGGGGGCAAGGCCATAGTGGAAAAACTGAATGAATTCTTTGCTTTGGTCTTTACTGAGGAAGATGTAGGGAAGTTACCCATACCTAAAAAGGTTTTTAAGGTAATGCATAGGAAGAACTGAAAGAAGTATCAATAAACCGGGAAGATGCTTTACAACTATTTGATAAACTGAAGAGTAGCAAATTACCTGGGTTCGATGGTATACATGCAAGGGTGTTGAAAGAACTGAAATTTGAGATTGAAGACCTACTATTAGTAATCTGTGAACTATCATTAAAATCATCTGTAGTACCTGAAGATTTCCTAATGACCAATGTAACACCAATTTTTAAAAAGGGTTCCAGGGTTGATCCGGGAAACTACAGACCAGTGAGCCTGATGTCAGTACTGGGCAAAATGGTAGAAATCATTATAAAGAAAAAAATTACTGAACATGTAGATGGTTATGATTTAATGGGAGAAAGCGAATATGGTTTTAGCCAAGGAAGGTCTTATTTATTTATTTATTTTATTTATTTACATTCTCTTATATACCGCGCTATTCTGCATCAGTGCGGTTTACATTGAACAAACTGAAATTACATTGAACAGGGCATTATAACTTGGAGATAACTATTTTACAGGGAACATGGGCTATGGAGGGTTACGTGGCTTGCCCAAGACCACAAGGAGCACCTGTGGGACTAGAAACCCCAGTCCTTCCGGCCCAAGGTTGCTGTCTTACATACTGTTATATTTTTTTGAAGGTGTGAATAAACAGGTAGACAAAGGTGAGCTGATTGGTATAGTGTATCTGGATTTTCAAAAAGTCTTTGACAGGGTCTCTCAAGAGAAACTCTTAGCAAAATTAAAATGTCATGGGATAGGAGGCAGTGTACTATTGTGGATCAGGAACGGGTTAAAAGATATAAAGCAGAGGGTAGGGCTAAATGATTAATTTTTTCAATGGAGAAAGGTGAATAGTGGAATACCCCAGGGATCTGTGCTGGGTGCGCTGCTTTTTAACATATTCATAAATGGCCTGGAAATAGGAATAACAAATGAGATGATCAGATTTGCAGATGATACAAAATTATTCAAAGTTGTTAAAACCCAAGAGGATTGTGAAAAATTGCAAGAGGACCTTGATAAGTTGGAAGACTGGACGTTTAAATGGCAGATTAAATTTAATGTGGACAAGTGCAAAGTTATGCACCTAGAAAAGAACAACCCAAACTATGGTTACACGATGCAAGGTTTCACATTAGGAATCACCACCCAGGAAAAAGATTTAGGAGTCTTCGGGAATAACTCTTTGAAACCCTCTGCCCAGTGTGCAGCAGCAGCCAAGAAAGCAAGTAGAATGCTAGGAATCCTAAGGAAAGGAAATGTCCCTATATCGTTCCATGGTGCAACCTTGAATATTGTGTGCAATTCTGGTCACTGTATCTTAAAAAGGATATGGTGGAATTAGAAAAGATACAGAGAAGAGCCTTCAAAATGGTAAAGTGGATGGAAGGATGCCACTATGAGGAAAGGTTTAAAAGGTTAGGGCTCTTTAACTTTTAAAAGAGACAGCTGAGGGGATATGATAGAGGTCTATAAATTAATAAAGGGAGTGAAACGAGTAAACATAGATCGTTTGTTTATGTCATCAAAAAGTAGAAAGACTAGGGGACCTGCAATGAAGCTACATTGTAACCCATTTAGGACTAATAATAGTAAATATTTTTTCACTCAATGCATAATCATATTCTGAAATTCATTATCAGAGGATGTAGTAAAAGCTGTTAGTTTAGGTGGGTTTAAAAAAAGTGTGGACAAGTTCCTGGAGGAAAAGTCCATAAACCATTATTAAAGAGGACCCGGGAAATCCATTGCTTGCCTTAGAACAAGCATTGTAGAATCTACGTGTCTTTTTGGGAACGTGCTAAGTACATGTGACCTGAATTGGCCACTATTGGAAACAGGATACTGGGCTTGATAGACCTTTGTCTGAGCCATTCTGGTATATCTTATGTTCTGATGACTCAGTGCTTGGATAGGATTGTGAATGAGGACTCAGGGACTGGGGTAGGATAGAAAAGTGGGTATGAGATTGCCTGGGGGGTTAGTGGAAACCAAGAAATTTACCAGAGATTAGGAGGACAGTGGGGACAAGATGATTGAGTGAGGGTATGTGTAGGACTATGAAACCAAGTGTAGAAATATGGGAAGAGGAGAAGGTTTGAAGGGTCTTGGAGGGTTTATGAAGGGATTAGGGGTGATTGAAAAGGACAGAAGGCAATGGAGTTGGTGAGGGCAACAGGAAGGGACAGGTCTTCCTTGAAGGAGGTGAGAGAGGGTAGAAATAGAGGAAGTGAAAGTGGAAATGGAAACCTGGATAGAGAGTAAGACATAAGAAAAGGCCTGGAGGTGGAGAGAGAATGAATGCTAGAAAATGACCTGGGGCTGATTAGGGTATGAGAGGCAGAATGTGGTAGATGAGGCCGGAGAGGGGATATGGACAGAGGGAAGAAATGGGGATCTAGAAAGTGGGTGAAAGATGGGAGGACATGAGAGGCTTGGGAAGGAATGAGAGAGGTGGAGAATGGAAGGACTAGAGAAGTAAGGTTAGGAAATGGAAAATTGGTAAAAAGGTAAAATGTGAAAAGAGGAAGATTGAAGATTGAAGGAGAGAGAGGGAGGAATGGAATGAATCGATAGGTAAAAGGCAGATGAGAGAAATAGAGAAAAAAGATGAAACAGAAGGATCAATATTGAAGAGAAATGTAGGGAAGGAAGGAATGAATGAAGACAAGGAGTGTGAAGAAACAGAAAATGGAAATGGGCTTAGAAGAAAACCAACAAGAGGAAGTGGAAGAGAGAGACCAGGACCAACTCAGCTAGAAAAATAAAATGATCAAACATCAAAGATACAAAAGCGTGGCATTTTTCAGAGAATCAAACATGTCAGCTTTGCAAATGTGCATTTCTTATAGTTTAGTAGAGGAGGAAATGTATTTCTGTTTCTCAGTCTTCGGTGTTCAACAGCTCAGTGTCTGTTCTGGGGGTTTTCCATTTCAATTTTTGCCTGCATATTTTTTTATAATTTGTAGTTTTTTATTCTTTATGAGGTGATGGTTTGTCTTTACCATGTGCAGCCAAGGTGATGGATTCTTTTAACATGGTGGTTCCATATAGGAATCTATCAGCTTGTTCGCTTTTTCCAAATGAAGGTTACTGGTGTTCTAGAATATTTGCAGTGCTGATTTTTCATAGGTAGAGTTGGTTGCAGATTGAGTTCTTGGATTTTGTGCTAGTGTTGAGGTCCATTTGTAGGGTTTTCTGTTACGATATACTATGCTTGGCAGTGGAGGGAGCTGATGGTGTTGTCATCACTGATGTGAGTCCAGAATTTGAATGAAATCTTTATTTGTATATTGAGTTGTAAAGTGAAAAACCCTACTGCTGCTCTGCATCCATTGTTGGGAGAGTTTTATTGGTGACTCTGGGAGTGTTCCGTATCAATGAATAATTATGCCCTATCTGATAAATGAATGGTTATGCCCTATTCAAAAACAATTATGCATTCCCTAGCAGACACCTAATTAGGCTGTGTATTTTCAAAAAAATATAGAGCTAATATCAGGCTATTTAAATTGCTACATGACCAGATATTATCGTATATTGTGGGCCATGGTAGAGGAGGAGCAAGGGCAGCCAGAAAATTATCCAGATAATGGCAATATTCAGCCACTATTCAAGTAAGTTCAGATAGTTCATTCACCAGTGCTGTAAACAAAAGCATGCAAATATTTCCAGCCCTTGCCTCGCCGCCACAGGTCAGTTCCAGTCCTGGCTCTGCCCACACATTTTTGTGTACAAATTAAGCCTTAATATAGAGTGACTCTACGAAAATGGACTTGACACGCAAAAGAGTCAGCCAGTGACTTCTGCATCCAGGGTGCATACTCCAGCTGAGCAAAATTATGCACAAATCAAAAAGGAATGTCTCAGCATAGTGTTTGCCTGCCAGCACTTTCATCATTACCTCTATGGCTGAAACATAATTACAGCTGAAACTAACCACAAATCACTGATAACAATCATCAGTTAGCCCCTATTGTGTGCACCCAATTGACTTCTTCTGAGCATTTTGCTAACTTTGCAGCATTACAACCTCAATGTTATTTTTAAGTCAAGCCTTGAGATGTTAATTAGTGACACACTCAGCAGAGCCACGCAGTCCAGTGCTAGTACTAAACACTTCAAAGGTTGTTGAATGCACTCAAAACAAACTGACATTGCACAAATCAACCAGGCAGATTATCTGAATGTCACATACTAGAGGCTCTAACAGATCATACAGCACACTGCAAGAGATGATACCTCACAAGAACTGAAGTCTGTAGTCCTAATTGGATGGCCAGACTTGAAGGAGGAAACACCAGCTGAAATTAGAGAATACTGGTTATTCAGGGATGAAATCAGCATACAAAATAGCAATACAAAGGGAACAGGGTTATTTATTTATTTCAATGTTTGTTATACCGCCTTATCAGGCAATCAGAGTGGTTTACAAGGAACAAAACATGAACATTTACATTTAACAGAGTTAATTTTGTATATTAAAAACAGTTATTAACTATGTACAGCAAAACTAGTTGACCGTGCAAGTATTTGGTATCTTTAACATAGACTGTTTTGGTGTTATCAAACAGCAATAAACTATTTACAGATTAACATGTATACATGCAAAAAAGCACATACCTTCTTCAAAGAGCACAAAACATCTGTGCAAAAGTGATTGCTAAAGCTCGCCTAACAGACCACGTAACCCCTATACTGCTAGACCTCCACTGGCTCCCTATAAACAGTCGAATTAAATATAAAATAATCCTAACAACCTATAAACTCATAAACGACATAACCCCCTCACACTTATCCACATTACTGCAATCTCCAACTTCGACAAGGACCCTCAGACAAAACGCAGCCCACTCGCTCATCATACCAAAAACCATCCGCAAAACTAAGAACACCACTAGCTCCAGAGCATTCTCATTCACTGCTCCTACACTCTGGAACGACCTCCCTATTGAACTTCGCACCATAAGAGACCTCTTCCAATTCAGAAAAGAATTAAAGACCTACCTGTTCACTGAACACTTCGAAGTCCCCTACTACCCCAAAGCTAGCTCCACAACAAACCTGTTCACACATGCACAAACTCCCTTAACCCAAACAATGTAAACACAAGCATGCCCACCCCCACTCACACGCCCCAAAGACGACAAAAAAAAGGAACTAAATTCCAACACCTACACCAATATCTGCCCCACACAACACACACACCACACACTGTAAATATACATTTGTAAAAAGTTGAGGTGTTTGCTTTAATACCTACAAAGTTCTTGCTTTAATACTTAAAAGATGTCTCTGCTTATTGTTTTTTCTTTAATACTTACAAAGTTTATATTTACTGTTCAATGTAAATAGTTGATTTCTATTGTTCTATGTAAAATGTATACAAACTGTGTACAATGTTCAATGTAAATAGTTGATTTCTATTGTTCTATGTAAAATGTATACAAACTGTGTACAAGACTGTTAACCTGTTATATGTAAACCGCCCTTGATCTCTGGAAGGGGCGGTATAAAAGAAATAGTTAAATAAATAAATAAATAAAATAACTAGTTGGGGTACAGTGCAACTAGCTGTGATTCAGCTTCAATGGATATTTACAATGTAGCTAACAGTAGGAATCTATAGTGCTGTTATCTTGTACATTGATTGTATTCATTATGTGGTCTATTTATGTTGGTTGTGTAACTGAGTCAGCATGGTGTGATCCATAGTGTTCTGTAAAAAATAGTGTCTTAATTCTTTTTCTATTGTACCCAAATCACTGCAGCCGGAGATGATAACATGTATACATGCAAGCCTTATCAATGGTGAAGTGTGTTACCGGCTGGCTTATGACACCCTTTACTGGCCTAACATGCAAGGTGAAATAAAGGATTTGTGAGCAATTGTTCCACCTGCAATGAATATGCACATGAGCAGAAGAAGCAAACTATGAAGTCACATAACACACTGGTGGGCCTTCGCAGGCTGTGCTGCAATACTACTACTGAACATTTGTGGAGCACTACAATGCGTACGCAGCGCTGCACAGACACATGTAAAAGACGGTCCCTGCTCATCAGAGCTTACAATCTAGTCAAGACAGACAACACAGTAGCTGTAGACATGGGATACATCTAGGGGGAATGATAAGGAAACACAAAGGAGATCTGGTGAGTGAAGATCCAAAAGTGGCAGCAAAGAGGCAAGTTTTCAGCCTGGATTCAGAAAGGGCCAGAGAAGGCGTCTGATGTACAGACTCAGGTAGTTTGTTCCAGGTATAATTAGCAGCAAGGTGAAAGTGTAGCAGCAGAGCGCAGACAAACCAATAATACCAGGAGTCTGTTCAGAAGGTCCAAATCATTTATTTGTGCACAAGTCTCAAGCAAAATCAAATTCAAAATGGCTGAGCAAAGTTTTCTAGCAATACAACAACTTTTATAGACTTTTACTCCATTCTGGGTATAGAAAAACATTTCATTGGTCCCGGTACTCTCCCGTACCTCCCGTACCCCTTCCATTGGTGCCGGTACTGATATGACCATCCAATTATGTTCCTCCAGTGGGCTCAGCACCTGCTTACCCCCCTTCCAGTCTCAATTACAATGGCCAGTTCATCAACTTGTTACTTTCATACTTTCAAGGCCATAGAGCCAATTTGTGCATGTAGGGGAGCAGGGCTCTGCAACTCATCTGTCAGCAGTCCCAATTAAATCCCTTGCAGATGTACTTTCTTATCAGTAACTTTTAAACATATTTTTCTGTATTTTTCCATCTTCCAGTTCTGCTTATCTAAGTTAGTTCAATACTCTTGCTATGTCCTTGCTCTACAGGAGCAGATTGGGGGATGTGCAATTCCCATAGGCCTCTCCACTAGCTTCACTTACAGGTCAAGCTAGCTAAGCTCGCTTGCTTATATCAGACAAAGTGGATCACAGGCCTACACCTGCCACAAAAGGAGCGAAGTCTGGAGTTAGCAATAGAAGAGAAGGGCACAGATAAAAGCGATTTGCCAGAAGAGCAGAGTTCCCAAGAAGGATGTAGGGAGAGATAAGAGAGGAAAGGTAGTGAGGAGCTGCAGAGTGAATGCACTTATAGGTCAGCAGGAGAAGTTTGAACTGGATATGGAAATGGATAGGGGGTCAATGAAGTGACTTGAGAAGACGGATAATATGAGCATGACAAGGCTGGTGAAAGATTAGCCATGTAACAAAGTGTTGAACAGACTGAAGGGGAGATAGATGATAAAGCGGGAGACCAGCAAGGAGTAGGTTACAATAGTCTAGACAGGAAGTGACTAAGGAGTGGATAAGTGTCTTAGTGGTGTGTTCAGAAAGGAATGGGCGAATTTCATTGATGTTATAGAGAAAGAAATGTCAGGTTTAGCTATCAGTTAGATGTGAATGGAGAAGGAGAAAGAGGAGTCAGCATAGATTCCTTTTAATCATTATTGAGACTTCTGGGAAATTGAACTGCTCCCAGAAAGGTCTGTAGAAGCCACAATCAAGTGTTGCAAAGTACAGTTTTCATGCTATGGCCAATCTGATTGAGTGATTTCAGATAATGGCTCCTCAATTTACTTGCGTGCAATTTAAATTTTTCCTGAGTGGGTGTTTGAACATGTTATTATATCGCCAAGACACCCACAATCTAATGGCAAAGCTGAATCTTCTGTAAAGGTAATGAAAAACCTGTAAAAGAAAACAAAAAGGGATGGGGAAGACCCATGGATAATGCCACTGAATATCTTAACAGATCACCTTGCCGCCAATTGGATAGTGCCAGGGCAGCCTGTAGACAGAGCTGGGGCAGAGCCAGTTATTATTCTTGATTTTTTTTTTTGCGCTTTTTTGCTATCCTAATGTGATCCAGACTATGGCTTTGCCACTCTGAATAAGCCTGATCTCAGAAGTTAAGCAAGGTCAGGCCTGATTAGTACTTGGATGGGAGACCATCTGTGCTGTAGACTTACTATAGGGAAGGAAGGCCATGGATGCACCTTGCCAAGAAAACTCAGGAGTTACCAGGAGGCAGCATTGACTTGATGGCACACCCATACACACAAAATTATCCAGATAGTTATCCGTAGAGCAGTGCTGAAAATCATTGCTATTCAGTTCTGATTCTTGAATTGTTTCAGGTACTCCTATTAAACAACTATTACTTTTCCTTTCCTGATCTTCTTGGTCTTTGATATGGTCTGGTAATTTCTTGCTTGTAAATCTGTGTCCCCCATTAGGCCTTTTCTGATGCAATGTGCTGTTTTATGCATGGTGTATTTTTTTTTGTGCATTCGATTCCAAGCAATCCTTTATTTCAGCAGTGGATTATTAGAACTTGGTTTGTCTTCTATTACTATTGTAAGTTCCTTGTGGGGTTTTTTATTATTTCTTCCTGTAGTTTGAAGACTGGTTGAGTTTTGGCAGCTATTTTCATTTCCACTCACTTCTGTCTCTGGTTAGTCTGTGTCCTTTTATCCACAGAGCATTTGATAAGGTTTGGCTTAAACTCACCAGTTTTCTTCTCAAGTGCCTTAGCCTAATGTGGTTAATTATTTATTTATTACTGCCCTGTAAATAAATCAAAGCAGTTTACATGGAACAAATTCAACCATTACATGTAACAGATAACCTTTTACAATCAAATGATTCCCCATGTAACATTTACAGAACAGGTAACTATGTACATTGTAGTTATTATTTACATTACAGGTTACATTTGCAGTAACAGGATTTCTTTAGTGAACTTGAGTTTGTATAATTATTTCCAATAATCTGATGGATCTGTAATATTATGGGTTGGGTGTAGTCTAACTAGTAGGTTGACTGACAGACGACAGAGGGTGATGGTAAATGGAGCTCACTCGGATGAAGGGAAGGTGATTAGCGGGTGCCCCAGGGGTCGGTCCTGGGCCCAGCACTGTTCAATGTATTTGTGAGTGATATTGCTGAAGGACTGAATGGAAAAGTATGTCTTTTTGCAGATGACACGAAAATTTGAAGCAGAGTTGACTCCCCCGAGGGAGTGGTTAACATGAGGAAAGATCTACAAAAGCTGGAAGAATGGTCTAATGCTTGGCAATTAAGATTTAATGCAAAGAAGTGCAGAGTCATACACTTGGGTAGCAGAAATCCAAGGGAAATGTACGTGATAGGGGGCGAGAGGTTAGTATGCACGGATCAGGAGAAAGACCTCGGTGTGATTATTTTTGAAGATCTCAAGGTGGCAAAACAGTGCGACAAGGCGATGGCAAAAGCCAGGAGGATGTTGGGCTGTATACAAAGAGGAATCACCAGCAGAAAGTAAGAGGTACTTATGCCACTGTACAAGTCACTGGTGAGGCCTCACTTGGAATACTGTGTTCAGTTTTGGAGACCATATCTTGCAAAGGATGTAAGAAGACTGGAAACTGTTCAGAGGAAGGCGACCAAAATGATTTGGAGCCTGCATCAGAAGCCTTATGAGAACAGACTTGAAGACCTAAACATGTACACTTTGGAGGAGAGGAGGGACAGGGGAGATATGATTCAGACCTTTAAATACTTAAAGGGAAATAATGAACAAACAAATTTCTTCCAAAGACGGGAAAGCTGTAAAACTAGAGGGCATAACAGGAAGCTGCGAGGTGGTAAATTGAAAGGCAATGTCAGGAAATACTTTTTCACAGAAAGGGTGGTGGATGCTTGGAATGCCCTACCGATGGAAGTGGTGGGGGCAAACACGTGACGGAATTCAAAATGGCATGGGACAGACACAGTGGATCCCTTTACAACAACAGGATAAAATCAAAATAAACTGAACCATCTAATTTCTCAACAAATAGGGGTGTCCTACATGGAGTGGTGGGTTCACCCCTAAACAGGGATGTGGGGAGGGGTGGCCTGCACAGAGCCGCAGGTGCATCTACTCTTGCCATTGTGCTGGGCAGACAAGATGGACCATGCTGGTCTTTATCTGCCGTCATTTACTATATTACTATGATTTATACTTAGCTAGGAGTCCCTTATGGTGTTCTGAGTATTGATCAGGTGACTGTCTCTTTGAAGTATTCATGGAATAACCATGTTTTTAGAAGTTTGTGGAATACTTGATGGTCTTTTGTGCATCTTATTTTCTCCAGCAGTGAGTTCCATAGTCTTGGTGCATAAAGAGAAAAGGATCTTCTGGATATAGAAGAGTAACTTCTAGTGAATTCTGCCGGGGTAGTCAGGGAGTTTCTGGTATGGGTTCTCTTTTCTCTATTTGCTGGGGTGGTCTTTAGGAGTGTTCTTAAGTAGGTAGGAGGTTCGGTCTGCAAGATCTTGAAGATGGTTTGTACGTTTTTGTATTTTATACTGCTGTTTATTGAAAGCCAGTGACGTTTTTTCAGTATTGGAGTGATGGGTTCTTATATTGGAGTTTGTGTGATGGTTTGGGCGGCAGTGTTCTGTGCCAACTGGAGGCGCTGTATGGTTTGCTTTAGGAGGCCGTAAGTATTCCATTACTGAAGTCTAAGTGGGGAAGTACCATTGCTTGGAGCGTTGTGCGGAAGTCACTAGTGGACAAGAGGGGTCTTAGGTGTTGTAATGTTTTTATTCTGGACCATATTGCTCTTGTAGTATTGCTCAATGTGGCTGGTCATGTCTAGCTGTATATCAATTGTGACTCCTAAATATTTGATCTCATTTTTGACCTCCAGGTCTGCATCTTTTACTTTGAGCATTATTGAGGGGATGAATATTTCATCTCTCATTACACAGAGGGCCTCTGTTTTTTTATAATTTATGTTCAGATTGTGCCCGAATAACCATGATGCTACTTCATCAAAGCATGTGGTTATCTTGCTCTGATCGGGGTTGCTAGTATCTAGGGTGTACAACATAATATCATCTGTATATATGTGGTAGTAGATGTTATGTTTTTGTATTACTTTGCAAATGGGCTGTATATAGAGGTTAAAAAGAAGTGCTGATAGGGCAAAGCCTTGTGGAATGCCCTGTAGTTGAGGATATGGCTTGGAAGAATTAGGAATTATTTTTACTTGCTGTTTCCTGTCTGTTAGGTAAGATGCGAATCATTGTAGTGGTGTTCCTTTTATTCCAATTTCCTGTAGTCTGGTAAGTAGTAGATGATGGCATATGGAGTTGAACACAGAGGCTATATCTAGTAATATCAATATAAAGGCTGTTTTCCAATTGTCAATCCCCCCTTATCATCTTATCCATGAGTGGTATGAGTAGCGTCTCTACTCCATGGTTGTTCCAGAAGCCATGTTCTCAGGTTTGCAGTCCACACCTTGCAATATTTGTGAGTTTTAAGGCTTTGGACCCAGAGTTGTGCATTTAGGCATCTGCTTCACCTTATCATGTGACTCCCAGTCCTTATCTTCTAATCTCATGGAAGCCACTTCTACCCCATTTATTAGCATTTATCTAGCCCACAGACATGGGAGTAAAAGATTGATGTTAGCAACTCTCAATTGATCAGAGACATCACGTTTCCGCATTACACTCAATAGACGTTTGCATCTAGAATTGCAATTCATTGTAAATTTATTTATGTTAAGACTTCAGGAATTGCCTTTTTGAAATGTAATCACTGCACAACTGTATTACTAACCATAGGACCTCAATTTCCTATTGTCAATGGGGCCTATTAACTAAAAAAAAACATATAAAAATCAGAGTTAAAAACAAATTAATTGTTTAAACTTTTCTTATTCATTTACTTATTTACTTCTTTCAGTACATATTAAAAATGAGGTCTGGGGAAGTTCTTATATCACAGACTATTGAGGATAGTTTATGGTCTGTATTATTTGTTGATTATTAGTCTCTGGGGCATGTTTACTAAAGTGCAGAGCTCTGGAGTCTCAATGCGTGGATGAGACGATGATGCAAGGAAGATGGTTTTGGATTTATCAGAAACTGGGCAACATTCTGGGGAATGGCAGGGCTTTTCCAAAAGGATGGGTTCCACCTTAACCAGGGTGGAACCCAGCTGCTGGTATTAACCTTTAAAAATGAGATAGAGTTCTTTTTAAACTAGAAAATGGGGGAAAGCCAACAGTGGCTCAAGAGTGCATAGTTCAGAATGATGTATCTTTGAAGGACACTAGCAAAATAGAGAAGTTAGGACATCCCAATAGAGAGAGGTTCCAATAAAGATAAAAGTAACCCAGATGCCTTTAAGTAAACAGCAGACAGTGTTGAAGGATTCCAAATTAGGTAGCATTAAGTGCACCACAAGATTACACTCCAATTCCCCATAAGTTCAGCTTCTTTCCCTCAACCTCTGCTACCCTTTCTTCCTTTTCTAAGATCTTCAAAGACAAAACCACTCGTCTTCTTTCCTCCTTTAAACTCACTACAGGATTCTCTGATCCTATCCCCATTCATCTCCTTAACTCCATCTCCTCCACTGTCATTCCTTCCATCTCTCATATTCTCAACCTATCACTCTCCACTGCAACTGTCCCAGCAGCCTTCAGGCATGCTGTAGTCACACCTCTCCTTAAGAAACCTTCACTTGACCCTATTTGTCCTTCTAATTATTGACCCATCTCCCTCCTCCCCTTCATTTCCAAACTTCTTGAATGTGTGGTTCTCCACCGTTGCCTTGACTTTCTCTCCTCTCAAGCCCTTCTGGATCTACTGCAATCTGGCTTTCGTCCTTTACATTCTACTGAAACAGCTCTTGCCAAAGTCTCCAGTGACCTGTTCCTGGCTAAATCCAAAGGCCTTTACTCAATCCTCATTCTTCTTGGCCTTTCTGCTGCTTTTGATACTGGTGACCATCACCTTCTCCTCGACACCTTTTCCTCACTTGGTTTTAAGGGCTCTGTCCTATCCTGGTTCTCTTCTTATCTCTCACATCACTCTTTCAGTGTTTGTTCTTGTGGATCCTCCTCTACTTCTATTTCACTCTCAGATAGTGTACCCCAAGGGACTGTTCTGGGCCCACTCTTTTTCTCTCTCTATACCAGTCCCTTGGTGCACTCATTTCCTCCTATGGTTTTCAGTACCATTTTTATGCTGATGACTCTCAGATCTATCTCTCTACACCTGATTTCTCTGAACACTCTAGGCCTGAATCTCTACCTGCTTATCTGACATTGCTGTCTTGATGACTCACCACCGTTTGAAACTGAACATGGGATAACTGAGTTTCCTATTTTTCCTCCTAAACCCACCCACACCCCCATTCCTCCTTTCTCAATCTCTGTAGATAACACTCTCCTACTCCCTGTTTCCTCAACCCACAACCTTGCAGTTATCTTTGACTCCTCCCTCTCCTTCTCCACACGCATCCAACTGATAGCTAAAAACTGTTGTTTCTTTCTCTATAACACCAGCAAAATTTGCCCCTTCCTTTCTGAACACACTACTAAAACTCTTATCCACTCTTTAATCATCTCCCGTCTAGACTATTGCAACCTCCTCCTTGCTGGTCTCCCTTTGAATCATCTCTCTCCCCTTCAATCTGTTCAAAACTCAGCTACGCAGCTAATCTTCCACTAGCCCTGATATGCTGATATAACCTCTCTTCTCGTCACTTCATTGGCTCCCCTTTCATTTCCATATCCAGTTCAAACTTCTCCTTCTAACCTATAAATGACTTCATTCTACTGCTTCTCACTACTTTTCTTCTCTCGTCTCTCCCTACACACCTCCTTGCGAACGTCGCTCTTCTGGTGGATTCTCTCTATGCCCTTTTCTTCCACTGCCAACTGCAGACTTCAATCCTTTCACCTTCCTGCTTCGTATCCCTGGAACAAGCTACCTGAGTCTATGCGCCAGGCTTCATCTCTCCCCCTTTAAAAACTCCATGCTAAATCCTGATCTGCTTAACTTCCTATGTGTCTCCTTCCCCGTCCCCATTTGTATCCTTGTTTTCAGCTGTTGTATTGTCTGTCTTGACTAGATTGTAAGCTCTGATAAGCAGGACCGTCTTTTTATATGTTTCTATACAGTGCTGCGTACATCCTGTAGTGCTATATAAATGATCAATAGTAATAGTAGTAATTGAAAATGAAGTTATAGCATGGTGAGGTACTTTCGGTGCGGTTACTGCAGGGGGACATGCTGGGAATGCCCCCAGCAGTAAGCA
This sequence comes from Ichthyophis bannanicus, assembly GCA_033557465.1. Classification (NCBI taxonomy): domain Eukaryota; kingdom Metazoa; phylum Chordata; class Amphibia; order Gymnophiona; family Ichthyophiidae; genus Ichthyophis; species Ichthyophis bannanicus. The sequence goes on from CM066036.1 coordinate 42,515,924, forward strand.
CATTGTTTTTGCATTTAGCGTGAACTAATCTTTGCTCTTAGCACTTGGTAAGTACAAAACCTCACTGCACTCTAGTGAACATGCTCCTTATATGTCCTGCTTCAGAAAGAAAGAAAGGAAGGAATGAAGGCAAGCTTGTAAGACAGAGGGCCGCCATAAAACCTTAGCTCTGTGCGGTACCTTTCCCATAGCTTATTTGGAACATAACACTCGTTAAATAAGAAGTTACTCAAATACACTTTGACTGGATGAGTTTAACTGAATTTTCAGCCACCAAAAAATATACGCATAACATCATAATACACATAAATTTGGCTTAGAAAAGAGGAAGCATTTCAGGGTCATGTCATGAATTTATATGAGCAACTTGAGTTTTCAAAAACGTATGTAGCTATTGTACCTGAATGTAGAAGAGATGTGAGTTGAATAAAAATACATAAGAAATAGCGGGTCATTTACCTGCATAACTGCACCATCAGTTTGTATTTAGCAAAGTTAAGTGTCAAAATTTACTCATATTCAAACCCAGTTTCTGCAGATACCTTGTGCTTGAAAATCAGGTTAGTTTGTGCATCCACTGGAATTTCACCCCTCACAGTGGCTTTCCTGTTGTGGTGGCAAACATGACAGCTCTGACCAGAATCTTTTGACTTGGCGAAGAGGCTGGATATATGTCAAGCTGGATATATGTCAAGCTACAGAATAAATCATGAGTTGATCTCTAACTGGAATGACACTCTCTATCAGTATGCACATAAACCAAGCATGAACAAGAAGCTCCCACCCAGGAATCGCTCCAATAAAAAGCAGGATGCCCCTTGGTTCTCTTCTGAACTACGTACATCTCTACTCCAACTGAGGAAGTTAGAAAGAAAATGGAGACACACCCACAACAGCAAAGTTCAAGAAGAGTATCTCACCCAACTCAAAAAGCATCGCGATCTAACTTGGTCTACAAGGAAAGAATTCCACTCCAATCTTCTCTGCAAAACACTAAACAGACCACGCGATCTCTTCAATTTAGTAAAAACATTAACCAAAGACCCATCGCCACCACATCAAGAATCCATACAACCACAATTATATGCTAATTTCATCCAAGCCAAAATGATCAAGGCGAACACAACGTCATCACAAATACTAATCCAACTCCCACAGGCCCAAGCATCACTCGATAAATTCTCACCACCATCAAGAAAAACCATCGAAGAAATTATCGCTACCATAAACACCACCACAGCACCAAATGACCCATGTCCAGCACACTGGATCAAAACCTTACGTGCCGAGCTTAGCCCTTACATAGCTAAGATCGCAAATATCTCCTACCTAACTGGCATCTTCCCTACCGCCCTTAAACAAACATCAATTCGCCCTCTGCTAAAAAACAACCAGATGGACCCAACAAAGGAAGAATCCTACCGCCCAATCTCCAGCATTCCCTATCTAGCCAAGATACTTGAAAAGGAAACTCAGAGGCAGATCCAACACCACATTGATACAGCAGCCCCGTTGGACCCATGCCAAAACGGATTCCGAGAAGCTCACGGAACAGAAACACTCATGACTTCACTACTTAACAAACTCATTTGTGGGATTGACAACATTCACATGGCCATTGCAATGATTTTTCTGGACATATCAGCGGCATTCGACTCAGTCGATCATAAGATCATGCTAACTAGACTCCACGAAAAAGGCATCCGCAACCAAGCCTGGAACTGGTGCAAATCTTACTTAGATGAGCGCTGGCAACAGGTCCGTACAGGCAACATTACTTCTGAACCCTTCAAACAGAAACAGGGAGTACCTCAAGGCTCATCTCTATCTGCATTGCTTTTTAATATATACATGCAGCCTATCTGCCAAATCACCAGAGATTTCGGTATATCTTGCCTATTGTACGCAGATGACGTGCTAATATTCACACCGATCAATATATCAAATCCCGACTACTCTCCACTAATCAACTGTTTCAATGCAATAACTGACTGGCTCCTCAATCAAAACATGAGAATAAACTTCAAGAAAACCGAAGTACTCATAGCAACAAGAAACAAGCAATTTGCTCCGCCAACCACCCTCACAGTAAGAGACGCAGAACTCCCAATCAAGGCCTCCATAAAGTACCTCGGTGTGATACTTGATCAACAACTCAATCTTAAAGAGCACATAAAGAACACAGTAAAATCAATTTACTACAAACTAAAAACACTGCGCCACCTGAAACCAATGATGGAGACCAAGGACTTCCGTACAGTTTTCCAAGCAATAGTCACACCGCATTTCGACTATGCAAATATCATCCTTCATGGTCTCCCCAAGAATACACTAAATCCACTTCAACTGGCGATGAACGCAGCAGCCCGCATCCTATCTGGAGCTTCTATAAGAGATCATATAACACCAATACTGATCGATCTGCACTGGCTTCCGATAAATTGCAGAATAACATACAAAACCCTCCTCATCACATTCAAGGCTATTAATAATTTATCTCCTGCATCGATCTCAAATCTCATCACCCACACACCAAACAACAGACCCAGGAGACTAGTAGCAGAAAACACACTAGTTACTCCTAGTATCTCCACAAAATGGACACAACAAACTACTAACAGAGCTTTTGTGTCCTATGCTCCCCAGTGCTGGAACAGACTACCTCCAAACATCAGATCAATCAGGGATATCACTCAATTTAGAAAGTCCATCAAGCACTATTTATTCACTTTACACTTCAAGCTACCATACACACAATAAAACCGGCTCCCGTATTACTCAGAAAACTACTACACATAACAACAACCCAGAACAAAAGATCAAAATGTGAAAACACTGTATTCTTATCGAATATCAAATCTTGTTGTAACCTATTCAATGTATATAATTATGTATAATTATTTAGATAGTTATTCCCCAGTTCACACCCAGTTGATTTTCCCTGTTATCTGTAAACCTAGATCAGTCATGTACTGACAGGTATGTTGTTGTTCAATGTAAACCGCACTGATGATGAATAGTGCGGTATATAAAAAATGTTAAATAAATAAATAAAATAAATAAATGCTTGCCCTTCAGTGAGAGCATGTTTTATTCATGTAAAAAGGCGATGGCAGTAGGGGTGTTCTATCAACCGCCTGACCAGAATGAACAAATGAATGATGAAATGCTCAAAGAAATCAGGGAAGCTAACAATATTTACAGCACAAAGATAATAACATAAGAACATAAGAACATAAGATATGCCATACTGGGTCAGACCAAGGTCCATCAAGCCCAGTATTCTGTTTCCAACAGTGGCCAATCTAGGTCATACGTACCTAGCAGTTTCCCCAAGGGACACAGGTTCCACAATGCTTGTATTGGTTCAAGCATTGATATCCTGGGTCCCTTCTTAATAATGGTTTATGGACCTTTCCTCCAGGAACTTGTCCAAACCTTTTTTAAACCCAGCTACACTAACAGCCTTTACTACATCCTCCGGTAACAAATTCCAGAGTTTGATTACACGTTGAGTGAAAAAATATTTTCTTTTATTAGTCTTAAATAGTTTACCCTGTAGCTTCATTGCATGTCCCCTAGTCTTTCTATATTCTGATAAGGTAAACAATCGATCTACGTTTACCCGTTCCACTCCGTTCATTAATTTATAGACTTCTATCATATCTCCCCTCAGCCGTCTCTTTTCCAGGTTAAAGAGCCCCAACCTTTTTAGCCTTTCTTCATAGGAGTAGCCTTCCATCCCCTTTACCATTTTGGTGGCTCTTCTCTGAACCTTTTCTAAAATTGCTATATCCTTTTTAAGATATGGCGACCAGAATTGCACACAATATTCAAGGTGCGGTCTCACCATGGAACGATATAGAGGCATTATAATATCTTTTGTTTTATTTTCCATTCCTTTCCTTATCATACCTAGCATTCTATTTGCTCTCTTGGCCGCCGCTGCACACTGGGCCGAGGGTTTTAACATGGTATCCACAAGGACGCCTAAATCTTTTTCTTGGGTGGTGGTTCCTAATGTGGAACCTTGCATCGTGTAACCATAGTTTGGGTTGTTCTTCCCTAGGTGCATAACCTTGCACTTCTCCACATTAAATTTCATCTGCCATTTTGATGCCCAGTCTTCCAATTTATCAAGATCCTCTTGCAATTTTCCACAATCCTCCTGGGTTTTAACAACTTTAAATAGTTTTGTGTCATCAGCAAATTTGATAACCTCACTCGTTATTCCACTTTCCAGGTCATTTATGAATATGTCAAAAAGCAGCGGACCCAGCACAGATCCCTGGGGTACACCACTATTCACCTTTCTCCATTGGGAAAATTGGCCATTTAGCCCTACCCTCTGCTTTCTATCTTTTAACCAGTTCCTGATCCACAGTAGTACACTGCCTCCTATCCCATGACTCTTTAGTTTTGCCAAAAGTCTCTCATGAGGGACCTTGTCAAAGGCTTTCTGAAAGTCCAGATACACAATATCAACCGACTCACCTTTGTCCACCTGTTTATTCACTCCTTCAAAAAAACATAACAGATTAGTAAGACAAGATCTTCCTTGTCTAAAGCCATGTTGGCTGTCTCCCATTAGGTCATGACTATCTATATGCTGAGTAATTTTATTCTTTATGATGGTTTCTACCATTTTTCCCGGTACTGATGTCAGGCTCACCGGTCTGTAGTTTCCCGGATCACCCCTCGAACCCTTTTTAAAAATTGGTGTTACATTGGCGATCCTCCAATCCTCAGGTATTAGAGATGATTTTAATGATAGTTCACAGATTACTGATAGCAGGTCTGCAATCTCAAATTTCAGTTCTTTCAACACCCTTGGATGTATACCATCCGGCCCAGGTGATTTGCTATTCTTCAGTTTATCTAATAGTTGTAGGACATCTTCCCGATGTATCGATATTTCCTTCAATTCTTCCACACCTTTAAATACCACTTCAGTCGTGGGTAACATCCCTACATCTTCCTCAGTAAAGACCGAAGCAAAGAATTCATTCAGTCTCTCCGCTATCGCCTTGTCGCCTCTTAGTGCTCCTTTAACCCCTTTATCATCTAATGGACCAACTGACTCTCTCACGGGTTTTTTGCTACGAATGTACTTGAAAAGGTCTTTATTTCGCGTTTTTGCTTCCGCAGCAAGCTTCTTCTCAAATTCTCTCTTTGCCTGCCTTATCAATGCCTTGCATTTGACTTGCCAGTGCTTGTGCTGTTTCCAGGTTTCATCATTTGGCTCTTTTTTCCATTTCTTGAAAGATGCTTTTTTGGCAACAACAGCCTCTCTGACCTCAGCTTTAAACCATGCTGGCAATTTTTTGGACTTCCTTCCACTTTTCTTAAAGCGTGGAATACAGCTGGTCTGGGCTTCCAAGATAGTATTTTTCAACAACACCCAAGCTTGATGTACGTCTTTAACCTTTGCAACTGCTCCTTTTAGTTTTTTCTTAACTGTTTTCCTCATTCTATCATAGTCTCCCTTTCGAAAGTTAAGGGGTAGTACTGTGGATTTCCTTACTATCCCTCCTCCACTAATTAAATCAAAGGCGATCATGCTATGATCACTATTGCCAAGTGGCCCCAACACCCTTATCTCTTGCACTACATCTGGTGTTCCACTAAGGACTAGGTCTAATATTGCTTCCCCTCTGGTCGGTTCATGAACCAGCTGCTCCAAGAAGCAGTCATTTATTTCATCTAGGAACTTTATCTCCCTAGCATGTCCTGTTGTGACACTGACCCAGTCGATGCCGGGGTAATTGAAATCACCCATTATTATTACTGCACTGTAACTTTTGCTAGCTTCCTTGATTTCTTTGAGCATTTCATCATCCATTTGTTCATTCTGGCCAGGCGGACGATAGTACACCCCCACTGCCATCGCCTTCCCCTTTTTACATGGAATTTCAATCCATAGAGATTCTACAGCAAATTTTGTTTCTTGCAAAACTTTAATCCTTTCTGACTCAATGCCCTCTCTAACATAGAGCGCAACCCCTCCACCAATTTGATCAGCTCTATCATTTCGATATAGTTTGTACCCAGGTATCACAGTGTCCCACTGGTTGTCCTCCTTCCACCATGTCTCTGATATTCCAATCATATCTAACCTCTCGTTTAGTGCTATATATTCTAACTCTCCCATCTTGTTTTGTAGACTTCTAGCATTTGCATACAAGCATTTTAGAGACTGTATTTTATTCATATTAATTTGGCTATTGGTAGACATGGGTAATTTGGGATCTTTAAGTTCTGTCTGCTCCATACTCGAGGGCATTTGGGCTACTTTACTCTTTTTTGGAACCTCTCTGCTTTTTGTAGTATCCTTCAAGGATACATTCTTCCGAACCATGCGCTCTTGGGCGACTGTCGGCTTTCCCCTATTATCTAGTTTAAAAGCTGCTCTATCTCCTTTTTAAAGGTTAATGCCAGCAGCCTGGTTCCATCCCGGTTAAGGTGAAGCCCATCCCTTCGGAAGAGCCCCTCCTTTCCCCAGAATGTTCCCCAGTTCCTAACAAATCCGAACCCCTCATCTCTGCACCATTGTCTCATCCACGCATTGAGACTCCGGAGCTCTGCCTGCCTATTGGGTCCTGCGCGTGGAACGGGAAGCATTTCGGAGAACGCTACCCTGGGTGACGCTAATGGGTGACTGGGTCAGTGTCACAGCAGGACATGCTAGGGAAATAAAGTTTCTAGATGAAATAAATGACTGCTTCTTCTAGCAGCTGGTTCATGAACTAAAAAGAGGGGAAGCCATCTTGGACCTTGTCCTTAGTGGAACACAAGGTCTGGTGCAAGAGATGAGGATTTTGGGGCCACTTGGCAAAAGTGATCATAGCATGGTCGGTTTGATTTAATAAATGAAGGAAGGATGGCAAGGAAATCCACAGTACTACTTTAAACTTTCAAAAGGGAGACTAGGATAAAATGAGGAAAATAGTCAAGAAAAAACTAAAAGGAGCAACCGCAAAGGTTAAAGATTTATATCAAACATGGGTGGTGTTTAAAAATACTATCTTGGAAGCCCAGACCAGCTATATTTAAGAAAAGTGGAAGGAAGTCCAGAAAACTGCCAGCATGGTTTAAAGGTGAGGTCAGAGAGGCTGTTGTAGCCAAAAAAGCATGTTTCAGGAAATGGAAAAAGGAGCCAAATGATGAAAACGGGAAAGAGCATAAGCACTGGCAAGTTAGATGCACGGCAATGATAAGACAGTTTAAGAGAGAATTTGAGAAGAAGCATGCTGTGGAAGCAAAAACGCATAATAAAAACATTTTCAAACACATTCGTAGCAGAAAACCTGTGAGATAGTCAGTTGGACCATTGGATGATAGTGAGGTAAAAGAGACACTAAGAGGGTACAAGGTCATAGCAGAGAGGCTGAATGAATTCTTTGCTTCAGTCTTTACTGAAGAAGATGTAGGGAAGTTACCATTGCCTGAAATGGTACTTAAAGCTGATGCAACAGAAGACTTGAAAGAAATATCGATATACCGGGAAGATATATTACAACTATTTGATAAACTGAAGAGTAGCAAATCACCTGGACCGGATGGTATACATCCAAAGGTGTTGAAAGAACTGAAATATGAGATTGCAGACCTACTATTAGTAATCTGTGAACTATCAATAAAATCATCTGTGGTACCTGAAGATTGGAGAATGGCCAATGTAATGCCAATTTTTAAAAAGGGTTCCAGGGGTGATCCGGAAAACTGCAGACCAGTGAGCCTGACATCAATATCGGGCAAAATGGTAGAAACCATTACAAAGAATAAAATTACTGAACATGTAGATAGTAATGGTTTAATGGGAGAAAGCCAATATGGATTTAGCCAAGGAAAGGCTTGTTTTACTAATCTGTTAATTTTTTTTTTGAAGGTGTGAATGAACAGGGAGACAAAGATGAGCCTGTTGATATAGTGTATCTGGATTTTCAGAAATCCTTTGACAAGGTCCCTCATGAGAGACTCTTGGCAAAATTAAAATGACATGGGATAGGAGGCAGCGTGCTATTGTGGATAAGGAACTGGTTAAAAGATAGAAAGCAGAGTAGGGCTAAATGGCCAATTTTTTCAATGCAGAAAGGTGAATATTGGAGAACTCTTAGGATCTGTACTGAGCTTACTGCTTTTTAACATCCTCATAAATGACCTGGAAATGGGAATAACGGGGAAGGTGATCAAATCTGCAGATGACACAAAATTATTCAAAGTTGTTAAAACCCAAGAGGATTGTGAAAAATTGCAAGAGGACCTTGATAAATTGGAAGACTGGACATCCAAATGGCAGATGAAATTTAATGTAGACAAGTGCAAAGTTATGCACCTAGGAAAGAACACACTAAACTACAGTTACACATTAGGAACACCACCCAGGAAAAACTTTTAGGCATCATTGTGGATAATACGTTGAAATCCTCCACACAGTGTGCAGAAGCAGCCAAGAAAGCTAATAGAATGCTAGGAATCATAAGGAAAGGAATGGAAAATAAAACCAAGGATATTATAATGCCTCTGCATCATTCCACGGTGCAACCGCACCTTGAATATTGTGTGCAATTCTGGTTGCCATATCTTAAAAAGGATATAGCAGAATTAGAAAAGGTACAGAGAAAAACCACCAAAATGGTAAAAGGGATGGAAGGATACCCCTATGAAGAAAGGCTTAAAAGGGTAGGGCTCTTCAACATGGAAAAAAGATGGCTGAGGGAAGATATGATAGAGCTCTATAAATTAATAAATGGAGTGGAACGGGTAAACATAGATCAGTTCTTTACACTATCAAAAAGTAGAAAGACTAGGGGACATGCAATGAAGCTGCAATGTAACCCATTTAAGACTAATAAGAGATATTACTTTTTCACTCAATGCATTATTAAATTCTGCAATTTGTTACCAAGGTTGTAGTGAAGGCTGTTAGTATAGCTGGATTTAAAAAAGGTTTGTTCAAGTTCCTGGAGGAAAGGTCCATAAACCATTATTAAAGAGGACTCAGGAAATCCACTTCTTATCCCGGGACGAGCATTGTGGAACATGTGTATCTTTTTTGGGAACCTGCCAGGTACTTGTGACCTGGATTGGCCACTGTTGGAAGCAGGATACTGGTCTTGATGGACATTGGTCTGATCCAGTATGGCATTGCTTATGTTCTTATAATCCTGTGCTAGATGATGTATCACTGCTCTTGGAAGAAACAGAAAACTTATGTTTAGTCCTGCTTTTAGATAGACTAGTGATTTCTTTTTAAAGTGATGTTGGTAGGGTCTAGGCAAATTATATTTAGATGAGTTTTAATCAGGATTGGATTTATTGCTGAATTCTTGTTTATGTATTTGTTTTAATGCAGCCTTAGCTATTTTATTTGTTTTTATATTATATAAATCATTTTTTGTTTTGTGTTTGTTCTTGTGATGGAGTCTATACATGCTGTAGTGGGGATGGCTTTAGCTTAGTGTGCACATTTTGGCATGGTGGTGTTGGAGCACCCATAGGAAGCAGTCTGTTGGCAATGTGTCCACCTAGGTACAGGGAATGCAAGACCCCCCAGAGGCACCTTGGGAGACACATGGCCACTGGTGTAATATGAGGAGTGTCTTTAGAGGAGTGGTCAGCACATCAAAACCGGAAGCACGTTGGTATGAGTGGCTAATGAATGTGGTCCTATGTCTGAGACAAGGTAGGAATAGCGGTGCTGTGCCTCGCTCACAAATCATAGCACATGCCATGATGGCATACACCGTCATGTGGATGGTCTCCAACAATGGGTAGATTGCTGCTCCGGTGCCCCTGGCAAGTGCTCCAAGGCGCAGGTGATGGATAGCTGGAGTGCTAAGGTGGTAAAAGTTTGGAAATCACCAGACAATAGAGATTGGATATACCAAAATAGAAGTAGTTTTGTTTTTGTGAGACACAAGGGACACCTACACTTGTTGGAATGTGTAAAATATTCCCCATTATAGACAATCCCCTAACACCTCTAATACATTTTTTAGGCCTATTCCCCTCTCCCTCACTCTCTGGATCAGCCAGAACAGAAATGTGCAGGCAGCTAATTCATCACAAGAAGCATGGAACTTATCTCTGCTTGAAAGCCCTCCAGATGGGTCACCATGAGGTTCTGGAAAATTATGACCACAGTGAAGACCTGCCACACCTCCCTTTGCATAGGCTTCAGGTGCAACAGAACTTTGGGTCCTTATATTCTGTAAGGACCCATCTGGTCCAGTAAGGAAATAGGCTAGACAGGTTGGTCACCAGCAGCTCCAGAAGATCCCTAGCCTGTCCATTTGCCTTCTCCCTACCCTCCACCATACATCCTTCCCCTCCAAAACCTCCTCCTCAACATCCTCCAACTCCATAGGCTCCACCCTCTCCCTCTACATGGAGGAATTCAGCAGTGGGCTGCAGCATTTCTGGACCAGGGTCCAGTTGATGCCCACTAAGATGTTCGGGGGGGAGGGGCACCAGGCCAGCTTCTGCCCCTGTTGGCCAGCTTCTGCCCCTGTTGCCTATCTTGCAATGGTGGATGGAGGGCCAGTGTCTCTGTTTCCTCTCTCTCTTCCTTGTCAGAAATGTTGCCTACTTCTGAGGCATCTTCCTTCTCTCTTTCACCAGCCTTCAATGGGGTTGGCTTCTCTGATGAGGAGCCACTGCTGCTGTTGCTGCTCACTTCCTCTGTGATAGTTGTGGTGGTGGTGGTGTCATCTTCAGGGGCCTCAGACTGCTAGATAATCTTGCTTGTGTCCTTTAGAACCTGTCCTGGCAATCTGTGGCCTGTTGATCACTAACCTGGGAGCAGGGGTGCTGATGATCCCCACAATCAGTAGAAAGGAAGAGGTAGCACTAGGGCAACCCTGCTGGGGTCAAAAAGAGATACCACGTGCATATAGCTATACCATACATAGCACAACTACATCACTGTGTGATGCTGTGCTTTTCAACAGTGCATGACATATTCACTTTCTGCCACTAATTATACCTTGTACTGTGTCAATGCTCAATAATTTGTCTAGAACATACCATCATGCATGTTGGTAGCATGCATCTCATGGTCTGGCAAGGTACCTACCCTGTGCATGTTATGTAAACCTGTTATAACTTACCTTCTTGTTGATGCAGCTGTTCTCGAATACACTGCAGCAGTCAAGGCTGGGTCCTACCCAAAGTAGGGCCAGGCCTGGTTTCCATGTTTCCCTGCCTACACAATAGGTGTCAGAGTGTAGCTAGGTGGCTCCCTGTGAGATGTAAGCATAGGTATGGCTAGGGCCATGAGGATCCTCACCCAGGCCCTCCATGCTGTAGCATGGGGTGTTCTGTGCCCTCCAAGGGAATACAGGATGCCCTCATTTGCCAGGACAAGCTTGACAAGGAGCAGGCTCTCTGCTCTGGAAAAGCTGGGCATTTGCTTCCTGTCATTTTGGTACTTTTCTACTAAGGCATATTATTGGGCACAGGGATACATAGGGACGAGAAATACACCAATCTGGTTCCTCAGAGGAAGACATGTCATGCACACGTGGGTCACATGCTTTTTGCTGCAGGAATGGTATTTACACTTGCAGATTGTATGTGCAGCATTCCAAAATTGTCCAACATACATTTCCAGTCATCCATTGACGCCCTTTGTATTTTCCACACCAATGTGGTCATGCTAATGGGGATGCCCATCATTCTACATTTTAGTGGAATGATGGGCATTACCGCTGCCTACTGGGGATTCCATGTGTAGGCGCCACCATTTCGCAACTCATACATGTGCAAATCACAACTGCATGTTTTTACAGAGAGATACGTCGATTTTAGAACGTAAGTGTATGTGCACACCTTCTTTTCTAAAACTGGCATGGGTTTTCAAACATTTTCACTTTCACGTACCATTCACCCCCTAAACAGCCTTTCTAAATAAAATGAGTCTTCCTGCAGTCCTAAAGCTCCAGGGCCCTAGTCCAGTATCAGAAGATCAGCCTTCTGGATACATTACACACAGGTAAGCCTACCCAGAATTTATTGCAAGACAAGGCTTTTACATACCAAGGTATCTTTATAAACCAGACCTTGTTCACCCACTGTTATGAATTATACCTTTTTTATCCAGTGTTGTTCTTCCCATTTTGGAAGCGTTATTATTGGTTACCTACTGTTTAAGTTGTATGTAAAATCTTAAACCTGTTACCTGTACACCACTGTGACTTGTAAATACAGTGGCATAAAAAGTTGTTACATAAATAAATAAAAGCAAATCTTTTCAAGGCTCAGTGCAGCTCCTTTGATTTAATGACCTCATGAGTCAGACATTTTAAAACCAAATTAACTTTTATGATAGTTCCAATTCCAAGGCAGCACTTCAAAGATCTTATTTTAAAAGCTTATTTTAAAGATTGTTTAAATAAGGGCTTTAGATGCACTAGTCATGGAGCCCACATATATAAAATGGACTAACTTATCTACTCATCCAGGACCGGTGTAAGGATTGTAGGCACCAGGGCCGGATTTACCTATACGCCATGTACGCCATGGCATAGGGCCCACAAAAATAGAACAAATTAGCTTTTTTTTTAAAATAAAATTAAAAATGAAACTGCTGGCTGACGCCGCGGGGCCCCCTCTGCTGCCGTGGCAGCATGGACTGACCCGCGGGGGCCCCCTCTGCAAGCTGAATCCGTCGGTCCCTCCCTCCCTCCCTCCGTGCAGGCTGTGAGAGGCGCAAAGGGAGAGTGTCTCCCTCGCGTCTCTGTTAAGCCCGCAGGGGCTGATGGGAAATTTCCCATCAGCCCCTGCGGGCTTAACAGAGACGCGAGGGAGACACTCTCCCTTCGCGCCTCTCACAGCCTGCACGGAGGGAGGGACCGACGGATTCAGCTTGCAGAGGGGGCCCCCGCAGGTCAGTCCATGCTGCCGCGGCAGCAGAGGGGGCCCCGAAGCAGCACCCAGCAGTTTTTTTTTTTAATTAAATTTTACTTTAGGCCGATGGGGGGGGGGTAGGACTGGTAATGGGCTATTGGGGGGGCTGGGGCTGGGACTGGAAATGGGCTGGGGGGGTTAAGGCTGGAGGTGGGCTGATGGGGTTAGGACTGGTAATGGGCTGTGGGCTGTTGGGGGGGGTTTAGAACTGGTAATGAGCTTTGGGGGGGTTAAGACTGGTAATGGGCTGTGGGCTGATGGGGGCTGTCTGGTAATGGGCTATGGGGGGGCTAGGACTGGAAATGGGCTGGGGGGGTTAAGACTGGAGGTGGGCTGAGGGGGCTAGGCCCGGTACTGGGCTGTGGGCTGTTGGGGGGGTTAGAACTGGTAATGGGCTTTGGGAGGGTTAAGACTGGTAATGGGCTGTGGGCTGATGGGGGCTGTCTGGTAATGGGCTATGGGGGGGCTAGGACTGGAAAGGGGCTGGGGGGGCTAAGACTGGAGGTGGGCTGATGGGGTTACGACTGGTAATGGGCTGTTGGGGGGGTTTAGAACTGGTAATGGGCTTTGGGGGGGTTAAGACTGGTAATGGGCTGTGGGCTGATGGGGGCTGTCTGGTCATGGGCTATGGGGGGCTAGGACTGGAAATGGGCTGGGGGGTTAAGACTGGAGGTGGGCTGATGGGGTTAGGACTGGTAATGGGCTGTGGGCTGATGGGGGGGTTAGGACTGGCAATGGGCTATGGGGGGCTGACTGGAAATGGGTTGATGGGGTTAGGACTGGAAGTGGGCTGATGGGGGGTTAGGACTGGTAATGGGTTATAGGGGGGGCTTAAACTGAAAATGGGGTGATGGGGGGTTAGGACTGGAAGTGGGTTGATGGGGGGCTAGGACTGGTATTGGGTTGGGGGGTTGCTAGGACTGGAAATGGGCTGATGGGTGGCTAGGACTGGAAATGGGCTGATGCAGGGACTAGAAGGGAATGGATGCTGGTGAGGCTGGAACTAGTAGGGAGCTGATGTTGGGGGAGGATTAGAATGGGATGGGGCTGGAAGAGTAAAATGGAGAAGGGAAAAATATTTTCTGTGGGAGGGATAAAAAATCTACAATTGGCCGGGTATTGGGAGAGTAAGTGGGGATTGAGGATGGAGGGGTAAAATTTGAGTGGATGAAATAGGAATGAGGAAAGATCAAAAGGAGAAAGATTAGTATGTTAAAGCAGATGTAGAGAGAGAATGGAAAAAAACTAGAAGAGAGAAGAAAGGACAAATGGACAGCAGACGATGGAGAGTAAGCAGAAGACACGAAGAAACCAGAAGAAAGTGGCTGGAGCAATTGCAGCTGAAAAAAAATGCACAAAAGGTAGAAAAATATCTCTTTATTTTGAATTTATTAATTGGAATATGTCAGCTCTGATAAATGTGCATCATTAACGTCTGCGCTTTGTTTAGTACAAGAGCAAATTAATGTATAGTTTTATTTCTACAGTGTTGTACATTCCAAGTTTGGCTTTTGGGATTCCCAGTTTAATTATTGTCTTCCTGTTTCTAAATTGTGATTACTTGTTTGGTGATGGTCTATGTTCTGCATGTGTAACTGAGCTGAGGTGTTCTGTTTATATAATTCCTATTTGACATTGTCACTTGTTCTCTTTCCCCAGTAGGTCATGTATTGTTGTTCTCTGAAATGTATTGGTTTAATATTTGCAGAGTTGCCTTTTGATTGGTAGAGTATGGTGCTTTGTGAGTCCTGGTAGTGCTGTTAGGATACGGCGGGTTTGCTATGGGTTCTAAATGGGCAGTGTGTGTAGTAGTTCCTAATGTGTCTGGCAGTTTGCACTGGATTATAGTAATGTAGAAATCTTTTAGTCTTTCTTTATCCATACACTCATTAAGAGGCACGTTTACTAAAAGTTAGTATATGGTAATATTATGCAAATATTTATGCAAATGAGGCCCCTTATGCAAATGAGGCCCTGCACCCCCCTTGGGCCGCCCCTGCTGGGGGCCCACAATTTTTGTTGGCTTAGGGCCTCACTCGAGGTAAATCCGGCCCTGGTAGGCACCCTAAGTGGGCCCCTCCATCTTGCCACCCTCCCCCCACTCCCATTGCTGCTGGTTTTGAAGCCTGCGTCAGAAGGGGGCAGAAGAGACATAGCAGAGGCAGAAACCGCAGGACAGCGCCGGCGAGTTGAGGTAAACGCTGTCCTGCATATTCTAGTACTGGCTTGGAGAAATGTTCCTTCGGGATGGTGGCAATGCAAAGTTGCCTCTGACAGCGTTCCCTCATGAGCACCTACAGAAGCGATGTGTCACATGCCCATCAGGCATCATAGTGGCACCAACCAGAAGAACTCATATCAGACCTAGAGAGTCCAAGTAAGGCTGTCAAAAACAGAAAGAAGCAAAGTTCTCAAGAATCCAGGTGGGTGTTGTGATACCGCGGGCCCTCTGACGCAAGGAAAGAAAGTTTTAAATCTTGGAAAAAACAAGATTTACCTGCAATTACAAGAAGGGACACATAGAGGGGGCAGGAGAGCAAGCCTGGAAGTGGAAGAACCACACCTCTATGGGCAGGACTCAGAAGCAGCTGCTCTGGATTTAAGCAGGGACAAAGCATTGCAAGAGAGGAAGCCAAGGCAGCCAAGGAGCAAGCCAGAGAGGCAGCCAAGGGGCAAGTCAGAGTGGCAGTCAAGGAGCAACCCAGAGGGGAAGCACAGGAGGAGGCAAGGAGCTTGGCAGAGACCTTCACAGGAAGCGCAGGAAGCAGTGCCAAGGGAAGCTCCAGAAGCCGGAGTCAGAGACCGAGGTGAAGTCACTGACAAACCCAGAAGAGCTCAAGGAGTGAAAGCTACTGGGAGAGCAGGCCGAGCTGAAGGCCCAAGAGCAGGCCTAGAGGAAGGCCATACACAACTGCAAGAGGCAGTCATACAGAGGACAGCCAAGGAAGGAGAGGCTTATCCTTCTAACTGGAGAAGAAACCTTCAAGAGGAAAAAGGTACTTTTAAAAGTTTTTACAAAAGTAACTTGAAGGATGAAAGAAAGGTTCATAGCCTTAAGAGAGAGGATATAGCTGAGAGGGCGCGGCCCCTAACCAACTGCCACAGGGGTGGAGGTGGAAGACAGGCCCCTCAGCAGCAGCCTTACCTCAAAAGAATTATACCTCATTCTAAAACAGGAAAGATATCCTGGGATCGTTGGAAATTACCTGAAGCAAAAGACTTTCAGACTAGGCCTCAAGCCTTTCACAAGAAGCCTAGAGAGAAACAAAGGGCTAGCTTTTATCTGGATAATAAGGACTGTTTTAAACCAGAAATACCAGATAAGTTTTACAGGAAAAAGTTTAGTGCTACCAGAGACTGGAAGAAGCAAACCTTTAAGCCTGAAACAGCAGTAAGCCCAGGGAGTTATAATATACCTAAAAGCCGACGCCCCAAACTCCCAAGCCAGCACTGGGATACGGTATGGCATGCTTTTAGAAAACCAGGTTTTAACATCCCAGAGATCTCAGAGACCTCAGATTCGGACCCCGTAGAAATGGAATGGCTGCCAGGGGAATCTGAGGGTATTGAAGACATAGAACCAATGGAATGTGATTATTGCACAAGGAGATGTGTTTAAGTAAAAGGCAAACAAATCCCATGTATGCAAAGAATACTGGAAACCTTATGTTTTAAGTTGGTGACGGATAACCATGTTATTTTGAGTGTTTTTGCTGATTCACATTTTGATGCAACCAAAGTTTGTGTTCTGTTACTCATTACCTCATATCTTGAACTTCTTTATGCGCAAAGGTGAAATAAAAGCCTTTTCTTTACCCTACACTTGGCAAGAGTTACTTTTTAGGAAGTTGACCTTGAGGCTGACAATGAGACCTGCTACCTCATTGACCCTCACAACAGGTCGACCCTGAAACCCTTTATTTCTTATGCGCTCCCCAGCCCCTGTGGAACCACTACGCCGCCACCAGAGGGGGCTGAGGGGGACATAAGTGGCGTAGTTTCACGGATTTTTGGGGTACTCTTGAGTGTACAGAGCAACGTGGGCAACTACACAAAAGAGAAATAGAAGCTCTTTTCTTTTTGAAAAAAAAAAAAAAAACAACTGCAAGTAAAACCCGGACCGCCCTGTATTAAAAAACCGGATCGGAAGGGAAAATCAGGAGACCGGAGCGGTTACAAGAAAGTGGACCGGAGTTAAAAACCAGGAGCGGAGTCCTAGGAATCCGGACCGGAGCTGAAAAAGAAGAAAAAGGAAAATCCTGAAGGTGGGAGGTCCTTTGGAGATTCCAGGAGCGGTGGAGCAAACCCTGGACGACCGCACGTATATTCCCCAAAAAGCTGATGCAACACTAGAGCAAGGTAAGGCGTATATAACCCTACCTAGTGTTGGACACCTGGGGAAGTTGAAAAAAAAAGTAGAGGGTCTGAAAAAAATATATTTGTGAAAGAGCCGCACTTGGGTTTTCTCTCTGTTTGATTTCTCAACAGGTACGATGGAGCCCAAGGAACTGTGTGCCTGGATGGCACACCAGTTCACCAAACAGGCTGAGCTGGCACAACAGAGCCAGGAACAGGCGCTAAAGGCGATGAAAGAGCAGCAGACACCTGTCATAGAAACTATGAGCGCATGGCTTGCGCAACAGCGAGAGGAGCTGGCTCAAAGCAAGAAAGAAGGAACATCACTCGTCGGACGGGTAAACCCTGAACACGGACACTGGTCCTGTTCGGACTTAATGATAGGGAAACTCAGTCCGAGTGACGATATTGATGACTTTCTAGACACTTTTGCTAGGATTGCGAATTCTGCTAAGTGGCCTGAGGAGCAGTGGGCCATACGCCTAGCGGCATCACTTACAGGTGAAGCGCTGGCGGCCTACAGGTCAATGCCCCCAGAGCTAGCAAATTCATATCAGGATGTAGTAAACGCAATTAGAGATCGCGTTGGTCTTACGCCAGTGGCGTACAATAAAATGTACAGGGCTGCTATGCTTAAGGTAGATGAGACACCTAAGGCATTAGGCCACAGGTTGCGTAGTCTTGCTTACAAGTGGCTACAACCTGAAAGGAGAAGTATAAATACGCTCATGGATGCAATAATTTTAGAGCAGTATATGAATGCACTACCTAATAGGGTGCAGAACTTTCTGATGCTCCAAAATTGTAGCAATACCACTGAAGCTATTGTGCTCACTGAAAGATACTTAGAGGCTGAAAAGGTGACACAGCCTAGTGTAAGTCCACGAAGTGCCATGGGTTTGGAGGCACAAGGAAGGGGAAGTCCCTCACGTCCTCCAGGTGGTAGGTGGCAGAGTTATAAACCCCTGGAGAAAGTGAATACAAAAAAATGTTTTGCTTGTGGGAAAAAAGGACATGTACAGTACGAATGTCATGCACGAACTGCCTTGGTGGGGGAGTCGCCAAGAATAGGGCATGATGGGTTTCTCGTCAATGTAAAAGTACACGGAATAAGTGTACAAGCATTGTTAGATTCTGGAGCCGACCAGACTATGCTTTCTAAAAAGTTATGGTCGACCATCCAGGATCATGGACTGTCGGTTCCAGAATCACCCGAGGGATGTGTGAAAATTAAGTGTGTACATGGCGCAGCCACACGCTACCCCATTTATAGGTTATGGATAAAGGGTATGGGCATTAAAAAAGAAATGCCAATGGCAGTGGTGCCAAGGTTACCGCAGGACTTAGTCCTGGGCCGAGATTGGCCACAATTTAGAAAAACTTTGAAGGAAGAGTGTTTGCCTCAAGTTAAACCAGATTCCACTGGCATGCCACCTGACCTTATTAAAAACTCTAGAGTACAGCGGAGCAGCCTTGCTGCTGCTATGGATACTACGATCCCTAGCCCACTGTGGGAGAAATCCCCGAAGGCCGTTGTGAAGGACCGGTCACAGCCGCTCAAAAAGTTTGTGCTCCGCTACTGTAAAACATCCGCAAGAGCGCGGACGCCTCAAAGAGCATCGGCACAAGCTGCAGGCTATGACCTCCATAGCGCCATGGATATGGTCATACCGAAGCGAGGGAGAACGTTAGTGACCACGGACCTACAAATTGAGCTACCGCCGGGATGTTATGGAAGAATAGCCCCAAGGTCCGGACTGGCCGCCAAATACAACATTGATGTGGCTGCAGGAGTTGTGGACCCTGATTATAGGGGCGTCCTAAAGGTCCTCTTATGCAACTGTTCAGAGAAGGACTACGAGGTTCAAGCCGGCGACAGAGTGGCACAGCTCATTTGTGAGCGTGTAGGATTTCCTGATCTGGAGGAAGTCACTATGCTAAATCCCACAAGCCGAGGAGTGGGAGGTTTCGGCTCGACGGGGAGAGCAGAAGTAGAAAATTTAATGGCCATAGGGGCTGATCCACCCGAGGAAGAATTGGGCCCTCGTCTGGAGGATTGTAAAGAAAGCTCTACCCCAAAGCTAGGAGAGGAACTCTCGGTAAAACAAAAGGAAGATTTGACCCGATTGTTAAATAAATACAAAGACGTCTTAACTCCAATGCCTGGAGAGACCTCGTTGGTGGCGCACGAAATCCAGACTCCTCCTGGTAAAATTATCCGACAGCGTCCATACCGACTGCCGGAAGCGAAAAAGCAGGAGGTCATTAACCAAGTGCAAGAAATGTTACAAATGGAGATAATAGAAGAGTCACACAGTCCCTGGTGCAGCCCGGTGGTGTTAGTACCGAAGCCAGATGGGTCTATGCGCTTTTGCATAGACTTTCGGCAAGTCAACGCGATTTCCACCTTCGACGCGTACCCGATGCCGCGTATCGAGGAGTTATTGGACCGGCTTGGGCAAGCAAAATACCTGACAACATTGGATATGACCAAAGGATATTGGCAGGTCCCTTTAACACGAGATGCCAAGCCGAAAACTGCCTTTAGTACACCCTTGGGGCTCTACCAGTTTAGGAGAATGCCTTTTGGCTTGCATGGGGCAGCCGCCACCTGCCAGCGGTTAATGGATGTGATTCTTCGACCGTATCAGAATTTCGCGACCGCATATATGGATGATGTGGTGATCCACAGCGCCACGTGGACAGAACATCTCCAGCAGATAGGCACCATATTAGAGGCTATGAGGAGAGCGGGCCTCACCCTTAATCCTAAGAAATGTACGTTCGCAGCGGAAGAAGTCAAGTACCTGGGTCATCTAGTAGGCCGGGGAACCGTACGGCCACTATTGGATAAAGTTGAATGTGTCCGGAACTTTCCAGTTCCTCAGAATAAGAAGCAGCTGAGAAGTTTCCTCGGGCTCATAGGTTATTATCGTCGGTTCATACCGCACTTCGCCGAGGAGAGCAACATCTTTACAGAGATGCTCAGAAAAAATGCCCCGAATATAGTACAATGGACGCCCGAAGCAGAAGCTGCTTTCCAAAGATTAAAAGGGAAGTTGTGCCAGGCCCCCGTTCTGCGCGGGGTAGATTTTCAGCAAACTTTCCTGCTACAAACCGATGCCTCAGAAACTGGGCTGGGCGCCGTATTATCCCAGGTACAAGAAGGAGCAGAACATCCTATGCTGTTCCTTAGCAGAAAGCTCTCATTAGCGGAAAGAAAATATGCCACAATTGAACGCGAATGCCTCGCTATCAAGTGGGCCATTGAGGCATTAAAATTTTACCTCACCGGGAGGAAGTTTGTCCTCATTACAGACCATGCCCCCCTGAAATGGCTGCATACCATGAGGAATGAAAATGCCAGGCTGACCCGGTGGTATATGGCTTTACAGCCTTACGACTTTCGTGTGGAGCATAGAGCTGGGAAGCTACATTGTAATGCTGACACCATGTCTCGGATTACGTGCTGCGGTGAAGAGCTTCCCCCAGCCCGTAATATTTTGAGAAGGGGGATATGTGATACCGCGGGCCCTCTGACGCAAGGAAAGAAAGTTTTAAATCTTGGAAAAAACAAGATTTACCTGCAATTACAAGAAGGGACACATAGAGGGGGCAGGAGAGCAAGCCTGGAAGTGGAAGAACCACACCTCTATGGGCAGGACTCAGAAGCAGCTGCTCTGGATTTAAGCAGGGACAAAGCATTGCAAGAGAGGAAGCCAAGGCAGCCAAGGAGCAAGCCAGAGAGGCAGCCAAGGGGCAAGCCAGAGTGGCAGTCAAGGAGCAACCCAGAGGGGAAGCACAGGAGGAGGCAAGGAGCTTGGCAGAGACCTTCACAGGAAGCGCAGGAAGCAGTGCCAAGGGAAGCTCCAGAAGCCGGAGTCAGAGACCGAGGTGAAGTCACTGACAAACCCAGAAGAGCTCAAGGAGTGAAAGCTACTGGGAGAGCAGGCCGAGCTGAAGGCCCAAGAGCAGGTCTAGAGGAAGGCCATACACAACTGCAAGAGGCAGTCATACAGAGGACAGCCAAGGAAGGAGAGGCTTATCCTTCTAACTGGAGAAGAAACCTTCAAGAGGAAAAAGGTACTTTTAAAAGTTTTTACAAAAGTAACTTGAAGGATGAAAGAAAGGTTCATAGCCTTAAGAGAGAGGATATAGCTGAGAGGGCGCGGCCCCTAACCAACTGCCACAGGGGTGGAGGTGGAAGACAGGCCCCTCAGCAGCAGCCTTACCTCAAAAGAATCATACCTTATTCTAAAACAGGAAAGATATCCTGGGATCGTTGGAAATTACCTGAAGCAAAAGACTTTCAGACTAGGCCTCAAGCCTTTCACAAGAAGCCTAGAGAGAAACAAAGGGCTAGCTTTTATCTGGATAATAAGGACTGTTTTAAACCAGAAATACCAGATAAGTTTTACAGGAAAAAGTTTAGTGCTACCAGAGACTGGAAGAAGCAAACCTTTAAGCCTGAAACAGCAGTAAGCCCAGGGAGTTATAATATACCTAAAAGCCGACGCCCCAAACTCCCAAGCCAGCACTGGGATACGGTATGGCATGCTTTTAGAAAACCAGGTTTTAACATCCCAGAGATCTCAGAGACCTCAGATTCGGACCCCGTAGAAATGGAATGGCTGCCAGGGGAATCTGAGGGTATTGAAGACATAGAACCAATGGAATGTGATTATTGCACAAGGAGATGTGTTTAAGTAAAAGGCAAACAAATCCCATGTATGCAAAGAATACTGGAAACCTTATGTTTTAAGTTGGTGACGGATAACCATGTTATTTTGAGTGTTTTTGCTGATTCACATTTTGATGCAACCAAAGTTTGTGTTCTGTTACTCATTACCTCATATCTTGAACTTCTTTATGCGCAAAGGTGAAATAAAAGCCTTTTCTTTACCCTACACTTGGCAAGAGTTACTTTTTAGGAAGTTGACCTTGAGGCTGACAATGAGACCTGCTACCTCATTGACCCTCACAACAGGTCGACCCTGAAACCCTTTATTTCTTATGCGCTCCCCAGCCCCTGTGGAACCACTACGCCGCCACCAGAGGGGGTTGAGGGGGATAGTGTCCACCCGCGCTGCGGTCAGGGGAGGGGGGTGCTGCAATATCACGTTTTCAGTCAATGAGCAGCACCTTCCCCCACCGGCAGCAGCATGGATGGAAGATTCCTGCACAGCTTCATGGGAACATTGCTGAGGAGACAGAGATAAGCATAGGGGTAAACATAAGAACATAAAATCCTTTACACCTCTTGTTTTAAAATCAGATTCATTAAAAAAGAATAAAAAGAACTGAAATGAAAAAAGTCATCCGGCCCTTAATCTCTGGGAGATACATTTTTTTAACGTGAAGAAAAAAGTTGTTGAATCTCAATAGGTTTGGCTCAGTCTTGTAGAGCAGTACAAAATGCAGCATATCTCCAGTTGTTATTAAATTCAGATGGTCATCACACTGACCAGAAGAACAGACTGTACTCGTGTAGTGTTATAACTTAGCATGAGATGGCATTACAGCCAGACCTTGTTGCCTGGGAATAGTGCACTCTGGCAATCAACTACACATCAGGAATCAGTCTGCTCGCTTTTTAAGCTCTGATATAACTTTTGGATTAGACCTTAAGTACAATAGATAAGGTTCTCAAAAGGTGAAATAAACATTTCGTACATTCAGAGGCACCAGCAGTGTGATACTGTGGCTTTCTGATTCAATAGACATATGTAAAGATATTTTATTTATTTAACATGTCTTATATACCGCTTTATCATTTCAATCAAAGCAGTTTATATTGAAACTTAAACTTGGTAATGTACATTAAACAGGGGCATTGATAAATTGGATTTTTCTGAGACAATGGAGGGTTAAGTGACTTGCCCAAGGCCACAAGGAGTGCTAGTAGGAATTGAACCCTGGTCTCTGGGCTCCCAAGCCAGGGTTCTTAACCATTAAGGCTACTCCTCCACTCCATTATTATACTGTAAATAGGGCTTCTGATTCCAGGGATTTATAAATTGTACATTTAGGTATTTATTTTTAAGCTAATTAGGGGTTTCGCATTTCGGTATTTTTCCATCATGAAATTAAACTTTTGGCATATTTTTAAGTGGATTCCATTTTTTACAGCCTCTGTCACATTCCCAGCAGTCACACTCCAATCACATCCCAGTCTTTTGCCTCTTTCATTCCTCCCACCCTGTCCTCATCCAGTCTGTCTCTCATCCCCCAACCCTGTCCTCAACACGCTCCCATTCTTAATCCACATCTTAAATCTCTCCCTTCCTCTCTCAATTCCTTCCATTCCCCCAGCATTCTCC
Organism: Ichthyophis bannanicus; assembly: GCA_033557465.1. Classification (NCBI taxonomy): domain Eukaryota; kingdom Metazoa; phylum Chordata; class Amphibia; order Gymnophiona; family Ichthyophiidae; genus Ichthyophis; species Ichthyophis bannanicus. The sequence continues at coordinate 42,539,509 of CM066036.1, forward strand.
CTCCCTTTCCCTATCCCCATCCCCATCACCATCCTTCTTTTTCAACCCCCTCTGTTCCTCAGCAGTCTCCTCTCTCTCTATTAAGCCCTCCTTCTCTGTCTTCAACAGTATTCCTCTCTCTCAGCCCTCTCTGGTCCCCTGGTTGAAAACCCATGGTCAGACCCAGGACCATACCAAGCTAGAAATGTATCCTGTGCAACCTGCGAACCTGGTGCTTTCCACTCAAGGCACACATAGGAACTTCCTGAAAGCCCAGTAACATCAGCGCCCTTTCTGTATATGTGCCCTCTGTTACCATCCTGCCCGCATAGCCCTTCGTATGGCTCTGGTCAAACCAACTAATTGAGCCTATCCAGGGATGTCAGTGTTGCATCCACGTAAAAATAAAATCACACAGTAGAACCATTGCTCGCAAATGTATTAACAAAAAGTCACTGTAGCTACAATCCTTAGACAAAACATAAACCTGATCTTGAGTGCAAAGATAGATACAGTGACATAGCTGGTACTAATTCCTGCAATAGTTTTAATTCTGGTCAGGACAAATTGAGCATGGAGCTGCTGCTTTAAAATTTTTAAAAAAGAGCGTTCTTCAGTCTTCATACCATGGTGCTCTTGGTAGGTTTCAGTCAGGGGTTCAGGAAGTCCTGTGCTAGTCTCAAGCCTCATGAGATTTGGGAACATAAGATATGCCATACTGGGTCAGATCAAAGGTCCATCGAGCCTAGTATCTTGTTTCCAATAGTGGCCAATCCAGGTAACAAGTACCTGTCAGGTTCCCAAAAGGTAGACCAGACCAGCAAAAAGCCACATGGTGAAGAGAAGCTCCGGCTTCCTTTTACTTTCATGGCAGCCGCTGGAGAGGAGAGGGAAAGCAGGTAGGTCCCACTCTGATGACCTCATCAGGACACATGCGGAAGGTCATTTTTGGGGGGAGGTAGGGTTTGGCTTTAAATGGAAAGTTCCCATTGAGAGTGTTTTATCAGGGTTTTCCAGTTAAAACTGAAAATCAGAAACCCTATCTACTGTACATTGTATGTTGGATGAGTACAGGAGGAAGGACTGATATTAAATAACTTTATTCTGTCTGATGCATTACTCAGAAAACCACGATAAAGGAATTAGAGCATGCCTCGCAAAGCAGTGCAGTGACACTCAAGAAACCTAAGAAGTGCAAACACTCCTCACAAATGCATATTCCACTGAAAAGACACAGATTTTAAAATGCAACAGTGATGGTGCATCGAGTAGAGAGTAGGCATTTTCAGCCATTATGTTCGATTAAGTTTAGTTGTGAGTCCAATGATGTGATATAAGACCAATTCTTGACCCACAAATGAGACTGTAGATAAAACCTGCAGTTGATCAGCCAATAAAATTGGCCTTTTTTCTCTCATGTTTTCGTTTGTGTTTGCCTTCTCTGGGTTTTCAAGCTTTGGACAACCAGCCGATAAAGCTGCCTCCATCTGGCCCTGTCCAAGTTGTTGTAGTCTATGTTACAGATATTAAGATTATTTTTGAGGGTATCCTTGGCTTCCCCTGTAATTTGTATTATCAACCATCCTATGGTACAAAAGTACACCAAATTGATCCTAAAGACATCCAAATGTAAGGTTACCAGATGTCCCCAATTTTTTGGGATTGTCCCCAATTTTAGAGGTGTGTCCCTGACTCCCACCTGCTTGGCAACCTCCTGTCCCTGATTTGAATATGTCAATTTTTAGAATTTAAATCCATTTTCTTTGTATTTTGCGCAGAACGGGGGAACTGCATCACTGCTTCTATGTATTTCTCTGTTGATTTGTCTACTTGAAAGTCATATTATTGCTGGGATTGAGGGAGGGGGGGCAAGGTGATGACTCCTCTTCCCTCCTTCACACCTTGTTGCTCAAACCTGGAGCTATGGTGCCCCTTCTTCCCCCCTCCCCCCTTGGATAAGTGTCCCAGATTGCCTGCAAGAAATCTGGTAACCTTATCCAAATGCCATGATGCCCAGTTGACTTCTTCAACAGTGGGACATATTCAGCAAGTCCATTGGTTAGACTGGCATCCTGAGGCGTTTGTGCTGCCACTTGCAATCATATTTATTTTTCTTTTAAAGAAGGTGAAGACCAGCATGTAGTTAGATGAAAGTTTATGCGAACACTAATTAATGACAATGCCCCATTGTTCATTAAGTCATTTGATCACCCCACTTTGACTTGTCAAGTTTTACTTTCCTTCAGCTGCATATTCTAATGATATTTCTACATTTAAATAAGACAGAAAATATATAATTAACTGTCTTCCTAGGCACTCTTAAGAAGTGATTTTCTTAAATGCATGGTAAATCTACAAATATAACAGACAGAAAGAAATAGCAGATCTGGCCAGTTACTATTTTTCTAGAACTTTCTTCTCTTTTCTTTCTGAATTACATTTCTATTCAATTTATTTTTTATCCAGCTTTAGGGTTTCCTACGCTTCTTTAGAAATGTCCACCAGGGACTGGGATCTTAATTATAGAAGGTGTGAAGTAGTCTGTTTTTAACCTATCTGTTTTAAAGTTAGCCATGTAACTATTTTTACTGAGCATTGCGTAAGCTATCATATTCCCACTACTCTCGGGGTAATAGTCAGTAAGGTCATGAAGATGCCCAGCCCTTATCAGACACATTCTCTGGAAACTTGGCAGAGGATTCCATTTTACCACAGGAACTCAGAGGCCCATGCGCTGTAATGGGAGGGAAAACTACCATTCATCAGCCATAAATAATATCAATATTCCTCTACATATGCAAAAGATCAACAAGTAAGCTAGAGGTAATACCTTTTAGTACACTAATTTAATATATCTAAGACCAGCTAAGTCCCATTCACCAGGCCAGTACAGAATGAAGTCAATCAACACTGGTCTAATGAAGGAAAATGTATTACGGTCATGCAATAAAACAATATCACCTTTTATTTCTATGTATTAATGTGAACAAAGCAACCCCCCTGCTTTATTTCTCTATATAAATCTAGTGACCACGCAGTAAGACTCGAGACAGAGCTCCAAGCAGAAGATTCACCTCACAAATTAACTATTTTAGTCAAGAAAGTGGATGCACACATGTGCCAGCCTTTATAAAGGAAAACAGACAATATGGTGCTTTTTGTCCTTCTAATAATGTCTGAACACGTGGTCTCAGGGCATTAGCTATTGGCTGCCTATGGAAAAGATTTTAATGAAAAAGACCCCAATATCATTGGAAGGAGAAAAGAAATTGGTTCTCTAAATTTGCTTTCATCAACATTCTTTCACCTTTATATTCATGAACTGAGACTGTGCTGAGGAGGAATGATGGATCTTACGTTTAGGTTTAACATTCGTTAACCAGAAAGAAGAGATATGTAGAATTTGGCTACCAACATGAGTTTTATTTATAAAAGAACCCATATTACTTGAAATTGAACCTCTTATAACACAAAACAAAAAATATGAAATAGGACCAAACGTATTGCCGCACAGTACCAAAGAAGCATTTTCTATTAACTTGTTTTTTCATTATTCCAAATATGGTTTTAGTTATTTGGGATTTTGCAGGCTAAAAAGTGATTCTGAGATCTTTGCAGTTTGCATTGTACCTTCCTGTAAGATGTATAACATTTTTCATACAGCATTATCCGTGAGACTCACAGCACACGGACAGTCTGACACTATCTCTCTTGGTTACAAGTGCCAATGTCAACACTCTCAACAAAAATAAACCCTACAGGCCGAATGATGTGGACACTCATCAGGCTTAGTGAGGGCTTTTTATAGCCCATCTTTGATTGAAGATATTCAGCGTTGGCTATTTTTGACATAAAGACTCAGAAAGTTTGATGAACTTTGGCCACATGACTGGTGGCGCACACACATTTCAGATCCTATCAATCTGTCTGTGGCTTGTGCTAGAGATAATGGAATTAATTTATTGTAGTGAATGCAGATATGTAGCAACCAGGGAAGCAGATGACATGGAAAATATGTTATCTCCCCTGTGGATAATACATTCCTCTTAACTGTAGGAATATTAAGTAGTTGTCACTTCCAAAGGCTTTGAATGATCTTCCAAATTCCCTCGATTGACTGGGATTCCCAGGGGTCCTTTTGCAAAAGTGCAGTAAAATGTTGCACTTCTTGCAGGTTAGTTGCAAAATTAACATACGGTAAATCCAATGCTGTTACTACACAGAAAAGACCTTTATCCCATGTTAACAGCAATGACAGATAGGAGGCAATAAAAGGCTGCATGCTATTTAAGAGACAGCAAATGCATCTGCGCTGTCTGCAGCAGTGACAGCATGCCGCAGGACCGTACCTAGCCCTGTGCAAGCGGTGCAGCCACACAGGGCGCAAAGGCTTGGGGGGTGCATTTCGGCTGTCTGCTGTTGCCCTGCTGCCGCTGGCAGGACAATTCAAAAACTGGCAGAATACCGTAAATCCCCTCCACCATCCACTACATTTTTGTCAGGCATAAACCACAAGAGGGATAGAATCACTCTATCACTCACATATAGCACATGCCCCTTTTATTCATCCACACTTAACTGATCCACCGCACGACGTGCACGTTTCGAGGCTGTCGCCCCTGTATCAAGTGCCCCCGATGAAACGCAGTGTGGGCACTTGATACAGGGGCGACAGCCTCGAAACGTGCACGACGTGCGGTGGATCAGTTAAGTGTGGATTTGCTCTCTTTTTTTGTTGGTTTTTAAGCCACGTATTAAAAAAAGAACTTTGGATGAATAAAAGGGGCATGTGCTATATGTGAGGGATAGAGTGGTTCTATCCCTCTTGTGGTTTATGCCCGACAAAAATGTAGTGGATGGTGGAGGGGATTTACGGTATTCTGCCAGTTTTTGAAGTGTTTTGTATTTTGAATACTGTTATCCGGGTGTCTGACAGTTTTGGTGGCTGGCAGGACAATAGCAGGCAGCTGAAACGCCCCCCCCCCCCCCCGCCAAACCTTTTCGCAGCATTTTAAGCAGGTCTTGTCCCTCCCTCCTCCGATGCGATGTCAGAGCAGGGAGGGACAGATCTGCTTAAAGTGCCGGCGCCTTTCAGATCGGGCACATGCCCCCTCCTCCTCCCCATACCTCCGTCCAGCACTGCCTGCTCTTTCCCTGCTGCTGCTGGCGCCGCTGTGAAAAAAACAGAGGGCGGCAGCAGTAGGGAAAGAGCAGGCAGCACTGGATGGAGATATGGGGGAGAGAGGGGGGCATGCACCCGAGCTGCAATTGTGCCCTGTGCGACTTGTAGCTCGGGTGCACACACAGGGCGCAATTGCAGCTTGGTACAGCCCTGGCATACAGTAAGTAAATTACTGTGCACTAAGTGCAAGGGACAGTCCATACCCATTCTTCACCCCCGGTCCACTCATTTGCTACCCTATTCCACAATACACACTTAGCAAATATGCGCTAACAGTGCATGCTAATTCATACAATAACTGCTCACTGCAATTGCTAAAGACAGAGCGTCCATGTAGCATCACTACTCCTCCTCTTCTATTTCCTAGGATCTCTCTTCAAACCTAACATAGCCCCTTAGCAGGGCCGTTGCAAAGATACTGGGCGCCCTTACTGCATCTTCAGCCTTATGCCCCACTCCTCCAAGATTTTGATAATTAAACTTAATTATCCTACTACCACCCCACCCACAATAATCCTGTAAAAATATATAATGGATGAGATATTTTTAAATATTAAACTTTGCTTTGTGTGTCCACTCTCCCTGCAGGTCAAAGAATGTGCTGATACTTCTTCGCGCTTGTGGGGCTTTTGGGAGCTATTGTTTTGCTTTGACTGATAGTATTCGTGCTCTTTGCTGACCCTCAGACAACCGCCTAGTTTTGTCTAATGGTTGGGCTAGCCTTGCCCCTTAGTGAACTAGATGCTTGATGTTAACATATCTCCATCCAATGATTATCACTATTTTGACTACTAGAGCAGGGCTGTCCCAATTTGCCCTGGGAATATTCACAACGAATACGTATGAGATAAATTGTGGCAAGTTACCTCAGGCCAGAGGGCTAGGGGTTTGAATCCTGCTAGAGGACAGCAACCTTGGGCCAGAAGGCCTTGTGGCCTTGGGCAAGCCACTTAACCCTCCATTGCCTCAGATACAAAAACATAGATTGTGAGCACTTCAGGAACAAGGGAAAATTAGATATACAGTACCTGAATGAACACCACTTTGACTGGTAGAAAAGCAGTATATAAGCCTATTTAAATAAATTAGCATATACTGTATTAGCTATGTTTTAATCTTTTCTAGATTGCATGCTCAAGCAACCTTATTGCCTTGTCAGTGGAGTCAGAATGCTTGTGATATCGTTTGCAACTGGTTAGCACCTATGAATGGCTGGATTTCATTCAGAGCCACATACTGTGTGACAAATCACAGTGCTTTGCTTTTTCTCAGCTACAGCATGATGTTAGCGGCAGAAGCTCTGCAGTAACTGCTGGGGGCATACCGCTAAAGTGGGACAATGGTTGCTACTATACATTAATGGTACAGCTGCTAGAGAAGAGTGGAGGAGTAGCCTAATGGTTAGAGCACTGGCTTGGGAACCCAGAGACTGGGGTTCAATTCCCACTAGCATGCCTTGTGGCATTGGGCAAGTCACTTAACCCTCCATTGCCTCAGAAAAATCCAAGTTATCAATATCCTGGTTTAATGTACATTATTAAATTTAAGTTACAATGTAAACCACTTTGATTGAAATGATAAAGTGGTATATAAAACCTAATAAATAAATCTAGCTGCATTGCTGCAGATGGTATTATCTGTCCTGTGCTATTGCTGCAGTTAACATGAATATCATTACTTGTATTAACTGCAAGGTGCAGTTTCCAGCCTTTCCACACCTCCTAATTAGAATTTCTGTGTTAGTTATTTAACACTGCAGTTAATGAACATTAAAACAGTGCTGCATTAAAATCCATGTTAAACACCTAAGGCATTTTAGTAAATAGGCCTCATAGTGAATAAGACCACAATGGCTAGAAAACAGTTCTTGCGCTGGAACACCTAACTCACAGGAAAAAGCAAAGCAGAGAGCGTCCAAGTGTCTCTAGCTGAAGGGTACAGTAAGTGGTAACAGTAACAGACCGGAAGTCAGAAGAACGGGGCTCACGCCCAGCTGTTACAATGATGCTCCTTATAAAAATGGGAAGGAGTGGCCTAGTGGTTAGGACAAGGTACTTCAGGCCGGAGGGCTGGGGGTTCAAGTCCCACCTGGGGACAGCAATCTCAGGCCGGAGGGACTGGGATTTCTAGTCCTATAGGCACTCCTTGTGGTCTTGGGCAAGCCACTTAACCCTCCATTGCCCATGTTCCCTGTAAGTATTAGCGTATGTGTGTCATATCCCCTCGTGTTAAATGTATCTCCCAATTGACCGCTTTGACCCAGTGAAAAGCAGGATATAAATACAGCTAAATAAATCAATAAATAAGTCATTTTCTCTCTTGTTGAAGCAGTTACGTACTTCATCTGTAAGCTCTTTAGGAAAGGACTTGTATCTGTGTCTAATTGGTTGCACAATGACCTGGTTTTGCATGCTACTTAAACACCAAACTTTTGCCCTGAAGTGCAAAATTTTGGGATGAAGATCACCCCAAACCCCAATGATTTTTCCAGTCTTTATATTACGTTTCTGATAAACAAATGCACACAGGGTTAGTTGTTCGATAAATGTCTTCCATTATTGTCTTACTACCGTCGTTAAGGTCATAAGCATTGCTAATTGGAAAACCACAGTGCTTAAGCAGAGTTCTGACTTTCCAGTTTCAGCTGACATTTGTAATAGTTTAATAAGCAGCTTCCAAACCAAACCTATAAATAGATTTTAATTTCTCTTGAATGTGTTATTAACAGCCCACAGATCAGATTTAGGAGTGAATCATGCAGAGCAGAGCACTGCTTCCTTAAAATATATCAAAATGTGAGCCCATAGATAAAATGTTTGCAGTATAATAACCTGCTATAATTGGTCTGAATCAGTTTGAGATTGACCCCCCCCCCCCCCACCTCCTCTTCTTACAAATCTGTAAGTTTATGAATATTGTTTTTGTTCTTCTACAAAAGAGAAAAAAATATCACTAGGCAAGTTCACAGCTTACAAAAGGAGACAACAGCACAAGGCAGGATGTGCATTAAGGGATTTATTCGGCTGCACTGGCCCACGCCTTCACTTTCCAGGAAAGTCACTGAACATATTCCATTTTCTAAAGCCTTTTAAATGCACTTTAGAAGCCTGTGAGTGATCTTAATAGACGGTGGAACCAAAAACAGACAAAGTTTGCCTATCCAATTGAAAAAAAAGATTGGCTAAGTTTTAAATAATTCTCTCTTCTTGACTGCATATTCAGCCAACCCTATGAAATTTTCAGTGGTGTTAAAGCACATGCTGATGTCATCAAGGAATACTAAAACTTTCTTGCAAGTGGTTGTCACCTGGGAATAACTGAATTTAATATGGGGTCAAGTGATTCTGTGTTCTTTTGCAGACAGGGCTAGCTCAAGGCTAATACCCTTGGGTTAATCTTCAGCCAGATGCCTCCTCATAGTACAGCATCTTCCCCCACCAGGTGTCGCATCTCCTCTTCCCTTCTCACTGTCCTTTCAAGTTGTCCAGCATCTCCCTTCTTCCCTATCCCCAAGATGTCCAGCATCTCTCTGCTTCCCTCCCCCCCCCATCCAAGATGTCCAGCATCCCTACTCTCCCTTCCCCCATCACCTCTGCTGCTACCACCGCCACTACCATTACCCTACCTCCACTGGAACCAGATCCGAGCCTGCATAGCAAAAACACACAGCACAGCAGCAGCCCTATGAGTATCCGCGCAAGTATGCGCTCAAGGCCTTCAGCAAGTAGGCATCAGTGCTCAAAAGCCCACCACTGACAGATGCTGCTTTAAGGACTGCCTTGCTGCTGTCTTTGTTAGCTGTGGCGGTACAGTGCTGCAATCCCTCTGAGGTTTGCCACCTTAGGTGGATGCATACTCCACCTAGTGGTAGGGTCATTCCTCTTTGCAGCTGCAACTGGATACAAAACCCTTCAAAAGTTGCTTTGGTGGTGGGTGCTGGAACAACTGGAAGGTAAGTGGATTTGTTTGCTTAACGCTCATACATAAGGATGTGTGAAATGTGTGCCTCGAAGACAAATCATTTCATGAGAACTTGGCATTGTTTTTCATTTTATGAAACACTGCTACTAGGATTTAATGACATAACATTTATTTACTCAAAATCTAGTGAACCTTTGTTGACATGAAGCTAGTGCCATACATTTTTGTATTGTTTCATTTAATTTTGTTTTAGTGTACACTAAGGGCCTGATATTCCAAAGCAATTGTACAGTTTACAGATCCATAAGCCCTGTACCTGCCTCTAAGTGGGATATTCAGCAGTATTAACGCCTGGATTCTGACGCTATACTCCCTGATGCTACGCGGTTAGCACTGGGGTATTCCAGGGGCGATACCCGGGAATAACCGGTCAGCAGTGATATTCAGCTGCTGCCTGGTTACCCCTCAGCAGCAGCAAAAGCTGCCCTGAATTTTGCCGCAAAAGCTAACTGGGCAGCAGCTGACTATCGCCACCGACTGATTAGCTTCCGTGACATGCAGAGCTGTGCAACAGACCCGCATATTCAATGACGGATATGGTCCCGGCCTTGAATATCTGGGTTAACTCTTCAGCAGCGACAGCTAGGCGCTGTACTCACTCTAGCCGCCACCGTTGAATATCAGGACCTAAAACTCTTCAGACTTTGGGTTTCCGTTTTATTTGATAAACCGCCTATCAAAACAAATATCTAGACATATAGTATTACAGATTCAAAATGTGAACACATAAAATCCAAACAAGACAAACAAAAGAGTAGAAAAAGAATTTAAAATAGAACAATAAAATTAAAACTGTAATTTCTCTTCAGCTGTCGCAACCCTTCATGTTCCCTGTCTAGCCCACAAAGGCAACAAAGTCAGGAGAAGGTAATGTTGAAATAGTGCGTTTTTAAAGCAACTTTAAATTTTGCGTAAAAAGATTTGAGAAGAATATGAAGAGGCAGATCATTCCATAATATAGGAGCTATTACTTCAAAAGTAGCTCAGCAAGTTCATTCTAGCCGGACTTTATGATGAGAGAGCACTACCTTTAAACATTTTAGCACTCGGGGGGGGGGGGTGGAGAGCAAGATGGCGGATACTTAACTTGCTCCTCAGGACACTTCTGCTGCCTCTCTTATTCCTCTGCTGATTTACCTTGTTTTGTTATAGGGAAGGCCAAGCATAAAGAGAAAGTACAGGACAACTACCTAAGGCCACCGGTGTGTCTCGGACCGATAGATTGTCACTTGGTCCTGGTCACAAAGCAACTAGGAGATGGCCTCTTACTGATCACGAGTGCAAAGGAGAATCCTTGCTACTGCTAAAAGAAGGGAAGTTGAATCTTAACATGTATGGTGAAATTTTAAGTCAAGATTACACATACTCCTATAGCTTTACTGTAACCGTTTCTGTAATAAGCAGTTGGCAAGAACCAGAAAGAGACACAATCGTTTACTAGCAACCAAACACATTTATCTTACCGACATTTGCACCTGACAGATATAAATCAGAGAAGACCGAGCCTTTCACATTAGCAATAAATCACATGGCTTTCCCCTTATTAGTTTACAATGTAAGAATTCCCCATATCCAGGAAGAGATATATATAGCCTACTTACAGTAGGAGATACTAATGGGATTACAGTCAGCTATAGAAGATCATTTGTTTAGAATCAAAATCTATTTTTGGTATATGATAAATCTGAACATTTCTCTTAGCTATGAAAGTTGTATGCATCTATTTTGGACACTAATGACAGCAATAGCAGAAAACACATGAGCTTACTATTTGAAAACGCTCTTCTTCTACAAAGACTCCCTTTCCCAACTCCCCATGGACTAGGATATACTTATACCAGACTATAATCTATTCATGAAGGACAGGACAGGAAGGGGGAGTGTTGATAAATGTTAAAAATAATATTAAAGCAACAGAACTAGAAACATGATAGCAGAAAAAGACCACATGGCCTTTCTAGTCTGCCCTTCCATATCAACTACAATAGTCCCCTTTTTACCTTTAGAGATCCTCTGTGTTTGTCCCATGCTTTTTGAATTCAGATACTGTCCTCGTGTCCACCACCTCAACTGGGAGACTATTCCATGCATCTACCACTCTTTCCGTAAAAAAATATTTCTGCATATTACTCCTGAGTCTATCCCCTTTCACTCTCATCCTATGTCCCCTCATAGCAGAGCTTGCCTTCAATTGAAAGAGGCCCTCCTGTGCATTTATGCCACAGAAGTATTTAAATGTCTATCAGATCGTCCCTATCCCACCTTTCCTCTAAAGACAGGTTTGTGAAGTAAAGAAGGAGGAGGTGCTGTGGACTAATCTAGAATGAGGGTAAAGAACAACTATTTACCTGGTGTGATCTACAGACATCCCACACAGCAGAAGAACTAGATAGAGATTTAATTGAAAACATTTACAAAATTGTTACGAACAGGAAATACTATTGATAGATGATCTCAATTTGCTGGATGTTGATTGAGACATTCCAGCAACAGTGTCATCTAGAAGTAAGGAGAGCCTGGATTTTTTGTTGCGGCAACTGGTAATGGACCACACATGGGAAGGGGTGACATAGAACCTATACTACTCGGAACTAATCACCTCCTCCTCTAACTTTTCCCGACAGCTCTAACAGGTCCTTCAGTCCCTCTCAGCATCCACTACCTCCTCCATGCCCTCCACCTTCCCCTTCGCTGTCCTGCATCCAGCCCACTTGGCTTCCTTCTTCTCTTGGAAAATACAGTCCCTCCGTGCTTCCTTCCCCTCCTGTTCCCTCCCCTTCTCCTCATCCTCCTCCCCCCCCCCCATCCCCCTCTCTCCCTTCTCCCCCCTCTTCTCCAGCCTTCCCCCATACCTGGCACACCTTCCGATCTATCACGGCTGCTGAACTCCTCCGGTCTTTTCCCCAGTGCTTGGAAACCTGTCCTTATCCAACCCATCCTGAAGAGACCATTCTCCAACCCCATTACTTTAGCTAATTGGCATCCTGTATCTAACCTCCCCTTCCACTCGAAAATCTTGGAAAAACTGGTCTTCTTGCAATGCTCATCTTGACACCACCCTTTTCCTTCACTCCTGTCAATCTGGTTTTAGAGCTGGTCACAGCACCGAAACCATTCTCCTTGCACTTCTGAACGAGGTCCACCAGTCGCATGAACGAGGTGACCTCTCCCTGGCCGTCTCCCTGGACTTGTCCTCCGCTTTCTATCTGGTCGACCATCACACACTCCTCGCCCGTCTCCATGATCTTGGGATCCATGGAACAGTTCACCTTTGGTTTTGCTCTTTCCTTTTGTCTCGCACCTTTTACGCTCAGGCTGGCTCTGCTACCTCGCCGGTATTTCCCCTTCACTGCGGTGTCCCCCAGGGCTCAGTGCTCATTCCCCTTCTCTTTAATGTCTTTCTCACTCCACTTGCCCTTATCATTCAGCAATCTGGGATTTCTGGGTACTACTATGCCAACGATATCCTCCTCTTGTACCACACCAGTTCCCTCTCTCCTGATCTTACTGCCCTCAATGCCTGCCTCTCTCGCATCTCCTCCTGGCTGAACAGCAACTTTCTCCACCTTAACCCCTCCAAGTCCACAGCCCTCTGGTTCTCCTTCGGAGCCCCCTCTCCTACTCTATCCACCAAACTGCCACCCCGATACCTCTCATATCAACTCTTTGATAACTTGGGATCACACTGGACTCCTCACTCACCTTTCACCGTTCGTTCATTTCCCTACACCAAATTTGCGCCGTTCGTCCTTTTCTCTCTCCATCTTCCCTCGTCACTCTTGTACTGTCACTTATCTCCAGACTTGATTACTATAATATCGTTCTTGCAGGTCTCCCCCAATACCAACTCCACCACCTACAACTATCCATAACACGCAGCCCATCTGCTTACCCACTACTCCCCGTCAGACCACGTCACTCCCCTGCTTATGCACCTCCATTGGCTCCCAATAAAATACAGGTTCACTTATAAGATACTCACGATCATCCACAAAATACTATACACTGGTGTCCCCCAGTACCTGGAAGAACTGATTCATCTTCAGCCCTCCCCGGTCCACTCATGGGAATCGTCTTTCATTCCCTTCCCCTGCGCAGGCCCATCTCAAACTCACCCGCCACTCTGCGTTCTTTTTCCTAGGCCCTGCACTCTGGAACTCACTGCCACACACTCTCCATACTGAAACTTCATTCCCTCGGTCCAAGAACATGCTCAAAACCCACCTCTTCCACCTCGCTTTCGACCTTCCTTCCCCCGACTCCTAGGTTCCCTCCATCCCTTGGTCAAGATCCCCCCACCCCCCTCCCTCCTCCCCCCATATGTGACTGGTGCATCTGTCTCTCCTTCTTCTGTCTGTCTCTCAGTCTACTGCTTTCCTGTCTAAACAATGGTGTTCTTTTCTCTCTTTATTTCCACCTGCAGCCCATATTGATTGTACACCGCCCTGACTCTCCACATGGACGGTATATCAAGCATTGCAATAAAGATAAAGAAAGTTAAACCTAGTATTTACAAATGGGGAAGGTATTTCTCATGTTGTTGTGGGTGATCATCTGGGATCCAGTGATCACTGGATAGTGTGGTCCAGAATTAAGTTGTAATGGTCGGGGTCAGCGAAGGATTATGGCTCCCTGAACCAACATTTTAGTTTTATAAACTGTGCTGTGATTTTCACTCTCTGTTAGTTCCTTGGTGTGCAAACATCTTGCATTTCCTCCATATAATCTAATCGGCTTTTTGGTGTGGTTCAGTCCCTGATTGGAGTTCTGAAAAAGCCCCTCCCCCTCTCCGGGGGGGGGGGGGAGACATCTCATCCCTTGCCTCAGGCAGTAGATTGCCATGAGCTGCCCCTGAGCACCGCTGCTGATATGAATAGTAGTGCTGAATATACAGACTAAGTTAAATGGCAGCACAAGCATTTAACTTAATCCACCAACTGTGCTGGCTGAAACATTCACCCTATTTAAATAGCTCATACTGAGGGAAGGGGGAAGGAAGGTGCACAAAAACAATTATAACTCATTTTTATTTTGTTGTTAGAAACTGCATTATGGTTCTTGCTTTTTCTTTTTCAACTTATATTTTGCATCCATAGTGCAGAGAAGAACCAGGACATTCACCCACAGAACTCAATATCATCTCACTAACAACAACAAACATTCTCCAGTACCAGGCATATTGTGAACTAAAACAAAACCCTACAACAAATAGCATATCTACCATACCATATCAGCACCAACTTCCTAGACTCACATAAGGAGCCCATCTAAAATAAGGTCACTGTAAATACTTCAGTGGGCCCTGGAACATCCATACACCTATTTGAAAAGCTGAACAAGTCAAATTACTACAGTACAGTATAGATCTTTATGTACAAACTCCATGTTAACAGAACACCTGGGCTCAGTCACACACTCAGAACACAGACCCTCACCAAGTACAGAATAAGTAAGCACAATCTAAAGTAAAAATAAAAATAGACAAAATTTAAATTGAAACCCAAGAAGCCAGATACCACATGCAGTACAACATCAGATAAATAAGAGATGCAGTTCCCCCAATACTGTGTTAAATATAAAGATAACACAAAGTCCAATCACTAAAATTAAATAAAATTATTTTTTTCTACCTTTCTTGTCTGACCATTTTATTCTCTGATCATCCTGGTCCCGATTTGAGGCTTCTGCTATCCTGTCTTCTCTTAGCTCTCTTTCTGTGGTCTATGGTCCATCTGCCATTTCTTATCTCTTCTTTTGTTTTCTTCACTTCCTTCCATCAGCCCATTTCCAGTTCCAGTGACCCTCCCCAGTATCAGCCCCTTTCCAGTCCTCCCCTCCCAGTACCTTCCAATGTCAACCGCCTTGCAATCCCACGACTGCCACTGGTGTCCATTCCCTTCCAGTCCCCCTCCTTCCCCACTGTCCAGCCCCTTCTAATCCATCCCAGGTATCAGCTCACGTCCACTCTCAGTGCCACCCTCCCCAGTCAGCTCCCTTCCCGTCACACTACCCTCTTGTCCATCCCCCTTCCAGTGCCATTCGCACATGTCAGCTCCCTTCCAGCCTCCTCCCCATTACCCAGCAACCTACCACTCCCATCCCCAAGTGTCAGCTCCCTTCCAGTTTCCGTTCAGTACATCCCAGGTATCAGCTTCTTTCCAGCCCTCTCCTTCCCCCGTGTCAGCACCATTCCTGCCCCCTCCTTCCGCTGGCAGACCTTCTCAGTATCCGCTCCCTTCCAGTCCTATTCTCCCATCCCCCCGCATCAGCCCATTTGTAGCCCTAGCCCTTAGTTTTCTTCCAAGGCCCGCAGCACTCTGCTCCACTCCATTAGCCCATTTCCAGTCCTAGCCCATTTCCAGCCCTATCCCCCTTATCAGTCCATTCCAGCCCTAGCCCCCCAATCAGCCCATTATTTATTTATTTATTTATTTAACAATGATTTATATACCGCATCTTCCATAGTTCAGTTGCGGTTCACAATAAACAACAGTTAACAAATCGGAGTTTGTTTTACATAAAACATCATATAACCAAATAACAATAAGATAAACAACTAGTGTTAATACAGAACAGTATAGAACAGTGTAAACTATATACATTATGTACAAATACACATTATGTGGGGCTTAAGCGTTATTCATTAGCGTTATTCATTAGCCCATTACCAGTCCTAGCTCATTTCCAGTACTAGCCCCCCATCATCCCATTACCAGTCCAACCCCCCCCCCCCCCAAATAAGTCCATTTCCAGTCCTAGTCACCTAATCAGCCCATTTCCAGGCCTAACCTCACCAATCGGCCTATTACCAGTACTAGCCCTCCCTCCGGATCAGCATATTTCCATTCTTAACCCCCATCAGCACATTTCCAGTCCTAGCCCTCCCCCCCCCCCCCAACCAGCCTATTTCCATTCTTTTTTTTTTTAATATACTTTATTTCTAGATCACCAACCAACATCAACAACCATTATACAAACATCTCCTAAAGGGGTGGACTCTGATCCCCTTCTGGAGGATTTTCACAAATACAGGTGAGTTATAACATTTTATCCCATCCCCCAGCCCCCCCCCACTCCCTCCCACCAATCCTCCCCTCCCCCCACCTGCAGCCACACTCCTCCTAACTGCCAGTTCCGGTCTTATCTCTTCCGCTACTCTCCGCTTCATCTCCATCCCCCACCCACTAACGTATCCTCCATCAACTATCTACGTGCAAAATTTCATTACGACAACGAGCCCCTAAATTTTGAATATAGGGTTCCCATACAAGCAAAAAAGCTGCCCAGCGTTTGACACTGCCCCGCGCTCTCCACCGCTCAGTTAACATCATTTGATGAAAACAGTTACGCCATTCCCCAAATGTAGGTGGACTTTGCTCTCCCCATTTACTGAGAATCGGACCCTTCCCTACCAGACAGGCCTTACGCATCAATAAACATTCCCCTTTCCTTTTAGGGCGGGGGGGGCCAATCCGATCCAATACCACAAAGGGGCCAGTCCATCTCAATCTCTGCTGCAACAGCCCACTTATAAAAGTACAAATCTTAGCCCAGTAGGACCGGAGAAGTCTACATCCCCACCACATATGCAGCAAATTCGCCAAGGCCTCCGAACATCGAGGACAGTGGCCATCAGAGGTTATATGACTACAGATTGCCCGCCTAGGCGAAAAGTTGGCCCTAGTTATACATTTGAATTGTACCTCTCTACCTATTTCCATTCTTAACCCCCATCTGCCCATTTCCAGTTCTAACCCTCCCGATAGCCCATTAAAGTCCTAGCTCCCCCTCCCAATTAGCCTATTTCCATTCTTAACCTCCCATCAGCCCATGTCCAGTTCTAAACCCCCCGATAGCCCATTAACAGTCCTAGCCCCCCATCCCGATCAGTCTATTTCCATTCTTAACCCCCCCCATCAGCCCATTTCCAGTTCTAACCCCCCCCCCCCCATCAGTCCATTACTATTTCCAGTGCTACCCCTTCCCCCCAGCCCAGCCCAGCCCAGCCCAACCTTCTGAAGGGAAATTCAGGAGTGCATTCAGGAAGTGATGAGGCATTCTCAGCCAAAATGCGCCTTACTGCAGCTGACTCTGTCCCAGATAACATTTCCCAAACTAGTATGGAAACTATTTCCTGAGAAGCACCAGAGCAGCCTCTGATATGAATATGTTTCCCCACAAAGCCAGAAAATGCTTCTTTTTCACTTGGACTAAAGAGGCTGCACAGGGGAGAGTGGTAGCTTTAAGCAATATTACACAAGGCCCCCCCCCCGCCCATACGACGGCCACTACTGGAAGAATTCCTTGTCTGATGACAACCCACCACCCCCTGCATTAATGAAGGTGCTCGCTGAAAGGTTTTCTACGCCTGGGAATTTTATAGCACAAATATTTCTAATGCAGGTTACATTTTGAATTACTTCCGCTCTTTAGCCAGTGGTCAGACTATCTTCAGCCCATACATCTTTCAAAGATAGAAATCTTCCTCTTTTGCTTAAGGCATACAGTGACCTAAGGGAACCTTGTAGGCAGTCTATTTAGTCTTTGCCAACTTTTGAAATCATACGTTTATTTAACAGCAGCAGCAGAATGAAGTCCCCCACCTCCCTGGAAGAGCCCTGCTTTCTATTTCCCCCACGCCACGCCGGCTCAGCTTTCCAGAACCGCGAAGGGAGAGTGTTTCCCTTTCCCACAGCTCTGTTAAAGTTGAGCCCGCTGGCACTGATGTGACCAGGGTTTTTTTGTTTGTTTTTTTTATTTTGAAGGCCGAGTGAGGTGGTCTTTATGGGGCAATTTTTGTCGCTCCAAAAAAGTTGCCACCTGAGGCCACCGCCTCACTCGGCCACATTATAGAGCCGCCCCTGGCGTTGCAGAATATACAGTACAGATTGTACAGTGAATGCACTAGTGCTGTCTGTTTAATTAAGATCTGCCATTCGGCAGGCCTAAACTAAAGGGTTTATTTACTAAGCGCACTAGCAGCTTCCGTGCGAAATCTGAGCCACAGCCCCATTTTATTCAATGGGGCTGCGGCTCTAATTTTGCATGGAAGCTGCTAGCGCTTAGTAAACAAACCCCTAAATGTATATCTTATTCAAATAGCGGCTGAATATCATCGCTATCTGAATAATTTTCTGTCCTGCCTTGGCTCATCCCTTACCATGGCTCGCAAATACTGGATAATATCTTGGCACTGGCAATTTAAATGGTCTGATATTATGCATATAATTTTTGGAAATACATGGATGGGCTAATTACGTGTTTGCCGGTGAACACATAATTGCCTTTGAATCTGTTAGTGTATAATCATTCATATGGAATATTCCCAAGACCAGCCAATAAAACTCTACCAACAATGGGTGTAGAGCAGACATAGGGTATTTCATTTTGTAGTTCAAGATACAAAAAGGTTCTATTCAAATTCTGGTATCACATCGGTGGCACCACCACAAACTCCCTCCACTACCAGACATTATGAGGCCAATTCTGAACGGGGCACATACAAAAACTTGACAGGCCGGATTTGCACCCAATTCTGCACCCGCAGCAGCTAGACATTCCCACGGGATCAGAATCGGGTGCAGAGGGCCTAGACAGGCAGGACATGCCCCGATTCTGGTCCACTGCATATCCAGCCTGTTCTCCGTCCAACCCCCCAGTGCTCCTGCATGGAGCGCAGTACCATGGTGTCCCGTCGCCATGGCACTGGGATGCCATGCAGCAGCTCTGCTGCCCCACACAACTGCAAAGTGCATTTCTCCACCACCCAATCCTCAGATGGGCCTGTCAAGGCTGGGATTGGCGGCAGAGATCTAGATGCCCTGCTCACCTGGCGGCAGGTGGGGGTCCCACCACGATGTCCACTCACACTGGGGGGACTAATTCCATCGTGGAGGTGAAATCCGTGCCCCATCTATCTCCTCAACCAAGATGTACAGGGCTGCAACTGGAATCAGCCCTGTACATCAGGGACAGGGTCCAGCCTCCAGCCCATCCATGATCATCCTCTGGCCCACCCCTGGCCAGAGCTCCCTACACAGCTCCTCTAAGTGTGGGGAGCTTTGGCACTGGAATCGGTCCCCTGCGAATAGCGGGCATTGAACGTCCAAACCAGATGTTCATAGCCGCTATTCGCAAGGCAGAATAACCCCCCTATGTGTCGTAAAAATGTCAGCAGATGGACACTCAAAAGCTTACCATACCACATCAGCACTAAGTCCAAGAATTCAAAATGCACTAACCCTATCTATGAAAAGTCAATGCTGAAAATCCTCTACAATACCAATATACCTCAAGTTGCGAAAACACAACAGAATTAGTACAAATTCCACATAGAACCAACATATTAACAGAATTCCTCATCTCAGCCGTACATAGAAAATGAAGACCATCATCTAGTGAAGAATGAGAAATTTCAAATTAAAGAGCAAGTGACGTCACGAAGAATTATGGCAATTCCATTGGGCTTCTGAGCAATAACTCTTCTGCTGCCACCTGAGCCTTCACAAGGGCTTGATCTCTTTGGTGTGAGTCGTTTACCTTTTTAGCATGGACGTGGCTGTATGGAAGAAGCCAGAAAAGTTAAAAGCTGTGATGAAATGGTCCACAAAATTGGCTGGTTGAGCACAACATGCAGCAGCCAGCCTGGAGGAGGTCTCAGGCTCAGATTCAAAGTGAGAGGCCCAGATGATGCAGAATCACAGTGAAGCGTTGACATTGAAAAATGGATGATTGAACTGAAAGCTGATGTTGGCTCTGTTAAAAAGAAAATCAAAGAGGCTGTGACTGAAATTAAGGCGGACCTGGAAGATCTGAGCAAATGAGTTGACTCCATGGAGCAGAGGACTAAGGATCATGATGGTATTGGGGTCTGCAGAGACACCATACTTGAAACCACTTAAACAAGGTTTTAGATAGCACTGGGGAAGAGCCTGCTGTCTTGGTACATGTAATGACCTGACTTTGTTTATTGTCGGATACCATTTTGTTGTATGTAAACCGCGCTGATCGCAAATAATGCGGTATATAAGAAATGTAAATAAATAAATAAATGTTGGTACCAATGACATAGGAAAGTGTGGGAAAGAGGTTCTGGAGGCCAAATTTAGGCTTTTAGGTAAGAAGTTGAAATCCAGAACTTCCAGGGTAGCAATCTCAAAAATGCTTCCCGTTCCATGTGCAGGACCCAAAAGGCAGGCAGAGCTCCAGAGTCTTATTGTGTGAATGAGGCGAAGCAGCAAGAAAGAAGGTTTCAGATTTATTAGGAACTGGCCAACATTCTGGAGAAAGGAGGGGCTTTCACGAAGGGATGGGCTCCACCTTAACTGGGATGCTGGCATTAACCTTTAAAAAGGAGATCGAGCAGCATTTAACCTAGATAATAGGGGAAAGCTGACAATCGCCCAAGAGCACATGGTTCAGAATGATGTATCCTTGAGGGATACTAGCAAAAAATTAAAATTAGGGCATATTAACAGAGAGGTCCAATAAAGACAAAAGTAACCCAAATGCCCTTAAGTACAGAACAGACAGAGCTTAAAGATTGCAAATTACCCTTGCTTACCAATAACCAGATTAATATGAATAAAATACAACCTCTAAGATGCTTGTATGCAAATGCTAGAAGTCTAAGAAATAAGATGGGAGAGTTAGAATATTTAGCACTAAATGAGAAGTTAGATTTGATTGGTGTCTCAAAAACCTGGTAGGAGGAGCACAACCAGTGGGACACTGATATCTGGGTACAAATTATATCGCAATGATAGAGTAGATCAAATTGGTGGAGGGGATTGCACTGTATGTTAGAGAGGGCATTGAGTCCACAAGATTAAAGTTTTGCAGGAAACAAGATCCACTGTAGAATCTCTATGGATTGAAATTCTATATAAAAAGGGGACGATTCTACTGACCACTTTGCCAGAATGAACAAATGGATGATGAAATGCTCAAAGAAATCAGGGAAGCTATCAAAAGTTACAGAACAGTAATAATAATGGATGATTTCAATTACTCCGGTATTGACTGGGTCAATGTCACAGTAGGACATACTAGGGAGATAAAGTTTCTAAATAAAAGAAATGACTGCTTCAAGGAGAAGCTGGTTCATGAACAGATGAGAAGGAAAGCCATTTTGGACCTAGTCCTTAGTGGAATACAAGATCTGGTGCAAGAGATAAGGGTGTTGGAGCTACTTGGCAATAGTGATCATAGCATGATTACATTTGAGTTAATAAATGGAAGAAGGATGGCAAAGAAATCCACAGCACTACCTTTTAACTTTCAAAAGGGAGACTATGATAAAATGAAGAAAATAGTTAAGAAAAAACTAAAAGGAGCAGCTGCAAAGATTAAAGATTTACATCCCCTCCCTGCAATAAGTATATAGTTCCTGTACATAGACCCTGCAATGTATATAGTTCCTTCCTGTACATAGACCCTGCAATGTATATAGTTCCTGTACATAGATCTCATTGTACATAGATCTCATTGTATATAGCTCACCTCGTAATCATCTTTTACAGTCAATTCTAACTGCATGCCCACACCCATTTGTTTGATGTGTAAACCACTTTGATTTCAGGATAAAGGGGTATATAAATCCTTTTAAATAAATAAACAAATAAATAAATAAATCAAGCATGGCTGGTGTTTAAAAATACTATCTTGGAAGCCCAGACCAGCTGTATTCCACGCTTTAAGAAAAGTGGAAGAAAGGCCAAAAACCTACCAACATGGTTAGGCTTTTGTAGCCAAAAAAGCATCTTTTAGGAAATGGAAAAAGGCACCAAATGATAAAAACAGGAAACAATATAAGCACTGGCAAGGTAGATGCAAGGCATTGATAAGGCAAGCAAAAAAAAAAGAATTTGAAAAAAAAGCTTGCTGTAGAAGCAAAACCACATAATAAAAACTTTTCAAGTACATTCGTAGCAAAAAACCTGTGAGAGTCCGTTGCACCATTAGATGATAGAGGGGTAAAAAGGGTACTAAGAGAGGACAAGGCCATAATGGAGAGACTGAATGAATTCTTTGCTTTGTTCTTTACTGAAGAATATGTAGGGAAGTTACCCATAACTGAAATGGTATTTAAAGGTGATACATTGGAAGAATTAAAAGAAATAATCGATAAACCGAGAAGATGTATTACAACTATTTGATAAACTAAAGAGTAACAAATCACCTGGACCAGACAGTATACATCTAAGGGTGTTGAAAAGTACTGAAATATGAGACTGCAGACCTACTATTAGTAATCTGTGAACTATCATCAGTAATACCTGAAGATAGGCGAATGGCCAATGTAACGCCAATTTTTAAAAGGGTTCCAGGGGTGATCCGGGAAACTACAGACCAGTCAGCCTGACATCAGTACCAGGCAAAATGGTAGAAATCATTATAAAGAACAAAATTACTGAACATGTACAGTAGGTAGTCATGATTTAATGGGAGAAAGCCAACATGGATTAAGCCTAGGAAGATCTTGTTTTACTAATCTGTTATATTTTTTGAAGGTGTGAATAAACAGGTAGATAAAGGTGAGCCAGTCAATATAGTGTATCTTGATTTTCACAAAGCCTTTGACAAGGACCCTCATGAGAGTCTCTAGGTGAAATTAAAAAGTCATGCGATAGGAGGCAGTGTACTTTTGTGGATCAGGAACTAGTTAAAAGATAGAAAGCAGAGGGTAGGGCTAAATGGACAATTTTCCCAATGAAGGAAGGCGAATAGTGGAGTACCCCAGGGATCTTTGCTGGGTCCACTGCTTTTTATCATATTCGTAAATGATCAGGAAATAGGAATAATGAGTGAGGTAATCAGATTTGCGGATGACACAAAATTATTCAAAGTTGTTGAAACCCAAGAGGATTGTGAAAAATTGCAAGAGGAGCTTGATAAATTAGAAGGCTGGACATTCAAATGAAATTTAATGTGGACAAGTGCAAAGCTATGCACCTAGAAAAGAACAACCCAAACTAAGGTTACATTGTGCAAGATTGCACATTAGGAACTATCACCCAGGAAAAAGATTTAGGCATCATCGTGGATAACATGTCGAAACCCTCTGCCCAGTGTGCAGCGGCGGTCAAGAAGGCAAAAGAATGCTAGAAATCATAAGGAAAGGTATGGAGAATAAAACAAAGGATATTATAATGCCTCTGTATCGTTCCATGGTGCAACTGCACCTTGAATATTGTGTGCAATTTTGGTCACCATATCTTAAAAGGTATATAGCGAAATTAGAAAAGATACGGAGAAGAGCCACCAAAATGGAAAGGGAATGGAAAGATACCCCTATGAGGAGAGATTAGGGCTCTTCTATTTGGAAAAGAGATGGCTGAGGGGAGATATGATAGAGATCTATAAATTAATGAATGGAGTGGAACGGATTAACATAGATTAATTGTTTATGCCATCAAAAAGTAGAAAAACTAGGGAACATGCATTGAAGCTACAATGCAATCCGTTTAAGACTAATAAGAGAGAATGTTTTTTTACTCAAGGTGTAATCGAACTCTGGAATTAGTTATCGGAAGATGTAGTAAAAACTGTTAGTGTAGCTGGGTTTAAAAAAAGGTTTGGACAAGTTCCTGGAGGAAAGGTCCATAAACCATTATTAAAGAGGACACAGGAAATCCACTGCTTGCCCCAATACAAGCACTGTGGAACCTGTGTATCTTTTTGGGAAACTGCCAGGTACTTGTGACCTGGCTTGCCACTGTTGGAAACAGGATACTGGACTTGATGGACCTTGGTCTGACCCAGTATCACATTTGTTATGTTCTTATGTCCTTAAGTACAGGATTTAAACAGCAAAATTGCCAGAGAATCACTCACAGAGGCAAAACATTCCTATTCAGGGTATTCTAAAAATGGAAAAGTTTGGATTGAAGGACATGATTCAACACATTTGCCAAAGTATCTTAAGCGAAGATGAGAGCCAAGAATCGGACGTTGAGGTGGTGATCAGTCAAGCTCAAGGCCCTGAGTCCTAAGTGTATCGAAAAGCATTATGATGTGGTCACCTCCCTTAATAGCTTTAGCATCAAGAATGGATATTAGCCAAAACTCATCAATTGGGGGCTTTTTAGTTGGCAGAACCAGAGCTTGGAAATTTACCATGACTTGGCCTCGACTACACTGCAGAAGCACCATAGCTTCAGGAGATAAGGGACATACCGGGAAAGGGAAGTTTAAATTTAAAAGACTGTTCCCTTCTGGTTTATGTTTACGCTTAATGCTGAGAGTAAGCACATATCGATTTTGGAGGATGCCTGGGGAGTTCTCAGTAAAGCTGGACTTGTCTCAACTGAGAGAATCAAGTTGGTGGAAGTCAAAAATAAATTGGCTGTATTCTGCTGGCAGAGGGCACCAGAAGCGAACAAGCACAAGAATCCAGTGCAGCAGCAGCAGGATCCTAGTGACCGAAAGTGTGGGCAGTGGCCCAGCCTCATTTACAGAGGACATTCTCCTTTGAGCACTGTTGGACTGCTCTAGACATGGAGTTGGTAAAGTTGGCTTGTTGGGAGCCATAAGTGCTCTTTGGTTTGGGTATTGTATGATTCTGTGGTGTAAGAATGCTAGAGGAGTGCATGTGGTTGCTGCTAGGTGTGTAGAATGTTTGCTGGGTAGAGATGGAATGAGAGGGGATAGTTGCAGTTTGTTCTTCACCCATGTTTTAGTTTGGCATGATTGTGTGGATGGATGTAATGGCGGGGTGGAGACATAAGTAGGATTGTACAGGTTTTTGATGAGGTGTGGGGTGGCTGGAAGGGTAATTAGCATAATTGGTGTGCATGAGACCTTTGTGGAGTCACTTCTTTGGTTGGAATGGGTTGTTGAGGTGGGGGCCCTTTCTGAATGTTAAAAGGAGTGAGGGAGGGGGATTGGAGGGAGTCTGGGGAAAAATTGTGGCAGTCTATGGAATGGGAATGATTGAACTTGAATTGGAATAGTCATTTCAGGACTCGATCTTCTGGTCTATGATGTTATGGTATTTATATATAGATAGTTGCATGTGCGTATAGGATGAGTTGTCTTAACTTGATCAATATGAAAGGATTAAACTCTCTCCAGAAACAGAAGTTATGTTTAAGAGAACTAAAAAGCTTACAGGGGCAAATTATGTTTCTTCATGAAACTCATTTATTGTCAAAATATGAATACTAGCTGCAATTGAAGCAGTTTCCTGTTGTTTTTTTGCCTCCAAAGGATTGGGTAAAAAGGTAAATTGGGTTGGTATTCTTATTAGCCCCAGTTTACGGTTGGAAGTTAACGATCTCATTAAGGATAAGGAAGGGCATTAATTGCTGCTTAAACTGATAATAGATGATCAATTATATACATTAGTTAATAAATATGCACCCAGTACCCAGCAGAGGAATGTTTTTGAGACCATAGAGGGGATTTTCGGGAGGGAATATTAGTCATGGGTGAGGGATTTTAACCTTGGACACTAATATGAATAATTCAAAGCTATTAAATATGTGTCAGGGTGCTGAGAGCTCTTGATTGCAGCAAATGATAGACCAATTTAATCTAATAGATGCTTGGTGGGAATTAAATCCCTGCTAAGGGACTATATGTTCTTTTCTAATGTACACTTCTCATACTCCGGAATTGACTTGTGATTAATAGAAGTTGAACAAATTCAGAAGGTACAGAAAACTGGAATTGGCTTGCTTGGTTTCTTAGATTATGGCCCTGTCTGGATATGGCTGGACCTAGGAAAGACAGATATGGGACAGAGGATTTGGGTGCTTGATGATAGTTTATCAGATGATGAGAGTATTTGTCATCAGATACGTGAGGAGACTGATACCTATTTGGAGTTGAATGAGAATAGGGAGCAGAACCCAGGGATTGTCTTAAAGCTGTTCTATGTGGTAAGTTTATAGCCATATCTTCTTACCAGAAAAAATGCAAATAAAGGCTAATGATCTTTGAGCTACAATAAAGAGGTTGGAGAGGAAACATAAGAGGGCTACTGGGGCTAAGCAGGTGTTTAGGGCTCTGGAAAGAGCTAGAGCTGAGTTGCAGGGGATGGGAGTGCCTAATTCTATATGTAAATAGATACCCCAGTCTATCCAAGTTTTAAGCACCTGTTTATTGTAAATACGGAACAGTCCCCTGCACCGTATAAGTTTCTGTTTCATGTAAACCGCACTGATGTCGAATAGCGCGGTATAAAAAAAAGACTGTAAATAAAATAAATAATATTACCAGGCATCCCAGTTGCAAGCTATTACGGAGTAGAAAAGGAAACCCTGTTAGCAATGGGTAGACATTGAGCAAGAACAGCAGAGGCCTGTCCTGTTGTGGGCCCTCCTGTAGCTCACACCAGCCTCAGTTAAAACTAGTAACATTTGGAGGGCAGTTAAACAGCAGGTAGGGAGTGAGAAATCCTTTTCTTACACCATACTATTAAGATCAATAACTGAATTCCGCTCAGGAAGGGGAGATGCCACCTTTTGCAATTGGGAGGTAAAGGGGTTGAAAATCTTTGGGCAATTTTTGGAAGGTGGTGCAATTCAGGAATATGAGGATATTAGTGGTCAAAAGCAGATTTCATTTCCTGCAGAGGAGGGCTCTTAGAGATTTGACATTAGAGGAGACCCCTATCGAGATGGTCTTAACGTCTGGCCAAATTAAGCAAGATCTAGCCAAAATGTATAAGGTCTTGCTTTCTTCACGAGTAGACTCTTCTAAATTAAGATCTAGAAATTACTATTGATAGGGATTTCCAGTCAAGCCTATATCATAGGCAAGTAAATTGATTGAAAATTGTTTCCCCCTATAAGTTGTGACTGAAATGCTGGTCTCGATCATCCTGCTGACATCATGATACTGAACATAGGTTTAGAGGATAACATTTATACAATGCTGCCAATGGCGCATGGTTTATACTGCTTTACGTTGCCTGCAATGTAGTTATTTTGCTTGCTTGTCCTCTATAGATGTTTTGTATGTTGGTCTCTGTTCCCTTTGGGGGTTATTCTGAGCCACAAATAGCAGGGATGGACAGCCCAATGGGATGTCCATCCCCACTCAAATAACTTCCTCGCTGGTTGTGCAGGAAAGTTAGATGGGGGCGGGGAACGGGTGGTCCAGGGGGACAGAGTCTGGGCAGGCAGTGGGCAGTCGCCAGCCCTGGACATACAGGGCTGATTCTAATGTTGGCCCCGTACGTCCAGGGCCAGTGAAATGTCCGGGGAAATTATTTCACCTCTGAGGTGAAATAACTTCGCTGGATGTGTTTTTTTTTAATTGCCCGGGGCGCGGATGGTGCATAGGGGCCAGGGTTTATTCCCCGCAGCCTGACCCTGGCCTTAAGAGGCCAGAGTGGGGGTGGGCCGAGCTGCAAGGAATAAACCCCTTTTTCAGGCGGCCAGCATCATGGCTTTTAAATGGAGCTGCGGTGCCATGGCAATATGACACCGTGGCACTGCGGCTCCATTTAAAAGCTGACTGAGTTAGCCGGGGGCACGTGCAGGACTGTTCACGATTCTGATCCTGCGGGACACATCTAGCCCCACAGGATCAGAATCACGATCTCCTCTGCGCGTCTGGTTCAGACCGGATGCACAGAGGGGATCTACATGCAGGACCGAATCAGGCCCTTTGTGTTTTAGTGTTTCTCCTTTGCAAATTCTGGTTGACATGCTGATCTCACCCATTATGCTGACATCATGACATTGCAAGTAGACTTGGGGGACAACATTTATACAACACTGCCAGCGGCGCACACTGAAAAAGCATGCCAAAGGAACATGGCAATCAGGAAAGCAAAGTGGAAATGGAATAAAAATAGGCAATAGAGTAAGATAGAGGGACAACACATTTTTTTTAAGATCTAAGTGACAAGAGGAAGCACAAAAGCGGCACTGTCAGACTCAAGGGCAAAGAGGAGGAATATGATAAGGCTAAAGCCGAATTGCTTAACAAATATTTCTGGTTTTTGTTCACAAAGTACAGGAGTAGGACTGCATAAAACAAATGCAAATAAGAATGGAGCTGAGGTAGACCTCAAACAATTTTCAGAAGACTGTGTTCATAAGGAGCTAGCTAAACTAAAAGAGAAAGCAACGGGGTTGCAGAGAATACATTCGGAAGAACTTAGAGAAGTTCTGGTGGCTCTGCTGTCTAAACTTTTCAATGTTTCTTTAGAGTCAGAAGTAGCCCTGAAGGAGTGGAGATGGACAGATGTGGTTCCTTGCCACAAAAGTAAAAGTAAGGAGGAAGCTGAAAACCACAAGCCAAAGGCTACAGAGTAAATTAATGGAAACGTTGCTAAAACGGAGAATAGTGCAGTTTCTGGAATCTAGAGGACTGCAGGATCCGAAGCACCCTGGTTTTACTAGAGGTAGGTATGGTCAAATGAATCTCATTAATATATTTGACTGGTAAGCAGAGTTGACGAGAGAGAGAGAGCACTAGATGTAGTGCACTTGATTTTAGCAACTTATAAACTTCGGCAACTTATATATAAACAGAGCAAACCTTGGAATTGGGCTCTAAAGTAACCAACTGGGTCATAAATTGAACATAAGATATGCCATACTGGGTCACACCAAGGTCCATCAAGCCCAGTATCCTGTTTCCAAAAGTGGCCAATCTAGGTCACAAGTACCTAGCAGTTTCCCCAAAAGACACAAGTTCCACAGTACTTGTATTGGGGCAAGCAGTGGATATTCTGGGTCCACTTTAGGTTTATGGACCTTTCCTCCAGGAAGTTGTCCAAGCCTTTTTTAAACCCGGCTACACTAACAGTTTTTACTACATCCTCCGGTAGCAAATTCAAGAGCTTGATTACACGCTGAGTGAAAAAAATATTTTCTCTTATTAGTCTTAAATGGGTTACATTGTAGCTTTATTGCATGCCCCTTAGTCTTTCTATTTTTTGATGTCATAAACAACCAATCTACATTTACCTGTTCCACTTCATTCATTTATAGACCTCTGTCATAGCTGTCTTTTTTCCAAGTTGAAGAGCCCTAACCTTTTAAGCCTTTCTTCATAGGGGCATCCTTCCATCCCCTTTACCATTTTGGTGGCTCTTCTCTGTACCTTTTCTAATTCTGCTATATCCTTTTTAAGATATGGCAACCAGAAATGCACACAATATTCAAGGTGTGATCGCACCATGAAATAAAACAGAGGTATTATAATATCCTTTCTTTTATTCTCTATTTCTTTCCTTTTGATTCCTAACATTCTATTTGCTTTCTGGGCGGCCGCTGCACACTGGGCAGAGGGTTTCAACGTATTATCCACAATGACACCTAAATCGTTTTCCTGAGTGGTGGTTCCTAATGTGGAACCTTGCATCGTGTAACCATAGCTTGGTTTGTTCTTTCCTAGGTACATAACTTTACACTTGTTCACATTAGATTCCATCTGCCATTTGGATGTCCAGTCTTCCAGTTTGTCAAGTTTCCCTTGCAATTTTCACAATCCTCTTGCGTTTTAACAACTTTGAATAATTTTGTGTCATCTGCAAATTTGATCACCTCATTCGTTATTCCTATTTCCAGGTCATTTATGAATATGTTAAAAAGCAGCGGGCCCAACACAGATCCTTGGGGTACTCCACTAGTCACCTTCCTCCATTGAGAAAATTGGTCATTTAGCCCTACTCTCTGCTTTCTGTCTTTTAACCAGTTCCTGATCCACACTAGTACACTGCCTCCTATCCCATGACTTTGTAATTTGGCCAAGAGTCTCTCATGAGAGAAGTTGTCAAAGGCTTTCTGAAAATCTAGATACACTATGGGTCTATTCCAAGCTCCGAATAGCAGGGATGTACGCCCTGCCTGGACATACATCCCTGCTGTATGTCCCCCTTGACATCCCCATGCAAGGCTCCCTGTACAAACAGCGGAGTTGTACAGGGAGCTTTAGACAGGGTTGGGCAGGAGGCAGAGCGAGAGCAGTGCAGGGCGGGTCATCACCCTGGATACACAAGGCCGATTCTGAGGTCAACCCTGTTCATCCAGTTAGGCCGGTTAGAAGGGGGACTTATTCCACCTCAGAGGTCTCCCTGGTCGCGAGGTAGTGGGGACAAAACATGGAGGAATGCAGGGGGAGCCCTGCATCCGGTCCCTGGCCATGGGAGGCCGGATCAGGAGTCTGGCTGATGAGAAAGGACAATCTCGGCGGTGGCCGGCAATTGCAGCTCCTGAATGCCAATCTTCAGTTACTACAGATGATTTTAATGAGAGTTCACAGATTAATAGTAGGTCTGCAATCTCATCTTTCAACTCTTTCAGCACCCTTGGATGTATACCATCCAATCCAGGTGATTTGCTACTCTTCAGTTTATCAAATAGTTGTAATACATTTTCCCGGTTTATCAATATTTCTTTCAATTCTTCCGAAAGATCACCTTTAAATACCATTTCAAGCATGGGTAACTTCCTTACATCTTCTTCAGTAAAGACTGAAGCAAAGAATTCATTCAGTCTCTCTATCATCCAATGGTCCAATTCATTCTTTCACAGGTGTTTTGCTACGAATGTACATGAAAAAGTATTTATGATGCATTTTTGCTTCCACAGCAAGCTTTTTCTCAAATTTTCTCTTTGACAGCCTTATCAATGCCTTGCATCTAACTTGCCAGTGCTCATGTTGTTTCCTGTTTTCATCATTTGGCTCCTTTTTCCATTTCCTGAAAGATGCTTTTTTGGCTACAACAGCATCTCTGACCTCACCTTTAAACCATACTGGCAGTTTTTTTGGCTTTCCTTCCACTTTTCTTAAACTTACATTTTGTAAGCTTTCATATGTATATGACTGTACACCAACTACAGAGACTGGGGGGGAGGTGTCAAAGTTAAATTTGGAGTGAGAAAAAAACTATGCAGGATTAAGCCCTTTAAAGAGCAGGAAAAAAACAAGCACTTTTTTAAAAACAAACATGTGCAAGGGAATAGTTGTAAATTCTGATTTGCAGAATTTTAGCCATATACGTATGTTACCTATATGAAATGGGGATTACATGTGTAGATCTTAGACTTCCCCTGGCCACTCCCTACTCACATACCTGTAACTTACATGTAGTTGGGACATCCACGTGTAAACAGAGGCC
The DNA here is from genome assembly GCA_033557465.1 of Ichthyophis bannanicus. NCBI lineage: Eukaryota > Metazoa > Chordata > Amphibia > Gymnophiona > Ichthyophiidae > Ichthyophis > Ichthyophis bannanicus. The sequence continues at coordinate 42,570,735 of CM066036.1, forward strand.
TTTCTAAAAAAAGTCATTCACAGATATATATGCCAGCATATATACATATAAAATATGAATAAGGCTTCTAACATACAATCCATAGTCTCTTGGCTATGTCCTCATCCTTCTTAAGTGCTCCTTTTACCCTTTGTTCATCTAGTGGTTCAACAAACTCCATCCCAGGCTTCTTGTTTCCAGCATAGATGTAAAGTTTTTATTATGTTTCTGTCTCTATGACAAACCTTTTTCAAATTCTTTTTGTCTTCCTTATCAATGTGTTGCATTTAACTTACTAGTGCTTATGCTGTTTTCCTATTTTCTGCATTTGGTTCCTTATTCCCTTTTTGAAATATGTTCTTTTGGTTCTTATAGCCTCTTTCACCTCATCTTTTAACCATGCTGGCTATCATTTGTGAATCTATTTGGATCTCAATGATATTACCCTCCTCCCACTGTTTCATCAGCTATCTCTGCAGAACTCTGTCACCACCCTAAAATTCAACTCACCAATTACTTCCATGACTATCTTCATCCTGTGTACTGAGAAAAAAAATTTTCATCAAGGTTCTGCTTTAGTTGAATGACCTCAAACTTACCATTCATGCTCTGGTCATCGGCCAAATCAATTACTGCAATGACCTTTATAACAGCCTTGCAATCATCTCTTCAAAGTGGTTACAACTAATTCAAAATAGAGTCATCAAGCAGACACTGAGCTTTTAAGTACAATCTCACCTTTATTAATTAGCCAACACTCGCTGCCAGTCACTTACAGAGCCCCACATTCAATCTACGCACGCTCGCTCGTTCAGCACTTCACTCAGACTTAGACACTTCTTTGTCCAATTTGCCCATTCCATCTATCCTATTGCAGTCCCTCTTCTCTTTTCAGAACAAAAACTGCTGACCCTTCCTATGCCTTCCAGAATCTACCATGAAGTTAGCTGACATATTGTTTCCACCAACCAGGCTCTGTTTTTAAGGAATACTTTGCCATATGATTCGTGAAATGTTCCTTTAACAAATTTAAGATTGAAATAAAAATTTGCAGTTCGATATTCAACTGGCACTGTCAGCATTTTTAAACGCCAGCCATGGTGGGCAAAGAAATTCCAAATATTCAGCAACAGTATGGTCCCTGAATAGCAGGGATGTACATCCAGACTGGACATGCAATCCCAGCTATTCGCAGAGACCGCATTCTGGTGTCTTGGCTCCCCACACGCACAGAGCTGCTGTGCAGGGAGTGCTGGGCTGGGGGGCAGGAGAGGGCGGGATGGAGGTGGAGAGTGGGCAGAGCGATGGTATCAAGGCCTATTCTGCTCAGGGCCCTCTACATACACTGGGGGCAGGATGTGCGTCCAACTTATTTCACCTCGGAGGTGGAATAAGTCCCGGGAGCGGCAGCAATTGGGCCAGGCAGCCCCCAGAAACACATGGAGCGGATGCAGGTGAGTCCCCGCCGCCCGATCCTAGCCCTGGCAGATCTTGCCAAGGGTTGGGGTGTGGGGAAAAGAGATATGTTACGTTGTTGGGCCTTGCTTACTCTTGCTGGGCATCACAGTGCCATGGTGATGGGATGCCACAGAACCGGCACACCAGCAGGGTCATTGAGCAGTGGAGGTGGGGTAGCATACTGTGTGTCTCACGGCTCTGAATGCCACGTACTCCGAGCCGTCTAAGTGCCCGATTCTGCAACCGCGGGAATGTATAGCCCTCCGGTTGCAGAATCGGGTACAAATGTGCCCCGTCCATTTTCTGGACATCTGGACAGCCCAAACATGCAGGCTCTGAATTGGCTTCCACCTGAATAGTGGCCGGTGCTAAATATTCGGATAGAGATTGGGGCTGCTAGTCACTATCCACAGTGGCAATATTCAGTCTGCTATTTGGATAGTTAACAGGATATCAGCTCTACCCTCTCTCTGCCTTGACACTATCCAGATAGTGATTGTCTCAGCTCTGTCCAGGTAGTGCCAAGACAATCACGAAAATTTTCAGCAACACTATCTGGATAGTGCCATTGAGAATAGTAGATAAATACTGCTGGCCAGAGCTGTCTAGACAGTAGGTGCTGCTGTCCAGATATTTGATTCTGGATATGCCCTAGGTCCTCGAGCATTTGCCCCTCTGTCTAATCTTCCATGATTCTTCTGTGACTTCTTTTCTTTCTTGTCCTAACATTCTCACTTCTGCATGTACAGCACCTTGTTGTGTAGTTGAAAGGCAGGTAAGCAAATCTGTAAATAAACTAAACTAAATTGATTTATTAAAAAAATATAAGGATGCCTGCAGCTCTTTAACAGATAAAATACAGTTATTTGCCCTCCCCAGAACTGCTCATGCATAGTGAAGTGCCAGCCTGCAAGCTTTCAAAACACCGTTGCTACAGGCATAGAGTGGCTGACAGAGCTTATACCTCCCACCATGATAAAATATAGATGGTCAAGCAGGAAGGGGGAAGCGGAGCAGTGTGCAGACAGAGGGGAGCTGGGCAATGAGGTGGGGGAGAGAAGAGGCTGGACAAAGGAGAGCTGGGCAGACTGTGGGGAGAGGGAGGGATATCGGGCAATATAGAAAAGAGAGAGAGAAGCCAGAAGATGGTAGAGCGTGAGAGGGCTGGGGAGACGGCTGGGGATGAACTTGCAGCTTATTGCTCTCTCCTCCTTGCCCCACGTATCCACTCTCTGGTGAAGCTCTTTGGCATTGTGCATTCCAGCTCCTTGTGACTTGGTGTGTGACATCTTGGCCACCTCTGTCTTGCAGCGTGCACAGCTAGAAGAGCACCTGGCACCAAATATGAAAGAGTAATAGAGCTTGATTTTGATTTCACACAAATTAGAAAAACAAGTGGGGGATAATTTGACCTTGTCAAAAATCAAAAGCTATTTTTTGATCAATAGAACTAGTGAACTCCACTTCTGCACAGCTTGGGACTGACAACCTATTCTTCTTAGCAGTGGAAAAAATGCAATTCCAAAGAAAGCAATTGGGAAAAATGCATGAAAGACACTTTGCACTAAAACAATATGCATTTAATACTAAAGCATGTTGATCGTAAGAGCAGGGAAAATTACTGAACTCAAAAACATTCCCCTGCAAAAGAAGGCTAAGTTACTAATGACCTGTCGCAATAAACATGCCAAACTGTGCACCACTTTAAGCCCCATTGATAACACACTTCAGTACCTAAAAGAGATATCAGATGTGGCACTACAATGTGTGTAGGAAGGAGTCAAATCACCTGATTTTGTAGCTCAAGCTGGAACCACTCAAGATGAGCCTCAAAGCAACAAGGGACACCAAAAGTTTCCCAGCCCAGCTGTAAGTCAAATGAGGCTATCTGACAGCAGAAACAGGGATTGAATCAGACAAGAACTAAAGTCTTAGGTGGGGGCAGATGGGACGTTACTTTGCATCATCTTTGTACATATTACTCACCAATAATCTGATTGATTGTGAACAAAATGTTCTCTGCCTGGCCAGCAGGAATAACAAGTTGATGACAATTTTACTTTATTTGGGACTTTTAAATGGTTCTATAAAAGAAATCTAAACCCTCATTTGAACTCCAGAGTTTATATCAAATAGAATAACTCTAATCTGGCTCTAGTTAGTGGAGAAATTTGCTGTTAGTCAGGCAGCATCCCAAGCCTTGCTTTTAACTCTAGATTTAATTCCTGCTTGCAAAACAGAGGGCTTTCTTTTATTATTCGTTATTTCAAAATCACATGTAAAAAATGTCAGCTGAAAAGGAAACAACAGACTTCCATCCAAATGTGGCTCAAATTGGAATAAATCCGAGGCGAGGGTGATGAAGCACAGCTGTTGATGGGTTTGTTCCACTTCCTTGGCCATGTGAATACCCTGACACACAGAATTTTTAACATCACCAAGGTTTCAGGATCATGAATAATATACAAACCGAAAAAAAGCCCAAGACCTCCCAGAGTGCCCAGCCATTGTCTCAGTAATATAACCTGTTCCATTCCATCTTTTCTTGAGCCGTGGACGCGGATAGGGCACACCTATCGTACTCCGTCTCTGAAAAAGCATACTTTTCAAGTGCCACGTCAGATTCTTTCTACTTTTAGGCCACCTGAGTCTAGCCAGGTTGGACTTCATCTAAGTTGCAACAGGCCAGAATAAGTTGTAGCCAGAAAATCTAGGCCATATTAAAATCCAACACTGTGATTGTCTGTTTTCATACATGTATTACTTTGGGTCCAGCATTCCGCAGTGGTGGCTAGCTGCCGATGCTGAACCTTAAACCCAGATATTCAATGCCAAGGGCCATATCCAGCCACTGCTTAGCTTCTGCGATGGATGTTAAGCCAGCCTTTACAGCACCTGACGTTCGCTGCGTGTCGATAATTGGGCAGTGACTCAATATCATGCTGCCCAGTTATCAACAGATGCTGCCCCCGGAAAGTCACGGCATGCCCCAATGCTAATTGGTTAGCAATAGCGCACGCAGCAGTGGCACCTACAGAGATTACATGGCACTAAACATAATAGCCCCACTGACCATCTCGGACCAGGGCATTAACACGCTAACCATGTTAATCCCTTTGACTATCCTCCCCTATGGTTTTATAAGGACTAATCAAAAGAGAACAAATTCTATAAAAGGATCCAAAATTAATTCAGGATTGATTATACCCCCCTTTCCAAAAAACCTGCATTTTATATATTTTCATTGTTAAACTTAACAAGCTTGAATTTGCAGGAAGAGATGTTTCAGGTTTTTGGCCCAGTGTTATATATTGCACCATGCTCATATGAAAAGATTTTTTTTTTAAATTTTCAAGAACTTTATAGATCTCTGCATATTGCAACATTTATCACCCTTCAGAGCTATACAGCAATAGCTTAGCTGAATAGGGATGCTCATCCAATACATATTTGTGGTAAACTTTACTTAAAAGGACCTTTGGACTCTCCCAGAACAGAGTATATGGCTAGTGGTAAATGTAGAGTGGATTTGGTATATTGTAGCAAAATGGATCAATACAAGATTGACCACAATGGTACAGACCAGGCATTGGTTAATACATCCACAAGGAGATTTCATGAAGTAGTCAGTGGTACTCAGGGGCGGCTCTATAATGAGGCCGAGTGAAGTGGTAGCCTCAGGAGGCAACATTTTGGGGGCGGCAGATGCTGCTGCTGCGGCAGCAGCAGAATGAAGAGTCCTGCGGCCGTGGCCGCCCCAGAGAGCCGTGCCCGTTTCCCCTCCGTGCCAGCTTTTGCAGAGCCGCATGAAGGAAGAGTGTTTCCCTTTCACGCGGCTCTGTTAAAGCTGAGCCCGCAGCACTGATGGGAAACAGGAAATCCTGTTTCCCATCAGCGCCACGAGCTCAGCTTTAACAGAGCTGCGCAAAATCCTGTTTCCCATCAGCACCACGGGCTCAGCCTTAATAGAGCCGCATGAAAGGAAAACACTCTCCCTTCACGTGGCTCTGCAAAAGCTGAGCCGGCACAGAGGGGAAACACTGCCTGGCATGGCTCTCCGGGGAGGCAGGGGCTGCTGCTGCAGCGGCTGCAGCAGCAGCTGCTTCTTGTGCTGGACTTTTTTTTAATGTTTTCAATTTCCCTGGGCTGGGGGGGGGACTAGGACTGGAAATGGGCTGATGGGGGGGGGTTAGGACTGGTAATGGGCTATGGGGCGGCTAGGACTGGAAATGTGCTGATGGGGGGGTTAGACCTGGAAATGGACTGATCGGGAGGGGGGCTAGGACTGGTAATGGGCTATCGGGGGGTTAGGACTGGAAATGGGCTGATGGGGTGGTTAGGACTGGTAATGGGCTATGGGGGGTGGTTAGGACTGGAAATGAGCTGTTGGGGGGTTAGAACTGGAAATGGGCTGATTGGGAGGGGGAGGGGGACTGGGACTGGTAATGGGCTATCAGGGAGGGGCTAGGACTGGAAATAGGCTGATGGGGAGCTAGGACTGGTAATGGGCTATAGTGGAGGGGGGTTAGAACTGGAAATGGGCTATGGGGGTGGCTAGGACTGGAAATGAGCTGATGGGGGGTTAGAACTGGAAATGGACTGATGGGGGTTTAGAACTGGAAATGGTCTAATCAGGAGGGGGCTAGGACTGGAAATGGGCTATGGGGGGTTAGGACTGGAAATGGGCTGATGGGGGGAGTCAGAACTTGAAATGGGCTGTTGGGGGGCTAGGACTGGTAATGGCTATCGCGGGGAGGGGCTAGGACTGGAAATGGGCTGATGGGGGGTTAGGACTGGTAATGGGCTATGGGGGGGCTAGAACTGGTAATGGACTATGGGGGGGGGTTAGGACTAGAAATGGGCTGATCGGGAGGGGGGGCTAGGACAGGTAATGGGCTGATTGGTGGGGTTAGGCCTGGAAATGGGCTGATTAGGGGGGCTAGGACAGAAAATGGACTGATTGGGGGGCTAGGACTGAAAATGGACTTATTGGGGGGGTTACAACTGGTAATGGGCAGATGGGGGGCTAGCACTGGAAATGAGTTAGGACTGGTAAGGGCTGATTGGGGGGCTAGGACTGGAGTGGGCTGATAAGGGGGATAGGACTAAAAATGGGCTGGGACAGGAAATGGGCTAATGGGGGAGGGGAGGAGAGTCCTGCTAGCCCTGGAAGAAAACTAGGGGCTAGGGCTACAAATGGGCTGATGCGGGGGGATGGTAGAATAGGACTGGAAGGGAGCGGTTACTGAAAGGGTCTGCCGGGGAAGGAGGGGGCTGGAAGGTAGCTGACACAGGGGAAGGAGGGGGCTGGACAGGAGCTGACATCTGGGATGTACTGAAGGGGGACTAGAAGGGAGCTGACACTTGGGGATGGGAGTGGTAGGTGGCTGGGTAATGGGGAGGAGGCTGGAAGAGAGCTGACTGGGGGGTGGGCACTGAGAGTGGACCTGAGCTGATACCTGGGATGGTATTTGGACTAGAAGGGGCTGGACAGTGGGGAAGGAGGGGGACTGGAAGGGAATGGATACCAGTGGCAGTCGTGGGAATGCAAGGCGGTTGACATTGGAAGGTACTGGGAGGGGAGGACTGGAAAGAGGGCTGATACTGGGGAGGGTTACTGGAACTGGAAATGGGCTGATGGAAGGAAGTGAAGAAAACAAAAGAAGAGATAAGAAACGGCAGATGGACCATGGACCATGGACCATAGACCACAGAAAGAGAGCTAAGAGAAGACAGGAAAGCAGAAGCCTCAGATCGGGACCAGCATGATCAGAGAATAAAATGGTCAGACAACAAAGGTAGAATAAATAATTTTATTTAATTTTAGTGATTGGACTTTGTGCTATTTTTATATTTTACACAGTATTAGGCAACTGCATCTCTTATTTATCTGATGTTGCACTGCATGTAGACTCTGGCTTCTTGGGGTTTCAGTTTAAGTTTTGTTTGCATATTTTTATTTTTACTTTAGATTGTGGTTACTTATTCTGTACTTGGTGAGGGTCGACGTTGTGAGTGTGTGACTGAGGTCAGGTGTTCTGTTAACATGGCGTTTGTACATAAAGATCTATACTGTTCTGTAGTCATTTGAGTTGTTCAGCTTTTCAGATAGGTGTATGGATGTTCCAGGGCCCACTGTAGTATTTACAGTGATGCTTTTTTTGGATGGGCTTCTTACGTGAGTTTTGGAAGTTTGTGCTGATATGGTATGGTATGGTAGGTTTGCTCTTTGTTGTAGGGTTTTGTATTAGTTCACAATATGCATGGTACTGGAGAATAGTGGTGGTTGTTGTTGTTGTTAGTGAGATGATGAGAATTAGATTTGTTTTTAAATATTGAGTTCTGTGGGTGAATGTCCTGGTTCTGCTCTGCACCTACTGCAGCTGCAAAATATATGTTGGAAAAAAAAAAAAGCAAGAACCATAACGCAGTTTATAACAACAAAATAAAAATGAGTTATAATTTAGTTTTATAAACTGTGCTGTTGGTTCTTGCTGTCTTTTAGTTCCTTGGTGTGCAAACAGGACCGTACCTAGCCCTGTGCAAGCAGTGCAGCCGCACAGGGCGCAAAGGCTTGGGGGGCGCATTTCGGCTGTCTGCTGTTGCCCTGCCGCCACTGGCAGGACAATAGCAGGCAGCCAAAATGCGCCCCAAGCCTTTTCGCAGCACTTTAAGCAGGTCTGGTCCCTCCCTCCTCTGACACGATGTCAGAGCAGGGAGGGACAGATCTGATTAAAGTACCGGCGCCTTTCAGATCGGGCGCATGCCCCCCTCCCCCTCCTCCCCATACCTCTGTCCAGCACTGCCTGCTCTTTCTCTGTTGCCAGGTTTGCCGTCAAAAAAACAGAGGGTGGCGGCAGTAGCACAGAAAGAGCAGGCAGCGCTGGACGGAGGTATGGGGGGAGAGGGGGCATGCGCCCGAGCTGCAAGTCGCACAGGGCGCAATTGCAGCTCGATACGGCCCTGTGTGCAAACATCTTGCATTTCCTCCTTATAATCTAATTGGCTTTTTGGTTTGGTTCAGTCTCTGATTGGATTTCTGAAAAAGCCTCGCCCCCTCTAAGGTGGGGGAGGGCACCATCTCATTCTTCGCCTCAGGCAGCAGATTGCTTTGAGCCACCCCTGGTAGTACTGGTTTACAAGAAGGCTGGATGGCCTGTGGAGGAGAGTTCTGGGTTTGTGTTTGGAAAGCAGAAAGTCAGTTTCCTCTCCCCTGGGCTTGAAGGAAGCAGGAAAAGAGAAGTTTAGTCTCCTGCTCCTGAATGTCTCTGAAACTGGAGGAGGAGGAGGATGCCTACATTCTGTATCTAGTGTCTTAGGGTGGATGCCAAAGGGGCAATTTCTCCAAATGAGTTAGTTTTTCACAAAATGAACCTCAGCCTTAAGTCAGGGTATATGGAGTAAGATCTTGGTCTCTCAAATTTACTGTTAACGTACATGTGTTTGTTTGAATTTCTGACTGTTGTGATTTGTTCTATGTAATAATGTTGTTCATTGTAAACCGCCCTTGATCTCTGGAAGGGGCGATATAGAAGAAATGCCAAAATAAATAAATGTGTTGTGCCAAAGACAGCCTCCTTCTGAAGTTTATAAGATGTCACATATATAGACAATTTATCAAGGTGTGCTTGGAAATTCCTCTTAATCAACCCTGTGACACCCAACATGATGGGAAATATTTCACTATCTGTATGCCACATTCTCTTGGTCGCTGACTACATTTCCTAATAACGGAGGATCTTCTCTTTCTCCTTATGATTCACAGAATGGAAATGACACCTCGTATTATCAATGCTGTTTTGGTGTCTCATTCTAAAAGGCTTAGTTATGATTTGGATGTCTGCAGACATGCACATGGATGTCAAAATCACAGACACGTTTCCATAACCATTCCACAAATGCCATTCGCAGATGTCTCCAGTACAGAGATGTTCAAGTAGGCACGGGGGTGTGGCAGAGGCATGTCTGGGGAGAAGCAATGGACTTACATGTCCCCGTTTGATCCCAGAAATAGCAGAGCCATCTACAGGTATGTGCATGTTTATTCCTGCTCCAGGCATGAATAGGCATCAGGAAAGTGCTTGTTTTCACCATAAAAATTCCAGAAAGTATAGAGAAGATGGAGAATTAAGTGACTAGCTTTAGATTACAAAGTCTCACACTACGATTTGAACCCTAACCATCTAGGTCTTAAGCCACTACTCTAACCATTATGTTATTAGACATCTTGATTCTAAAAATGCTCTCCATGGGACATCTATATAAACATTTAATACATGTGCATATCAAACATGTCCACATTTCTGGAATTGTTCTTGAAATTGCACGTGCCTGCCTTTCTTTTCAGACATTCTGGCTTTGACGTCCCAGATTGCACTTGGACATTCCATTTGAAATGTGCCTCCATGTCTAGTTTTCTTGCATACAACCTTTTATCAGTTGTAATGGGAATGTCCCAGGTGATCATAACCTTTTCATTATCTGTTATTCTCTTAGGCACATGTTTACTAAACCCAGGGGCAGCTCAAGGCAATCTGCTGCCTGAGGCAAGGGATGAAATGGTGCCGCCTCCCCCACCCCCAGAGCAGGGGGCAGGGTTTCCTCAAAACTCCAGTGGGGAACCAACCAAATCAAAAAGACGATTAGATCAGGAAATATGGTAACCAAGTGGCCACAAAACATCACCGCTTTAGCCTTAAAAAAGGCCCTCAGAATACGCTGTTTAATTTCAATGTATCCTTAACTATGAGGGGGCTTCTTATACTTTTGTTGATGTTTCACAATTAGAAAATTTTCTTTTTGGGAAAGGGGTTTAGGTGGGGGTTGGGGTTACAGCCTCTATACTGTGGATATGTTCAGTATTCTGTTTTCTTTTGGTTTATTATTCTTTTTTGTTAACGGTGGGATCTCGTAATGTGGACTTTATCATGGGGTATATTTCCTTTTATATATACAGTTGTGTTGTATTTCCTTAATTTTTTATGGGATTGGCCTGTACTTTTCTTTTGGTTGTTGTATATGACTAAAATTCCAATAAAATAGAAAAAAAAAAAAACTATTAGATAATGTGGAGGAATCAATCTACAACTCATACCTTAGAGAAGCAACCATAATAAATAGTGTCCAGAACCTCAAATGTTCTAATCAATAGTCATGAGAACTCTAATCTTGCAAAAGCAAAACATATGGAGAAAATTTTTAAATACTTAGCTAGTACTTGTGTGAAGCAGACTGTAGCCACGATGGAAGGTTTGATGCAGCCCAATGTTGGTCAATGTTTTGTGGCACGCTGCCTCAGGGGTACCTTTAAATACACAAACAAGAAATTAAATTCCATATTCAACTGCAGAAGACAGGCACTTACATATCTAAAGGCTGTCAAGTTTGCCAATACATGCCTGGAAGAGCATCCTCAGTTAAGTCAGTTGCATCCATGTCCTGCACTTCGCCATTAGAGAGCACTTTCTCAATTTCAGCACACTTTTGTTGGAGGACATAAGGTGCAATTGCTGAAAGTTTTGCAATGTCATATCAGATCTCAAACATCCTGCAGTGTTCTCTGAGCTGCAAGGATTGCTCAAAGTGAGTTTTTTATGGAAAGTCTTCTCTGGCAATGACACAGGCACATCTTCACAGTGTCAGATAAGTGTTTTCCGTAGTTTCTGGGCTGTAAGAATCTGAATTCATTCCTTAACATCGAGAGTTTAGGCTGATCCATGTTTGATTTAATAGTATCAAAGCCAGCATTCCGGGGTCAGAGAGTAGAAGACATGGATTTCATTTGATTTAGTTTAGAGAAGCTATTTTCTCCACTTGCGAGCATTGCTGAAAGTATCAAAATGTGCAGGATAGCAGACACATTTGGAAATACAGTAAATGGTTTTCTTTAGCATGCAGTCCACAACATATTTTGACATGAAATGATACGTAGTTCTCATGGATAAATGGACCAGATGATCTTTGTAACTGTTCTGTTCAGTAAAAGGTGACCTGGCAAGAGAGAGCAGACTAAGATTTTGAGGCAAATGCATGCTGGATGAAGTAGCCACAGACCTGGGACAGCAGGTATTGTCTTCTGCCTATAGCAGTTACCTTCCCTTTGGGTTGAGCCCTCTGGTGCTGGCAGCCGCCAGGTCTTAGCTGCACACCTCCAGGGCCTGGCATGAGGAGCGCAATCACAGTCTGCCTTTTGTGGTGAAAATTTACTGGCAGCACCAAAGTCAGAATAGTACTTTCCGTGCCTTCTGAGCTGCAAACATCCAAATTGATTCTTTCAAAGGTCTAAGGTTTGTGCTAACTCGTGCTCAATTGATATTGTTGCAAGTCCAACTAGCTGTTCTTGGGTCATGGTGGAACGCAAATATGTTTTCATCAGCTTTAGTTTTGAGACACTGCATTCTCCACTTGCAACTGTTAATGGAAGCATCGAAAGTATGTGCAGGGCTGTGGAAGCATTTGGAAATATAGTAGATAGGTTTTTTGGTATATGTACTCCAGAACATCCTTTAGTGAAGAATCTGCTACCACATGTCTAGAAAGAGTCTTCAGTTCATCATATAAATCAACTGCATCAATGTTATGTAGTTCACCATCAGAGAGCATTTTCTCAAGTTCAGCGCACTTCTGTTGGAGGTCATCAGGTGCCATATCTTGAAATTTTAGAATGCTGTATAGGATCTCAAACATCCTGCAGTGTTCTCTCAGCTGCAAGAATCGTTCATCAACTGACTGAATTGCAGCATCAAGGACTTTGAAGAAAAAATGTGCTTTGCATTGTTGTTTTGGATCACTGATAGGAGCATCTTGTGCTTCATAATCAAAATGTGCTTTTTTTACGATGAGGCCTTACTGGTTCAGATGGAAAACAGGCATCAATATGAAGTTGCTCTGCCAACCTCTGTGCATTGTTCAGAACATTTTCGAATCCTGTATCAGAACAGTATTTTTGGAGATATAACCCTACAGCCTCCAGTTGTGTTAGTGCAGCAAAAATATTGATATCAACCCTCCTAAGTATCTTACTTGTTAGATTTACTTCTAGTAGAATATCATACTATAGCACCAAACCACACAGAAATTTGAAATTGCAGATATTATTCAAGATTCCTGTTCCTTCTGCAATTGTTTTGACCCAAGTGGTTTATGGTTTATTGTATTTGATATACCGCAAATTAAATTAACTAAGCGGTTTACAATATCGCAAAACATAACAAAAGAACTCCAAAGTAAGATAGGAAAGATACATAAAATGATAATAAACAATAAACACAAGGCCAATACTGAGGTAAATAAAACAATTTTGACTGTAAACTAACCATAAACAGAGTCCCTCAATCATCACCAAACGCCATCCTAAAGAGAGAGGTTTTCAAAGAAGACCTAAATTCCTTTAAATCCAAAATGGTACACAACTCAGGTAGAAGACTATTCCATCTCAAAGGAACTACATCAAAAAAAGTCGAACACCAAGTAGACTCATACTTAATAGCAGTTGGAGATGGTAACACCAAACAATAACCATGTAAAGACTGCAACAGTCTAGCTGGAGCATAAAGAGTTAATAACAATGAAAAATAATAATCTGGAGATCATGAATTGCCTTAAAAGTCATTAGCAAAAGTTTGTACTGAAGCCGTTAACTAATAGGAAGCCAATGATAACTTGCAAGCAACGGTGTCACATGATCGCAGCGACAAGTGCGAACCAAAGTACGCACGGCTGCATTTTGCATTGTTTGCAACTGCTGAAACTGGTAACGCGGTAATCCAATATAAATTATATTACAATAATCCAATAGAGATAGCACAGTATGGATAACAACTTTCATCTGCGCCGTTTGCTCTAAAAAAGGTTATATAGCTCTAAAACGGCAGAGCGCATAAAAAGAAGACTTTAATACACGAGACATATGAGATGAAAAAGTTAAACAAGCATCAAGTGTCACTCCCAGATATTTAATTGATGTTTGTAACACTAATGAAACGCTTCAATAACAGGGGCAGGGCCAACCACTTCAGTAAAATCTGAAAACCATATCGCTACTGACTTACCCGGCTTCAGTATCAAAGAATTATGCCACAACCAAGAAGCCACTTGAGCCAAACAAAAATACTTGACATATCTGGCTTACTCATATTCATAGGATATAAAAGTAAGATGTTATCAACATACATAAAAGCAGTAATGCCCAAACTCTGAATTAAAGTAGCCAACGGACTCAAAAAGATATTAAACAATAATGGTGACAGTATTGAACCCTGAGGCACTCCACAAGTAATGTTGTAACCGGAAGACAGAGTCAGCAGTTTGAACCTGGTAAGTGCGCCCTTGCAAAAAATGAATGAAACCATGCAAGAGGACCCAATATCAAAAAGTCGGGTCATAAGCAAATCGTGATTCACAAGATCAAATGCAGAGGATAGATCTAATGAAACTGCAAGCATCGCCTTACCCTGATCCCAAACTTTATAGATACTATTTAATAGGGTTACCAGGAATGTTTCCATACTATGTTGAGACCGAAAACCCGACTGCTGAGGATGCAAGACATGTACTTGTTCCACATATCTCAACATCTGCTGAAACACGATCTTCTCAAGGACTTTTGATACAAAAGTCAAATTTGATATTGGTTGATAATTGGAAAGTCTGTCTTTTTGCAGATGACACGAAAATTTGCAAGAGTGGACTCCCCTGAGGGAGTGGAGAACATGAGGAAAGATCTACAAAAGCTGGAAGAATGGTCTAATGCTTGGCAGTTAAGATTTAATGCAAAGAAGTGCAGTGTCATGCACTTGGGAAGCAGAAATCCAAGGGAAAAATACTCAATAGGGGGCAAGAGGTTGGTGTGCACGGACCAGGAGAAGGACCTTGGTGTGATTATTTCTGAGGATTTCAAGGTGGCGAAACAGTGCGACAAGGTGGTGGCAAAAGCCAGGAGGATGCTGGGTTGCATGCAAAGAGGAATTACGAGCAGAAAGGAAGAGATACTAATGCCACTGTACAAGTTACTGGTGAGGCCTCACTTGGAATACTGTGTTCAGTTTTGGAGACTATATCTTCCAAAGGATATAAAAAGACTGGAATGGTTCAGAGGAAGGCGACCAAAATGATTTGAAGCCTGCATCAGAAGACTTATGAGAAGAGACTTGAAGACCTAAATATGTACACTCTGGAGGAGAGGAGGGACAGGGGAGATATGATTCAGACCATTAAATACTTAAAGCAGTGGTTCTGAACCAGTCCTCCTTGAACCCCTAGGCCAGTCGGGTGTTCAGGATAGCCCTAATGAATATTGTGATAGAGCTGAAGCTAGTGAAGCTATGAACTTAGAAAAAAACACTGTTTTTCATAAAGCAACTGACTTGCAGAGGGTGCAATTACCTAGCAGGACAGCTAGAGGGGGCAGGCACGAGCCTACAGATGCTGAGCTGACACACCCAGGTACTGATGAAGCAGAAGCTAATCAGGTGCACCTGAGGAGAGGGTCAGAAAACTCAAGGGAAAAATGGCTTTATAAGCAGAGCTCTGCAGGAAGGAAAGAGAGAGAGCCTCGGCAAGAGAGAGAGCCACGGCTAGAGGGAGAGCCACGGCTAGAGGGAGAGCCATGGCTAGAGGGAGAGCCACAGCAGCAGAGAGAGCTCTGGCTAGAGAGAGAGCCACGGCTGCAGAGAGCGCTCTGGCTAGAGAGAGAGCCATGCCTAGAGAAAGGCCTACGCATAGAGAGAAGCTCTGAGAAAGGATCTGGTAAAGAACCCAAGGATACTGGGAAGAAAGGACCTGATAGTGGAACCTCCTTTACTGCAAGGCAGAGGAGCTTGGAATCCTTACGTGGCAGAGCTAAGCTCCAGGGAAGACAAGCCCAGCCCAGAGAACTCCAAGAAACAGTCTTCAGAGAAGACGGTATCAGAAGGAGAGTGCCTGGTAGAGGGAATACCAGTGGCACAGACTTCAAGGAGCCAAGGTACAGTTTCTCACAAAGAAGCCAGGTCCTAGAAAGACTTATAACTCAGATAGCAATACTGAGAGGAAAGAAAGCTGGCAGAGGTTTTGGAAACCACTACAAAGAAGCATAGGAACAAGACATACCACTTGTTTGCAAAACCCAGAACTGCCAGGCTGGAAACTAGGGAAGAGAACTTCTGAACTGCAAACTATTTCAGCCAGGGAAAGCTCAGGTGTAGAAGAAAGCACGGCTGAACTGGAACCCATGCAGATTGAGCTTGGGGAACCAGAGCCGTTGATGCATGAAGAACAAATGGACTGTTCGATGCGTATTGCGGAAAGCCTAGAGTCTCTCCCAGAGCTGTAATTACCAGAACATGCTTTAACAATATCTTTTGTCTGTTTTGAGCTAAAGAAGAGCTTGTTTAGTAGTTTTACTACAGTGTTGAAAACCCTGTGTATTTTTACAAGGAACTGTGAAGCTCTCATAACAGTTTTCTTGCTCTGTAATTACTTTGACATAAACCTGAAAATAAGGTAAATTCTACTTTTGGTTTCTTAGCGAACCTTAGTGCTAAAGGAGAATAAAAAGCCTTTTGTTTGACCCTACACAAGGCGTACACAACTCATTTCTTTAAGAAGGACTACAAGGACCATGATCCCTCTGGTCCAAAAAGGTTTCCTACTTCTACAAAATAATTAAAATGTCCACCTTGTCCCTTCAACAAGCTACCAGCAGGGGGCGTGGTGACATAATGGCATAGTTTTTGGATTTTTGCTAAGAACCACAGAAGAGTCTACCCACTAAGAAAGAAGACTGCCAAGGTTCAAAGGAAAACACGGAGTGCAAGACGGAAGTGTTGCGGTCAGCATTGGTGCAGTGCTACAGGACGGAGCGACACATCTTTTGCTCAAAGCCTGACTCAACACCTGAAGCAGGTAAAATGTAAATAAGCATAACATGTGCCAGATTCGGGTGTGAGGTTCTAGAAAAAAAAAAAAAAAAGGAAAAGAAAGGGGGACTGACTTGTTGCCAGTGCCACACTTGGTTTTTCTCTTTCTATTTCCCTAGGAAGGCATTCATCATGGACCCAAAGGAGATCCTCTCATGGATGGCCATACAATTCGATAAGCAAAGGGAAATGGCGTACCAAGCGTAGCAGCAGGCAGTAATGGCCATGCAAGAACAGCAAAAGCCTGTACTTCAAATGATGGAGGCTTGACTAGCCCAACAGAAGACATCACAGGAAACAGCTTCTGCGTCTCAAGGACAGAATGCTGGACTCAGTAGCAGCATGGTAGGACAATGGTCTTATGAGACATTGGCTTTTGGATAATTGTCAGCTACAGATGACAGACGATTTTTTAGATTCTTTTGATAGAATAGCTCATTCAGTAGGCTGGCCAAAAGAACAGTGGGCCATACGTCTGGCAACCACGCTCACAGGCGAAGCGTTGTCAGCCTATAGAGCTATGCCCACAGCCCTAGCAAACGATTACACAGAGGTGACAAAGGCCATAAGGGATCGCCTTGGCCTAACCCCTCTGGTGTATAATCGCATGCTACGAGCTACCCAGCTTAAACCCGGTGAAACAGCAAAAGCTTTGGGACATAGGCTTAAATGTTTAGCGTTAAAATGGTTAAGGCCTGAGGGAAGAACCATTGACTCTATAATAGATGCTATCGTGTTAGAGCAATTCATGTCTGTTGTACCCAAGGACGTGCAGAGTTTCCTTATACTGCAGAACTGCCGCACCACCGAGGAAGCAATTATATTAACAGAACGATATGTTGAGGCAGAATTGGCTACCCAAAAGAGTGGTGAAACTTCAAAGACGGCAGCTGAGGCAATGGTGCAGTCATCAGGAAATCTCTCACGGTATAAAGCAAGGGGTTTGAGAAATGCTATGCCTATATCAGAAAATCACTCTAAGAGATGTTTTCTATGTGGAAAAATAGGGCACATACAGAGTGAGTGTAAAGCACAGTTACTTACCTGTAACAGGTGATCTCTGGGAACAGCAGGAATAAGTCTTCACATATGGGTACGTCGGTACCGATGGAGTCTGCGCGGAAATGCTTCCCAGCGTCCAATCAAAGAGCTTTTGGAAGCATCCCACCACGCCTGTGTGCTGCCTTCCCGCCTTTCCCAACTGCCTCTCCTCAGTTGAGTTTTAAAGCTGAGACAAAGAGAGAGAGAGAGGAAAGGAAAGATAATAGAGATACAACTCCTGGGGATGTGGGTGGGTTGTGAAGACTTATTCCTGCTGTTCCCAGAGATCACCTGTTACAGGTAAGTAACTGTGCTATCTCCAGGAACAAGCAGGAATGAGTCTTCACATATGGGGGACTCCCAAGCTGAGATGCCTGCAGTCCCAGCATGACATAGGTTGGAACATGCTATCCCCCACAACACCAGGCATCCTGAGGATGGAGGGTAGGAGTTGAAGAAAGAAAGATGCTGTGGAACAGCTAACCCAGCATAGAGGCAGGGAGTCCATGTGTGGATGAGAATTGTCAGCAATGATATTGCAAAGAATATTGCAATATGGACCTCCCCTGACAGGATTTCATAGAAATATAAAGGTTCATGGGATCTACTGGGAAATCCAGTAGAGGAACCTCAAGAAGACCTCACCGTAAGTGGAGGTAATAAACCTGTAGGGAAGAACAGTGGAGGTCAGAATCCTGAAAGGTAACAGGTAACCCCAGTAGGAAAAACTGGGGTAGTACAAAAACGGTGGGCCTTCATCAGAAGGCTTTATGACAAAAACCGAACTCTTTTGGCAGCAGAGTGGCTCACTCTTAGAAACAAAAGAGAAAGGCTAACCGATTTGGACAAAACAGGCACAGTCCTTGTGGGGAGAAAAGATATGGGAACCCCTTGTATCCCAAAAGAAAGGACAAACGCTGGAGGAGTTAGAGCCTGTGATTAGCTGAAGATCCGCAAGGTCTCTCCTAACTGGAGTCAGCTAGGAGAGATATTGGGACATGGAGAACTTCAGAGGTATTTAAACCGTAAGGTTATGGTGAAAGTTGTTAACTACCACCGAAGTGGTTGTGGAACCCCAAAAACATGCTGGATAGCATAAGAATGGGTAATCCCATCTGTCAGAATCATATAGCTATATGAGCCTGGACAGTCAGGTAGATAAATGCAGAATACATATCTACTGATAGTAAACAATCTCGAAAGATACATATATATATATGGATATAGATAGAAATATATATATATATCATATATAGGGTTGCCAACTGGCCGGTTTTCAGCCGGCCTGGCCGGTTTTTCCACGGCCAGGCCGGCTGCCGGCGCAGAGGCAAAACCAGCCCTTTAAAAGCCGTTTTGTTTGCTCTGGCCGCAAGATCGGGAGCAGCCAGAGCAAAAAAAAACGGCTTTTCTCCGCTTCAGAGGGAGCCGGGGAAGCCCGCGCGAGGCCCCGGCTCCCTCTGAACAGCCACCAGCGTGAAGAGCCTTTACCTTCACGCTGGTGGCTGTTCCTGTGAAGCCGCGAATGCTGGGAAAGGTTAAAGGTTGCCCTTTAACCTTTCCCAGCATTCGCGGCTTCACAGGAACAGCCGCCAGCGTGAAGGAAAAGGCTCTTCATGCTGGTGGCTGTACAGAGGGAGCCGGGGCCTGGCGCGGGCTTCCCCGGCTCCCTCTGAAGCCTCAGACAGCCGCGATGCTGGTCGGGGGGGGCAAGGACTGCATTGGCTGTGATGGGGGGACCTGGACTGGAAAAGGGCTAAGGGGGGGAGGACTTGGACTGGATAAGGGCTAAGGGGGGGGGGGGACTTGGACTGGATAAGGGCTAAGGGGGGGGCTTGGATTGGAAAGGGCTAAGGGGGGGACTTGGACTGGAAAAGGGCTAAGGGGGGGGGACTTGGACTGGAAAAGGGCTAAGGGGGGGGGGACTTGGACTGGAAAAGGGCTAAAGGGGGGGGGGACCTGGACTGGAAAAGGGCTAAGGGGGGGGGACCTGGACTGGATAAGGGCTAAGGGGGGGGGGACTTGGACTGGAAAAGGGCTAAGGGGGGGGACTTGGACTGGAAAAGGGCTAATGGGGGGGGGGACTTGGACTGGAAAAGGGCTAAGGGGGGGGGACTTGGACTGGAAAAGGGATAAGGGGGGGCGGACCTGGACTGGAAAAGGGCTAAGGGGGGGGGGGACTTGGACTGGAAAAGGGCTAGGGGGGACTTGGACTGGAAAAGGGCTAAGGGGGGGGACTTGGACTGGAAAAGGGCTAAGGGGGGGGACTTGGACTGGATAAGGGCTAAGGGGGGGGACCTGGACTGGAAAAGGGCTAAGGGGGGGGGACTTGGACTGGAAAAGGGCTAAGGGGGGGGACTTGGACTGGAAATTGGCTAATTGGGGGGACTTGGACTGGAAAAGGGCTACGGGGGAGGGACTTGGACTGGATAAGGGCTAAGGGGGGGGGACTTGGACTGGAAAAGGGCTAAGGGGGGGGACTTGGACTGGAAAAGGGCTAAGGGGGGGACTTGGACTGGAAAAAGGCTAAGGGGGGGGACTTGGACTGGAAAAGGGCTAAGGGGGGGGGGGCGGTGGACAGGAAAAGGGCTAAAGGGGGGGGGACCTGGACTGGAAAAGGGCTAAGGGGGGGGGACTTGGACTGGAAAAGGGCTAGGGGGGGGACTTGGACTGGAAAAGGGCTAAGGGGGGGACTTGGACTGGAAAAGGGCTAAGGGGGGGGACTCGGACTGCAAATGGGCTGTGATGGTGGGGGGGGGGCTAGGACTGGAAATAGGCTGTGATGGGGGACTTGGACTGGAAATGGGCTGTGATTGGGGGGGGGGAGCTAGGACTGGAAATGGCCTGTGATGTGAGGGCTAGCACTGGAAATGGGCTGATGAAGAGCTGGAATAGGACTGGAAATGGGCTGATGTGGGGCATGGGAGAATGGGACTAGAAGGGAGTGGATGCTGGGTGGGCCTAGAACTATAAGGGAATTGATTTGGGGGGAGGACTAGAATGGATGGGGAATGAGAATGGAGAGGGGAAAAAATATTTTGTGTGGAAGAAAAGTCTATGATGGGCCGGTATTGGGAGAGTAAGAGGGGCTTGAGAATGGAAGGGTGAAATTTAAACGGATGATAAAGGAATAAGGAAAGAATTGGGGGAAAGAGCAAAAGAGAAACAATCAGTATGTTAAAGCAGAAATAGAGAGAGAATGGAAAACATCTAAAAGAGAAGAAAGGACAAATGGATAGCTCGCAGAAGACACGAAGAAACCAGAAGAAAGTGACTGGAGCAATTGCAACTGAAAAATAAAACGCCCAAACAGAAGGTAGAAAAATACTTTTTATTTTGAATTTATTAACTGGAATATGTCTGGTCTGGGAAGTGTGTATTGCTAACATCTTTGTGTTTTTCTTTAGTGCAAGAGGAAATTACTTTATAGTTTTATTTCTCCAGTGTTGTACATTTCATGTTTGGATTTTGGGGTTCCCAGTTTAATTATTATCTGACCACGGATGTTAGCCTACACGTATCCTGGTTAATTTTGGTGGGTGGGGCTGGGGGGGGGGCTGGGGTGGGACTAGGGGCGGAGAATGGGTGGAGCATGGCAAGCCACAGGTGTCAGGTTTTTCTCGGTGAAAAAGTTGGCAACCCTAATCATATAGATATATAAGAATATATCTATAGTGAGATATGAAGGGCATAAAATACACACAAATGATAGACAGACATCTGTAAGATGTATGCTATAGGTATGAATATATATATATATATATATATATATATATATATATATATATATATATATATATATATATATATAGGCCTCTATAAGGGGGTCTGCAATGAAGCAGACAGAGATATGCCCACAAAAATGGCATTCACATAGGAAAATGTGGAGAGGAAAGATTCATCCAACAAGAAGGTGGAACCTACTTGAGAAGATATATAAAGAATCAATTCCCACTGGTTATGAGCTACAGGGATGGTAGGTAGTGGAGTAACCAGGATGGTTACGTGAAAAGCAGAGGATGATATCAGTCTGCAGCCAGCAAGTCCCGAGAATTCTAGAACTCTAGCATGGTAAGTGAACAGAAGACGCATAAAAATGAGATACCATGCTGACCTGCTTAAGGGCAAAAAGGTATCATGCGTTCTTACCATGAGGACGAGCTGGAAGGAGAAAACATATTCCCAATTGGAAATACTATGGACCAAGCAGGGAATTAGCAACTCCGTAAGTTTGCACGTAAGAGGAGGCCTATGTCCTTTATATTAAAAAGGAGAACTTTTCTAGACATGGGAGACATGACTGAAAAAGCCTTTTTCAACCATCTAGTATAGCTGTTGTTGGAGAAAAAGCCCCCCATGCTCTCTAGCAAGGGCCCATAGTGGAGAGCTTCTCTGTAGAATTGCAGAGAGCATGATGCAGGAGAATGAGGAGATAGAACTGGCTGCAGGAGAGCCAGTACCTATGTCAACTATGCTGCCAATTTCAGGGGAATGGAGATGGCAGAAAGAGAAGACAATCCAACAAGCTTGTAGTGAAAAAATTTCCAAGACAGATGACAGCACTGACTTGGAGCCACTACTAAGACCAGACAGAATGTTAGTGGAGGACAAATCTGGTTGCTGATGGACAAGAACCAGTGGTCCAAACATTAAGGCTCCTGCATTGACAGCTGCTTGCCAGACAGCAGAAAGAATGGTACTGTTTAAAAACAGAAAGAACAGACAGAACAAGAGTAGAAAACTCTGGACATGTCTGATGAACTGCTGCAAGGCAAGATTGAAGAAGGAGGAGTCAACTCAGAGAAGAGAACTCCGCACTGGAAAAGTAGTAAAACTAGAGAGGCTGAAGAAAAAACTCTCCAGTGAAGGAATACTGCTCTTACAGAGGAAAAACCTTGGTAAGAGGGAAAAGAATGGAGCTGAAGAAGACTTACAAAAAAGTAAGTCTATAGAAAGGAAGAAGACATGCTGGCACAGAAAACTATCGTTTGATAGTGGTTAGACCTCTTTCCTTAGCAGGAAGAAGAGGAGAACCCTGTGATCAAGAAGCATGAACATCCTGACAGCTCAGAGAACATAGAAAGAATGGATGTCTTTGGGAAGATCCATATTTAGGATTTAGAATGACAGCAGTGGAGTGCATCTATTAAAAAGAAGTAACTGTAGATTCTAACCCCAAGGGTCACAAGCATCAAATGATGATTGATCAGAAACCCTGCGGTTGCTGGGTTTGCTGAGCCTGGTGAGAGGTTGGATTCTTCAGACCAGGATGATGTTTTCCCTGTTTGGAAACCTCTGTATGATGGGCAAGTGATGAATAAAACCTTCTTCTCCTGTGGGAAGAAAGTTTGGTAGGACATTTCCTACCTACTGGGACAGAGGAAGGGGTAAAACAACCCTTAGGAACAGGTAAATCAGTGGACAACTGAGTAACCTGACGTAAAGACTCCTTGTTGAAGAGATTTTCTCCAGTGCAAGGAGTATGTCCCAGCCTTTGTTGTGCCCATTTGTCCAAGTCTGAAGCTTGGAGCCAGGCTTTACGTCGTGCCCCTATAGCTATAGCAGAAGTCCTGCTAACAGACTCAAAAGAGTCTAGGAAAGCACGAGAAAGAAACCAAGAGATATTCTGAATATGCTTAAGCAATGAGGAATAGTCTGTAGTCTTGGAATCTGGAAGGAAAGGAGTCAAAAGATGTAATTGCTTTGTGACCTCCTCCAGAGATAGACTCATATAAAAAATATATGAGAGAATTCTTGCAGAAAGCATAGATGTCTGGAAGGTTTGACGTCCAAAGGCATCTAGTGTCTTAGATTCACGACCTGGCGGATAAGAAGAGTGCTTTTTCTTACTCTTTACTCGCCTCATTGCTGATTCCACTACTATGGAATGATGAGGAAGTTGAGTCTTTTGAAACCCTGCAGAGGGGGGCACTTGATATAAGAAATCAATTGCCCTGGGAGGTGGGGGTACCCTTAAAGGAGTTTCCCACATTTCCAGAAGGAGATCCTGCAAGGAATGATGCAAAGGAAGCATTATGCTCTCCTTTGCTTTGGTAGAAAGAGAGCCTTGTGCAGGATCATGTCCTGGGATAGGAATGGCAAGAGATCTTGCTATATCCAGGAGGAAACTCTGAAAAGAGGGATCCCCAACAGGAATCTCCCTTGGACAGGTTAGATCTGAAGAACTAGCCTGAGCACCGACAGAGGCATCCACATACATAGGAATAGAAGACCCTGCACAGTGCAGTGTGGAATGCTTAAGGGATGGTCGCCGGTACTGGCTGTCAGGGGCAGCGACCGTCATTACCACATTGTCCATGCCAGATATTGACTCCAAGCTTGGTATAGAAGGGAGCGATCCTGTTGAAAAGAGCATGGCAGGAGTTGGCCACGATGCTACTGTGGATACCGGTAGCAATGGCAATACTGGTACCGATGTCAGAGTCGAACTCAACAGAGACATCGGAGCAGTCATCGTTGACAGTTTAATTGGTACCGAGGTAACCGAAAATCTCCGGTTGCTATCCTCGGTACCTAGCCACCGGTATCGATCGGTGTCGGTACCAAAACGTATTGGAACCCAATCTTCCAGACTAGAGATCGATTCCAAACTCGGCATCGAGGACAGAGAGCCTGATAAGCAAAGTCTGGAAGGCACCAATCGTGAAAGTAATGAGGACATCGGTAGCAATTTCGGTACCGTGTCTGATACCGGTGAAGGAAGGCCAACCAGTGGCAACTCAATCGGCCTCGGGGGAACCAAGAGTTGTGTATCCGAATCATCGGAACCGAGCCTTCGGTACCGCTGAGAGCCGGTACCAAGGCAAGTCGGTACGCAGTCCTCTAGACTGGAGATCGATTCCAGACTCGGCCTCGAAGTAAGCGAGGCACATCTGGAGGGTACCGACGTCGGTGGTAGTATCGGTGCTGGTACCGATAATGGAAAGTCAGTCTGGAAGGTATCCACCGGTCCCGAAGGTACCGAGGACGCCAGATGACGATCCCTGGTGAGGAGTGTTTCATCCAACACCAGTGCCGATGCCGGGGTATCGGTACCGCTCGAAGCAGATGCCACCACCGGACACGGCTGAGGTATGTTCTGTGAGGGGTGAACCTCAGGAACAACCTGAAACCCCTCATATGCTTTGGAGACCGAAGACTCCCGCCGGGGTTTTGAAGCCAGAGGGCCCTCGAGGGCAAGGCCGGAGCCGTCTACATGCTGTGCATGAGACCTACCACTTGAGGGCTGGCTAGTCTTAACAGACTGTTTTTGGGTTACCTGATCCTGTGTGGAAGAAGAAGGGGACGGTGTCCCGAAGTTGGAGGGCAACTGTGTATCGAGGGAACCTCGATGTTGAAGACCTCTTCTGACCAAACTGTTATCAGGACCCAAGCAGGTTAGACACCGACTTTGAGGGTCTAAAAATAAAGTTGTAACGCCACAGTCTGAACATTTCTTGGAGAAAGTGTCTGGCGGTTCCATGAAGGAAAAAGAAGAGGCCTAAAAGGCCTAAGAGACCGAGGGACACTATGAAGAAAAAATATCCCGTGGAAAAGGAAACGTTTTCAAGAAAAGAAAAGAAAACACCAGCGGTACCGGTGGCGTCGGGGAGACAGCCGCGACCACAAGAAAAATAAAAAATAAAAACAAGAATTTTCTGCGGTGACAGGAGGACGTCCTGCCGGCTCCGCGGAAAAACGAAAACTGAGGAGAGGCAGTTGGGAAAGGCGGGAAGGCAGCACACAGGCGTGGTGGGATGCTTCCAAAAGCTCTTTGATTGGACGCTGGGAAGCGTTCCCGCGCAGACTCCGTCGGTACCGACGTACCCATATGTGAAGACTCATTCCTGCTTGTTCCTAGAGATATCACGTACCGCACTGATGAGCGAAAATACAAAAATGTTACATGAAGGATTTTTGTTGGAGGTAACAGTGCAGGGCATAACTGTGAACGCTCTTCTTGACTCTGGTGCAGATCAGAGCATGATATCCAGGAAGCTCTGGCGCATGATTGTAGAGCGGGCTGAGTCTGCAGCGAGCCGAGCAGAGGGGAAAATGAAGATTAAATGTATTCACGGTGCATCTTCATTCTATCCTGTGTACAACCTAGTAGTAAGAAGTTTAGGGATAGAGAAAGACATGCTAGTTGCAGTAGTCCCAAAATTACCTCAGGATTTGGTGCTAGGCAGAGACTGGCCCCAATTTAGGAAGGGGTTGAAAAGAGGCCTATCTCCCTGCGAGGCCGTCTCTAAAAAAAACCCAATCCAAAATACCGGTGGTTCCCAGTCCCCTCTTAGGAAAAGCTCCAAAGTCTGAGAGGCACGTAAAAGAAGAGCCCGTGAATAAACCAAAATTTGTATTGAAATTCTGCAAAACCTCTAAGAGAGCTCAGAGTCCCCGGCGAGCTTCGGCTCAGGCCGCCGGATATGATTTGCATAGTTCGGTAAACCAAGTCATTCCCAAACGGGGAAGAGCCTTAATAGACATGGGTATCCAGATAGAATTACCCCAAGGATGCTACGGTCGCATTGCGCCACAGTCTGGCTTAGCCTTGAAACATTTTATAGCTGTGGGCGCCGGGGTAGTAGACCCGGATTACAGAGGGGCCCTTAAGGTCCTGCTCTTTAATTTTGCAGGAGAAGACTTTGAGGTCAGCGCAGCTCATCTGCAAGAGAGTGGGTTTTCCAAGTTTAGAGGAAGTAACCATGCTAACCCCTACAAGCCGAGGAACTGGAGGGTTCAGCTCCACCGGTCGAACAGATGCGGAAGGGTTAGCCGCTACGTGCGTGGAACAAGTGGACGAAGATCTGGGCCCACTCCTAGATGACTGCAGAACCAAGCCTGAACCGTGGGTCAGTGAGGAACTTTCCATGACACAGAGGCAAGAGTTGGCCAGTGTTAGAAAGATTTAAGGATGTACTGACTCCTATTCCTGGCGAAACAGACTTAGTCGCCTACGAAATAATTACGCCCCCCGGAAAAGTAATAAGACAGAAGCCCTATCGCTTACCGGAGGCCAAGAGGCAGGAAGTGGTCGCCCAGGTGTATGAAATGCTAAGGATGGGCATTATCAAAGAATCATGAAGTCCCTGGTGCAGCCCCATTGTCCTGGTACCCAAACCAGATGGTACAATGAGGTTTTGTATTGACTTTCGCCAGGTCAATGCAGTGTCTACCTTTGATGCATATCCAATGCCACGCATTGAAGAATTTCTGGATAGATTGGGACAGGCAAAATTCCTCACCACCCTTGATATGACCAAAGGGTATTGGCAGATACCCCTGACGAAAGAGGCACGCCCGAAAACAGCTTTCAGCACTCCACTGGGCCTATTTCAGTTCAGAAGAATGCCCTTTGGGTTGCACGGGGCAGCGGTGACCTGCCAGCGCTTAATGGATTTAGTTTTACGTCCCCATCAAGACTATGCCACAGCATATATGGACGACATAGTCATCCACAGCTCTACCTGGGACCAGCATTCGCTCCGGGTGAATGCAGTGCTACAAGCAATGAGACGAGCGGGCCTGACATTAAACCCAGAAAAATGCATGTTTGCGGGGCGCGAAGTCAAATACTTAGGACACCTAGTAGGACAGGGTACGGTCCGACCCCTGTTAAACAAGGTAGAAAGTGTTAGGGATTTTCCAATGCCACAAAATAAAAAGCAACTAAGGAGTTTCCTAGGCCTTATAGGCTATTATAGATGTTTTATCCCTCATTTTGCAGAGGAAAGTGCGGTATTTACCGACATGTTGAGGAAAAATGCCCCAAACCAGATACGGTGGTCCTTAGATGCCGAGGAGGCTTTCAAAACATTGAAAGGGAAGCTGTGTAAAGCACCTGTATTGCGGGGGGTGGACTTCTGCCAACAATTCATCGTTCAAACCGATGCTTCTGAAACTGGCTTAGGAGCTGTCCTCTCGCAGATGCATGAAGGTGCAGAACATCCAGTCATGTTCTTGAGCCGAAAATTATCCCAGGCAGAACAGAGATACTCCACAATCGAGAGAGAATGTTTAGCAATTAAATGAGCAGTCAAAGCCCTGAAATTTTATCTGACCGGAAGAAAATTTGTTCTCATCACTGACCATGCCCCGTTAAAATGGCTAAACCAAATAAAGAATAACAACAGTCGCCTAACCCGATGGTATATGGCGTTACAACCCTATGAGTACAAGATCGAGCATAGAGCGGGAAAGCTGCACTACAATGCAGACGCCATGTCACGGATTACGTGCTGTGCAAATGATAAAAAGCCAGCCCGTAATATCTTAAGGGGGGGGGGGATATGTGATAGAGCTGAAGCTAATGAAGCTATGAACTTAGAAAAAAACGCTGTTTTTCATAAAGCAACTAACTTGCAGAGGGTGCAATTACCTAGCAGGACAGCTAGAGGGGGCAGGCACGAGCCTGCAGATGCTGAGCTGACACACCCAGGTACTGATGAAGCAGAAGCTAATCAGGTGCACCTGAGGAGAGGGTCAGAAAACTAAAGGGAAAAATGGCTTTATAAGCAGAGCTCTGCAGGAAGGAAAGAGAGAGAGCCTCGGCAAGAGAGAGAGCCACGGCTAGAGGGAGAGCCACAGCAGCAGAGAGAGCTCTGGCTAGAGAGAGAGCCACGGCTGCAGAGAGCGCTCCGGCTAGAGAGAGAGCCATGCCTAGAGAAAGGCCTATGCATAGAGAGAAGCTCTGAGAAAGGATCTGGTAAAGAACCCAAGGATACTGGGAAGAAAGGACCTGATAGTGGAACCTCCTTTACTGCAAGGCAGAGGAGCTTGGAATCCTTACGTGGCAGAGCTAAGCTCCAGGGAAGACAGGCCCAGCCCAGAGAACTCCAAGAAAACGTCTTCAGAGAAGACGGTATCAGAAGGAGAGTGCCTGGTAGAGGGAATACCAGTGGCACAGACTTCAAGGAGCCAAGGTACAGTGATACTTTATTTCTCTCAAAGAAGCCAGGTCCTAGAAAGACTTATAACTCAGATAGCAATACTGAGAGGAAAGAAAGCTGGCAGAAGTTTTGGAAACCACTACAAAGAAGCATAGGAACAAGACATACCACTTGATTGCAAAACCCAGAACTGCCAGGCTGGAAACTAGGGAAGAGAACTTCTGAACTGCAAACTATTTCAGCCAGGGAAAGCTCAGGTGTAGAAGAAAGCACGGCTGAGCTGGAACCCATGCAGATTGAGCTTGGGGAACCAGAGCCGTTGATGCATGAAGAATAAATGGACTGTTCGATGTGTATTACGGAAAGCCTAGAGTCTCTCCCAGAGCTGTAATTACCAGAACATGCTTTAACAATATCTTTTGTCTGTGTTGAGCTAAAGAAGAGCTTGTTTAGTTGTTTTACTACAGTGTTGAAAACCCTGTGTATTTTTACAAGGAACTGTGAAGCTCTCATAACAGTTTTCTTGCTCTGTAATTACTTTGACATAAACCTGAAAATAAGGTAAATTCTACTTTTGGTTTCTTAGCGAACCTTAGTGCTAAAGGGGAATAAAAAGCCTTTTGTTTGACCCTACACAAGGCATACACAACTCATTTCTTTAAGAAGGACTACAAGGACCATGATCCCTCTGGTCCAAAAAGGTTTCCTACTTCTACAAAATAATTAAAATGTCCACCTTGTCCCTTCAACAAGCTACCAGCAGGGGGCGTGGAGACAATATGCATGAGATATATATGCATTAGAGATATCCTGCCAACCTGACTGGTTTGTGGCCCTCTAGGGCTGGATTCGGAGACTTCTGCCTTACACCTCTGTCATTTAAGATTGTGAGTGGGCAAGGTGCAGATCACCAAGACATCAAAAAGGTTAGATAGAATTTGTCACATGCCTCTTTGCTCTGTGAATTTTATATTGGTTCTTAATGAGTTTAACCAGGTCAAAAAATCCTGAAGGGATGGCAGATCAGATATCCAGATAAAAAATACGTCATCCAAAAATCTCTTCCACAGAAGAACATTAGTAAAAAGTGGAGACAGCCTAATTTGTTTATCCTCCATTTCTGCCACGATAGCAACGCTGTATATGGCAGAAATGGAGGATAAACAAATTAGGCTGCCTCCACTTTTTACTAATGTTCTTCTGTTGAAGAGATTTTTGGATGACGTATTTTTTATCTGGACATCTGATCTGCCATCCCTTCAGGATTTTATGACCTGGTTAAACTCATTAAGAACCAATATAAAATTCACAGAGCATATCGATCCTCATAAGATCAAATTTTTAGATATGGAGGTATATGTAGAGGGGGGGCAATTAGTGACTACTTTGTTCCGCAAGCCGGTTCAACGTAACAGTTTGTTACATTATCAGAGTTTTCATCCGGGCCCCCTTCGTAGGGGTCTGCCATTTGGCCAATTTCCTAGGTTATGTAGGCTTTGTTATTCATTACATGAATTTAAACGACATGCTATGGATCTTAAACAATGATTTTTATGCAGGGGCTACCCCCTTTCAGTAGTACAAACAGCTTATCGCAGAGCCTATTATGTTCATAGAGAATGGCTGTTGGACCCTGCCACCCACCCACTCCCTGGACCTTGAGGGTTAAGGTTGTAGTTGTGTTACTGCTCAAGTAGTAAGGCAAGGCAAAGAATATTTCTTTTGTGAGGGTTTATTTCCCGCTTTCGCAGTTCAAATGCAGCAGACGTAAAGGAAACAATGTAGCATAAAACAAGGCTGAGAAACTTAACTAAACAAGGCTTTTTACTGCTTGGCTAAATGTCCATTCTGGATCACATTCATTGTCATGTGACCTCCTTTCATTAACGTAACAGAAAACTCTGGTAACAGCAATGCTCCTGAATTGCACACAATATGCTTTCACTTATTCTCTTCAGATAAGCTTCTTTAGCATAGCAATCAGTGAGGTAACTTTGCTGTATTCTTTCATAAAACAGTAGCAAGCATATCATTTAAATGTCCTTTTGAATCACACAAGTAGAGCAGTCCATCGGGACTTCCTGCTCTGTAGACGGCAGAGAAATTAAAGGCATTTCTTCCTCACAGCTGCTCATAGGCTTTGCTACGTTATTGGGAGAAACTGCTCTGCTCTTAAGGAACTCCCTGAATTCAGTGAGAAGTAATTCAGCCTGTGTATTTTCTGAACTAGACTGAGGATATCCTCCTTCAGGTAAATGCTTGTTTACAGTTCTTATCTCTTGGCAATTATCAGTGCTTCTACTCGGACAAGAGTTCAGCGTGTAAGCATTTCCCTTCCCCCACCTATCTCCAAATGAAAGTGCAGGGTAAAACGCTTCAGCTGTGCTTGGAGAGTCTTTCAGAGTTTTAAAAGGAAAACAGTTAGGCTTCTCTTGGGTTAACCAACTACTACCAAACTTTCTGCCTTTGTCCTGTCTTTCACAATTAAAGTTCACTCTTTCTGGCTTCCCACTGTTAAGCTTGCTAGCTGTTCTAAACCCACCAGATACCTTGTGCTGGGGCTTCTTCCAGGGTATTTCTTTCTCCCACTGCCTCCTGTTCCAAGGTTCTGCTTGGTCCTTTAAACTCCTGAGCTGCAGCCTTGGGTATCTCAGTGCCTTTGAATTCTTCTGCTTACCGAAGTCTTTCTTTGCCTCTGAGTCTCCCAGGTCCTGTCTGCTCCTTCGGGGATCACAGCTGCTTAGTGGTTCTCTCTCCCATGGTTCCTGTTCCTGGTCATCTGACCTGTCGTCGTCCAGGTGCTTGTGCCCTTCTCGCTGTTGTTCTAACTGTTTCTGTTTCTGGGTTCTTAACAAGCTGCTTGAGTACTGCACTGCCCGCCTCCTGCTTGGTCGTGCCCAAGCAGAGACTTGGCTCCTCACCTGCCTTGAGGTGAGGTTTGGTTCCTGATTAGCTCTGTGTTTCCTTATCTCAGAAGAGAAAATCCTGCATTCCGCTGCAGTACTGGTTCTCTCCACCGGATCACTATCAGTTTCCATTGCTTCATAAGAGTCTCCTACATCACAACCCGCAATATTCATCATGTTTCCTGATCTTCTGATGCTATAGGTGGAGTTTTACCTTTCATGGAACGGAGTTCAGAGATTGTACGGATTCTCCATTCCCACTGGCCAATGTTACGACTGTATGATTGCTTTGATAAGTCTTTACGTATTGCTTTTTCAAGGGGCTCAAATTTAAGTAATAGGTTGGTGAAAACGACTTCAATGATAGATAGACCTATACCATCACTTGCAGGGGGCAGTCATGATCCTTGCCTGAATTGTGCTTATTGTTCTATGACAATGTCTGGACCAGTTTGGCAACATCCAGGGACACTTCGTAATTATAAATGTTGGTGGAATACTACTTGTTTGTCCTCTTATGTAGTTTATCTGTTGCAGTGCCCTTGTGGCTTTTATATGTGGGCAGGACTTCACGCCCGATAAAGAAAAGATTGGCTGAGCATGCCTCTAGGATACGTCAACAATTACAAACAGCGCTGGTAGCTGCTCATTGCATAGTCTACCAGCATTCCTTTTATGAGTTTCGTTGGATAATCATAGATTACGTCCCCATGGATCCTCGGGGAGGTGATCGAATCATGAAGCTTCAATGGCGTGAGCAACGATGGATTTATCAATTGAACACAATGTCTCCTAATGGATTAAATCGTGAAATCAATTGGCCCAGTTTACTATGATGCATCAGGATCACATGATGGTCTTAAATCTGTCTGTAGCCAATCATATTAGGGATTCCCCTGATGGTGGGGTAGCCCCTATTTTTATTGGTTGGTTCTCCTTTCAAAAAGGTTCATGTTCAGCCTGTTTTGATAAACGGTTAACCCCAAGCTGCATGATGGCGTTTGAGTCACAGTTGCTTTTGATCTTTACATTGTGGGGAAAACACTTGAAACGGGGATTATTCCCGAAACGTGCACATCGTGTGAAGGATTTGAAATCTCGGCAACGGTGTGGAACTAACAACGATGAATTTGGGATATTTTCAGATAAGTGATGTTTTTTAACACTTATTTTAAAGGTGGGGAACCTTAAAGAATAAAAGCAGCTTGTCATCTGGAGTGGGTTGGATTTTCAATTCTTGCCCTCCCTCGGCATGCTTCGACAAAAACAAATTAAAAAGAAATAAAACGGGAAAAATAATTGGGGAGTTTTATGGTGAATTTTGCAATTTGATGTTATTATTTATTTCACTATACTGAGACTCCACATGCAGAGCAACACCAGAGAAATAAAAGAGATGCCTTTCCCCATACTGGCCATCACCATACTAGTCCTCACATGCTTCTATCTTCTCTCCAACGCCATTCATGACGTCAACACTCTCGATCACAACCCTATACCCAGACTCATTAACACAAATAAAAAACACTACCAGAAGTCACACCAAGATCCAGGATACTCACACCACAAAAGACAGTCACACTTTCTTTATATATCCCTAGAACATACTCCTAACAAAAGAGTCTACATGACGAATGTACGTCAAGACTTTAAATGCACGCTCATTAACGCATGCTCTGCACGCAACAAATGGCCAGTCATCACAGATTTAGTAAACACCCTTAACCTAGACATCCTGTTGATCACTGAAACTTGGTTAACAGACACAGACACTGTCATCTTAAACCAACTCACAACCACTAACTTCTCAGTTTACACATGCAACAGAGCTAACAAGAGAGGTGGCGGGGTCCTCATATTAGCAAAAAATGAGCTCCAATACCGGACAATCCAAGCCAGAAGCATACAACAACTAGACACACTCACCATTGCAAACAAACACAACACCCTCAACCTCATTTATAGGGCTCCAAATGCTTCATCAGATGAGCTATCAAATATAATCGACCTAGTTTATAACCCAGAAAACCCAACCAAACCAAACTAGATTTTGGGAGATTTTAATCTAGCCTCTGCACAACCCACTCTAGCCAACACATTCCTCGAAGCAATGGCCAACTTGAGCTACACACAGATCGTGACAGATCCCACACACAAACATGGGAACACTCTTGACCTAGTCTTCGCTCCACCTATGGCCACAGGCAGTAAGGACCACTTTGATCTCTCCACCACCCCGGTCCCCTGGTCTGATCATAATCTAATAACATTCCTGGTCCCATCACATCAGGAAACGTATAAACAACCAAAAACAAGGACAACAGCAAAGACAGGTTGCTTTAAACCACTTGATAAGGAATTGATGTCCAAACATGCAATCCCAAAGCTCTCTCAGCCATCAGTCAATCTCAACGACATGGTTGCTAACTGGAACGACACTCTGCAGCTGTACGCATGCCAGCCCCCACCTAACAATCAGGCAACACCCAAGAATAATATGACTAAAAGGCGGACAGCCCCATTGTTCTCACTAGAGCTAAGGACGTCCCTACTTCTCCTGAGAAAACTCGAAAGAAAATGGAGGCGCACCTACAACACAGTTGACCAGGCTACTTACCTAGCCCACCTAAAAATTCACCGAGAAGCAATCTGGGTCAAGAGAAAGGAATTTCACACCGAGCTCCTAAATTCAGCCCCAAGCATATGCCAACTACATACAATCCAAAGCCATCCAACCAATTACAGCCACCAGTCCAGGAAAACCACAAACTCCACAGCACGTGAAGCCTTTCATGAAGCTCTCACCCCCAACAGCGAACAACATTGAAGACATTATCGCCAACATCAACACCACCACGGCACCTAACAACCCGTGCCCTGCACACTGGGTCAGAGCAATGCGACCTGAGCTCAGCCCAATCATAGCAGAAATAACAAAGCTGTCATTCTCAACAGGAGGTTTCCCAGCAGCGCTTAAACAGACATCAATCCAGCCTCTATTAAAAAACAACCAACTAGATCCGAAGAAGGAGGGGTCTTACCGGCCAATCTCAAGTATCCCACTACTAGCTAAAATATTTGAGAAAGTGTCCCCGAGACAAATTCAACAACACAGACGCCTCAGCCCCCCTAGACCCCTGCCAACACGGGTTTAGATAAGCCCACGGAGTTGAAACTCTCCTGACCTCACTATGTAACACATTAATCTGTGGGGTAGACAACATCAAAGAAGGCTTTGTGCTGATCTTCCTGGACATTTCCACAGCGCTTGACCAACTCCTCGCCCGTCTCCATGAAAAGGGGATCCAGGGTCTAGCCTGGGATTGGTGCAAATCATACCTTGAAGAACGATGGCAGCAAGTTAGGATTGGCTCTAGCACATCTGAACCTTTCCAACAAAAACAGGGAGTACCCCAAGGCTCCTCCCTCTCGGCGTTGCTCTTCAACATATACATGCAGCCAATCTGTGAAATTACCCGTGCATTCGGCATATCGTGCCTCATCTATGCGGACGATGTGCTGTTATACACACCTATCAACGTCATGCTTCCAGACTACACGACCATCATTGACTGCTTCAATGCGATAACAGACTGGCTCTTCAACAATAACCTGAGAATAAACTTTAAGAAAACAGAGGTTCTAACCATCACGAGAAACAAAAGCTTTAAACCCCCTCCAACCCTAAAAGTCAGAGACGCGGAACTACCAATCAAGTCCACCATACGCTACCTAGGCGTGACACTAGATCAACGGTTAACCTTCAAAAAGCATATAGAAACATAGAAACATGATGACAGAAAAAGACCACAAGGCCCATCTAGTCTGTCCTTCCATAACAACAACTACAACAGTCCACTTTTTACCTTTAGAGATCCTCTGTGTTGGTCCCATGCTTTTTTGAATTCAGTTACTGTCCTCATCTCTACCACCTCCACTGGGAGACTATTCCACGGATCCACTACTCTTTCCGTAAAGAAATATTTCCGCATATCACTCCTGAATCTATCTCCCTTCACCCTCATCCCATGTCCCCTCGTCGCAGAACTTGCTTTCAATTGAAAGAGGCTCTCTCCCTGAACATTTATGCCACGGAGGTATTTAAACATCTCAATCATATCACCTCTATCCCGCCTTTCCTCTAAGGTGTACATATTAAGATCCTTAAGTCTGTCCTCATATGCTTTATAATGAAGACTACTAATCATCTTAGTAGCAACCCTCTGCACCGACTCCATCCTGTTCACATCCTTTTGAAGGTGCGGTCTCCAGAATTGCACACCATACTCCAAATGAGGTCGCACCAAAGACTTATACAGAGGCATTATCACCTCCTTTTTTCTGCTAGCCATTCCTCTCCGTATGCACCCAAGCATCCTTCTAGCTTTTGCCGTCGCCTTTTCTACCTGTTTAGCTACTTTAAGATCATCGGACACAACTACGCCTAGGTCCCGCTCTTCTTTAGTGGACAAAAGTACTTCACCTCCTATGCTGTATTGCTCCCTTGGATTGCTGCAGCCCAAATGCATGACCTTACATTTTTTAACATTAAATCCCAGCTGCCAAATTCTAGACCATTCTTCAAGCTTAGCTAGATCTCTCCTCATGTTATCTACACCTTCCTGGGTGTCTACTTTATTGCAGATTTTGGTATCATCCGCAAAGAGGCAAACCTTACCCGACAGCCCTTCCGCTATATCACTAACAAAGATGTTAAAAAGAATCGGACCAAGGACAGATCCCTGGGGCACACCACTGGTAACATCCTTCTCCTCAGAGTGAGCTCCATTTACTTGTACTCTTTGTCGCCTCCCACCCAACCAATTTCTAACCAAAGCAGTAACTTTAGGGTCCATCCCTAGGGTGCTCAGTTTGTTTATAAGTCGCCTGTGAGGAACAGTGTCAAAGGCTTTACTGAAATCTAAATACCACACATCTAGAGCTCTCCCTCGGTCCAACTCCCTGGTCACCCAGTCAAAGAAATCAATCAGATTTGTCTGACAAGCCCTGCCTCTGGTGAATCCATGCTGCCTCGGATCCTGTAATCCGCTGGACTCCAGAAACCTCACTATTTTCTCTTTCAACAGCGTTTCCATTAATTTACTCACCACTGAAGTTAAACTAACCGGCCTGTAGTTTTCAACCACATCCTTACTTCCGCTTTTGTGTAAAGGCACCACATGAGCCTCTCTCCAGTCCTTTGGCACCACTCCCGACTCCAACGAGGCATTGAAAAGGTCAGTCAGTGGAGTTGCTAGAACGTCCCCAAGTTCCCTCAGTATTCTAGGGTGTATCCCATCCGGTCCCATCGCTTTGTCTACTTTAAGTTGAGCTAGTTTCTCACGAACACAGTCTTCTGAAAATTGTTCAAGATGTCCCTCGCTTCTGTTCTTATTTGTGGGTGTTTTCTGAGGTCCTGCTCCTGGTTCTTCATCTGTGAATACAGAACAAAAATATTTGTTAAGCAATTCCGCACAGTAAAGTCCGCATATAAGCCGCACAGTAAAGTCCATCTATCATAAGATCAAGACTCTTCGACACCTTAGACCCATGCTGGACCCCGACAACTTCCGAACAATATTCCAAGCACTAATCACACCCCACTTTGACTATGCAAACATTATACTCCACGGCCTCCCCAAGAACTCATTGAACCCGCTCCAATTAGCGATGAATGCTGCCGCCCGTGTCCTGTGTGGGATACCTAGGAGCGATCACATATCCCCCATACTAAGAGAGCTACAATGGCTTCCAGTAAGCTGTAAGATAGCTTACAAAGCCTTCCTAATGACGTTTAAAGCCTTAAATGACATATCACCCTCATCAATCTCAGCGCTTCTTACCCACACTCCCAGCAACAGACCTAAGAGTACTGGCTGCCAATACACTAATCAACCCAAAAATAACCACAAAATGGGCACAATCAACCAACAAACGTGCATTTGTGTCCTATGCCTCCAGGGCCTGGAACAATCTTCCTCCCCATATTAGAGCAATCAGAGATCTCATGCAGTTTAGAAAAGCCATCAAACACCACCTGTTCCTCATGCACTATTCACAACACAACTACCCCACCACACCTCCCTCCCCTCTACCCAATATCTCAACTTGAACTACATAATCCACAAGAGGCAAATGACAGGTCATGTAATACAGCCTTTGCTAGATTACACCCAGCTGTCCTACACTCGCTCTGATTAATTGAATAACCCTAAGAACGATGAAGATTAACGTGGTAACATGCAAATTGTACATAGTTTCCCCAGTTCATCCCATGTTGTTTTCCCCTGTTTTATGTAAACTCTGATTGCCTTCGCTGTCATTGAGTCACTTTGTTAACTGTAAACCACACTGATGGAAAAGAGCACGGTATAAAAGAAATGCTAAATAAATAAAATAAATACTGTGGAAAATATAAAGGCAGCACAAAGTCCAATCACTAAATTGAAAATACAATTATTTTTTCTACCTTATTTGACCATTTTATTCTCTGATCATAAGATATACGAGAGAATATAAGATATGCCATTCTGGGTCAGACCAAGATCCATCAAGCGCAGTATCCTGTTTCCAGCAGTGGCCAATCTAGGTCATGAGTACCTAGATGTTTCCCCAGAAGACACAGGTTCCACAATGCTTGTACTGGGACAAGCAGTGGATTTCCTGGGTCCCCTTTAATAATGGTTTATGGGCCTTTCCTCCAGGAACTTGTTCAAACCTTTTCTAAACCCAGCTACACTAACAGCTTTTACTTCATCCTCCGGTAACAAATTCTAGAGTTTGATTATGCATTAAGTGAAAAAATATTTTCTCTTATTAGTCTTACATAGGTTACACTGTAGCTTCATTGCATGTCCCCTAGTCTTTCTACATTTTGATGGTGTAAACAATCTATCTACATTTACCCGTTCCACTCCATTCATTAATCGATATCTTCCCTTAGCCATCTCTTTTCCAGATTGAAGAGCTGGTCCCAATCTGAGGCTTCTGCTTTCCTGTCTTCTCTTAGTTCTCTTTCTACAGTCTCTAGTCCATCTGCCATTTCTTGTCTCTCCTTTTGTTTTCTTCACTTCCTTCCATCTTGGATATCGATTTTTTTTCCCTTTTAGTTTTCTTCCATTTATTTCTCTATTTCCACACAGATTTCACTTCTCTTTAATATCCAGTTCTCAATCCTCCTCTTTTTTATGCCATCTATCTACCCGCTTTTCAACTTTCACTCCAGTCCTTCCATTCCCCAACTCTTCTTCCCTGGTCCATTATTTCCCAGTCTTTATCCCAATGTCTCCTTGTCTAACATCTTTCAGCACCCAACCAGTGTCTCTCTCTCTCTCTCTGGCTCTCTCTTTTCCTCCATCTAGTACCTCTGCTCTCTTTTTTTCCATGTCTGCCTGCCCCCTTCCTATTCTCCTGCAATCGCCGGTCCAGTATTAGATTTCTGTAAAAAGATTTATAGTCTATTGTTCAGTCTTTTATACAGCTCACTATTTTGTACATGCTTCCTTGCTGCATATAGATTTATTATTAAAAATATATATTTAAATCAATTTTGTTGGTGTATTGCTCTCCTTCAGTAAGCGTAGTTACTCACCTGTAGCAGATGTTCTCCATGAACAACAGGAATAAGTCCTCATGTATGGGTAATGTCACCAAGGCAGTTCCGCATGGAACACTCCCCAGCTTCCAAAGGAAGCTTTTGGGAGGTACACCGCGCATGCGCACCTACCTTACCACACACCATGGCCTAATACTCTCCAGTACAATAACATAGCAGAAAACAAAAAAAGGCAACTCACCCAGGAGGTGGGAGGGTTTTGAGGACTTATTCCTGATGTTCACAGAGAACACCAGCTATAGGTGAGTAACTACGCTTTCTCTATGAACAAGCAGGAAATAAAGTTATAACATATGGGACTCCCAAGCTACAGGCTACCAGAATCTGAGGAGATAAGCAGCCCAACCAGGCAATGAGAACTAAAGAAGTCAGGAAGACCAGAGAGGTAGCCCCACTGGGGGGCTCATCTGATTCAATTTCCTCAGCAGACATTGACCTGAGGGGAATGTTGAGACGGTAGCCTGGACGGACAAAAGGGCCGGTGGATAGGAGCTGACTCTAAGACCCAAAGATATGCAGGAGCAGGGCCTGGCCAAAATTTCTGTCCCGTCAGGAATCCCCATCCAGACAGTAGTGTGCTGTAAATGTAGTTATTTAACCATATTTATATACCGCTTTTCGCCGGGTCAAAACGGTTACAACAAACACAGGGAGAGTACATTGAACAGATACAAGTTGGGGGGGGGGGGGAAACCATCACCCGAGGGGGGGGGGGTATGGCATACTTACAATGATATTATATTATTTACATTCTTTGACATTACTGTCCATCTCTTCAGTCAAATTTGCATTTCAGTACTATTTACATTTCAGATTCTCTCCGTTATCTCAGCCTGTTTTGTGTAGTTTTGTTTATTGTTTATTAAAGACTTATTATACCGCCCATCACAAAAGCATCTGAGTGGTTTACATACATATCAAAGGCTGCTGGAAAGAGAAAAGAACGCCAATTCAAATGGACAGGAAAGGAAAGAGTAGAGGTAAAGAATAGAGGGAGGGATAAAGGATCAGAGAGCAAGTGAAGGAGTAGGTTGTTCTGTGTTGTCCCAAGATGCTCCCCAAAGAGGAGAGTTTTTATCTGCTTTCTAAATGCAGGGAGATCCTTGTTGTTGCGGATTAGGTTTGGGAGGGCATTCCATAGTGAGGGTGCATAAAGGTCAAATGCACGGTTACAGGTTTGAGTATTAAATTTTGTTCTGTCATGAGAAACAACGAGAGTATTGTTTGAGGTCTGCCAAAGTAGTCCTTCCAGAGTTCATCCTGGATAGCAGGATTTGCAGGTGAGATGTTGGCTGTTGGTGGATTGCTTTATGTATGAGGGTCAGTGCTTTATATTTTATTCGTGCTTCTAGTGGAAGGATGTGGAGATCTCTTAGGACAG
Organism: Ichthyophis bannanicus; assembly: GCA_033557465.1. Classification (NCBI taxonomy): domain Eukaryota; kingdom Metazoa; phylum Chordata; class Amphibia; order Gymnophiona; family Ichthyophiidae; genus Ichthyophis; species Ichthyophis bannanicus. Next base: position 42,610,898 of record CM066036.1, read on the forward strand.
GGGTTATGTGCTCGTGTTTCTTTGTCCTTTGTATGATCCGTGCTATAGTGTTAAGGGCAGTCCATAGTGGATTGATGGTGGCGGTGGTGAGTCCTTGGTATATTGTATTGCAGTAGTCTAAGTGAGGTAGTGTCATTGCCTGCATAACTGTACAGAAGTCTTGTGGGTCGATGAGCGTTCTGAGTCTCTGTACCATCTTTGCTTTGAAGTAGATGGACTGAAGACCACATTGCAGCCCTGCAGATTTCTTCTGTAGACACTGAATGGAGGTTGGCCCCAAAGTAGCCATCGCATGGACATTGTGAGCTGTAATATGATTCTCAAGGCTCAACCCAGCCAGAGAATATACATGAGCAATGCAGTCCGCTAGCCAGAGAGATAGCATATGCTTCAAGACAGTGATGCCTAGCCCAGCGTTTCCCAAACTGTGAGTCATGACCCCAAATGGGGTTGCAAAATCCTCAATTGGGGTCACGGCTGCATGTTGGGTTTGAGGCAGGGTGAACTGCGCTTTTGGGAGGCCACCTCATGTCAAATCCAGCCTGCCGTCCACTAACAGTCAACAGAAGATCCTTAACATGGGGCATGGAGGAAGACTGAGGAGATGCTGGACATGTGGAGGGGAGACATTGGGTGACAAAGGGGTGATGCTGGACATGGGGGAGGGGGTTCATAGGGAGATAGAGGTGATGCTAGATGTGGGGAGGAAGGGCCAAGGGAGATAGATAGTGAGGCTAGGGAGATGATAGACGTGGGGGAATAGAGAGCATGGGGGAGATGCAGATATGAGGGAGCAAGAGAAGGGGAAGACATTGGGCTAGGAGGGTTAGAGAGGACAAAGACACTGGGCAGGAAGGGGGAGAGAGGGGGAAAGAGACCGGATGGGGGAGAAAAAGGGACAAAGACATTGGATGAGAGTGCGAGAGAGGGAGAAGATGCTGGGTAGAGAGTGTGGGGGGAGGATGCAGGATGGGGGGAAGTTAGTAAAGACGGGGGAGAGAGAAGTGGCAGATAGTCTGCAGTCCCTGAAAAAGAGAGTTAAGAGAAGATTGGATTCTGCATCCTAACATTGGGACCAAGGTAGTTAGAAAAATGAAAATAGCCAGACCACAAAGATAATAATTTATTTTCAGTTTAATGACTGGAACATGTCCGTTTAGGGATTTTATATATGTCATCTTTGTATTTTACACAGTACAGGGGAAACAACATCCGTTTATTTCTCTGAACTTGCGCTGCATGCAGAGCCTGGCTTCTTGGAGTTTCAATTTAATTTTTGTCTACAAGATAGTGCAGGACTGGGAGAAGAAGCGAGACTAGCGAGGAGGAAGAAGGAAGGTTGGATGGTGAACCACCAGGGAAGTGGAACTAGGGAGGACACTAGACTTGATGAGGGATAGAATAGGTTGTATGGCAGGGAGATTCTTGATGTGGAGGTGCTATATGACAGGGAGGCAAAGGAGATGTTGGACATGGGGGAGGGGGAATGAGGGAGACAGAGGAGATGCTAAGCAGGGAAGGGAGGGAGATAGATAGGAGATTCTTGACATGGGGGTGGGGGTACTGGGCAGAGAGACAAGAAATGCTAGATATGGGAAGGAAGATGACTGGTGAGACTGAGGAAATGATGGCCTTTGCGGAGCAACTCGGGAAACAGATGAGAGACAGGATGGGGGGGGAGGACTGGGGAAAACTTTGGAAACAGAGGAGATGCTGAAATGGGAAGGAGGGGGACAAACAAGAGATGTTTGACATTGAGGGGGATTACAGGGGAGGTGATAGAGAAGAGATGCTGGACATGGAGGGTGCAACTGGTGAGACTGAACATTGAGGGTAGGGCTAGGGAGACAGAAAAGATACTGGTAAGGGGGGGGTGGAAACAAGAGAGACAGAAGAGATGCTGAACATGTGTTGGGGGGGGGGGGCTAAGGAGGCAGAAAGGAGCTAATGAACATGGGAGAGGGAGAGAGACCCTGGATGGGAAAGGTGAGAGGAAAGAGGGAAGATGCTGGACACAGGGGGAGAGTTAGTAAAAGACTGGGGCAATAAAAGGTTTGGGAATGGGAAGGATGGATGAGGGATTGGAATATATGAGCTTTTGGAATGTATATCTGCCAGGACTGGTGATAGATATGGCTGGGAACCAACTCTGGGTAAAACTTTGAGAAGGGACCTCAAAGTCTACTAAGTTATGTTTCCTTCAGCTTCAGACATACACATACACTGTCCCTGGTCACTTATTCCTCACATCTGTGTACACACACACACATATACACACTGCCTCCCAAATTCTTAGCCCCCACAAACAGGGGTGGCAAACAGGGCACTTACCCTCACCCCCCCCCCCCCCTGCCAAAGGGGGCCCCCAAGTTTGCCTCAGGTACCTGTGGCACCTGCAGGTATGAATGTGGACATTGATTGGTGGAGCCTGCGCTTGTGACTTTAATGGGAGGAGTCCGAGTTTCGACCTATTGCTGGTGCTTTTGACGTCATTTCTGGTATTACTTAAATTGAACTACGTTGATGGGGGATTCATTCGCCTGAGGAAGAGCTGTAAGAGCTGTGAAGCGGCTTGAAACACTATGTCAGTGTTGCGGGAATCCTGCCAGGGATGTCTTCTATGAGCTGGCCTCTTGAAGCATGGACTGTGAATGAAAGTTGCTCTATGGGGAGAATCAGCTAAGTGATTTGTTTCCTTGTTGCTGTTGGAGGTTGGGCATTCAATGACGTTGTGGAGTATTTCGTCAGATTTTAGCCTACACAGAATCAGCCCAGGGATTTGTTTTCTCCTGTTGCTACGAGTGGAGTAATAATTGACAGCAACGGGTGTTGTTCTGTCTAATTATGACCGAGGTATCCGGTCTTTTAAATTGATTAAAAAGGAGGGCTCACTTCGAGACATGAAATGTTTCTTGTCATGGTGAGCGATCCGACAAAAAAATACTTTTCTTTTGGGGTATGGGTGTAGTTCTTTAGTAGGTAGATAGGGGAATCAAATATTTATTGAGTTTATGGGGTTGATTCCCAGGGGTGTTTATTTATTAATGATCAGGCTGAAGAAGGCATAGCCTACAGGTGAGCTTTGGGGCCCCCTCATCAGTTTCTGCCTGGGGCCCCTGCCTAACATCAGCCCTGCCCACACTGCAAATGTTCAAGAAGCTGTGTTATAACTTCAAAGCTCATATGTGTCAGGCATGTTGAGTACATTGAATTATTAGTTTAAAAAGCATAGATTTAGGAGTTCCGGTGATGCGGTGAGCCAGAGCAGTCGCACGCTGCTCGAGCTCTGGGCCCCCTCGCCCCTCCGGCGAAGTAAAAAGCTGTAACCGGGGCTAGTCTCGGGGCTCTTCACCCCCCCCGGGCCCTCCCGACTGGACCGCTGCAGGGGATGGTGCCCCGGAGCTCCCCTCTCACCTCCACACGATGAAATCTGGAAGCGGCCTAGACCCGGACAGCAGACGCCACGCGGTAGGAGAAGCCGCGCTGCGAGGTGAGCCGGCCGATCGAAGATTTCAGCGGCGGTTGGAGCGGGGTCCCGCGGCAGCAGCGGCTCCCCGGCTGGAGCATTTCGCTCCTCCCCGCCCCCCCCCCCCCCCGCGTGTCTACAGCACGGGCCTTGAGAGGGGGGCTGACACAGCAGCGCCCGGGGGAGGCCGAGAGCTGTTGTTGGGCCTTGGTCTGGGCCGCCGCCTGCTTTGCCCACCCCCCCGGGAGAGCTTTGAGGGCCGAACAGCCTGGAATGTGCCCTATATCCAGCACACGGATGAGTGAGACCTGTGCCTTGTCTTTGGCACGCGGGGGCCTGTGGCCTGTGGCCTGTGACCTGCGCCCTACCTCAAACCCTGGGCTGTATCCCCTGCCTCTGGCGCACTGGAGCCTCCGACCGGCGCCCTGCCACCAGCACCCAGAAGCCTGTGACCTGCACCCAGCACCCTGCCTCCGGCGCACCGGAGTCTGAGACCTGTGCCTTGCGTCTAACGCATAGGTGCTTGAGACATGCGCCCTTCCTCCAGCGTTCAGGAGCCTGGGACCAGTGCCCTACCCTGCCTTTGGCCCACAAGAACTGGAGACCCCTGCCCTACCTCCAGCGCATAGACGCCTGAGACACGTGCCCTACCTCTGGCGCACGGCAGCCTGAGACCTGCACCCTATCTCCAGTGCACGGGAGCCTGAGAAGAATTGGTGGCGCCTGGGACTTGAGAAGGGGACTGTACAGCACACCTTGGAGGAAGGCAACCAGGGCCTTTGTCGCCTGACTGGGGAGAGGGGAAGGGGGTTGGGACCCCCCCTCCCGTGCAGACCACAGCAGCGGCTTTGGCGATGGCGGCAAAGGGAGGCCGCCGGGTGGAGAAGGAGAAGACCCCCCTGCCGCCAAGGGGGGGGGAGCAATCCTCGCCGCTGAAGGGGGAGGCTAAGGCCACGGCGGGGATGGTGGACGAAATCTCCATGGCCGTGGCAGGGGCGCTGTCAGCGCAGTTTGAAGACCTGCGGGGCCACATGGACCTAATCCAAACCTCAGTGGAGGCCCTGGGCGGCCGACTGCAGGAGGCGGAGCACCGGATAGAGAGATCGGAGGAGCATGTGTTGGAGCTACAGCAGGAGATGGCCCGGGTGAAAAAGTTACTCCAGGGGCAGGAAGCCAAGCTAGACGACCTTGAAAATAGGTCCCGCCGTAATAACCTGAGATTTCTTGGGATCCCGGATGCCATAGAGGATCGGGACTTACAATCCTACGTAGAAGACCTGGTGAAACAAATCCTGGCGAATGATCCCGAAGGCACCCTAGTGCAAATAGAGAGGGCGCACCGGGTCGGGCCTGGGAGAACCAATGACGGCCGACCCAGGGTGGTCCTAGCACGGTTCCTGAGGTTCCCACAGAAAGAAGCGGTCTTGCGTGCTGCGCGAAAGAGAGGGACCATTCAAAAGGACAATGTCCGGCTACGTATCGTGCAGGATTACTCAGCGGCCCTGGGCCAGCGACGACAAGAGTATGGACCCCTGTGCCAGACCCTGATAGACAATAATATCAAATTTATGGTGCAATATCCCGCCCGGTTGATCTTCACTCATGATGGGACCCGCCGGTCTTTTGACTCCGCGACAGCAGCAACGCCCTACGTGGAGGAGATACGGCGGAGGGTTGCGGTGGCGGTCGAGTCCTGAGGACCGGAGGAGAGGACCGTTGTTGGGAAGAACAAGCCAGGAGTTTTCCACTTTGGACTGTAAAGAGATGGTGATGGTAACCAGGTTGGGGGAGGGGGGGTAAGGGGTCTGTTTAAATTACCTTTAAGTAGGGATGTTGGCTGTTTTCTTTGGGTGCGGGAGGCGGGCGGGGGGCGGCCCGAGTAGTTGGGGGTGTTTGGCGGAAGGGGGGGGAGTGGGGAGGGGGAACGAATCTGGAGGGGGGGAAGCACTGGGGGGGACCCCGGACGGCCCGTAGCAGAGCCGGCACAATGGAGGGGTGGGGGGGTACCTCACGCATCTAGGAATACATAGAGGAGGTGAGGAGTATGGTAGTAGAAATAAGGAATTGGAGTGGGGAGGAGAGGGGGAGGGGGGAGGGAGGGGATAGGGGGGAAGAGAGGGGGGGTGGGAGAGAGGGGGAGGGGGAGGGGAAGGAGAGCTGTATCTTAGAGGACCAGTTGAGGAGGAGATGGTGCAAGGATCACATTGGAAGGGAAATGGGGGAGGGCCTCAGGCTGGGGGGGTGTCTTCCCTATATTCTGTATGGTACACAACTGATACTATTGGGCCAAGTCTCGTAATACATGCCACTTAAGATCATCTCTTGGAATGTGTGTGGCCTGGGCAGCCCGATTAAACGGGCAAAAATCTTGCAGGCCCTGGCAAGACAGGGGGCAGACATCGCTATGCTCCAGGAAACCCACCAGACTGCCGAAGAGCACCGTAAACTCTGCTGGGAGTGGGTGGGACAGGTTTGGGGGGCCCCGGCCCTTGGTAAGAAGGGGGGGGTTGCACTTTTGATACACAAGCGCGTCAGGATGGAGGTGGTGAAGGACTTGGTCGACCCATCGGGCAGATTTGTACTGGTGCAGGGAGTCCTTGAGGGGAGGCCGGTGATTCTCGGCAACGTGTATTGTCCCAATGTGCTAGATTTGTCCCTCTATGCGCGCCTTGCCTCTAAAATTGAGACGTTGCCGGAGATCCCCGTTATCCTGGGGGGAGATTTCAATGGGGTCATGGATGTTGACCTCGATACCTCAAAAGGGGGGGAGCAAAGAGACAGAATAGCGACGGTTCGAGCACTGCGGCGCCTCTGCTCCAGGCTGGGGCTGGTGGACCCATGGCGATTATTACACCCGGCTGAGCGGGATTACACGCATCAGTCCCGGGCTCATGGCACTAGCGCACGTATAGATTATCTGCTGCTGTCCACCGGGCTGTTTGCCAACGTTGGGGATGCCCAGATAGGGCCCGTAGAGATATCCGATCATGCTTTTGTTTGGCTGGAGGTCTTTTGGCGTGGGCATACTCCTCAAGCCTCTCAATGGCGTTTTCCACTGGAATTATATAGAGATGCGCAATTTCGCTCCTTTATTCAGAGGCGGTGGCAGGAATTTGCAGCTGATCACAGGGGTCATCAGGATGACCCAGAGTTGCTCTGGGAAACGGCGAAGGTCGTACTGCGGGGAGATATAATTGGGTTCCTTGCCAGGAAAAGAAGATTGAGGGCCGAACGTATCATGGACCTAGAGAGACTGGTGACGAAGCTGAGACGTCGGTGGGCCCAATCTCCCACCGCGGGGCTTAAAAAGCAGATGTGGGATTCCCAAACGGAATTAAATGAACTCCTACACCAGAGGGCTAAGAAGTCAGTATTATAGTACCGCTACCAATTGTACCGATATGGGGACAAGCCCGGGAAGTTATTGGCTCGGTGCCTTCGGGGACCCAGGGGCTCTAAACTGGTACCAGCCTTGCGAGATGAATTGGGGACCTTACATAGGGAGAGCCCGGCAATAGCACGTATTTTCCGTTCCTTTTTTCAGAACCTTTACGCGGAGGAGGCGACCTCCATCACGCAGATGGCGGATTATGTGAGGGGACTGGACCTGCCTCGCCTATCAATAGAGCAAAGAGCACAGTTGGACCGGCCGATCACGGTGGCTGAGCTGCAAGGGGCTATCTCACAAGCCAGTTGCTATAAATCCCCTGGATCTGATGGCCTGGGTGCCGAACTTTACAAAATTCTTAACGAACAGATTTCCCCAACGCTGGCCGCCGTACATAATCGGAGAGCACAGCAAGGCTATTTTTGGTGGGGGGCTAATCATGCTCACATTGTTCTTATCCCCAAACCGGCAAAGGACCCTCTCTCTGCGGCCTCGTATCGTCCTATCTCTCTACTTAACTTTGACCTTAAATTAATGGCTAAGATTTTGGCGGATCGCCTGGCGGAGTTTTTGGGGCAGCTGGTCCATGAGTCACAAGTCGGTTTCGTTAAGGGGCGATATGCGGTCCGCAACTTACGCAAGATCATCGCGTCCTTAGAGTGGGTCCAGCATAGACAGCTGTCCTCTCTGTTGGTTAGCTTCGACGCAGAAAAAGCTTTTGACAGGGTGGACTGGCAATATTTGAAATTTATCCTCCCACAATATGGTATAGGGCCGTTGTTTTGTAATATGGTCGCGAGTTTGTATGCCAATCCGACCGCAGCGATACTTTGTAATGGGATAATATCAGAGAACTTTCCGCTGCAGAGGGGGACTCGGCAGGGCTGCCCCCTCTCTCCTCTTCTCTTCGTTCTCTCGCTGGATCCTCTCCTGCGGCGAGTGGCGGGTATGCGAACCATTCAGGGAGTAGGTATTGTTAATCAAGAATTTAAGATTTCAGCTTTTGCCGATGATTTATTGGTGCACTTGCTTTCCCCTGGGGATTCCCTGCCTCTCCTTTTGCAGGAGTTTCGAGCCTTTGGGCAGTTTGTGGGGTTTAGTATTAACAGGGATAAATCCGAAGCCCTGGATGTCTCTGGCCGACTTCGGAGCAGCTGGTCGGGTGAGTTCCCCCTTCGATGGGCTGAGCGCCAATTCATATACCTGGGGATTGTACTGTCCTGTCAGCCAGGTCAACTATATGGGAGTAACTTGCGACGGATGTTGAACAAGGTGAGAACTCAGTTGCAGGCCTGGCTGCCTCTCCCCCTGTCCCTTATGGGGAGAATCGCGGCGATTAAACTGGTTATTTTGCCGCGGATTTTATACTGGCTACAGACCCTCCCTGTTTGGATCCTCCGACGGGATATTCGGCGTTTTGAGGCGGAGTTTCGGGGCCTTCTCTGGGGGGGGTCGAGAACTCGTATCTCCTATCGTCGACTAGTGGGGAGGGTGCGCGGTGGGGGGTGGGGGCTCCCGGACCTTGGTGCCTATGCACTGGCTTGCCAAGCACGACATCTAGGGGACTGGCTGGGTGACACCGATCTTTATACCCCGTGGGCTTTTGAGGAGGCATACGTGGCACCCCACTCCCTAAGAGCCCTTTTGCATTTGGAGGTACGTAGGTGGCCTACACACTTGGCGGACAGCGTGTTATTGGCACCGGTTTGTAAGACTTGGCGGCATTTGAATGCTTACTGGGGTCGTCGTTGGCAGGTGTTGAGCTGGTTACCCATTCAGGGCAATGCCAATTTCACCCCGGGTACTGACACCGCCGCGTTCCATCTGTGGGGGGAGAGAGGTATACATACACTGGGCCATGTGGTGGACTTGGCAGGCAAACCAAAGCCCTTTCTCGCATTATCCCGCGAGTATGAGTTGGGGCCCCGGTAGTTTTTTGCGTACATGCAAGTGGCCCACTACGTGGCTTCCCTTTCGAGGACGGAACTATGCAGCGATCGTTCGGCCCAGATAATAGCGTTCTTTGGTTTTAGCGAAGTCGAAAGGCCGTCTATTCGGACCTTTCACCTTAGGTTGGAGCGGTTTCGACCGCAGCCGGACTATCAAGAAGTGGAACGGGCTTGGGGGGCGGAAATGGGGCGGGAGATCCCCCCTGATACGATTCTGGTGGCCCTTCGGAGAGTGGCGAGCCTGGCGGATGGCGCCCGCTGGCGGGAAATCCAGCTTAAGTGTTTGACTAGGGTCCACTTCTCCCCGCAGCGGGCCTTTCGATGTCACTTGGCTGCGGATGGTCGCTGCCCGCGGTGTGCAGAACCTATGGCGACACTGTACCATATGTGGTGGGACTGCCGACGGATACGTCCCTACTGGCAGAGAATCGCCTCATTTATGGCCGACCTCCTTGGACAACCTGTTTACTGGGATGCTGCCTTGATCGTTCTAGATCTCTTGGGCCATACCTCTCCGAAGGGGAAATGGAGTCGCTGGCTGGTGCGGAAGGCATGTCTGGTGGGTAAAGGGCCAATTTTACGTGGGTGGAGGGACAGCCACACTCCCTCCTTTTGGGAGTGGCGGAACTCCTTCCATCAACTTATGCTCCTGGAGTGTAGGGCTGCTCGAGGCCATGTCAAGCGATGGTCCACTTTCTGGCTACTGTGGGAGCCCTATATTCAAAATCTAAGTCCTCGGACTCGCAATGTAATCCTGCAACTAGGCTGTGGATAGCCCTCCTTGCATGGGGAGACATATGGATGTTCAATAAGGGCGTATACACTGGTCCTGTTTGGCAATGCTTTTGGGGGTGGGGGGGGTTCACTGGGGGGAGACTGGGTGGGGGAGGGGGGATGGGGAAATGTTTCAAAAACCATGTAACCATCTATGTGTTCCGCCCCTTGGGGATCAGAGTCCACCCCAGGGAGCAACTGTAATCAGTTGTGTATTTGCCGTTTATGTTTGATGGTTTATAAATAAAAATTTGAAAAAAAAAAAAAAAAAAGCATAGATTTCCATATTTATATTTATGTTGTCTGAGTAATAATTTTATTTGATTAATATCCAGGGTCACATGAATTTTCCTCTGCTAAAATGGGGTCACACAAGAAAAAGGTTTAGGTAGCACTAGCCTAGCCTACTGGGGTCAAAGGAGAGAAACAGCTGGGTGGATTGACAGTATGCCTTTGCATGCTTACAATCCAGCTTGTGCAAGGTCACCTCACCACAGTACATATGAGGCTGAGGAAAGAACATCAGAAGGATAATGGACTGGTTGAGGTGGAACACCAAGACCACTTTTGTCAGAAAGTGATGGTGTGTGTGGAGCCCCATTTTGTTTTGGTGAAACCTGGTTTATGAAGGGTGAGCAACTAGAGCTTGGAGCTCACCGACACATTGTTGCAATGTGATGGCCACCAGGAAGAGGACCTTCCAGATCAAGAATTTCAGCAAGCACAAGCCCAGGGGCTCGAAGGGGGCCTGCATCAGTTGGCCAAGGCCCACATTGAGGGCCCAAGGGACTGTAGAGGACTTGAGTGGAGGTTTTGAGAGGAGCAGGCACCTCATGAACCGGGTCATCAGAGGCTGGACCATAACGGGATTTCCCCCACAGCCACGATGATAAGCCTCAGTTGCGCTGAAGTGAACACATACTGAGTTAGACTTCAACCTGGAGTCAGAGAGGTGCAAGAGGTACTCTTGCAGCTGGTCCTCAGGTACAGGAAAAGTGGTCCAGCACCCTATCTTTACATCAGACAGTGTAATAAACATAATTTTTTACACAATAACAGACTCCTCAGTGAAGCAAAGAGTTACTTTAATCACATTACATTCTTGCAAGAAGGGTGAACGCTTCACTAAGCATTCATACCTATCCTCTGTTTCATAGTTCTTTTATAGTACACTATTGTCCTCTCCCCCTTCCAGCATGTCTAACTCATTGGTCACTACTTCCACACCTGTGTCAGACTACATATTACTAGCCATATAGTCTCTCTTCCCAGGATGTAGACATACAGCAAACGAAGTCAGAAAGTCATTACATACTACACTATGTCCTCTCCCTCTTCCAGCATGTCTATAACTCATTAGTTAATACTTGTCTCACTCTACTTCTTCGTACTTCCGCACCTGTGACAGGCTACGGATTATTAGCCACGTAGTCTCTCTTCCCAGGATGCAGACACACAGCAAAGGGAGTCAAAAAGTCATTACATTTAAAAAAATGCAATGTGTGCCTTTGAGTCAGTCCTGACTCCTGGTGACCCAGAAGCTCCTGGGTTTTCTTGGCAGTGTCACCGGAAGTAGATTGCCAGGCCTTTCTTCCGAGGCAATGGAGGGTTAAGTGACTTGCCCAAGGCCACAAGGAGTGCTAGTGGGAATTGAACGCTGGTTGCTTGGTTACCAAGCCAGTGTTCTAACCACTAGGCTACTCCTCCACTCCATACAGAATTATATTAATGAGTGGTAAATTAGTGGAATACAAGAATCATATTACATTGTAAAAATAACATATCACATTTATTTATATCAAAAGCAAACCACCGACACTTGAGCAACACGTAGGCCTTGCACATCGAGTCTTTGCAGGATGCCAGCAGGATGTTGGTAATGTCCTCAGGAAGAGCAAGCTCCATGAGGACTACTTTCTCAACATCCACACCATGAGCACTAGGGAGCAGACATTGAGGTGCAGCAGGGAGCTGACCTCCTGCAAGATGAAGTCTGGATAGAGCCCAGGCAAAGAGGCTGCCTCAGCAAGAGCTGCAGCAGCAGAGGGAACCACGGCTGCTGAGGCCAGTATGGGTCGACGAGAATTATGCAGTCCCCCTCAGCCTGGAACTTCAAGAGAGTTTTCCAACAAGCAGTATCAGGGGGATAAGCATACAGTAGCCCCCCCATGAAGAAGAAAGTTATCTGAGGCCAGGCAACCACTGGCCACCTCCAAGAGCAGAACAGGGCCACCTGGGCATTTTGCTCCATGGCGAAAAGGTCCACCTCCAGGGTGCCTCACTCCTGGAAGATCCGGTCCACCACTTCCCTCTTGAAGGCCCACTCATGAGGATGAAGCACTTGGCTGAGGTGATCCACCAAACTGTTGAGCTCAATGGACTGATAAGTCACCCTGAGGTCCATGCCATGGAGCAGGGTGAACTTCCAGAGGCGGACAGCCTCCCAGCACAGGAGGTACAATCCCATGTCCCCCTGTTTGTTCACACAGAACATCACCACCTGGATGTCTGTTTGAATCAGGACCACCTGATTTGCCAGGTGCACACAAAAGGTGCACAGGGTGTTCGCTATGGCCCGAAGCTCAAGAAAGTTGACTTGATGAAGACTCTCCTACGCGAACCACAGCCCCTGAGTGCTGAGACTATCCAGGTGCGCACCCCAACTGAGCTTGGACGCTTCCGTCATGAGCATCTTGCTGGGGTCCACCGGCTGGAATGGAAGGCCTCTCAGCAGGTTTTCCAGCTCGAGCCACCAGGCCAGGGACTGCGCCAGTGGTACAGTGACCATTAGTCTGTTCCACAGATGGCCTTACACCTACCTCCATGGTGTGGACAGGCTCCACTAAGCCTGCCTCATGGAGAGGTAGGCCTGAGGAGTGACATGCACTGTAGCAACCAGACCATGTGCCTGAGGACCCTCAACAATCTGTGAGCCATTGGTTCGTGCTGCAACGTGTCCACCACCACGACAAGGTGTAGCAGGCGATCCTCCAGCAGAAAGGCCTACTGCTGCGATGGATGGAGGTGGGACTTTAGGTAGTTGACCACAAAGCAGAGACCCTTGAGCACCTAAATTGCAAGTGCAGTAGACTGCCAAATGCCAGCAGGCATGGTAGCCTTGATCAGCCAGTCATCCAGATACAGGAAAACAAAGACCCCTCAGGTCCAGAGGAAGGTGGCCATGACCACCAGACACTTTGTGAAAACCTGGGTGGCCACGGATAGCCAAAAGGGAAGCAGACGGTACAGGTAGTGCTGGCCATCCAGCATGAAACGCAAGTATTGCCTGTGATACGGGTGGATTGGAATATGCATATACGCATCCTTCAGATATACAGAGCATAGCCAATCATCCTAAAGAGGCCATTTTGAACTTTTTGTGCACCAGGAACTGGTTGAAATTTCGCAGATCCAGAATTGAACAGAACCCTTCAGTCTTTTTGGGAACAAGATAGTACCTGGAGTCAAAGCCAGGGGAACCGGCTCGATGGCAAGGTTGGATAGCAGGGCCTCGGCCTCACTCAGCAGTAAGTGAGTACCCCAGGGATCTGTGCTGGGCTCGCTGCTTTTTAATATATTCATAAATGACCTGGAAATGGGAATAACGAGTAAAGTGATCAAATTTGCAGATGACACAAAATTATTCAAAGTTGTTAAAACCCAAGAGGATTGTGAAAAATTGCAAGAGGACCTTGATAAATTGGAAGACTGGGCGTCCAAATGGCAGATGAAATTTAATGTGGACAAGTACAAAGTTATGCACCTAGGAAAGAACAACCCAAACTTTGGTTACATGATGCAAGGTACTACCTTAGAAACCACCACCCAGGAAAAAGATTTAGGCGTCATCGTGGATTAAACGTTGAAACCTTCTGCCCAGTGTGCAGCAGCAGCCAAGAAAGCTAATAGAATGCTAGGAATCATAAGGAAAGGAATGGAGAATAAAACAAAGGATATTATAATACCTCTGTATTGTTCCATGGTTCGACTGCACCTTGAATATTGTGTGCAATTCTGGTATCCATATCTTAAAAAGGATATAGTGGAATTAGAAAAGGTACAGAGAAGAGCCACCAAAATGGTAAAGGAGATGGATGGATACCCCTATGAGGAAAGACTTAAAAGGTTAGGGTCCTTCCACTTGGAAAGGAAAAAGCTGAAGGGAGGTATGATAGAAGTCTATAAATTAATGAATGGAGTGGAACGGGTTAACGTAGATTGGTTGTTTACAACATCAAAAAGTAGAAAAAGTAGAGGACATGTAATGAAGCTACAGTGTAACCCATTTAAGACTAATAAGAGAAAATATTTTTTCATTCAATGTGTAATCAAACTCTGGAATTCGTCACCGGAGGATGTAGTAAAAGCTGTTAGTGTAGCTGGGTTTAAAAAAAGGTTTAGACACATTCCTGGAGGAAAGGTCCATAAACCATTATTAAAGAGGACTCGGAAAATCCACTGCTTACCCCAGGACGAGCATTGTGGAAACTGTGGACTTTGGCTACCTGCCAGGTACTTCTGACCTGGATTGGCCACTGTTGGAAACAGGATACTGGGCTTGATGGACCTTGGTCTGACCCAGTATGGCATTTCTTATGTTTTTATGTGCTTATGTGAGGGATCCATGGGGTACTCCCCAGGGCTGTATAGAGGCAGCAGTTAGGTGAAGTGCAGCCGATATCTGCTGTGGACAGTCTGCAGCGCCCATACCTGGAGATGAGGTGACACCGGTAGGAAAAGTGGATGAGACACTCCCCAACCTGCAGGGTTACCTTGATGGGCAACGGGGAGCTGGCTATACTCTGAGGAACCCATCAAAACCCTGCAGCTGGCTTGAGCTGGGGGGGGGGGGGGGCAGGTTGTGCCTTCAGGATCTTCTCCATCCGCTGTGGGCAGGGATTCTGCACATTAGGCTGCCTCGGAGGATGGGTCAAGAACTACCCACATGGACACGGAAAAAAAGGCCTTCTTGGTGTGATGTTTTTTCAGCAATGGGTCCATGATCTTTCTGGAGAGCCTAGTGAGAGTCATCTGGCTTTCTCCTCCACCGGTTTTGCTAGCTTCTCTAACCCTTTCATGGCTGTTGTTGCCATATGGCAAACTTCTATTTTCCCCCAAATGTTACATCGGATTCAATATTTCCAGAAAATTATTAATCGTATCTTACGTATCTGTTGTGGACACGAAAGGGCTAAGTTTTTCCAAATATATCTGCCTGTCTTCCTTTCTCTGTGATCTCTTGTATTTCATGAAGGCCTCCCTCTTTTTCTTCACCTTTTCAGCTACTTCTTTTGAAAGCCATAGTGGTCTCCTTTGCCTTTTACCTTTATTTACCATTTTAACAAAAAGGTTGGTTGCCCTTAAAATATCCCCTTTCACTTTTGCCCAATGTTTTTCTATATCCCCCAGCTGTTCCCATCCCGCTAACAACTCCTTGAGGTATTGGCCCATCTTGGCAAAGCTAGTTTTCCTAAAGTCTCAGACCCTCACTTTTGAATGGATTTTAACAGCCCTAGTCCTAATACTGAACCACACCATCTGGTGATCGCTGGATGGAAAACTTTGCTTTGTATGTACATGTGTGCTCACTCTCCCTGCGGGTAAGAGAAATGTGCTGATGGGTCTTTGAGTTTGCGTGGCTGTCATGATCTATTGTTTTGCTCTAACCGCTACAGCTCTTTTCTGTCCCTCAGAAGCCGCTGTCCTAGACAATCACGGAGTCTTGCCTAATGGCTGGGATGGACCAGGTTTTGGTGGAAAGCGGTACATATAAATAAAACAAGTCAGATCAGATCAGATGTCTTTGAACATGTCAATGAATATGTGAACAGGGGCAAGTAATTTGATATAGTATCTGGATCTTCAGGCAGCATTTGATAAAATGCCTCATGGGAGGCTCTTAAGGAAATTAAAAAGTCATGAGATAAGAGGCAATGTCTTTTTGTAGATTGGTAACTGTCTAAAAGATAGAAAATTGAAAATGGTCAGCTTTCTAAAGAGAAAGATAAATAGTGGAGTGAGCAAAGCATCTGTATTGCGACCAGTGATTTTTAACATCTTTAGAAATGATCTAACTTGGTGGGGGTGTGGCTTACTCTAAGAAAGCTGTCGGTGTTTGAACTGCAGTTCCATCAATCCTGAAGCGTAAGGGCAAGACAAGGGTTTTCCCGCCCGAGCCTCAGACTGACCCTATGGATAGGTTTGTGCAGCTCACAGAGGAGATGGTACGGGAGATTCATACAGGTGTTGGAGAACAGAGTGAGGAAGCTGTTTCTCCTTAAGGCCTGGATTCCACTCTCTTTCTCCTGAGGCAAGACCTCCACTGCTGCCCCCGGCTTGTTCTCCACCTCTCTCGACGGCTATTTCTGCTTGCACGTCAGAAGTCAGTGAGCTTGCAGGTATGCGGCAGGAAGCCAATGAAGTGGAAGGTGGGGGTTCTGAAGTCTTAGCCGGTGAATTGTTTGCAGTAGATTGGCTTTCTCAGTTTGGGCAACAAACTCTAAGTGAGGAAAGTTCCAGTGTCTCTGCCCCTGATGTTTCCTCAGCTACTTTAAGGTTGTCTCACCCCGAGTCTATTACTTTGGACTGTATTTGGAACGCTATTACTCTATTATCTGAAGTGGTAATCTCTCAAACTACCAGGCCTAAGCCAAAGGTAAGAAAAATTGCAGGCTTATAACACTGTAGTAGATCAACTTAAAAGCAAATTGGGAGAGTATCATCAAAAATTGAATTCTGTTTCTGACTCTACTGTTGCTCTTATGAAGGACAATACTATGTTGCAGGCCAAATTGAAAGTTTTAGAAAATTCTGCCCGGGCCTCAAATTTGAGATTATTGAACTTTCCACTGATACCAGGAACTGCACCGATTGATTTGTTTAAAAAGTAACTGGCAGAGTCAGATCACATGATGTGGTGAGAGTGAGCAGAGGTGAGACGCTCATGCTCCAGACTCCCCAGCCCATGCACCTGCAAAATGAGCCGTGATTAAGGGATCAGATAGCCTGGGCTGCTCAGGGAAGTGCAGGAGATGCCGTCAAGTGAGAGGGGCTTGAAACGCACAGCAAATGGCAGCAGCAGTGAAGGCAAGCAGGAGAGATAAGATCAGCCTGTAGAGCCATGCAAGATGGCGGCGTCTCGCCTGAGGCCCAGTCCCCCGGTCTCCCCGGCAATAAGCAAGGAGATCTCAATGGCAGTAGCTAGTGCCATGTCGGCTCAGTTTCAAAGACTTGGTGCTAAAGGAAAACCTTTTGTATTGAAGACGGGTGCAGCATCTGAAAGCTTCTAAAGTGAGAAATCCCCCTGAAGAAACTCAACACTTGAGTGAAACGCAAGGGATGGCACCAATAGACGGCATTGGGGAATACTAATAAGTGTGGATTAAAAGCAAGTTTGATTGCGGTAACTATGGAGATATATAAAAAATGTATTGCCGGAAAATAGTCATTGATGCTATTGCGCACCATTAGATACATAGTATCATTGTTTGAGTGCCAACCAGTCTGAGACGTTTCCGAGCATTCTATTAACTTTAGACCTTAGACCTCAGTGCAGCCTGGTTTATCACATTCAACAACAGTGTTGCAAATAGAGTAAATGATACTACTTGTATGGAGCAGAATCTGGGCAGCTGACGGTTCAGTGGACTGGCAAAGAGATCGATGGATGGAAGTCCCCAGCGGAGGAAGATCTGCTGGGACACTAGTGGATTCAACTGCCATTCATGAGGCTGGAGAATCCTGCTTAGCTTGTCTGCCAGGAAATTCTCCTGACAAGGTAGGTAAACTGCTTTGAGAAACATACCCTGTTTGACCACAAAGGAGCAGAGATCCAGTGCCTCCTGACATAGGAGCCTGGATCCTTTGCCCCCTTATTTGTTCACGTAGAACATTGCCACTTGATTGTCCGTCTGAACTAGGACAGACTGGTGAGAGAGAACATGAGAAAATGTTTGCAGAGCTAAACGGATTGCTCGCAGCTCCAAAAGATTGATTTGCTGTGTGGCCTCCCAAGGAGACCACAGGCCTTGAGTGCACATGCCCTGGCAATATGCACCCCAACCCTTTAAGGAAGCATCGGTCGTCAGCACCCTTGTGTGTGTTGGAGCCTGAAAAGGTACCCCCCTGAGAAGGTTTGGGAGATGTAGCCACCACTGTAAGGATTCCAAAAGTGGTTTGGACACCTCTACTCTGTCTCGGAGGGCGCCTGTGTCCACCGGGCTCTGAAGCACCATTGAGCAGCCCGCATGTGCAGACGGGCATTCGGAGTCACATGTACATTGGATACCATGTGGCCCAGGAGCCGCAGGTAGTACCTGGCGGAAATACGAGAACTGCTTTGGAACTGGTTGGCCAAGTCCATCAGTCTGTGGCCCTGTCCTCCGGCAAGTAGGCTCTTGGCTGAAGGGTGTCTAATCTTGCCCCTATAAACTCTAGGTTCTGAGAGGGGAGCAAAGTGGACTTTGCGTAGTTTATGACAAAGCCCAGATTATGAAGAGAGAGAGTGCAAAGAGTGGCTTGTCGGGCCTCCTGGAGAGACTGGCCCCTTATGAGCCAGTCGTCCAGGTATGGGAAGACAAACATTCCCTGATTCCTGAGATAAGCCGCCACCACCAGGCATTTGGTGAAAACCCTGGGGGCAGAGGTTAGGCCAAAGAGAAGTACCCTGTACTGAAAATGGTTTCCTCCCACCACAAATCTGAGATATTGTCTGTGGTCTGGATGAATAAGGATGTGAGTATAAGCATCCTTTAGGTCTAAGGAGCATAGCCAGTCTCCCTGCTGGAGGTAGGGCAGCAGTATCCCAAGGGTAAGCATCTTGAACTTTTCCCTCTCCAGAAACTTGTTTAGGTTTCAAAAGTCTAGGATAGGCCAAAGGCCTCCTGTCTTCTTTGGTACCAGGAAGTACCTGGAGTAGAAGCCTTGCCCTTCCAGGTGGTGAGGCACCAGTTCCTTTAGAAGACTTGCCAATTCCTGAAGGAAGAGGTTCCTGTGTAGAGGGAGTCTTGGAGGCTCCCCTGGAAAGTAGGAGGGGGCAGCTGGTGGAAGTGGAGCATGTAACCCTTTTAGAGTATGCTCAGTACCCAGGTATCCCCCTGTGATGGCTGGCCACCTGTAGGCATATAGGGTCAACCGACCTCCTGTGCTGAGTGGAGCCACCGGCAGAGAAGAGGCTATGCTGTGGGAGTCAAAAGCCCACTCCCTGCTATACAGGAGCTGGAGCTGGAGCTGGCGGCAGGGGGGGGGGGGGGTCTCCTGCCTACGGGGCCCATGCCCAGGCCCATGCCCATGCCCATGCCCCTGCCCTGCTGGGGAGCTGGAGAGGCCTGATATTGAGGGTAGGATTTGTAGGCAGCACCCTTCCTCAGGAAAAAGGCTTCTTTCCCGAGCCCCTCTTTTTTTTGAGAAGGGGCAGAAGTCTTTCTGGACAGCCTTGTCCTGGTGAGAGTCTCAGTCTCAATTTCTGCAGCTTTTTCAGTCATGGGCTTACCGAATAGGTTGTCAACTCAGCAAGGGACATTGACCAACTTGTCCTGCACCCATGACTCCAGGTCCGATGACTGTAGCCAGGCCTGACGGCGTGCACCGATGCCGGCCGCTGCTACCCAGGCCGAAGCCTCAAAGCCATCATAGGCTGCTCGGGAGATAAACTTCGAGCACTCTCGGATCCCTATCAACAAGGCCTTGAACCTCTGCAAGGGTTCCTCGGAGAGGCCAGCTGAGAACCCGGCAATCTCCTTTGCCAGGTCTCTTAGGTACATGCCCATGTACAGCTGGTAAGTCTGGACACGGCAAGATAGCTTAGAGGCCTGGAAGTACTTTCTACCGAGGGCATCCAGGTTCCGGGCCTCCCGGCTGGCCGATTCCACAACCATGGAATTGTGCGGTAGCTGCGCCTTTTGGAACCCAGAGCTCTTATGGACTCGATAAATGGAATCGACCCGTTTGCTAAGAACTGGAGCCGAGGCCAGTGCCTCCCACATACGGAAGAGCAGCTGTTCCAGCATCGGAGGAACCGGTACAGTAAAGGCTTCCTTCGGTGGAAAATCATACTGGAGGGCATCAAGCTCCTCGGCTCGAGGCTTCTCCTCGGTGTCCACAGGGAATGCCAAAGCCTTAGTCATGTCCCTCACGAAGTCCGAGAACTGAGTATCCTCCGGGGGGAACCTTCGCCGAGGCTCGGACTCTGAGGAGTCCAAAGGGACACACCGGGTCCAGAAGGTGTCCAGAGACTCCTCGTCCTCCGTCTCCCACGCCAACTCCTCTGAGTCATCATCAAGCGGCTCCGGCCATGTGGGCCTCAGTGCCACCCATTCCGACGCTGAGGGCACCGGCGTCGACGACCTCAGCCCCGCATGGGAGGTCGAGGGGACCTTGACCGAGAATCGACTGGAGACTTGATGGACTCGAGGATCGGCTCGGCCTCCAGGGGTCAACTTAGACATTGAGGTCCCGGTGGTCGGGGCAGATGCACCAGTCAGACCGGCGATCAGCACCCGTTGCTGTTCCATGAAAGCAGCCAAGCTGCTCTCCAAGGCAGTCAGCCTGAGTCCAAGCTCAGGAGACTCAGCAGCCCTTGACTCAGGCCGACGTTGGTTCTCCCAGAGGAGAGTCCACGAGGACAACAGAACTTACGTGACTCGGGGACTCCGGCTCCATGCGAGATAGTTTGGACAGCCTCTCCGACTCCGAGAGCCCAGGGCGGCAGTCAGGGCTACGCGACCTGGCCCTTGAGGACCCAGGGGCCTCCACCGATGTCGCCCTCACGAGCTTCTTCTTCCTTTTGTGCTCCCGGGTGGGAGACCCCCTCTCAAAGGAACCATGACGGCACTCAGGGTCAGACTCCCAAGATGTCGAGGCCTCTGACGAAGTTCAGGCCCGGCCGGACGCAGACTCTGAGAAAATTCTCTCACATTGATGCTGACTGCTCCGAAGTGCCTTTGACGACATTTTTCCGCAAGGGGCAACAGACCAGCGGGTCATGGTCGGTCCCAAGACATCGGAGGCAGCAGTCATGTGTGTCGGTGAGAGACATAATTTTCTTGCACCAATCACATTTTTTGAACCCACTGGCAGCCATCGGGGGAAAAAGGACCCCTGCAAGGTCAAAAGACCGGGCTGCCAGTGAAAATAACAAAAAAGGCACAAACACTAGTCACAAAGGACAAAAAACGAAAACAGAAATTCTGGATTCGATACCGGTGTACCGAACCCAGGCAGGAAGGGGAATTGGCTTGGAACCGGATAAGAAAAAGCAAAAATAGCAGAAAAAAAATCTACTTTTCCCAGGTGACACGAACTCACGTCCATTGGGCTCCGTAGAAAAAGAAAGACTGAGCAAGATGGCACCCTTAGGCAGGAAGGGGACCGCACATGCACGCTGCATTCCAAAAGGCTTTCCTTGAAACCCGGGGAAATGCTCCGCATGAGGGCTCCGTCGGCGCCGACGCCACCCATATGTGAGGACTGACTTCCTGCATGGTCCTGGAGAATCAGGTAGTTTGTTTCAAGCATATGGAGCAGCAAGATGGAACGAAGGAAGTCTGGAGTTGGCAGTGGAATAGAATGGCACCAATAAAAAGGGATCTGCCAGAGAAGCAGAGTTCCCAAGGAGGGGTTTAGAGTGAGATGGAGAGGAAAGGTAGTGAGAAGCCGCAGAATGAATGCCCTTTTAGGTCAATAGAAGATTGAACTGAATGCAGAAATAGATAGGGAGCCAGTGAAGTGAGAAGATAAGCTCTGCAGCTGAGCTTTGACCAGATCGAAGGTGAGAGGGATGATTCAGAGGGAGACCAGTGAGTAGCAGGTTACAATAGTTAAGACAGGAGGTAACTAGAATGTGGGTAAGGGACTTAGTAATGTACTCAAAGAAAGGGATGAAATTTTGCTGATGTTATGAAGTGACAGGTTTTAGCTATCTATTGGATGTGTACAAAGAAAGAGTAGAACTATCAAGTTAGTATGTTGAAAAATCGACTCTCTGTTGCCGAATTAAAACAGGGGTATCAAACTGCAATCCTGGAAGGCAGGAAACAGTCTGGTTTTTTTTATTTATACCTAATGAATGCAGATGAGATATTTGCATACAAAGAAGGCAGTGCATACAAATATCTCATGAATATTCATTAGGGATAGTCTGAAAATCTGACCAGTTTGAAGCCCTCCAGGACTTCAGTTTGACACCCCTAGTGTGAATTATGCACATAAGGTTGGTGTAGTTTCGCTATGAGTAGAGCCAGGAGTCACCTTGAGATAATGGGTGGATGGGACATGAATGATTTTAGCTGCTGGAGAATATTGCTCACATTGGTAGACAAAGGATTTTAAGCGTCTCATGACAGTCTCTTATCTCCATTATGGGAGAAACACCATATCACAACTGTTTGATTGTCCACAGTAAGCTAGATTTCCTGACAGAGACTCCTGAATTCTAATTATAAAATATTTTGTAGACAAGGCCCTGGGCAGTTCTAAAACCCCAAGACCTAACATGCTCAGAAATAAACTCAGACGAAGCCAGGTCATTGGTCCTCAGAGGTGATGCTGACGCAAGGGGAAATGAACACTTTGTAATCATTTATCATTCATGCGTCTTAAAATAAAATGGAAAAAGGGGGGCAACCAAGAAAAGGCACAGTGTTAATGCTGTAGTGACTCAGCAGATGAATGAAACTTGCAGACTCACATCTAATCAATATCTTATCCAGTTACAGTGGCAGAAATGAAAGCCCTAATTAGCCTTTTGCAGACACTGAGTCTAACCATGCTGACGACTTCACAATGCAAATCTAAATCTAGTTGCGGATTCTAGGCTCAGAAAAACAAAAATTCATGCAGTTAAGACCACCGTAACTTGTAAGCGCATTAAACTGTGCACTTCCAGAACACTGCTGTACGAAGAGACCCATGTAAAGTTTAAGTGAAGGGCAACCTGTTTTTTCTTTCCAGAAAAGCCGGTGATTTTTTTCCATATCATCCCATTCTGACTGGCAGGGGCTGTAATGCTATTACGTAGCTCCAGAATGAATCCCTTTAAGAAGGCACCTGGAAAGGCAAAGCTTAAAGATATTCTGACGGAATTTTCCTGCAAAGCTGCTAACAGAGCTTTCTAAAGCGTTTCATAAGTTTTTATCGCTTAAAATCACACAAAGGCAGGCTGCTGGCTCAAGCATGTAGCAGACCACACAAAGCTACATTGCCATCCAGTTTTGTAGGGAAGACTGTTCTTCACCCCCATTCAGCATACAAGCTCCCTAACCCTGCAGAAAGGCCATCTGCTTTGCTTACGAATTTGGTGCATTTCCAAGCAGCTTGCCTCCGTAGAAAGGCAGAAACCAGTCATCCTGTACTTCGGCACAACGGAAGGAGGGCAGAGGAAGGTACCAGAAACATGTTCTGCTGTATGTGGAGCTGAAAAACATTATTCTCTTATGCCCTCAGGAAAGTGTAGTTACTCACCTGTAACAGGTCTTCTCCGGGGACAGCAGGAATCAGTCCTCACATATGGGTGACATCAGCACCCGCAGAGCCTACATGAAAGCATCGCCCCAGCTTTCAAAGAAAGCCTTTGGGAGATGCATGGTCCCCTTCCCACCCAAGGATGCCACCTTGCCTCAGTCTAATGACATAGCTATGACAGCCAAAATTTAAATACAGTAAAGAAGCAACAGCAAGGGGAGGAGGGAGGATTAAGAGAATTGATTCCTGATGTCCCCGGAGAATACATGTTACAAATGATTAACTATGCTTTCTCCGGGTACAAGCAGAAAGTCACTCCTCATATATGGGACTCCCCAGCTACAGGCTACCAAGAACCTGTATAATAACCATGGGTGACCAAGAGAGGTGAGCCGTGAGCTGCAGTTTAGTCCCAACATTTCATACATTTCATACCAAGCAGAGAGCTTGTAGTTTAAATTTAATAGTCACTCAGGGCCTAGCATCAGCAAAGTGCTTTTAGTTTAAATTTAACACACAGAAGAGAGCTTTCTGGTTAAATTTAGAACCCAGCAGAGAGCTTGTAGATTAAAGTTCATAATAAGTTAAAGCCTAGCAGCAGCAAAGAGCTATAATTTAAATCAAATAAGAATATAGTTACCTCAGCAGCAAAAGGACAGGGTACTGTGTATTAGCCCTCTTTTAATAAGTGTTATTTAACTCCCTCCCTCCCCACACCCACCCACCCCTGGGATAATTGTAGCTTTATAGGTATTTACACATCTTAAAAGACAGGAGGTGCTTTCAGGTGAAGCTCGTTACCCAAATCAGTCATACACTAAGGACCTGAGATTAATTAAGCTTCAGGTGAATAAGGTATATTAAACGTATTAGGTACAGTTTTATTAGTATAAATATCCATAGCAAGCCTTAGTAAGTAAAGAACTTAAAGATCTAAACAAAAACTTAAAACTAATATGCAGACAGCAGTCCAGCAGCGAGATGGGGGCTTTCCAGTCTTTTGCATTGAGTGTCACATGTATGATTTTCTCCCAGTTGGTGAGAGGTCTTACGTGTGCACTAGGTGCAAGGAGCTCTTTACTCTCAGGGAATGAGTCCGTTCTCTAGAGGCTATAGTAGCAGACTTGGAAAACATAAGAAAGACAGAGAGGTACATAGACAAGACCTACAGGGATATAGTCCTGAAGTCCCACCTCCAGTCTGGCAGCATCCCTGTTGCCATGGAGGAGAGAGGTCATGTGACAGGAGAGCATCACCCTGGTGTGGCAGGAAGTGATCCTGTAACTAGGACCTGTCCTCCAGGTGATGTAAAACCCTCTTGCACCAAGGAAGTTTCTCCAGGGCCATGTGCCCATGAGGGAAGGGTTAGGACAGCCGTTATAGTTGGTGATTTGATCATTAGGCATGTAGATAGCTGGGTGGCTGGTGGACGTGAGGATCGCCTGGTAACATGCCTGCCTGGTGCGAAGGTAGCGGACCTCACACGCCACCTAGCTAAGGTCTTAGATAGTGCTGGGGAGGAGTCTGCTGTCTTGGTACATGTCGGTACCAATGACATAGGAAAATGTGGTAGGGAGGTTCTGGAGGCTAAATTTAGGCTTTTAGGTAGGAAGTTGAAATCCAGAACTTCCAGGGTAGCGTTCTCCGAAATGCTTCCCGTTCCATGCGCAGGACCCAAAAGGCAGGCAGAGCTCCGCAGTCTCAATGCGTGGATGAGACGATGGTGCAAGGATGAGGGGTTTGGATTTATTAGGAACTGGGGAACATTCTGGGGAAAGGAGGGGCTCTTCAGAAGGGATGGGCTTCACCTTAACCGAGATGGAACCAGGCTGCTGGCATTAACCTTAAAAAAGAAGATAGAGCAGCTTTTAAACTAGATAATAGGGGAAAGCCGACAGTTGCACAAGAGCGCATGGTTCGGAAGAATGTATCCTTGAAGGATACTACCAAAAGCAGAGAGGTTCCAAAAAAGAGTAAAGTAGCCCAAATGCCCTCGAGTATGGAGCAGACAGAGCTTAAAGATCCCAAATTACCCATGTCTACCAATAGCCAAATTAATATGAATAAAATACAGTCTCTAAAATGCTTGTATGCAAATGCTAGAAGTCTAAAAAATAAGATGAGAGACTTAGAATATATAGCACTAAATGAGAGGTTAGATATGACTGGAATATCAGAGACATGGTGGAAGGAGGACAACCAGTGGGACACTGATACCTGGGTACAAACTATATCGTAATAACAGAGGTGATCAAATTGGTGGAGGGGTTGCACTCTATGTTAGAGAGGGCATTGAGTCAGAAAGGATTAAAGTTTTGCAGGAAACAAAATTTGCTGTAGAATCTCTATGGATTGAAATTCCATGTAAAAAGGGGAAAGCGATGGCAGTGGGGGTGTACTATCGACCGCCTGGCCAGAATGAACAAATGGATAATGAAATTCTCAAAGAAATCAAGGAAGCTAACAAAAGTTATAGCACAGTAATAATAATGGGTGATTTCAATTACCCCAGTATTGACTGGGTCAGTGTTACGGCAGGACATGCTAGGGAGATAAAGTTCCTAGATGAAATAAATGACTGCTTCTTGGAACAGTTGGTTCATGAATCGACCAGAGGGGAAGCCATATTGGACCTAGTCCTTAGTGGAACACCAGATCTGGTGCAAGAGATAAGGGTGTTGGGGCCACTTGGCAATAGTGATCATAGCATGATCGCGTTTGATTTAATTAGTGGAGGAAGGATAGTAAGGAAATCCACAGTACTACCTTTTAACTTTCAAAAGGGAGACTATGATAAAATGAGGAAAATACTTAAGAAAAAACTAAAAGGAGCAGTTGCAAAGGTTAAAGAGACTTACATCAAGCTTGGGTGTTGTTGAAAAATACTATCTTGGAAGCCCAAACCAGCTGTATTCCATGCTTTAAGAAAAGTGGAAAGAAGTCCAAAAAACTGCCAGCATGGTTTAAAGGTGAGGTCAGAGAAGCAGCTGTTGCCAAAAAAGCATCTTTCAGGAAATGGAAAAAAAAGCCAAACGACGAAACCTGGAAACAGCACAAGCACTGGCAAGTCAAATGCAAGGCATTGATAAAGCAGGCAAAGGGAGAATTTGAGAAGAAGCTTGCTGCGGAAGCAAAAACGCGAAATAAAGATTTTTTTCAAGTACATTCGTAGCAAAAAACCTGTGAGAGAGTCAGTTGGTCCATTAGATGATAGAAGAGTTAAAGGGGCACTAAGAGGCGACAAGGCGATAGGGGAGAGACTGAATGAATTCTTTGCTTCGATCTTTACTGAGGAAGATGTAGGGATGTTGCCCATGACTGAAGTGGTATTTAAAGGTGCGGAAGAATTGAAGGAAATATCGATACATCAGGAAGATGTATTACAACTATTAGATAAACTGAAGAGTAGCAAATCACCTGGGCCGGATGGTATACATCCAAGGGTGTTGAAAGAACTAAAATATGAGACTGCAGACCTGCTATTAGTAATCTGTGAACTATCATTAAAATCATCTCTAATACCTGAAGATTGGAGGATCGCCAATGTAACGCCAATTTTTAAAAAGGGTTCCAGGGGTGATCCGGGAAACTACAGACCAGTGAGCCTCACGTCAGAACCGGGAAAAATGGTAGAAACCATCATAAAGAATAAAATTACTCAGCATGTAGATAGTCATGGCCTAATGGGAGACAGCCAACATGGCTTTAGACAAGGAAGATCTTGTCTTACTAATCTGTTATGTTTTTTTGAAGGTGTGAATAAACAGGTGGACAAAGGTGAGTCGGTTGATATAGTGTATCTGGACTTTCAGAAAGCCTTTGACAAGTTCCCTCATCAGAGACTTTTCGCAAAACTAAAGAGTCATGGGATAGGAGGCAGTGTACTACTGTGGATCAGGAACTGGTTAAAAGATAGAAAGCAGAGGGTAGGGCTAAATGGCCAATTTTCCCAATGGAGAAAGGTGAATAGTGGTGTACCCCAGGCAGGGCCGGATTTAGCTAGAGTGAGGCCCTACGCCAAGAAAAATTGTGGGCCCCCCGTGTCCCCCCTGTGCAGTCCTGGGCCCCCCCCCGTGTCCCCCCTGTGCAGTCCTGGGCCCCCCCCGTGCCGTCCTGGGCCCCCCCCCCCGTGCTGTCCTGGGGCCCCCCCCCCCCGTGCCGTCCTGGGCCCCCCCCCGTGCGGTCCTGGGGCCCCCCCCCCGTGCTGTCCTGGGCCCCCCCCCGTGCAGTCCTGGGCCCCCCCGTGCATTCCTGGCCCCCCCCCCCCGGACAGCATCGCGGCTGTCTGAGGGGCTTCAGAGGGAGCCGGGGAAGCCCCGTGCAGTCCTGGGCCCCCCCGCATGCCCCCATGCAGTCCTGGGCCCCCCCCCCCGGGCCCCCGTGCAGTCCTGGGCCCCCCCGTGCAGTCCGGGCCCCCCCCGGACAGCATTGCGGCTGTCTGAGGGGCTTCAGAGGGAGCCGGGGAAGCCCGCACGAGACCCCGGCTCCCTCTGTACAGCCGGGCAACCTTTAACCTTTCCCAGCATTCGCGGCTTCACAGAAACAGCCGCCAGCGTGAAGGAAAAGGCTCTTCACGCTGGCGGCTGTACAGAGGGAGCCGGCTCCCTCTAAAGCCCTCCCGATGGGCCCTTGCCAGCTGTGGGCCCTACGCCACAGCGTACGTGGCGTATAGGCAAATCCGGCCCTGACCCCAGGGATCTGTGCTGGGTCCGCTGCTTTTTGACATATTCATAAATGACCTGGAAAGTGGAATAACGAGTGAGGTTATCAAATTTGCAGATGACACAAAACTATTTAAAGTTGTTAAAACCCAAGAGGATTGTGGAAAATTGCAAGAGGATCTTGATAAATTGGAAGATTGGGCATCAAAATGGCAGATGAAATTTAATGTTGACAAGTGCAACCCAAACTATGGTTACAGAATGCAAGGTTCCACATTAGGAACCACCACCCAGGAAAAAGATTTAGGCGTCATTGTGGATAACATGTTAAAACCCTCGACCCAGAGTGCAGCGGCGGCCAAGAGAGCAAATAGAATGCTAGGTATCATAAGGAAAGGAATGGAAAATAAAACAAAAGATATTATAATGCCTCTATACCGTTCCATGGTGAGACCGCACCTTGAATATTGTGTGCAATTCTGGTCGCCGTATGTTAAAAAGGATATAGCGTTATTAGAAAAGGTTCAGAGAAGAGCCACCAAAATGGTAAAGGGGATGGAAGGATACTCCTTTGAAGAAAGGCTAAAAAGGTTAGGGCTCTTTAACCTGGAAAAGAGACGGCTAAGGGGAGATATGATAGAAGTCTATAAATTAATGAACGGAGTGGAAAGGGTAAACGTAGATCGATTGTTTACGTTATCAGAATATAGAAAGACTAGGGGACATGCAATGAAGCTACAGGGTAAACTATTTAAGACTATTAAAAGAAAATATTTTTTCACTCAACGTGTAATCAAACTCTGGAATTTGTTACCGGAGGATGTAGTAAAGGCTGTTAGTGTAGCTGGGTTTAAAAAAGGTTTGGACAAGTTCCTGAAGGAAAGGTCCATAAACCATTATTTAGAAGGGACCCAGGATATCAATGCTTGACCCAGTACAAGCATTGCGGAACCTATATCTTTTGGGGAAACTGCTAGGTACATATGACCTAGATTGGCCACTGTTGGAAACAGGATACTGGGCTTGATGGACCTTGGTCTGACCCAGTATGGCATATCTTATGTTCTTATAACTGAGAGACCCATCAGACCCAAGGGTCCAGCAGGGAAGCCGCACTCCAGTAATCTGAACACAGAAGGATTGGAAGGTAGGAGTTGCCACACTCCAAAGAGATTACAGAGCATGGCCTGGCCGAAGGCGCTGTCTCGTCGGGACTCCCTCTCCAGGCAGTAGTGAGCTGTGAAAGTATGGACTGAAGACCAGTTGACGGCCCAGCAGATTTCTGTCATAGGTATGGAACGCAGATTTGCTACAGAGCTAGCCATGGCTCTGATGTGGTGTGCAGTGACCCAGTGGTCTAATGAGATCCCAGCCTACTCATAGGCGAAGGCATTGCAGTCTGCCACCAAGTGGACAGAGTTTGCTTGGTTACTGGAAGCCCCAGTCAACGAGCTGAGATGCTTTGCGGTGGCCCCGAGTCCGTTACAGGTAGGACAGGGTCCTCTTACAAGCCAGAGTATAGAGAACAGTCTCCATCTTGCCGGCATGAGGTCTCAGAAAGAAGGTGGGGAGCACCAGCTCCTAACTGAGGTGGAAGGGGGACACCACCTTTGACACCACCTGTTCTTGTAGGGCCTCGTGTAGAGCAGCTGTGCCTTCAGAGCCTGGAGTTCGCTGCAGGCCAACGTGGGTGCCACAAGACAACCTTCCCAGAGAGGCACCCCAGATGGCAGGTAGCCAGGGGCTCAAACAGCGGTTTAGTGAGCTGTGAGAGTGCCACATTGAGATCCCATTCTACCATTGGTGGGCAGACAAGGGCTTGGACAACATAAGGCCCTGCAGGAAATGAGAAATAAGGGGCTGAGCTGAGAGGGGCTTGTCCTCGACAGCATGGTGGTGTGCTGCAATAGCACTCAGGTGCACTGATTGAGTTGGACTTCAGTCCCACCTGTGACAGGTAGAGTAGGTACTGGAGCACCAGCTGCACCAAGCAGGAGAATGAGTTCGCCTGCCTCTCACCACACCGAAAACAGATGCCATTTGAAGGCATACACCCTTCTTGTGGAGGCCTTACAGGAGGCCAGAAGGACCTCCTCCATGTCATATGAGAGGTTGAAGGGAGCTAGAGGTACTCTTTCAGCAGCCAAGCCGTGACAGGGACCCCCAGGTTGGGGTGCATGAGAGAGCCCACCTCCTGTGAAAGTAGTCCTGGAGTGCAACCCAGGGGAAACGGAGGTGCCACTGACAGACAGAGAAGCAGCAGGAACCAAGGTTGCCTGGGCCACCAGGAGGCTACCAGAATCAGTGATGCTCTGTTGTGCTGGACCTTGAAGAGGGTCTTGGCGACCAGCAATGTTAGTGGGAAAGCGTAAAGGAGGTCTTCCATCCATGGAATGAGGAACGCATCCACCATCACTCAGGATGGGTGCAACCAACAAGAGCAGAAGCAGGACAACTGGGTGTTATCGGGGCTGGCGAACAGGTCCACTAGAGGGACACCCCAGAATCGTAAGAGCTGGGAGGCTATTCTGGGATGCAGGCACCACTCGTGCGGCTGGAGAACTCTACTCATTATATCCACCAGGGTGTTGCCCAGGCCCAAGAGGTAAACCGCCTGCAGGGGCATCCCATTGCATGTTGCATATGAGGAGAGGGCTACCATCTCCTGGCAGAATGAGTATGAACTTGTGCCTCCTTCTTTGATGACACAGAACACTGCAACTTGGTTATCCATCTGGCCCAGCACCGACTGGTGCTTCAACTGGTGACAAAGGCTTGGAGGGCCAGACATAGCGCCCAGAGCTCTAAGAGGATGATTTGCAACTGGCACTCTGTCTGGGACCACGTGCCCTTGGTGCAGAGGTCCTTGCAATGAGCTCCCTATCCTTGCAGGGAGATGTCTGTAGTAAGACCCTCTGGGGGGTGGGTGCCTGGAAGGACATCCCGGCCTGAAGGTAGAGGGGGGATCTGCCACTGGTCGAGGGAGTCTGCCAGTTGGTGGGTCACTTTTATATCCTGTCTTGAAGTCTGCCCGTGGCTTGTGTCCACTGGGAGCAGATGCACCACTGAGCCACCCTGATATGCCAGCGGGCATATGGGGTTACATGGACTGTGGAGGCCATGTGGCTCAGCAGGTGGAGAAGGTGAGCGGGCACAGACCAGCGGTGTTGCACTTCTGCAGCTAGCACCCCGAGGCATTCTGCCCTCACTGGAGGGAGGAAGGCCTTGGCCTGGAGGGGTCCAGCTGAGATCATATGAACTCCAAGCATTGCACCTGAGAGAAGTGGGACTTAGGGTAGTTGATGAAAAACTCCAGATACTATAGGACATGGATTGTGTGCTCGGTGGCGTGGTGCACCTCTGCAGCTGTGCCTCCCCTTATAAGCCAGTCATCTAGACAGGCAAAGACGAAGGCCCCTTGGAGACAAAGATGGGCTGCGACCACCACTAGGCACTTGGTGAAGACCCTCTGTGATGACACCAGCCCAAAGGGTAGCACCCTGTATTGTTAGTGATCTCCTCCCAACATGAACCGGAGGTATTGTCGGTGGATGGGATGCATCAGGATGTGTGTAAGCATCCTTCAGGTCTAAGGAGCATAGCTAGTCTCCCTGCTGGAGGTAAGGCAGCAGTATTGCAAGGGAGAGCATCTTGAACATCTCCCGCACCAGAAATCTGTTCAAGTCCCATAGGTCCAAGATGGGCCTGAGGTCCCCTGTTTGCCTGGGAATGAGGAAATATCTGGAGTAGAAGCCTTTGCCCCAGAGATGTTTGGGCACTGACTCCACCGCATTGCCGCCCGCCAAAATCTTGGCGTTTTTTGGGAGTTGGAAGGACTGAGCACACTAATTTTGTCTTGGGAACACTTGAAGCAGAAGCTTATCGCTTCGAAACGTGCACGTCGTGCCTGAGCAGATAAGTGTGAAATTATTTTTGGCTTTTAAATTCTGAAAGATAACACAGACAGTGTTGGTAGATAAAAAATAAATGAATAAAAAGGGGTATGTACTGCGTGAGGTATTGAGGAGGTCCTCTTTGCCTTGCGGTTTATGCCCGACAAAAATTTAAGGTGATTGTAGTCAGGGGTTCGGGTATTCTTTTGACTATTGATATTTATGGGAATACCTGTGTTTTTGGGATTCTCTTGTTTTTGAATCACTTATAAACACACCAGCTGACTGTTCCAATGCAAGTATAGTAGGAATGATAGAGCAAAGTCTGAGTAACCTTTTGTCCCGTTCGGGTGGTGGTAATACAAGCTATACAAGGGGGTAGAGCAAAAGTCTTTTCCAGGATTCCCAGGATCACCACTCCCACAAGGCAATAGTGGAAGAACATTGTGATTACAGTCTCTGGAAGTTAACTGGATAGTTGAGGATAATGAACTGTGCTGAATTTTTGTTCTGTTTCTGTAGTGATGGTCACTTTCGCGTGACGTAAATGGACGAAGATTTGCTATAGAGCTGGCTGTCTCCTCAAGGTGAGTCGTAATGGAGTCTCGGGATCATTCACTGATGTCCACTGGCCAAGATCAGGTGCAGCTGCCGGCTTCACTCGACTGTGGTGGATCCAGGGTTCGAATTCTGCAACTTTCACTGCAGTGGGGGTTGACAGGATGACAACATAGGGTCCCTTCCAATGCGGTGCCAGCGGGGTCTTTCTCCACTCTTTCACCCACAGGGACGTTCCTGGCTTGAAGGGATGCAGAGGCTCGGTCAGGTTGATGGGTAGTCGATCTTGCACCCATGTTTGGAGTTTCTGCAAAACAGAACCTAAAGCTAATAGTTCTTGTCTAGTTATTTCGGATCCTGTCTGTCTCATGTCTCCCTTTATTCCCTGCACTATGGGTGGAGGTCGCCCATACAAAATCTCAAAAGGGGAGACACCTAAGGATCTGGTGGGAGCTGAACGTATCCTAAGAAGGGCTATGGGAAGGACTTGGAGCCACTTCAGGTGTGTTTCTTGGCAGAGCTTGGATAACTGAGTTTTCAAGGTTCTATTCATACGCTCTACTTTCCCTGAGCTCTGGGGTCTGTAAGCAGTGTGCAACTTCCATTTTATTCGCAGAGCTTGTGCTAATTGTTGAGTCACTTGAGATACAAATGAGGGACCATTGTCTGACCCTATAGTTGATGGTATTCCAAATCGGGGAATGATCTCATGGAGCAATACCCTTGTAACTTCTCGGGCTTTCTAAGTTCGGGTAGGGTAGGCTTCTACCCACCCTGAGAATGTGCAAACTAACACTAACATATAGTGATATCCATTCACACGGGGCATTTCAGCAAAGTCTATCTGTATATCACTCATGGGGGTCACCCCTACTGACTGAACTCTTGGG
Organism: Ichthyophis bannanicus; assembly: GCA_033557465.1. Classification (NCBI taxonomy): domain Eukaryota; kingdom Metazoa; phylum Chordata; class Amphibia; order Gymnophiona; family Ichthyophiidae; genus Ichthyophis; species Ichthyophis bannanicus. The sequence continues at coordinate 42,643,935 of CM066036.1, forward strand.
GGTGGAACAGGACCTTGCTTGGCATTATTCTTGGCACATATCAGACATTGTTGTGCCACTGAGGCGGTCAGGGATCCTAGCAATGAAATACAGAAATGGGGTCTCAAGGCTTTCTCCATGGCTGTTTTTCCATAATGTGTGGCTTGGTGGAAAGCTTGGACAAAGGCTGGCCCTAATGCTTCAGGGATGACAGTACGACCTGGAGGTGGACTACCTCCTGGGGGTGGTAGTACTATCCAACCTTGTTCTGTTAAGACTCCTCCCTCCTTTTCACAATAATAGTCTAACTCTCTTGTAATATATCGGGGTGCCCAGGAACTAAGGGGCACAGGGAATAGGGCTGCTTGCATTACAGTATCTTGGGTCCTAACTTGTCCTGTGGTGGCTGCCTTTCAGGCGGTGGCATCTGCAAATCTATTCCCGCATGCAACTTCTCCTGCTCATGCTTGATGACCTCGGCAGTGCATGACTGCCACTTTTTGGGGGCCCACACAGCATTTAATATCATCAATATCTCAGGCCCATACCTAATGTCCTTCCCCCCCTGAGGTGATTAACCCTCGTTCTTTATACAAGGCTCCATTTGCGTGCAAAGTAGTGAAAGCAGATTTGGAATCTGTGTACACATTTATGCGGAGTCCTTCTCCTAATCTCAAGGCTCTAGTGAGGGCTATCAGTTCAGCTTTCTGTGCAGAAGTTCCCGGGGTCGGGGCTGAGGACTCAACTACCAGATCAAGGGTCACCACTGCATATCCAACACAACGATGTCCATTGATGACCAGACTGCTTCCATCTACAAAGAAAGTCTGTTCTGGGTCCTCTAGAGGGACATCGGTCAAATCAGGGAGACTTGAAAATAGTGTCCATGGTTTCTAAGCAATTATGATCAGGTGGCCCAGGATCAATTGGAAACAATGTAGCAGGGTTCAGAGCTTGACTAACTTTCAACTGTATCCGAGGGTTCTCACACAGCATGCTTTGATACTTCAACATTCGTGCATTGGTCAGCCAGAAGTTTCCTTTGTGTTCCATAAGGGTCAGAACAGAGTGTGGCACGGTGACTTGAAGAGTTTGTCCTAATGTAAGTTTGTCTGCTTCGCCCACTAGGAGGGCTGTTGCTGCAACAGCTCTCAGACAAGGAGGCCATCCTTTTGCAACTATATCCAATTGTTTTGACAGATAAGCTACTGGCTGTTGCCAGGAACCAAGAGATTGGGTTAATACTCCCAATGTGTTTCCTTGTGACTCATGGACAAAAAGATGGAAAGGCTTCTGAACATCTGGAAGACCTAAAGCTGGAGATGACATCAGGGCCTTTTTCAAAGTTTGGAATGCTATATCTTGTTCAGGTCCCCAATCTAGTGGGGATTTTTCCATTCCTCTGGTGGCTTGGTACAGTGGTTTTGCAATCAGTGCAAAGTTGGGGATCCATATGCGACAATATCCCGCAGCCCCCAGGAAGGCCCTTACTTGCCTCCTAGTGGTTGGTGTGGGGATATTACACACAGCTTCTTTGCGTTCTGGTCCTAAACGTCGGATCCCACTGGACAACTGGAATCCTAGATACTTGACTTCAGTTTGGCATAGTTGTGCTTTGGCTCTTGAGACTTTGTATCCGGCGTCTTTGAGAAGGTACAAAAGTTCACTAGTGGCTTGTAGGCATTCACTTTCTGAGTTGGTGGCTATGAGCAAGTCATCTACATACTGAAGAAGAACCCTCTTTCCTGGGTCCACTGGGTAACTTGAGAGACCTTGATTCAGGGCAGCACCGAAGAGGGTAGGTGAATTCTTGAATCCTTGGGGTAATCTGGTCCAGGTGAGCTGACCCCATCTTCCTGTTGTGGGGTCTTGCCATTCAAAAGCGAATAAAAGCTGACTGGTGGGTGCTAGGCGCACACAGAAAAAGGCATCTTTCAGGTCCAGGACGGTGAAGTGAGTAGCCTCAGTGGGGATCAGTCCCAAGAGAGTATAAAGGTTTGGCACTACTGGGTGTATAGTTTCAACTGCCTCATTTACTCGCCTTAGATCTTGTACTGGGCGGTAGTCCCCTGTCCCAGGCTTCTTTACTGGGAGAAGGGGGGTGTTCCAAGGTGACTGGCATTCCTTGAGAAGTCCATACTTTAGCAGCTTCATCAAGTGGCAATGAATTCCTTCTATGGCTGGTCGAGGGAGAGGATACTGCTTCACATGCACTGGTTCCATTCCTGGCTTGAGGGTAACAATGACAGGGGCTATGTTCTTTGCTAGGCCAGGTGGATTATCTTCTGCCCATACTTCAGGTGGGGCTATCAGGTTGGTAGGTATACAGGGTCTGGGTGACTTTATTGGAGGTGCACTATAGAACCGCCATTCTTCTTCTCGTGGAACAGTAAGCACCATCAATCCAGCAGGCTTTGGGGTCACAGTCATTTTCATTTCTCCCCCTTCAGCAAGGATATTTGGGCCTGGAGCTTGGCAAGCATGTCTCGGCCCAGTAGTGGGATTGGGCACTCAGGCATATACAAGAACTGGTGCGTTATCTTCTGTCCCCCTAGTTCACACATGCGGTTCTGCAAGAATGGTTTTGTGACTTTATTTCCAGTGGCTCCTATAATGGTGACAGATCGTGAGGACAGTGGAGCTACTGGCTTGGCTACTACTGAATGTTCTGCTCCTGTATCTACCATGAATTCCATGTATTGGTCCCCTATCTTTAAACTGACCATAGGCTCCTGGGGACCCAGGGTGAACTTGGAGCCCAGTCTGGCCTAGTCTTCATCTATGTCATCCAGGTCATAGCCCGTTGCTACTGCCACTCCCTCAAGGGCTTCTTCCCTCTCCTGCTGAAACTGTGTTCGATTCATTCCTCCTCTCCTTCGAAATCTTCCTCCGGTCCTCCAGGGACTCCCTCCTCCCCTTGCAGGGGCGGAGTCCAGATGCGGGCACTCATTTCTCCAATGTCCTTCTTCCTTGCAGTAGGCGCATTGATTTGCACCTAATGGAGGCCTGTCACTTCTGCGGCCTCGTCCACGTCCTCTGGTCCTTTGATTAGGAATACCTCCTCCACGTCGTTCGGTTATAGCAGCAGCAAGATCTGCCTTCTTCTTCATCTTTCGTTCACTTTCTCTGTCTCGTTCATTTTTACGATTCACAAATACTTTCTGAGCGACTTCCATTAACTGAGCTGTGTTCATGCCCGCAAATCCATCCAGTTTCTGTAATTTTTGCTTTATGTCTCTCTGGGACTGACTAACAAAGGCCGCATTTACCATGCGTACATTTTCCTGAGCGGCGAGATCATATGGGGTATACAGTGTATAAGCTTCAGGCAACCGTTCATGAAAGGCCGCTGGGCTCTCATCTGGACCCTGGAGAACTTCCGATACTTTCCCGATATTCATGGCCCTCTGGCCTCATTTCTTCAGGCCCTGCACTAAGGCCTGGCGAAATCTGGTTAGGGCCGCCGCCCCCCTTTCCTCATTCGGGTCCCATCTGGGATCTTCATTGGGGTTTTCTGCAGCTGCTGCTTGCTGGGGATTTATTCCTCCCCTTTCTATAGGATTCTCTTCTAACCATCGGAGGGCTGCTTGCCCGATTCGGCCTCGCTCCTCAGTAGTGAAGAGGGTGGACAGGAGCTGGCAACAATCGGCCCAGGTAGGCTGATGGGTTTGCATAATGCTTGACATTAATTCTGTTAATTCCTGGGATTTGGCTGTGTAGGAGGCATAATGCGTTTTCCAGTTTAATAAATCTGTGGTAGAAAAGGGTACATAAACTAAGCTGGTTGGTCCTGGCGCCATCTGGCCCTGATCATTTAATACAGATATCACAGGCACTTGGCGTAATGGCATTAGGTGCCCTGCTTTCTCCTTCTTCTTGAGAGTCACACTTCTTAAATCATAAGGCTCCCGGGCACTAGTCTCCTTGGCGGGTGCCCCTGAACTGGCAGGAGAGCCTCCACTTTCTATCTCATCAGCGGACTCGAGTCCCCCTGCTGTGCTTGGGCCTGACCCGGAACTCTCACTCGGGGTAGGGTGCTTCTTGGGCTGTTGCTTCGGTATCTTCTGGGGCTCCCCTTCGGGCTCTAATTCAAGTTGCGGGGCTGTGGGGACTATTTTCTGTGGGTGCCGGGGTAAACTATCCAAAATATCTGAGGACTCTGGGTCAGAATACACAGGCGGCTTCGCTTCCTTAGCCTTTTTGGTTCCCCTAGTAGTAGCTACAAATATTTTACAGTGCTCCTCATAACAGCGCTTCATCCATGAGGGCTGCTGTTCACATGCACTTAACCAGGAATCTATATAGGGGAACTGGTCAGGGTACACGCTTAATATAAGCTGATGAAGCCGTAAAACTGTCTCAAAATCAAAGGTGTCCCCTCGGGGCCATGAAGCAGCTAATGCGGGCCACTCCCTTTCACATAACATTTTTAATCTGGATGGAGTCATTTTTATACCATAATCGCCCGAAAATCCTTTACGGAAATTCTTGATCATACATGCCAACGGAGTGTGCGTGGACTCCGTCCCTCCCATTTTGCAAACGCACCTACCTACGCTTTCTGCGTACGTCACATACCCTATGTCCCTACATACACGTAATGATGTACAAGACAACGAACAATAAGGATAGGTAGTATGGCTGCAGGTAAAGGGTCCGTACAGCCCACAGAACACTGGGGGGGAACAAACACCACTCGCTTCCTCCTGTTCGCAACCTGGGCGCGGTCGCCCGGCCAGGAACTGCGCTACTTAGGAGTCCGCTCTCGCTCGGTCTGTATTTCAAGACCTCTCACTCACACACGCAAGCATATTTCAACACGATATATTTCAATATTTCAAGTGCCCAGGTTTTCTGACTGACTATTCCAAACAAGAAGGGTCGATGGCTTCAGCTTCCGCTTTCCTTATGCGGAGCTTACTAGGACCGCCCTTATGGGAGGTGATCAGGCTCCCTTGTCTCGTGCATACTCATGCGAGATTTCCCAGTTAGTCTATACCAAATTTACCAAATCAGTCTCGCGCACGCATGACGTTGTCCCAGGCTGTTCTTTCTGACTATCAAATCACAAAATGTCTACTCACCGGAACCGGTCCCCGATACCACACCAGCTGCTGAGTTGGATCCTGGACTCCCCCGGGTCGGAGGTGTTGGCCGGCTGGACCCAGTGGTCCGCCGAGGCAGGCAGAATCCTCTCCGGCACAAAGGGGCCGGCAGCGCCTGAGGTTTCCCCCGCGGTCGGACAGACACGGTTCCAACCAGGCCAAACCTCAAGGTGAATTACGTGGATTATTCACTTGAATACCATTTACCACTCGCACTTCCCGGCCAACGCACCAAGAATATGCTGTAGCAAAGTGCAATCAATGAATAAGTCCAGGAGTCGATTGAAAGGGTCCAAGTCAGTTTATTGTGCACAAGGCCCAGTCAGTCAAAGCTTCAAAAGGAACTGAGCAAAAGTTTATACAGAGACATAACTTTTTATACCTCTTTTCCAGTTTGATACATGAGAACTTTCTATTGGTTCTAGCTCGATACATGCAAACGTCTCATTGGTTATGCGTTCCCTGCACCTGTCCAATTAGAAATCCCTCCGGAGCCTAGCAACTGGCCCCCCTCCTTTAGGATTGCTTGAACAATGGTACAGTTCTAAATCTCGTTACTTTTCTACTGCAAGGTTAACTTCGGCTTCTGGAATGCATATATTGTTACATTTCTGTTCTTTCACACACAAGAGAATAATAGAAGACTTATGAATTCATGAAAACTTCTTAAGCATTTTAAAACAGTTTTCTCAATTTTCACAGATTTTTGGTTCTTTTCTAGCTATATTGGGAGTTAGGATCCAGGCCTAGCTTACAGGCCTTTCATAGTAGCAGACCATGCTAGGCCATAGCCTACCTCATTGACAGAGACATCAATGCCAATGCTGGTGCAGAAGACTCAGAACAGCAATTCCCGTGTCATCTGCAAGCAGAGCACAGGTGAAGGATTCATGGTCAGGCCAGAGGCATTGAAGGCATCAGTTATGGAGATGGTCCAACCACACTGGGAATGCTTCTTAAAGCCACTGGCCAGCTATGACATGTCTGGGAAGATGGCTTCTGCCAAGTCAAAGGGCTCCAACATCCTAACCAGCCAGGGGAGTGCGAGAAAAAAGACCCACGTGCCAAAAAATAAAAAAAGAACCCAAGAAAAAATGTGGCGCAGAGGCACCAACACTCCCAGGGACAGGGAGGAAGAATGACGAGCATGTGACTGAAAAATCACTGAGGAAAAAAAAATACTGGTGAGATATCAACTATTTTCTGGGGACAGACAAGCATCAGAGTCTCTGCGGAAAAAAGAAGACTGAGGTAAGATGGCTCCTTCATGCAAGATGATGAGCACGCATGCGTGGTTGATCTCCCAAAAGCTTCCTTTGAAAGCTGGGGAGTGTTCCTGTGTGGGTTCCTTCGGTGACATCACCATATGTGAGGACTGACTTCCTGCTCAGTCCCAGAGAATATTAATGTCGTAAGCAGACTAAAAAATCCAGAATTACAATAACTTGTGATTTTCACTTAACCGCATTCATTTAGATTTATTAACAACCTTTATGAAGAACTTCACCTAAGGTGGTGGTCTGTGCTTCAACCTGCTGCCTTTTCTGCATGAAAAAAGTGCAAGTCTTCTCAATCTACAGACACATTTCCTGCCATAGTAACTTTTTTTTTTTAGTCTAACAAAATCACATGAGCAAGTTTACAACCAATCACATAAAGCAATGGGCACAATAAACTCAAGCCCACAGAAACACCTTTGTCTTTTAAAAATAAAAAGGAATCTCTGTCCATGTATTTTCTGAGCAATTATAAAGATAAACAAATCTTAATGTTAAAATAACCAAACACTTAGTAAAATAGCATACACTTTTTACAGACCTTTGGATCTGAAGTGAAACATTTTTTGAAGTCCCTAACAAGATGGATTCATCTTTGCATACAGTCCTCTTTTTGTCCCCCAACACATAAAATGTGAGAAAGAACAGAGAAGACCCTCACAGAGCACAATGATAAAATTCTGCAGGAGGAAGAAAGCAGCACAGTCCCAAAAAAAGATGTATAAGGGCTACATTAAGCATGCTAGACTGCCCTCCCTTTCCCTTATCTTTGTGACTATAATATGTAAACTGCTTTGTTTTAGAAAAGCTGTATATAAAAAGTGAAATAAACCATGCTTATTCAGCAGGGTTGTCTAATATGCCAGCCTCTGCTTGACTGTATACTTCCACTGCCTGTCTTTTGCCCTTCAGAGTGGAGACAGTGACATCTTGTGGCTGAATTTAAGACTGATGCCAGGAAGAAACGCAAAGTGGAATGGCACACTCAAAATGGCAATCAGAAGAAACGGCAGACTGTAGCAGAAGGATCCCCAGGCTTTTCAAAAGAAGAGTTTGTGGGGTTATGGGTTTCTTCCATCAGAGTTTTTGGCCATACTGTACCACCCAACATTCTCTTCAGCTGTTGGAGACTTGGCACCTTGCCAGCTTTGATGCATTAGCAGCTGCTGTGTTTAAAAAAATAAAATAAAAGCTCTATGGATGAAATTCAACAGTAGGCAGAAAAAATATGGAGAGATTTTACATACCTGATCATTTTCTTTACTTGAATCCTGCTAGGCCAGTTTAGACAAGTTGGCTAGGCTCCCTTGCCAGCAGGTAGATGCAGACCAGAGTAACTTTCAGTTATGTTGTAACCATGTTTCTGCCTTTAAACCAAGTGACAGACAAGCTGTGCACAGAGCTTGCAGAGCAGGAAAGAAAAAAAATCCTCTCTCTGCTGAGGCTAAGCCACGCCCAGACTCTGAAGTGGGGGCAGGCTTAGATACTGATTGGAAAGGCCTGTGCGAAGGCAAGGGTGTGGCAGGGAAGAAACGGTTTTTAAAACCTCACTCTGACCAGAGAGGGGAGGAGGAAGGGAGAGTCACTTCTACAGGAGAAGGAGAGATCCTGGAGCAAGGGGATTCCAGTGGGAAGAGATATCCCAGAGCTCTGGGAGATCCTGGAGAGGAAGGAGGATTCCAGGAAGGATCTCAGGAGAGGAGTGGAGAAAGGCACAAGAAGTCTGACTTCCAGAAGCTGAAAGAGGTCAGTAGAAAAGGAAGCAGTGGATGTCTGAGAAATGCTTCTAGAAGTGAAGCCAACAGATGTATAGCTGAACAGCTTACAGATGAACAGGAACAGTTTGCAACAGCTAGTGTAAAAGAGCCAGACCTGAGCCCTACAACTGCCAGAAGGTGGGTGGAGACGCTTGAGAGTGGAAAAAGCCAAACCCCAGCAGTGAACAGAGCAGCTGAGCTAAAAACACTAGAAACATTAGCACAAGTGTTCCCTGAGAGAAAGGCTTATTCTCCCAAAGTAACTGTGCCCAATCAGAAAGATTTGCTGTGGAGCCAGTTTCAAAAGTTCCTACAAGACAGAGAAGCTGAGGAAGCTTTTAAGACTGTAGAAGGCAATGAGCATTCTTTAGCCCAGGAGGAAATGCAGGTCAATTCTTATGTGCCAGAGTCTGACCTAGGAATCTCTCCAATGGATTGCTCATTCTGTTTAAAAGAAGACTGAGCCTTACTAAGCAGAGCTGAGAAAGAGTGAGAAGCTGTATTGTGTATAACTCTGTAACTGCTAATAGTCTTCTAAAGCCAAGGATGTGTTTTACCAAGTGAAAATTTTCTTCTAAAGCAAAGAAGCTGTGTGTTACCAGAAGTTTGTTTGAACTGGGAAAACCTCAGTTGTGCAGAAGCTGTGTGTTACCAGAAGTTTGTTTAAAAGGGAAAACAGTTGTGCCAAGAAGAAAGTTTACCTTTTTGTTTGAAAGAGGTAGAAGCTGTGAGGAGTACTGTTTTGTTTAATGAAAAACAGCTGCTAAGGTTAGCAGGACTTTTGGTTTCCATTTACCTCACTTGCCAGTTATCTTCTGTTATCCTTTGTGTTGGAGAAGTATCCTAATGCCTTGTGTTTGAATTTTAATGCCTTGGAAATCCCCATAGAAAAATAAATATTCTTGTATGCCTTACCAACGGTCTCACGCTACAATTTTGTCCTTGCTCAAGAAAAGCCTAACTACAAGTCCCAGAATTCCACTGGGGACAGTCAGAAAAGCTTTATTTAAGGACATTACAAGGCAGCCCTATGCCTGTGAGCCCTAGGGCCCAGGCTAGGGTCCCACACAATCAAGTGGTAGTACAGTTCCCAAAGCTGTAGGACAACTCTTCCAGGGTGGGTCCTGGACTTGGCTAGCAGGCTTCAAAGAAAATCATCATCGGGTATGTAAAATTTCTCTTCACTTATCATCCTGCTCGACCAGTCCACACAAGCGAGTTATGCTCTCTTGCCAGAAGACGAAAGCAAATTAGAGCAACTTTCAATGATGTCGACACTAGGTATATATGCTGATTCAGCACTAAGAGAAGTTAGTATGATACTTCCCAAGTGGTAAACTGAAAAATAAAAACCTCAGAACAACTCATGAGGAATAACTTTCAACAACCAACAACTCAACAATAAATATGAGTAAATATTTGGCTCTTCCCTGAATTAACTGCATCAGGCACTTCTAATCGGCAACATAATCAAAAGGCAGCAGGCTTCCCAACATGTAATAGCAGTCTTCCAGGGCAGGTCCTGAACAGGTCTAACAGGATTCAAGGAAAGAAAATGATCAGGTATGTAAAATTTTTCTATACTTATCCTGCTAGACCAGGGGTCGGCAACCCGCGGCTCTTTCTCACCTTTGCCGCAGCTCCAGAGCACACTGCCCGCCCGGTGACAGGCAATAGTGTTGTAAAGATGTATTTAAACGTGGCGTTATGGGCTCCCTCCATGTCAGCTCCCTCCCTTCTTCTGCAGCCGCGGCTCCCTGCCTCTTAGGGAACCGCGGCTGTGCTTTTAAAATCATCTCGGAGCCCTTCCTGTCTTGACGGGCTCCGTGCAGCATTGTCCCGCCTCTAAAGGAAGTTTTGGAGGCGGGACAATGCTGCACAGAGCCCGTCAAGACAGGAAGGGCTCCGAGATGATTTTAAAAGCACAGCCGCGGTTCCCTAAGAGGCAGGGAGCCGCGGCTGCAGAAGAAGGGAGGGGAGCTGACATGGAGGGAGGGGGGCTGACATGGAGGGAGGGAGCAGATATGGATGGATGGATGGAGGGAGGGGGGCTGACATGGAGGGAGGGTGCTGTTATGTATGGATGGATGGAGGGAGGGGGGCTGACATGGAGGGAGGGAGCTGATATGGATGGAGGGAGGGGGGCTGACATGGAGGGAGGGAGCTGATATGGATGGAGGGAGGGGGGATGACATGGAGGGAGGGAGATGAGATGGTTGGAGGGAGGGGGGCTGACATGGAGGGAGGGAGCGGGCTGACATGGAGGGATGGTGGGGGCTGATATGGAGGGAGGTAGCTGATATGGAGGGAGGGAGGGGCTGACATGGAGGGATGGAGGGGGCTGACATGGAGGGAGGGAGCTGATATGGATGGAGGGAGGGGGGCTGACATGGAGGGGGCTGACATGGAGGGAGGGAGCTGATAGGGAGGGGGGCTGACATGGAGGGATGGAGGGGGCTGACATGGAGGGAGGGAGCTGATATGGATGGAGGGAGGGGGGCTGACATGGGGGGATTGGGGAGGCGGACTGACATGGAGGGAGGGAGCTGATATGGATGGAGGGAGGGAGGGGGCTGACATGGAGGGATGGAGCACTGGTAATGGGGTTGAGGGGACTAGCACTGGAAATGAGCTGATTAGGGGAGGCTAGGACTGGTAATGAGCTGATGGGGGGTAGGACTGGTATTGGGCTGATTAGGGGAGGCTAGCACTGGTAATGGGGTTGAGGGGGGGATTAGCACTGGAAGTGAGCTGATTGGGGGGCTTTGACTGGGCATGGGCTGATTGTGGGGAGGGGAGGATAGAGCTGCTGGCCCTGGAAGATAACTGGGGGCTAAGGCTACAAATGGGCTGATATGAGGGGATGGGAGAATGGAACTGGATCTGAGAGGGGCTGCCATCGTATTTGTACTAGAAGGGACTGGTCAGTGGGGAAGGAGGGGGACTGGAAGGAAATGGACACCAGTAGCAATCATGGGAATGCAAGTTGACATTGGAAGGTACTGGGAGTGAGGACTGGAAAGGGGCTGATATTGGGGAGGGTTACTGGGACTGGAAATAGGCTGATGGAAAGAAGTGAAGAAAACGAAAGAAGAGATAAGAAATGGCAGATGGACCATAGACCACAGAAAGAGAGCTAAGAGAAGACAGGAAAGCAGAAGCCTCAGATCGGGACCAGCATGATCAAAGAATAAATTGGTCAGACAACAAAGGTAGAAAAAATAATTTTATTTCATATTAGTGATTTGACTACAAAATCATCATAATTTTGAAATCAAATATTGTTACTTGTTGTTGTGATATTTTCTGGCGTATTTTCGTTGGTGTGCAAAGGAAGAGGGGTAGTCTTATACGGCGAGTATAGGCCAAACACCTATATTTTAACAGGAAAAGTAGGGGGTCGTATATAGCATTAAGGTAAGAAACAATATATGCAGTGTTAGATTTGTTTTAAATGTCGCAATGGTTTTGCGGCTCCCAGGTTTTTTTTCCCTTCGGAAACGGGTCCAAGTGGCTCTTTATGTCTTAAAGGTTGCAGACCCCTGTACTAGACCAATCCAGATGAGTAGGACGAAGATGATGCTCTGGACAAAGACAACATCTGCTCTGGCTCCCACATGCATCACAAAGGTGTTCAGAGACAATTTGGTAGCCAACTTGCAGATGTCCTCTGCAGACATCAAGGCAGACACTTCAGGAGGCAGCTTGTGCCCTAGTAGAGTGAGCTTTGATGCCCTCCAGCACCTGCTTACCAGCCAGAAGGTACGCTGACCCAATGGTCTCCTTAATCCAGGCAAGCAAGTCCTCTCCCCAGGTTGCCAAAGCAGACAAAAAGATGAGATGACCAGCAGAAAGAATTGATAACTTTCCAGGTACCTGAAGGAACACCCTCCACACATCCACTAGACATAGCAAGGCATCCTTCCGAAGATTCTCTGACAAGGAGGCAGGCAAAATGGCAGTCTAGTAAAAATAAAATGAAAGCAGTTTTGGGAGAAAAAACAGCACAAACCGCAAGGAGAAAGAAGCCACTGAAATGACCAAGCCAGGCTCCCTGCAGAACAAAGTCAGCAGTTCTGACACCTGCCTAGCAGATGCTATGGTCACCAGAACACCCCCACCCCCTTTAAGGGTCAAATCCTTGAAGAGGTCTTGAAAAGATAGGCTCAAATGGAGTCACCTTCAGCTCCAGAGAGGTTCCACTGAGGAACAATCAGATGCACCAGTTGGTGGATCTGTTTCGTTCTCTTGAGGATGAGGGAAGACTGAAGACATTCAGGATGCACTGCCAAGAACATCCTTTGGAGGTGATCCCTATAGCACACCAGATGCTACCATCTAAACCTTGAGAGAGTCCAAAGCTAAGCCCTGATCCAGTTTGGACATCAAGGACAACACAGCTATTATTTTCGCCTTTCTGGCCTCTAGGAAATGAAAGGAACACCATCACTTGAAAACCTTCCAGACTCTAGCCTAAGCCAAGGATGTAAATGCTCTTCAGGCCTTAAGTAGGTTGTTGACTAGTTCTTTATAGTGAGCCTACTCCTCTGCAGGGTCAAGTCGTAAGCAAGAAAGGACCAGTATCATCCATCATTGAGGGCCCATGGCACAGGAAACCCCTTCTCTTAAGGCAACAAATGGGGGGAGGGGGGCACCACCAACAAATTCAACAGATCTATGAACCACAGCCTACGAGACCAATTCCAGACCACTAGAATCACCAGGTCCAGGTGGGGCTGAATTCTACACAGGACTACTCACCATGGGCCAAGGAGAGAAGACATACAACCAAGCCTTTATAAGCAAGAGTATGAAATCAAAGCAAACTTAAATATCATTTATACTTAATAAATAGAAGGGGGCTGATCTGCATGGAACAGTCTGCTTCTGTCCCAGGGCGAAGTCCCTGGGGGGCTCGGATCCATACTGTCCTGAGTTGACTTTCCTCAAAGGAGAGGGCTCTTTAGTCTATTCTGAAGGAGAGCCCTCTCCATTGTGAGGAAACCTAGTTCAGGACAGTATGGAACTGAGCCCCCTGGGACAGAAGCAGACTGTTCTTGGGATAGTTGAACCCCAACCCAGTCTTTCCCTCCAGTAAATCACCAGGCCTATCTTGTTTCTGGATTTCTCTAGCAAGACAGATTATCGTCCAGATGCCCAGGGATGGGAAAACCCAGACTCCCTGCTTGCACAAAAACACTACAACCACCACCACTACCTCGAAAAGGAATGGGGTGTCATGTCTAGACCAAAGGGCAGGGCCCAAAACTGTAAATGGTGTCCCAGAATAGAAAAGAGAAACCGTTGATGCTGCTCCCACTTGATAAGCTAAAACATACCTTGGTGAGGTCTGAAGAGGTGAGACACACCCTGTCTGATCTATGGCCCTCATATGAACACCTTGAGCACACCACATAAATGGAACACCACCCCTGGCCCCACTGCTGAGGGCACAGGAAAAATGATACACAATCGCAAGAGGCACTGAGTTTCTTTGAATATCACCTACATAAGCAGAGAGCAGCAAGGAGATTCTATAAGTATCTCTTATAGGTACTCCCATAATTCAAATATTTTGCATGATAATTCCTAGACTGACCTGAACTAGTAACCTTAGGGATAGAAGGCATATTTTTTGCAGGAGGAGCTATATCAACTTTGACCAAAGACTCAGAGGACCCACTGGTCCGATGTGGTACGAGTCTCCCCTAAGAGAAAAAGCTACACCCCATTTAGCTGCACCTTAGGAGGGACCACCAGAAGCCATTGTGGGGGATCACTGGCTCCTAATGGAGCTGTGGTGAATACTTGAGAACGCTGAAGCTCTGAAGGGGCTGCCCCACCTTGAACCAAGACCTAAAGGATCACCAGATCCTAACTGAGCTCAGCAGTCTAAGTGTATCTCCTGGCTCTACGCATGGCCCTCAAAAGGTGCTCCTGGCACCTCTAGACCTATCATTCAAGAGTCTCTATGAATGAGCCCCTCCAAGGACCTTATTTCATCAGCCCTTAAGGGTTAGGGCTATCATTTGCCCTCTACCATCACTGTCAGACTTTGAGGAGACTCTGAACAAGTCTGAGAAGGCATAGGCCACCTAGGTCAGTGGTCCCCAACCCAGTCCTATGGGGCCCACCGGCCAGTCAGGTTTTCGGGATATCCCTAATGACTATGCATGAGATATATATGCATTAGAGATATCCTGCCAACCTGACTGGTTTGTGGCCCTCCAGGGCTGGATTTGGAGACCCCTGCCTTACACCTCTGTCATTTAAGATTGTGAGTGGGCAAGGTACAGATGTCCTAGACATCGAAAGGGTATATAGAATGTGTCACATTCCTCCTCGATTCTCACCACCACCAAAAAGTTGTCTAATAGACAATTTTTTTGGTGGTGGTGAGAAGTGAGGAGGACTGTGACAAATTCTATCTAACCTTTTTGATGTCTTGGACATCTGCACCTTGCCCACTCGCAATCTTAAATGACAGAGGTGTAAGGCAGGGGTCTCCAAATCCAGCCCTGGAGGGCCACAAACCAGTCAGGTTGGCAGGATATCTCTAATGCATATATATCTCATGCATAGTCATTAGGGATATCCCGAAAACCTGACTGGCCGGTGGGCCCCATAGGACTGGGTTTGGGACCACTGACCTAGATGATCCGCTCCCAACGTCATAACCTTCAGACAGTCCAGCAGTGGTTGGCTCATCAGCAAGCCAGCCCACAATGCTGCCTTAAGGGCCTGAAATGGTGGCAACTGTGGCTGCAGAGGCACCCTTAGCAGAGACACAACCCTCTCAACCTGAGAATCCAAGAACAGTGCCTCCCTCCACAGGGATGGACATGCACTTTGTCACAGCCGTGACCAGCACTCCTCATCCAGAGTGCAAAAGGCTGATCTCACTCACTTTGATGCCAAGGGAAAGTCAAAAACAGGACCTTAGGGCCCCCAAGGCCCAGCTCAGGGCTTTTTTCCCTAAAAACCGATGCATTGCTGCACAAGATCATGTAGAGAAATGAATACAGCCCATCTACTAACCTCACCTGAGAGCAGGCTCTACCATATACAGAGCCACCACAGTACCCTGAAAGGGCATAAACAGGGCCAGTCACTGAGATCCCAGCCCTCTACTCAGGAGAATCAGCCTGTCCTCCTCAGACTTACCTGCTGGTGAAAAGGATTTTTTCCTCTAATCCTTCAACCAACCCCCATAGGGGATAAAAGGCTGAACTCATGAAGGAATAAAAGGAAGAGCTAAAGGGGACCTTGAACCTCCTGATGGCCCATGACAGAGGCACTCAAGGGCTGCAATCTCTGGTGCGGGAGGTTCTGGACCTCAGACCCCCATGAAGGGGGGTTGTCAAGCAGCAAGAAACAAAATAACAGCCTGTGAGCTGTTTTAACAGCTGCTCTTCAAACCAGCAAGGGAGCCCTGGGGCCCAAAGGGAAATGCTGGGCAGAACCTGAAGCCTCCTCACCACTGCTCTCCTGCACCCAGATGGGAAGGGCAGGCATGGCTCAGAGGAGGCATCAGGAGTGGAGAGGTCCCAACAATGCCGCAAAAAAAAAAAATCATTGGGTTTGAACCATCCCCATCCTAGAGGGAGCAACAGGAGCTTGCTGCAGAGCTGACCCAGCAGAAGCCACCAGAAGCACAACAATGAGCCTTGCTGGCATGCCAGAGACTCAATGTGGCAAAAAGAAAAACAAGCACAGGAAGAGACATTGCAAAAAGAAGGGTTGAGAAAAGAGGCACAGGCCATGAAAAGAGGAACTGCTGAGAAAGACAGCACAGGCCAGGAAAATTAACCAGGGCAAAAAAATAAAAAAGCACCAACATGGTGAAAGCGTAGTTACTCACCTGTAACAGGTGTTCTCCAGGAGCAGCAGGAATCAGTCCTCACTTATGGGTGACGTCGGCGCCGACGGAGCCCTCGCGGAGCAATTTTCCCCAGCTTTCAAAGAAAGCCTGTGGGAATTGCAGCGCGCATGCGCGGGCGTCTTCCCGCCCGAGGGTGCCATCTTAGCCAGTCAGATGACATAGCTAAAAAAGACAGCATAAAAATTTGCAAAAAAGAACATAAGCAGACGATTGCAACTCCAAGGGGAGGAGGGAGGGTAGTGAGGACAGATTCCAGCTGCTCCAGGAGAACACCAGTTACAGGTGAGTAACAACGCGTTCTCCAGGACCAAGCAGGAAGTCAGTCCTCACATATGGGACTCCCAAGCACAAGGCTACCCGAGACCCAAAGCACAAAAAAGAGCTCCCTCTAGCTCAGCAGCACAGAAGGATAGAATCTTCGCTGAATTATCACCCACCGGTAGCCCACATCCGGGATGGAGGGTAGGAGTTGCTCAGACCTCAAAGAGATTACGGAGGACTGCCTGTCCGAAAGCACTGTCCCTACGGGACTCCCTCTCGAGACAGTAATGGACCGCAAAAGTCTGGCTTGAAGACCAAGTAGCGGCCCGGCAGATGTCTGCCAGCGGAACAGAGCGGAGGTAAGCCACTGACGTGGCCATTGCCCGAACGCAATGAGCCGTGACTCGACTTTCTAAGGAGAGTCCGGCTGCCCATAAGCCCAAGAGATACAGTCCGCAACCCAGATGGACAGAGTACGCTTGGAGACCGGGAGCCCCCAATCTATTGGGGTCAAAAGACACAAAAAAGCTGAGCAGCTTTACGGTGCTCCCGCGTACGGTCAAGGTAGAAGTTCAATGCCCTTCTACAGTCCAGGGTATGGAGGACCGTTTCAGCTCGGCTGGAGTGTGGTCTGGGAAAGAAGGTTGGAAGTACCACCTCCTGATTGATGTGGAAAAGGGGAGACCACTTTAGGCAGAAATTTGGGTGAGTCCGTAGGACTACCCTATTCTTGTAGAACCTAGTGTAAGGGGGATCAGACACGAGGGCCTGCAATTCACTTACGCGTTCTAGCGGAAGTGAGGGCTATCAAGAACAGTGTTTTCCAAGACAGAAAACGGAGAGAACAGGTAGCCATAGGTTCAAAAGGCGGACAGGTGATCCGCTGCAAAACCACATTCAGGTCCCAGTCAGGCGCTGGCGGGCGCAGAGGTGGTTTAAGTAGAAGGAGACCTCGGAGAAAACCTCGCTACGAGAGGGTCATTGGAGAGAGGTCTGCCGTCCCACTGGCACATGATGTGCTGAAAGAGCACTGAGGTGAACTTTGATGGATTTGGACTTAAGTCCCAGATTAGAGATTTGCAGCAATAACTGCAAGATCACCGACACAGGGCAGGAGAAGCGATCATGAGACTTTTTGTTACACCAGACGGCAAAGCGACGCCATTTAAGGGCGTATCATTTGCTGTTAGAAGTCCGTCGCGAAGCCAAGACGACCTCCTCCACCTCCGCCGCAGGAGAAGGGGAGCAAGGACTACCCTCTCAGCAGCCAGGCCATGAGGTTGAGAGACCTGAGGTTGGGGTGCAGAAGGGACCCCTGATCCTGAGTGAGGAGATCCGGTTGTACCCCCAGAGGGATTGGATCCTCCACCGCCAGTTGCAGCAGGAGCGGAAACCACGGCTGCCTGGGCCAGCGAGGGGCCACCAGGATCATGAAGGCTTTGTCTCGGAGAACCTTGAAAAGAGTCAGAGACCAGCGGGATGGGAGGGAAAGCGTACAGAAGGCTCCCCGACCACGAGATCAGAAAGGCGTCCGCCGCAACCCGAAGGGGGTGTGGCTGACGAGAGCAGAAGCGAGGAAGCTGCCGGTTGTGAGGACTGGCAAAGAGATCCACCGTGGGGAGACCCCACTTGAGGAAGAGCTTCTGAACTACCAAGGGATCCAGACGCCACTCGTGCGGCTGGAGGACCCTGCTGAGTTTGTCTGCAAGGCAATTTTCTTGGCCCGGGAGATAAACTGCTTTGAGGAGAATGCCGTGACTGACGGCCAAGAGCAGAGCTTCTGTGCCTCCCGGCAGAGGAGGAAGGAGCCTGTGCCCCCTGCTTGTTTCACGTAGAACATGGCAACTTGATTGTCCGTCTGGACAAGGACGGACTGTTGGGAAGTCAGGTGGGAGAAGGCCTTGAGAGCTAGGCGGATCGCCCTGAGCTCCAGGAAGTTGATCTGCTGAGCAGACTCCCACGTGGTCCAGAGGCCCTGAGTACGTGCCTCTTGGCAATGTGCTCCCCAGCCCAGGAGGGATGCATCGGTGGTCACACCCGGGTCGGTCGAGGTGACTGGAAAGGCATTCCGAATATCAGGTTCGGCTGCCGGAGCCACCACCGGAGAGACGAGAGCAGCGGCTCGGAGACGCGCACTAGGTCTGCCAGGGCCGCCTGTGGCTTGTCGCCACTGCTGGCGGAGACACCATTGAGCAGACCGCATATTCAGGCGGGCATTGGGGGTCACATGGACGGTGGAAGCCATATGGCCGAGCAGTCTCAAGAAGCGCCTGGCGGAGACCAGGGGCTGGCTGCGAAAGCGGTCGCTAGGTCCATGAGCCGTTGAGCCCTGTCGAGCGGTAGGTACGCTCGTGCCCGCGTGCAGCCTTGCGCCGATGAACTCGAGATCCTGTGAGGGGAGCAAAGTGGACTTTGCGAAGTTTATAACAAAGCCCAAGTGCTGCAGCAGAGTCACCGTGCGGCACGTGGCGTTGGTGACCTCCTGAGCGGACGCTGCTCTGATGAGCCAGTCGTCGAGGTACGGAAAGACATAGAGGCCGTGAAGCCGGAGATGGGCCGCCACGACCGCGAGACATTTTGTGAAGACTCGCGGTGCGGAGGATAGGCCAAAGGGCAGTACTCTGTACTGGTAATGATTTCCTGCCACCACAAACCTTAGGTATTGGCGGTGGCGTGGGTGGATGAGGATGTGCGTGTAGGCATCCTTTAGATCCAAGGAGCATAGCCAATCTCCCTGCTGGAGGTAGGGCAGAAGGATTCCAAGGGTAAGCATTTTGAAATCTCCCGCACAAGGAACTTGTTGAGGTTGCGCAAGTCCAGGATGGGTCTGAGGCCCCCTGTTCTCTTTGGTATCAGAAATACCTTGAATAAAAGCCTTGACCTCTCAGGTGGGGCACCGGTTCCACCGCCTGTTCCTGCAGAAGACCTGCTAACTCCTGAAGGAGCAACTCCCTGTGCAGAGGGGGACGCGAAGGTTCTCCGGAAAATAGGAGGGAGGGACCTGATGGAAGTGGAGAAGGTAGCCTTCTCGCACGACCTGAAGTACCCAGGCATCTGCGGTGATGCTGGACCACCTGTGGGCGAAGTGAACCAGCCGGCCTCCGGTGCTGGGAGGGACCAGCGGGGGGGGAGAGGCTATGCTGAGCGAGTCAAAACCCCCACCCTGCTGAGCAGGGGCTGGTGGTGCAGGCTTGGGGGCTTGCTGCCTACGGGACCGTTACCCCGTCCCTTGGCCTGCTGGCCCTGTTGGGGAGCTGCAGGGGCCTGATAATGGGGGTACTGTTTGTAGGCAGCCGCCTTCCTCGGGTAAAAGGACTTTTTTCACGAGCCCTTCTTTTTCTGGGAAGGGGCGGAGGTCTTTCTAGAAAGCCTGGTCCTGGTGAGAGTCTCAGTCTCAATTTGTGCAGCCTTTTCCGCCATGGGCTTGCCAAAGAGGTTTTCGCCTCGGCAGGGGACATCGACCAACTTGTCCTGTACCCAGGGCTCAAGGTCCGACGACTGAAGCCAAGCCTGTCGGCGGGCACCGATGCCGGCTGCGGCCACTCTAGCCGAGGCCTCAAAGCCATCATAGGCTGCTCGGGACATGAACTTTGAGCATTCCCGAATGCCCGTGGACAAGGCTAGGAACCTCCGCAAGGGCTCCTCGGAGAGACCAGCGGAGAATCCGGCTAGCTCTTTAGCCAGATCCCGGAGATACATGCCCATGTAGAGCTGGTAAGTCTGGACACGACATGCGAGCATAGAGCCCTGGAAGCACTTCTTGCCAAGGCCATCCAGGTTACGGGCCTCCCTTCCAGGAGGCACCGAGGAGTGCATCTTCTGGCTCTTAAGACGATGCATGGCCGATTCCACTACCATGGAATGGTGTGGCAGCTGTGCCTTCTGAAAGCCAGGGCTCTTGCGGACCCGATAGATAGAATCGACCCGCTTGCTCAGGACCGCGAGGAGGCCGGACTCTCCCACATGCGGAAGAGTAGTCGTTCCAGCATAGGAGGAACCGGCACAGTAAAGTGCTCCCTCGCGGGAGAGTCATACTGGAGGGCGTCGAGCTCTTCGGCTCGAGGCTCCTCCTCGGGATCCGCAGGGAAGGCCAAAGCCTTGGCCATATCCCTAACGAAGTCCGAGAACCGGGCATCCTCCGGGGGGGGACTGCTTCCGAGGCTCGGACCCCGGTGAGTCCGATGGGACACACCGAGTCCGGAAAGAATCAGGTGACTCTTCCTCCTCAGACTCCCAGACCGACTTCCGACGAGGACTCGGTGGGGTCGGCCCGGGCAGGGTGCGGCGCCAGCCGTCCCGACGTCGAAGGAGCGGCGCCCTCGGTCCCGAACGGGAGGCCGAGGGTGACCTCGACCGAGGATCGACTCGAGTTCTCATTGACTCGAGGATCGGCTCGGTCTCCGGGGTCGACTTGGACGTCGACGTCCCGGCGGTCGGGGCAGCGGCGCCAGCGAGGCCAGCGAGCAGTGCCCGCTGCTGGTCCATGAAGGCAGACCAGTCTGCTCTCCAAGACCTGAGTCCGAGCTCAGGTGACCCAGCAGCCCCCGACTCGGGCCCCGACGGTGTCGGCCCGACGTCGGCTGTCGCGGAGGCGAGTCCAGAAGGACCACAGGACTTACCAGGGCAGGCATCTCCGACTCCAGGCGAGGTCGCTTCGTGTTCCTTCTCCAAGGACCCGGGGCGGCTGTCGGGGCTATGCGACCTGGCCCTCGCGGAACCAGGAGCGTCCACCGACGCCGCCCTCGCGGGTTTTTCCTTCCGACGATGGTCCCCGGAGGGAGAACCCGGTCGGAGGAGCTCCGGCGACGGTCCGAGCTGGAGCCTTTCGACGCGGAGGCCTCCGACGAGGTCCGGGTACGGCTGGGGTCAGCGAAGATTCTCTCACGCTGATGCCGCAGGCAGCGGAGGCAAAAGTCGTGTGTGTAAAAGGGCCCTGCGAGGTCAAAGGACCGGGCTGCCAGGGAAACCGAAAACGAAAAGCTGACTAAGTCAGAAAACCGAAAAGCAAGCGGACGATAAAACGTCCTGGAGAAAAGAGAGATCCACACCTGACAGGGCAGTCACTGGAAACCTGAAAGGGCTTCCCCATCCACCTACACAGGCCTGAGGTGGCCTATTAATAAAAAGGTTGCTTTCTTATTTGAAGCTGCTTATTACAGCAGCACAGAAAGCCAAATATAGTCCATAGGTAATAATGGGCAGAAAGACTTGGGAAAAAATCAGAAACGTAGTCTCGCAAGCAGATAGAGCAGAGCAAGAGAGGTGGTGAGTCTTGGCCCAACTTTACAGCCCCCTCAGCATCCCATGGGTTATCATCCTCTCCAGCTCACCAGCGCTGGAACTGGCTGTCAGCTCCTGAAGACAAGGGTGTACCTGTGCTGCAATCAATTTTGGGCCTTACTGGATTGACTCACAATGACCACAACATCTTAGTGTGAGCCAGGAGAGTCAGGCCTATCTACACTGCTGTAACAGTCTACATACCTTGCCATCTACTGGGAGGAACAACTGGCTTCTCAGAGCTGCACCAGCGATAACATTATTACTGAGCATTTGTATAGCACTACAAGACGTACACAGTACTGCACAGACACATTTAAAAGGCAGTCCCTGTTCAGAGCTTACAATCTAGCCAAGACAGACAATATAGTAGCTGTAGACACGAGATACATCTAGGGGGAATGATAAGGAAACACAAAGGAGACCAGGCAAGTCAAGATCCAAAAGCGGCAGCAAATAGGAGTTTTCAGTTACCTGGATTTGAAAAGGATCAGAGAAGGCACTTGACGTATAGACTCAGATAGTTTGTTCCAGGCATAAGGAGCAGCAAGGTGAAAGGAGAAAAGTCAGGAGTTAGCAATAAAAGAGAAGGGCACAGACAGAAGCGATCTGCCAGAAGAGCATTCTCGAGGAGGGGTGTAGGGAGAAATAAGAGAGGAAAGGTAATGAGGAGCTGCAGAGTGAATGCACTTCTAGGTCAGCAGGAGAAGTTTGAACTGGATGCAGAAACGAATATGGAGCCAACGAAGTGACTTGAGAAGAGGGGTAATATGAGCATGACGAGGCTGGCAGATTAGCCACACAGCAGAGTTGAACAGACTGAAGGAGAAATAGATGATTCAGAGGGAGACCAGCAAGGAGTTGGTTGCAATAATCTAGACAGGAGAAGACTAACGAGTGGATAAGTGTCTTAGTAGTGTGTTCAGAAAGGAATGGGCGGATTTTGTTGATGTTATATAGAGAAAGAAACCACAGGTTTTAGCTATCAGATGGATGTATGTGGAGGAGAGAGGAGTCCTTGCTCAATTCTGCATCCACCCCCTGGCAAAGGTGCATAACTCACACGTCTAGACTGGTCTAGCAGGATAATGAATGTGAACTGGAGAAAGGTGCTCCAAGGGCCATAGTCTTGGTATGCCAGCTGTAGAACAAGAACAGCCAGAATAAGAATGGTGAAAGGCAATATTAACCATTCAAGCTGTATCATCTGAAAATCAGTTTCATGTTTACAGAATGTTGGCGTTATAGCATTGCTTCCCAAATCAGCTTTAAATTTAAGCAATTTGCTTTTTCCCTGTCCCTAGTCAATCCCATTCCTCTGCACAAACCTCCATTCCATATAGCGAAAAGAACAATTAATTTGACAAACCAGATCATTTCAAAAGGTCTATCAAACCTAGTATCCTGTTTCTAATAGTGGCCAATCCAGGTCACGAGTACCTGGCAGGATCCCAAAAGATACACAGACTCCATGTTGCTAATCCCTGGGATCAGCAGTGGATTTCCCATCAGTCCACTTCAATAATGATTTATGTAATTTACCTCCAGGAACTTGTCCAAGCCTTTTTTAAACCTAGCTACTCTAGAGACTGCCAGTGATATGGTGGACTAGAGAGGACGCACTCCTTCTGGCTCCGGAGCTCCCTCTCTCCCCCCCCCCTCCCCCGACGAGCTGTGTAGCATAACGACTCATCCCGTATAGCGAGAGAGCTCATGAGGAGGAGAATACCCAGAGAGTTCACTATTCACCAAGCAAACGTCTATGGGGACGAAACCCACCCGTAAGGAGAAAGGGAGGAATGCCGACCAAAAAATGGCAGACGTACAACCTATTAGCCCGATGGCAGATGTTCCCAGCTCTGGGGCAATGGAAGAGGTATCAAGAGCGGTAGTGCAGGTGCTGGAGGAGCGGTTCAGTGGACAGGCTGCATAGATGGCTGGTGTGGTACAGGCAATGACAGAGTTCACGGGCCGGGTCGAGCAGGCAGAACAGAGAATCATATCTCTCGAAGATGACCACGCTCAAACACAAGCACAGCTGAAGCGTATGGAAGATTTGATACGGCAGCATACAGACAAGTTGGAAGACCTTGAAAACCACGGGAAAAGAAAAAAAAATCTATATTTCGTTGGAATCAACGAGAAAATCTCGGATAAAGAATTAAGAAGTTTTTTTAGAGGCCTGGATCCCCACAAATTTACACCTTGAAGAAGGGATTGGGAAAGTAACAATAGAACGGGCACACAGACTAGGACAAAGGCACGCCTCAGACAACAGGCCATGCGCAGTAATTGCCGGGTCTTAAACTTCTACCAGAAAGAGTGCGTCTTGCAAGCTTCGCGTATGAAATGGCAGCGAAAAAAATACCCCAGTGGCCTACCTATCTTTCAAGGCTACTCAGCTGGGATATCGGCAAGAAGACGGGAGTTCCAAGAGGCCTGTAGTATTTTGGTACAACATATTAGATTTGCCTTGGCCTATCCTGCTCGGTTGCTGTTCAAGCATAAGGGACAGAAATACAGCTTCTCAACCCCTGCGGAGGCACTGGCCTTCTGCAGCAAACATTAGCCTGCACAAGCTCCCCCAAAGGGACGTTGATCATCTGATGAACATTACAGATTGAGAATCCGGTGCCTCAGATGAGTTGGTAGTGAACATTTGTTGCAGACATTAGAGGTACCAGACACTGGGAGGGGGTTCTTATGGGGAGCTCTGAATAGAAACCTATTTATGTGGACAATACTATGCACTGGGGGGGGGGGGGGGGACTCTTGGGCCTGGCGCAAAGGACCTGCTGCCACTGATGGAACAGCGGGCACCCACGTGGGCCACAAAGGGTGTGGAGGAGTGCACCAGAGCATGTGCAGAGTGTACTCCAAGACATAACATGCCACTAAGGTTCTATAAGTAAATTTTGTTGGTTTGTACGGGGGGGGGGGGAGGGATGGGAATAATAAGTTTTACAATTTACTGTTACGGGGCAAAGAGGACAGGAAAATGGGAAGAGGGAATGTTATGTAAATGGCTGTTGTAATGGTTAATTGCTGTTCCAGGATTGCTTTGTTACAGCCCCTGGTGGGGGGGCACGGCCTGGACTGCCATGTAGATACTGGTGGGAGCCCGCTCCACTCTTTTCGCAGAGGAGTAGGGGCTGTGTGGGGGGCCAGAGCCACGCGCCCAAACTGAGTGGCATGGGTATTATACTAGAGGCAATGTCTGGTGAGAACTATGGTCGGGGGGATTCTTTTCTCCCCATTCAGATGTCCCAGTGGAGCAAGAGTGGGGGGGGGGGGGGAAGAGTCTGTACAGAACCTGGGATTTTTGGCAGAACCATTAATATGCCATACAACACTCAGGCTGCTGGTTCAGGTGTGCGGACGCAGATAGATGAATGTTGTTGTGCTCCCCATGGGACCCTATAAGGAGGGGGGAAATCCTGGAACCTATACTGAGTGGCAGTCCCAGTAGTGGGGCGGGACTCCCTGGCAACAGGCAGAACACTGGGGGCTAGGGAAGGAGGAGGCCTTCCGCAAAACGTCCAGCAGCAAAAGTACAGCGGAGGGCAATTAACCACGGCCAACCCAGGATTTGGTAAAAAACTAGGGTCCTTAATAAAGTTTTTTTTACCAAATCCTGGGTTGGCCGTGGTTAATTTCCCTCCGCAGAACACTGGGGGCTGCCAGAAGACAGAGGCAGTCAGAGACTGTCACACAATAATTTGCAGGCCATGGGATATTAGGTGAAGGGGAATCTGAGGGCCGGGAGGGGGGGGGGGGGGAAGCATGTCCCGGTAGTACTAAGGCGGAGGACAGGATGAGAAGGAAGGTTATAGGATGTGGGTTAGGAAAGGGAATCCTGGGTTGGAGGAATATTAGGGGAAGAGGGCCGATGGGGGGAGTGAGACCAGGGTAGGAGGGGGCAGGTTATCAAGGGGGAGGGACGAGGGGTGGAACTCAAAATGCAGGGAAAGGAAAAACACCAGGAAGACCTAGTGGAATTTTGGGGTAGTAAAGCGGAGGTAATGGTTGAGGGGTGGGCTTGGAGTCTGGGGGTGCAGACAATAGGCTGGGGGAGGGGGTTGGTGCTGGAGATATGTTAGGAATGTCTTTCATAAGATCATAGATTGGAGGAAAGAGCATGGGTAAAGAACTTAAACTTCCTCATGGAATGTGTGTGGCCTGGGGTCCCCGATCAAAAGATTTAAGGTGTTGCAGCAATTAGTAATGCAGAAGGCTGATGTAGCATTGTTGCAGGAAACGCATCTGACACCAGAGGAACAAGCTAAGTTGCACAAAGGCTGGGTTCACAAGGTATATGGTGTGCCAGCAGTTGGGAAAAAGAGAGGTGTGGCCATACTAATTGCTAAGACACTTGCATGGTCAGAGCAATCAGTGGAGATGGACTCAGACGGGAAGTATGTGTTTGTCCGAGGGACATTTGTCTGGTAAGCCAGTGGTTCTGGGCTCAGTATACCCTCCCAATACGTATGAGGCATCATTTTTTCAGCAGTTAACTCAATGTATAGCACAATTTGCAGATAATCACCTAATACTGGGAGGGGACTTCAATTGTGCAGTGAATGAGGATGTGGATAGGTCCCGGGGCGGGGGGGGGGGGCACAGGACCAACAAAGTGCTCACCGTTTGACAGGTCTGTGTGAAGGCTATGAGTTATTGGATGTTTGGAGGGTCCTACACCCAGGGGTCAAAGAATATACACACGTCAAGGGCTCATGGTCTAGAATTGACTACTACTTTATCTCAAGGGCTATATTTGGGCAGGCAGTTCGGGCGGACATCAGGCCGATAGCTGTTTCAGACCATGTAATGATTACTCTGATAATGCAGTGGGGTAGAGAAGGGGGATGGAGCGAATGGAGATTCACGCTGGAATTGATGGGAGATGCTCGTTTTGAACAATATATTAAAGATAAATGTGATGCTTAGAAATACAATAATAAAACATCTGGGTCAACCGGTTTTATTTTGGGAGGAAAGTAAAGCCGCAAGATGAGATCATTAGTTATACACATCTGAAACGCAAATGGCTCAACAGCTGAGAACTGCAGTTAGAACAAGAACTGCAAAAAGCGAGACGCCGATATGCTTCGCATCCTAGCGCAGAAACTAAAACACACTTTTTCAATATACAAAATGAGTTAAGTATGTTGATACATTAAAGGGCAAAAAAGTCATTGCTGTATTACCAGTATAATTGTACAGATATGGGAACAGGACGGGGAAATTTTCTTCGTTAATTCGAGCAGAGGGGGGCTCCAGTCATGTCGGTGCCCTCAGGCAGGATGATGGCACTATGCAGTCGACTGCCTCAGGGATAGAAAAAGTACTTTGCAAATTACCAGCAGCTTTATCAGGCAGATAGGATGGATGGAGATGGTGGAGCTCATTATCTAAAATCGTGTAGCCTCCCAAAACTGACCCCTGCTCAGGTGACAGAATTAAATGCCCCCATCTCAAGTCAAGAAGACCAGAAAGGAATTAAAGGACTAAAAGCGGGACGTGCTCCAGGACTGGACAGCCTTCAAGGGGAATTTTACAAATTAATGGCCGACAGAGTGTGGTCCCCATGGTTGATTACTATTCTGGTCTAATTCAAGAGGAAGCTTTCCATTTGAATCAAATAAGGCACTTGTTGCAGTGCTCCCTAAACCAGGCAGGGACCTCAATTTTCCAGGCTCTTATCGTTCAATCTCACTCTTGAATGTAGATATTAAACTCCTGGCAAAAATTATGGCAGACCATTTAGCACCGCATATACCTGGTTTAATACATGGTGACCAAGTAAGCTTCGTCCGGGGTAGAAGTGTGGCATAGAGTCTTGGTTTCCATGTGTTCAGGTTTTGTGAAGAAGGAATCATCTATGTTAATTAGTTTTGATGCTAAAAAGGCATTTGACCGGGTGAATTGGCAAGTCATGTACAGAGTGCATCACGAGATCGGGTTACAGGGTCTTTTTGTGGATATGGGGCATTTGTTACATTCGGACCCTAGAGGGGCAATTTTGGTCAATGGAGGTCTATCACCTCAATTCCTAATCCGCAGAAGTGCACGACAGGGATGTCCTCTCTCGCCAATATTATTCATATTGATCTTAGAACATCTGTTGCACAAAATCAGGACCGCAAAAGACCTTCAGGGTATAAAAGTGGGGAGGGGGAAATTCAGAGTTGCAGCCTTTGCAAATGATCTCTTAGTATACTTAGACAACATGATACAAGGTCTACCTGCATCGATACAAGTGTTCGAGGAATATCGGGGCTAAAGTTAAACTTAGATATATCTGTGGCCCTACCCTTAGATCCTCTTATACCATCCATGTGGAAAGGGATTTTCCTGTTAAAATGGGCTGAGGTGGGTTTCAAGTACCTAGAAATATACCTCCCAGCTCGCCTATCCGATCTACATCAGATTAATATATCGGGTCTTTTGAAGGACCTTGAGAAAAGAGCACAGAAATGTAGGGATCTTCCGCTGACATTGGGTGACAGGACAGTCTTATTTAAGATGAGCCTTTTCCCAAAATGGCTATACACACTACAAGTGCTACCATTAGTGTTGAATCTGAAGGACATCCAACTATTTAAGAAATATGCTAATGTGTTGTTGTGGAGGGGCAGGCATCCTCGTGTACGGCTGGCGGTTCTGCAGCACTCATGGGAGTACGGTGGGATGAGATTCCCAGATATCAAAAAATACAACATGGCTTGCTTACTTAGATACGTCAGGGACTGGCTTTGGGACACAGAGGACCACACACCAGTAGCAATGGATGGGGCCCTTGCGAGACCATTATATTTGAGGTATATACTGCACACAAAGGCTGGGGGAGGTGCCCGATGTCTCTCTCGCACAAGAGGTCTTGTTTGATCCAATTTGGCATGCGTGGAGATATGTGTGTGAATGTTTGGGATGGACGAGCCGCAGTTCCCCATTCCTTCCACTTTGTGGGAGTAAGGAGTTCCCCTCGGGCATGTCGGATGCAAGTTTCTTACAATGGAAGTGGGCAGGGGTCGTTAATGTTGAGCAATTGGTCACAGATGAAGGGACCCCCATAACTTTTCCTAGTTTATGCACACAATTTGCCATTACAAGCAAGGATTACTATCCTTACTTGTTGGTTCGGAGTTACCTTCGGAGACTTACGGTGGAGTCCTTGAGGGGGCTTAGAAGCTCACGTATAGAGGAAATACTTCTAGGAGGAGATGAACAGGTGCGAGTGTCTCAATTGTACAAGGCACTGATAGAATTTGTTCCTCCACCATAAGAGAGCAAATTGGCACAGATTTGGACACATGATCTGGGAGTGCAAGTGGAGGCAGAGAAGCTTCTGCGGGGATCACATCCTTAAGTGTGTTGGTACAACACAGAGATATGCAATATAAACTTTTGCAGCATATGTTCTTTGCCCCACGGCGAGCGTGGAGGACAGGAATAGGAGAAACAGACCAGTGTCCGAGATGTGGTGCAACTGCGACATTAGGACATATGTTCTGGAAGTGCCCAGTGGCATCAGTGTACTGTGGCAAGGTTCAGGGTTATTTAGGGAAGTGTGTGGGGAAGAAGCCGAGTCTGTCCTCTGCTGCTCTGGTATTGGATATCTGGGGACCTGAATCTATCCCAGATATGCAGCAGCAGCAGCCTGTGTTTGGCTGGATGCGCCTGGCATGTCATCCTAAATAACTGGCTAACCTCAAAGGGACCAACATAGAATTCTTCTACATACAACGATGCTGTTGGAGAGGGCGAGGGTCGGTGGATGAGGACTGCGTTGGCAGGCCTTCCTGGATGGATCGGGTTCGCATCTCCAGCTTTTAACGCCCCAAGAGAGAAGCAGGGTGCTTAACCACAGTGTTTGATAATTTGGGCTCTGGGTCATGGGGGGGGGGGGAGGGATAGTTGAGTGAGTTATCTATTGGGGACATGGGGGCCCATGGAGAGAAGAGCACACCTCCGTAGGTTCCCCACCCCCCTACAATTTGGTGATAAGATTTGTATTAGGGCAGGTGTTAGGACTGGGAAAGTGAGGTGCGATACTAAGACACTTAAGCATAGCGGTTGAGGGCTGGGTGTTCCTCTCTGCCTGGACCTCCTATCATAATAAATAACTAAATTTGTATTGGACTTATGTACAGAGAAAGGACTGTGTAGGTATGCACGTATTTATAGAGTGGGAGGGGAGATGGGGGGAAGGGGGGAGGGGAATAAAGTTAAAAAATGTTATTTGATAAGAAGTCCTAAATATGATGTGGTTTATGATGGTTGTTCTGAAGTTTGGGACATAAATTGTATGTATTTCATGTGTTATTGACTCAAACAGATTCAATATAAACCTAACTACTCTAACAACTTTTACTACATCCTCTGGCTGTGATTTCCAGATGTGTGCCGAGTGAAAAAAAATTCTCCAATTAGTCTTAAATGTACTGTTTTGTAGCTTGATTGCATATGCCCTAGTCTTCGTATTTTTTGAAGGAGTAAACAACCAAGTCACATTTACACATTCCACTATATGCCTTATTTTATAGACCTCTATTATCTCTCCTTTCAGTCAGCCCCCTCCTTTTACGTCTTTCCTCACAGGATCATCTAGCCATCCCCTTTATCTTTTTTAATCCCTTAAAGCATTTTTTTTAAACCAGCTCACTTCTCTGGAATGATAGGAGAGTTCATATCACTGAAAAGGAAAATAGGGAGGCCAACTGTTATTTTATTATGAATGTTTATCCACCTTGCATATGACCTTGCTAGGCAGCTTGTAAATTAATGAATAAAATCAACACGAGTATGAAATGAATGAATAAAAATGTGTCAGTTTACTTTTGATCAGTTTTTTGCTTTTTTAGATATGCTTATAAGATGCACATTAATGATCAGTAGCTTGGTCTGAAGCCTGGAAGATTCACACCACTGCTTACACATTTCCAACCTGGGCCAGTGCAATCACATTTTGTGCCCACAATAATGTTCATGGAGAAAAAAAACAGATGAGTAGGACTGAAACGGAAGAAAATAGCAAACCAAAATAAATGATAGGGTCACAATTTTATAAGACAGATCTTATTTTGACCCAGGTTTATCTGAAATTGAATTGGGACCTGAATCAGAAACCAAAAAGAATAAACATTTGATCAGAAACCCTGAAACCCACTAATGGCACTTCATAGCCAGCCTATAAAAAGGCAGTTTTGATTTGCATAGATCATCACTGGAAAAATGTCGCTTAAAAAATTCTATACATTTTAATGATTACTTTTATAGTATTATTGGACATATACAACACTGAAGAGCAAGATGATTAGGTAAACACAACCACACCAATGCAGATGTGTCAACAGTTGGTTTATTTCTTCATGATAGACCACTCACATTCCATCCAACATGATCCTGTTTCGACATATAACTTCTTCAAGGGTGTAAATTGTGATAACTCATGGAATATCATTATACTGAAAATCTGACTGGCTAGGTGTGTCCCAAGGACTAGATTGAGAACCCTGGTTTAAACACTAGGCCATATCTTCTTCCTGAGCAAATTAGCCAAAGGCTAATAAAGAAATACTCAAATCAGAAGTGTTATTTACATGTATGAGGTGCGACAAAAAAGAAATGAGACTGGCAGCCACGCCCATGACTCAATGAAAATTGGCTAACCGCTTATGTCACTGTGTTGTGCAACATCTCACCACTATTCTACTATAATATTTTTCGTCTCTCACTCTGTTTTTCTTTTTTCAGGTTTTTTTTGCAGCAAACTGCTCCACTGCTTTGTCACGCAACTGGAGGTGGCAGAAATATGGAGCAAAGAATAAACTTGAAATTTCTGGTTGAGTTTGAGAAGGGCCCAACTGAGTGTCTCCAAGATGAGACTTGGGTCTTCTAGTACGACGCTGAAAGCAAGAGACAGTCGAGTCTTCCACTGCAGGCTCTGTCACCCAAACCCAACAAGGCGGGCATGTCCAAATCAAGGATCAAGGTCATGCTGATCGCATTCTTTGACCAGAAGGAAGTGGTCCATCATGAGTTTGTGCCTGAGGGTCAGTCAGTGAACCAGCACTTATACCAGCAGGTCCTCAATCGCCTCAATGACCAAGTTCAGCACAGCAGGCGGGCTCTGTGGAGAGAAGTGCTCCACCGTGACAGCGTGCCCGCACACACCGCACTCAGTGTGAAGCAGTTCTTGGCCAACAGACAGATCACAGCCCTCGACCACCCTCCTTATTCCCCAGATCTCATGCCGTGCAACTTCTGGCTCTTCCCCAGGTGAAGACTGTGATCAAAGGAACTCATTTTGTCTCTGTAGAAGAGATCAAGGCCACTGTAACAAGGTAGCTGAGGGACCTCAAGGAGGACGACTTTACCAAGTGCTTCCGTATGTGGCAGAAGCAAATGCAGAAATGCATTAACTCTGGGGGGGATTACTTTGACGGGGACAATGCATAATTTCTCTATAGATTTTGTAATAAAAACAATTTATGGGACCGTCTCGTTTCTTTTTTGTCACACCTCATACCTACTGAAAATACTGTCATTGTAAACACTGTCATAATTCTTCTCCATTAAATGTGATGCACAGAGCATACCCTCTGTTAAAGTAGGCCTATCTCTCAGCAGAGATTAAAATGCAAGCAGACAATTCCATTCACATATCCGAGCAAACAGCAGTATTCAGCTACTATAACTGAATTGTACACATTCTTTAAATAAAATTGATTATTCTTCACAGATTTTATTCAGTAAGCATCCTGGTCCATTCTGTTTCCCCAGAAAATATCCTCTATTGAACAAGATCTGCAGCAGCTGCACCTGCTCCTGTACCTTTCACCACAAAATCAAGCATTACAAACATTAAAATCCACTCCAGAAAGGAAAGCTTTATGAAAGTAAAATGTTAAAAAATGTGGCTCTACTCTGTCATTTCAGAGCAAGTTATATTGTCAAATGTGCTTCCACGATGTGGTGATACTTCAGGGCAATCAGTGGAAAGTTTTGTGGCATCAGGAATCACTTTGATAAACATATTTGGCTAATTTTATACAAGACAGGAATAAAAAAAACAATAAAAAAGGAAACTTTTAGCCCCTTTAGGTTCCAATTTTATCTGCCCCTCAGAAGACAGACTGCAAACCCTACAGGGCACAAAACGCTATTTGTTCCCAGTCATTTAAGAAAAAAAAAAAAAAAAAGACTGAAAGGACTGAAAAAGCAGCAGCAGTGTTTGGAAAAAGCACCTCTGAAGTACCACATTTCAATTCAGATCAATTTATTTTTTGAGAATGCAAGTATTAAAGATAGTCCTCTACCATAAGATATCCTATGTTGCTCAGACGTGGAAGCAAAACAGTGTAAACTCTCCAGGGATTTTCTTAGTCTTGCATGCTTACCAAAACTTAACACATATAGGAATAAGAGCAAACTAGTAAAATAAAAAGCGAAAGGAAATCAAAAGGGATGGAAGGGGCAAAATAAGGATCAAACTTAGGGGTATGTTTACTAAACCGTGGTAGCAGATTCCGTGCGATATCGGAGCTGAGCCCACATTGATTTCAATGGGGCCACGGCTCCGATATCGCATGGAAGCTGCTACAGCTATTTAGTAAACATACCCCTTAGTAGCATTTTCCCCAAAAAAACAGACCAATATTAAGCTGAACACCACCACCCCATGGACTGGATCCACAGCTGCTCCTTACTGTCCCTCTATACAAGTCTTTAATCTGGCATTAACTCCTCCTTCTGGTCACCTCCTTGTCCTAGCTGCAAAGTTTCTCTTTCTGTTGCTATCTGGCTCCAGATGCTCTCCTGTTGACCTCATGCAAGCCATCCATTCCCATAATGCCTACCACCTCACGCCTATTTGCCATCTTGTGCAGGACAATGACCAGTGATGTTATTTTACTGGATATATATATATTTTTTTTTAGCAGTCTTATATCCAGTAAAGGGCATTTTTTTTGTTTAGTATGTGACACCCCCCTCCCCATCCTCTTGCCAATGTTACCTTCAATTTCTTATCAAGGTGTGCATCATCATTGTGCACAGGACCTTACTACTGAGCTGGGTATCCTTCCTCCTCCCAAGTAAGGTCATGCATTTGGGCTGCAAGAACCAAAGGAAGCAGTACAGTTACAGGGGCTGAAGTACTTCAGTGCACAAAAGAAGGGCAGGAACTGGGAGGGATCGTATCAGGTGATCTTGAAGTGGATAAACAAGTAGAAAAGACTATGGCAAAAGCAAGAATGCTTGGGTGCACAGGGAGAGAAATGGTCAGCAGGAAAAAGGAGGTAATAGTGCCTCATATAAGTATCTAACGAGGCCTCATTTGGAGTACTATGTACAATTCTGAAGACCACACCTCAAAAGGATATAAACAGGATGGAGTCTGTCCAGAGGACAGTTACTAAAATGATCAGTGGTTTCATTATGAGGCATATGAGGATAAAGATCTTGACCTGACATCACCCTATACTTTCCTTCTTTTCCCTTTGATAAAAAGATTTCTATTTGGAATTCTCAGCTAGAAAAATCTTTGAATTCTCATGCCCCACTTAGGTGAACTAACAGTACAGATAAATTCCCTTAGTTCCAAGGAAAAATAGGAGATGAGTTTAAGCACCAACCATAGACAATATCGCTTCCTGTTGCTCACTTCAGTAAGCGTCACATCCTCCTCGCCAAGAGGTCACTATAACCACCTCATTCACATTCATGGCCTTCGCAACGTAATCCAATTAGATCCAAGCGTTGCCTTAGACATAAAATCGATCACAGTCCTCTGTTCAATTGCATTAAAGACTCAGGAGTAGCATCCACTGCCCTTAACTGGTTCCGTTCCTATCTGTCCTACCGTATTTTCCAACTCCTTCCCTCAGTTCTATGTTGGCTCTCAGGGATTCATCCTTACAGCAACCTTCATCGTATTTGTTTGCTCTCTTTATACAGTATCTTAACATCAGTTACTTTTATGCTGACATCCAACTCATCGTCTCTTATAACACTTGTGATTCCCAGTTTCAACAGGGACTTGATTCTAAATGCCAGTCTATAGCAGACTGGCTCTATTTGCATAAAATGATCTTAGACCCCCAAAAAACTGAGGCACTGTGGTTGTTTCACAACACTGATCCACCTCCTTATTACCCAAGCATCTCCTCCACACCGATCTCTATAGAAAAATACTATTCGTTCCCTTGTAGTTACCGCAGATGCTCACCTCACATTCCGACCCTCCCTCTCTCTAAAACTGTTCAAAGTTGTTTTTTCACATTGAGAAAGATTAAGTCAATGAAACAAAACCTCAACACCACAGTCCTAAAGATGGTCCTTCATGCACTGGTTAACAGAATTGATTACTGTAACGCCCTTCTGGCAGGCATCACCCAGATTCAGCAAAAACTACTCCAAAATCATACAACACACCACAGTAAAGCTTATTTACAAGGCAAAACAGTATCTATACATCACCCCATTGCTTCACGAAGAAAACTGGCTCCTGGTTTCCTTCCAAGTAAAATTCAAAATCCTAACCTTGACACCCTGCGCTTATTATTCTGGTCTCCCTGCATACTTGCATTCTTCTCATCCCCTATTGCCTTTCCTGCATCCTTCACGGAATTATTAGTTATCCCTACCAAGCATACATTACGTCTTGAAACCTACCGTTCCATAGCCTTTAGTTTCCTAGCTCCTCACTTCAGGAACACTATGGCAATTGAACTCCATATAGAATCTTCTTTTAAAAAGTTAAAGGTTTGTCTAAAGA
This sequence comes from Ichthyophis bannanicus, assembly GCA_033557465.1. NCBI lineage: Eukaryota > Metazoa > Chordata > Amphibia > Gymnophiona > Ichthyophiidae > Ichthyophis > Ichthyophis bannanicus. Next base: position 42,679,256 of record CM066036.1, read on the forward strand.
CCTGGATTTTTCCCTAAGCCTTTGAAAGCCATTAGTCTCATTTTCAACCTACATTTCCAGTCATGTTTTCCCTTTCCCCATCTCCTCATGTTTTTCTGCCACACAGAACTCATGAGCTCTCCTCGTCTCACTGGGTTTATTTTTTGTTGCTGTGCAATTTATAGCCCCCCTCCTTGATGTTCTTCCCTTTTGTTCTTGTGCATGTGTTGTCCTGTCACTCTAGCCTATATGTTCTATGGTGTACTGACCTTTATTGGTACAGACCTTATTGTAAAGCACCTTGAAGCTTTCTACAACTGTACGGTATAACAAATCCTTGCAAATAAAGTGTAGCTACTCACTAGTAACAGGTGTTCTCCACAGACAGCAGGAACCAATCCTCACATGGGCAGTGTCAGCACCAACGGAGCCTGCGCAGAAGCATCTCCCCAGCTTTCAAGGAAAGCCTTTGGGAAATGCACCATGCATGTGTGGTCCCCTTCCCGACCAAGGGTGCCATTCTTGCCTCAGTCTAATGACATAACTAAGACGGCAAAAATAAAATACAGTAAAGAAGCAACTCCTGAGGGAAGAAGAAGGGTTCTGAGGACCAATTCCTGCTCTCCCCGGTAAGCAACTATGCTTTCTCCAAAACCAAGCAGGAAGTCAGTCCTCACATATGCAACTCCCAAGCTACAGGCTACCAAGAACCTGTAAAAAATGCCACGGGTGACCAGAGATGGTGAGCCATGAGCTGCAGCAGCTGAGTCCCAACTGAGACATCCTCGCAAGACCCAAGTGTATGGCGTGGAACCTGCACTCTGGTAGCCTGAACACAGAAAGGTCAGAGGGCAGGTGTCGTTCACACCCCGAAGAGATTATGAAGCACAGCCTGGCCACAGGCGCTGTCCCATCGAGACTCCTCCAGGCAGTAGTGAGCTGCGAGAGTACAGACTGAAGACCAGGTGGCAGTCCGGCAGATTATCATCACAGGAACATAGTGCAGATTTACCAAAGATGTAGCCATGGCCCTGACCTGGTGTACATTGACCCAGTTACCTAGTGAAATCCCAGCCTGCTCATAGGTGAGGGCAATGCAGTCCATCACCCAAGTGGACAGAGCTTGCTTGGTCACTGGAAGCCCCAATTGACTGGGATCACAGGAGACAAAAAGAGCCAATGCATTTTGCAGTGGCCCAGAGTCTGTTGCAGATTGAAGGACAGGGCCCTCTTACAATCCAGAGTATGGAGAACGGTCTTAGCCTTGCCAGTTTGAGGACTCGGAAAGGAGGTGGGGAGCACCACCTCCTGATTGAGATGGAAGGGGGACACCACCCTTGGCAGTAAGCTGGGGTGTATGTTGAGAATCACCCTATTCTTGTAGAATCTCGTGTACGGTGGCTCTGCAATCAGAGCCTGGAACTCGCTGACCCTGCGAGCTGACATGAGTGCCGTGAGAAAGAAAACCTTCCAGGAGAGGTACCGCAGGTGGCAAGTAGCCAGGGGCTCAAACGGCAGCTTAGTGAGCTGTGAGAGCACCACACAGATCCCACTGCTGTTGGTGCATGGACAAGGGGCTTGGACAACAAAGTCCCACAGGCACTGAGAGATAAGGAGCTGAGCCAAGAAGGGCTTGCCCTCAACAGTGTGGTGGTGTGCCACAAAAGCGCTCAGGTGCACTCTGAGTTGGACTTCAAGCCCACCTGGGACAGATGGAGTAGGTACTGGACCACCAGCTGCAGAGCAGGAGAAAGGGTTCGACTTCCTGTCGGCACGCCACACCAAAAATAGACACCACTTGAAAGCATACACCCTTCTCGCAAAGGCCTTGCAGGAGGCCAGAAGGACCTCCTCCATGTCATGTGGAAGATTGAAGGGAGCTAGAGGTACCCTTGCAGCAGCCAAGCCATGAGCAACAGGGACTCCAGGTTGGGGTGCAGGATAGTGCCCTCCTCCTATGAAGGTAATCCTGGGGTGCAGCCCAGGGGAATTGGAGGCACCACAGACAGACAGAGAAGCAGCGGGAACCAAGGTTGCATGGGCCACCAGGGAGCTACCAGAATCAGTGATGCTCTGTCATGCTGGATACTGAAGAGGGTTCTTGGCAAACAGCGGTGTTGGCGGGAAGGCGTAAAGGCAGCCTTCCATCCATGGTATGAGGAACACATCTGCCGCCACCCGGGACAGGTGCGGCTGGTGGGAGCAGAAGTGGGGCAACTGCATTTTGTCCAGATTGGTGAATAGGTCCACTAGGGGGATGCCCATGATTTGGAAAAGCAGGGAGGCCACTCTGAGGTCTAGGTGCCACTTGTGTGGCTGGATGACTCTGCTCAGCCTGTCTGCCAGGACGTGGTCCAGACACGGGAGGTAGACCACCTGCAGGAGCATCCTGTTGCTGGCAGAGGAAGAACGACCCCATACCTCCTTATTTGTTGACCTAGAACACTGTGTCTGGAAGAGCACTGACTGTGCTGCAACTGGTGGCGAAAGGCTCGGGAGGGCCAGAAATTTCACCCAGAACTCCAGAAGGTTGATGTGCAACTGGCACTCTGTCTGGAACCACATGGCATGGGTGTGGAGGTTCTTGAAATGAGCTCTTCATCCTCACAGGGAAATGTCCGTAGTAAGGACCCCCTGGGGGGTGGGTGCCTGGAAGGGCATCCTGGCCTTAAGGTGGCAGGGGATCTGCCTAAAGTCGAGGGAGTCTGCCAACTGGCAAGTCACTTTCACTCTGTCTCAAAGCCTGCCTGTGGCTTGTGTCCACTGGGAGCAGAGGCACCACTGAGCCACCCTCATATGCAGGTGGGCATACGGTGTTACGTGAACCACTGAGACCATGTGGCCCAGCAGGCAGAGAAGGCGGCGAGCGGGCACCAACCGGAAGTGCTGCACCTCTGTGGCTAGTGCTCTGAGGTGTTCTGTCCTCTCTGAAGGATGTCCAGCTAAGCCCCTTTGAACTCCAGGCACTGTGCCAGAGAGAGGTGGGACTTGGGGTAGTTGATGACGAATCCCAGACACTGCAGGATGTGGATGTTGTGCTCGGTGGCATGGGGCATCTCTGCAGCTGTGCCTCACCTTATGAGCCAGTTGTCCTGGTAGGGAAAGACAAAGGCCCCTTGGAGATGAAGATGGGCTGTGACCACCGCTAGGCACTTGATGAGGACCCTTGGCGATGACGCCAGCCCAAAGGGAAGCACCCTGTATTGGTAGTGACCTCCTCCCACCACGAACCAGAGATATTGCTGTGGTTCTGGTGGATCAGGATGCATGTATAAGCATCCTTCAGGTCTAAGGAACATAACCAGTCTTCTCTGCTGGAGATAAGACAACAGTGTTTCAAGGAAGAGCATCTTGAATGGCTCCCTCTCTAGAAATCTGTTCAAATTCCGTAGGTACAGGAAAGGCCTGAGGCCCCCTGTTTGCTTGGGAATGAGGAAATATCTGGCGTAGAAGTCTTTGCCCCAGAGAAGTTTGGGCACTGGCTCCACCACCTTGTGTGCAAGGAGGCCTGCGAGCTCGATGCCGAGCAGAGTCTGGTGAAGGAGAGGCCTTGCAGGTTCTCCTGGGAAGAACGAGGGTGGCATCTGTTGCAAGTAGAGGAGGTATCTCTCCTTGACTACTTGCAGCACCTAGGAGTCTATGGTGATGGAGGATCACCTGTGGGCAAACAGGTCCAGACATCCCCTGTGGGCTGCAGAGGGCCTCCTGGGGGAGAGAATCTCATACCCAAGTCGTCAAAAACTCCTTCCAGGCTGGGCCAGAGCTGGTGCCTGGGTCATAGGCTTGCAGGGTTGTGCCCTTGCCCCTTGAACTGTTGCCCCCTGCTATGGGGCAGAGAAGGCCTGGTACTGTGGGGCATTACCAAACACCCCATTCTTTTTCGGGAAGAACGGCTTCTTCCCTGGGGCCTTCTACAGGAGTGTATGGAGGTCTTTTTCAAGAATCTGGTCCTGGTTAGGAACTCAGTCTCTCTCAGTAGCCTTGTCTGACATGGGTTTTCCGAAGAGGTTCTCTCCGGTGCAAGGAAAATCAATGAGTTTGTCCTGGACCCATTGCTCGAGGTCATACAACTGCAGCCATGCCTGGCATCAGGCCCAAATGCCCACAGCAGCCACTCTGGCTGAAGATTCTAAGCCATCATATGCTGCTCGAGACAGGAACTTTGAGCACACCTTGACTGTCGAGGCCAGTGACTTGAACCGCAGAAGAGGTTCCCCATCGAGGCCTGCAGAGACACCACAGCACGCTCCCCTCACCAGTTCCTTAGGTACATGCCAATGTACAACTGGTAGGATTGGACACAACAAACCAGTATCAAGCCCTGGTAGCATTTTTGGCAGAGGGTGTCCAAGGTCCGGTCCTCCCTACCCGGGGGCACAGAGGAATAATTCTTTTGGCTCTTGAGTCGCCACATGTCTGACTCCACAACCACAGAATTGTGAGGGAGCTGGGTTTTATGGAACCCCGAGCTTCAGCAGACTCAGCACATGGAACTGAGCCGCTGCTCACAATGGACTCCGACACCGGTGATTCCCACATATGAAAGAGGTGGTGGTCAAGGATCAGAAGGATGGCACTGTGAGGGCCTCCTTCGGAAGGGCCTTTTATTGGAGGATCTCAAGTTCCTCCATGCAGGAGTCCTCCTCAGTCTCTGCCTTTGCCATATCCCGCGCAAAGTCAAAGGCGGCAACATCCTTGGGCAGGGAACGGCTTCAGGACGCCAGTGGAGACAGGTCTGAGGGCATGTCTCGGTGTCTGGGAACTTCTCATCCTCTGTCTCCCAGTCTGACACAAAGTCAGAGGAAGAACCGAAGGTTCCTCGGCTTCTTTGGTAGGATCCCAAACTCAAAGGCCTACGACCCCCAGGGGATCTGCAGTCCAAGCCGTGTGCACTCAGAGAAAACTGGTGTCCCAAAGAACGGTGCCAGGACCTTGTCTGATGCTGAAAGCTCACTCGAGGCCGGGAGTGCTTGAAGATTGGCTCAATGACCAGGGAAGCCCTCGGAGGTCGAGGGTCCAGTCATCGGGGCAGATGAACCAGAGGAATCAGACATCAAACGCTTGCTGCTGGGCCAGGAGGGCAGTGATACTGTGCTCCAAAGGCTGCCATCCTGGTCTCTATGCCAGATGGCTCCGCAGCCTTCAACACGGGCACTGATGGCTTTGGGTCCTGCATCTGTTCTGTCGAGGGGGGGGGGGGGGAGTCCTCCACCAGGATGGCTTTGGGTGCCAGAGGCCAATCATCCGATGCTGACGACTCCTTCCATGGCAGCTTGTGAGGCCGCTTCTGCTCTGATCCAACCCCTTAGACTCACACCAAGGACTGCAGAGCCTAGTGTGGAAATTACCCACTTTTCCAGACCAGTCCTCTGAGGTGGTCTTTGAGGCTTTCAAGCTCTTCTTGCGTTCCACCTCTAAGGAGTTCCTCTCTGAACAGCCGCAGGACTCAGGCAGCCCTGGCATTGCGTGACATAGAGGTACCAGAGGGGGCCCTGGAGCATGGTGTCACCGGGGACTCCGGCACAGAGTCTGATCTATGGAACAACTCTCCCTGCTGCAACTGACTGCTCTTGATAGCTGTTGTGGACATGGACTTGCAAAGGCCGCAGCCTGACTTGTCATGTTCCAGTCCAAGGCAATGGAGGCAGCAGTTATGTGGGTCGGTGAGGGACATCATCATGCTACACTGATCACATTTTTTTAAGCCACTGGAGGCCATGGGGAAAAACAGGGACCTTCAACCCAGGCGAGGGTCTGAGGCCTCCTGGTCAAAAAGGGTACAAAGCGCCAGTTGAGGGACACCATGAGAAAAACAAACAAGAAAATGAGCCCAAGGAGCAATGCAGAGGGTGAGCTGGCTCAGTGGAGGGAAGAACCAGTACGCATACCAGAAAGGATAATTTTAAAGGTAAGAGATTTTCAGGGGAAACAGGACGTACATCTGGTGGGCTCCACAGAAATAAGGAGACTGAGGTAAGATGGCACCCTTGGGCAGGAAGGGGAACACACACACATGTGGTGCATCTACAAAGGCTTTCTTTGAAAGCTGAGGAGATCCTTTCACACGGGCTCCGTCACCGCCATCACCTGTATATGAGGGCTGACTTCCTGCTTGTTCCCAGAAAAATATGTATAGTATGTATATTTGTATAAATACTCATATATACATATGAAGGAAAGGTGGGAGAGGGGAGATATGAGATATAGAGACATTTAAATACCACTGTTGCATAAATACAAAAGAAGAGAGCCTCTTTCATTTGAAAGAAAACTCTGCAATGAGGGGGCAAAGGATGAAGGTGAAAGGGGATAAACTCATGAGTAATTTGAGGAATACTTCTTTATGGAAGGAGTGTAGATGCATGAAAGAGATTACCAGTGGAGATAGCAGAAATAAGGACTGTATTTGTATTCATGAAAGCATGGGACAAATACAGAGAATTTGGAAAGGGGGAAAAATGGGGCTGTACAACTTAGTAGTTGGTATGGAAGATAAGAGCGGATAGGCCATATGGTCTTTATCTGCTGCCATGTTTCTATGTTCCTATATAAACGCACAGAAAGTGGCCCTCTTCCGTTTGAAAAGAAGCTCACAGGATGAAGACAAAATGTGACAGACTCCAATGTAATCTGAGGAACTATTTCTTGACAGAAAGGGTGATGGATGCATGAAACCGTTTAACAGTGGAGGCTGACGAGATGAGAATTGTACATGAATTCAAGAAAGCATGGGCCAAGTACAAAGGATTTCTGAAGGACAGGAAGACATCCCACTAGAGGACAGCAACCTTGGGCCGGAAGGACTGGGGTTTCTAGTCCCACAGGTGCTCCTTGTGGTCTTGGCAAGCCACTTAACCCTCCATAGCCCATGTTCCCTGTAAAATAGTTATCTCCAAGTTATAATGCCCTGTTCAATGTAATTTCAGTTCGTTCAATGTAAACCGCACTGATGCAGAATAGCGCAGTATATAAGAGAATGTAAATAAATAAAATAAAGAAAGAAAGAAATTAAGTAGCTCATGGATAGGCAGACTGGACAGGCCGTATGGTTTTTATCTGCCATCATGTTCTGTTAGTATCATATGCTATTTTTCCCATGTCCCCCACCCTCATCTGAAACACTATCTGGTGGTGCAGAAAGAAAGCTCTGAAATGACAGATGAAATGGACCCCACGGCAGTGGAGGTGCTGAATCAGAACAGCCCTGCTGTCGGTCACATGGGATGAGAGCTGACAAATTGATCTGGCAGTACAGCAATGAGCATTGCACAGATTTGGCTGTGTTAGTGGTAGTTGTGTTACGGGCCCCTTAATTGATGTCGTACTTCTGATCATTTGTCTATACCAGCATGAGCAGCGTGTTCAAAATCTTTCAAGTTTAAATTTCATGATGCACAAGATCAGAAGTCAGGAAGAGCGAACTGGCAAGTTTTGAACACACGGGCCATGGTTGCACAGACACCTAAAAGCAGTTGGCAGCAACAGACTGTGCTCCCAATGCTCTTCTTTCCAGCATGGCTTGATGTTTGCCATGAACAGCCAATTGAACAATAGTCTGTGCCCTAGAGGCGATACTGTACCCCTTCTTATCTTTCTCCTCCTTGTGTATGTGTCTCCGTTTGCTTCTGTCCTCTACTTTCATAACCCTCCTTTTCCTGTGACTCATCTCACCTCCCTCCCTGCATTTCTCCCCCTCTGTATACACTCTTCTCTCTTCCATAAGAGCATAAAAGATTTGCCACATTGAGTCAGACCAAATGTCCATCAAGCACAATATTCCATGTGCAACAGTAGCCAATCCAGGTCACAAGTACCTGGATCTGAAGTAGTAGATAAGTAGCATGGAATCTATTCCAGGGATAAGCAGTGGATCTCACCCAGTCAACTTTAATAATGGTTTATGGACTTTTGCTCCAGGAATGTGCCCTAACCTTTTTTTAACCCAGCTTTTACTATATCCTCCAACAATGAATTCGTAAGTTTAATTATACCCATACAAGGAGTAAAAAAAAAAATTCTCCAATTGGTCTTAAATGTACTACTTTGTAGCTTTGTTTCACGGTCCCTAGTTTTTGTACTTTTTGAAAGAGTAAAACAACTGATTTGTATTCCACTCATTTTATAGACAACATTATATACAGGCCCTCAGCCATCTCTTCTCCAAGCTGAAGAGCTCTAACATTATAAGCCTTTCCTCATATGGATATCCTTCCATCTTCTATCACTTTGGTTGCTCTTCTCTGTACCTTTTTCAATTCCACTGTATCTTTTATTTAGATGTGGCAACCATTTTGTCTCTGCCTTTCTCTATCTCCTCTTCGCCCGTATGTTTCTACTCTGTCTCCTATACATTCCTCTATTTTTAAAGAGGCATCAAGACAGGCTGATATCCTAGTCCTGAAAATGCAAGGATCAAAAGTGGGGAAGCCTTAAATATGTTGCCCTCAACCTCCTTAACAAGTGGAAGGATTCTTTTTTCTGTTGTCAAAAACCGTTTCCCTCTTCATTGAGCCTTGTTTAGCCAATAAGATTCCCTTTGAGGTCTTGCAATTTCTGTTCCTACTTAAGCCTGGACACCGTTTCTCAGCCGCGACCTGCACTTAAAAGTGAAAAAATGTCCTTTTAATGATTATTTCCAAAGACTGATCACAAATCTCCCTCCTGCATCCTTCAAATATGGTTCTTACAGTCAGTCACCTCAAAACAGCCCCCACCCACCTCCTCCTGAAACAAGCAGGGGCATGTTTACTAAGACAGAACATGCTATCTGTAACTAGGTAGAGTAGCCTAGTGGTTGGTAACCACTGGCTTGGTAACCAAGCAACCAGGGCTCGATTCCCACTAGCACTCCTTGTGGCCTTGAGCAAGTCACTTAACCCTCCATTGCCTTGGAAGAAAGGCCTGGCAATCTACTTCCGGTGACACTGCCAAGAAAACCCAGGAGCTTCTGGGTTGCCAGGAATCAGGACTGACTCGAAGGCACACATTGCATTTGCCCATGTTATTCAATGGGACCTATTTAACAACAGCGCGTGCTAACCATTAGCCCAGCTTATTAAACATGTCCCCCGATGTTTCTCCTGACGTCAACGTTTCCTTTTTTAACATTATTTCAAATTCTCCTTTGGTACCTTAAGTATCCTGTCCATCATGTAATTCCAGAATAAAAGAATGTTAGCCTTTATATATCCTGGAACTTATGCAAAAAAAAAAGATAACAAATGATTAAACTGCAGTCCAGCATATAAAGTACTTAACTCTCATACTGTAAAATCTGTAGACAAAATCTAAATTAAAGTGCACAATAAAGTAATTTCCTTTAAAAAAATGTTAAATCTACTTTCTCTTGCAGATTATCTGTAAACCAATTTAGTATTAAGGCAGTTAAATTCAGTGTCAATCAAAGGTGCAACTAGTCCTATGTATATCAAATGCTTTATATTTAAATCTCAATCCTACTAAAACAAAAAAAAAAAAAGGGAAGGATACATTTCACTTTTAAATGTAAACAAAAGTTCAGTACAGAGCAATTTGCATTAACCTATATTCCCAGTACTTCTCTCAGGCCTGCTCTTCCTATCCTTGTCCAGATTCCCTTTTTAAGTGCATAATTGCATTAACGCCTGTAATTCACCGCAGGTCCCATATTATGCAATGGGACCTATTTACTAGTAGCACACACACAGTAACGGAGTAGTGCAGTTTAGTAAAGCTAGCCCTTAGTGTCTGCTGTAGCTCGTTGCTTAATTTCATTCTGTGGTACTCTAGGGTCAATCGGTGACCCACACCGATCATTACTCAGATTTCTTTCCTCCAAGAGCAGCACAGCTCTATGCAACCCCAGGCCTTGGGCAGTAACAGCTTTACACTTTTCTAATTTTAGGTCACCTATTTCTAGCACATCATGTGCTACATTAATTTGTTCATTGTTAAAGAGATAGAGAAGTTAAGCACGGCTCCATACAGCACCATTATAATCTAATACTGGGGGACTGGTATATCAAATATCCCCTCCCATACAAAAACAAAAAAACAATGAAAATAGCACAACATTCTGAATAAGAAAAATACTGGCAGAACACTGGATCAATTTTTTCACAGGAGCATTGGATACATCTGCACCATTGTCTTCCATGTTTTAAAACTGCTGATAACCAGGTGTGTTCACAGTATCACCTTCACATCAACACTGGCAGTATGTGCTTTTCCATTACAACTGCTGGTATGTAATTTCAATACTACTTTTACTAAGTTTAAAAATAGTCATTTTTGCTCCATTTTTTACCGAGTAGCTAAATGGCATTTGCAATGTATTATTCCACTCCTTGGAAACACAAGGGCAGGCTCCCGGTGCTCTTGGCTATTTATAAAAGGGATGATTTTAATTCCATGTCCATACATTTGATGGACACAGTGACATGACTTAGTGGTTCACTTCTGCCAGAAATAAAAGTCTTCCGTTAGCACCTAAAGGGGGTTTGAGGCAACACCTCACCAGGCATTATTTTTCTTTGCCATACATTTCAATGTTATTAGAATTAAAGTAAACCACGGTGATGGTGATGTCATCTCTGTACATTCTTGCCAAATCATCAGGCAAACTCAACATTGCAGAAAGTTTCTCTTGCTCAATTATACCATGTTCATTATTGCCCACAGCATGCCTTATCAGATGGGTGGCCCCATTCTGATCATAGGACTGGACACCCCTGGCTCTTCTCTTGAGCAGCAGGTTTTGCATGTAGCCTAGGCTTCGCTTCTCAATAGTCAGTTCCGGTTCTGGCTCCTCTAAATTACCACCTGAAAGATGTTCTGCTAGAAGTCTAATGACCTCCTCATTATCCAACATATCCCATAACCCATCAGAAGCAATAACAAGAAATTTATCCTGAGGCCGTAGTTTATGATACCTTATCTCAGGCTCAGCAGTTAAATACGGAGGTGTATGGTAGTTTTGAGGTGTGTACTGGTAAATATTCAAAGCCTCAACATCACAAACATTTTCCAAGACACTTTGTTGTAGCTCCTTACTCCATTTGAAGCGAACATCTCCAAAAGCTCTAACTGGCATCAAAATTCCAAGAAGTCTGTTATCTATTACTACAGTTTGCTCTTCTGATTTGGGGTGCGCCTGCTGTACTCTGACAAGTTCCGTTTCATTAAGGGCATTGTGATCTTGCGTGAGAGGAAGGCAAGACCATGTTCCATCTTTATCCTGAATGCCTAAGATTGCTCTGCAGTCCCCAGCATTGGCTATATGCAAGTGAACGTTATTGATATGGGCAACGCAAGCAGTTGCCCCTGAAAATGCAACCTGAAGAGCGAGGTTTCTAATCAAGTCATTTTTCATAGGGACTTGCCCCTCAAGGGAGATGTCTGAATCTAATCTCTTGAATGAATAAGCCAGAGCATCCTCTACACTTAGTCCCATTTCATTGTCCAGCTCTATTAGTCCCTGCCAATAAACTCTGAGGTGGTCCACATAGAGCGAAGCCACTTCTCTATAGATGTAATCATTTCGGTGTTTGTGCCACTGCAGAATTGGTGGCACAGGTTTCATATGCTCCATTGCAAACTCGAGCTCTTCTAATATTTGTTGAGACATCAGAGAAACAGCAATGTAATAAAAGAGCCTTTCACTTAGTGACTGAGCACAAGCATGTCCTGCATGGCCATCAAAGATACCAAAGAGCAGACCTTTAGTCTGTAAACAGGTAGCCACACTTCTACGGTCTTCATTTGGTGTATTTGCTGCTAGTTGATTACTTTCAAACTTCAAAACTGAACTGGAATTTCTTCCATCAAACTCAGGAACTTTGTAGTACTGCTCATTAGCCCGCAAGATATCATTTATATGTGAAGGGGCCAATTGAAAACTGACGACTTCTTCTGTAGAAGTGTGTCTATAAACTTTTTTAATAGAAACAACATTTTCGGTGCCTGCATAATCCAGCAGATCTTGTGTAAATGGTGGCCTGTAAAATGTCCTGATCCATTTTGCCCTGTTTTGGACTGTAATAAATCCCGAGTACCAGCGCCTCAACTGCCATGTAACAAAACCATTTCTTGCAGAACTTAAAACCAGGCAGGAAACAGTACTTGACATCATAGGAATTCAAATATACTATATTCTTGGCAGACCCTTCACTTGCACAGGAGACACAAAAACCTAGCAGGAAAAAAAAACAGGATTTCATTAGTTCATAGAAACAAGGTTATGATTTTCAAGTTTCATTAAAAGCTCATGTATCAAAAAAAAACATTTTCATTTATCTCGTCTGACTTGCTTTAGAAACAATATATGATGAGACTAAACATCTAATGACAGTAAGGCATCTGAAGCTGCTGTATGTAAGATAAAGACTAGCAGACACCGACAAAACATTTCTCTTAGCCCCAGCATTTGCCTCATTCCTCCCTCCCTCCCATTCCATCCCCTGCACCCCTCCCCCCTCAGGATAGTCCCTTCTTCTCACCCTTTCTTTTAAAGATGATATGTAGGAACCCTTATGAAGTCAAAATCTTTGAAATATTCTGGTGGGGGGGATCATGCTGTCATGAAAGGTTTGCAATTTGGCAATGTGACATGGCTGTTTTGGTCTCTGAGAAGTGCAGCCTTTACAATCCAACATACAACTGAAAAACCCCAATGAATGCTTTTATTCTTCAAACTAAACTACTGCAATGTGCTTGTTTATGGCTCTTAGTGAAGACTGGGCAAAGCATATTGCTACTTATGACTATGGCACTCTTTACATGAGATCTATGCCCCCATAGCCATAGCCATGCAGTCTAAAATGCAAATCTACAGATACAGAGATGTAAAGGGTTAAACTGCTTAGGTATCTTTGGCTTTATCACAAGTTAATTTACACTGCCTCTACATGCAGAAAGCAATCAGCCCTCCCCACCTCCACCCCACCCCCATTAAATGTTAGTCCCTACCTCTAGATTACACAAATTCTGAGCTAACTACTAAACTTACAGTTCTCTTTACCACTTGAGAACTACTTCTCTAATGTTGTAGGTGGTGGTGTTAAAGGCCATCGAGTTGGCGACCCTCTGGATAGTTGTCCTAAACTGTGTGAGGTCTTCGGTCAGACAGTTCATTGTTGATAGAGTGGCAACCATAGCTGCTGTTATTGTATCGATACATCTCAATGCTGGCCTTCCTCTTTTGCGCTGACCTTCAACCTTGCAAAGCATGACATCTTTCTCTAATGATCTCTCTCTTTGCATGATGTGTCCAAAGTATGAAAGTCAAAGTCTTGTAATCTGAGCTTCTAAAGAAAGCTTAGATTTGATCTCCTCTAGTACTGACTGGTTTGTTCTTTGGGTAGTCCATGGTATGCACAGTATTCTTCGCCAGCACAATAATTCAAAAGGCATCGATTTTCTTTATCTTTTTCACTGTCCAACTTTCACATTCAAATGTTATTGAAAATACCATGGTTTGGACATGTCGTATATTTGTATGGAGAGACAGACATCTCTGCTCTTCAGAATCTTGTCTAGGTCCTTCATAGCCATGTTGCCAAGAGCAATGTATCATCTGATTTTTTGACTGCTTGTCATTTATTATTGATTATTGAGCTAAGCAGGTTGAAGTTGTCAACTATTTCAATTTCTTCTCCATCAACAATGAACTTATTGATTTTGCCAGTTGTCAGGATCTTTGTCTTTGTGAAGATACAGGCCCATTTTAAGACTATGTTCCTTTATCTTGAGAAATCAAATGTTTCAGATGGTTTGCCTGCCCTCATTCTCTAAGGAACAGTGTCAGGGAAATGGTAAGGATCTTCATCTTTATAGATGTCCAGAGGATGCTTCTCCAGTTCTTGGAGATTGCAAATTCTTTTCGTAAGTCAGACCATCTTTTTGTGCTGTTTGCTGGCCCATGAAAGGCGACATGGCGGCTAAGTCTGCATTGAGGCACTGGATTAATGAGACCATTGCCTTGGCGGATCTGTTTCAGAACCGGCCAGTTCTAGAGGGTTTGCACACCCATTCTACCTGAGCACAAGAGTCCTTCTGGGTAGAGCAGAGAGAGAGCAACATTTATCAAGCAGCAACATGGGCATCACTTTCCACTTTTGTCCCGCATTTCCGCTTGGAGGACCACGCTTGGGTGGACACAGCCTTTGGCTCTAAGGTTCTGCAAGCTGCTGTGTGTTCTTCCTGCCCAGTACAGGCAAAGCTTTAGTACCTCCCACTTGTCTGGACTGGTCTAGCAGGATGATATGGAAGGTGACATTTTACTTACCAGATAATGTCCTTTCTTCAAGTCCTGCTAGACAAGTTCAGGACCCACCACCCTGGAACTGTGTTTGCTCTGTTCTTCTGATTTATATACTTGGCTCTGTTCTTCTGATTTATATACTTGGCTCTGCAGGTCTATCTTCTACAGACAGCCTTCCGTTTTTGCTTTCCTATACATAGTTCTGTTTGATTACTCATTGTTGTCCATGTTGAGGTTGCGTGAGATTTACCATGTTCTCCCATATGGCTTTGGGACGAATACTGAAGAGACCTCTGGTGGTTAAGACAGATAAAGGCATGGGAGTGATGTCATTTAAACCTGGACTTTTCATTGATTCTTTGTCTCCACTAATCTGCTGGTAGGGGAACACAACCCACTTGTCTGGACTGGTTCAGCACGGCAATATGGAATGAAAGTTTACAGAGCTGTTAGCCTGCTTCAGTCCAGTGCTAATTCAGTTGGAACTCAAAGTAATAGGAAGAACCAAAACCACACAGATCGATATCAGCATATCAAAAAGCTATAGGAGTTTATCAATTCAGCTTAAGATTACATACATTAAGGAGGGAGGTGTCCAATAGCCAAGTGAGTGATGCTGAGATGTCCATAGATAATGTTTAGTGACTGAGGATGTACAAGCTTCCTTTTGCATCTGGGGGGGGGGAGGCGGGGCGGGGAGGCCATATAGTATGCAGGCCCTAAGTCACAAATGGGTGTCAGTCCCAGAATTCACTGTTTTCTAGAAGGATAATGAAAGGTTTCCCCCAGACCCCCTTCTTTTTGGCGCTTTCCCTTGAGTCTCTTGCACTGAAATTCTGGATTCAGGGGATACACGAGGTTTGAATTAAGAGCATAAGAAAACAAGAAATGCCATACTGGATCAAGACCAAGGTCCATTAAGCCCAGTATCCTGTTTCCAAAAGTGGCCAATTCAGGTCATAAGTACCTGGCAGTTTTCCAAAAACACACAGGTACCACAATGTTTGTATTGGGGCAAGCAGTGGATTTCCTGGGTCCTCTTTAATCATGATTTATGGACCTTTCTTCCAGGAACTTGTCCAAACCTTTTTTAAATCCAGCTACACTAATAGCTTTTACTACATCCTCCGGTAACGAATTCCAGATTGGAAGGCATGAAAATGGCACTTTTTGGAAAATATTAGCTTTTGTCTAATCAAACCTTTAACAACTTTACCCAACTTAAGGCCCTGAGGGAGTATAGTGAGATCATTGGATTTAAAGTTTGAGTATGTCAGAACTCAAACATCTCTCTGCCTGAAAGGTTGACTCAACACCTAAAAGCCTCATTCATTCAAATGGGCAACGAGATCTATTAAGTACCTAGGGGTATGGATATCACCTAATTTAACACAGCTGTTTATTGAATTAAATGTTGAGCCTTTTATATAAAATCTGAAGCTAGATCTGGGGTATTGACAATGCCTTAGTTTGACTTGACTGGGACGCATAAGGTGAAATTAGAGCTTACCTACTAACTGTCTTTCCTTGAGTCACTCCAGTCCAGTCAATTGTGTTTTCCACTTCCTTCAACAACTGAGGACTAAGCACGTCAGACGTTTGATGCGATAGCCTAAGAGCTCACCCTCCAACCCAGATTTCAGTATACTATTGACAAAGCAGAAACAGGGAGAGCATACCATAGATCCAACAGCCCCCTATTGGCAAGCCCTAACCAAACCCGCCTTTATTTCAGATATAGTTTACACAACAGCTGGGCACAAGCCATGAAAGGAAGCAAAGTAGGCACTCACAGATGCCACTGTAGACTGTGACACTTGAGCAGCATTCCCTCGCACCTTGCAATAGGGCACAGAGAGCAAACTGATCAACCATGGACTCTTTCAAATGATCCATCAGTCTCCCCACAGCTGAACTGGCCTCATTCTGTAAGATAAGACAGAACGAAAAAACACTCTGGGCAGGACCTGGACTGAAGGGACTCAAGGAAAGACAATTAGCAGGTAAGCTCTAATTTCACCTTCCATATCATCCCTCCAGTCCAGTCCAGGAAAGGATACAATCGGGACGTACCAGAGTAGTACTAATGAGAGGGATCCACGAGTCTGGCCTGAAGCACTGACCCACCAAACCGCGCATCCGCAGATGCTTGCAAGTCCAAGCGATGACGATGAGTGAAAGTATGCAGCGACGCCAAGGTTGCCACCCTGCAGATATCTGCCACAGGAATCAGGCTGTGCTCAGCCCAGGATGCCACCTGACACCTAGTGGAATGAGCCCATGAGCCCGTAAGCCCGACGGGACCGGCCAGCTCCTGGAAACATATGCAGAAAAACAAACAATAAGCCTCCTTTGCCCAACACGTTATCGAGGCTTTGGCGGCCGCTCCCCTTTCCGGGGGCCGCTGAATAAGATGAACAAATAATCGGACCTCCAAAACGGCTGTGTTCTCTTCAAATACCGACGCAAAACTCTGCGGTCATCCAGCTTATGCAATTCTCTGTCCTCCTGCGACGTCCACAAATCTGAAAAAGCTGGTAGTGCCAGGGACTTATTCATATGGAAACTGGACACCACCTTGGGAAGAGAAGAAGGTATGGGCCAGAGGACCACCTTTTCATTGGTAAATACCAGATAAGGCTTTCGGCAGGACAATGATTGCGACTCTGAAACCCGATGAATGGAGATTGCTACCGAGGACGCCTTCAGGGATCAGAACTTCAAAGACACCTGCGCTAGGGACTCAAACGGCTCCTCTATCAAGGCTGACACCACTACATTAAGATTCCATGACGATACCACTGGCCAGACAGGCAGACAGACCCGTTTCACTGCTCTAAGGCAAAGCACAAATTTCCGGCTGTGTAGCAAGCGACCGTCCCTGCACATAGCCCCAACAGAACTGAGCACCAAAACCTTCTCCAGGCCCTTCTGCAGGAACAGCAAGATGTCTGCGAGAGAGGTTATGAATGGCCTCACACCAGTACTCTAATATCCTCCAGATGAAACTGTAAGCCAAAGAGGTAGACTTTTTTTGGACTTCAGCAGCGTGTCGATGACTAATGGAGCATAGCTCCTGCACCTTAGCCATGCCCTTTCAAGAGCCAGGCCATAAGCAAAAAGAGTGCCACCCTGGCACCAGAATTGGGCCCTGCGCGAGTAGATTGACCCTGTCCAGCAGCCTCCATTGCTCGGCTGCCAGAAAATTAATGAGATCTACATACCATGGCCTTCGGAGTCAATCCAGAGCAATCAGGATTACTGGTCCTCTGTGGCTGTCTATGTGCTGCAACAATCGCCCAATGAGGGGCCACAGTGGGGAGATGTATAGAAGTCCCTCCTTCGGCCAGAGCTGTGCGAGAGCATTGAATCACTAGGACATGTGCTCCCGTCATCTGCTGAAAAAACAAGCCACTTTGATATTCACCATTGTCGCCATCAGGTCCATGATCAGAACCCCCCAGCGACAGAATATCGTGGAATATCGCCAGGGTCCAAGTAGTGCCTGCTGCGAAAATCCACTTGCATGTCCTCCTTGCCAGCCACATGTGCAGTGGACAGTGCACTGAGCCACTGTTCCGCCCAGGTCAACAGAGGCTGAACCTCCTCCACCATTGCCACACTCCCTTGTGCCGCCCTGGCAGTTGATGTATGCCACCATGGTGGCATTGTCTGAACACACTCCGATCGCTCTGTGCTTTTATCACTTGATGGAATGTCTGGAGAGCCAGAAATACTGCCCCTAATTCCAGGTGATTGATGGTTCCTCCTGCGACCACAGTCCCTGCGCTACCTGTCCCCCTGTCCTGAGAGGCTGGCATTTGTTGTCAACAGCACCCATGTCAGTGGTTCCAAGGTAACCCCCCGCTCCAAACTGCTGACCTGCTTCCATGAGCTCAAGCTGGCTTATGCACTCTCTGGACAGGCAATTTTCCGAGCCAGGGAATGACAATGAGGCGACCAGCGGGACAACAGCGATGTCTGCAGAGACCGCATGTGAGCTCGAGCCCAAAGGGACCAAGTCCAGAGCTGCTGCCATGAACCCAAGCAGCTGCAGATAGTGCCACACTGATGATGCTCTCATTGCAAGAAACTGGGCCACCTGGATTGTAGTTTCAGAATTCTGTTCTCTGGCAGCAAGACATTCCCAGCCCGAGTGTCAAACCCAGTTCCCAAATAGACCAGCTGTCGTACGGGCGCAATTTACTCTTTGCCAGGTTAACCACCCAGCCCAGGCTCTGCAGTAACCGTACCACCTTCTGCTTAGTTGCCACGGACTCTGCTTCTGACTTCACCTCCAACTTCCTCTCTCAAGGCCGCTATCACTACTATCATGATTTTTGTGAATGTGGGTGGTGCCATAACCAAACTGAAAGGAAACACTCAAAACTGATAATGCCCTATTGTCAGAGCAAATCAGACTCTTGATGTTCTGGCCGAATGGCAATATGGAGGTACGCCTCCGTGAGGTCCAATGACGTCAGAAATTCCCCCTGCCTCACTGCCAGGATGACTGACTGCAGCGTTTCCATGTGGAAATGAGGCACCCATAAGGCTCTGTTGACTAGCTTGAGATCGAGAATCAGTCAGTAAAAACCCTCTTTCTTGGGTACCATGAAGTATATGGAATATCGCTCCATACCATACTGGTTTGGGGGCACTGGTTCCACAGCCTGTAAGGTCAAGAGCTATTGGAGGGTATTCTTTACCACCTCTAACTTCGCGGTCAGACAACAGAACTGCAGAAAGGCATCGGAAAGACGCAAACTCCAAGGCATACCCCTCCCGAATGATCTCCAGCATCCATTGGTCAGTTGTTATGCTGGCCCAGGCAGGCAGAGTAGAATCATTGTAAATGACCTCCAACCTGTACAATCTCCGCCTGGACAGGGACAGCTTCATTGTGGTTTTGAAGGGGACCGAGGAGGCTGAGTAGAAACCACTCCCTGACCCTCAGAAACCTCAAAAGGATTGACCTTTGTGGAAAATACTGCCCCCTCTGAAAGGGAGAGAAGCGACTGGACCGAAACCTACAGAAGTCTCTAGGCTGGCCCTGCTGCGGTGAAACTGCTTACCACCTCTGGGCTTATCCTCTGGCAAATGACGCCCTTTGGAGTCCACCAAGTCCTTGACTAACTTGTCCAAGGCCTCTCCAAAGAGCAACTTCCCTTTGAAAGGCAGCTTACTAAGCCTGCTCTTCTAAGAGACATCCTCAGACCAATTTCTTCACCATAAAAATCGACGAGAAACGCAATCACTTTGGAAGAGGAGCACACCAAGTCATAAAAGGCATCTGCCAAATATGCCGATGCATATTCCAGCTTGGTTCCCGCCTGTGCTGCCAGTTCAGACGCCAGGACCTGGAGCCAGCAAATAGAAGTCCTTGCCACCTACGCCTCGCATATGGAAACCTGCAATGTGAAGGCACAGGTATCAAAAGCTTGCTTCAGGAGGGACTCAAGCTTATGGTTTTGCAGATCCTTCAACACTCCTGCCCCCTCAACTGGAATTGTGGTCTTCTTTCACACCGCTGAGACCCATGCATCCACCTTAGGCATTTGAAGGAGCTCTTTCTCCTCCTACTGAACTGAGTACAGGTGACCCATTGCCCTACCCCACCCCACCCTCCCATCCCCACCGGCCCAACTCCGGAATCTCCCATTCCATCTCTAATATCTTCTTGATAACCCATGCAATAGGAAATGGACCTTGGAACCCTTACAGCAGCAGATCCTCCAAGGGTTCCTCTACTGCAGGTGGAGGAGCCATAATGTTCAAGGTGGCAAGAACATGCTTAATTAAGGTTGCCAGCTCTTCCCTTGAGAAGACCGTCACCACACTGGGGTAGTCTCCAGCCGGATTTCTTCCTCCTCTAACTCCTGTGCAGTCTCTTCCCCCAGAGGTCCAAGGGCCCCTCTCATGGGTCCTCGGAGCACAGGAGTGGGGGGACCACTGCTCCCCCCAGTTCCATGTTTTCCCTTAAAGCAGTGGTTAATTAGTGGATAACCTGAAAACCTGACTGGTCTGGGGGTACCAGAGGACTGGGTTCGGAACCACTGCCTTAAAGTCTTGCTTGGGGGGGCTTCCCCAGAAGCTCCTGGCTCTTTATGAATAGTAGAGCTGGACAAGGGCACGGCCAGTATAGCCTGCTCTGCTGAACCAGTTTTGACTTACTCAACAAATAAGCCTTCTTTATCTTTATTGCAACATTTGATAGACCGCTTTGGCTGAAACATTAAAGCGGTGTACAATAAAAATCAAAGGTCAACACTGCAAACTATAGAAAAGGAACACCATAAAATAACAGGAAAGAAAAGAAGGACAGGGCAAGCAAATAATAGCCATATATCTAGACCAAGGACAAATAATGGCAATACATCTAGACCAAGGACTTCAGCAAGACCAATACAAGGACAAAACAGGGAAAACAATCAAGGGGAGCCAGGACACACACGAGGGGCACAGAACAAACAAACCAGCAGCAGCTTCAGGGAGGAATACCAGGAAGGAGATCAAAGGCTTGTTGGAACAGATGAGTTTTGAATAGTGTTTTGAACTGGGGATAAGAGGGTTCCAGCCGGAGAGAAGGTGGTAATGCATTCCACAATAGAGGACCAAGGAAAAAGAAAGCCGAATGACGAGTTTGTTCAAGATGTGCTTGTGATGGAGAGGGTAAGGACAAACGATTAGCATGGAGGGACCGAAGTTGACGATAAGGGGTATGGAGAGAGATGAGGTCAGCAAGATACAGAGGATTGCATAGAAAGGATGAAGTCTGCAGAAAAAAAAAAAACACACACACTTCCTCTTTAAAATCAGGCCTGCTAGTTTCTTCCCGCATTCCCGAGGAGTAGTGTCAAAGATTTTGCAGTTTACCTCCTTCATGCCCCAAAGGAGAAATGGCTGCTTTCTCTGTGATGGTCACGGTTCCTGTCAAAACCGCGGGAACCGTTGGGCCTGCAGCGCCTGCCTGTGAAACTTCTCTGTGCTTCCATCCCAGTCAACCAAAAGACCATGCGCCCTGACTGCCAACACTGGCAAGGAAGAATGCACACCGCTGCTTCCCCTTGCACGCGATGCTGGCCCCAGGAACCGCCAAAACTCTAGCTCTGGGTAGCAACACATGGATGAGCGAAAAAGCCCCAAAACCTGGCTGGCAGGATCCAGATGAGAGAAACACACCACAGCTATGTAGAATCAAGCCTCTTACCCCCCCCCCTCCCCCCCAGCACTGCTCCAGAGACTTTGCAGTCTCTGCCTGCACCAGTAACCTGTGCCCTGAAGTCAGACTCTGGCCCGATCGCTCCTTTCTCGCTTCAATTGTTTTTTTTTTGTCAGGCAGCCTCTCCAAATACAGCACTTACCAATAGGGATCAACCTAGAGGATGATCCCTATTGGATGATCCCTTGGATTGCCCAGTTGGGGGGGAGGGACCAAGATCATCAGGAGTTTATTTTATTGATTTATTTTATTTAGCATACATTTGTATACCGCTACTTCCAGCAATCAGTAGCGGTTTGATTACAGACGGAAGACTGGCAAATCATGACAAATTTTGAGGAATATACACAATGATTCGAAAGGGAAAGCACAGCACAGCACACAGAGAGTGGGTCTAAGGAGGGGGGGTCAGAAATTTACATATTTACATATATACATAACTGCATCTATGGTTCCTTTAGAGGCCTATTGCAGACCCGCTATGGTTTATATCAGATTGTAGTAGCACTGGAAAAGATGCGTCTTGAGTTTATTTCTGAACTCCATAAGGCCTTTAATGTTGCGTAGTTCAGTCGGTAGCTGATTCCAGAGGGTCGGGGCAGAGTAAGAGTATACTCGGTAGCTTGTACTGGTTTTTACGGATCTGATATCAAGAGGCACTTGGAGTCTGTTCGAGCTGATTGTTCTTCTGCTCCTGTTGGGGGGTTGCGTGTTGATGAGGGTGGCAAGAAAGGATGGTGCTATGTTATGTATGAGCTTGTATGTGGTTATTAGGGTTTTATATTTCACCCGGGCAGCAATGGGGAGCCAGTGGAGTTCAATCAGTACAGGCGTGATGTGTTCAGCAAGGCCATGATGACCCTAGCTGCTACATTTTGGGCCATTTGCAGAATGTTAAGGGTTTTCTTCGGAAGGCCCTGTAAGACTGCGTTGCAATAGTCGAAGTGTGGTATAATGAGTGCTTGTGCAACAGTCCTGAAATCATGAGGTTCGATGATATTCCTTAGAGGTTGTAGGACTCTAAGTTTGTAGAAAACAGCTTTGTTGGTTTTGCGGAGGTGCTTTTCCATTTTTAGGTTGCTGTCAAGCGTTACCCCCAGATATTTTATTTCATTCTTTGTATTGTACGTATTGTTGCATAGGGTGACTGACGCAGGAGGGTCAAAATTTGGTTTTCCGGAGATATACATCACCTCAGTTTTTTTATGGTTGATTGTCATGTTGTTTTGCTATAACCATTTTAGCATCTCATCTAGGCATGATTCCAGCTGAGTATAGTTAGGGTTAACGGTATCCAATTGTGTGTAGAGCATAATATCATCCGCACAGATGTGGTAGTTGATATTATGCTGTTGGAAAATCTTACAGAGGGGTTGCATGTAAACGTTGAAAAGTAGTGCAGAGAGAGCCGATCCCTGGGGTATTCCTTGCGTTTGCGTGAAAGCTTCTGCTTGTTCACCATTGAAGTGAACCTGTGGCATCCTGTTGGTTATGTAGGAAGAGAACCATTTCAGGGGGGTTTCCAATATTCCTATTGATTCTATCCTGTTTAGGAGGATTCCGTGATGAACTGTATCAAAAGCGGCTGAGATGTCAATGAAGATGAGTATAAACATTTTATTTTTTTCAAGTCCTTTGAGTAGGTTGTTGAGCAGTGCTATTAGAAGTGTTTCAACCCCATGATGTTGTCTGAAGCCGTATTGGTGTTCATCTAGGGTTTTATGTTCGTCTAGATGATCTTGAAGTTGAATTAGGGCTGCCTTTTCAATGACCTTCGCTAGGAAAGATATGCTGGAAATGGGGCGGTATGATGCCGGGTCGTCCTTGTTGAGTGAATTGTTCTTTAGAATTGGCCTTATTATTGATTTTTTGAGTTGTGTGGGCATTATTCCTTGCTGTAGCGATTGGTTTACAATATGGGAGACTTGGTTTGCAATATCTTGTTTCGCCTCCTTAACCCACGCAGCTGGGCAGGGATCTAGCAGGGAGGTGGTGGTACGGATGTTTGTTATTATTCTGATAATTTGTTGAGCATCAATGTTGTAAAAATTGTCCCATGTTTTTTCCCGGTCCTCAGTGGCTGTCATGTTGGGGTCCACGATGGTTGTTATGATGGGGTGGAATGCCTGGTAGTTTGTGTTCCAACAGTGCGTGGGTGTGTTTACAGTAAGTTTTTTTGCGTAGTGGTCTGCAAGCGTTTGGGGTTTAATGACGTTCCCATAGTGGTCTTCCTGAGATACTTTGGTTAGTGTTTTCACTAGGTCGAATAATTCACGAGGCTTGTTGATAGCTTTGCTTAATATGTTGGTGTGATGCGACCTTTTTGCGGAGTTAACCTCGTCTTTGTATTTTGCGAGCTGATTGATGTATCTAGTCTTGAGTTTGGTGGATTTGCATCGTCTCCATTTTCTTTCTAGTCTTCGGAGTTCTCTCTTCATTCTGGTCAACGTTTCAGTGTACCAGGGTTCAGATCTGGGTTTAGTTGAGTTCGTGGGGGTTTTCCATGATGGGTGCGATGCGGGCTCAATTCCCTTGTCCCAGTTGTTTATAAGTACATCGAGGTCATTGCATTCTAGATCTATGTGGGCGGTAATGTTACTTACAAGACTTTCCAAGTTGAATTTGCTGAATCGCCTTTGTGGGTGTATTGTTCTTCATGCTTTTGCGTCTTTGGGTAGGGAGGGTAGTTTTATTTGAAGATCAATTTGATGGTGGTCAGACCATGGTACTGGAGTTATCCTTACCATTGGTTTTGCTTCATTACTCTGGTGATTCGTGGGGGTGAACACCATGTCTAGGGTATGACCCTTGTCGTGGGTGGCTTCACTTATTATCTGTTGATATCCTAGTTGGGTCATGGCATCCAGGAATGTATTTGCGTGGGTGGGTGGCATTGACGCTAAATTTAGGTCTCCCAGGATGATTTGGAATTTCCTGAGTTGCGTGGAGGAGATGTTCTCTAGGGCAGCAGCAAGGGTTTCGTGGTGTGGCGAGGGGGATCTGTATATTAGGCAGATGGATAAAGCTGTATTCTCTATTTTAAGCAAGTCGATGTCAATGCTTGAATTCAGAGATGTGCTCGTAAGTTGCAGGTTGGACTTGGCTATGATGAGGACTCCACCACCTCTTTTGTTGGTGCGTGGGCAATTGTATAATTTGTATCCAGGATTGTTTATCTGGTTTAGTATCGCAGCGTCGGAGTCAGTGATCCAAGTTTCTGTTATACAGATGATGTCAGGTTGCTCATCAGTGATGTCATAGATGATGTGTGTTTTGTTCCTGATTGATCTGGCATTGATGAGGATGATGTTACATGTATCGTGAGATGTTTGTGGGGAGTGTGTGGGTATAGTCTGGGTTAGTATGGTCTTGTTTACATGCGTCTTTATAAGTTTATGTTTGCGGTGCCTCTGTGATCTGTTGTGCCTGGTAATAGAGGGTCTTGGAGATGTTGCAGGTGTTGGATCTTTGATGTTAATGTGGTATGGGGTTAGTGGGGGTAGTGAAGGTGATTGGATGGGGTAGAGATAGTAGATTGGAGTGCATATGTGTGGTAGGGGGTAGTAAAAATTTGAGTTGATGGCGGATGCTGGAACCAGTATGAGCAGATATATGCCCAGTATAAGGTTGAGGGGTTCCATTCCTCATCCGTTTTGTGGATAGCTGTATCGTGCTGTGAGTCTGGAGACGCTACACAGTAACAAGTATTATGCCGTCAGTGGCCTAGTATCAGCTACCACTACACAGTAAAAAGTATCAGCTAACACTACACAGTAACAAGTATTATGTCGTCAGGGGCCTAGTATTATGTCGTCAGTGGCCTAGGGTCAGCTAACACTTTACAGTAACAGGTATTATGCCGTCAGTGGCCTAGTATCAGCTATCACTTCACAGTAACAGGTATTAATGCAGTAGGTGGCCTAGGGTCAGCTAACACTTTACAGTTAAGAAGAACTATTTGAGTCAGCAGTTATTATGCAGTCAGTGTCCTAATCTGAGCTATCTCTCAGTAGTCTCTTCGCAGTAACGGTGTAATGGTCAGGCGTTATTATAGAGATTCCGACCTTTTACTCTTTTGGTAGTTTGCTTAACTGGTCGGGGCTGTGCTTTGCGGCTTCCTTCCTTCCTTGGGTTTTGATCCTTGCAGATTGTTCGGCAGTCCTGTGTGATGAGGGGTTCGACCCAGGCTGGCTGTAGGTTATGTAAATTGACTACTGTGCCATATCCAAAAAAAAATGGTGTAGCAAACCTGAGGACGCTGGAGTCGGCTGGGTAGAGGTGGTTTAGCGAGCTCGACCTGTGTTGGGAGCTCAAGCTTTGATGGGCCTCCAGCGATGTTTCTGCCGTCGATTTGTCAAGTAGGTTTTGTGGTTTCTTACTGGTCAGGACCAGAGATTTTTGGGATCTTTGAAAGGATTGTGCTGCTCGACCTGTGCAGGGAGATGGTGCTTACGTGGTGCTGGTTAAAGCGCTCTGGTTGAGGTAGGTCCTGGGGCGGTATTAGTGTGGCGCTCAGTGCGTTGAGGGGCCCCCGCCTAAGGGCCACGCCAAAGGGCCCTCTGGCGAGGCCCTCAGGCGCAGGCACGCCTTGCAGGGACGCCGCTTTAGAGCGCTCAGGGGTGCCGGCTCTGCTACTCCCACTGCCCTGATTGGGCAGGAGTAAGTTGGTGGGCGGTCAGGCGGCAAGAGGCTCCCTCGATGCAGGGACGCCGCTTTAGAGCGCTCAGGGGTGCCGGCTCTGCTACTCCCACTGCCCCGATTGGGCAGGAGTAAGTTTAACCACTGGGGCCCACTAGACCCAGTCAAGTGCCCTAGTGGCACTACCATATAGCCCCTGCAGCACCTACTGTTGCTCTGCAATTACTGCGAATAGAGTACCCAGCTGTCATAGCCACTACCCCAATGCAGTGGAAACACTACAGGGACAGATCAAGAAAAAAAAGAATCTCCCAAAATTGTCAGCAGAAGTTCGCTACAGGAAGGATGCTCCCTCAGCTGCTGAGGACTGAGAATACTGAAGTCTGGGCTGGAGGAGGAGATCTTAGGCTATCGCATCAAACTTCTGACATGCTCAGTCCTCAATTGCTGAAGGAGGGGGAAAACCCAACCATATACTTTCCTAGACTGGACTAGAGGGACGATATGGAACTGCTATTAAGACAATGATTCTGCCCAAATTTTTACACATCTTCTAATCCCTTCCAATTGCAATCCCAGAAGGTATAGTTTAAGCAAATACAGAAAAGTGTATGTAGATTTGGAACAGGAAACCTCCCAGGGTGGCCTGGCATCTTATTAAAGCTAACTGGATGGGGAAATGGTGGTTCCTGACTTTTAGTTACATTACCAAGTTGCACAGCTTAGAGGCATCACGGATTGGAAGGGGAGGGATCCCAAAGAGTGGGTCAATTTAGAGCAGCTAGTGGTGGATGAAATACCGCTGTATTATTTACCATGGTTGCTGCACATCACTTTGAGAACTCAGAATCCATTTGTCAAACACCTTGTGCATATTTCATCTCTATAGGATTAAGCCTACTGGAAGGCAAATCCATTTCCAGATTCACACCAACAATAAGATTTGTGCATTTGCCCCAGGGTTAACTGATAACATTTCGTAGGTGGGAGACTCAGTTTCTGTAGTGTGGAGCAGATTATGCTTCAGGGAAATATAAGTACTCTTTAGTTTCTCAAAGTTCAGTATCAACTGGAAGAGACAGAGGTGTTAAGTACACCCAGCTGAGCCATTGTTTGAGAACTAGAGAAGTCAGGAAAGATTTACAAAAAGAAAAAACAAATAATCAGCATTTCAATCTTTGTGTACACTGTGGTAATATGAAGGCTATAATTTCAAAATTGTATAGGTTAATAAATACCCTTGATTGGTTGAAACCTAAATTCTTGATAGACTGGAACATGGGGCATGAAAGAATGTGATGTATGCGTTAAACCTCTGAAATCTTTAATAAGGGATTGATCCTGAGAATCTGATGGAAAATAGTTTGTTATTGTACCAATGGTAACTCACACTAGTTAAATGGCATTAGATGTATTCTAATCTAATGTAAGGTAATTGCTCTGGACAAGATGTGGGGGTTGTGGCACATTGTGGAGCTGCCCAAAAATTTAGAAGTTTTGAAGAGTCATTCAAAACCTCATCCATTAACATCCTTAAAATCAAATTGTCTTTGTAACTGGGATCTTCTTGCTTATGGAAGGTCTGGATGGGTCGGGTTTTAGAGAACGTTCTCCAGTTTCTTCTTTACTGAACCCAGCTCATATGGAAATAGCAGAGGCTTGGCTTAAGAATCACCACTACTGGAGGCAATGGTTATTTCCAGAGTGGGAAGAGTATGCTCTGGCCAAACTGACAGCCATTAGAAGAGATGGTCTAAACAAATTCAATAAATATGGGAGCCTTGTAGAGTCTGGATGGACAAGAGTTGCACCAATCCCTGACAGTCACATGGGGGGGGGAATGGGAAATATTATATTTTCTAAGCATAACTTATGTTAACTGCATATGGAAAGCTGATGCTTATTTTGCTTTTTATTTAGACAAAACACAACCTAAATTCATCTATACTGATGTGCTGGAGATTTGGAAGATATGTTTTTGTGAAATATGATTTTCAGCATTTAATAATGTTCTTGATATAAGGCAGGGGTTCTAAACCCAGTCCTTGGGACACACCTTTTCAGGATAACCACAATGAATATACATGAGAGAGACTTGCATTCAATGGAAGCAATGCATGCAAATTTCTCATATGCATATTTGTTGTGGTCATCCTGAAAACCTGACTGGCTAGATGCATCCCAAGGACTGGGATGAGAACTCCTGGTATAAGATGATGTAACTTGAGTGGTAGATGCATAGAACAGTCTCCCAGTGGAGGTAGCAGAGGAGAGGACAGTATCTGAATTCAAGAAAGCATGGGACAAACAGAAGATCTCTAAAGGAAAAAAAAGGAGACTATTGTAGTTGATATGGAAGGGTAAACTAGATAGAAACATGATGGCAGAAAAAGACCATATGGCCTATGAGGTTTAATATTGGAAATCAATTGGATGTTGATGTGTCTTACATTCAATAAAATGTGATATTTTTAGTTTTATGGGCTAGTCTGGTGGCTAGTGATAGTTGGTAGGATGGTGGCATTCTTAATGTATGTGATTTATTTTTTTTTAAACTTAATTATCTTCCATAAAAGTTTGATCTCTCCTGAAAAGCCCAAGAAAAAAAGGACATACAAAACAACTGCCTCCCCCTCATCTACATTTTTTAAATTACTACTTGGGTAACAAAAACAAATTCAAGAAGCAAACATGCATACTTTTTTTTTAACCATAAGATTTAATAAATTGGCATATGCCTAGCTGGTGGAAAGAGGAGAGGGATCCAACAAATTCACATAGTTGTACAAGGCTGCTTCTGGCTGGCTGAAAGGCGAGGATTTTCTGGTGGAAGGAGAGGTGACCTTGTTGATATGATGTTGGGAATGATGGCTGAGTAAACGGAACAATCTAGTGCTTTTAGCATAGACCTCATGCATACAGAATGTCTAAATATACACTAGGAATAAGTTTCCAAGAAAAAAAGGGGAGAGAAGCTCTTTCATTACCAATTAATCAACCAAAACATGCAAAATATTTCTAAAATATGGCAACTTTCCTACTTGGCCTGTAGCCTAAGCACATAGATGTGCTTAAGGCTTGGGTCGTCTCCCTGCTACGTAAACAGATGATTTGGGGAAAAGATATTCACATATATGCACCCCTCGTACATGGAATCTGATCAGGTAAAGTTCTGGCAATGCTGACAATATGAAGCGTCAGACTATATTTGCTTTAGAATCTATACCTTTATAGACCCCCATGAGCCTGTAATGAAATACAGCATTAATAGAGGCTGTAGACCAAGTTAGTAAAAACATCTGGTGTATGTTCTCTGACAATGTAGGGATAACAAGTGCTCTCCCAACTTCAAAGAGTTCAAAGAATCAAACAGCCCAAGTTCGTCCAGCACAAATCTCGTAATGGAGGATGCAGAGATAAAAGGGTACACCAGAACAACATGCATCTAAGTATGGTTTAAGATTTTTGTGCTCACATTCTTCTTACTTTAATTCCTTTTATCAGATGATCTATGCCCACTCAGCTGCTAACACATTGGATTTGAAAGCAACAGAGTCTCCAAGGGCACAACAAAAGGCAGCAAGAGAAACGTTAAAACTTTTTATTGGTCAGCAGTGTGTGTTCCGCTACCCTATTGCATATCCTGAGTCCTCCATATATATCAGAATTTGTTTTTCCTTTTCTGAAAAAGGATCTATTTAGACTAGCGAGCTGGAATTGTACGAACCGCCATATATATGAAGGCCTATTTTAAATAGGTTATTGAGATCAGATGTGAGACATCCAGGTCGGAACATGCTCAGTTCCCCCTGTATTTTACAAGAGGCTCTGTCAAACACAGAGCATTCTGCAAAATATGTACAAAGTTGTGCAGGAGTGCACATATTTGCTTGCAAGCCCAACAGAAGCAACGATTTTAGAAATGAAGATGCTGAAAATAGTTTCCCCCATCTCACAAATGATATATTGGTGCAACCAGAAAATGGTGGGCTCCTAGCTGCAAAAATACAGATGAGTCCCAAGCTAAGCTTGCTGTCTCTTAAAGGAGCCAATGATATGATAGTCGGGGGGGGGCACACGGGTGGGTTGCCTATCGTTAGGGGGTCAGAGGCACCATTTTAAATCAATAGGCAATGCAATGTATGCTTTTGAGTCCTGGTCACCCAGAGGTTCCTGGGTTTTCTTAGCAGTATGACCGGAAGTAGATTGCCAGGCCTTTCTTCCAAGGCAATGGAGGATTAAGTGACTTGCCCAAGGCCACAAGGAGTGCTAGTGAGAATCAAACCCTGGTTGCTTGGTTACCAAGCCAGTGTTTTAACCACCAGGATACTCCTCCATTCTAAACCAATAGGAGCATCCAGAAATTGCTCCTGCCCACTAGATGCTCCCAATTCTTAGCAAAATCTAGGAAAACACAGGAGATGGAAGGGAGGGCGTATATAATATCAGGACAATATGAGGAGGGTGTCAAGATAAGGGGGTTGAAATGTGTGTTGGGGGATTGCAAAGATTTGTACCTGCTTCTTTGTTTAGACCCCATGTCTAAAACTGGTAGCTGGTACCTGCATGCTTCTTGAGGCAGATGCAAAATCCGACAGGAACATTTTTTTCATATCTCTGTATTCCTCTTGTAAGACAGGAAATGCACATGTAAACATCCGACTCACCCAAGCCTCGCCCCACTGAAATCTGTGTGGTGTGGATCTTCACATGTAAACAGCAGCTTTCTGAAGTTTGCCATTAGTATGTGTATGTGATTTATATATGTAAATGTTGCTGTTTACACATGAAGATGATTCTAAAATAACTTCCACAGTGTAAATACTATTAGTCTTCTAAATAAACCAGTCAGTGGAGATACTACCTAAAGGCCCAATTCAAATTGCAATACTGAAACTTGGCATAGCACCTTATTCATGAATAGATTATAAATCAGTCACTCAGACTGGACAAATCAAGGCTTATTTGAGTAAACAAGGCCCAACATTGTTATTGAACCAATAAATGGTCACAATCAACAGGGTGAACAGTAGTCCTGTAAACTGTATGTGAATGGAGGCATCTAAACTTGGAGTCAGAAGGTGAAGCAACATCAAGGAGGAGATTTGGGAATGTCCCACGGGATAACCACGGAACACAGCAGGCCAAAAGCATATTTCTCTGTCCAAGTTGCATGATCCAAGAAGCAAGGCTTACATATCTGATAGCTAAAATGAAAAATGTTGCCTAGGTGACCAGCCTTTTATGCCTAGCACATGCCAGATCGCATTTAGTACTACTGTACATGCTACTGTGACCTAGCACACAACTCTAAAACCTAAGCAAACAGCAAAAGATGGAGCTGTTTGTAGCAAGAGAAGCAGACCACAGATACACCAACTGCCACTGTGAGCAAAATAAGGTTGTCTGAACTTGGTGTAGCAAAGGTAGGCCATGGACCTAGAATGGTGCTGCTGAGAAAAACGAGTGTCTGAAAGCTAGAGTGCTCCATCAGGGCATCAGAGGAGACACACATGGGAGAATGCGAATGGAATGAAATGAGTATGTAAAGGAAGAGGAGAATGGAGAGACAAGAGAAAGGGGGGGGGAGAAAGAATGAAGGGAATAAAGCTAGATGAGAAAGTAAAACAAGAAAAAAAATCTACTTCCCTCCCCCCAAAAAAAGAGAACAAATTATACTTTAAAAACCCAAACGAACAAACACAAAAGCAAAAATAATCACTCCTCAAAAGAAATTCGTTCTGTTCTGCTAATTTTCTTTCCTTAAATCCAGCCAGCAGATGAAGACACAGAAATAAGAGCTGTGAGGCCTGCCCTATATCTAGTCTACAGTGCTTAGAGAAGGAATGCAAAGATGACCAAGTAGCAGCCTTACAAATTTCAATAGGGAAACCAAATAAAATTCTGCTCAAGAGGTTAACACATCCCTGGTCAAATATGCCTTAACACCCCTTGGAAGCACTCAGCCTTTGAGAATATATGCAGATATCACAGCCTCTTTAAACCAAAGTGCAATAGTATCTTCATACGAAAATTTCGAACAGAATAGTCCGATTTGAAAAAAAATCTTTAGTCCCCTCCAGGTAGCGTAAAAACGCTCTGTGCACATCAAGAGACTGAAGATGAATCTCAGCCCCACAATATTCCTGCTGAAAAAAAAAAAGGCAATGTCACTGCTTGATTAATATCTGTAAATAGACTGTAAATAGTTTCCCCTGTTATCCAAGTTCCTTCCCTTGTTATCTGTAAACTCATGCATGTTATTGTACTGAGACTTTTTGTTCTATGTGAACCGCGCTGATGCCGAATAGCGGTATATAAAAGAGAATGTAAATAAATAAAATAAATAAAGGCCACTTTAGGAAGAATGGAGAAAACTGTTTATACTCTAACAGCCGCCTCAATAACACACAAGAAGGGTTTGACAGGACAAGGCCTGGAGTTCTGAAATCTGGCTAGCTGAACATATGGCAACTGGGAACACCACTTTAAGAGGACCAAAGATCTTACCTTGAGAGAGAACATCCTTAAAAGCAGAAGAGCCAAGAACCAGCAGAACCAAATTAAGGCTCCACTCCAGAACCACTGGTGTGATGGCTCAGCAGAAGTTTCAGACCGTGCCCTTACGTTTTGAGCTTCCCCACCAAAAAGCTCAAGCAAGAGGAAACTTAACCAGGCAGAAAAAAGGGACAGTCCAGCGCCAAGCCGAGCTAACAGGTGGCCATCTTGCTCTGCCCCAAAATTACTGGTTTCTAAATGACTGACTGACCATGCTCCCTCTGTTGCTGTCCAATAACCCAGACAATGAGTTCCCAAACCAACAAGGCTTGTGTCTTTCATCACCACTATCCAATTGGAAGCCTCGACATGCCTTTTAACAGTTTCCGAGTGTCCAGCCATCTATTACTGGCTATGGCAACCAAGGTCCACAGGAGATGTGACTCATAACTCTGTGCAGAGGACGCACATGAGCTCAAGCCCCAACATCAAACCATGATCGCTGCCATGGAACCAAGAACCTGCTTATAGCATCAAGCAAATGGCACCTTCCTCACCAGAGCCAAAATCTGGACCTGAAGTCTGACCACTGTTTGGACAGAAAACCTTTCCCTGCCATCTATTGAAATGTGCCCCCAAATACTCTGTACACTGAGTGGATTCCAATTTGCTTTTTCTTTTTTTTTTTTTTTTAAATGGATGACCCTTCTGCTGGTTCTCCACCTCCAAATTTTCTCTAATGAACCAATCGTTTAGATATGAATGAACTAGAATCCCTTCTCTGTTCAGAGCCACTGCCACCATAGCTTTCAAGATTTGAGGGACCATGGCCAGACCAAAAGGAAGTACACTGGACTAGAAATTGTAACCCAGCAAAACTAACCCAAGGCACTTTTGATATGGCTTCCAAATTGGGGTGTGTAGTTACACCTTCTTGATGTCCAATGCCATGAGTAATGCCATCATGTGCACTGCTGAAATTACTGATTGCATCTCCATCTAGAAAACAGAAAACCATAGAGCCTGTAGGGCGGGTAACCCTGCAATTCTGCACCTACAGATCTCCAGCCTGCTCAGATGCTGAAGCCCGAACCAAAGCTGACCAAACAAGATGGCTTCCTGCTGCAAAGGACTTTTGCTGTGCTTACAGTCTCAGACCTGACCGTCACACAAATGCTTGCCAAGTGATCATACCTGAGTACACAGAAGACTATTGTTTCTGTCCAATTAGTGTCCCAGATCAATTAGTTGTCTACATGCAAGAACATCTTGCTTCTCTGATCTTCATCATCCATTAATGATGCTACTGGCCTTGGGATGTCAGGAACTGTGTACTGTTATCTTCCTCATTATGGCTCCTAGGCCTGCAGGATGAACACCTGTTCATTACCTTCTGATTCGCCAACCAATCACCAAGCCTATGACAGACTCATCACAAAGAAATAGTCTGCACAGAAGAACTTGTGTGCCTTTTTGCCGCTTGTGCCCCGTTTGCCTTGTGTCTGCTACCTGATCTGTCTAAAAGGGAAGCGTACTATTCCAGGTCTTAGACGCAGTAACTGTAAACCTCATCCACAGGAGCCAAGATCCAAATGAGGTCATATAAGGAATCAGCAACACAAGCTATGCCCACTTCAAAGCGAGTGGCCTCCCTTGGACTACGATTGCCATACCTGGAGACCTCGTCCGTGAACTTCTACATCCAACACAAAGGCACCCACCTCAAAGGTATCCTTCAGTAAGGACTCAAGCTTGTGATCTCTGAGGTCCTTCAGTGCCGTACTGCCCTCCACAGGAATCGTAATCTTCTCTGTCACCACTCAACAAGGCATTCACTTTAGGGAGCCTTAGCCTGCCCTTAACCTCTGGGACCAACAGATAAAGCTTATCCACGACTCTTCCAACTTTGAGATCTGCTTCCATAGCATCCCATTCTACCAAAATGAGAGCATGTATCACCAAGATGAGATCACCTCATCTTCCAGCCTCTTGTGCTAGGAAGCTCTGAAATACTCAAAAGCCTACAGCACTTGTGAAATCATGGCCAAAAGCTCTTCCATCCAGAAAACAGGGACAGACTACCATCGATTCATCACCCTCTCCGGCACGAAGCTCACTTCCCTCCAGGGGGATCTCATCCAGTGGCCAAGCCCCAATGGTCATAGCCCAGTTCAGAAGCCATAGACTGCATCTCATAATTCTCTCATCCTTCACCTATAAGGACTCCACCAAATCCCTATGCTGGTCCTTTACTTCCTCACCTTAGAAAGGTAGCCTTGTGCCCGCCGCAGCAAAAAGCCTTTATGCAGAAGCAACACAAACTCAGGGGTGAAACTCCCTTTCTGCCTGCTCAAGAGTTTGTGTGTAATGTATAGGCCTTTGTAGAGGGAGTGCTGGTTCTGTCAAGACACTCACTGCAGTTAGAGTGGCATTATTTATTTATTTAATTTATTTATTTATAGTTTCTTATATACCGCACTATTCAGCATCAGCGCGGTTTACATGCAACAAAAATGCTCAGTACAGTTAAACGCGTATGAGTTTTACAGGTAACAGGGCACAAAAACTTGGATAACAGGGGAAAACTATTTACAAAACTTACTACATGGAGTCATAATAACAGTAGTTTCACAGAAACATAACCACCACTAAGGGTTTGAGTATCAAACTTGGTGTGTTGTTGAGAATACCATAATTTGTATGGAAATGGTATCGCCGGGTGTCTTTAGGCTCTATAAGGTATTTGTTGAAGAGGTGGCATTTGAGGGCTTTCCTAAACTGTGGTAGGTTCTTAATAGCCCGGATATCAGGAGGTAATGCATTCCAGCATCTTGGGGCACTGAGACTAAAGGCTCTATAATTATTAAAAGTGGACTGGGGAAATCCACTACTTAATCTCTTAATAAGCAGCATGGAATCTGTCTACCTTGTGGGAACCTGAAAGACATGGATTAGCCACTGTCGAAAGTAGGATAGTGGGCTTGATAGAGCTTTCGTCTGACCAAATACTGCATTATCATGTTCTTATGAGGGGTGGAGAAAGAAAAAAAAAAACATGGCCACCCCACCGGCACTTTCCTCAGTGGAAAAGCTGCTCGAAGAAGAAAGCTAGGAAGGAGCTTCTCTATTACAGGCAGCTTAACCACTACCTCTGCTTGCAACCCTGACACTACAGATTTGGTTACCAACTGCCCATATTCCCCTATGGCAAGAGCTACACTCGTGTTGCAGCTCTGGTGTGCACTGCACCTGGAACAGCGTTTGACATGCTCAGCAGATACCTCCACTGACAAAATCTGTGGCTACTGACAACTACAGCACTCCCAGCGCTGACACTGCTAACATGATCACCACTCCGGGGACTTGTGTGCAGCTCCCAGAGTAATCATGGCCAAAGCTGGAAAGGGAAGCAGAGAGTCATCTAGGGAGCTCCCATCTGCCACTGCATTAGCTTTGAGCCACTTGGGATGCCTGGCCAGGCAAGAAAGACCTCCCTTAAACATGACAATGCAGGCTTAATGAGGAAAGATGACATTTTATTTACCAGTTAAGGTCTTTACCTTGAGTCCTGCTAGACCAGTCTAGACAAGTGGGTTGTGTTCCCCCACCAGCAGATTTGTGTAGACAAAGAATCAATGAAAAGCCCAGGTTTCAATGACATCACTCCCATGCCTCTGTTCACCTCAGCCACAATTAGTCCCTTCAGTATTTGTCCCAAAGCATGTGGGAGACATATAGCAAGCCTCACACAACCTCAATTGTGGGCAACAATGAGTAAGCAACAGAAGAGAACGATGTAAGGAAAGCACCAACAGAAGGCCCTTAGTAGAAGATGAACCTACAGAGCGCCAAGAATAAAAATCATTGCAGTCCCAAGGGTACTGCAGCAGAAGAGTAGAGCAAATACAGCTTCAGGGGTGGATCCTGGACTCTTGCTTGAAGCCCCAGGCTGTGGGAGACCTCCAAAGGACCCCCCCCCCCCCGAATATCCTCCCTCTGCTGCCCTGTGTTCTTCTTTCTGTCCTTTTGTCTTTTATTTATTTATATATACCTAAATTTAAAAGAACCAAAGCTCCTGCAACTTACAGGAGGGAAATATAAACTAAACCCTATGCTCCTTAGTTGTTCCTTCAGTGAGTTCAGCAATGTGGCTCACTACCTTCTCCAGCTACTTGGAGAAAGCACAGTTACTTACCTGTAACAGGTGATCTCTGGGAACAGCAGGAATTAGTCCTCACATATGGGTACGTCGGTACCGACGGAGCCTGCGCGGGAAAGCTCCCCAGCTTCCCAGAAGGAAGCTTTTGGGGCCTCCCACTGCACATGCGCGCTGCCTTCCCGCCTTCCTGACCAGCTCTCTTCAGTTCGAGTTTATAGCTGAGACAATAGAGAGAGGAAAGGAAGATAGATAGAAGATACAACTCCTAGGGGAGGTGGGTGGGTTGTGAGGACTAATTCCTGCTGTTCCCAGAGATCACCTGTTACAGGTAAGTAACTGTGCTATCTCCAGGAACAAGCAGGAATAAGTCCTCACATATGGGGACTCCCTAGCTAAGATGCCTGGGAGATCCCCTTCCAAGGGTTCGCCATCTTCGTATGGATCTCAGGCATCCAGCCTGGGAAGGTGGGCAGGAGTTGTTCAAGTATGGAACGGTGTTTGAGGACAGCCTGACCAAACAAGGCATCCCAGCGGGAGTCCTTGTCCAAGCAGTAATGGGCTGTGAAGGTATGAACCGAGGCCCATGTGGCAGCTCGACAGATCTGATCTATGGAGACAGAGTGAAGATGAGCCATAGAAGTGGCCATGGCTCTCACATTGTGAGCTGTGACATGGCCTTCCAGAGAAATATTTTTGCTCTGGTAAGCAAAGGAAATACACTGAGCAATCCAATTGGAAAGTGTACGTTTGGAGACTGGAAGTCCCAAATGAGAAGGATCAAAAACCACGAAAAGCTGGGAAGACTTTCGATGTGGCTGAGTCCTGTTGAGGTAAAAGGCAAGAGCTCTTTTACAATCTAAAGTATGAAGGTTCCTCTCTGCACTGGATGCATGAGGAGCCGGAAAAAAGACAAGTAGATATACCTCTTGATTAGGATGAAAAGGCGAGACCACTTTGGGCATAAAGTGGGGATTCGCCCTTAGGACCACCTTATCATGATGAAACCTGGTATAAGGTGGATGAGCCACTAAAGCCTGTAGTTCACTGATGCGGCGAGCCGAAGTGACTGCAATAAGGAAAAGGACCTTCCAGGAAAGAAATTTCAAGGAGGTAGAAACCAACGGTTCAAAAGGTGGCTTCATAAGCTGACCTAGAACTAGGTTCAAGTCCCATGCTACCGGAGGAGGTCGGATGGGAGGCTTAGTTAGAGTCAGGCCTCTCATGAACCTTGCAACAAGCGGATGAGAGGAGACAGGTTGTCCATTTATAGGTTTTAAGGATGCTGCAATAGCACTCAAATGGACTCTTACTGAATTCGTCTTAAGGCCTGCATTAGAAAGATGCAGGAGATAGTCTAGTAGAGAATTCAAAGGAAGTGCTAGAGGGTCAAGACCCTGTTGAGCACACCAAATGGAAAAGCGTTTCCATTTGAAAGCATAGGAACGCCTCGTGGAGGGTTTCCTAGAGGCATGAAGGATATCTTTCACTGGTTGAGAAAGATTGAAGTCATGAAGGGTTAGGCCTTCAGTAACCAAGCTCTGAGGTGTAGGGACTTGGGGTTTGGGTGCCACAAAGTCCCTTCCTCCTGAGAGAGAAGGTCTGGCGCAGCTCCCAGGTCCAGGGAGGGTCCCTGAGAGAGATGCAGAAGTAGAGGGAACCACACTTGGCGTGGCCAGCGTGGAGCTATGAGGATCATC
Organism: Ichthyophis bannanicus; assembly: GCA_033557465.1. Classification (NCBI taxonomy): domain Eukaryota; kingdom Metazoa; phylum Chordata; class Amphibia; order Gymnophiona; family Ichthyophiidae; genus Ichthyophis; species Ichthyophis bannanicus. Next base: position 42,717,688 of record CM066036.1, read on the forward strand.
GATCCGTGATCCCTCTGGAGTTTGAACAGAGTCTTGGGAATCAAAGGAATGGGTGGAAAGGCATATAGGAATTCCTGACCCCAATGTAGGAGAAAGGCGTCGTTGGCCTGAGCTCTCTGACACGGAGTCCTGGAACAGAACCGGGGAAGTTTGGCATTCCACGGACTTGCAAAGAGGTCTATGTCCGGGGTTCCCCATTCCTGAAAGATTCTGCTTATCTGGTCCATATGTAGGGACCATTCGTGTGGAAGCAGAACTCGACTGAGTCTGTCTGCCCAAGAGTTTTGAACCCCTGGAAGATACACTGCCAGAAGATGAATTTGATGCTCTCTGGCGAAGGCCCATAATCTGAGAGCTTCGTTGCAAAGCGACAGAGAGCCTGTCCCTCCTTGTTTGTTTATGAAGAACATGGCCACCTGATTGTCTGTCTGAACTAGGACGGTCAGGTTGACCAGGAGGGTATGGAAGACTTTGAGGGCAAAGAAGATTGCTCGCAGTTCCAGGAGGTTGATGTGAAGGGTGGTCTCCTGTGGAGACCAAGTACCCTGAGTGGAGAGGGATTGTAGATGGGCTCCCCACCCTATTTGGGAGGCATCTGTTGTGAGGGTTGCTTGGGGCAACAAAGGTTGGAAGGGGGCCCCCAACAACAGATTCTTGGTGGACATCCACCATTGGAGGGACCAAAACAGACGCTTTGAGGTGAGTATTTGGTCGGAGAGCGCTCCTGATGCTTGAGTCCACTGGGTGGCCAAGGTCCATTGAGCTGCTCTCATATGAAGACGAGCGTAGGGCACCACGTGTACCGTGGAGGCCATGTGGCCCAGAAGTCGCAGCATTTCTCTGGCTGTCAAGTGACTGCTGGACTGAGCTTGGGAGGCCAAGCACACCAGACGTTGGCCCCGGACTTGAGGTAGGTAGGCCCTTGCAGTGGTGGTGTCCAACTGGGCCCCTATGAATTCCAGAGACTGAGTAGGGGTAAGTTGAGACTTGGGAAGGTTTACCACCAGTCCCAGATACTGCAGAAGGTGCCTTGTGCGGTCCAGGGAAATCTGGGCCTCTGACTGAGATGGAGCTCGGATGAGCCAGTCGTCCAGATATGGGAATACAAAAATTCCCAGACCTCTTAGAAATGCGGCAACAACTGCCATGCATTTGGTGAACACTCTTGGAGCAGAGGCTAGACCGAAGGGAAGTACTCTGTACTGGAAATGTTTTCCCTGAAACAGAAATCTTAGATATTTTCTGTGGGATGGGTGGATGAGTATATGTGTGTACGCATCCTTGAGATCTAGAGAACAAAGCCAATCCTGACTCTGAAGGTATGGAAGGAGAATGCCTAGAGAAAGCATTTTGAATTTCTCCTTGTACAGAAATCTGTTCAATTCTCTCAGATCTAGGATAGGTCTGAATCCCCCTGTCTTCTTTGTTATGAGAAAATAAGGGGAGTAGAATCCTGTCCCTTGTTGAAGAAGAGGAACCTCTTCTATTGCCCCTTGGGCAAGGAGAGAAGAGACTTCCTGATCCAACAGGTTCAGGAGAAATGGGGGAGAATTGAAGTGCCTCACCATGGTATATGGAGGAAGGTTGGAAAAATGAAGTTTGTAGCCCTCTCTGATGATAGAGAGGGTCCATTGCCCTGATGTAATTTGCTCCCATCTGGGAGCAAAGTGAGCTAACCTTACGGGAATGGTGAGGGGCTCTGGTTGTTCTAGAGCCAGAAATGTTAAGTTCTCTAAGGGCAAGTCAAAACCCCTGAGGGGGTTGAGCCTGCTGAGGAGTGGCAGACGCTGCAGGCTTTGACCTTGCCTGTTTAGGTTGCTGACGTTTAGCAGCAAAGCGAGGCTGAGAAGATTGTTGGCCAGTATTTGTGGAAAATCTGGCCTTCTTGTAGTAAGGCCTCTTGAAAGACTTTTTCTTGGCAGGAGTAGAGGTAGACTTAGAAAGTCTATCTAATGTAGCATTTTCTGCGTCCATTTGAGTGGCTTTAATTTGCCAGTCCTTACCAAATAAGTTCTCACCTGTACAGGGCAGATTCCGTAAGCCATCCAGGGTTCTAGGTCAGAGGCCTGGAGCCAAGCAAGTCGTCGGGCTGCAATAGCAATGCCCGAAGCTCTACCGGCACCCTCAAAGGAATCAAAAGCTGCTCTGTTGGAGAACTTAGAAACATCTAGAAGCTGTTTCACCAGAGAAATGTACTCCTCTTTTCTATCCTCAGGGATAAAGGAGGCAAAATGCCGTATCTTTAGGGCAAGTTCCCTGAGAAACATGCCCATATACAGACTGTAAGAATTAATCCTGGCTATAAGCATAGTAGCCTGGAAAATCTTCTTGCCAAAAGAGTCTAGGGTCTTACATTCTCGCCCTGGAGGGGTAGAAGAGTGCCTTTTGGTACTCTTAATCTTTTTCAGTGCAGACTTCACCACAATGGAATGGTGAGGCAACTGAGTCTTTTGAAAACCAGGGGAAGGAGGGACCCGGTACATGGTGTCCAACCTACGAGAATAAGGAGACAACGTTAGAGGAGCCTCCCATAAGTCCATCAAGTGTTCTTGAAGGATTTCATGGATAGGCAGGGTGACTGCCTCTTTAGGAACCTTAGGGTATCCTAAAATATCCAATTTCTTTGACCTAGGTTCTTTTTCAGAGGATGTGGTAATAGAAAGTCCTTTAGCTAGTTCAATAATGAAGTCTTGAAAGGACAAATCCTCTGGTGGAGACATTCTCCTCTTTGGGGAAGAGGGGTCTTCATGAAGAACTAGAGACAGCTCATCAGAGTCCTCAGAGGAGTCAAAATCCTCAGAAGAATCAGAGTATTCTCTATTTGCTTCCAACGCACGATACGCATACCGACATCGGGCGTACCGGGTATAGGATCGGTATCGGGTGAAAACCCGGATCCGACATGCGGAACCGATCTGCGTTTGGAAGTCGATGGTCTCGGTTCCGGTATGGGAGACGATACTGGAACCGGACCCGGTACCGAGGGCGTCGCAGCATTAATAAAAGCCAGCATGGCCTGCTGCATGGTCTGAACAGTATTGCTGCTGCCTGGATGTCGGTACCAGTATGGGCCGGTACCCCAGAGCAGTCTAAAAGGTGATCAGTCGAGGCCGTGCCATCAATGTCAACCTGTAACCCCATAGATGGTGCTTTGGAAGCCAGAGCTTCCCGCCGGGGTTGTTTGGCTGGGGCAGGATCCTCAGACTCAAAAGTGAGAGCCTCTCGATGCTTTGAAGGAGATTTGCTCTTTGAGGACCTGCCCGAAGAAGGTTTGGTTACCTGAGATCCATCCGGAGAGGAAGACCTGGATGACTGTGATGCTGGATTATCTGAAGCAAACAGCACATGGAATTTGTTGGCCCGGTTCTGCAACCCACGTTTAGACATCTGGGAGCAGGATGGGCAGTCCGGAATGGAGTGGTCAGGTCCCAAACACTTAAGACACCATTCATGGGTGTCTGTGACAGAAATAACAGCACTACACTTGGTACACATCTTAAAACCAGGGGCTGGTTTCTCCATGAGGAGAATTTGTGTAGGCCTGAGGCCTAACCGAAGTCACCAAGGTGTGCAGAATAAAGATTTTTTTAATTTTTTTTTTTGAAAAGAAAAGAGAGACCGGCGGTACCGGTTTCGGTATGGGGAAGGCAGGTACGCGGTCTAAAGAAACAAACTAAAACAATAATTTCTTCAGCGGTGACAGGAACACGACCTGCTGGCTCCGCGGAAAAAGAGAAACTGAAGAGAGCTGGTCAGGAAGGCGGCGCGCATGTGCAGTGGGAGGCCCCAAAAGCTTCCTTCTGGGAAGCTGGGGAGCTTTCCCGCGCAGGCTCCGTCGGTACCGACGTACCCATATGTGAGGACTTATTCCTGCTTGTTCCTGGAGATTGAGCATACTGGGGTTGGTAGGCAGTGCCAACTGCATAAATACACTGGTGTCATCAAAAAATGACATGCTCAGTCTCCAAGCTGCTGGAAGAGGTACACTACCCAGAAGTGCGGGACTGGACTGGAGGGACGATAAGTCAGTCACCTTTTATATTCTGCTAGACCAGTCCAGACAAGTGGGATGTACCAAAGTTACACCATCACTGGACAGGAAGACAGCAGTTCGCAAAATCCTCGAGCTGAAGACAATGTCCGCCCGTGCGTGGACATCCAAGCAGTAACGCTTGATGAAAGTGAAAAGTGATGTCCACGTTGCTGCCCGACAAATGTCTGCAGGGCTACCGTGCTCTACTCCATCCACAAGGATGCTTGTGCTCGGGTAGAATGGGCACGCAGACCCTCTGGAATCGGCTGGTTCTGCAGCAGATACACAGAGGCAATAGCCTCTGTAATCTAGCACCACAAAGTCAACTTGGACGCTGCTTCGCCTTTGCGCAGGCCAGCAAACAGTACAAAAAGATGGTCAGACTTATGAAATGGATTCGTAATTTCCAGGTACCGGAGAAGTGCCCTCTGGATGTCCACCAGGCAAAGATCCTTATCCTTTCCCCAACACTGCTCCTTCAGGAGAGTAGGCAAATCACCCATTTCACATGAAAGGGAGAAAACACCTTAGGCTAGAAGCAAGGCACAGGCTGAATAGAAACTTTCTTCTCAGAAAAGGACAGATAAAGATCTCAGCAAGACAGAGTTTGCAGCTCGGAAATCCACCTTGTGGAACAAATCACAACCAAGACAACAGTCTTGAGCATCAATCCTTTAAGGTAGTGTGCTTCTACGGCTCAAAAGGCGCCTACATCAGGGCCCTGAGCATCAGACAGATCCCAGGAAGAGATAACAGACTGAAGGGGAGAATGCAGGCGCCAAATTCCCTGAAGAAAACATGAGACATATGAGTGCAAGGTCAAAAATGACTTACCCGCCACCAGACCACAGAAGCAGGCCAGAGCTGCTACCTGAACTTTTAGGGAGCTAAGAGAAAATCTAGCTTGGTAGACCACCTCCGGACACCAAGCAGAGTAGAAAACACTACTGCAGAGTAGCCCTGCTGCAGAGTAGCAGTCTCCTTTCAAGAGCCAGGCCATAAGCAAGAAGGGAGCAGGACGATTGGCCCCTGCCATAAAAGCCCCAACATGGAAGCCGAAGAGGCGGCACCTGTAGGAGCTGCATCAGGTTTCCAAACCACACACTCTCCACGGCCAATCTGGCGCCCCCAGAACAATCCTGCCCGGGAGGCGCACTATACATCAGATCACATGCCCCACCAAGGGCCACAGAGAAAACGAAGAGTAGCTGCTGACTTGGCTAAGGCTGAGTCAGGGCAAGATGCAGCAAACTTTGGCATTGGAGCAGGTCGCATTCAGATCCATGTTAAGGCAATCCCAGTGGCACAGATTCAACTGAAACATCTCCTGACTCAACCCCTACTCTCCAGGATTCAGCAGGCTGTGAAGTCCACTTCCACATTGTCAACCCCAGCAACATGCTGGGCTGACAAGGCTAGGTGGTAGTTCTCCACCCAGGCAAACAAGAGATACATCTCCAGAGCCATCACGGCACTCCTTGTGCCACTCTGCCGATGGACATAAGCCACCGCTGTGGCACTGTCTGAAAACATTCTAACTGCCCAGCCCATGACCAGGGGCCAGAAATGCAGAACCACCAACCTGATGGCCCTCGCCTTCAGGAGCTTGATGGACCACACCACTTCCCTGCAGTTCCAATGGCCCTGGGCTGTGCAATCTTGGTAATGGGTTCCCCAGCCCAAGAGACTGGCATCTGCCATCAGTGGGATTCAGGAGAAATCATCCAGTGGCATGCCCTTACTCAGGTGACAGGGCTGCCGCCACCACCGCAGGCTGGTCATCTATCAATGGGAGTGGAAGCCTGCACTCGAATTGGGGACTATCAAGTCAACAAGGACAGCTGGAGTGATTGCATGTGAGCACGTGCCCACTACACCATCTCTATGATCACCACTATCAATCCGAGGAGCTGAAGATAATCCCAGACTCAGGGGACCTGCTGCGCACTGACGTTTTCCTCTGGCAGGAAAACTCCGTCCACTTGAGTATCAAAATGTGCTCCCAGAAACTCCAAGGACTGGGAAGGCAAAAGCTGGCTCTTTCCCCAATAATCTCCCAGCTGAAGCTTTCCAAAAAGGACATCACTTGGGATAACCCCGAGACACACTTGACAGGGAAGGAGCTTGGATGAGCCAGTCGTCAAGATAAGGATGGATCCCTTGGCAATGCAACGCCACAGCCACCACACACCACAACCTTGGAGAACGTCTTTGGGGTGGCAGATAGCTCGAAAGGGAGGGCAGCAAACTGAGTGAGCGCCAAGCACAGCAAAACACAGATACTTCTGCTGATTCACCCAGATCAGAATGGAGAAATTTCACTTACCGTTAATTTCCTTTCCTGGAATACTGCTAGACCAGTCCAGACAAGCGGGTTATGCACCCCTGCCAGCAGATAGGGAGACAGAGTTAATGACAGTTAAAGAGGAATTAGGAGAAATACTAGAACTAAAAGAAGAGGTCAGCAAACTGAATCACAGAGTGGATAAACAGAAACATAAAATAGAGCAAATGCAACATCTGGAGAAAATGCATGAACAACTAAAAGGAGCAGACAAATGGAAAGAACAAATGATGTATAAAATAGAAGACCTAGAGAATAGGTCACACAAAAATAATCTAAGACGGATTCAGAGGACCCAGAGTTTCGGGACAGCAAAAAGGTAGCAGAGGCAATATGTTTAAAGACTCTGTGCCAAGGGGAAGAAACTGAAGTTCCAGAAGGAATAGCACTGGATTGAGTGCATCGTGTTTTGGGCCCAATTAAACCGAATAGACCGAGAGACAGTCATTTGCATGAAAGACTACAATATTAAAGAGCGTATAGCCGCAAAAATGCGTGGACTGGATAATTTTGTTTGGCAGGGCTACAGGGTCGCCATATATGCTGAATTAGCAGCAGGAACATTGCAATGAAGGAGGGATATGAACTCTGTTACAAAGACCCTGTGAAAAGAGGGGGTGAAATATCACTGGCTATATCCTTTTGGATTAACCTTCAATAAAGATGCCACAATTTGGAGGGTGAGAACTCTTGGGGAAGCAAAGAAAGCATTACAGGAAGCAGGATTACCAGCAATGGAGCTGGACTAGGGAAAGAAGGAGTGGGAGAGCACAAAAAAAAATACTGAGACAGCAGGAGAGACTGGGTTTGGTGCTGAATGGCAGCCCCAAGAGGAGAATAGACACTCCAGCAACTGCAGCACCACACTGAGGTGGTAAGACTGAGGGTGTGTGCACACTAGCTACTAGGTTCTGAAAGACTGATAATGGCAAGAGTTGGGGTGAAAACCTGCAGAGGGAAAACTATTGTTGAGTCTTAATTCAAAGGAAAAAGGTTACATTTTCGGATGTGTTTTGGTATGTTTAAATAGGAAATACAGAAAAGATAATTCTTAAAATAATCAGTGGTTGTTTGTGGGTGTGGAGGATATGGGGATAAGGGAGGGGGTGCATGTACATATGAAGTAGATGATGGGGAGAGAGTTGGGGGTGAAGTGAAAAGAGGGCGGAAGGTAGGAGTCGGGGCTGATGGGGGGAGGCAGAATGGATATGGAGGTCCAGAGAGAAGAGCACTACTTCACGAGGTACCTCAGGAGTGAGGGATGGAGGAAAGAATATAGGAGGGATGATGGGGGAGTGAAATGGATGGTAAGCTTCCATAACAGTTAGGAAAAGGAAGGGGTGAAGGAAATTGGTGGGGAGGTGGGGAACAGTCCCTGACAATAACTACTGTCAATGTGCGGGGTCTATGGATCTGGTGCAAGTATGGGCAAGTGGAATGTGAAGGGGGGAGGCTGAAAGCGGATATCCTCTGCATACAAGAACCTCATCTCAAAGTAGGGCAAGAAAGGAGTATCTTTTAGATTGGAGCAGCTTATGTACTTTTATAGCAGGGTGTCAAGCTGAGCCACAGAAAGGGGGAGTAGGTATTAATGTTGAGCGAGAAGGTTAAGGATAAGGTGGTAGGGGAGCATAGGAATAGGGAAGGGCGATGTGGGGGGGGGGGCTCAATTGGCAAGGGAGGTAGTGTGGGTGATTTGCCTATATGGACCTAATGAACATCAAGCAGAATTTTTCGATCAGATGCTGAACAAATTGGAAAAATTGGTGGGGGGGGGGGTGGGAGGGAATTCCCATAATTTTAGGAGGGCGACTACAACCTAACCATAAACCCTCGCTTAGACAAGAGTGGAGGGGGGGATGCTCGGGGGAGGGGGGGAAGCGGGAGAGGCACAGTTTATTCAGAGTGAAATAGAAATTACACTTACCTGGTAATTGTCGTTCCTTGAGTGATGACAGTTTAGTCCTCCGCCTCTGGGTTGTGTACCTCCTCCTGCAGCTTGGAGACTGGGCATGTCAAAGTCGTGACATCACTGGGTATAGCCTGCTGGTATCTCCCATCAGCCTCCTGTGTACTACTGACAAAGCAAACTCAAAAGGAACAACAAATAAGTAGCTATACCATAACTTTAAATAAACTACCCATTCCTCAACCTGAGGAACCTTTATAACCTTATTAGTCTTTTTTTTTTTTTAACTTTATGTTCACGTCTAACCTAAGCAATCACGTTTCCTGTACCACCCACTCAAATAAGAGAGAAGGAAGAAACAGATCAGAGGAGGATACTCACTGCGATCCAGAATCTGAAAGGATCTCTCCACTCCTTGAAATTGATGCTCCACTCCGCCTGAAAATAAACTCTGAAGAAATCACACCCCTGGGCGGGAATGAGGACTAAACTGTTGTCATTCAAGGAATGACAATTACCAGGTAAGTGTAATTTCTATTTCCTTATCATTCCTCCAGTTTAGTCCTCCACCTCTGGGATGTAACAGAGCAGTAATTATTGGAAGGGACCCTTCCAGCCCACATGCAATACCGTCGATCCGAAAAAGTTATCATTTGCCAGATGGTAGTGCTTACTAAAAGACCAAACAGCGGACCAGAAGGCCGCTCTACAAACGTCCCCTGGCGGAGCTAAAAACTGTACTCTGCTCGAGAAATTGCTTGCGCTCTGGTAACATGCGTTCATAACCCCGTTAACGCTGACCGGCCCCGCAGCAGATCTGCTGCACCAATCGCCTCTTTAATCCATCTAGAAATGGACGCCTTCAGGGCCGGATTTACCTATACGCCATGGCGTAGGGCCCACAGCTGGCAAGGGCCCACACACCGCAGGGCTTCAGAGGGAGCCGGGTAAGCTCACGCGAGGCCCCGGCTCCCTCTGTACAGCCGCCAGCGTGAAGAGCCTTTTCCTTCACGCTGGCGGCTGTATCTGTGAAGCCGCGAATGCTGGGAAAGGTTAAAGGGCATTGCCTTTAACCTTTCCCAGCAATCGCGGCGTTACAGATACAGCCGCCAGCGTGAAGGAAAAGGCTCTTCACGCTGGCGGCTGTACAGAGGGAGCCGGGGCCTCGCGCGAGCTTACCCGGCTCCCTCTGAAGCCTCTCAGACAGCCGCGGTGCTGGTCGGGGGGGCCAAGGACTGCATGGGCTGTGATGGGGGGGGGGGGGGGGGGACCTGGACCAGAAAAGGGCTAGGGGGGGGGAGGGACTTGGACTGGAAAGAAATGGGCTGTGATGGGGGGGATCTGAACTGTAAAAGGGCTATGGGGGGAGGGACATGGACTGGAAATGGGTTGTGATGGGGAGGGGGACCTGGACCGGAAAAGGGCTATGGGGGGGGGACTTGGACTGGAAATGGGTTGTGATGGGGGGGGGAAACTTGGACTGCAAATGGGCTGTGATGGTGGGGGGGGGAACTAGGACTGCAAATGGGCTGTGATGGTGGGGGGGGGAACTAGGACTGCAAATGGGCTGTGATGGTGGGGGGGGGGAACTAGGACTGCAAATGGGCTGTGATGGTGCAGGGGGACTCGGACTGCAAATGGGATGTGATGGTGGGGGCTAGGACTGGAAATAGGCTGTGATGGGGGGAGGGGCTAGGACTGGAAATGGCCTGTGATGTGAAGGTTAGCACTGGAAATGGGCTGATAAAGAGCTAGAATAGGACTGGAAATGGGCTGATGTGGGGCATGGGAGAATGGGACTAGAAGGGAGTGGATGCTGGGTGGGTCTAGAACTATAAGGGAACTGATTTTGGGGGAGGACTAGAATTGATGGGGAATGAGAATGGAGAGGGGAAAAATATTTTGTGTGGAAGAAAAGTCTATGATGGGCTGGGTATTGGGAGAGTAAGAGGGGCTTGAAAATGGAAGGGTGAAATTTAAATGGATGATAAAGGAATAAGGAAAGAATTGGGGGAAAGAGCAAAAGGGAAACAATCAGTATGTTAAAGCAGAAATAGAGAGAGAGAATGGAAAACATCTAAAAGAGAAGGACGGACAAATGGATAGCTAGCAGAAGACACAAAGAAACCAGAAGAAAGTGACTGGAGCAATTGCAACTGAAAAAATGCCCAAACAGAAGGTAGAACAATACTTTTTATTTTGAATTTATTAACTGGAATATGTCTTTTTTAATGTACAGTCAAACCTCGGTTTTCATGATTAATCCGTTCAAAAAAGTCTGACTATAACCGAAACGGACTAAAACCGAAGCAAGATTTCCCATAAGAAATAATGTAAATTCAATTAATCCGTTCCAGACACCCAAAAATATTGACAAAAAATACATTTTATAGAGAATAACTATCTTTTTACATACAGAAAACAATGAGAAATACATATAAATGACTAATGAAATGGATAAATGAGCATGTAACATCACTTTTACCTTTATTGAAGACTTTTGTTGGCATACACAGTGTCGGGAGAGGTGGAGAGGCAGTGTCAGCCAAGCAGCAGGCAGTTGAGAAACAGTGGGACAGAGAGTCTTAGGCTGCCTCCGGCCCCCCTAAGGTAGCAGCCTGACACAGGTGAGAGTCAGAGAACAGCGTGGGGCTGTGCCAGCAGGAGCCTGCAGCTGCAGACTGCAAGGTTTCAAGGAGAGGCCGCGTGTGCAGGCCTGCAGGACACCCAGAATCCAATCGGGAGGGCAGGGGCCCCGGCGGGAGACTGGGCCGCCAAGGAGAAGCAGATTCGGTCACCAGCTCCTGTCCCGGTTCAAGGGATGTGCAGGGGAAGAGGCAGCAGGCAGACGTCAATCGGGGGAGAGTCCGGGGCAGGAAGCAGTTTCGGGCAGGCCACGCTGGAGCGTTGAACTCCTCGGCTCCCCAGAGGTCCCGCAGAATCGCTGGCTCAAGCTCCGTGGGAGATCGCTGGCTCACGCTAATCCATGGCAGGTACGGGGGGGGGGGGGTAAAATGCTGTACGAAAACCGAGACAACGTACGAAAACCGAAACACAATCTTGATGAAAAAAATCAACGAAAACCGAATCGTACGAAAACCAGGGCATACGAAAACCGAGGTTTGACTGTATTTCTTGAATTCCGATGCTGATTTTGTCCCTATTGCCTCTTTATGTCAGGCAATTCTATACATCTATTGCCATTTCTGTTTTGGTAAGTTGATCTCGTTTTTATTTTTTCTGGGGGCCCACAATTTTTGTTGGCGTAGGGCCTCACTCAAGGTAAATCCGGCCCTGGACGCCTTCGCTGCCGCTGCCCCATTGCAAGGAACGCCGAACACCACGAACAGACGGTCCAAAGTGCGGCAAGTCTCCGAAATATACAAGTACTGCTGCAGCAGCCGCTTTATGGCTAAACGGTGCCATCACCGGCCAGACGCGGTTCCCCCAGCCACCGTAACACTGGAAGAAACCCCGTCTGACTGAGTTGAAACAGAGACACCACCTTAGGTAAAATGGACAGTACTGGCTGCAACACCCCCCTTTTCCCGAGAAAAGGACTAGGATGGTTCTCTATTAGACAGCACCTGCCGTCCCGAAATCCGGCTCACCGACCAGCTGGTTATCAAAATTACCATCCTCAAAGACAAAGTCCTAAGCAACACCTTGTGTAAGGGCTCAAAAAGTTCCTTAGTCAACACCGCCAAAAGCAATTTGAGACCCCGCGGGGGACCTATGATTCCACTCGAGAACCGCAGCCAGGTCACCGCTCTCAAAAAACGTGACACTTCTGCATGGATCCAGAGAGCCAGACCTTGCACCTTGCCTCCCTAGCAAGACAACGCTGTCAACTTAACTCTCAAGGCACTAGCCACCAGGCCCTTAAGAAATCCTCCTTGTAGAAAACTCAAAACTACAGAAACTAACGCAGCCATAGCCGGCACTTGCTCCCGCGAGCATCAATCCTCAACCATGAGCCATAAGCGACCACACATCTCGTCCTTCCAACGGCCTGACTGCAAACGAGAATCGAACCACCTGAGGCCATCGAAGCAGACCTGGTAGTAACCGAGTTTCTGCCACCAGCAATCTCCATGGCTCCCCCATATGAGCTTGGCGTACCACGGCCGTCTGGCCCATCTGGAGCCACCTGTAACGCTCTCCACCGATGAGCCTTGCTACACTGAACCACTCGACCTATGAGCGCCCCTGACAGCAACACATAGAGAAGACCCGAAGCCATTCAATACTGCCCCAGCGCGTCGCTCCTCTACGACATTCGGTCTCTCCATCTGCTGAAGAAAAGATTTGCTTTGCTGACCGAAGGGTCGCCATGAAATCCATGACCGGCGGCCCCCGGCGTGCAAACTACTTGCGCTAACACTCCCCTTCTCCGACATCCACTTGAACCCTGCTGAGAAAAATTGCCATCAGCAATATCCTGCCCTGCCAGGTGCGCTACTGAAATGCTGGCTGTTGCATTTCTACCCAAGCGAACCATGCCTCTGCTTCTTCCTCCATGGCCGCCCTTCCTGCACCACCCCGTCGAAAGATGTAGGCTACCTTCGCGGAGTTGACTAACAGCAGTCCCACCACCCGACCTGTCACCGCCGCTTCGAATGTGTGCAGTGCCAGAACCACCGCTCTCAGCTCCAGCCGGCTGACCGAGCAGTCGCTCTCAAACAGAGCAAACACCTTGCGACAAAAGCTCTCCACAACGTGCCACCAATCCTACGAGGCTCGCGTCCGTCAGCGATGGGAGCCGCTCCGGCCATTCCAGAGGCATCCCTGTCTTCAATAATACCGGAAGTAGCCACCACCGCAGAGAACACCTGACCCCGAGAGAACAGGGAAGTCGTTTGTTCAGCGAGACATCCTGAGACGACCAGAAGTGAAATAGAGCTCATTGCCACGGCCGCATATGAGAACAGGCCCATGGCACCGATTGCAGGGTTGCCGTCATCTTTCCCCGCATGCGCCGGAAACTCCACCGCGAGGGCGTCGACCCGGCTCTGCACCTGCGTACCAGATGTCGAAGGGCTGGAACTCCACAAACTGGCAGAACACCACCCCTGTCCGCGTGTCGAATCGCATCTCTATATATCCAAACTCCTGGAAAGACACCAAGTTACTTTTGGCCAAATTGACCACCCAACTGAGACTCTACAAGAACTTCACTACCACGTCTGCCACGCTGACGCTATCGGCTTTGGATTTTGCTCGAATGAAGCAAACGTCAAAATAGGGACATACCCGAAATCCTTCCTTTCGTAACGCTACCACTACCACCCCCAAGAACTTGGTGAGGGTGAGAGTGCGCAGTGCCTTCGCCAGCCCGAATGGCAATGCTGGGAACTAATAGTATCCCCAAGGAAGACCCCTTTGGTGGGCTGCTGTGAACGGGATGTGTAAATCCGTTTCAGCCAGATCGCGCGACGTCGAGCACTCCCCCCGTCGCAGTACCCCCATAACAGACTGTAACGTTTCCATCCTGAAAGGAGACCCGCAGAGACAACTGTGCACTCCTAGATCCAAAAGATGGCAACGAGTGCTGTCCTTCTCTGGCACCACAAAACAAATGGAGGAGCTACTCCTGCCGTATTCATGAATTGGCACTGGCATGGCCTCAGATTTGTAACAGTCGATTTAAGATGCGACGGACCGCTAAGGTTTCGCTGTCCTTTGCAGGGAGATGCCAGCAATGACTCTCGAACTGACGTTGCGAATTTCAGCGCGTAACCATCGCAAATTATCTCTAATACCCACTGACCTGCCATTATGTGGGTCCAGGCAGGCAGAACAACTCCGAAGTAGCCCGCCTATCGGCTTGCTCCCTACCGGGGCCCACCTCTCTGTATTGCGGTTTCTAAGTTGTTGCTACCCAATCAACCAGCTAGAGCCAAACGTGGCGCCCCCGAGCACTGCTGAACATCCCTGTTCACATGGTCAGACAGCTACCGACATGAGAGGCTACCACTGACTGCAAGGAGACCAGGGAGCTCTAGTTGAATTAAGAATATCTTGTTAAGACAAGATTATTCCATTATGTTTCCATTCAATACCACTAGCGGTCTTGGACATAAACCTAAGAGGCATCCTTTTCAGTTGGTAATTCTCACTTCTGACTTAGGGCAACTGGGAAGCTTGACCCTGAGACCTCTGAGCAACAAACAATTGTCAATACTGATGTCCAGTGTTTCTGAGCAGTACCCAGCATATAGGAACATACAGCATCACAAATCAAGCCAATTTACCAATGGCCCTCAGAATCATGAGCCAATGTACAGAAGAAAAACCCAAAGTACTATACTTGGCAATTTAATTTTTGGCTTTACCAAAATAATAATGTCGGATGGGACTGAACTTAACTCCTTTGCTGCCAATCTTCAAAACATGTTCCATTTCGGAAACAGAACATACCCTATAAATCCAGACCCCCTAACCAACAGGGATAATGTAATGTAACATTGCAAAGAATTCCACCGAAATAACATCAGCTAACGTAATGAATGACAAATGCCATAAGGTCTCCAGGAACTCTTCATTACTGGAGGTTGGCACTGCAACGAATAGCCAATTAGCCAATGAGAAGGGAATAGCTAGAGACAGGTACATACCTGGCCTTCTAACCACAACAAAGCCAAATAAATCTGTAAACATTTAAGCAAGGCAGATATGCTGAAGTTTAAAATATATACCTTGGAAGGCCAAACCTCAAAGAGACTTTTTTTTTATGAAAACACATAAAAAACATAACAAAACTAATATATCACAAGATACGCACACTACGCCACTTACGACCTTTACTGGAACCCACAGACTTCAGAACCGTCTACCAAGCCTTGGTAATGCCTCACCTCGACTTCGCAAATGCAATCCTACATGGTCTCCCCCAATCAACATTAAATCCTCTCCAACTGGCGATGAACACCGCTGCCAGAGTACTTGAAGGAATATCAAAGACAGATCACATAACTCCAATCCTAAAAAGACTCCACTGGTTACCAACCAACGTAAGAATCCGCTACAAGATCCTAATTACTACTTTCAAAGCCTTAAACAATCAAGCACCATCAACGGTCGCCAACCTTGTACACATGCAGACCCTCAATAGAGCCAGAAGATCAGCTGCGATAAATACATTAACAATCCCGAAACAAACAGTCAGATACACTAAGGAAACAACTAAAAGAGCCTTCAGCATTCACGCCCCAATAGCCTGGAATGACCTCCCACCAGAATTGAGAGCTATAACCAGCCTAACACAATTCAGAAAAAGTCTCAAACACCACCTCTTCTTAAGCTATTTTCCAATTTAATCTTTTCACAAGGGAAATACTACCGCCATATTCAGACCAAGACAATCCCAAACGTGACTAATGCGTATTGATTATTGTAGATAGTTATATAGTAGACATAGTTTTACCCTGTTATTCCCAAGTTCTAAATTCCTGTTACTTGTAAAATGCACTACAGTTTTCTGTATGTATATGTTTGTTTCATGTAAACCGCGCTGATGACAATAGTGCGGTATATAAGAGATGTTAAATAAATAAATAAAATAATGGCACTAGAACCAGATAAACGATACACAAGATAAGGGTTTTAATTCTTGGGCATATACTCTTGACTAACAGAATATGACCGTTGCTTGTTTAGCGCTAAGCCCCCTTTTTCTGCCTTGCAGAGATTTAGTCTGAGGATTGCTGTCTATACTTGGTCACAGAAAGGCCCTATTGACTGTACCAGTTGCCCTCTGGTGGCCAAAGACAGTAGTACAGACCTTTCTTGGTTTACAATTTAACTCTTAATACTACTGCCATCTTAAATCTTTGCGAGCCAATTAGATTTACCTTCCAGAAATTCATCTACCTTATGAGACGTGTGTCAAGTCTCAGAATGAGTGATTACAGCACCATATTTTTCCCCCAGAGGTTAAGAAAAAACACCAAGGGTAAAAAATATTTTCCTTCCAGGAAGGTTTACTAGTACAAATCTTGCAAAAGCAATCAGACCACGAGGGCAGGAGACCTTAATGGCCTAATCCAATTACTGCTCCGTGATTCTGACAGGACCTGTTAGCTTCCAGAATGCAGACAACAGGCACAAAACCACACCAGATGAAATCACCCCCCAAACGTCGAATTGACAAGGGATTAGAGAAAGAAATGAGAGATTAAAGGCAAAAATAAACTAAAGTATACATTATTAACTGAAAAATTAATAACTTAAGGAATTCCTTATCTGTTTAGCCCGGCGTCTTCTGTCGAAGCGCGGGCTGCCGTGTCCTCCGCCACAAGGTATCATCCATGCCAAAATGGCGCCCAACCCAGGCAGGCCTGTTTGGCGCCAAATCCAACTGCTGCTGCAACAGCCCCAAGCCCCTCTCTCGGGCTCGAGGTCCTTCTCTGCGGCATAGAGACTCAGCCAACACCCCGCTGTTGTTCCGAGGTGAACAGCTTCCAAAGCCACGCTGCTGCCCTGCGCCGCCGAGAGCAGCAGCCACGGCGAACACTGTCCTGCCGGCTGAAGAGACCCTAAGAGGCTGAGGTCCCCGCCGTGTCGGAAATCTGCCGCCAGGCACACACACCGCATGCAGGCACGGGTCACAGAGCTCTCCCCCGTACAGTCCTGGGGGAGAGATCATTACCGGGCACAGAGTGAGCGCAAGGAAATAAGAGCAGAGATGCTAGCCGGCAGAACGTAAATTTAAAGGGACAGATACGCACTTTCAAGTAATTCAAATTAGAATTATAAAATTAAATTAGAGTTAAATTAAATTAAAATTAAACCGGGACATTGATAGCTTGGATTTTTTTCTGAAGCAATGGAGAGCTAAGGAACTTGCCCAAGGCCACAAGGAGTGCCCAAGGCCACAAGGAGAACTGAACCCTGGACTCCGGTCTTCCAAGCCAGTGCTCTAACCATTAGGCTACACCTTCCAAATAAATTAAAATTAAAATTTAACTTAAAGAAGGAAAACATTAGGAAGTTAAATTAAATTAAAACTAAATCCTGACTAACTGCTCCTATTCTGTTTCCCAAGTGAGCCCAGCACCTAGGCTCACTACGTCCTCCTGCTGCATGGAGACTAGACACACTGGGGGCTGATGGGAGATACCAGCAGGCTATATCCAGTGATGTCACAACTTTGACATGCCCATTCTCCAAGCTGCAGGAGGTACACAACCCAGAGGTGGAGGACTAAACTGGATGAACGATAAGGAAAGAGCAGTTAGGTTTAATGGATAACTGGAGATACAGGCACCCTGTGGAATGTAAATACACATTTTACTCTGCCCCCACTCCCACACTGCTCTTATAGCAGATTAGAGAATCCATAATGGAAGTTGGAGGTGGTCAAGAATGAAATGAAACGTGTACAACTTGATCTGTTAGGTGTCAGCGAACTGAAATGGACTGGCATCGGGCACTTTGCAACAGATGATCACATGGTCTACTATGCTGGAAATGAAAGACAAAGAAGAAATGGTGTTGCATTTATAATAAAGAAGAAACTTGCAAGAACATTTTATTGAAATACAATGCAGTCAGTGAAGGCTTAATCTCTATTTGTCTACAAGGAATGCCTATCAACACAACTATAATTCAAGTATATGCCCCAACAACAGCTGCAGAAGAGAATGAGATTGAAGAGTTCTATGAACAAGTTTAAACTGAAATTGACAGAACATGCAAACAAGATATCCTGATTGTCATGGGTGACTGGAATGCAAAAGTTGGCAAAGGCGGTGGCAAAGTGGTTGGAAAATATGGACTTTGCAACAGAAATGAAGCTGTAGAAAGACTGATAGACTTCTGCAAGACCAACGATCTATTCATCTCAAACACCTTCTTCCAGCAACACAAGCGACGACTGTACACATGGACTTCACCCAATGGAATGTACAAAAATCTAATTGACTACATCTGTGGAAGTCAACTATGGAAAAGCTCTATAACATCAAAGATAAAACCTGGAGCTGACTGTGGTACAGATCATCAAATACTAGTATGCATACTGACCTTGAGAATATTCCACTAAAATTTGAAGACTGCCTGCAAAATCGATTTGCTGCTTTAGATACAAATGACAGAGCTCCAGAAGAGTTATGGAATGACATCAAGAAGGTTGTGTTGGAAGAAAGCGATAAGTCTCTACATAAGGTGAAAAAGCAAAAGTGGCTAAAATGGATGATGGAAGAAACTCTGAAAATTGCCCAAAAACGCAGAAAAGCTAAAGCCAGAGGAGAAAGAAAGAAAGACGATTGCAGATCGAAGAAAAAATTCCAGCCTCTAACTGGAATGTTACAAGATGCTCAAGGCTCTATGTTGAATGACGCTGAGAAGATCAAGAAAAGGTGGAAAGAATATACAGAGTTTTTATATGATAAAGATCAAGTGGACCAATAGCCATTTCAACCTCTACCTTATGATCCGGAACCACTGGTGTTGAAAAAAGAAGTTGAAGCAGCACTGAAAGCCTTATCAAAATACAAAGCACCAGGCATTGATGGCATTCCCATAGAATAATTACAGCAATCTGATGCAGCTGTTACCATACTTACAAGGCTCTGACAAAAAATTTGGACGACAACATCATGGACAACTGATTCGAAAAGATCTGTGTTTATACCAATACTGAAGAAAGGTGATCCAACTGACTGGAAATTATCGCACAATCGCTCTAATCCCACATGCCAGCAAGATTCTACTGAAGATTATTCAACAGAGACTACAACCATACCTGGAACAAGAACTACCTGAAGTGCAAGCAGGGCTCAGGAAAGGGCGAGGTACGAGACATCATCACGGATGTGAGATGGATCCTCGAAAAGACTAAAGAATACCAAAAGGATATCTATTCATGCTTTATCGACTATAGCAAGGCTTTTGACTGTGTAAGCCATGAGACACTCTGGGCCACATTAAGAAGCATGGGTATACCAGAACACCTGATCATTCTCTTGCACAATCTGTACACTGATCAAGAAGCAACAGTTCAAATGGAACAAGGAGAAACAGAATGGTTTAAAATAAGCAAAGGTGTAAGACAAGGCTGCATAATTTCCCCCTACCAATTTATATGCAGAACAAATCATCAGAGAAGGAGGATTGTATGAAGACAGAGGTGTGAAGATTAGTGGAAGACTCATCAACAACCTTCGATATGCGGATGATACCACATTACTAGCTGAAAGTGAAGATTATCTGAAACATTTCCTTCTCACAATCAAAAGAATGGCTATGAAAGACCTAGACAAGATTCTCAAGAGCAGAGATGTCTCTCTCCATAAAAAGATTTAACTTGTTCAAGCCATGGTATTTTCAATGATGTCATATGGATGTGAAAGCTGGACAGTGAAAAAAGATAAGACAGGAAGAAAATGGATGTCTTTGAATTATGGTGCTGGCGGCTTGCCCGAAAAACAAACCAGTCAGTACTAGAGGAGATCAAACCTAAGCTTTCTTTAGAAGCTCAGATGACAAGACTTTGACTTTCATACTTTGGACACATCATGCGAAGAGAGATCATTAGAGAAAGACATCATGTTTGGCAAGATAGAAGGTCAACGCAAAAGAGGAAGGCCAGCAATGAGATGGATCAATATAATAACAGCAGCTATGGGTACCAGACTGTCAACAATGAGGTGCCTGACTGAAGACCAAACACAATTTAGAACTACTATCCAAAGGGTCGCCGTGAGTCGACACCGACTCGACGGCACTTAACAACAAAGACAATTCCTGAATGAAGAAGAGGAGATACTTTCTTTTGCAATGCTCCAAGAGAAATTTAAATTAGATTCCAATGACTATTTTGCATATATGCACCTTCACCATTTTATGAGGAAGCCTGAAGTCCAAAATGATTTAAAGTTAAAAGCCACCTTATTTGAACGGATTATTTAGATGAGGGGGATACCGAAAGGAATATTATCCCTTATATATAGAGGGCTACTGGAGAAAGAAGGGGGGGGGGTGGTGGGGTGTCACCAATGATGGGAGGGAGAGATCCCAGGCCCTGGGGATGAGAAACGATGGCGAGCCATAATTAAATATGCTCAGAGACTAGCTCTTGGAACGGTCTTCTTAGAAAACAGCATTTGTCCTAGAATGTATTGAACACCAATGAGGCTGCAAGCTCTTAATGAGAAAAATGGAAGAGAGTGCTGGAAGGAATATGGGGGAAAGGAGCCCTAAAGCATCTGCTGTGATACTGCCCTAACTTTCAAAAAAATATGGAAGGAGATTGAGACCATGTTTTACGAGATTACTAAGGTGAGAGTACAGTTGGCTCTAACTGCTAAGTGGAAACAGCAGGTGGTGCCCATGGTTGCAGAAGTGATAAGCAGACTTGAGTAATTATGGTGGTATGTGTGAAATAGCGTTTAAACAACATGCGAAAAATAGGTATCAGAAAATATGGGAATGGTATAGTGAATGGCGTAAAGTACGATGTCTGGGAAAATCACCAAATAAAAAGGAAGGGACTGAATAAATAGAAGATGGGGACTGGGAAACGAGGAGGGGGATTAGGGGTAGGGCAGAGGGAATAAGAGGAGAGGGTAGGGGAAAAAAAAAAAGACAGACAACCCTTACAGGTTTGTTGTATATATAAAATGTTGTAGCATCTGTTACACTCATTGTATTGTCATTTATATACTGCATTTCAAAAAATGTCAAGCTGTAAATGCTCTATGATGTTGTAAAGTTCAATAAATATTACAATTACAAAAAACAAAAAATTGACCACACACAATACCACCTCTCCATCCCAATTAGCAAAAAAAAAAAAAAAAGTACACAAACGTGCAGCAGAGCTTTTACCCTATTTGCACCCGCCATTCGGAATTTTCTCTGGAAACCTATGCTCCACACTGTTCCTGAAGAAAAGAAAAACTTTAACACCCCACCTTTTCCTCAGATTGGATGGTGGAGGATAACACCCCCCACACTGATTATCCAGTAATGCAGTAATACCGTTACCACTGTAACACCCCCCCCCCACCCCAGCATTCCAAGTTCATCCCATCCCACCCCTACATTTTATTATATATAATTTCAACTTTGTTATGAGGTTACTGTTCCAGTTCTTGGTTAAAATGTAAACCGCTTTGATTGTATGATAAAGTGGTATATAAAAATGCTTAAATAAATAAAAATAAAAAATAAATTCCAACCCCTCCTTTACCTCCATCTCACTCCTTTTCCTCCTTTGAAGTCCATTCTGTCCACCTTTTTAATCCCTTCTCTCTCCATATAGCTGTTATCTATAGACCTCCTGATAAATCCACCTCTATCTTTCTCTCCAACCGACTCCTGACTTTCCCTATTTCTTGATTCTTCTTCCCCTTCCCTTATTGGTGATTTTAATATGCATGTCAATAAACCTTCCGACTCCTATGCTTCTAAACTCCATTGTTCCCTTACCTCCTCATTCGACCTCCAACTTTGCTCTTCTGCTCCCACTCATCATCAGTCACTGCCTTGACCTGACCAGGTTTTCTTCTCAGTCTACCCTCCAATTTCCGTACCTCAGTTATTTCCCTATCTGATCATCACCTCCTAACCTTCACCCTTCATCACTTCCCACCTCAATCTCTCCTAGTCTCCTATCTTTTTAGGAATCTTCATGCTAATTGACCCTATGGCTCTCTCTACTATTGTCTCATCTCTTTCCTCCTCCTCGTTATCTAAATCTGTTGATGAGGCTATATAGTTTCCTATAATCCTGCTATCTCTTCTGCTATTGATACTCTTGCTCCTCCTATCCCATGACCTGTAAGAAACACAACACCTGAGCCCGGGTTATCTTCAGCTACCCGCTATCTATGCTCCTGTGCCCGCTCAGCTCATATCCAGCTTCCTGACTTCTCACTTCAAATTCATGCTTACCTCCTTGCAATCAGCCTTAGCTCTCGCCAAGCAAAACTACTATGTCCATCTGACTAACTCCATTGCCACTAACCCTCTCCACACTCAAGGCACCTCCTCCTCTGACCCCTCCTTCTCTTTCTGCCCAAACCTTAGCCTTTTCCATTACAAAATCCACAAGATCATTCTCCAGTTTCCTACTATGTCAGCTTCAACCCCTCTTCCCCCACCTCAATACCAACTTTTCCTCTCAATCTTGTACCCTTTCTTCCTTCTCTAATATACACTCGATCTATTTCCTCCTCTAATTTACTGTTATCTACTTTCCCCCTCTAAACATACTACTTGCACTTCTGATCCTATCCACACCAGTCTCCTTAGCTCCATTTCCTCCTCTATTGTCCCTTCCCTCTCACATATTCTCAACCTCTCGCTCTCCACTGCCACAGTCTCTTCAGCCTTCAAGCATGTGGTCGCACTTCTCCTTAAGAAACCTTCTCTTGACCCTGTTGTCCTAATTATAGGCCCATCTCCATTTCTAAACTTCTTGAATGTGCAGTCCTCCATCGTCTTGATTTCTCTCTTCTCAAGCCCTATTGGGTCCACTTCAATCTGGTTTTCGTCCCTCTCTTTCTACCAAGACAGCACTTGCCAGTCTCCAGTGACTTATTCCTTGCTAAATCCAAAAGCCTTTTATTCCATCCTCATCCTTCTTGACAATCTGCTGCTTCTCACACTACTGACCACCACCTTCTCCTTGACACACTGTCTCTTGGTTTTAGGGACTCTGCCCTGTCCTGGTTCTTTTCCTCTCTCCCCCATCGCTCTTTCAGTGTTTGATCTGGTGGTTCCTCTTCTACTGCTATCCCACTCTCAGCTGGTTTACCCCAAGTATCTGTTCTTGGCCCTCTTCTTTTCTCACTCTACATCCAGTCTCTTGGTTATCTCATCTCCTGCCATGGTTTATGGTTTATGCATTTGATATACCGCCCTTTACTTATGCATCAGAGCAGTTTACACATATATACTAACAGGTACTTTTTATTCCCTTGTCCCCAAAGGGCTCACAATCTAAGTGTACCTGAGGCAATGGAGGGTTAAGTGGCTTGCCCAAGGCCACAAGGAGCAGCCATGGGACCAGAGACCTCAGTCCCTCCGGCCTGAGGTTACTTGTCCCCATGCGGGAATTGAACCCCCAGCCCTCCGGCCTGAGGTAACTTGTCCCAACCACTGAGCCACTCCTCACTCGAAGGATTTCAGTATCATTTTTATGCTGATGATCTCAATTTATCTTTCTACACCTGATATCTCTGACACTCCAGTCTCTCATCTCTGTCTGACATCGCCACCTGGATGCCTCACACCATTTGAAATTAAATGTGTCCAAAACGGAACTTTTTTTTCCCTCCTAAACCTTCCTCTCTACTCCATCTCTATGATAACGCTCGTCTATTTCCTGTTTCCTCAACCCGCAACCTTGGGGGTCATCTGACTTTTCCCTTTCTCCTCACATATCCAACAGATAAAAAAGACAAGTTTTCGTTATCTACACTAGCAGAAAAAATTGTGGATACACCTGTAAAATTTGAGCTCTCCGCGATAATATCTGTCTTACGTTAATTAAAGTATTCTATATATTAGATACTCTATGCAGATTGTTGCCATAACATTTGGGAACATATTACAAACGAATATCAACATTTATCAGAAAAAAAACTTTGATTTACAGTCAGACAAGGTAATTGATGTCTTTTTCTCAAGAAAATTATATTTTTCATGAAACTGTCGATCCACTTTAAGCAGGTCTTATGTATAAACTGACACTTCAGATAATGTGTGCTATACTGCCAGGGGTATACAAGCTGTATCAAAGTCATATTTGTGCTTTTGTTATTTTTACAATTTTTATTTTATTTATTAGCAAAAATATAAAAAAAAGACAAATGCTTAATAAAAAGTTTCCAATTTGGAATATGTTGTTGTATTTTGTAGATTAATGATGGCAGCAACAAAGAGGGTTGACTGGTCTCCTAAAAAGAGAGCAACAGCCATTACTTTGAGAAATGAGGGGTACAGCTTTCGTGAAATCGCTCAGAAGATGGGCCATGGAGTGACAGCATCTGGTGTACAAAAGTTGTGTGCTCGCTTCAAAGTCACTGAAAGTGTTGCAACTCAGAAGGGAAGAGGAAGGAAAAAGTCTACAACTCCAAAAACTGACAGAATGATTGTTAGGCTGGCTTTAGAACATCGTAAATCATCTGCCAAGGACATCAATCAGGAACTTATGGATCTTGGTGTGTCCGTTACTGATCAGACTGTTCAAAACAGGCTACTCAACGCCGGTCTGAGGGCAAGAATTCCAAGAAAGAAACCTTTTCTGAATATTCAGCAGAGAAAACGACAACTCCAGTGGGCTAAAGAGCACCTAAACTGGACTACAGAAGACTGGAAAAAGGTAATCTGGAGCGATGTCCTTGGCAGATGATTTACGATTGATGTCCTTGCAAACTCCAGCATACTTCCCCACTGAATGATCTCCAGTACCGGAGTGGTCAGAAGTGATCGCAGCTCAGGTAGCGTAAATCCTTTGCTACCAACTGCCTACTGACACCTCCACCTGGGCCACCTTGGCTTGATTGCGTCTTCTTGCCTGTCGTTGTCAGGTAGGTAAAGAAACCCATTAACAGCTCCTCTGAAGTCTCAAAAGCCTGATCCCCGCATGCCAAAATGTCCCCGCTGGAAGGACAAAAAAAACCTGACAGACTGAAAATCTCTAGACTGGCCCCGCTGAAGCACAGCTTGCTTTGGACCCTTCGTTCGATCCTTGGGCAGATGCCCACCTTTGGTATCACCTAAATCCTTAACCAACTTGTCCAAGATGTCCCCAAAGAGGAGTTTCCCTTTGCAAGGTAGCTTGCTAACTCAGGTCTTGGAGGAAACATCCGCAGACCAATTGCGTAGCCAAAGAGACCTCCGGGCCGCAATAACTGAAGTCACTGTCTTGACTGTGGCCCGCACCATGTCATAACAGGCATCTGCCATGTATGCTGCTGCCGATTCCAATTTGGCTCTTTCTGAACCCAACACCTGTTCCACCTCTCCTGCTTCTAATGCCTGCAGCCAACGGATAGAGACCCATGTCACATAGGCTCCACAAATGGATGCCTGCAGTGTCAGTGCACTAGTATCAAAGGCCTGTTTCAACAAGGATTCAAAATCTCTGGTCCTGCAAGCCCTTCAGGGCTGCCCCACCCTCTACTGGGATGGTCAACTTCCTCGTCACTGCTGTAACCAATGCCGTAGGCATTTTCAAAAGTTCATTGTCCTCCTGAGGGGTCAGGTATAGGCACCCCATCAACCAACAGCCCTCAGAACAATCATCTTCCTAATAACCCTGTGCACAGGGAAGCACATCTGGGAGCCCTTGAAGCTCTGCAGCAGTCTTCTAAGGGCTCCTCAGGCAGCACTGGTTCCATCGCAATATTAAGAGCTGCGAGGAAATAACTAATTAACGGAGCCAGCTCTTCCCTGTGAAATTGCCTGAACACACACACACGGGTCATCCCCAGGAGAATTTCACCCTCATCCAGGTCTGTCACTGTTGGCTCCCCCCAGAGGTCAGCGGGCCCTTCACCTAATTCCTCAATCACTGGAGACTGTGGGGAGACCTGCTCCCTCAAACATTTGTATCTCCCTTCCTTTTCTTTTCAGGAGGCTCCCCCAACACTGGGAGGGCTTCCTGCAATACTTGTTTTCCTGTCAAGGAAGGGCTCTGTGCCTGGGATGGAGCCTCTGCCTGTTTGAGCTTCAGGCAGTAAGCCTTAGGCAACGCCAAAATGAAAAATCAGGAGAGAAGGTTTCTACCTGTGCCGCCGCACCGGGTGCTGAGCGAGGTGATGAAATAGGCTGTGAAACATTTTTAAGCTTTTTCTTTGCCTTGCCCGGTGCCTTTCCTCCCCTCGATGAAATGGCTGACTAGCTTAAGATATTGTGTTTCCTGTGGAATTTACCTCCTGGCCTGCATCTCAATCTGCCCTGATCTGTCTCCTGCCTTTTCAGCCTCAGCCCCCACTCCAAACAGCACACCGCACAAAGGCCGCAGCTGTCTCTATAAGCAAAACAGACCATCGAACCTGCTGGCATGCACCGCCCCTCCCCAAGCGAAGAGCAAAAGCAGACCCAACCGCGTGGAGAGCACTAATAAGGCCCCTGAAGCTCCCCCTTGTCAGCCCACTGCAGGTAACTCCAGCACCACTGACTTACCCCATCATGCCCTTCACCAGTCTGAGGTTTCTCTTTCCATGTATGTATGTATGTATTTTTTTTAAACTCTCTACAACTTTAACGTACCAAGGTTTGTTGTATTGAATGGAAGCCCAGGAACCTCACCAGGTCTGTGGGCAATCCAGCTGGAGGGAAAGGGAGCCTGGCCTACCAAGTTATTTTTACTCCAGGACTCTGCCATATTCAATTTCAGGCCCTGGCACTAGTAACAGCTCTACCACTCAACTAGCCCACCACTTCAACAGTTAGTGGAGTGAACCTAGCTCCCAGGCTTTTCCACTGCAATCCTTCTGAGAAAATTCTCCTAGTCAAGAGAAAAAATAGACAAGAAATTTCAAAGGAGCTTCCCTCCCTCCAGGAGGCTGCTCCCTCAGCTACTGAGGACTAAGGAAACTGGGATTCTAGAGCTGAAGGGGAAGCTGTTATGCTGTGATGTCAGAATCATGTCAGTCCTCAGCTGCTGTTGGAGGGGAAGGTTAAATTAGACTTACCTGCTAATTGTAGTTCCTGTAGAACCTCCAGTCTAGTCCCGGAATCCTAGGGGTTGTCAACCTAATCCAGCAGCTTTGGAGACTGAGAAACTTCATGGCTGTGATGTCACTGGTATATAAGTACCAGTAGCTCCTCTTCTCACCAGTTACCTATTGACAAAGCAGACTCACCAGAGCAACAAGTAAGTAGATATAGATCAATAAGAATAAGAATAATAAGGCAAATCTGCCACCCTAAGACGGATCCAGGATCCAACTATTTACACAAAGAACACCAACTAACCTTGCAATGAGGTCCCCCCCTCCCACCTTGAAATTGTCGGGACCCCTCCCGATCCTCTACTGCAACCACCCCAGGCGTCAGTAAGCCGCCAGCGGAAAGCCCAAATCTGCTTACCTGTAACCACCGCTCCGCTTCAGGCCCTCTAGCAGCCTTCACTCAGGGCGGGACCCGGGACTAGACTGGAGGTTCTACAGGAACTACAATTAGCAGGTAAGTCTAATTTAACCTTCCTGAGCGTCCCTCCAGTCTAGTCCCGGAATCCTAGGGGATGTAACAGAGCAGTGAAACAATCAACGGGAGGGCCCTGCTAGCCCCGCCTGAAGCACTGCCGCCCCAAATCGGGTATCTCTTTCCGCCTGCACATCCAGTCGGTAATGCTTGACAAAGGAGTGAGAGGAAGACCACGTCGCTGCTCTGCAGATGTCCTCCACCAGAACGAGGCTACATTCCGCCCAAGAGGCAGCCTGCGCCCGCGTGGAATGAGCTCTCAAATTGTCCGGCACCGGACGACCGCGCAACAAATATGCTGACGCTATCGCTTCCTTTAACCATCGAGCAATGGAACCCTTCGACGCCGCTTCTCCGCGCCGAGCTCCCGCAAACAGGACGAACAACCGGTCTGACTTCCGAAAACTAGCTGTCCTAGTGATATACTTCTTCAAAGCCCGTTTAACATCCAAACAATGCCGTTGATCCGCAACTCGACCGTTCCGCTTAGCCGAGAAAACCGGCAGCGAGACCATCTGATTCACATGAAAAGCCGTAACCACCTTGGGCAAAAAGGACGGCACTGTCCGCAACACTACCTTAGAATCCAAGAAGGAGAGGAAAGGCGCCCTACAAGACAATGCCTGCAACTCCGAGACACGTCTCGCTGATGCAATAGCCACCAGAAACACCACCTTCAGCGTCAGATCTTTCAGCGTTGCCGTCGCCAAGGGCTCAAAAGGCGCTTTCCCCAGCGCTTCCAAAACCAAGGGCAAATCCCAGGAGGGCACGACCTGCCTACGCGGCGGCCGCAACAACACCGCTGCCCGCAAAAACCGCTTCACATCCGCATGAGTTGTCAGGGAATGACCACGAACTTTACCTCTGTAACATGCCAGAGCCGTCAACTGGACTCGCAAGGAAGCCGCAGCTAAGCCCTTTTGAAAACCATCCTGCAAAAACTCCAACACCTGGGGAATGTCCGCTTTTAACGGAATCACCGCTCTTTCCTGACACCAAGCCTCAAAAATACACCACACCCTAACATACGCTAGAGACGTGGACCGTCGTCTTGCCCTTAGAAGGGTAGTGATGACGGCCCCCGAATAGCCCCTGGACCTTAACCGTGCCCGCTCAAGAGCCAGGCCGTAAGCGAGAATCGATCTACCTGAGGCATGAACAGAGGCCCCTGCGACAACAGGTCCGTCCGCACCGGCAGCCTCCAGGGAGTCGCAATCAAGAGACGAACCAAGTCCGCGTACCACGGCCGACGAGGCCAATCCGGAGCAATGAGGATCACGTGGCCTTTGTGACGCTCGATCCGCTGAAGTACTCTCACGACTAAGGCCCACGGGGGAAACACGTACAGAAGATGTGCTTGCGGCCACTCCTGAACCAGGGCATCCAGCCCTTCCGACATTCTTTCCCTTCGCCTGCTGAAGAACCGACTGACCTGTGCCGACTGAAAGGTCGCCATGAGATCCATGACCAGCGTCCCCCAACGCTGTACCAGCATCGCGAAAACGTCCAGATGGAGAACCCATTCCCCCGGGTCCACCCGAACGCGACTTAGGAAATCCACTTGCACATTGTCCACCCCCGCGACGTGCGCAGCCGACACCGCTACCAGATTGCTCTCTGCCCATTCGAACAACCGGTCTGCCTCGGACTCCAGCTCTACACTGCTGGTGCCCCCTTGCCGATTTATGTAAGCCACTGCTGTCGCGTTGTCCGAAAAGACGCGTACTGCCTGACCCTGAAGAAATGGGCGAAACTCCCTCAGCCCTAAAGTCACTGCTCTCAATTCTAACCGGTTGATCGACCAAGCCTTTTCGAGAACTGACCACTCCCCTTGGGCAAAGCGACCTTGACAATGGGCGCCCCAGCCCTGGCGACTGGCATCGGTTGTCAGCGGTATCCAGGTCGGAACTTCCAACGACATACCTTGCTCCAAGTTTTCCGGAAGCAACCACCAACCCAGAGCTTGACGAGTCTGCAGCGGACAGACCAACCTGCGAGCCAGAGGATCTCGCTGATGCGACCACCTTCTCAACAACGCCTGCTGCAACGGTCTCATGTGGGCCCTTGCCCACAATACCAACTCCAGTATCGCCGCCATGGTCCCTAATATACCTGAAGATACTCCCAGGCAGTGGGACAGCGTTTGCTGAGAAAGCGAGTGATCAACTGGCGAAGCGCGACCCCGTGCTGTTGCGGGAGAAAGACTCGGCCCATCCTCGTGTCGAAACGGGCCCCGAGATACTCCAGGTTCTGAGACGGCTCCAACTTGCTTTTCGCCACGTTGACCACCCAACCGAGGCTCTGAAGCAACGACACCACCTTGTTTGTAGCCGCCACACTCTCCTCCCGGGACTTGGCTCGAATCAGCCAGTTGTCCAGATACGGATGTACTAGGACCCCGTCCTTTCGCAGAGCCGCTGCCACGACCACCATGACCTTGGTAAACGCGCGAGGCGCCGTAGCCAGACCGAAAGGGAGAGCTTGAAACTGATAATGTCCCATAGGTACTGCAAACCTGAGGAACCTCTGATGTTCCCGCCTTATAGGAATGTGCAGGTAGGCCTCGGAGAGGTCTAAGGAAGTCAAAAACTCTCCCTTTTGGACCGCCACTATAACCGATCTGAGGGTTTCCATCCGAAAATGCGAGACCCGTAGACAACGATTCACCTTCTTGAGGTCCAGAATGGGGCGCCAAGAGCCTTCTTTCTTTGGCACCACAAAATAAATTGAGTATCGACCGCTGCCTAACTGGTCTGCCGGAACCGGTACCACTGCCCGGAGATCCAAAAGCCGCAGTACCATTTCCTACACTGCCCGGCGCTTCGCAGGTGCCTTGCACGGGGACAGGACGAAAGAATCGCGCACCGGACGCTGCAACTCCAATGCGTAACCCTCTCGAATCACCTCTAACACCCACCAGACGGAAGTGAGTTGGGCCCAGGCAGGATAAAACTCCCGCAACCGTCCTCCTACGGGAACCAGCCCTACCTGGACCCCCCTGACTTCATTGTGTCTTTCTGAAAGTGGAGGAAGAGGCAGCAGGTGAGAACCCTCGGCTCGCTCCTCGAAAGCCTCGAAAACCTTGTCCACGAGAAGGAACAAGCCCTCTCTGTCCCTGACCAAACCTCGAGTTACGAAAGCGGCGAAAATCCCGCTGTTGCCCGCGCAGACTGGGACCTGACCGTCCCTGCTTTTGCTTATCCTCCGGCAACCGACCACCTTTGGAATCCCCTAAGTCCTTTACCAATTTCTCCAAATCTTCACCAAATAGCAACTTACCGCGGAAAGGCAGTTTACTCAACCGAGCCTTCGACGAACTATCCGCCGCCCAATTTCGCAGCCACAGGCAGCATCTGCCTGCCACCACCGAAGCCATACTCTTCGCTAAACCACGGATGAGATCATAATGAATATCAGCGAGATACGCTGCGCCGGACTCCAACCTGGACGCCTCTTCGGACTCCTCCACCGAACCGCCCGCCTGAATGCGCTGAGCCCACCGCAAACAGGCACGAGCTACCCAAGCTCCGCATATCGAAGCTTGTAAGGACAACGCATTCGCCTCAAAAACCTGCTTCAGCAATGCTTCTAACTTATGATCCTGTGCATCCCTGAGCGCCGCAGCGCCTTCCACCGGGATGGTAGTCTTCTTGGTCACTGCCGAAACGGCAGCGTCCACCTTCGGCGCCTTAAAGAGTTCCTTATCCTGATCCAGCAAGGGGTAAAGACGGGACATCACCCTAGAGCCCTTTAGAGCGGCCTCGGGCATATCCCATTCTTCCTGAATCATCTCCCGAAATACTCTGTGCACCGGAAACGCCCTCTGCGTCTTACGCACAGCCTGCAATAAAGGATCCTCCAAGGCTGTCTCCTCAGTCGGACCCCCCGCTGGCATGTTCAGCGTCTTAAGAGATTCCGGTATAAGAGCCGGCAATTCTTCTCGCCGAAAAACTCGGACTACTCTAGCCTGCTCCTCCTGATCCTTAATTTCGCCTTCCTCCAGGTCCTCTTCCAGACCTTCATCCAACAGAGGGTCATCTGCATGAACATCCTCTGACAGAACAGACGGTTCCGAGCGATCCCTATCCATCCTAGCTCTCTTCAGGAGTCCCCCCGCAACCTCGGGCGTCACAGGGGAACCGGACCGCTTAGCACCAATCCCCTCCCAGAAAGGCCCCGCCATTGGGCCCCCTGGAGGACTACTCAAAGTCTTCTGCAGCAAGGACAAAAAATCAGCTGAAAATATAGCCGCCAAAGCCCCCGAAGGCGGCAAATGTGACAGCAGAGGCTCCTGCGCCCCTGAAGTACTGGGCAACGCTTCAGGAGTTGGCAGGGGGGGCAAAAGGGGCTCCAGCAAATCCTGGGCACTCCCTGACTCAGCCGCTACCCGCTCTGGCGGTAGATCCGCCGCGCTAGCCTCCTGAGCACAGCCCCTACATATTCCTTCAGTAGAAACAGAAGACTTCCTGGCACCACATAACAAACAGAGCTGTTTGGCAGGCATACTGAGCCCAAAAAACAAAAATATAAATGTGTCAGCAAGGCCCGTTTTTTTTTTTTTTTTTTAATTTTAGAAACCCCACAGGCTAAACAGTCTCCCCCGACCCAGAGCTGAGGGAAACTGAGAAAAAACGCCGCTACTGAAGGCAGCTATGGGCCGCTGAAAATCACAACTGAAAGAATCGGATTTCCCGCTCAAAGTACATGCGGTGCGGCCTGCCCTTGAAGAAAATGAAAAGACGCTGATAAATCAGCTGCTTACCTCCCGCTGAAGGACAAGATGCAGCTCACGGCTATGTTATCTTTCGTGCTCTCGGGAGCCCCCCCGACTGCCGAAATCGCTGCAGGGGAGCTACTCCCGACACAGAACTACTCGGGCAGGCCAGCTCCAAGCGCAAGCAGGCAGGCCATCTGCACGCTGAGCTCAACAGCCGACTGCTTTCTGGCTCCCGTCCAATCGGGTAAGCAGTAGCGGGTCCTCTCCCTTAGTGCCCCGCTAAGGAAATCGCGGCTCCTAGCGTGCCTCCGGAGGCAGAGGGCTGAAAATAAGAAAAGGAGGGAATCGAGGACCTCAGAGCAACTGTCGGCTAGAAAGTGAATACTGAGCAAGACTTTCAGGTAATGTAAAAGAAAGTCCAACAAGGCAAAGAAGCCCCTTTTTATTTTTTTAAATAAATAATTCTCTAAGAAACCCTAACCAATTTAAGAAATAAAATCCTCTTAATTGTTCCTCAGTTGAGCCCTGGAATCCCTGGGCTCACTACCTCACCAGCTGCTTTGGAGACTGATAACTAGTGAGAAGAGGAGCTACTGGTGCTTATATACCAGTGACATCACAGCCATGAAGTTTCTCAGTCTCCAAAGCTGCTGGATTAGGTTGACCCCTAGGATTCCGGGACTAGACTGGAGGGACGCTCAGGAAAGACCCAATCTTGTCCTTTTCCCGTACTGGAGAGACGATATGGAAAAAAAAACACATTTCCTTTCCCCTACTTTCCCTACATCCTTCTTTCAGATTCAGACACGTAACCCCCGTGGTCTGTAGGTCCTCATGGAGATTACCTTCTTTGCAGGGAGACCATAGGTATATGCACTGCTTAGTTTATTGCCCTTGGGTTTGCAGGATTCTGGGACAGGACCAGTTAAGGCTGGGAGACCACAGGCCCTAGGATTACTTTCTCTACCATGTCCAAAAACCCACAATACAGTCTGTATTTTCTTCTAAAGCAAGAAAATCTGAAAGTAAATGATCGAAACAGTAGTCAAATTAATAACGGAGTATACGATTAGTAACAGCTGCAACTACTAAGCAGTCCACTTAGTAGTTGCAACTACACAGTAGCATCCACATTTTAAGATGTAACAAAAAAAAAAAAAAAGTAAAACAAAGCAGTCCTCTTTGTTCTTTTCCTTTTACTCAGATACGGAAAAGCTCTTTTTTTCCTCGTACCTGTATTCACCTTCTATACCAAGGATTCCAGTATCCTCCATCTTGTCTCCTTTTATCTCTTCTCCTTGGATGCTGACCATAGGCACAGTGGCTCTTACAGGATGTCTCCTGGATCCCATTCATAGCATTCAGGTTCTGAATACTGGACACGAACATGACAGCAGAAATTTATTCTCCTTAAAATCCTGGCCCTCTCAGTTCCTGGACTTGTCCTCCAAAGCCTCCTCTTCACTTTGAGGATCGGTGGAAACCCTTCACACTCCTTTAGTCAGAGGCTCTCTCTCACCATTAACTCGCCTTAGAAAGTTTAAAGGTAGTGGTGTTTGTTTAATCGGTCAACAGACCCCGTGTAGTATAAAGTCTTAAGCAACTCACTACACAAGTGCTACTACAATGGCTTATCCAGCCAAAGACTCCTACACATCTTTGACTGGTGCAGTTTCACTACCAGCCAAAGACAGGAAACTGCTTTTGGGCATGATGTTTATATCAATTAATCAGTTTTCCTCCTCGAGGTCTCCTACTACCACTACTCTCACTAGTGTGGATAGCCCTTACAATTTCTAAAAAGACTGGATGGCATTAAGTCATATTTAATAATTAGTAGAAACACTAGATGGCATGTTTTTACAGACCTGTAAGGTTCTACCAGCTGTGTAAATAGACAACTCTAATAATCCTCTACTTAAATCTTAGACCAACTGAAGCTCCCAAAAAATGATGGCTTTGAGTTTTCACTGAAGAGTTTCTAGCAATCTTTGGAGTCTGACAGATGTTCCCAGCTGCAACAACTTCATGCTGTTAATAGTTGCAACAGCGCAGTAGTGTCCACGTTTTAAGATTTAAAAAAAAAAAACAAACACATTCAGGGCTTACATACTTCCATCTGAATACTTTGTGCTGTTGCAGCTAATGGCAAGAACAGAAAATCAGCAACAAGGAGTCTCTATCAAACTCCAATCACTGTCTAAATCACCCTGTAAATAAATTGAAAAAAAAAGGACTTCTCTAAATTGTATTTAGAAAAATACATTAGCAGGACCAGGACAAGGGTCACCCCACTGCAATGCAAACATCAAATGGTAGAATATTTTCTAACAGTGATGACTTATTACTTCTGCTAGGCTACCTACCTATGCACTATACAAACCAAAACAGAGAAATTTTACATACTTGCTCATTTCCTTTCCTTTAATTTTTGCTAGACTAGTCCAGATAACTGAGGTATGCTCCCCAAGCAGCAGCTGGAAGTAGAACTCACTCATCTGGACTGCTCTAGCAAAATTCAAGGAAAGGAAATTAGCCGGTATGGAATATTTCTCCTTTCTTATCATTCTGCTATACCAGTCCAAACGAACTGCAACCATACCCTTGCTGTTCAGTGCCGTCAAACTCAGTGGCACTAAACAAGCAATCGTGCTAATTTCTAAAATCTACAAGACATCTTAACACATCTAACTCTCAATCAGCCAGAAAACCACTAACTGCAAAGGATAACATAGCACAAGCATGGAAGGCTGGAAAGTCAGCCCCACTTCACTTCTAAAAGTTGATACACAGCTTGCAAAATCTCAAAAATTTCTCTTGCTTCAGTTTTAAAGACAACAGGTTGAGCAGTTGTTTTGCCAGTATAAAAACAGAAAATCTGCCATCCCAACCATTAGGCAAGTAGGTGAATGACTAGAGTGGTAGCTTCTCAAGGCAGCAAAGAGCAGGGTATTCGAAGCTAAACAATATATTTCGACGGCCGGGGGGGGGGGGGGGTCGGGTCTTACAGCTTAAAGTTTGCCTAGGATGGCCAGCACCTTGAACCAATTCTGAGGCGAGGCCCCAATGAGGAACCTGAGCTTTTCCTGTCTTTTTATAATCTCTAATCTTGCACCAAGCTAAACTAAAACATACAGGGAAAAGAAACTAATGAGAGAAGACTAATAAAAGATAAAAAGTCAGGTAAACATGAAACAAGAGAATGTATCGAATCAGATTTCCGAAGGTTCTTTCCAACAATCATTTATCAGGCTACACTTGAGGAAGTTTAGTAAAAGAAGAAGGTATCTATCAGACCTGGTGCAGTTCCCTATCATACTCAACCCCTACGAGCGCGCACACTCACCCTACAGGCCATTTTTAGAGCGCAATGAGAGTCCTGGAACATCGCTTTGTGAGGCCCCCATGCTCATACAACAGTGTCCCCACCCCAAACACTAGTTTCTCGTTCCTTTTATGAAAGTTAGCAGAAAAGTACATTGGCGGCCAGTAAGCGAGGAGTAGAACTGGCAGACTCATCCCTCCCTTCAGCAGCAGCAGCCGCGATGACATCTCCCACCCCAATACTTCGACCAGGGAGGTCTGGCTCTGGCCATTTTGCTTTGGGCCCAACACTCCCCCAGGGGTCAGCCCTGCATGGGTTACAATCTTAAAACGCAGTGGCCAACTCTAACGTCTAGAATGCGCCTACACGCATTAGCGTGGGATGGGGGTGAATCACTCAGGCCCCTGGCCGACTAACTTTCTCTCCGCTATGCTGCCTCAAGAAGCTGACGAGTAGACCAGGCACTGCGCCGATACAGAGACACTCTGGCGCTGTGCTTGCAAGACGACACTACCAGACCATCAGGAGAATGTTAGTGTTGCCGAATGATTTTCCCGGCAAATTTGGCTCGGTTTTGTTTGCGTTTGTTTTTGGTTGTGGTTGTTGTTGGGTTTTTTTTTTACCTCACAGACGCTAACGAAGCCCGCTTCCTACCTTTCTTGCTTCAAAATTCGGCTCCCCAGACTACCGTCAGCAGAAAGCAATCGAGTCAGATGCAGCATTCTTCCGCGCATGCGTATCAACGCAAAAACGTCAAAACCTGCGAACCTACTTCTGCTTCCGGTTTAGTTGCGTGTACTGTGCGCGCGCTCCTTGGTGGAGGAGGATTTCTTATCATCCTATTAGATCAGTCTGGATCTACGGGTTATGCAGCCCAGCCAGTAGATGGAGGCAAAGCAAGAGAAGGTCAGTAAGCATAAGTGCTGGCCTAGCACTGGAAATTGCGAGTATTCTCTTGCCTCCAGCTAGGCAGTGGGTTTATCCCATTGCATGCAAGGACTTGTAGTCTTGCTTTTCTTATGGAGTGCAATAGAGAAATCAGAATACATGTCCCTACATGCAATGGGGTAAACCCAAGACTGGATCAAGCCTGTCAGACACATCTGGAGCCAGTTGGCAACCTTATTAGGGTTACCAGACATCCCCGATTTCAGAGCTCTGTCCCCCAACCCCTACTGCTTTAGCAGCCTCCTGTCCCCCATTCCAGTATTAACATTGTATATGATGGTAGATAAAGACCAGTATGGTACATCTAGTTTCCACACTAATAGTAGAGCTAGCCCTGTGCAACGGGGTGGGGGTGGTAAGAAGAGTCATTTCTTCCTCTGGAACCTTTGACGAATTTGGTGGTCTCCCTGCGGGAGATGCTGGAGAGAGTCCTCAAGGGCATTAGGGTTTTGTCCAGGCTATATCATCTACCCCAGTGACTCTCAACCTAGTCCTCTAGGACCCCCCCAGTCCAGTCAGGTTTTCAGGATAGCCACAATGAATATGCATGACATAGATCTGCATACACTGCTTCCATTGTATGCAAATCTATCTCATGCATATTCATTGTGGATACCCTGAAAACCTGACTGGACTAGGGGTCCCAGAAGACTGGGTTGAGAACCACTGCTCTACCCTATGGGGAATTAGAGCATTTCTTTAGTGTGCCCAAGGTGAATGCTCTGGTTATGGCTGTGACATTTAAAGGCAGTTCAGCTCTGAAGGAGGCTTATGACAGGAAAGTCAAGGCTGTCCTCAATGCCTTTTTGGCATCAGCTCTGGGCAGCGCTATTTACTGGCATCGTGTCCAGAGTCCATTTGTGGTGGATCGAGCAGCTGCCCTATTGTCCAAAAGTTGTGAAACTGGAGTACGGGACCTCATTCATGAAGATGACAAAGATCCTGACCACTGGCAAAATCAATTATTTCATCCTTGATGGAGAAGAAATAGAAATAGTAGACAACCTCAACCTGCTTGTATCAATAATCAATAAAGAAGTAAGCAGGCAGAGGGTCATTTTAAAAGGTTGAAGTTTGGATGTCTGCAGACATGCACGAGGACGTCAAAGTCACAGACACGTCTCTGTAGCCATCCCACAAATGGACATTTCTGCACTGGAGACATCCACGAATGCCAAGTAGGCATGAGGGTGTGGTGGAGGCATGTCCAGGGAGGAGCAATGGACTTGCAAGTTCCCGTTTGATCTCAGAAATGACAGAGACATCTGCAGGCATATCCATATTTATATCTGCTCCAGGTACAAATAGGCATCAGGAAAGTGCTTGTTTTCACCTTAATACATCCAGAGAAGATGGAGAATTAAGTGACTAACTTTAGATCACAAAGACCTACACTGGGATTTGAATCCTGACTACCCTTCTCTTAAGCCACTACTCTTACCATTATGCTATTAGACATCTTGGTTCTGAAATGCTACCCTGGGGACACCTATATAGATGTTTGATATACGTGCATATTGAGCACGTCCACATTTCTGAAATCATGCCTGCTTTTTTATCAGACTTTCTGTCTTTGCCATCCCAGATTGCACTTGGATGTCCCACTGTGAAATGTGCCTCTCAAGAAATATGAGGACACATTCCTTTTGGCAGAACAGCTATGAAGGACTTGGACAAGATTCTCAACTGCAGAGATATATCTCTACATATAAAGATTCAGCTTGTCCAAGCCATGGTATTTTCAAGAACATCATAGGGATGCGAAAGTAGGACAGTGAAGAAGAAAGACAGGAAGAAAATCAGTGTCTTCGAAGGATACTGTGTATACCATGGACTGCCCGAAGAACAAACCAGTCAGTACCAGTGGCCATTACAGAAACATGGTTTAACGAATCGCATGAATAGGATATAGCCATAACTGGCTATAATTTATTTAGAAGTAATAGAGAAGGCAGAAAAGGAGGAGGAGTAGCCCTATACTGTATGTCAAAAGCAATATTAAAGCTGCCGAAATGCAAGGAACATGGGGAAAAGAAGCAGCAGTGTTAGAAAGAGGACAGTGTGAATGATAGTTCCATCAACTCAAACTACAGGCCTCCAACTCAAACTGAGGAAATGGATAGAGACTTGATCATTGATATTGCAAAGGTAGCTATGAAGGCACTTCTTCCTATGAAGGAAGAAGTGATCATATTGGGTGACTTTAATGTATTAGATATGGATTGGATTATTCTTTTTGCAAATCTGGAAAGAAGTTAAAAGATTGTGGATTTCTCCCAAGAATCATTGCTCAGACAACTGGTGATGGAATCAACCAGGGAAAGTTTGCTGCTGGATTTAGTACTCACCAATGGAAATAGCATGTTGAATGTCCAGGTGGGTGCTCATTTGAGCAGCAGTGATTATCACACAGTGTGGTTTGAGGTACAAGCCAAAGCAGAGTCCAATCACAGCAAAACCCAAAAGGGTATGTTTAGTAAGGACTGTTCCTTATCGTGTCTCCGGGCCAGTCCAGATGAATGGGTAGTCAATCTCCCTCCTCTAGCAGCTGAGGACTATATACAAAGTCTTGTTGCCAGGATACCAAGCCCCACCTCTCTGAGGCAGCAATTCAGTCTTATCGTCCTCAGCAGCTGGGCTAGACGTGTGGAGATTGGCTCCCCATCGATCTGTGGGGGGTTTTCCCTTCTTGTCTTTTTAAGAGCCTTTCCTTATATTGGCTTTGTGTTCTTTTCATGGAAGAGAGGCCCAGAGGAAGTTAGTGTCACCCTGGCAGGGTGTTTCACACTACGGGGCTTATAAGTCTGCAATCGTAGCGATTCTGGGACTCAGCAGCACTGTTAGAGCATGCGGCAGGGCCTGCCTCCTCTGCTCTCTTAAGGCCGATAGTGGGACCAGACCTGGGGACCTCAGCGGCTGGTTCCTTGCTTGTCTCGCGGCTCCTTCTCCCAGCTGACAGCGTGATTCAGGGCTCCGGAACCAGTGCAGGTAAAATTGCTTTTATTTCGGCAGCGGGGTTCTTTTTGTGTTTTCTTCACCGCGGCGATTTTCGGGGCTTGTGTTTTGGCGCGAAGGGGGTTTTGGAGCCGCGTTTGTGTGCAGAGAGTGTGTGCGGCCATGCAGGACGCCTCCGGTGCTAACGGAGACCGCGTCTCTTCACTTCCCTCGTCAGCGAAATGCGCGGGAACGGCGGCCATTTTAGATGCTGCATCCGTCTCGGCAGTCCCTGTGCCTAAGCCAGCAAAGCGCAGAGCAAAAACTAAACATGCTAAAGAACAGCCGGTTACTCCGGAGAGCTCAGCTCTGCCTCCACCTTCTGACTCTCTTTTGTCCCCGGAGTTTATTATTGCCTTCCATAAGGCTTATTTACTGCAGAGGGAGCAGGTTTCTGTGCCGGGGAGGGCAGACTTTCCCATGGCACCCCAGACTAGGGAGCCTTGTGGGTCAGAGCTGGCAGAGGGGATTTCTGAGTTGCCTAGTGGGCAGACTAAGTTTGAGGCTAAGTTGGATTCGCGATCATTCACAGACCTCTTGGGGCCGGAGGAAGGAGAGCTTGGACCAGACCCAGGGGCCGATTCCTGGCCTGAGGAACTGGAAGACGGAGAATTAGGGCCAGGGGATGACCCTAACGTGTTTAGGGTTTTTAGACGGGACGAGTTGTCCGCCCTAATCACTCAGTCGCTCACGGCTCTCAGTCTGATCCCTCCGGCGTCCCAGCAGGAGCCTTTGGAAGACCCCTTATTGCAGGGGGTTCGAGCGGAGCAGAAATGTTTTCCCTTCCACAGAGTGATTAAGCAGATGGTGGAATCTGAATGGGAATTCCCGGAGGCTTCCTTGCGGGGAGCTCGAATGATGGCTAAGTTATACCCGGTGCCTACCGAGGAGAGGGATCTCCTGCGGTTGCCAAAGGTGGATGCTCTGGTGTCTGCGGTCACCAAGAAAACCACCATTCCGGTAGAGGGGGCTGCGGCCCTAAAGGATATGCAGGACCGTAGACTTGAAGCACTTTTGAAGCAAGTTTTTGAAGCCAGCGCCTTGGCGCTGCAGGCTTCCGTTTGTGGTGCTTACGTCTCTAGGGCTTCCATTAGATGGAGTCAGCAGACGGCGACGCCCGAGGGAGATTCTTCTCCTCCCATTCAGGGGGCTCAATTGGAGTCCGCGGCGGCGTATCTGGCGGATGCCTTTTATGATTTGATACGTATTTCCGCGAAAGCTATGGCATCGGCGGTGGCAGCCCGTCGGTTTCTTTGGTTGCGTAGTTGGGCAGCCGATGCGTCTTCCAAAGCCCGCCTCAGTAAGTTACCTTTTAAGGGTAAATTGCTCTTTGGAGAGGCATTGGAGAAGATTGTTAAAGATTTAGGGGACTCTAAGGGAGGTCGCCTTCCTGAAGACCGTCCTCGGGCACCTAAGCAGGCTCCCTTTTCGCGGGGTCAAGGCCGTGACTTTCGCCGATTTCGGGGAGCTCGTTTTGCTCCTTATCAGCGGGGGCGTTTTCAAGCTCGGGGGCCGTCCTTTCGAGGCGCTCGGGGGTCCGGAAGAGGTTACTTCGGATCCTCCTCCCCTGGGGGTCTTAAAAAGCCACAATGATGCGAGGCAGGTCCAGGTAGAGATTCCCATCGGGGGGCGTTTGCAGGAGTTTCTCTCTGCTTGGACCGCCATTACCACAGACAGGTGGGTGCTTCAGATTATCCGCGAAGGCTATTCCCTCGAGTTCGATTGTCCGCTGGCGGACGCCTTCGTCTTCTCTCCCTGCGGTCCGCTTCTCAAACGGCGAGCAGTGCAGGACACGTTGCTTCGCTTGCTGCGGCTCCGAGCCGTGGTACCCGTGCCGCCAGACCAGTGCGGCTTCGGTCGGTACTCGATTTATTTTGTGGTTCCCAAACCGGGAGATGCCTTTCGTCCCATTTTGGATCTGAAGCATGTCAATCGCTGTCTGCGGGTCTCACACTTCCGGATGGAAACTTTACGTTCAGTGATTCGCTCGGTGTGCCCGGGGGAATTTCTCACTTCTATCGATTTGACCGAAGCTTATCTTCACATTCCCATAAAGGAGGAGCATCAACGTTTCCTTCGATTTGCGCTGCCTATGGGGCATTTCCAGTTTCGAGCTTTGCCTTTCGGGCTAGCGACAGCGCCCCGCACCTTCACAAAGGTGATGGTGGTAGTAGCGGCGGCACTGCGCAGAGACGGGATCCAGGTTCATCCTTATTTGGACGACTGGTTGATTCGAGCACCTTCAAGGGCGGAGTCGCTGTCGGCGACTGCTCGGGTGGTGTCCTCGTTACAGAGTCTCGGATGGGTGATCAATCAGTCCAAAAGTCATCTGCAGCCGGTTCAGCGGCTTCAGTATCTGGGTGCGTTGTTCGCCACCGACAGGGGACTCGTCCTCTTGCCACTGGAGCGGGTACGGAAGCTTCTCGCGCATGTGGCAGCCTTTTTGCGTCTTCGGGCTCCGACCGCTTGGAAGTACTTGCAGTTGCTAGGCCTGATGGCGGCGGCCTTGGATTTGGTTCCCTGGGCTCGAGCGCACATGCGGCCTCTTCAGCGGGCTCTACTCTCTCGGTGGTCTCCGCAACGGCATCCACTCTCCAGGCGCTTGAGTTGTCCCGACTCCGTCAGACTCAGTTTGCAGTGGTGGTCGGTTCCGGACCATCTTCTGGCGGGCGTTCCACTGGACACTCCGCAATGGGTCTTAGTCACTACCGATGCCAGTCTGACGGGGTGGGGGGCGCATTGTTTGGCACGAATTGCGCAGGGGGTTTGGTCGCCAGCGGAGACGAGTTGGTCGATAAATCGACTAGAACTTCGCACGGTCTATCTGGCGCTGTTGGCCTTTGCCGAGCTTCTCGAGGGCAAGCCGGTTCGGATTTTCTCCGACAATCTGGTGACGGTCTCTTACATCAATCGCCAGGGCGGCACGGGCAGTTTGCCTCTCCTAGAAGAGAGTCAGCGTCTGTTCCAATGGGCGGAATTGCACCTCACGGCGCTGTCAGCCTCCCATGTGGCAGGAAAGAGCAACATCCAGGCCGATTATCTAAGTCGTCATCTGCTGGATCCGGGAGAGTGGGAGCTCCATGCGGAGGTCTTTCACGAGATCACCTTGCGTTGGGGGTTCCCGGTGATCGATTTGATGGCCACGCTGCACAATGCCAAGGCCGGGCGGTTTTACAGCAGGCGTCGGGAGCACATGTCGGAAGGCCTCGACGGTCTAGTTCAGCCCTGGCCGTCGGACCAGCTTCTGTATGTGTTTCCCCCTTGGCCGTTGGTCGGTCCAGTAGTGCAGAGGGTAGCCTCTCACGACGGCCTGGTGATTCTGATTGCTCCAGACTGGCCAAGACGGCCGTGGTACGCGGATCTGATGCGACTGTTGGTAGCTCCGCCCTGGCGTCTGCCCACGCGACCGGACTTGCTGCACCAGGGGCCCGTGCCGATGCCTCAGGCGGATCAGTTTTCGCTTACGGCATGGCTCTTGAGCGGGATAAGTTGCGCCGAAAGGGTTACTCGACCGCAGTGATCTCTACTTTGTTACAGTCGCGTAGGCGATCTACTTCCTTGGCTTATATCCGCGTGTGGCGTGTCTTCGAAGCCTGGTGTGCCGAGCGCTCGCTGCGGGCTCGTGGGTCTACTATTCTGGATATTCTGGCCTTTCTGCAGAACGGTCTTGAGAAGGGTCTTGCTCTCAACACCTTAAAAGTACAGTTGTCGGCGCTAGCGGTGTTTCGAGGTCCGATTCGCGGTTCGCGTCTTTCTGTCCATCCTGATGTTCTTCGCTTTCTTAGGGCAGCTCGACATATCCGTCCTCCGCTTCGACCGGTGGTTCCCCCTTGGGACTTGAATCTCGTTCTTGAAGCTCTCACGGGGCCTCCGTTTGAGCCGCATTCTGCCAGTTCCCTCCGGGAGTTTTCCTGGAAGACTACCTTTTTGGTAGCCCTCTGTTCGGCTCGTCGCATCTCTGATTTACAAGCGCTTTCGTGTCGCCCACCTTTCCTGCAGTTCTCAGAAGAGAAAGTGGTTCTGCGTCCGGTTCCGTCCTTTTTGCCAAAGGTGGTGTCGGCTTTCCATGTCAATCAGTCCGTGATTCTTCCCACCTTTGTAGCGGTGGGGGCCGAGGCTCCCTTGGATCGGTCTCTGAAGAG
Organism: Ichthyophis bannanicus; assembly: GCA_033557465.1. Lineage (NCBI taxonomy): Eukaryota > Metazoa > Chordata > Amphibia > Gymnophiona > Ichthyophiidae > Ichthyophis > Ichthyophis bannanicus. The sequence continues at coordinate 42,761,264 of CM066036.1, forward strand.
CTTGGATATGGGGCGGGTACTCCGTCGGTATCTTAGGTTGACCGCCTCGTTTCGGCAGACTGATCGTTTGTTCGTGCTCTATGGGGGTCCGTCGAAGGGAAAGGCGGCCTCAAAAGCTTCCATAGCGCGTTGGGTGAAGCAGGCCATTAGAGTGGCGTATCAATCCAAGCGTAAGTCGGTACCGGGCGGGCTTCGAGCTCATTCTACCCGGGGTCAGGCGACGTCGTGGGCGGAATCAGCGCTGGTGCCTCCTGTGGACATTTGTCGGGCGGCGGCGTGGTCTTCTCTGCATGCCTTTTCTCGTCATTACCGTCTGGATGTGCTCGCGCGGCGAGATGCTTCTGTGGGGGCTTCGGCTATCATCGCGGGGCTCACAGGTCCCTCCCAGGGTTAGTTACTGCTTTGGTACTACCCATTCATCTGGACTGGCCCGGAGACACGATAAGGAAGTAGAAATTAGACCTTACCTGCTAATTGTCTTTCCTTGAGTTGTCTCCGGGCCAGTCCAGAGCCCACCCTAAGAGTTTTTTGGCGGTGTCTCAGGATAGTCGATTTCGAGAGTATCGGGGTGGTCGATAAGGGTATTCTATGGGTACCTTCTGGTGTTTAGAAGAAAAAAAAAAGAAAAAACAACCAACATATAAACCTTCCACGTAGTCCAGGCTTCTTCTTCGGGCCAGGGCGTGGTTTATAGTCCTCTGGGTGCCTCTTCCAGGGTTTTCGTATATTATTCGTCTTCTTTCTTTTTGGTTTCTACTGGCTTGTTACGTAAAGACTGAATTGCTGCCTCAGAGAGGTGGGGCTTGGTATCCTGGCAACAAGACTTTGTATATAGTCCTCAGCTGCTAGAGGAGGGAGATTGACTACCCATTCATCTGGACTGGCCCGGAGACAACTCAAGGAAAGACAATTAGCAGGTAAGGTCTAATTTCTACGTTAAGGATGCACCTTTTAGTATGCACAAACGGCAGAGTTAAGGACCCCATTAGACTGTGTCCCCCTACACAGCTTTTGGCAGTGAGCATTGAACATAGTGCCATGCCCATACTCCCATATTATGTCATGTCCTTGGCCATGGACCCTGGGAAAATGACCAATGCAGCACATGCACTCTCCCATGCATTAGACACAGTCCCCCTCCCCCAAGGGCATGTGGAATCATGGCATGTTAGACATGGGGTTAAATATTGGTACAGTTGCTAACTATACATACACTGTCATCCCCTGCCTCTCTGTACTCAAACAACATCTTTGTGGCTGTCACACGGTGTCCGTGGAGAGTGGGTGAGGCTGTCATGCAGGGCCTCGGATGTGAAACATGCAGAGTAGGCCCTCAGAGCTTCTGTGCATCTGAACATACTCTGGCCAGCAATGCCACCTACCAGGGGCACATTCGAAACATGTATGGGACTGTTCCCCCCCAACATTCACCTCCTGGCAGTGCCTTCCCACATGGTGGCAGGCGATGCAGAGACCATCATGATATCCTGTGGCAAATTCCTCCTGCTGGAATTGTGACACTGCCCTCAGAATGGTGCATGCACAATCAGGCAAACAAATGCAGGTCATCTCTGTAAACATAAGGCAGGTTATTGTTTTGGAGTAACACATAATGTACTGCTGAATGCTGTGCTCAGTGTTTGTTGTGTGCAGATGTGCATGAGGCTGACATGCCTGTATGTGCATGGAACTTAGAGATCCCCAGATTGCACTCTGTGACTGCAGCTTAGGACAAGAGCAAACTGCATGCAGCTGCATTGCAGAATCTTTCCTTTCTCACCCACTAAGTGACTGAATTGGACATTCACAGAGGCCAGCCCTTTATGTGAGCCTAGCTCCCAATAAGCTGCAGCTACACCAAAGGGGCTGACAGTGTTGCCATGGATGCAGCTATTATGGCAGTTGCCATTAATCAGGCTCTCACCTGTGAAGACAGGTGTGTCCTGAGGCCTGGAGGCTCAGTGAGAGGTGAGGGTTGCTGTACACACACATATGATGGAGCTGTCCCTGGTGAGACTGTGTCCTCCCAGCTCACTCCAGTCAAGCCAGTAGGTGTTATGGGAGCTGTGCAGCAGTGTCATGTTGGGAGGTAAGTGGAGGGGAAGGCTGTGGGGATGGGGTTTGAGGATGATGTAACTGGAAATGCATTTGAGACTCACAGCTTTGGGGACAACGTGTACAGGCGCAGCTAGTCAGCCATTAACTCCCACAGGTTGCAACTACTTACTGAAAACTCATCTTTTGCCCATAAATGGTGTATCATATAGTATATGGAGTTGCAGAATAGCTGACTATGCATGTAGTATGTGCATCCGTAAAGCCTGGGCATCACGTGCATACACAGTGCATTGCTGCAGCTCACAGTCCTCTGGACACACACAGACATGACCCCCCCCCCCCACTGTCCAAAAGAGGTGTAAGTTGGCATTCTTACTTGGCCCTTAGGCCTCCTTTAATGCTTGAACATTGTCAATGCTCGCTCTGCAGGGATGCAAGCATGACCACTCTGCAGATAGCTGACCCTGCACATGGTGAACCACTACCTGGGAGGGGGCCTGCTGTGCCTGAAACCCTGCTGCCCCGGCAGAGACAGTTCAATGTCTCACTCCCATGCTGTGTGCATTGCCATAGGGGCCATTTGATTACAGGACTCTTGCTGAGTACACATGTTCTGGTGCATCCTGACTGTGCATTGGGACATGCATTGACGGCTAGCATGGGCTGCTGACAAGTTAGTGCAGGACATTTCCACACACATTGTACATCTAATGTTTAGATTGCAAGTGGGCAGGGTGGAGCACAGTGTAGGCACAGTGGGATCTGCACAGTTGGCACATAGTTCTCACCACACACAAACTGCCTTAGCACAGGATCACCTACCAGCAGTTCATTAGGTGGCGTTACATGCACCCATGCTAATACCACACACAGTATGGACTCCGCTTTACCTGCCAGTAACATGCCTGGCATGTCACTAACAGTAGACACAGCAGCATTGCACCTGATAGCAGGGATGGGACAAAGGTTTCTTCTGCACCAAGCAGAACCCACCCCCATCCCCACCCCACACTATGCTAATATGGCTGCATAGTGGCAGTGGCACGACTCCTTTGTGACAGCGGTGGCATGTATGTGTGCTGCCTTTCTCACAGCAGATTTGCACCGGCCATTGAAGATGTGATCCCTAGGCGGTCGCCTAGAGGACTGGCCAGCCCTACAGAATCGCTAACGTGGCACCACCTTTGGCACTAACAGTCGTGCTGTGACTGCCAATGGGCCACAACTATCACTCATTTCATGGCTAGGGTCTGTAAGGTGCACACTGCATACTGTAGATATGCTTCCTTTGCACTGTTTAATGCGCAAAAACAGCTCTTTCCCTGCAAGGGAGCCCTTAATGCCTGCTTTTTAGCAGGCATTAATAATGTTCCTGGTGGCTGTGTCTGTAACACACCCGAATAACACCTGTGTTAAGGGAACGCACGTTATCCCTGCCCATGATCCACCCAGTTAACACCCCTTCTCCACCCTTTTGTACCTTACCGTCCGGTAACAGGTTACCGCTCATTAAGCCGGCATTCTCTGCGCTTCCACCATGTTAACTACTAGTGGGCGCTAATAACTTCAAAAATGCTGACTTCAGTAAAATAGGAAAATACCTGAAGGAGAAGTTGACAGGGTGGGAGGTGATAAAGGAAGTGGAATTGTGGTGGGCTAAACTAAAAGAGGCAATATAAAGGGCAACAGATGTATATGTAAGGAAAGTAAATTAAAACAAGAGGAAAAGGAAACCTATATGGTTCACCAAAGAAGTGGCTGTCCAGATAAAGGCAAAAAACACAAAATTTCACAAAATACAGAAGATCAGAAAAAGAGGAACGCAGAAAAGAATACAGGATACAGCTAAGAGACCAAAAGAGAAATAAGGATAGCAAATGTGGAAGAAAAAGATGGCTAAAGATGTGAAGCATGGAGACAAAACATTTTTCAGCTATATTCGGGAGAAGAGGAAGATCAAAGGTAGAATTGCAAGACTCAAAAGTACCGAGGATGGATTCTGGGAAAGTGACATTTAAAAGCAAAAAGGCCAATCAAATACTTCTGTATGCATGAAAGAAAATCCTGGAGAAGGACCACATATGATTGACAAATATACAAATGGGAATGGAGTAGACACCACACCAGTCACAGAATGTTTTTGAACAGCTTGCAAAACTGAAAGTTGACAAGGCCATGGGACCAGATAGGATACAGCCAAGGACACTGAGAGAGGTTCTGGCAGTGCCTTTAAAGGATGTTTTTAATAGACCCTTGGAGACAGGAGAGGGTCCGCAGGACTGGAGAAGGGCTCAAGTAGTACCGCTTCACAAACGTAGTAATAGGGAAGAGATGAAATATAGGCCAGTAAGCCTTACCTCTGTGGTGGGAAAAGTAATGGAAGTGCTCTTGAAATAAAGAATAGTGGACTTTACCGGAAACCAATGGATTGCATGATCCGAGGCAACATGGTTTTACCAGGGGAAGATCATGCCAAACAAATTTGATTAAGTTCTTTAACTGGGTGACCAGTGAACTAGATCAAGGGCATGCAATGGATGTGATATACCTAGATTTCAGCAAACGCTTTGATACTGTTTCTTGTAGGAGGTTTATCATTAAACTGAGCAGCCTGGGGATAGGTCCCAAGCTGGTGAAATGGATCAGAAATTGGTTGACTGACAGACGACAGAAGGTGATGGTGAATTGAACTCACTCAGAAGAAAGGAAGATGCATAGTGGTGTGTCTCAGGGATCTGTCCTGTGATTGATACTGTTCATTGTATTTGTGAATGATATTGCAGGACTGAATGGAAAAGTCTGCCTTTTTGCAGATGATACAGAAACTTGCGAGTGGACAACATGAGGAAAGATCTACAAACACTGGAAGAATGGCCTAATGCTTGGCAGTTCAGATTTAATGCTGAGAAGTGCAAAGTCATGTACTTGGGATGCAGAAATCCATAGGAATGGTATGCAATATTGGGCAAAAGTTTGGTGTGCACAGACCAGCAGAGGGACCTTGGAGTACTAGTATCTGAGGATCTCAAGGTAGCAAAACAATGCAACAAGGTGGTAGCCAAAGCCAGAAGGATGCTTGGTTGCATATACAAGAGGAATACCCAGCAGAAAGGAGGAGGTATTAATGCCCCTGTACAGGTCATTGGTGAAGCCTCGCTTGGAGTATTGTGTTCAGTTTTGGAGACCATATCTCAAAGGATATAAAAAGACTTGAAACGGTTCAGAGGAAGGCAACCAAAATGATTTGGATCTTGCACCAGACGACATATGAGAAGAGACTTGAAGATCTAAATTCATATACCCTAGAGGAGAAGAGGGACATGGGAGATATGATACAGACGTTTAAATGCTTAAAGGGTATTAAAGAACTAACAAATCTTTTTCAAAGAAAGGGAAGCTGTAAAACTAGAGGTCATATGATAAAGCTTCAAGACAGTAAACTTGAAAGCAACTTCAGGAAAGAGTGGTAGCTGCTTGGAATACCCTCCCGATGGATGTGGTGGGGCAAATACAGTGACGGAATTCAAAAGGGCATGGGACAGACACAGTGGATCCCTTTCTAGCAAGAGGATGAAATCAAAGCAAATTTAAATATCTTTTATACTTCAAGAAATAGAGGGGGGGCTGACCTGCACAGAGCGGCAGGTACAACCCTAAACACAGGCATAGTGGGGTGACCTGCAGGGAGCAGCAATTACAACCACTCTAGCCACCTTATTGGGCAGACTAGATGAACCATACTGGTCTATCTCCAGGAACAAGCAGGAATGAGTCTTCACATATGGGTACGTCGGTACCGACAGAGCCTGTGCGGGAACGCTCCCCAGCGTCCAATCAGAAAGCTTTTGGGAGCATCCCACAGCGCCTGCGTGCTGCCTTTCCGCCTTTCCAACTGTCTCTCCTCAGTTTTCGTTTTTCCGCGGAGCCGGCAGGACGTACTCCTGTCACCGCAGAAAATTTCTTTTTTAATTCTTTAATTCTTTGTTTTCTTGTGGTCGCGGCTGCTTTTCCCACCTCCACCGGTACCGCCAGTGGGTTTTTTCTTTTCTTTTTCTTAAACTCAGGGAGTGTTTTCCCTCAGTTTCTGTCTTAAATTTTTGGGCCTGTAAGGCCTCTCCATCATGGAGCCTTCTTCTCCTAAGAAGTGCCTTAACTGTGGAAATACAGTTTTCTTTTTAGACTCCAATAACTGGTGTCTAACCTGTTTGGGTCCTGACCCTTTCCCTCCGGAGCCATTAGGCTACAATTTTATGAGAAGAGATTTTCCATTTCGAGTTTCCCTCGATACCGAGTTCCCTTCCAGTGTCAGGGCACCGACCATTTCTTCTCTACAGGATCAGGTAACCCACAAACAGTCTGTTAAGACTAGCCAATCCTTGAGTGGTAGGTCTCATGCCAAGCGTGATGATGGCTCCGGCCTTGCCCTCAAGACCCTATTGGCTTCAAAACCCCGGCGGGAGTCTTCGGTCTCCAAAGCATTTCAGGGGTTTTGTAGGGTATATTCGTAGCACAAGAATAAGTGAGACTCTGTTGTTGTCTAGGGGAGATAGCTACTAATATACAGCCCAAGGTTCGGTGAGTTATTCTGGCAATGAGCCACGAAAGAAGTCTGGTCTGCAGATATATATTAGACTTTATTATAGGCAACCAGGTAGAAAAATATACACACACATATAGCTAATTAGAAACATGAGGTAGAAATTTGTTATAGTACAGATGTACACTTGGACAACGTAATAAATCACTGATTAGTAATCATACGTCACTGATTCGCTCTGCACTGAGGAAAAGTAAGAAATATATTGCTAACCCCTTTCCCATACGGAGGAGGAGAGATAAGTCAGTACCTTAGTTCCGTCAGGCTCTCAGGAACAATGCAGTCCAAGAAGACAGCTCCTAGCTAATGCGGGCTCTAGCCTCGTCAGGCGAGCCGCAGTAAGTCCGAACCGTAGGTATCTGTGAAAGTCTTATCTCAGACCTGTGGAGGACGGCCTAGCCCACACTTAGTGGCCGTCCTGCGGAAGGGTCAGGTCGCAGGAATCAGGTACGCAGTGCACAGCAGAGAGGAACCAGTGCAGGAGTCTGTATGAACAGGTGGGAAAAAGCCCCCAACTCTCTCTCTCTTACTACTACTAAAGCTTTTAGCGCAGATTGCATTATTCTGTGTAAGAATCGTCCGTCATAGGTCCGATGATTGGTTGGCACCAGGCAGTCTGAGGTGTTCTCAGCGAATCAGGAGGTATATGATGGTCAGCTTCTTGCAAACAAAGGAGCCATGGTAAAAGTCAGGCAGAAGCAACAGTATGTAACTTCTGGGCATGTACAAGTGTCCAAGGCCAGCCACGGACAATAGCTTCTGTATGCACACTTAGAAACGCTGCCCCAGCAGTTGCTTGAAGGCCGTTTGTAGCTGAACCCAGCAAAAGTGAAGTGAAGAATCCATCTTGTCTGTGCAGTTTGGTTCAGGCCTGAGTTGCTGAGCAGGCCGGAGATTTGCATGTAGAATTGCAGGGGTACCAGCCCTACATCTCCCCCCCCCCTTGTAAGATGGAGGATGCTACAAGGGAGTACACTCCATCGTACAAAGCCTAACTAGCAGTACTACCGTGCAGGTCAGAACCAAATGACAAATGATTGACTAATGCAGGAGAAGTGGATAATACTTCAAGCACAATATGCATGAAAACAATACTGCATGAGGAATAATACCGTGAAGACACTCAAGCAATAAAAGAAGTCAAAATAAAATGACATTGATACAGTCAAGTCAATTCAATCAAAATAATGCATGGTAACTTCAAACTCAAGAGTATATATATAGTATCCAAACCAAAAATGCATATCAGTAATGCAATATAATGTGTTAGTGTAACACCAAGGTGAATACTCAAAAGTAATGAGAAGCCATGTGTAACAGTGTTAGTAAAATGAACACATGCTATCTATGAAAAAAAAACAACTCAATTAAGAGTAATGGATAACTTTCAAAGAAAATGGTGACACTTATTCAAAAGTGTGACGTTCCAGCAAATCCTGCAGACGCATGGCAGGCAGCAGAGGTGCAGGATGCATAGAGCGACGAAGAGCACGAATCTGTCTCTGTTGATACAAAGAGATAAGAAACTGGAGCACCAACAGAAAGAAAAGACCAGGCACAATGACATGTGACATAAAATCAGTTTGTAAAATGTCCACATCTCGTGAATCAAAGTTATAATCAGCAATGGCAAGGGCGGCCTGGTCAATGGACAGTTCAACTGTGTGAGAGTCCTTATAGTCCAAAAGATAGGTCAAGGCTGCAGTGAAGTCAATCTCATGACCTCGAAACACATCCAATATCTGGAGCTCTGTCGAAACAGGGTCAGCATCAAGATAAAACAAGGAAACTCCACCAACATTAACAATGGGGTTCTTGGGAACATCAATCAAGCAAACATTGCAGGGTAGAGGAACTCTATTATGAATGTCATGTTTATTCATGGTGACCAAGAGTTCACTCAGAGGGGTACTAACCAGCCAAACATTGTTGACAACAGCAACTTTCGTCTCTGAAAAGTCATCGTACTTGGTCATGGTAACTTTACACTGTTCTTTCACATTTTCAGTAGATAACCCACAAAGAGCCGTAGAAGTGTCCTTCAGGAAAGGTTTACCAGGACATAACCAATGAATGTCCTTAGAGCGTTGGCACATGCCAAGATTAGGTACTAGGTATTGACGTGGATCATCATAGTGGTAAGCGAGGTATTCGGGAGTGTCGACCCGTAGATAAACATTCTCAGACCAAGTGCCAACATTAATCACCTGCTTCAGCTGGTACACATTATCAGGTACTATGAAAGGCAAGTTCCATATTAGGTACATCGACATACAAGGGAATAGCAGTCCCCATGTGGAAAGCAATCTGGATCTGGAGTGGTTCAATGTGATTTCTGGTTATTTTAGCAAAAGCTTCAGTAATAAGGTTCGGAGATACCAGATATGCAGGAATCTGTCCTTGAATCAAGTTACTGATGCTATTGTCTAGTTCTCTAAACAAATCATAAGTAAGGTCACGTATGGGCTGCATGAAAGTACGCTCATCGTTCAAGAGACTTTTAAGCATAGACAATTCCGCAGTGGTCATAGCGATTTGCTTAGAATGAAGATTAACCACAGTGACTGTATCACGTATGGTTTTACCATGAGCTTGTAATTGACTTTGCTGTGAATGAATCTGAGTGCGGATGTCTTTCATATCAGCTTTAAACTCCTGGATAGTACTCTGAAGTTTACTAATAGAGACAGCATTAGCAATAGACATCGAGGAAGCAAATAAAGAGCCCAGAGCAGCGAACAGTACACCAACACCAAGTCCTATGAATCTTTTATGTCTAGCAGTGTCCGGTCTTATAGGTTGAATCATAATCTTTTCCAACTGACCCAAAATATTCTGTACATTTGTGGTGGCATAATCCATGTGAGTTATGTACCACTGCTGTATATTAGTGGTACGTGTAACAGACGATTCAAAATGCTTCTGTAAAACATGTCGGGGATCTAGGGACACAAAAACTTTCTGTGTGACAGTCTGGGACTGTGTAATCAGGAAACCAGGCGCATCCTGTAGCACGACACCAGAAAGAGGGTCAGGTTCAATCAATCTGGCAACCTCGGATCCCGCTAACATCAAAATCAGGAACAGGACCTTCAAAGTCTGGGACTCCATCTGTAAAAGAAAACAAACAGGCTATGCTGCCTCAAAGTTAGTATCACTCACTTCAGCAAGAGGTTCATCAGGAAGGAACTTACTGGGATGACACGGTCTAAGCTGATTAATGTGGACCCATTTAAGGGAGCCTTCCCTCTCAGTACTGGACTTCATTCGAATTTGATAAGCAACAGGGGAGGCTTTATCCACAATAGGAAATGGACCGTTCCAGCTAGGTAGAAATTTACAGTCTTTGACCTTATTCTTACCAAAATTGTAGTAGAATACCTTATCGCCAATCTGGTATTCCTTAGAGGTAGTCCTCAAATCATAGTAGGCCTTCCTACCCCAGCAGCAGTTTCCAAATTCTGTTGGGCAAAGGCAAAGGCACTTTGCAAGTGTTGTCTTAAATGGGCAACATATTCATGAGCAGTTGTAGCAGCAGCGAGATTCACATCATTAGTCCTGTAAAGAAGATGAAGGGGTAAAACCATGTCCCTACCTGTCATCATCTCAAAAGGGGACACAGCAGTAGCACGATGACGCATGGCTCTGATAGCCATCAGGACCAAGGGCAGTTTGATGTCCCAGTCCTTCCCAGAGGAAGAAACATACTTTTTCAAGATACTGATGATAGTTTTGTTTGCTCTCTCCACTTGTCCAGAGGATTGTGGACGATAAGCAATGTGGACTTTGGCCTTCACACCTAGTACCTTCCACAGATGCTTAATGACTTGTCCCGTGAAGTGGGAACCCTGGTCGGATTCCACTCGCATGGGGAGGCCCCACCTGCTGAAAACATGGTTTAACAACAAGGTGGCCGTGGTCTCGGCGGTACAGTTGGGTGCTGGGATGCACTCGACCCACTTAATAAATAAGCAGGTAACTGTCAACATATATTTGTTGCCTCGAGAGGATCGGGGCACGGGGCCGATCCAATCAATCTGGAGATCAGACCAAGGCATGGTCAGACCTCTGTTTCTCAGAGGAGCTCTATGAGAAGGAGCCGCAGGTTGAAATCTGCAACAGGTCAGACAACCTTTAGTATACAATTGTACATCTTGGTACATGTGGGGCCAGTAGGCCACTTGTTTCAACGTTTCATAGGTTATTCGGTCACCTCTATGACCGGCACAAGGTTCATCATGCACGTGCTGTAACATGACTCCTCGGAAGGCCCGAGGTACCACCCATTGCACAATACCATGCTTACTCGTCCATATCAACAGATCTTTCTGGAGATGGAACATGTCCTTGGAGATGTAGAGGATCCTCAGTTCCTCATCGTCCTGACAATCCTCCAGAGTTAATGGGTGTTCCTGGGGGTTCTGCAGAAAAAGGTAGAAACGTCCAAGAGTAGGATCTTGTTTCTGGGCTTGCACGAGGTCGAGATCTGTGCTCTCGCCACACCATTGAACCACAGGGGGCATGGTGGATAATTCAGCTTGTTGCCGGGTAACCGCCATCACAATTTGAAGCCCATTGGTCTCGGGAGCCTCCAACTGCCAGAGGTCTCCAGAGACAGCACCCTCCTTGGCAAGCTGATCAGCTATAGCTAGATCATTACCAATCTTGTCAGGATTATCAACACGGGAATGACCTTTCACTTTCTTCCAGTAGATGGTCATGTCATTTTCATGAGCTACCTTGTCCAAGGCCAGAATTAATCCGGCATGTTTGACAGGTTTCCCTTTGGAATTCAGCATATTGTTAGATTTCCAAATGGGTAAGTGGGAAACAAAATTCTGTCGGACGTAGTCTGAATCAGTACAGATGGTTAGGGTGTGAACCCCTCCCTGAGCAGCAGACTGGAGAGCCACCAGGGCTGCAGCTAGCTCTGCATACTGATTAGTCTTGGTACCCAGACGGTACCTGAAGGGTTCACAAGGGTGGTTCTGGTTCCAAACCACACCTATACCTGCTACCAGTTCATGGTCAGGCTCTCGACGGTAAGCACAACCGTCCACATACACCTTGGGGTAGCCTTTACAGAGGTTCTCATCATAAGGACGATGACGAGAAAGCTCAGGCGTACATGACTCCATTTCGGTGTCTAAATTACCCACTAAAGGTTCTCTGGCAGTGCAATCGTGCAATTCAGCCAGGCCCTGTGCGGCGGCATCCTTGCGGTTTTGAGCATACCTGACCTCCAGGGGCCAGCCCTGAAGTGCTAAGGTCCAGGAGACAATGCGACTGTTTGACACTTGTCCCGATTTGATCCGATCACTGCCTAGGAACTTGATGGGTTGGTGATGAGTCTCAACAACCAACCTCTCACCTTGGATATAACTGCGGAAATATTGGAGGGCCCAGACTGTGGACAACAAGGAGTACTCACAGTCAGAGTATTTCCTCTCCACTTCCGTTAAAGCTTTGCTGGCATAGGCAATAACTTTCCTATCTGTGTCATGCATCTGGTACAGAACAGCACTCATAGAGTGATCGGTGAAACCTAGTTCCACGAAGAATTCTCTGCCACTCTCTGGATAGGCAAGACAGGGAGCTCGACTCAAAGCTGCCTTCAGCTCTTCTGGAGCTGCCTCTTGGTCGGGATTCCATACCCAAGGTTCATCTCTTTTGAGGAGTTTGACCAGGGGTCGGGAAATCTCCGCATATTGATCCACAAATTGGCGTGAATAATTGCAAATGCCCAAGAATGAGCGCAGCTCACTCACGTTGGTTGGACGTTTGAGTTGTTGCAAGGCCGCAATTCTCTTCCTTTGAGGCCGCAGTCCCTCAGCAGAAACATCGTAACCCAAATAATTGAGGGATTTCCGGCACCATTGGCCCTTTGACAAGGACAGCTTTGCTCCCGCAGCTTTCAGTTGCTGGAAAACATGCTCTATTTCTTGCAAATGGTCAGTGAAACTGGTGCTCTTCACCAGAATGTCGTCTACATAGACGAGGGTGCCTCTAGTCTCAGCATCAGGCAAAGCCTTATGCAGGAAAATATTGAAGTCTGCTGGGGCATTCAAATAACCAAACGGTGTCCGATTCCAAGTATATTGTCGCCTACCAAAGGTAAAAGCCAGCTTATGCTGATCTTCTGGATGGACAGGTATAGTCCAAAATCCTGAGGCCAGATCCAGGCTGGTAAAGTACCTTGCACCCTTGATGGTGGCTAAGTTCTGTTCCAGATGTGCCATAGGCCATCTGGATAGAGGTACCTTTTTATTAAGCTGGCGATAGTCCAAAGCTAAGCGCCAGCTAGAGTCCTTCTTGATGACAGGCCACAGTGGGGCATTGTAAGTACTGTTGCATTGACGTATAATTCCCTTTTGTTCCAGGGAATTAATGATCTCCTGAATGGATTCATAGGAGGCCAATGGGATTTTATACTGCCTCACAAAGACAGGTTTACTGTTGGGATCCGTAGGAATACGGGTGACATGTAGGTCAGTGAGACCACAGTCATAGGTGTCAGTGGCAAACAGGTCCTTGTGACGGTACAGCAGTTCTTTTAATTGGGCCTTTTCTGACTCATCAGTGCAGGCGTCTGCTTCAGCAGTTTTCCCGCAACCATTTCGTCAAATCCCAGAACAGGTTTATTTGAGGGTATTTCAACCTTCTCCTCAATCTCATCTTGGAGAGAGGAGACCTGGATGGCTTGGACAGCATGGGGCTCCCCCCCCTGGTGGGTGAGGGAACTAAAAGCCTCATCGAGTTTACTTGACAAAATCAGATGGTCAGACTCGAGGTCCACCTGTGAGGTCACAGCACTATGTGGCCAGACAAACTGTAAGGTGAAGAGGCCTCGGGGTGAGGATCGTACACACGCAGGGGTCCCCCCCCCCCTTCACAGATGTTCCAGGAAACAGGGGCTTCCCCAATAATCTGGAGACTCAATTCCACACTTGGGAACAATTCTCCCACTAGGAATCCCAGGGGTTCGCCTTTCACAAGGTGAATGCGATCTGGATTTGGATTGGTGAGCAATAAGTGTAAGGAGGGAGCTGTGGCCTCCATGCAGGGTATGGGACCCATGGCTAGGCCCAGCTCCTCAAAACGGGAATTTGGACTGAAGAAGACCAAGTTGTCTGAGACCACATGTCCTCGGGTCACCTGTATTGGCAGGGGACAATCCTGTACCCTCCCAGGTATGTGGATGTCTTCTGCACTGACCACTTCACAGACGTGAGGAATAGACTGACCAGCCCGTAGGGATGGGCGGGCACCAGAGAAATCCACCGGATCTCCTTCCATCCTACTCCAGAGGATGTTCACGAAATCCACATAAGTCCCCAGTCAAACAAGGCAATCTGAGCCTAAGGAGAGGGGCACCTCAAGTCCTCTGATGATGGAGAAGGTGTGCCGAAAACCTTTGACCCCAACTTGCAAGGGGAGATTGCAGTAGCCCATTAATGTCTTGAGCCCTTCCCCAGGCACTTGGAACGAAGTCTTCGCTCCCATTACCCAATCAAGGGTAAGCTGTTGTTTGAGCCGATAGAAAAGAGTCTCACTGATGAGGGAGTGGTCACAGTGGGGTAATAGGTAGGCCCTTTCCTTTTGGGACATGCCCACCTGCACATATATAAAGGGACCTTTCTCAGCCGAGAATATGTCCGTCAGTCTCCTAGGGAGATCTAGGCAGGGATGGGATGGAGGAGGGGTTTGCACCTCACAACCTTCCACAGGTTCCTTCAGGAATATCTGCAGGCAGTCAGTATCCAGGACAATGTTAGCTACTGAACCCACTGCAATGGAAACCACGTCGCTGATGCCCTGATCTTCATCTCCAGCTCTTTCATACTGGAGCTGAAGGATTTGGGGATCAGCTGACCTCTGGAAATTAATCCTGATGGACTTGTTTGTGCGTTCCACCGACCAAGGACCACTGACTCTGCTGTCATGTTTTACCCTAGCATAAGGTATGGGATGTGTGACCTGTGTCCAGATCACTTCCTGGACGTAGTCCAGAATGGGGCGTAACCGTTTCAGGAGCTCATTGCCAATCAAGAATTCTTCCCCAGGGCACTTAGTAATGATGACAGGATGTTTCACCTGTAATTTTCCAATTTGGAGGTTAAGCCAGACCTGCCCCATAGACTCTATGGGCTGATTCCCATAAGCTGCGAGTGACAAATCACTGGGTGTGACGTGTAGGGTCCTCTGACTCCCCAAGGAAGCAGTGAGTCTATCAAAGAGACTCGAGGTAATCAGGGTAGCCTCAGAGGCTGAATCTATCAGGCCCTCACAGAGAAAAGCCTGCTGAATTGTAACAGGAACAGTGTACCTCTGTCCTTTTGGCTTGAGTTTACCCAGAAAGTACTTGTGCTTCCTGATGGTGTCAAAGGCTGGACCCTCGCTGTCCATTGCGGGACTGTCACTCTGTGTCCCTGGGGTGGCATCTACAGCTGGCTGCACCTGTGCAATAGTGACCTGTGGGACAGAAACAAAGTCGGTTAGTCATTCAGTCGTATTAGAAGGGGAAGAGGAGTCAACCAGTTCCTCCTCTGGCTTCTGAGGCTTTGCTCGTGGCTTAGGAGGCGCACTACTAGCAGGAGCCTCCTGTGAGGAGCTGAATGCAATGGTAGCCTTCATCATATCTGTCAACTCGCTTATTCTCTTCTCCAGTTCCAGGTATTTGTCAAAACTGGGCTTTCTCTTCCAGTTCCGGTTCTGTGGAGCGAAACGCTGATTCCCAGAGCGCTGCTTAGACCCAGATGACTGGTTATTCTGGGGTGGCCTGGGAGGATTCTGTGGAGCAGAAGGAGAAGTGTTATTTTCTAATGAAAGGGTAGATTTTACAGCACTAACACACTGTTTTGGCTCTCTGGCTTTGCTTGGAGCCCTGACTGTGCTGCCAGTATTGGTTGCTCTCATGTTGGGAACAGCTTCCCAAATCCACTCAGCATGTTCTATCACACATGACAGGGGTTCGTGAAGCTTGTCAGACATATAAGGCTTAATAGATGGAAGGAGCAACTGACAGAAAAGATTACAAAACTCTTGATGGTGTTCTATCGTTTCCCAAGAAGGGTCACTCTGGAAGAAGGTCTGCCTAAGTCTGTAAGCAAACTCTCGGGGTGTTTCATTTTCCCTATGAGTCATACTAAATGCTGCCTGCTTTGCAGCAATATCATCAGGGTATGGCCCATAATGTTTCTTTAGTGCCTGTTCAAAGATGACAATGTCCTTCTTTTCATCGTCTGCCATGGCCCGAATAAATTGCTGACAAGGTACATCAAAGGACCATGGAAGATACAGAACCATGTCCTCCCCCCTGGTAATGTTCAGTGCCCGAAAGGCATCTTTGACTGCAGCTAAATGTTTATTTATGGTGGAACGACCAGTTTTTTCAAAAGGAGTGACCATGCTCCGCAAGGTCTTGATAATTTGTAATTGTGCGACAGAAGCACCTTCATTTGTGTGTTTTCCTTGCAGGACACGGGAGCATAGAGGATTTTGCGTCCCTTCAGCTCCCTCTGGTGGTCGCTGCTGGTACAGTTTGCCATCACTAGGGAGACTTCCCACCCCCCCCCCCCTCCACCGCTCCCTGTATGTGGAGGGGTCGAGGGTAGGGTGTTTCACTCCGCCCTGTTTCTCTCCGGTGCTCATGCGCTGATGGGAGAGAACTGACTCTGTTCTGGAAAAGCTGCCTTTCTACACTGGGCAGGGTTTCCAGTGGCAAACTGCCGTCATCTACCCTCTGGTACTTCGAGAAGCCTAGTGGGATCAAATTATCCCTGTACTCTGTCTCATTACCCTGAGAGGTGGACACACACGCCAATTCAAAACAATCAGCTCTTAATTGCTGGATTTCGAGGTTAACTCTCTATTTCCTGCCCACATTCCTGATGTGCGACAACTAGCTCCCTTTGCAGATCGGCTGTACGCCGTCTCGCTGCATTCAGAGCAGTCTCTGTCTCATTTAACTCAGCCATCAAAGCACTCTCTCGCTGCTCATAAAGAGCCGCGTCTGCTTTTAACCTCTTGGTCTGGGCGGCTAGTTCAGAGCTACACACTGTCAGTAATTGCAATTCCGTTTGATCCAGAGCATTCCGCTTCCTGAAAGCAGAAACCTGATCCAACCAGCCTTCTGTGTGAACCATCGTAAATCACAGGAATAGCTGAGACTGTCTGTAAGAACAAACACAGGAATCGCTGCTGAAGAATTACTCTAGTGCAGAGATCCTGTAATGTGGGTTCCAAAGCCGTCTCAACAGACAATGCTCTCTCGCCACAAACCTCAGCATAAACAGCTGCTTTGACCACAATAGGACAATTCAGAAATATTACACAAATTCTGAGAGGCGTAGCACATTCAGAAATACTCATCCCTTGGACGAGACCACCATTATTATGTAGGGTATATTCGTAGCACAAGAATAAGTGAGACTCTGTTGTTGTCTAGGGGAGATAGCTACTAATATACAGCCCAAAGTTCGGTGAGTTATTCTGGCAATGAGCCACGAAAGAAGTCTGGTCTGCAGATATATATTAGACTTTATTATAGGCAACCAGGTAGAAAAATATACACACATATAGCTAATTAGAAACATGAGGTAGAAATTTGTTATAGTACAGATGTACACTTGGACAACGTAATAAATCACTGATTAGTAATCAGACGTCACTGATTCGCTCTGCACTGAGGAAAAGTAAGAAATATATTGCTAACCCCTTTCCCATACGGAGGAGGAGAGATAAGTCAGTACCTTAGTTCCGTCGGGCTCTCAGGAACAATGCAGTCCAAGAAGACAGCTCCTAGCTAATGCGGGCTCTAGCCTCATCAGGCGAGCCGCAGTAAGTCCGAACCGTAGGTATCTGTGAAAGTCTTATCTCAGACCTGTGGAGGACGGCCTAGCCCACACTTAGTGGCCGTCCTGCGGAAGGGTCAGGTCGCAGGAATCAGGTACGCAGTGCACAGCAGAGAGGAACCAGTGCAGGAGTCTGTATGAACAGGTGGGAAAAAGCCCCCAACTCTCTCTCTCTTACTACTACTAAAGTTTTTAGCGCAGATTGCATTATTCTGTGTAAGAATCCTCCGTCATAGGTCCGATGATTGGTTGGCACCAGGCAGTCTGAGGTGTTCTCAGCGAATCAGGAGGTAGATGATGGTCAGCTTCTTGCAAACAAAGGAGCCATGGTAAAAGTCAGGCAGAAGCAACAGTATGTAACTTCTGGGCATGTACAAGTGTCCAAGGCCAGCCACGGACAATAGCTTCTGTATGCACACTTAGAAACGCTGCCCCAGCAGTTGCTTGAAGGCCGTTTGTAGCTGAACACAGCAAATGTGAAGTGAAGAATCCATCTTGTCTGTGCAGTTTGGTTCAGGCCTGAGTTGCTGAGCAGGCCGGAGATTTGCATGTAGAATTGCAGGGGTACCAGCCCTACAGTTTCAGGTTGTTCCTGGGGCTCACCCCTCACAGGACATACCTGAGCCATGCTCGGTGGTGGCATCCGCTTCGAGCGGTACCGATACCCCGGCATCGGCACCAGTGTTGAGTGATCCACTCTTCACCAGGGATCGTCCTCTGGCGTCCTCGGTACCTTCGGGACCGATCGCTACGTCTCAGATTGACTTTCCCGTATCTGAGCCATGCTCGGTGGTGGCATCCGCTTCGAGCGGTACCGATAACCCGGCATCGGCACCGGTGTTGAGTGGTCTACTCTTCGCCAGGGATCGTCATCTGGCGTCCTCGGTACCTTCGGGACCGATCGATACGTCCCAGATTGCCTTTCCAGTATCGACAGCATCGCCGATACCACCACCGACATCGGTACCCTCTAGACATGCATCGATAGACTCGCTCCCTTTGATGCCGAGTCTGGAATCGATATCTAGTCTAGAAGACTGAGTAACGACGCGTCTCGGAACCGACCCTTATCGATTCCGGATACGCAGTACCGAGGATGTTCACCAAGGGTTTCTGGTTGCCTCGGTACCGCTTGAACAGCCTCCGATGACTGCTTCGATGGTGTTATCGCCTCCGATTCCAGCACAGCTACCGGTGTTGGTATCAATGTCGGTTCCTGCAGTTACATCGGGACCAGCCACTTCCATGTTTTTTCTCCATCGCTCCTTTCTATGCCTAGTTTGGAGTCGATACCTGGCATGGACGATGCAGTACTGACTGTCTCAAATTGTGACTGCCAGTACCAGTATCCATCTAGTGGGGCTCTTTTTCTGCACCAGACCAGTACATCCTCTGGTGCCCAGGCTGCTGCTTCAACTTTAGCCTATCCAGGGATGGTTCCCATTGGAGATCCTTCTTTTCAGAAATTTCTCCTTGACATGGCAACATTCCTTGCTATTCCTATCCCTGGCTGTGATCCTACTCGAGGCTCTCCTGCAGAAAAGGAAAATATAATGCTTCCTTTACATCATTCTTTGCAGGATCTTCTTCTGAGAATATGGGAAACACCTTTAAGGGTTTCCTCACCTTCTACAGCAACTGATGTTCTGTATCAGGCGCCCCCCTCTCCAGGGTTTCAAAAGACTCAACTTCCCCATCATTCCATTGTAGTGGAATCAGCAATGAGGAAGGTGAAAAGCAAGAAAAGGCATTCTTCTTATCCGCCAGGTCGTGCATCTAGAGCACTTGATGCTTTTGGACGTCAAACCTTCCAAACATCTATGCTGGCAACGAGGATTATCTCTTATATTTTCTATATGAGTCTATCTCTCCAGGAGGTCACAAAGAAATTATCTCTTTTGACTCTTTTTCTATCAGAGCCCAAGGCTGCAGACTATTCCTTACTTCTTAGTCATAGCCAGAATCTCTCTTGGTTTCTTTCTCGTGCTTCTCTAGACTCTTTTGAGTCTGTTAGCAGAACCTCTGCTATAGCCATAGGAGCACGACGTAGAGCCTGGCTCCAGGCTTCAGACTTGAGCAGATGGGCACAACACACACTGGGTAATTCTCCTTGTACTGGAGAAAATCTCTTCAATCGGGAGGCTTTACGTCAGGTTGCTCATTGCTCCACTGACTTCCCTGGTTCTGGGAACCATCCTAAGCCTTCTTCTTCCCCAGGAGGTAGGAAATGTCCTTCCAAACCTTCTTTTCCTAAGAAAAGAAGGTTTCACTCTTCTCCTGCCCATCATCCAGATGTACCCAAGCAGGGAACACCTCGTCCTGGTCTGAAGAATCCAAACTCTAGCCAGACTGAGCAAACCCAGCAACCATAGGTTCCTGAAGGTTGCAACCTACAGTTAACTTCTTAGCAGAAGTTTGTTCACTGTTTTTTCTTTAAAGCTGTACACATGGTTTCCTTTCTTCAGGACATCTTTTTCCTCCTAGATATGCTGAGCTGTCAGGATATTCATGTCTGTGGGTTACAGATTTCTCCTCTTCTTCCTACCAAGAAGAGAAGTTAACAACTATCCCATGATAGTTTTCTGTCCCAACATGAACATTTTTTCCTTCAGCAGACTTACCATATGGTAAGTCACCCTTCAGCTCCTGTTTCTCTACCCTCTCATCCAGGGTTTCCCCTGAATGAGTGGTACCATACTGCAGAGCTTCTCTAGCCTTTCATTCTAGTGTAGAGTTTTTTTCCTTGAATAAATTCCCTTCTTTTCTCTGGACAGCTCATCAGACAGGGACAGGAATTTTTCCTCTCCCTTTGTCTGTTCTCTCTGTTTTACACAGGAAGATTCTCTCTGCTGACTCTTTCAGCTGCTGCCCATGCAGGAGTTCCAGTGATTGAACTACTGGTACTTTTCCACAAGTTTCCAGTCTGTCTTCCACTACTTTCTGTCTAGCCTTAGTAGTGATTCCAGAATAGTGCTTCATCTATCTTGGATAATCCTAATCACTTCAGGCTTCTCACATTATCTTCTTTTCTTGCCATCTCCATTTTCTTGGATTTGGCAGCACAGCTGACCTACAGTCAGTTTTATCTTCTAATTCTCCTGCATAATGCTCTCTGCAATCTTCAGAGAAGCTTTCTACTATGGGCCCTTGCTAGAGAGCATAGGATTTTGTCTCTGATGCTATTCTATATGGTGGGAAAGGCTTATCAGTCATTTTCCATGACTGTGAGGGTTCTCCACACCCTGTTGTCTCCTGTTATAATACAGGATATAAGCCTTTACTGCGTGAATGTCCAAAGAGTTTTCCAATCCTGCAGAAATATACTCTTTTTTTCTTACAGCTTATCCTCATGGTATCCTACTCCTTTATGGACAGCACATATTCTACTAGTAACGCATGATACCCCTGTGTCCCTCCAGTGGGTCATCCTGGTATCTCCTCCTATGCGTTTTCTGTCCATTTACCAGGTCAGAGTTCTATAAAACTCAGGGCTTGCTGTTTACAGACTGATATTATCCTCTGTTTTTTCACGCAACCATCCTGGTTATTTCACTGGATAGCATTCCTGCACCTTCTTAGCCCGGAGGAATAGATTCTCTATATATCTTCTCAAGTGGGTTCCACCTTCTTGTTATTAGATGAATCTTTCTCCTTCACATCTCTCATGTGAATGTTCTTATGGGGCTTAGTTGCAGACATGTATCTTCAGACATACATATTCATGTATGTATATATCTCTCTATATATTCTATAGATACATATGTCTGTAAGCTGTGTGTGCATAGGTTATGTCCATATATATATATATTCACATATATATGTGTATCTGTCGAGATGCTTCTTATAAATAGATATGTATTTACATATCTACATATTTACATGTATCCCTAACTGTCTATGCTATAAAGGTTTTACCTTCTTAGAGGTTCCAGTCAGTAGGCTTGCATATGTTCATACTGTCCCTCAGTATGTTGGGGGTGTTATGCACACAACCACTACTGTGGTTCTGACAGCTTCCACTTTACTCTAGGTCTCGCTATCCCTGAAGCATCATGCTTCAATATCTTTCCTATCTCTAACCAGCTAGGAAAGACAGTGTAGATCTTCAGTAGTTCTGAGGTTTCAGTCCTTCACACATCTGTCCTCCTTGGGAATACAGGCTTTTTTCCATACCCCTTCTTCCCTCCAGGACTGGGCTAGTTGTCCAAATCGGTCAGTCTTCCTCTTTTACTCCTAAATGTTAATGACTCTGTAGCTAAAAGAGTTTTCAGCTTTTTCCCATAAAGCTTTCCACTGAAGACCTGCTGTTCTTATACTACCCCAGTTGACAATTGGGTCACCTGCCAATTCCAGATTTGGACCTTCACCTTCACTGCCGTGAGGTCACCTTGAGGATTCCTGTACTGAATCTCCAGTAAACTCCATCAGCCTCTCGACTTCCTGCAATCCAGTAGGTAAGATCCATATTGTGATTGCTCTTTCAATATTTCTAATAGTAATTATCATATATACCAAGGACTCCTCTCTTGTAGTCCTTAGGTTAGCTGTTTTTCCTACAGCTCCTCTCTTTTCAACTCCTACCCACCATCCCTCATGGGATGCCAGAGTTCCATGTGTGGGAAGTGCAGTCCTGTTCCACGGACATGCATTTTATGGGATCTCCCCCTGGCATCTATAGCTAGGGAGTCCCCATATGTGAAGACTCATTCCTGCTTGTTCCTGGAGATAGCACAGTTACTTACCTGTAACAGGTGATCTCTGGGAACAGCAGGAATAAGTCTTCACAACCCACCCACCTAGGAGTTGTATCTCTCTATCTATCTTCCTTTCTCTCTTCCTTTGTCTCAGCTATGAAACTCAACTGAGGAGAGACAGTTGGAAAGGCGGGAAGGCAGCACGCAGGCGCTGTGGGATGCTCCCAAAAGCTTCTGATTGGACACTGGGGAGCGTTCCCGCGCAGGCTCCGTCGGTACCGACGTACCCATATGTGAAGACTTATTCCTAAGTTTAGCCTAAGCTTTTAATCAAAATACACACCTAGACTTTTTTCCACATCCTTCAGCTTAATTACTACTGAAGTATTGTTGATTCATCTAAAAGGCGATTTCTTAAGATGTATCTATCCACAGACTGTTTTTAATGGATTCAAGTTTAAGCGATACTCTTTAAGCCATTCTACCACAGCCAACGAACAGATATACATATTGGGCCCGATTCTGTCCTGGATGTCCCAGCCCTCTGTGTGCGTGGTCGGAACCGGACACTCAAAATTAGACGGGATTCTGATCCTGTGGGGCACGTCTAGCCCCGCAGGATCAGAATCGCGTCCAGGCCTGTATGTGCAGGCCGGGACCACGATTCCGGTCGGTCTGCACATACAGGCCTTGCCCGGCTAACTCAGTCAGGGCTCCTGAATGGAGCAGCGGCCCTATGGCGTCTGATTGCCATGGCACCAAGGCTGTATTCAGGAGCCACAATCCCCGGCCGCCAGACAAAAATCTTCATTCCCTGCAGCCCGACCCCCGATCTGGCCTCCCAAAGCCAGGATCGGGTTGCGGGGAATCTCCTCTGCCCTCTCCCACCTTTACTGCGCCCTGGGCCTGCCATCCCCCGCCGACTAGGGACGACTTATTCCACCTCAGAGGTGGAATAAGTTCCCTGTACAGGCAGTTGGCCCCAGATGTACAGGGGAAAAAGAGCTGGTACCAAAGACTGGCGACTGTTCAAGTATTCAATTCTTCGTCAGTCTTTGATACCAGCTATTTTGTCTCTAGTTTGGTTGCTGCAGGTACTGTGTGCTCTACTTTGTTTGGCCTGGATGTACAGGGCCAAACTGGAATCAGCCCTGTATGTCCAGGGCTGCAGACTGCCCACTGCCCGTCCTAACTCCACTCCCACAATGCCCCTTTCCCACCCTTGTCTAACCTCCTCGTACAACGTGCGGGGATGTTAGTTGGTATCGGCAGAGGGGCCGAATAGCGGGGATGGACATCCCAATGAGACATCCATCCCTGCTATCCACACCTTGGAATGACCCCAATTGTGAATATCTTGCTTTCTCCATGCCGACCCTGGCAAACGGTTAGATGTCATCCACAAACATACGTTTTACTGTTCCTGGCTTTTCAGAAGAGCAGCCAGAAGAGCCAAACATTAAAAAGTAATGGGATCAGCACCAAACCAAGTCAATCTAATGACAATTTTAGAAATCTCTCTCCATTAAACACACAACTGCTCCCCTGTACAAATGACACAAACAAAGCTAAAACGCGCCCTTTTAATCCAGTCTGTCCCACATGATGCAGAAATAAATCATGAGGTAAGGTATGGACGGCTATGGACAGATTAAGATTAAGGGAGGAGTGGCCCAATGCTTGGGACAAGTTATCTTAGGCCAGAGGGCCAAGGGTTCAAATTCTGCTAGAGAACAGTAACCTTGGGCCAGAAGGACTGGGGTTTCTAGTCCCACAACTGCTCCTTGTGGCCATGGGCAAGCCATTTAACCCTCTGTTGCCTCAGGTAAAAAAAAAAACAACATAGATTATGAGCCCTTTGGGGACATGAGAAATAAATACAGTACCTGAATGTGCATTGCTTTGACGCGTAGAAAAGCAATATGTAATCCTAGTTAAATAAATAAGATGAATCAAAGAACCCGCTCCTTAGCTTCACATGGTATCGAACAAACTAAGGGCTCTGTTTACTTAGCTGTGCTATAGTAATAATGCACGTCAATTGGTAATGAGGCAGTTTAGCACAAAACAATGTGCAGCGCATGGAGGGGACAACAAGAGGGAAGTGACTGAATTAAAGAGCAGAGTAGCTTTCCTCTGCTTCAGCCTCATCTGTCTACCTCCTGCTCCCTAGAAGGGACAGCAGAGTAGAACTGACAGGAAGAAAGCAAAGTAGCCTTGTTATGTGCTCTTTCTACTCCAGCTTTACTCCCTCCACTCCAAATCCATGCACACTGCAGATCTTTAGAATTAAAATCTCCTCATAGCTCCTTTATACTGAACCAAGTACCTTTCTCCTTTACTTTCAAGAGTCAGACTAAACTCCCTTCTGCTGGTTTCTTCCCATGTATTATCTGTACTATGCAAATGAACTTTCATGTCGCAACCAAAGAATTTATTACATGTCGGTGTGCAGCTTTTTCTTCCAGTGCATCAAGATGTGACTAAGAATCCAGTGACAGATTTATCAGAGTTTCACAGATGGCTCATATATTTCTGTAATCCCAAAGCCCCAGAGGCGGTGGGACTTCTTGCAGGTTAGTTTAGCATTGACACGCCTAACATCCTACCACGTCATTGCATCCTGTTATATCAAGGGCATTTTCTTCCCACTGGCTCAGAATCAGAAAAAAAAAATCCCTTAAATAGAAGCATGCTTTTCTAGAATAAAACGTGCACATCTCATTTTAGGGCTACATACTTTGTTTAAAAAAGCTCTTCCTTTGAGTCTTTATTTATCCATTTTTGCCCAGCAGTTAACGTCCTTTTTCTTTTTGAAACTTCTATACGCTTATGCAGATATAATTCCAGAATTTTATGCCCATGTCCATTCCCATCTAGCCCAGTCATTGCAGCAGAAGTCCTTTGCTTCTCTCCAGAGACTGGAACAATATAGCATTACTAGTTGAGTACAATGCTGTACAATATTGGTAAGTATACAGAGCTCACAATGGTGTGATTAGGCCAGCCAGTAGCTGGCACTGTTGAACTGTGTCTGGGGCCAGAGGAAGGGGGACTCCAAAGACCAGGTCTGTAGCATCCCCTGCTTCTGCCACTGTGAGCAACAGGAGCCAGGTTTGGGACCCAAAATATAGATCTACTGCCTGTGCTTCCATTGGGCTTAGGGTCAGTTCTGTATTCATCTTGCTGGCATGCAGCAGACCTGCATCTGAGTTTCAGATCTAGTTCCCCAGTTTATCAGGTTGACTGGAGCTAAGAAAAGCTGCAGAAAGAGAAGTCGTTGATCCTAGGAAAGGGGCTTGGCCATAGTGCAATTCTGAAGGGAGATGTAATCACTGACCAGAACCAGAGCTGTATTATAGCAATGACTGGGCAAAGAAAGAATGTTAAATCAATGGAAAAAAAACCTGAATTTAGTTAGGGTTCTGGTGCCCCCAGTTTCATCCGTCTCCCCTCAGCGAGAAATGACAGTAAGTGAGCCTGAGACAGATTCCAACTGGACTGCATGCCCAGACCAAAAAAAAATAGAAGTGAGTTGGATTATATATAACCCATGCCTTAAATGTTTAAGTTTTTGAAATGTGATGTTACTGTTTACAATTGAAAGTTCTTTGTAAAAGTTATTGTTTATAATTGAATGTTCTTTGTAAAAGTTGAAGTTAATATAAACCGCCTTGATTAAAGAAAAGGCGGTATAGAAAAACTGTTAAATAAATAAATAACTGATTCATGGTATAACTACCATCAATATACTGATAAAGAAGACTGAACAAACTTCTGGCATCAACTCCAGTAGCAAAAGGTCAAATTTGAACATAGAAATATGATGGCAGAAAAAGACCACATGGCCTATCCAGTCTGCCCTTCCATATCAACTACAATAGTCCCCTTTTTTCCTTTAGAGATCTTCTGTGTTGGTCGCATGCTTTTTTGAATTCAGATATTGTCCTCATCTCTGCTACCTCCACTGGGAGACTATTCCACGCATTTACTACTCTTTATGTAAAGAAATATTTCCGCATATTACTCCTGAGTCTGTCCCCTTTCATTCTCATCCTATGTCCCCTCATAGCAGAACTTGCTTTCAATCGAAAGAGGCTCTCCTCCTGTGCATTTATACCACAGATGTATTTAAATGTCTATCATATTTCCTCTATCCCGCCTTTCCTCTAACGTATACATATTAAGATCTTTAAGTCTGTCTTCATATGCTTTATAATGAAGACTGCTAACCATTTTGGTAGCCATCCTCTGCACTTACTCCATTCTGTTTGTTTATATCCTTTTGAAGGTGTGATCTCCATAATTGCACACAATATTGCAAATGAGGTTGCACCAGAGACTATCACCTCTTTTTTTCTGCTGGTCATTCTTCTCCCTATGCACCCAAGCATCCTTCTGGCTTTCGCCATCACCTTTTCTACCTGTTTAGCCACTTTAAGATCATAAGAAACAATCATGCCCAGGTTCTGCTTTCTTTCGTGGACAGAAGCACTTTGCCCTCTACACTGTACAACTCCCTTGGAATTTTTGTAGCCCAAGTGCATGACCCTGCATTTTTTAGTATTAAATCTCAGCTGCCAAATTCTTAACCATTCCTTAAGCTTAGCTAGATCCCTTCTCATGTTATCTACTCCTTCCTGGGTGTCTATTGTAGATTTTGGTATCATCCACAAACAGGCAAACATTACCTGACAGCCTTTCTGCAATATCACTAACAAAGACATTAAAAAGAATCAGATCAACGATAGATCCCTGTGGCACACCACTGGTAACTTCCTTCTCCTCAGAGTGAGCTCCATTTACCTGTACCCTTTGTCGCCTCCTTCTCAACCAATTTCTAACCCATTCACTCACTTTAGGGTCTATCCCTAGGGTGCTCATTTTATTAATAAGTTGCCTGTGTGGAACAGTATCAAAGGCTTTGCTGAAATTTATGTACACCATATCTAGGGCTCTCTCTTTGTCCAGCTCCCTTATCACCCAGTCAATCAGATTTGTCTGACAAGGCTTTCCTCTGGTAAACCCATGCTGCTTCAAATCCTGCAATCCATTGGACTCCAGAAACCTCACTATTCTTTCTTTTAGTAGCGATTCCAATAATTTACTCACCACAGAGGTGAGACTAACTGGCCTATAGTTTTCAACCTGATCCTTACTTCTGCTTTTGTGTAAAGGGACCACATATGCCTTTCTTCAGTCCTCTGAGACTACTCCCAACGCCAAAGAAGCATTGAAAAGGTTAGTCAGTGGAGCTGCTAGAACATCCCCAAGTTCCCTCAGTGTTCTTGGATGTATCCCATCCAGTTCCATTGCTTTGTCTACTTTTAGTTTACCTAATTCCTCATGAACATAGTCTTATGAAAATCGTTCAAGATCCCCGTCACTTCTGTTCCCTTTTTATGCATGTTTTCTGAGGTCCTACTCCTGGCCCTTTATCTGGGGTTTTCTTCCCCATCCCCAACAAATCTAGTTTAAAGCCCTCTTCAGTAGGTTAGCTAGTCTGCTGCTGACAGCTCCACCCCTCTTGAACAGATGGACTCTGCTCTGTAGCCCTTGGAACATCATCCCTTGGTCCAAGAAACCAAAACGCTCTCGATGACACCATCCACGCAACCACGTATTCATTGCCAGGAAGAGAGCTTCTCTGCCTTGGCCGTTACTCTCAACAGGAAGGATTGAAGAGAACATCACCTTTGCATCAGGAAGCCTCAGTACCGCTCATCTGTCGACCAGAGAGATGTGCTGTCTGCCAGGTGCCAAAATCCAAATTGTTAGAGTTTGCAGAGACTCAACAAGCCTACTGATATTATTCAATTTTACTCATCCATGTCTGCACAAGTGATACTGCTAGGTATCCCTCTGAGTGTATCAAAAGTGACTTCATGGCTCTGGGACAGATGGTGAAGCAGATTGATGCGCAGGTGGTATTTTCTTCAATCCTCCCTGTTGAGGGTAAAGGCCGAGGCAGAGAAGTAAAGCACTAAAGAACTAAAGTACTAGCAAAAAATATGCCATTTCATTGGTTTTTACATCAGTGACTCGGAACATATTCAGTGTAAAAACAGGGCCAGTGTTAGACATCAGGGGCCCAGGGCAGAAACTGGTGAGGGGTCCTCAAAGCCTGGCTGCAGTCTTTGCCTCCTTCAGCGTGAGGCAGGCTTGGGATCCCTGTAGCATGTGGGCCCAGGGCAATTGCCCTGTTTGCCGTCCCTTAGGCCAGCCCTGTGTAAGGAGGATGATGCAATCTGAACCTGGAGCATAAAACTGAGAAACCTCTGAGCAAAGGACGAGGAGTGAACGTGCCTTCAGTTTGTTCAGGTTTTAATGATTAATAGAATGTCATCAAACGGAGTACTCCAGACTTATGCAATAAGTGTGCATGTTTTTGGAAGCACCAGTGAAATTTCAAACCCATAAGTTAATTATTAGAAGCAATGGCCACAGCAGTGGCAACTGAGGACCAAGAATCAACAGGGAAAGTAGTTAAAATGTGCTACTGTTCTATGTAATTATCTCACCAAAACGAAGCATTCGAGATTTAAGATGCCAGGAATGCGCCATCCATAGGTGGTCGGTGACTGAGCTGTATGGAAAGGCTAAAGTGGGGTGAAGCGAGGGTGGGAGGGGGCATGGCACGACGTGTTAAAAGCCTTCACCTAGGTCAGCAGTGAGGGCACTTCTGAACACAGCATGAAGGATATTTTCACTGTGCGACTGGTGAAACTGTACCAGCTGCCCCCACCATAGAGCCTCTGTCACGGATGAAAATATGCATGCTGAATTATGAGCCCCAAAAAAATAAAAATGCACCAAATAATACAATATGTTAAAACAGATCAGTATTTGCCGTATTTTAAAATATAGTCAGGTACTTTAATATTTAGTTCCCTATCCTTCTTCCCGTAGACCGTGTGAACAGTGATGTTCAGCAGCACTATAACAGAAATCCTGTGGTTACTGACTACCCTAAAATTAGTTCTGTTGGTAGGTTTCCAATGGGCAAAAGGCTTCAAATCTGCTGGTTTTTAGTTTATCATGAGTTACCAGATGTTTAGAATATATGTCATCTGTATTAGCTGTACCAGGCATATCGTGAAATATGGTTTATGGTTCTGTTTTATTCATATTTGATGTACCACTCTTAATACAGCAGAGCAGTTTACATAAATAAAAAAACAAGAAAACCTTACTAAATTCACTCCGAATCTCAGCACTAACTTCCAGGAGCCTCACAATAAGGGCCTGTCTAGAAAAACGCAGAAAGAGAAATTACTGATCCTAGGGTAGGGTCTTAGCCATGGTGCAATTCTGAAGGGAGATGTAATCGGTGACCTCAGACAGAGCCATGTTATAGCAATGGCTGGGCAAGGAAGGAATGCTAAATCAATGGGAAAACCTCTGATAACCCTGAATTAAGGGTACTAGAACATCAGTACACCTATTGGGGAAACTAAACAAGCTGGATTAGTACAGATCAATCTTACACAGACATTGAATGCTAACAGTATACTAGGCCTCTTTCACACTCATAGAACACGGATAGCCCCTCGCAAATATAAAACATGCACAAATTAAAAATAGAAATATGTAAATACAAATTAAAACAATACTCCACGAGGCCAGAATCTCAATTCAAGATAACACCTGAGAAATAGAACAACTGAGGCATTTCACCCTATACTATACAAAATATAAAGGGCCATGTTTATTGAACATGAGAACGCACTATCTGCCACCATGCCCATAGGAATACCATGTATGCTGCAGCAGATAGTGTACGCCAATGTTTCATAAACATCGCCTAAAGATAGCAGATGTAAATTTCAAAAACTTGACATTTTCCAATCACTAAATTTAAAAATAAAAATAAAATGTGTTTTTTTTCTACATTTGTTGTCCAGACATTTTCTTTTTCTAATCATGTTGATTCCAGAGACTGGTTTCTGCATTTCTGTGTCTTCTCTTAACTCTTTCCAGGGGCTCTTCTCCATTTGTCATTTTTCTCTCTCCTCCTCTTTTCACTTCCTCCCTACATCCACCTCTGACATTGATATTTTCCTTTCAGCTTTCTTTCTCTTATCTTTCTGCCTCTATCCAACCAGATTTCATTCTTTCTTACTTTACAGTTTTCAGTCTCCCTCTTTTTATTGCATCTACCCACAGCTGTCCATCTCTTTCCCTCACCCCATTCCCATTCCTCTTATTCCCAGTCTTTCACTAACTCTTCCCCTCTATACCCCAAGTCCAGAATCTCTTCTCTCTCCTCCCTCACACCCCTATTCAGAACTCTCTCTCCAGCTCCATCCGCATCACCCTTCTGTCTGTTCCCCCAGTTAAGCATTTCCCCTCTGTCTTTCTAGTCTCTCAGTGTCCAACATCTCTCCTTTATCTTCTATTCTCCTTGTATCCAGTATTCTCTGTGAGCAAGCAGGAAATGGAGGAGTGGCCTAGTGGTTGGGGCAAGGTACTTCAGGCCAGAAGGTCAGGGGTTCAAATCCCACTAGAGGACAGCAACCTTGGGCCAGAAGGACTGGGGTTTCTAGTCCCACAGGTGCTCCTTGTGGTCTTGGACAAGCCACTTAACCCTCCATAGCCCATGTTCCCTGTAAAATAGTTATCTCCAAGTTATAATGCCCTGTTCAATGTAATTTCAGTTTGTTCAATGTAAACCACACTGATGCAGAATAGCACAGTATATAAGAGAATGTAAATAAATAAATAAGTCCTCATGTATGGGTGTCATCACCAACAGAGCCCTACACAGAAAACTCCCTATCTTCCAAAGGAAGCTTTTAGGAGGTACATCATGCATGCAAGCCTTCCTTCCCGCCTGCCACAACACTATATTCTCCAGTCTTCTTTTTTCTGCTGAGCCCCCTAGGACGTGTTCTTGCGGTCTGGATAAAGGTTTTCTCTCTGGTCCTTGTGGCCGGTAATTTTCACTCTTAATTTTCCCGCCTGTTGTAAGTTATCTGTTTTTTTCCCCCCCCTTTTAGATTTTGTTTTGTGTTTTTTTTTCCAATGCTTTAGCGTGGGTTTTCCCACTTTGGGATGGTTTCCCACCCACAGCCGGGGTGGTATATTTGGGCATGTTTAAGCCAGCTAGTGGCTTTAAGAAATGCACCAAGTATGGTAAGACTATTTCTGTCACAGACCATCATAATTGCAATGCCTTGGGCCTGACCACGAGCCAGCATCTTGCAAGCTGTACTTGCAGATGACATGTTGAGGGCTGGAAAGTCAGGAAAAGAAGAAGGGGTCCCTCTTCGGCTCATCTGGTTCAGCATCCTCAGTCCCAACCCCCTCATCTATGCCTGCGAAAGGAGCAGAGGCGGCCAAGGGGAAGGAGCAGCATGCTCAGTTGGAGCTGAAGGGCTCGAGTGGTAAAGGGAGGCTCCCTGCAGAGACTCCATCAACGCTGAAGGTGAGCACTGGGAGAAGTTCAGGGTGCAGCATCCCTGCAGCCCTACTCGAGATGCGGAGAGCGATGGCTGGGCATGGCCGGCCAAGCTTCCCCGGTGGGAAGACGTGACCAGAACGGCATAGTCCACTCCTAGTGCCCAGGAGGACATCTGGATGTCTCTTAATGCACCTATCATTGTGGAGTCCCCACCCGAGGTAGCATCGTTGTCCACAGTTACAGCATTGGCCCCCTTGCAGATGATGGTTCTGGAGAAACACCTTTGAGCCTTAGAAGCTTACTTGGCAGTGGTGGAAGCCTTGCAGAATGCATCATCACTTTACTTCTTCCAGCCTATCCTGGAGACCCTTTTCCTGCCTGCTGAGGTGGGGACATCAGGTGGGAGATCACTATCGAACTCAGTTGCTGGAGCCATCTCCCTCTCCACTGTATCAGAATCCAAGACCCAGGGACATCGCCATCAGCACACCAGGCAGCACAAGGTCATTGGCACCCTCTCTCCCCCAAGCCACAAAGCCAGCGGGACAAGGAGACTCCATACTATTTTGACTTCCTCTCAGAATCCGAATCGGATTGGGAAACCGAGGTGGAATCAACAGCATCGGACCTCCCATCCAGCCCTAAAGCATGCCAAGAGTGCTAAAACGCACTGCTCGGACCCGCCGAGTCACAAGGCACAAACCCTGGACTCCACCGGGAGGTACTGTTTCCATGGTTCCATGCTGATGGCCCGAATCCTGGCCTACCAGACTTACATGAGCATGTTCCTCAAGGATGTCATGTTGGACCTGGAGGACTTTACTACCTTTGTTCCCGAGGACTGTTGCAAGTCTTTTCAGGGCCTCATTGCTCATGGCAAAGATTGCTTAAAGTTCATGGTGCAGGACATCTACAACGCCTTTGAATCCACTGGCAGAGTGGCAGCTGTGGACATTGCCACCCGCCAGATGGTGTGGCTTTCTTTCCCTCTCTCTGTGCCAGCACATTCCCTGTCACTGAACTTCCTTTCCTGTGTCTAGCTCCAAGCCACCATCCATATCCCCTTTCCCTCTTCCTCCAAATCACGCTTCTCCTGATTCTTCCCCTTATCTGTTGCAGCATTTCTTGCATCTTCTCCATCCCCCCCCCCCCCCTTGACTGCCATTTTAACCCGTGGAAGTGGCTAAATACTTAACAAGATGCTGGCACCTTCTTCTCTCCAGAGGGATGGGAATGGTTCTGCCAGTCCTATCCCTCTGATATAGACTTCCTGTTTCAGAGGGCTGGAACCAGCAGAGCCATCAGCAGTGCACAGGGAGAAAAGGTCCCTGCACCTTTTTAAGTAATTAACTGTTGCTGCAGGTTAAAGGAAGGGCTGACAAATGTGGCAGATGTGGAGGAGGAATTGGAAGGAACCACTGGCGCCGAGTCAATCTAGCAGGCTGATCAAACAGTATTGAGGCTGCTAGTTTGACTTGGAGATGGCAGGGAAGGTCACAGTTGAGGCTGAGAAGGCCTAGCCTCCCCAAACCTCTTTTGCAGGGCGCCTATGGCACATTAATATAACAAAAACATAAGAATTACCATACAGAGTCAGACCAGTGGTCCATCGAGCCCAGTATCCTGTTTCTGACAGTGGCCAATCCATGTCACTAGCAAGATCCCAAACTAGTTACATTTCATGATGCTCACCTTTAGGAATAAATACTGGTTTTCCCCAAGTCCATAGTGATAATGGTTTATGGACTTTTTTCCTCCAGGAACTTGCCCAAACCTTTTTTAAATTTCAGAGCTTAATTGTGGGTTAAGTGAAAAAAAAAATTACAATTCATTTTAAATGTACTACTTCGTAATTTCATTGCATGCTCCCCTAGTCTTTGTACTTTATGAAAAATTATTAATTTGTACATCAGGGGAGTTTAGGACATATAAGGAAAAGGTTGCTCAGAGGTGGATGAGTTATAAAACATTATAGTTTGGTCTCTGCAAGGAGTGGGGAAAAGCGATTTGGATGGGTGACTGGGAATGGCTGTGAACTTGTAGTATAGATAGCTGTATAGATAAAAAAGTGAGAAGAAAATACCTCTGGATGAGTAGGCCTGTTTAGGGGAGCGCTGGATTGGAAGTCCTAAATCTGATGATTGTGGAATAAGAGACTGGTTGATACCTCTGTATTTATATTTACTTATTTATTTGCTATTATTTCTAAATTGATGGTAATGTGTTGGAACTAGCTACATTGCACTAGTCCCAGGAGTTTTAGACAATAGAAAGTATGTAAAAAAACCCCAACAATATAGTGGCATTATAATATTCTCTGTTTTATTTTCCATTATTTTCCTAATAATTCTTAACATTTGTTTTTGCGGCTACTGCCACAAACTGAGCAGACGTTTTCAATATTATTTGGGGTTTTTTTATGTTTCTATCTCTCCCGATCAAGACAGTTCTGAGTTCAATACAAAAAACATAAATAATAAAATCAAACAATACATACAAACCATAAAGTAGCACATAATCATATCATATTACAAATTAAAAGCATGTCTTACATATCTTCCAAACCTCATTAAATCAGCAATGAATTCCATGATGATGCCTAAATCTGCAAGTCTGGCTTATTCCACCCCTGATGGTGGAATACGTCCTAGGGGTCTCTCCCCTAGTGTGACGCACACCCCCACACCCTATTCCTGTAGCCTCGCTGTGCCCCTGCAGCCACGATCCGGGCCATAGGGGCCGCTGGTGCAGCTTGGACAGTAGTCTGCAGGGGCTGATGTGTGGCATGGTATTCCGGCACGTCATGTTGTCATGGTGCGTGGATGCCATTGCTCCCTCATCCCAGCAGTGGCGTTATGGTGTGGGGACGGGTGGCTCCCTGAACATCGAGTGCCCAGACATGTAACTCCCTGATTCCGCCATTGCGGGTATGTCCAGGCCCCATGGTGCCGGAATCATGTTTATCTTGGGCCTGTCCACATTTTGGTCGGGCAAAGCGACCAAGCGTGCAGCGACCAGAATCAGACTCCATGACAATATAAAAGATGAGTGATTAAGATGGTAGGTACTACCCTAATGAAAACTGGCAATAATTGAGCAGGGCCAGATTTAAAATTAGGGTGCCCATAAGCAGTGGTAAGAGCCTCTACCCCCAGGACTGGCCTCAGAGTTGGTTCAAGATGTTGATGCTCTAGGCAAACCTTAAGTTTTTTACCACCTTTGTCTGTCAAAATCTATTGTTTAGCTTTGAATGCTCTGCTCTTTTCCTCTCCCCAAAGTTGATGTCCTAGACAATTACCTTGTTTGCCTGATGGTTGGGCCAACCCTGTCCTTCCCCCCACCCCACCCCCAGTAGAGGCCATCCAAAGCAGGCATCTACCATTTCTTGTCTCTCCTTTTGTTTTCATCGCTTCCTTCCATCTTGCATATTGATTTTTTTTCCTTTCCGCTTTCTTCCATTTATTTCTCTCTCTCTCTGTCCACCCAGATTTCATTCCTTACTATCCAGTTCTCAATCTCCCTCTTTTTTACGCCATCTACCTACCACTTTTCAAACTTCCATAGTCCTTCCATTCCCCAGCTTTTCTTTAGTGGTCCATTAGTCCTTAGTCTTATGCTCCACTCTCTCTTCCCCTCCATGACTAACATCTCTCACCCCCCATCCAGTGTGTATGTGTGTGTTTCTCTCTCTCTCTCTCTCTCTCTCTCTTTCACTCCATCCAGTACCTCTACTCTCTCTTTCCTTCATGTCTACCCTCTTCCTTCCTATCCCCCTGCAACCAACATCTACCCCACCTCCATATCATACCATACCATCCTCTCCGTCTCCTTCTCAACCTATTTACCCCATGTCCATCTTCTCCTATCTCTCTCCCCATTACCCCAAGTCCTGCATTTCCTGCTCCCCTTATTACCCTGTGTCCAGCATCTCCCCTCTGTCCCCCCAACCCCTCCCTAAGTCCAGCATTTCCCCATAGTCTCCCTATTACCCCCTGGCTAACATCTCCACTCCATCTTCCCTCCTTGCTTCTCTCTATCTCCCTAACCCCCCCCCCCCCTCCAGCTCAATCATATCTCTGCTGACTCCCTGTGCCCATCCGCATCCACCTCCCAATGCTCCCTCATGTCTACTCCCCCCTTCAATGCCTCCCCCTTGAATGTAGAAGGGGCAGAGCCTGTCCATGGAGCAGCATGTCCCATGGGCAGGGGCTGTGCAAGCAGTGATCCCAGTCCAGAGAGGCAGGGCACAATTGGCCTTGCACAGCCCCTGCCCACATGACATGCTGCTCCCGCAGGCATTCTCTGCTTCTCTGGGCCACAATCACTGCCTCCCACACCCTTCTGCCTGCGGGAGCAGCATGTCCTGTGAACAGGAGCTGGGCAAGCCATGGACTGTGGCCCAGAGAAACAGCCTGTCCACAGGAGCAGACATCAGGAAGGCACTGTCCCTGGCCGCCCACTTCCGCTCCCCATTCAGAAGCGACTGTGGCCTCTCACAGCCTTCTGCCCATGGGAGCAGCGTGTCCTGCACACAGGCTGTCCACTGGAGCAACGGTACTCCACAGATCATCCTGAATGGGGAGTGGGGGGGGGAGGTGGCTAGTGACAGAACCCTCCTGACATTCGTTGCCCCCTCCCTTTGGAATTCTCTTCCCCTCACCCTCCATCAGGCACAATCTTACCCTAAATTTAAGGCCCTCCTCCAGACTCACCTTTTCTCTCTGGCTTACGATCTCCCCTCCCCTGGCCTGTAGTAGTCCTTCTGGTTTCCTTCTTTTCCCTCTTCTCTATGGTGTTATTGCGTTTCTTTCATATCAAAATTGTAGTTCCTTTCTTTTCTGGCTTCGGCCCTGCTATTTACACTTTGTACACTGCTCTGATGTTGTGAAGGGCGGTTAATCAAGTCTTACAATAAAGATAAAGACATGCTTACCCAGCTTACTGGGTAGTGCCAGCACTGAAGCAGCATTTGTCTTCATGCTTTCCCACCTCCTGTTGTCCATTTATCCTCCTGCTACCCCCTCCCATTTTCCACCATTTGCCCTCTTGTCCCTCCTTCATGTTGTCCAACATTTCTCCTCCTATCCCTCCCCCATTGTCCAGTATTTATTCTCCTGCCCCCCCCCCCCGTGTCCAGCATTTATCTCCCTTCTTCCCCCCTTGTTATTCAACATTTGTCTTCTCCCTACTCCCATTGTCCAGCATGTGTCCACCTGCCTCCCCTCTCTTCTCCTCTCCTCCCCTGTTGTCCTGGACAAGCTGCTGCCGCGGCTGCCTCTTGTCAGTAGCAGAATCAACCCCTCTGCCCCCCCCCCCCCGTCACTGACCCAGATCCAAGGACACTAGAGTAGCTTTGGGGAGCTATCAGGTTGGCCGGAAGTAAAGGAAATTTGAAAAGGGGGGGGTCATGCCTCTGTAGCTTCTAAACCCCTGCTGGTTCCGCCCTTCTTTGATGTGAATAGCATCAGAGGGAACAGGATCCATCAGATCCTTACAAGCCTGATGGATCCCACCCCTCTGATGATGGTATTCCCATCAAGAGAGGGTAGAACCAGCAGGGACTTGCAAGTCGACGGAGGCTTGAAACCCCCTCGCTTTTCAAATTTCCTTTACTTCCAGCCAACTATGCTCCCCATCGCTGTCCTAGTATCCTCGGGATCTGGGGCAGCAGGGGCAGTGGGGCTGATTCTGCCCCTGATCAGAGGCAGACAGGGCAGCAGCAGCAGCTTGTCCACTTTTTATTTTTTTTAAACCTTTTTGAAGACAGAGCGAGGTGGTTTTGGGGGCATTTTTTGCCACCCCCAAATCTTTGCCGCCTGAAGCAGCCTCATTATAGAGCCATTCCTGCTTCCAATGTTAGAAAACAAATTCGGGAGCCACCTTCGCTTGATACAGGTGTGGAGAAATCTTGCTGTAATCATGGCTGGTGTTGGGGGGAGGGGGTGAAAACTATGTGCTCAGGATGTGCAGGGCCAAAAAAGAGTTTGGTTAGTCTTCATTTAAAATGAAGTTTTAGCAATTTTTGTGTGTTCTTCTTTCATGTTTTGGGGCATATTGGTCTTAATTGTGTGCACTCTATGTTTGCTACAGCTTTTTTTGTGCATGGAAATCAATTCAATGCATGTTAATTTGCAGCTATATATGCATATAAGAGATTTGTGCATACCTTTAGCTTTTAGGCACTCGAATAAGCCGGAAATGGACATCCCTAGCAAGTGACCTGGGCCCTCAGGCCACAAGGGAGCCCCAGTCTGCTCAAAGCTGAAGAAGTCACAACTTGTCAGGGAGCTTCCAGGCCTCCTCCTGAATTTCTGCCCTGGGCACCAGCAGGTATAACACCTGGGACAAGCACAGTTTAACTCCATTTTTTAAGTTCTCTTTTCCAGTGTTAAGAAAGAAGATTTTATTCATAGGATTATGTCATTTGTACTACTTCAGTTTCCATGTGACACCCCCCCCCCCCCCCTCAATACAAGAAGAGCTGGGGCTTACCTGGAATTTTTTGTTGGGGAAAACAACTTAACCATAGTAGCAAAGAATTTTTCAGGAGTTTCTCAAAGAACTTAACCATAGCGATCTTTACAGCTTCAGAACTGAACCTACGTTATCTTCTGTAACCTCTACAGTGACCTACAGCAAGGTTTGTAAAAAGCAGCTGTATCTATATTTCTATGATAGTGAATTCTTTGTAGTCTCTAGCACCCTGTATTGGACCAATGTAGAAGTTATCCAAATATTTTACTATATGTCAGCTTTCCAGACCGCCACTCCCTTCAACTATAATCACTGTTTTGGACAGTTCCTGTGTTGGTCCTGTATGAGATTTCTAAACCTGCAAAGAAAATGGAGTTACTTATTTGCAACGGGGATTCGCCATAGACAGCGGGGGAATAATGTAGCCATACTGCATGGTATGCCTGCATCTCCCTTGCTTGTCAATGGTGAAACAGTTTTTCGATGCATGTGGCTACCATAATTCAACTAGTTTCATAAACTTATTTTTAATGTTAAATGTTTCCTATAAAATTCAATCACAGCCTTCATGTCCATCATGTTATACACTAATAAGAAATAGCTAGCCAAACAATGTGATATTTATGAGTCTGCTAACTAAACCACGTTAGCTGTTTGATGTCGCAGCTAACACAGACAACAAGCAGATGGCGTAGTGATTTTCCATGCTATCTGCATTTCACGTGCTAGGAGAGAGGCAGGATTGGGGCGGGGAGAAGGTGCAGCAACAGGAGGCACCCAGTGAACGAGCAGTCGCCATGCTCTGGCTGTCAAAATCACTGATAGCAAGGCTGCAGCCAATGCATTAAATGCAGCCGCGATATGTGGATTGCCAATCTGCAGCCACTGCTGAGCACAGCGGTGACAGCATCAGTGCTAGGTTCCCCCCACCCCTAAGGCCCTCCAAGACCTCCAATCCCCCAAAGCCCTGAAGATCACCAATCATCATACTGTTAGAAATGTTTTAAAGTTTTTAAATTTGTTGTTTTTACAAAATATATGCAGAATAGTGTTGCAGCCAAGCAGCTGAAAAAGTTCTCATTCTCTCACTCACCCACAGAAGGAAGCACACAGACAGGCTGGAATGCAAACAGGATCTTTTAATGTGCACACAGGTTCAGACAGAGAGCCGGTACCCTCCACAAAAATCTGAGCCCTGAAGGACGTCCCACACTGTCTTATATACAGTACAATTTCAAACTCATTCTACAATCTCATTCGTCTCAGGTATTTCCTGTCCACCAATCAGCAGTCCCTGGGGAAGGTGCCTGGGTGACCTGTCCAAACCGGTATGCTCTGGTCTGTTGATTTCTGAGCAAGGGGGTATTGTGCTCAGGCCTGGAGGGGGGGGAAGGGTGCCTACTGAAACCTTTATGTCTTTTTCTTAGCAAGCTGATCACTATGTAAAATCCTCATGGCTTGGGGGGAAGGGTTACCCACAGCTAAACCTTATGGCTGCCTCACTCCCCCCTTTTTAAGTGAGACCTCAACCGCTAGGGGCGGTAGAGGGCAATATTACTGGAGGCAAGCCGCAGAGGGGTGTATTGGGTCAGGGCCATGACAGTGGTAGCCGCCTTGCGTTCTACCAGGGTATCAAGGGTGGTGGTAATGAAGCGGTAAAGAATGGGGATACAACATGGCAGAATGACACATAGCAGTAAAATAAAAAAAACCGGAGACCACGTGATGTGGTGAGCTTGGGTGGACGTGTCTGTCTGAGCTCCGGGCTTCCTATCCCATGCCGGGCAACTGAGCCGTTTTTCTAGCCCCGCCGCACAATCACTCCCGCCCAGAAGAATCTGCATCGGCTCCCGCATCAACATCGCCGTGGGAACGCTGACATGGCAGCCGCCGCCAAAGCTAACCGGCGCGAAAAAGAGAGGGGCCTGGGGCCGCAGAAAATGGTCGACTTGCCCCCGAAGAGCAGCTTATCCCCACCGGTGGTCACTGGGTTGTCGTCTGAGGAGGTTTCGGCGGCGGTCTCATCGGCGCTATCAGCCCAATTTGAGATGTTAAAGGGAAAGTTGGATGCCGTTCAACTATCGGTGGATACCATTGGAGCCCGCATGCAACAGGCTGAAGAGCGGATCGGGCAGGCGGAAGAGGCCATAGAGGAAGTGAAGCGGGAACTGTCCCAGGCGAAGGCCATGATCCGGACCCAGGGCGATAAGATCGACGACCTGGAGAACCGCTCGCGGAGGAGCAACCTCCGATTCTTGGGGATCCCTGAATCGGTAGGCGACGCGGCCTTGATGCCCTATGTGGAAGCCCTTTGCAAGAGGCTATTAGAGGGGAGAGGAGAAACAGAAACAGACCGGATCGTCCTAGAGAGGGCTCATAGAGTAGGCCCAAAGCCCACGCGGGACATGCGACCCCGAATCGTGTTAGTAAAATTTCTACAATACCAACACAAAGACGCAGTCCTGAAGGAGGCTCGCAAAGCTGGAACCCTTGAGGTGGACAATAGCAAGATTCGGATTGCTCAAGACTACTCCGCAGCTCTCAGCCAGCGGCGCAAGGCCTTTGCAGTCGTCTGCCAGCAGCTGATTTCCGCCCGAATCAAATTCACCATGCAGTATCCAGCACGGCTGCACGTGGTGCATCAGGGCCGGCACAGCGTTTTTGAGTCACCGGGAGCTGTGGAGGCATACCTGCAGCAGGTAGAAACAACAGAGTCGGGACAGACCTGAATTGACCGGGACTGCTGCGGAAAGCTATTGTTTGTAAGGGTTGAGCCAGGAGTCCGGCACGCTGAAATCACGCAGGAGGGCCTTAATATATGTAAGAGAGACCTATCATTGTTCCAGAGACATGGGGACAGTACCTCGGAGAAGTGCTGAACTTTGCTAGGCCTTATTTAGTGCCCTTAGGCCTTATATGCTATTTGATTACCTACCCTATGTTCCCCCTCCCCCCTCTTTTTTTTTTTTTTTTTTTAATTGGCTGCGTTTATTTGCAATGGGGAAGCTATCTTTTTAATTTGTGCTGGGGATCTTTCTGTGATGTGTGGATAACTTTAATGGTTGCGGGGGGAAATTAATCTTATAGTATTAACTTAAATGGGGAGGCAGGATTGCTTTGTCTGTTCATAACCGGGCTTGCAATCTTGCTCACCGCGGGGGGCGGGAGGGTATACCGGGTTAGGGGCGGGTATGTGCGGGGGGGGGCAGTCTTTCTGTCGGGGGGATGGGAGGCCTGGACACATATAGCGGAGGTCAGGAGGTTTAGGCGGCAATGAGGGGGGGAGGATGGATTGGAGAGAAGGAGGGGTGGGGGGGTAGGACGAGGGAAGGGGGATGGGGTTGGGGGTTGGGGGGTTTGGGAGGGGAGAGTGAATGGGGGAGTGGGGTAGGGGGAGGGCACGGTGGGAGGGGGACGGGGCGTCGCAACCAAATGTTGGAGCATCTATCCCAGGCAATCTATTCCTGGTACTTTACGGGGAGACCCCAGGCTGGGGGGGTTTCCTCTCTCATGCAATGTTGGCAGTGGGGGCCTTGGAGGCTGATTTCTCCCTGCGAGTAATCTCCTGGAATGTGTGTGGCCTTGGCAGCCCGATAAAGAGATATAAAGTTTTAAAAGCGCTGGCTAGACAGAGGTGCGATGTTGCGCTGTTGCAAGAGACCCACCAGACAGCCGAGGAACATGCCAAACTATGCCGGGACTGGGTGGGTCAGGTGTGGGGAGCGCCTGCACTGGGGAAAAAAGGAGGCGTAGCCATTCTTATTCACAAGAGAGTGCGTTTTACGCTACACCGGCAGGTGGCGGACCCAACTGGGAGGTTTTTGCTGTTGCATGGATCATTAGAAGAACAGGAGCTCATTTTGGGGAACGTGTACGGCCCTAACCAGTTAGATCACAGTCTCTTTGATCGTCTTGCGGCCAGCGTGGAGCAACTACCCGAGGTGCCTTTGCTTTTGGGGGGGGACTTCAATGGGGTTTTTGAGATAGGTCTTGATACTTCGAGTGGCACGGGAACCCGAGAGAGAAACCTTATTTCTCGGATGTTGCACAGATTCAAAACGCGCTTAGCTATGGTGGACCCCTGGCGATTATTGCACCCTACCGAGAAGGATTTCACTCACGTTTCGCGGGCACATGGTACCAGCGCCCGCATTGACTATCTCTTGCTCTCGGCCCCCTTATTTACCTACGCGGGAGACGCACAGATAGGCCCCCTTGAGATTTCTGATCATGCAATGGTTTGGATAGAGTTGCAATGGGGGAGAGGGGAGGGCCGATCTCGCATTTGGCGGTTCCCCATCGATCTCTATAGGGATAGTCACTTCCAGCATTATCTTGCTCAACGCTGGCGTGAATTTGAATTAAACCACCAGTCCCATGCTGACGACCCGGAGCTGGTATGGGAAACCGCCAAAGTAGTGTTACGAGGAGATATCATAGGGTACGTGGCTAGGAAGCGGCGAATAATGGCTGCGCAGATTATCCGACTAGAACAACAAGTGAAACAAGCACGGATGCTTAATGGCCGGGCCCCCACGGTGACTAATAGGAGGCGGCTGTGGGAATTGCAGGTTGCTCTAAATGAACTGCTTCACCAGAGAGCAAAAAAATCGTTACTGTACTATAAATATAGGCTTTATCGCTTCGGGGATAAACCGGGACGATTGCTGGGGAGATGTCTCAAGGGGCAGAGAGGGGCACTGTCCGTGGCGGCACTCCGGGATGACCATGGGCGCCTCCAGCAGAACCGGAGGGCGATTAGTGCAATCTTTAAAGATTTCTTTCGGAAACTCTATGAGGCGGGGGAGACATCCCCCACTACTATGGAACAGTTTCTTCAGGGCTTGCCACTGCCAAAGGTGTCTGAGGAACAACGTAGCAACCTGGGACAACCCATAACTTTGCAGGAGGTGCAGCGGGTCATCTTTACAGCCAGCTGTTATAAGGCCCCCGGACCGGACGGGTATGGGGCGGAATTTTACAAGCTTCTGTCTGACTGGGTGAGCCCCCTCCTTGTGGAGACGTATCGCTGTAGAGTAGGGGGAGAGGGTCAGCGCTGGGGGGACAACCAGGCTTATATCACACTTATCCCTAAACCTGGCAAGGACCCTCTACTGGCAGCTTCATACCGACCGATTTCTTTATTAAATTTCGATATGAAGGTGTTAGCGAAAATCTTGGCTGAGCGCTTGGCGGGAGTCCTAGGGGACGTAGTGCATGAGTCACAGGTGGGATTCGTGCGGGGCCGCTATGCGGTACGTAATTTGCGTAAAATCCTGGCGTCACTGGAATGGGTACACAACCAGAAGTTGCCATCTCTCTTGGTGAGTTTTGACGCTGAAAAAGCGTTTGATAGGGTGAATTGGGAGTATTTGCACCATCTGCTTCCCCTATATGGCCTGGGGCAACCATTCTGTGAAATGGTATATAGTCTGTATGTTAACCCGACTGCTCGGGTGCTGTGTAATGGAACCCTGTCTGATTCCTTTTCCCTGTATCGCGGTACTCGACAGGGGTGTCCACTTTCCCCTCTATTGTTCGTCTTGTCTTTAGACCCGCTGATACGGAGCATAGAAGCCGATAGCCGGATCCGCGGGGTAGCGATAGGTACACAGGGATTTAAGGTGTCGGCCTTTGCCGACGACCTGCTGGTGCACCTGCTGGCTCCTCGGGAGTCCCTTCCTCGATTGATGGAGGCCTTTCGGCTGTTTGGCAGTTTCGCTGGGCTTCGGATAAACGAGGATAAATCGGAGGCCCTGGATGTGTCCGGACGTTTGCAGGGTCACTGGGGGGGGGATTTCCCTCTGAAATGGGCGGCACATCAATTTAAATACCTGGGTATTGTCTTAACTCGACTACCTCAAGATTTATATCGGACTAATTTTGAGAAGGTTATGTCGGGGCTGAGGACTCAGTTGCGGGCCTGGAACCCCCTGCCGCTGTCGCTTTTGGGACGGGTAGCGGCGATTCAGCTGGTGGTTCTGCCCCGTATCTTATACTGGCTGCAGACCCTTCCAGTGTGGCTGTTGCGCCGGGATTTGCTTAGTTTAGAAAAAGAGATTCAAGGCTTCCTATGGAAGGGAGCCAGGGCGCGTATTCCTTTGTCTCGTATGGTGGGTAAATGGAAGACCGGGGGCTTGGGCCTCCCAGATCTGGGGACCTACGCCTTAGCCTGCCAGGCGCGGCATCTTGGGGACTGGTTGGGCGGGACGAATA
Source organism: Ichthyophis bannanicus (assembly GCA_033557465.1). NCBI lineage: Eukaryota > Metazoa > Chordata > Amphibia > Gymnophiona > Ichthyophiidae > Ichthyophis > Ichthyophis bannanicus. The sequence continues at coordinate 42,805,559 of CM066036.1, forward strand.
CCTACACACCCAGGGACTTGGAGGCGGCGGTGGCGGCCCCGGTCTCTCTGATGGGGGTTTTACATGTGGAGGGGGTACATTTGCCAAGGCGAATTATACACAGTGGCCTGTTCACCTCTATGAGACGTACCTGGCGACAGCTGAATAGTTTTTGGCACCGAAACTGGCAGGTGTCGAGCTGGTTGCCTATTCGTGGTAATGTGCATTTTCTGCCAGGATCGGAATCCCGGGCCTTTCAGCTGTGGCAAGCCCAGGGTATCGATTACGTGGGCCACGTCGTGGGACTCACAGGACACTGCAAATCATTTCAGGAGCTGTGTGCCGAGTTTAGGTTGCCTTCCTCTCAATACTTTGCGTTTATGCAGCTCGCTCACTATGTGGCTACGCTGCCTAAGGAAGAGTTGAGTGTTGATAGATCGGCGCAAATTCTTGACTTTTTCGAGATTGGAGGGGAGACCCCCCCGAAGATAGCAGGGTTGAAAACTAGATTGGAGTGTTTTCCGGGCTCTACCGGATTTTAGGAGGGCTGCGCTGGCTTGGGAGGCAGAACTGGGGCGTGAGGTATTGCCGGACGTTATTCGACAGGCTTTGGGACGCATAGAGGGGCTAGTGGAGGGTGCTAGCTGGCGGGAGGTGCAATATAAAGCTCTGATGCGGGTGCATTTCTCCCCACGTCGCGCTCTGCGGAGTCGTATCACTCAGGATGGGTCGTGCCCTAGATGCTCCACGCCCTTGGCTACCCTAACCCACATGTGGTGGCAGTGCAGGCGCCTCCTCCCATACTGGTCCAGTATTCATAAGTACCTTATGGGATTATTGCAGCAGCGCTTTCCCTGGACCGGAGTTCTGGTCACCCTCGATTTGTTACATCAGGCTCTTCCAGTGGGACGGGGGGAGCGGCTCCTGGTGCGTAAGGCATGTCTGGTGGGCAAAGGTCCTATTTTACATCATTGGCGAGACCGTAACCCGCCAACATTTTTGGAGTGGCGCAACAGATTTCACCAGTTGATGCTGGCAGAGCGCTGGGTAGCCCGGGGTAAGGTAAAAAAGTGGTCCACTTTCATGCTTATTTGGGAGCCCTACATTCAGAGCCTTGGCTCCCGCTGCCGCAATGAAATAGTAAACGTGGGCTATTAAGGTACCAATGTAGTGCCTGGCGGAGAGCTGCTTGGGGATGGATTATGCCTCCTTCTGTTTATGCTATTTGATGGTTGCGACGCAGGGGGGGGAGGGTGGGGGGGAGGGGGGAGGGGGGGGTCTACCTTTACATAAAATCAAGTAATTGTCTATGGTGTGCCCTTCTTTTTTGTTTTGCTGTTGATACCTAATTGTATGTTGTGTTTGCCTATGCGCGGAGATAAGAGTACACTCCGCGGGGGCTTACTGTCTGCACTGTACTGAATGTTAAGGTTCTGATGATTACTAAATAAAGTTTCAAAAAAAAAAAATAAAAAGAACCCCTACCACTGGGATTTTTAGTCCCCCTAGCCAACTGAACCACTTCATAAACCACCCAGGACCCATGGACGGGTCAGTAATATGATTAACTAGATCACGTAGGTCTTGGGTAGAGTGTTGTCGTGGGGAGCGCCCCCTACGTCTATGGGCAATCCACGGCAAAGATTATTTTTAGAGAGCCACAGGGAACGTAAGGTTCATCGACGTAGTAAAAATGGCCTTACCAAATCCGGCTGCCTAAAAGAACTCAGTAACAAGACCAAGTGGAGGGAATTAAGGCTTTTATTCCCCGTCAATGCAAGGGTTCAAAAATAAGAGATGGATAATGAAACAGAACGTCCTTTGTTGCAAAAGGTACCAGTATTCATAAACATGTGCTTAATTGTTACACTTCACAATTAATGCAGAGCTTGGGTAACAGGAATTCAGTTCATTCCAAAAGCATAAACATTCTATAAACTCTTCTATGTTACTCAGAGACTACAGACTCTTGACATGAGGCTGTGCACAGGTCACACTCCATCTGTTCTGGTGGAGATAGGGAAACTGTATTTATGCATTCTGTTTCCATGCAATCTTCTTCACTAGAATCAACAGGGGAATAAACACTGTCCCTGTCTGACTCGGGTCGGTGTGCTATGCCTCTAGGGCCTTGTCTCCAATAACAGTCTGTTCTCAGGGCTTTAGGGATTTTATTAAACCAGTATGGTTTCTCCTTCTTTGTAGAGTGAGGACTTATTTTAACAGGGACTTTAGGATTCAAACATTCAATATCATCAATAAAGGTTCCATACCTGGAGCTTTGCTGGCTTGAATCCACAGTGTTTTCCCTTTTAGCAATTCTCCTGCTGTAGCAATTTCTCTGCCTGTCAGCATTAGGCAGGGCTGTGCTTCTTGGCAGTTTGGTGAAACCTGGCATGAATTCTCTTCTCTCCCTTGGTAAGAAGTCAGGTTTATTATAAATTGCCTTTCCTTTCTTGCTTGGTAAAACTGAATAATTATTTCTCAGAGACTCTAAGCTTCTCTCCAAACCATTCCCTTTGGCTCCTTGCTTAGGTCTCTCTGTTCTGGAGTCAGGAACGCTATGAGAACAGGGCGTGGCACAGCCTCTAACTTCAGAGCTGGCTCTAACAAACTTTCTTGGGACAGCTGCACAGTCAGCCTGGCCCTTCTGGATTTCACCCTTGTGAACCCTGTACCTGTGGGCTTGCTCCTCTAGGATTTCTTCAGTTACTCCTTCTCTTGGAGATGAACCTCTTGATAGAGCTGTTCCCCCTTGGGAAGACGTCCCTCTGTCTCTGTTCCTTCTCAGGTCCTTTTCTTTCTCTGGTGAAGCCGTGCTCCCCTGTGTAGCCGTGCTTCTCCTCTCTGATGCAGCCGTGCACCTCTTCCTTGCTGCAGCCGGGTACCCCTGTGTGGCCGTGCACCTCTTCTCTGATGCAGCTGGACCTCCCTTGCAAGCATTCTGCTCTGGCTTATAAGGAAATCTTTCCTGCCTGACTTCCGGGGTCATTTCCAGGTGCAAGTCATTCGGCTTCTCAAGCTCATTAGCTCCTGAATGTTCCTTCCTGCTCCCTCTAGCTGTGCCTGGAGGTAATTGCACATCTAGATTCTTAAAAGAAACAGGATTTCTTTTCACGTTTTCAACTTTATCAATACCCATATCATGACAGTGTTCAATGGAAACACTTGCGTCAGTGAGTTTAAAACAACACATACCCTATACCAGGGGTCTCAAACTCAAATTGCTTTGAGGGCCAAATGAGGACTTGTAAAATAACCCGGGGGCCGCATGAGACGTGGGACCTCATTTGCATAAGGGACCTCATTTGCATAAATATTTGCATAATGTTACCATACCCTAACTTTTAGTAAATATGCCTCTTAATGAGTGCATGAATAAAGAAAGACTAAAAGATTTCTACATTACTATAATCCAGTGCCAACCGCCAGGCACATTAGGAACTACTACAAACAAACACTGTCCATTTAGAACCCATAGCCACAAGTATCCCTTTTCTGTGGTACTCTTACTTTCAACCATGATCGATCATGCACGCATCACTGGCTTCACATATTTTCAGCAGAGTGGCATTTATAAATATTGCAAGTAGCCAACCATTTTATTTCATCTTCTGATCTACAAAACTTAACTGTAGCTTACAAAGATCCATAACTCTTGGCATGTACAGTTTCTCAGACTGAATCATAAAGCGAATGAATTCGCACTTCTGTACATGCAGCAGCAGCACCGTTGATTACATTGACTACCTCCTCCTTTAGCTTTCATGACCTCAAAACCAAAGAGCTCCTGCGCCATATTTCCAGTCACAGACAAGAGATGACTGGCTGAAAGTTGCCACTATTCTCAGCCAGCTCGTGCTGTCTGCCTATTGACTCTGTCAGATGTGCAACAGCTGGGCTGCAGCCTCCCTGCTCCCTGCTGTACTAGAGCGTGGAAAGTCCCCCTCCCGCGGCAGCGGCCGGGCCCTTCCTCCTATACTCACGCTCCTCCACATCGTGCAGCTTGGCCCTCTCCTCCTCCAGCTTGCCCTTCAGGCTCTCCGCCTCATTCTTCAGCGATGCCAAGGTCTCGTTCTCATGTAGCCCCTCAGTTGCCATCTTTGCAAGGAAAGGAAAGAGAGCTAGTGAGGAGTCAGGCTCCAGAGGAGAAAGATGCTGCTGCCGCTACCAGAGCATCCGCAACCTCAACCGCCGCCACCTGCTTCGGGGCTCGACCTGCTCCACCCCTTCCCGCTCAACGTCACCGGCTTGCGTCACAGAGAATGCTCGCCAGGACCCTGCACGCGCCCGGCCAGTAGAATGAGTACACGTCATATAGTGGCCCGAATGCGGCATATGGGCGGTACTTTGTAGGTCGCGCTCGCACGGGAGGCAGATTGAAGCCGCTGCTGGATGGCTCTTAGCACCTGCATAGAGCTGCTTCCTCCAAGTAGACCAGGAAACTACCTTCACAGAAGCAAGCAAAGGCCAAAAGATAGGTGCCCAGAAAGAATTAAATTTGAAAAGCCTTGATCTGCAATGGTACTACTGCAAGAGGTCAACCTGCCAACTTAGTACTTAGGACTCTGCCAGGCAGAGGAGCCCGCGGGACGCTTAATGCGGCGACGGCAAGTTTGGATTTATTTTTTTTTTACATGCCGGTAAGTGCTTCGCGGGCCGCATAAGATGCCCTCGCGGGCCGCATGCGGCCCGCGGGCCGCGTGTTTGAGACCCCTGCCCTATACCCTCTGTAGCAACTCCTGCACAAAAGTTTTGTTCCATGTGCAAAAGTTGCTGTACTGTCTGTAAAAGGTTGTAGGGTGTGCAGAGGCCTCTTTCCCTGGGATCCACCCTTATTAACATATTAATGGCTTTTATTCTTGCTAGTGTTGAGTCATTCTGGCTACACCCTTCCATCCTCTTTGTTTCATTAATCACTGACACTGTAGTCTTCAGGGCTCATGAGCACTTTGTATCACCAGCTTTGTTTGGCCTGTTTAACTTGTCCAGGCTTGCCCAGCTTGCTCAGGCCTGTTCAATCTGTTCAGGCCTGGCATGTCTTTTCTTAGCTGGGTCCATTTTCTGTGCACTTTCAGGCCTGACCTATTTCTTAGCTGGGTCCATTCTCTGTGCACTTCTGTTCAGAGTATGGTTCCCCCTGGCTTTACTCTTGTTGTGCTGGGCTCTGGGTACTCATTTTCTTAGCCCACATGTTTTTTTTCCGTGCCATCATAATGTATTACAGCCTCAGGCAAGGATGCAGCCATACTAGACATACCTATCAGCCAATTTCCCTTCATTCTCCAATTTTACTTTTATTTTTCTTGTGAATGGGGCAAAGGTAATCCCACTAAGGGCAATGGACAACAACCATTTGAGACAGATAGGGGGCATCAGAAAAGCAGCTTCTAGTACTGTTCCCTAGAGACAACATACATTGTAACATCATTTTCTTGCAGCAACTCAATAATATTGAAAACACATAACATGAAAGTGTATCAAAAGCAGCAGTGCTTAATAATGTGATAAAGAAAGCTCTGAGAATAGTACAGCAAAACTTGAGCTGGTGTGGGTATTGCAATTGCTGAAGCCGAAATGGCTTGTAGATTTCAGTTACTTTCTAAGAAAGCAATATTAAAAGGATAACAATACAATCATTCACAAAAGCCCCCCAAAACCCCAAGTCAGTCCAATAGTCCTCCTCCCATTCTCAGACAATGTGGTCCTGCCTCTCAGCAGTTTCCCAGGATCTCGCAGTATGCTTCACCTTTTTCTGAAGTTTAAGTTCTGTTTTTCTCAAAATTTGAACCTCTCATTCTCATAGGCAGATATCTTGGCCTTTTTTCAATGTGACACACTGATCCAGATAGGGACTCCTTCACACATTTCAGCGGTGGGTAGTTCTGAGTTCTTGGGATGGTCTGTTCCATCTGGACTCTGGCCAGTTTTCTCTGCTGGACTCTCTGGATTGCAATTGGTGACATGGCTCCAGGCCTTATTCAGAAAAGCAGCACCAATATTGAATGAAAAAAACTAAATATGCTGGATTAGATTTCACAATGATATAAACTTAATTTCATCCATATTTACTTAAGATCATAACTATCTCATATGGTGTCAACTATGTCTCTCAGTTTGATAAACTCTTTGTCTCTCTGTCTCTTTACCACTGGAGATTCCTTTGCAGGTAAGAAATATTCCATTATGCCCTTGACTGATCTTTACATGTTTATAGATCAGACAAGTTGCACACACATATTCTGCGATTTCTGGCAAGGTTTTTTAGAATTATACCAATTTTGTGAGAATTTGTCATCAAATCATCCCTCTTTTGCCCATGCGTGCCTGGCCAGGACATACAGGGGCAAAATGAGGCAAAAAGCATCTGGAAGCACCATATGGCCAGTGTGGGTTTTCCAAAGCTCATCAGGGTGCAAGGTGCACCCAGCCCGTCTCCAGATGTCTATTTCCAATTGTTGAGTATGTGTTGGGGCTTAGATGAATTCCTAAATTGAAGATTCTGGAGACGGCATAGTTGAATAAAGTTCACATCTCCTTTTTTTTTGTTTTTGTTTACATATTCATTAGCCAGATACATCACTTCAAATTACCTTCATCAGTTTAATGTCCATCAAAGTCCTTCTTCTTAATATCCCACTTCATCCCTCACAACACTCCCCCATCACCTGCATCATTCCACCAATCACATACACAGGTCCCTTCCATGCTTCTATACCATACTAATGTATCCCTATTTGGCAAGGCTGCCAAGAACATCAAACAATTGTTTAAAAAACTTAGTATTGTTTCTTTTCTCTCATTCTTTTTCTCAAACTTCTCCTGGATCATTGCTGACAAGCAAAATTTGGTTTTGTCCAATCAACTCAAGTTAAATAATTTTACAAATATTTCCATATTTTCTGGTGTAATTGGCACCTATGGTGTTACTGTCCTGTTCAGCAGTCATCAGCACTGAGCTGCCTTAAATCTTACAGTTCAGAAAACAGGCATTCAAATGATGAAAATGATACATTTGCATGAAAAGGTTGGGGGATATCTGGAATGCAAACACTTCTTGTATATTTTTAATGCAGAATATTCTTTTTCACATTTAATTTAAAACCTAACAATACCTGAGACTGGCATCAAACTGATCTGAAAACCCTCTGTGAGGTGCTTGCCACAGTATATAAAATCCCTTTTAACTTTTAATTTTGTATATGCAGTCAAAACCAAATATATGTACCAGAGATAAAAATTCAAGCTGGATTACCCTTTTTTATTCAGATCTCTTAACCTCTACTTTGAAGGTCAAAGGAAAACAGAAACAGTTTCCTTAGTTTCATGCCTTGTTTGTTTGATCTAGCATCCAGGGGCACTTGGCAATGAACAGCCAGCAATGAAAGAAAAACAATATTTACTGTAGATTAAAACATTTAAACACAAGACTATTAGTATTTTAAGTATAGCAGCTAGCAGCCTATCTGATTGGAATAAGAAAGTTTTCTTGATACATTTCACTAAACCCTCCCCCCCCCCCCTGGGTAATTCTGAAAAGTAACCTGCTTTAACAACATCTTGGGAAAAACAGGGACCTTAAAGTAAAAAAAAGTCTTTATTTCTTCATAATCTTATAAGGATTTTTCTCTCTCTTTTTATAGGCTGTAAGAAATGGTTTGCAGGCTAGCTCTTACATATGAGCTTTGCCTTACAGATATTCCCCACCCCATACATCTTTGCTAATAGTAATTTGACCAGCCTTTGTTTGATCCCACCCTTACACAATCAAGATGCTGGTCAGACATCTGAGGATGCTCAAAGGAGGCACCCCCCCCCCCCCCCCATGGTTCTAGAAGCTTAAACTCTACAATTAAAATTGATGACAAGAGGATTGTTTGGAGGCTAGGTGAGGCTAGGTAAATTGGGGGTTTTTGTCCTCTTTAATGGGTTTCCATTTGTTTGCTAGGAGAAAGACTCCTAGGTGATTTGTCCTTTTGTCCTCTCTAATGGGCCTCCATTCATCTGCTAGAAGAAGAAACTCCTCCCTGATCTTCCAGTATCTTTCTATAGCTATTGTGGCGACCACACCCCTACCAGGCGGTTGCCTAGTAGGGACGGGAGACCATCTTGTATTCCTTTTCCAAAGGGTTGTAGTTGTGTAGTCAGAAATGAACCAAGTGGATGTTTCAAAGCGCACAGGAATTTTCATTAGCTTCCTTTAGGTAAGATGGTAACAATCTTCAAAGCAACTTTACACTCAGTACAAAGAAACAGAGGATAATCTTCTCCAATTAAAGCAAATGTCAAAACAGTGTTTCCGTGGAATTATTTACAATGGCTTTCCTTTTCTTTCCCTTTAAGATGCTTCTTACTTCAGCAATCATAAAGGCACATGTATTTACAACTTACAATCAAAGCCAGTAGGGCTGCTAGCTCCTTCTTTGCTGTTTTTAGTTAAACAGTTCTCAGCTGTCTAGCCCCGCCTTGGTTGCACTAGCCACTTCTTTAGGAAAGAACCTTAGTGCCTCAATATAAAACTCATTCTCTCCTTTACTTCAGGCTTTCAGCTATAACAAAGTTGTAACAGCTTTCTTAATTTCTTTCTGCTATTTGGCTTCCATTAATTAGCATCAATACAAACAGCACAGTCCATCTCAGAACAAGAAGAACCCATGTCAGTTCCTCTACCATCCACCTCCATACTTTCTTCTGAGCTGCATATTGGTAAAGCTTGGAACCGTTCAGGTACTTTTTCCTTTAAATCATTTAAAAGCTCAAATAGCCTATTCCACTGCACTGCCCCTCCTTCTCTTGGCAGAATTTCAACAGGCTTCTCCTGTTCAACTTTTCTTGAAAACCCCTTCTTTCTAATCTGGGTTTTCCCAGGTACAAATCCCTCTTCAGAATCAGAGCAAGAGATATAAGCCTTAGGCTTCACTGCTTTCTTTCTCCTACCTTGGAGTTTTACTGCAGGACTTCCATATCTGGGGCTTCTGTTGGCACTAGCTATCTCTGCCTCAGAGCCAGTCAGGGAATCAGGGTAAGATTTCCTCTCCACTTCCTGGGGCTTCTTCTGTCTGAAGACACACCCTTCACCCGAGGAGTCTAGGCTCTCTTGCCTTAGCTTTTCCAATGCCAGCCTTCTCTCTCTCTCTCTCTTGCCAGTAAACTTGGTCCTCTCCCTGGAACCTTCTCTGTAGCTCTCTTGGCTGTAGTCCTGGCTGCTCTTGCTCTCCTTGCACTTGTCCTTGTTCCTGTTCCTGTTTCTCCTTCCGTCTATCTCTCTGTTTGTTTGCTCAAACTTAAACGTGGAGCAGGGCACCTCCCCTTCTGACTCCACCCCCATGTACCTCCTACTCTTACTTAGGGTTGCCATGGAGTCTGGGTGTGGCTTTAGCCTAGCTCTACCCTCGTGGTTTTTCTCACTGCTTTTACTATGGTGTATGTGTTCTGGTGCACCCATCCCCCGCAAAGAAGAAAAAGTTCTTTTTCCCTTTATTTCTTCATGCTGGACTGCACTCTCCTTACCACACTATGCAAACAATTTCAATGGTTTCATTCCTAGTATCTTTCTGTAGTTATGCAAACCATCTCAGCAGTTCCAACCACCCCCCACTCACCGCTGAAAGGCATGACCAAAACATTTTCTAAACTGTCCCTTTCCCTGCAATCAGTAGACCTGGTGTTTTTTTCACTGTTTGGGGACACAGGGGCGACTTGTTAATAACTTCACCTTTTACTGATAAGAGTATCAAAATCAATCCTGAAATATAAAGACCTAATGTCTGGACAAAAACTTTCTTTCCCTAATCTTTCCCTAATGTCACAACTAAACACAGAGACACTCTAATATTTACAGAGACACTCTAACAGTTTCTACATAACAGCACATTAACTATATGGACCAGCCATGAATCTATATAGGGAAACTGGTCCGGATGCTCCTTCACTACAATTTAGCCTCCGGACCCCATGCTCTAATCACAATTTACAAATCACAAGTTACAGTGTAAATCTTCTAATCTCAATTCAAGGAATGCAATGTTCAGTGTAAATTTTCTAATCTCACTTCTGGGAATACAATATACAATATAATCCAGGTAACAGGCAGAGTTTGGTTGCGCAAAACACACAGGACCACAAAGGGAAAAAGAAAGAGGGAAAACAGAAAACAGAGACGTCTCAGCAGCGAATATTCATACACTCTCTTTCCTCAGTAGCAGCTGTTACAAATACACATTACACACACTCTCTCTAGCTGTAGCATAGGATTTAACTTTTACCATGAGGATAATAGTAATATGAGAAATATAGCTAGCTATTTTTCTAATGTCCACTAGATGGAGCTCCAGGATCACTAGCACAAAAGAAGCCCCCAACACCACAAGCACATGGCAGCACAAGAGAAGTCCCCAACACTAGAAGCACATGGCAGCACAAGCACATGGCAGCACAAAAGAAGCCCCCAGCACTAGAAGCACATGGCAGCACAAAAGAAGCCCCCAGCACTAGAAGCACATGGCAACACAAAGGAAGCCCCCAGCACTAGAAGCACATGGCAACACAAAGGAAGCCCCCAACACTAGAAGCGCATGGCAACACAAAAGAAGCCCCCAACACTAGAAGCGCATGGCAACACAAAGGAAGCCCCCAATACTAGAAGCACATGGCAACACAAAAGAAGCCCCCAGCACTAGAAGCACATGGCAACACAAAGGAAGCCCCCAACACTAGAAGCACATGGCAACACAAAGGAAGCCCCCAACACTAGAAGGACATGGCAACACAAAGGAAGCCCCCAAAACTAGAAGCACATGGCAACACAAGCACATGGCAGCACAAAAGAAGCCCCCAACACTAGAAGCACATGGCAGCACAAGCACATGGCAGCACAAAAGAAGCCCCCAACACTAGAAGCACATGGCAACACAAAGGAAGCCCCCACTTAAGGGGGTCAAGTGCTAATATTTTAGGCATTTTAATAGCTTTGGCAGCGCTTTAAATACTTTTAAGGGACCCGAGGTGACAGAGTTGAATTTATACTGCAGTCATTTACTGGCGCTCGCAAGCGCCCCCCCTCCCCCCATTCCTTTACCAGATTTACCAGATTTCACGAGAATTTCCAGATACAGAAATACAGAACTACCCAAAACAGTACCCAATATAGAATGGACGAGCAATGGTTTCAGGGATTCTGGGGCCCTTACTCAGACTGCTCGTTGCGGGTGATCATGCTGCTACAGGTTCACAGAATTTACCAGATTTACCAGAATTTCCAGATACAGAATACAGAACTACCCAAACAGTAAAACAGTAAGGCAGTAGTACTCACCAGACCTCTGATCAGAGAGAGTTTGGATGCCAGTCTATCCAGCCGGTTTTCAATCGGGGGGTCAGCCGCAGGGACCAACTGACCAGACAAGTCAAGGTGTCCTTGTGGAGCACAAAGGGGCCTGGGGCGCCAAGGACCATTAATCACCTGGAGGGGCCGGTCCCTGACCGGTGGAGGCCCGATGCTGCAAGAGCAGAAGTCTTCCCACCGTGGGTGTGATGAGAGAGGTTTTTTGTTTAATTAAAAAGGGTCCCATCTGGGTCGCCAAATGTTGCAGCCAAGCAGCTGAAAATGTTCTCATTCTCTCACTCACCCACAGAAGGAAGCACACAGACAGGCTGGAATGCAAACAGGATCTTTTAATGTGCACACAGGTTCAGACAGAGAGCCGGTACCCTCCACAAAAATCTGAGCCCTGAAGGACGTCCCACACTGTCTTATATACAGTACAATTTCAAACTCATTCTACAATCTCATTCGTCTCAGGTATTTCCTGTCCACCAATCAGCAGCCCCTGGGGAAGGTGCCTGGGTGACCTGTCCAAACCGGTATGCTCTGGTCTGTTGATTTCTGGGCAAGGGGGTATTGTGCTCAGGCCTGGAGGGGGGGGGGGGAAGGGTGCCTACTGAAACCTTTATGTCTTTTCTTAGCAAGCTGATCACTATGTAAAATCCTCATGGCTTGGGGGGAAGGGTTACCCACAGCTAAACCTTATGGCTGCCTCAATAGAATTAGAAATCTATAAGATGTTGTTTGCTTGCACTAACACATTGGTTCACATACTCCATTTTCTTATATTGAATAAAGCATTTTCTCCTGGCCTTGCAAATCCTAGGTTCCCCCATACACCCCTCCCTTAGCTTCCAGGCTATTGCACATGAAACTTAGAAACTCAAGGACAAGAACACTGTGAAACATACTGATACGAGTACAAATTCTGCGAGGCACAGAGAAAAGAAAGAAAGGAACTTTGAAAACAGAAAAAAAAACAGGCCATGGGCACAAGGGAAAGGGGGGGGGGATCTCTTAGAACCCATAAGACCGGTAACATAACCATAAAAGGAATAAGGTAAATAAGGGGAGAGGGGTAAAAGGGGCAGGGATTAAGAGAAGTAAACAGAGGTGGAGATTCACATGACCTAAATAACAATCACTAATAGGTAGGAAATTAGAAATACTTACACCAATAGAATAATAGGGGGGGAATTTGTAGAAGAAATGAATGTAATAAATATGGAACTGTTCATATGACAAATTGTGGTCACCCATCTTGCAAGATTGAATAATAAATAAATAAAACTTTGGTTTCACTGAAGTGTCTGTTATTGTGATAAAATTATTATTGTTTATTAGAGATTGGGCGCTCGTCCCAGGATCGTGTCATCACTGGAGGAGGCCGCCACCACTGAGAATGGGGAGACGCGTCCCATTAAGTTCAACGGCCTCGTGTATTGGCAATGGCCGACTCCACCACTGTACTGGCAACAGAATCCGGAGACTGGTGAAAGCAATACGGACTCAGTGAACCAGACCAGGTATAGTGAGCATATGCGAGCCAAGCAAGCAATTCCGTGCACGGACCAAGGTAAGTATTACCTTGATGGTTGGGTATCGAGACAGAGTGTTGTGTGTGTGAGACGTGTCCTGGACAAAATGAGTGTGGAGTCTTAATCTGCGGTTCCGACACCTCCGTGAGGAGTGCGGCCGGAGAGAGATGAAGTGAAAGACACACTGGTGACAGAAAGTCTCGATGGGAAATAAAGGCTCTAAAGGAAAGTTGAGTAAGGATAGGACTGGTAGTACAGGCCCCGGGAACATCCATCCAGGCAGTGTATTAGGGAGAATGTTGAAGTACATCATGAAAAAGAAGAAACACCTTCCGTTTTCCTGAAGAGATTAGAAGATCAGATGAAAAGGTTTTCAGGAATAAGTGCAGACAGTGAGGTAGCCAAAGGACTATTAAAGGTAAATTTTGTGACCAAGTCCTGGTCAGACATAAGGAAAAAACCTGTAAAGATAGAGGGTTGGAATGATAAACCACTAGAAGATTTGCTGAGAGAAGCACAGAAAGTGTATGCGAAAAGAGAGGATAAGAAACAAAAACAAAAGACAAAGATGATGGTAAATACTGTGGAACAGGTGATGAGTAAAACCAGGGGAGGTATAGGGCAAAGGAGGAGAGGACGTGGGAGAGGATGGGTTAACAGGAATACAGGGCAAGGGTGGCCGGAATACCAGACTGGTAATTCTCGGTCCAAGCCCCAAGTGCAGGCAGGATGTTATCACTGTGGGGAAAATAGGTCACTTCAAGAGAGAGAGTGTCCTGAATTAAAGCGAGAAGAAGAAATATTACCACAGATGAATTTTAATGAAGAATAGGGGTGTCCGGGGTTTCTTAATCTAAGGTCCCACCAACAACCCTTGATAAATGTGAAGGTGGGGCCAAAGGAAGAAGAAGTAGTATTTTTAGTAGACACAGGGGCTGCCCGAAGTTCTTTAAATTATGTACCAAAAGGAATGAAGTTATCAAATCAAAAACTTACAGTTTCGGGAGTGAAGGGAGAGGGGTTTCCAGTTTCAATATTTGAACCAACACTGCTAAAATTAGACAAAGAAGAGATAGAGGGACATTTGCTGTACATTCCAGAGGCAGGGAGTAATCTTTTAGGAAGGGATATGATTACACAGTTAAACTTAGAAATGAAGGTAAAAGATGACCAAATTGTTGTAGGAATGGCTCTCCTCACTGAGAAGGAAGAAAGCCAGATAGACCCTGTAATATGGGCAAGGGAAGGAAACAGGGGGGGGGGGGACGACGACTGGATATTCCGCCCCTAAAAATAGAATTAAGGAAGAAGGGTGAGCTAGTGCGCCAAAAACAATATCCCATTTCCTTGGAAGGCCGCAAGGACCTCCAACCTGTTATAAAAAGCTTACTCCAGGATGCACTACTAGAACCATGTATGTCCCCATTTAACACTTCCATCTTGCCAATAAGAAAACCAGATGGATCTTATAGGTTAGTACAGGACTTGAGAAAGCTGAACCAAATAGTACGGGTAAAGCACCCAGTGGTGCTGAACCCCAACACAATACTAAGTAAAATACCCCATGAATATAAGTGGTTTCGTGTTATAGATTTAAAGGATGCATTTTGGACCTGTCCCTTAGATCCAACTAGTAGGAACATGTTTGCTTTTGAGTGGGAAGACCCCGATACTGGCCGGACATGACAATTCCAATGGACAATGTTACCCCAAGGGTTTACAGAATCACCCAACTTGTTTGGACAAGTACTGGAACAGGTATTAGAAAAGTTCTCTACACCATCCGGTGTGACTCTTTTGCAATATGTAGATGATCTTTTAATATCAGGAGAAAAGAAAACTCAAGTCAGTGAAGCTACCAGAGCCCTATTGGAGTTTCTGGGAAGTCAGGGGTTCCAAGTTTCCTAAACCAAATTACAATTTGTAGAGAAAGAAGTAAAATACCTTGGACATCTGATTAGTGAAGGAAAAAGGAGAATCAGTCCAGAACGAATAAAAGGGATTACAGATTTACCACTTCCAAAGACAAAACAAGGAAATAAGGAAGTTCCATCCTGGGATTAGCCGGATACTGTAGGTTATGGATAGACTCATATGCCCAAAAGACTAAAGGATTATACTTGAAGCTGTTAGAGAAAGAACCTAACAACTTAATCTGGAAAGAAGAGGAGCAGGAGTTAGTAAGAAAACTAAAACAAAGCCTGGTAGAAGCCCCAGTCCTGGCTTTACCCTCGCTGCACAAACCCTTCCACCTTTTTGTCACTGTTGACAAAGGGACTGCGTTGGGGGTCCTTACTCAAAAATGGGCAGGGAAGAAACAACCAGTAGCATATTTATCTAAAATTCTAGATTCAGTGTCTAGAGGATGGCCGGAGTGTGTCCAAGCAGTGGCGGCAACAGCCCTCCTGGTGGATGAGAGCAGGAAATTGACGTTTGGAGGGGCCCTAGTAGTAAGTACCCCACATCAGGTGAGAACCATCCTAACCCAGAGGGCTGGGAGGTGGCTCACTGATTCACGAATCCTGAAATATGAGGCAATACTAATGGAAAAAGATGATCTAATGTTAACCACAGAGCAGTGTTTAAACCCAGCCACTTTCTTATGGAAAGGTGAGGGGGAAAGTGAGGAACCAGAACATGATTGCTTGGACATCATAGAATACCAGACCAGGGTAAGACCAGATTTAGGGGATACCCCCTTGCATGCAGGGAAGTATATTTTTGTAGATGGATCCTCCAGGGTAATAGAAGGAAAAAAACCTAACGAAATGGGTATGCAGTAGTAAAAGGAGAAAGTCACTGCTCCCTCGAAGAAGGCAGGCTACCCAATAATTGAGGGAGGAGTGGCCTAGTGGTTGGGGCAAGGTACCTCAGGCCGGAAGGTCGGGGGTTCAAATCCCACTAGAGGCCAGCAACCTTGGGTCAGAAGGACTGGGGTTTCTAGTCCCACAGGTGCTCCTTGTGGTCTTGGGCAAGCCACTTAACCCTCCATTGCCCATGTTCCCCGTAAGTATTAGTGTACGTGTCTCATATCCCCGCGTGTTAAATGTGTCCCCCAATTGTGTTGTGACCGCTTTGATTGAAGGATAAGGCGGTATACAAAACTGTCTAAATAAATAAAATAAATAATTGGTCAGCCCAAACATGTGAATTATATGCCCTGAATCAGGCTTTGAAGCTATTAGGGAGGGGAGATGGGACCATCTTCACGGACTCAAAATATGCCTTTGGGGTGGTACACACCTTTGGGAGGATTTGGGAGGAATGAGGTTTGATAAACAGCAAGGGAAAGGAGTTAGTGCATGAGGAATTAATTAAACGAGTGTTGAAAAATCTGCTGTTACCACAAGAGATAGCAGTAGTGCATGTGAAGGGACATCAAGCTGGGAATTCATTTGAAGTGAGGGGGAATAGAATAGCCGATGAGGCTGCTAAGGAAGCTGCCTTAGGGGAAAACATATCCCCTATATTCTACTTAACCCCAGAAGTAGTGAGTCACACAGTAAATCCCACATTTACTGCAAGGGAAAAACAACAGCTTGAGGAAATAGGGGCAACAGAAACAGAAGGGGAAAAATGGGTTTTACCTGATGGAAGGCAGATGGTGAACAAACAAATCATGAGAGAAATTATGGCCGTTCTACACCAAGGGAGTCATTGGAGTGTACAAGCAATGTGTGATCTGATTCTAAGGTACTATGCATGTATGGGGATATACACAGTAGCCAAGCATGTGTGTGAGAGGTGTATAACCTGTAAGAGAATAAATAAAAAGGTCCTTAGGAAACAACCGCAGGGAAGGAAAGATCTGGTCTCCGCGCATTTCAAAACATTCAGATTGATTTCACTGAATTTCCTCTGGTTGGGCGGGTGAAATACCTCTTAGTAATAGTGTATCACCTTATTAACAAAAAACTAGGCTCCAAAATGCCAAAAACCAAAGCTATATGTATTTTTTATTTGTCGGAATTGCCAACCCAGTAGAGAGGAGGAAAACCCTCGCACCGCTGTGGCGTTTCCTTTTAATCATTCAAAAATTTTTTTAGATAAAATCAGTATTCACTTAACTGAAGTCAGTAGTAATTTTCATCAAGGCAGCAATGCTATAAATCACGACGTGGCACATTTCGGGGTAAAATCTGTAATACCCCTGCATCAGGTCAAGGAAACATTGCTCCGCTGCTCAAACGCTGTGAACTGTTACTCCAATAGACGGTTTTTATCAAGGCTTCATAGAACGTCAGCCCAGCTGATCACATACAGCTGACCGGAAGAACCTATCAGAAGGCCAATCAAAGGGTCCAAGGGGAGGGGACAAGCAACCTCAGGCCAGAGGGACTGGGGTCTCTAGTCCCATGGTCACTCCTTGTGGCCTTGGGCAAGCCACTTAACCCTCCATTGCCTCAGGAACACTTAAATTGTGAGCCCTTCAGGGACAAGGGAATAAAAAGTACCTGTTAGTACATGTAAACCACACTGATTCTAAAGAGCACGGTATAAAAAAAAAATAAAATAAACTGAAAAACCCATGGCCATGAGACTGAAAAGAAAACTCAAAATATTCAAATAAGGATTATCCTGTTACAGACTGCTTGAGAATCCTGCTCAAGATAATAAAAAGACAGGCTTGTCTATCTGTACTTTTTTTATATAGTGTTAGAACTGTATTATCTGTGTGAAGATTGGTGGAAGACTCATCAACAACCTTCGCTATGCTGATGATACCACATTACTGGCTGAAAGTGAAGATGATCTGAAACATTTGCTTCTCACAATCAAAGAACATAGTCTCAAAATGGGCCTGTACCTTAATGTAAAGAAGACAAAGATCATGACAACTGGCATAATCAACAGGTTCATCATTGAAGGAGAAGAAATTGAAATTGTGAACAACTTTAACCTACTTGGATCAACTATCAATAAAGAAGCAACAAGCAGTCAAGAAATCAGATGACGCATTGCTCTTGGCAGAATGGCTATGAAAGACCTAGATAAGATTCTCAAGAGCAGAGATGTCTCTCTCCATACAAAGATTCGACTTGTTCAAGCCATGGTATTTTCAATAACATCATATGGATGTGAAAGCTGTACAGTGAAAAAGATAGACAGGAAGAAAATTGATGCCTTTGAATTATGGTGCTGGTGGCGAATACTGTGTATACCATGGACTGCCCGAAGAACAAACCAGTCGGTACTAGAGGAGATCAAACCTAAGCTTTCTTTAGAAGCTCAGATGACAAGACTTCGACTTTCATACTTTGGACACATCATGCGAAGAGAGACATCATTAGAGAAAGACATCATGCTTGGCAAGATAGAAGGTCAGCGCAAAAGAGGAAGGCCAGCAATGAGATGGATCGATACAATAACAGCAGCTACGGGTACCAGTCTGTCAACAATGAGCCGCCTGACTCAAGACCGAACACAATTTAGAATAGCTATCCAGAGGGTGGCCATGAGTCGACTCCGACTCGACGGCACATAACAACAACAACTAAGGGGCTTGTTTACAAAGCTGCGGTAGCGGTTTCCGATCGTTATCATGAGGAATACATTATAGCTGAGCTAGTGCTTTTAATTGTGATAGGTGTGATAATAATTTGCTGTTGGAAGAAATCCTAGTTCTGGGGAAAGAATAAATTACAACATAGGGAAGACCCTATTTTGGTTGTATGGGATGGGACTCTTAATGGTAATACTGAAAGTAAGTGAAGCTGGATTTGCAGTAGTAGGTTCTATAAAGTTTGTGATTAAGGTAAAAGAAAGCTACACACCCCAGACTTTTTAGTTTGATGCATGTAAATTAATGGATTGTGGAAGTTTGGAGAACCAGAGGAAAAATAGCTAATGCTGAGAAATATGTGTGTAAAAATTCATTTTGTGGTACCTGGAATCAGGTATGGTGGACCACCACCCCTGGGGGATGGGACAGCAAAGGGACTAGGAAAATGTCATAATTAAATGATCAGTGAAGCAAGATTGTGGCAAGAATGAATGTAACCCAGTAATTATAACTTTAAAATATACATTTAACATAAATATGAATGGTACAGCATATGGTATGGGAATAGATGTACCAGGAATAGATCCAAGGGATTGTTGTTTTCAAATTTGAATAGAAAAGGAGAGGGCTAGCATTGGTAGCACAGTAAGACCGACAGTTAATTTCCAACCCCCTAACGATGCCACAGTAGTGAAAGTAGTGGAAGTTGAGGATCTTAGACAGACCTTTGAAACTGAAACAGGGTATGGAGAAACAAATGCCTGGATTGAATGGGTAAAATATACTGTTAAAAGTTTAAATAAAAGCAATTGCTATGCATGTGCCTCAGGAAGACCCATAGCACAGATAGTACCTTTTCCTGTGAACTGGAAGACGGATCCGGTGGAATGAAGTGCATGATCTCTCTGTATCAAGAAGCAACTGCCTGGGGAAAGGAGAACTGTACGTCCCTTGCTCTTCTATTTCCACCTCTGAAGGTGACGGACATGAAAGTGCCACCGGTGTTCTCTGCAGTATATGGGAATCACCCTGCCTGCCTCACCAGGCAGGGTTAGGACTATACCAAGGCTGTAGGGGAACTAACCTTGTGCACTGACGTCCTTAACCTCACTGGAACCAGCGACATGCAAGGAAACTACTCTAAGCTGAGAGTACCCAGGGCAGATCTGTGGTGGTACTGCGGAGGGAAGATCTCGAGGCAGACACTACCAGAGCTATGGTCAGGAACATGTGCAATTGTTCAATTGGGTATTCCATTCACCCTGGCATTTGAAAAAGAAAGAATAACTTATAAGAGTAGAAGCAAAAGAAATGTGTTAGGAACATCATTTGATGATAGAATTTACATTGATGCTATAGGGGTACCTCGGAGAGTTCCAGATGAGTTCAAAGCTAGAAATCAGAAAGCAGCAGGGTTTGAATCAGCCTTATTTTGGTGGTCCACCATTAATAAAAATGTAGATTGGATAAATTTCATGTATTATAATCAGCAAAGATTTATAAACTACACAAGGGAGGCAGTAAAAGGAATCGCAGAACAGTTGGATGCCACAAGCAGGATGACTTGGGAAAATCATATGATTTTAGACATGATGTTGGCTGAAAAAGGTGGGGCCTGCATAATGTTGGGAGGTGGTAGATGTTGCATGTTTATCCCAGATCACACTGCCCCTGATGGTACAATAACCAGGGCATTACAAGGTCTTAACACTTTAGCAGAAGAATTAGCTGAAAATTCAGGAATAGATACTGTATTTCTTTGACAGGATGGCTAGATTCCTGGTTTGGAAAATGGAAAGGAGTGATGGTATCTATCCTTACATCTTTAACAATAGTGGCAGGTGTTCTAACAGCGGTAGGATGTTGTATAATACCATGTATTAGAGGGTTGGCACAAAGACTGATAGAGACAGCAGTCACCAAACAAATGACAATGAGACCTCCAACATATGAAGAAACCTTGCTACTTACAGATCAAGGTAACCAAGAGGAAAATGAAAGAGAGTCAGAAATAATGTTGTCTAGCTTAGAAGCTTCATATGAAATTGTTTAGTGAATGTAAAAACAACAACTAGTATTAAAAAGAAAGATAGGAATTGCTAGAAATGTTTTAAAGTTTTTAAATTTGTTGTTTTTACAAAATATATGCAGAATAGAATTAGAAATCTATAAGATGTTGTTTGCTTGCACTAACACATTGGTTCACATACTCCATTTTCTTATATTGAATAAAGCATTATCTCCTGGCCTTGCAAATCCTAGGTTCCCCCATATACCCCTCCCTTAGCTTCCAGGCTATTGCACATGAAACTTAGGGGTATGTTTACTAAACCTTCTTAATGTGCGCTCTGTGACGTTAGCGCACGTTAATGTGCCTTAACGCGCATTAATGGTGCTTTATCAGGCGCTCAGGTACCTTAGCGCGTGTTAACGCGCGCAGCGGCGCAAATGAGTGCTGAAGGCGGGGAAAGGCTCCCGGAGGGCGGAGGAAGGCTCCCAGGGGCGGAGAGAAGGGGTCAATGGGTGGAGAGTGGGAGGGGAGAGGCTCCCCGCACACTAACGATGTGAAATCCGAGGCTCAAAACTAACGCCAGTGAAACCCTGGCATTAGAGCTGATTTAAAGGGCAGAGAAACCATTTCTGTCAGCAATGTACAGCAAAACCAGGGAAACACTACAAAAAAGTGATAAGTGTGATACATGTGCAAGGAACAAAAGTGCAAAGAAACATTGAAAATGACCCCAACAAAATATAAAAAAAACATAACCAAGCTGGGCAATAGTGATATTAATGGGAAACATCAAAAAACACTCATGAGAAAGCTCCAAAAAAAAGATATGAATTTTGGAAGGGTCTACGCTCCGTCCCAATACAAGGTGTGATGGAGAAGGTCCCTCTGACCCCTTAGAGATAAAACACAGGATCCAGCTTTAGGCTGGGAAAGAAAACAAGTGCACATGGCTCCTGGTTTCCCAGGCAACCATAAACAGAGCAGGTCAGAAGAAGGGAAAACACGCCCCTGCTGTAGTTCAGTGCAGCAGTCAGGAGTTAAGCCAGAACACCTGTTGGTGGGAGGAGCCAGGGTAAACCCAGGAAACCAGAGATTTAAGGGAGGCTCATTAGGAAGGACACAGCTGGGGAGAAGCACAGCCGGTAGCTCAGAGGAGAGCTCAGCCAAGAGCAGCATGGCTGAGAACACAGCTCTTAGAACCGTCACGAGAAACAGAGGATTGCCTTAGGAATGAAGACTCAGAGGAATCTATGGTAATTGAGCATTCTCTGACCTTTGATTCAGAAGAGGAAGTCAGCAGAGGAAACAAGCAGAGAGTTGGTGCAAAGGAGCCAGGTACAAGTAACCCGGGTTTGGTGCTGGGAGTAAAAGGCAACCAAAAGGGAAACGTACTGGGAAGGCAGACTTGTATGCACAGAGAAACTCCAAGGCTTATGTTTGCAGCTGATCCTAGAGGACAAAAGGAAACTCTCATAAGGAAAACAAGAGGTTGGATAACTGACCGGTATAAACGGGAAGCTGTTTTTAAGTGCTCTGATATTAGCCCAGAAGGGTGGGGCTCCACATGCTGGGAATACTGTGGCAATTCACAACCGTGTATATCAAAAGGCTGTGAGGAAAAATGCAATGCTGAAAAGATAGACGTGTGTTTGGAAACACCCTGTGGCAACTTGCAAACATTTCCAGGTAGGGTTCAGATTGAACCAATGGACACTGAACCACCTTTAGAAGGTCAGCCTAGTGAACCAATGGATTGTACGATATCTGTATCTGAGAAGATAAGTCCTGTGAAATAGAATTAAGCTGTGCAGAGAAAGAGAGAGAGTGCTGCAGGTAGCAGCTGACAAGAAAAGCACAAAAGGGTTTTGAAATAGAAAAGTGTTTTTCATTTGGATTACAGAGATGCTGGGCTAAGAAGCTTGAATTTCTTTTTATATAATTTAGTGCCAGAAGTGTGTGGCCAATGTTCCTTTTGTTCTGCATGTGAAACCACTTGGGAAGGGGAATTAAAAATCCTGTTTTGCCTGAAACCCTCGAGTCCACAACTCTCTTTATTTGGGATAGTGAAAAACTTCAACTCCCAGAAGGCAGTGCTTTCCCCAAGCACCAGTAACTTCCTGAATAGAGACTCAGGCCATCCATCTCCACAAGCTCAAGCTGTGGAGGTAACAGTGACGCGACAGGTTGGCGTAGTTTTGAGGATTTTGCATGGAGTACAAAGGACATTTGTAAAAAGAAAAGACACCAATTACCAGGGAGAAGAAACTGCTGGCAGAGGGCTCCGGAATCGCCTGACAGCCGGTCAGGAGGAGTAAAAGGCTACTTTCTCAGTGCTGGACTCTGCACTGTGCCGAGGTAAAGGTAGCTGGGCACAGGTGTGGGAGGATAATTAGGGAGAAAGGGGAGCCATTAATCTGCTGCAGCAGGGAGTCATTTGCAAAAAAAAAAAAAGAGAGGAAACGTTTTGTTGTGGTGTAAGGACCGCACTTGGTGGGGGTTTTTTTGTGTTTGTTTTCTTGCAGGAACAGCTGAGTCCATAATGGAGCCACAGGAGCTGTTAAGGTGGATGTCCAGCCAGTGAGACAAACAACTGGAGCTGTCGCGCCACACCCAAGAACAGACTGCAGTGGCCATCTGTTCTCAACAGAAACCTCTTATGGACTTAATGGAGGCTCTTCTCAAGAAGCAAAAGGAACCAGAACCACCTGCACCGTCTTTTAATCAGGCGGTAGGACTGCCTAATGGTAGCGCTATGGCGCTGGGACAGTTTAATCAAACTGATAACTTAGATGATTACATAGAAGCGTTTGAGCGTATTGCCGAGGCTACTAAATTGCCTGAGGAGCAATGGGCGGTACGATTCGCTATGTCGCTCTCAGGGGAAGCCTTAGCGGCTTATAAGTGTATGCCTGCAATGCTTGCTTCTAATTATAAGGCAGTCAAGGAAGCTGTCAAGGATAGGCTTGGCTTAAACCCTTTATTCTATAAGCGCATGTTCCGGGAGGCTAAGTTACAGCCCAATGAAACCCCAAAAATGTTGTTCCATAGCATAAAAGGTTTAGCATGGAAGTGGCTTGAACCCAGCCAAAAGTCTCTAGAAACTGTATTGGATGCAATTGTACTAGAGCAGTATATGAATGCAGTACCTGCTGATGTGAAAACCCTTCTGATACTCCAAAGCTGTAAAATTACAGAGGAAGCGGCTAATCTTACAGAGAGGTATTTTGAAGCTGAGCTGGTTAAGGCTTCACCCCGGTGGCTCTGAAGGAGATAAAAGCTTCCTACTTTAGGAGATCAGAAAAGTTTGCAAAGGATAAGTTACCTAATGACAGTAATATTACGCCTGTGATGAAGGGTAAATGTTTCAACTGTGGGGAGTTGGGGCATTACCGCAGGGATTGTGCACTACGTACAGCACTAGTGTCTGGAGGTGTAAAGCAAACACATGAAGGATTTGTACTTAGGGTACAAGTAGAAGATGTTGACGCCCAGGCACTGCTTGACTCCGGTGCTGACCAGAGCATGGTGTCCCAAAAGCTCTGGCAGGCTATCGAAGCCCACCTGCCGTCAGCATCGAGTCAAGCAGTGGCCCGTGTCAAGATGCGATGCGTGCATGGAGCAGCCTCCTACTGTTATAGCAAACGCTGTGAAAAGCTCTTATTCAATCACTCACCCACAGAAGGAAAACTCACAGACAGGCTGGAATGCAAACAGGATCTTTAATGTGCACACAGGATCTATCAGAGAGCCGGTTCCCTCCAACAAAAGAGTCTGAGCCCCGAGGGACGTCCTTCAATGCCTTAAATACAGTATAATTTCAAACTCATTCTATAATCCCATTTGCCACAGGTATTTCCTGTCCACCAATCAGCAGCCCCTGGGGAAGGTACCTGGGTGACCTGTCCAAACCGGTGTGCTCTGGTCTGTTGGTTTCTGGGCTAGGGGATACTGTGCTCAGACCTGGAGTGGGGGAAGGGTGTCCACTGAAATAGCAGGCTGATTACTTTATGTAAGAGCCTCATGGCTGCCTCATTCCCCCCTTTTTAAGTGAGACCTCAACCGCTAGAGGCAGTTGAGGGCTGCATTACTGGAGGCAAGCCGCAGAGGGGTGTATTGGGTCAGGGCCATGACAGTGGTAATCGCCTTGCGTTCTACCAGGGTGTCAAGGGTGGTGGTAATGAAGCGGTAAAGAATGGGGATACAACATGGCAAAATGGCACATAGCAGTAAATAAAAAGAACCCCTACCACTGGGATTTTTAGTCCCCCTGGCCAACTGAACCACTTCATAAACCACCCAGGACCCATGGACGGGTCAGTAATATGATTAACTAGATCACTTAGATCTTGGATAGAGTGTTCAATGGAAACACTTGCATCAGTGAGTTTAAAACAACACATACCCTATACCCTCTATAGCAACTCCTGCACAAAAGTTTTTGTTCCGTGTGCACAAGTTGCTGTTCTGACTGTAAAAGGTTGCAGGGCCTGCAGAGGCCTCTTTCCTTTGGGACAAAGGAGGGCCGTGTGCAAAAAGTCTGCAGAGGCCTCTTTCCTTTGGGGCAAAGGCTCTTTCCCTGGGATCCACCCTTATCAGCATATTAATGGCTTTTATTCTTGCTAGTGTTGAGTCATTCTGGCTGCACCCTGCCATTCCCTTTGCTTCATTAATCACTGGCACTGTAGTCTTCAGGGCATATGAGTACTTTGTATCACCAGCTTTGTTTGGCTTGTTTAACTTGTCCAGGCTTGCCCAGCTTGCTCAGGCCTGTTTAACCTGTTCAGGCCTGGCATGTCTTTTCTTGTGCTGGGTCCATTTTCTGTGCACTTTCAGGCCTGACCTGTTTCATAGCTAGGTCCATTCTCTGTGCACTTCTGTTCAGAGTATGGTTCCCCCTGGCTTTACTCTTGTTGTGCTGGGCTCTGGGTACTCATTTTCTTAGCCCACATGCTTTTTCCGTGTCATCATAATGTATTACAGCCTCAGGCAAGGATGCAGCCATACTAGACATAGCTATCAGCCAATTTCCCTTCATTCCCAATTTTTCTTTTTCTTTTCTTGTTTATGGGGCAAAGGTTATCCCACTAAGGGCAATGGACAAGCAACCATTTGAGACAGATATTGAGACAGATAGGGGTCATCAGAAAAGCAGCTTCTGGTACTGTTCCCTAGAGACAACATACATTGTAACATCATTTTCTTGCAGCTGGTCAATAATATTGAAAACACATAACATGAAAGTATGTCAAAAGCAGCAGTGCTTAATAATGTGATAAATAAAGTTCTGAGAATAGTACAGCAAAAACTTGAGCTGGTGTGGGTATTGCAGTTGCTGAAGCTGAAATGGCTTGTAGATTTCAGTTACTTTCTAAGAAAACAATATTAAAAGGATAACAATACAATCATTCACAGAAGCCCCCCAAAACCCCCCAGTCAGTCCAACAGTTCTTTTTCCTGCCTCTCAGCAGTTCCCCAGGACCTCGCAGTGTGCTTCACCTTTCTCTGAAGTTCAAGTTCTGTCTCTCTCAAAATTTGAACCTCTCATTCTCATAGGCAGACACCCTGGCCCGTTTTCAATGTGACACACTGATCCAGATAGGGACTCCTTCACACATCTCAGCGGTGGGCAGCTCTGAGTTCTCGGGATGGTCTGCTCCATCTGGACCCCGGCCACCTCCCTCCGCTGGGCTCCCTGGATTGCAATTTGGTGACATGGCTCCAGGCCCCATTCAGGAATAAAATGCTCATCTCTTTTTTTCTTTTTTTTTTTGTTTACATATTCATTAGCCAGATACATCACTTCAAATTACCTTCATCAGTTTAATGTCCATCAAAAGTCCTTCTTCTTAATATCCCACTTCATCCCTCACAACACTCCCCCATCACCTGCATCATTCCACCAATCACATACATAGGTACTAATGTATCCTTATTATTGCTGTGTATACTGGACCTCTACATAATGTACTGCTACCAGTATATTTGGTAACAAAGTGCAAGTGTATAAACTAAAAAGATTTGTTTCTCACAGTGCTATAATATACTGTACTCCTGAAACTGAAAACCCTCAAAACAAGGTACACTTTCTCTGGACACCAATGCGTCTATGATGTTACTGTTCTGTTCATCATTTGTCAGCACAGTGCTTAACAAGGCAAAGTAATTACCTTGAATCCTACAGTTCAAAACAAGCATGAAACTGATACTTTTCCATAAAAAGGTTGGTAGATACCTGGAATGCAATATCATTGTAGTATCAGAAAAATGAATACAGTTGATCAAGGCAGTTTAATGTACCAAGCAGGAAAGAATGCAATATTACTTGCTTAATTTTGTATGTGCAGTCAAAACCAAATATATGTACCAGAGATAAAATTCAGGCTTTAAAAAGACAAGTAAAAAAATCTTCATTTCTTTATAATCTTATAAGGATTTTCTCTCCCCTTTTTTTTTAAGTTCTAACAAATGTGTTGCAGCTAATTTTCACACATCAGCTTTGCCCTACAGATATTGCTAACAGTAATTTGACAGTCCTTCTTCAGCCTTACACAGTCAAGATGCCGCTCAGACATTTTGAGGATGCTCAAAGGAGGCACCCCCCATGGTTCCAGAAGCTTAAACTCTACAATCTAAATTGATGACCAGAGGATTGTTTGGAGACTAGGTGTGGTGTTTGCTAGGAGAAAGATTCCTAGGTGATTTTTCTTTTGTCCTCTCTATTGTGCCTCCATTTATCTGCTAGAAGAAGGAACTCCTCCCAGTATCTTTCTATAGCTATGCAAACTATCTCAGCAGTTTCAATCACCCCCCACTCACTGCTGAGAGGTGTGACCAAAACACCTGGTTCCCTGACCATGCATGAAACATAGCAATGAAACTGGATATGCATCAAACAAAGCAATTGTCTTCCTTCACTGCTATACCAGTACTACAGTCCACACACAGCAAACCCCACCCCCCTTTCCAAACTGTCCCCTTCCCTGCAATCAGTAGACCTGGTGTTTTTCACTGTTTGGGGACACAGGGGCGACTCGTCAATAACTTCACCTTTTACTGATAGAGTATCAAAATCAATCCTGAAATATAAAGACCTAATGTCTGGACAAAAACTTTCTTTCACTAATGTCACAACTAAACACAGAGACACTAAAGGTTTTTACATAACAGCACATTTACCACATGGGCCAGCCATGAATCTATACAGGGAAGCTGGTCCGGATACTCCCCCACCATAATTCAGCCTCCGGACCCCATGCTCTAATCACAATTTGCAAAATCACAATTTACAGTGCAAATCTTGTAATCCCAATTCTAGGAATGCAATGTTCAGTGTAAATTTTCCAATCCCACTTCTGGGAATACAATATACAATATAATCCAGGCAACAGGCAGAGATTGGTTGCACAAAACACACAGGACCACAAAGGGAAAAATAAAAAGGGAAAACAGAAAACAGAGACGTCTCAGCAGCGAATACTCATACACTCTCTTTCCTCAGTAGCAGCTGTTACAAATACACATTACATACACACACTCTCTAGCTGTACCATAGGATTTAACTTTTACCATGTGGATAATAGTAATATGAGAAATATAGCTAGCTATTTTTCTAATGTCCACTAGATGGAGCTCCAGGATCACTAGCACAAAAGAAACCCCCAACACTAAAAGCACATGGCAACACAAAAGAAACCCCCAGCAACACAAGAAGCCCCCAACACTATAGGAGCACATGGCAACACAAAAGAAACCCCCAGCAACACAAAAAAAGCCCCCAACACCATAGGAGCACATGGCAACACAAAAGAAACCCCCAGCAACACAAGAAGCCCCCAACACTATAGGAGCACATGGCAACACAAAAGAAACCCCCAGCAACACAAAAAAAAAAAAACCCAACACTATAGGAGCACATGGCAACACAAAAGAAACCCCCAGCAACACAAGAAGCCCCCAACACTATAGGAGCACATGGCAACACAAAAGAAACCCCCAGCAACACAAGAAGCCCCCAACACTATAGGAGCACATGGGGCAAAGGCTCTAAATAAATCGCCCCGATCATCGGAGAATTGCGATCAGTGCAATTATTCTTGAAAGGCACACTTAAGGCGGTTAAGTACTAATATTTTAGGCAATTTTTAATAGCTTTGGCAGCGCTGCACTTTAAATACCTTTAAGGGGCCCGAAGTGGCAAAGTTAAATTTATACTGCAGTCATTTACTGGCGTTCGCAAGCAAGCGCCCCCCCCCCCCCCTTTTTTTCTTATTCAGATTCAGATACAGCAGATTCAGATACAGATACAGACAGGACGAGCAATGGTTTCAGGGCCACTAAGGCCCCTATTAGGACTGCTCGTTGCGGTTGATCGGGCCGCTACAGGTTCCCAGAAATTACCAGGACTCACAGATAGAGTACAGAAAGTAGCAGTACTCACCAGAACTCTGATCAGACAGGTAGTTTGGATGCCAGTCTATCCAGCCGGTTTTCAATCGGGGATTCAGCCGCAGGGACCGACTGACCACACAAGTCAAAGAGTCCTTCGGAGCACAAAAGGGGCCCCGTGGCGCCAAGGATCGTTAATCACCTGGAGGGGTCGGTCCCTGACCGGTGGAGGCCCCGATCCTGCAAAAAGCAGTAGTCTTCCCACTGTGGGTGCGATGAGAGAGAGGCTTTTCTTTTAAATTTTCCTGGCCGATGCACCAAAATGTTATAGCAAACGCTGTGAAAAGCTCTTATTCAATCACTCACCCACAGAAGGAAAACTCACAGACAGGCTGGAATGCAAACAGGATCTTTAATGTGCACACAGGATCAGACAGAGAGCCGGTTCCCTCCAACAAAAGAGTCTGAGCCCCGAGGGACGTCCTTCAATGCCTTAAATACAGTATAATTTCAAACTCATTCTATAATCCCATTTGCCACAGGTATTTCCTGTCCACCAATCAGCAGCCCCTGGGGAAGGTACCTGGGTGACCTGTCCAAACCGGTGTGCTCTGGTCTGTTGGTTTCTGGGCTAGGGGATACTGTGCTCAGACCTGGAGTGGGGGAAGGGTGTCCACTGAAATAGCAGGCTGATTACTTTATGTAAGAGCCTCATGGCTGCCTCACTACTACCCAGTGTATAAACTGTCAGTGAAAGGGCTGGGCACTGTCACCGCTTCCCTTGCCCAGGCGGTTGCCTAAGGCTTGGGAACGGGCAGTCAATATATTTATTTGTTCTAAGTGCCTATTTCTTGTAGTTGTGTAATAATCCAGCCGAGATGGTAATTATAGGCACACAGGATTTTTATTATTTTCAGCCAAAGGAACTTTAAAGATTCCAATTATCAGGATAAAGTAAGGATATTTTCCAACAGCATCAAACAAAGGCAAACTCGCTTCTCTTCAGCTTTGGCACTTAAATGAAAACACAGTATTTCCTCATACTATAACCAAACACAGCACTAAAACTCCAGTGCAAAAAGAATTAGAAAAAAACCCATCTTCTTTCGTAGCTTTAAAACAAACAGAAGTTGTTACATTTCCAAGCAGGCAAACTTCTGTTACACATTGGTTTTTCTTTCTTTTCACCAAGTAATTCCTTTAGCTTGTTGTATCTCAGGCTTTCCACTTTCTAGCATACAAATGCTCACACACTCAGCTACGGCTTAAAACTTCAGGAACCTTATTTGCATATTTCCCAGCCGTGCTCTCTTGAAGGAGCAGCTACCAGGTTTAAATCTTCTGCAAATGTTCTAGCCTTTCTCAATGCCTAGAGGCTACCGAACATTCCATTTCCTCATCCAAATTCTCCTCTATTAAACCAGGCATCTCTATTTCCATACTCTCCAGGTCAGAGTCTGCTTGAGAGGCACAGGATTCATACTCAAAACTATCAGGCTTTAATCCCTTCAGGATTTCTAAGACTTTAGTCAAGGCAGTGTCCTTCCTTCTCTGAGGAATAGTATAGCAGTTGGAAAGTCTCTTAGCTTTTAAGGAGTTAATAGAAGGCTTTAGGCTGCTCACCTTATCTTTTGGAATTGAGCACAACAGGCTTTACTGCTGAAGGCTCATGCTTCATGCATACTTCGGGGGAAGGGCTTCTGCTGCCAACATGGCTGACCACCTCCCCTGGGTAAGCTTTCTTTCTAGAAGTATATCTCCTGTCTCCCTTACAGGGCCCTGGGTTAGCTCCAAATCCTCTGGCTGGCTCTGCCCTTCTCCCAGAGGTTTCCAATGAAGCTCCCTTGACTCCCCGGGTACCTTCATTGCATGGTTCTCCAAAGCTTCTAGGACCTCCTCCCCTCCTGGGACGTTCTGACCTGTTCCAAGCTGCACTGGAACCAGAACTAGGAATCCTCGTCAAGCGTTTCCCTTCACGGTTCTCAGACCTCTCTCTGAGTTCAGGCTTCCCTCTGAGTTCAGACTCCTTTCTGTCCTCCTTTGCTGCCTCCTCTCTCCTGAGTTCACTCTTTGGCAGTTTATATGAGTGCTTTCCCCTTCGGCTTCCTGGCCCCGCCCCCAGCTGTCCCTCGTGAGCAGGGTTGGTAACCATGGAGCTGGGGTGTGTCTCCTTGCTACCTGCTTTCTGTGGAGAGTTTTTTTCTAGTTCAGAAGTTTTAACCCTTAAACTTCTGGTTCTTTTCCTACTATCTGGGGAAAATGCCTGGTTTTTCCTCTTTCTCTATTCTCTCTGCTTTCTGCGCCATCACAGCACTGAGAAGGAAATATTGGTGGCAGTGGTACCACGTCTTCTGCAGGACATCGTTCTAGGAAGAGATTGGCCAGATTTCAGCAAAGGGATAGAGAAGGGCCTTGGGGAGAAAAAGGGCTTGGTATCCACACGGTCGCAGGCCAGAACCCCTACTGCCAATAGTGACCCAGCAGAAGAGTTAGAAAATGCATCCCAGGAAGGGGAGGGTTCATCTGGGAGAGAGGTGGAAAGGGAAGAAGAAGCAGACCCCTTACCTACGCATGATGATCTGATACAAACCTCGTCAAAAGGAATTAGGAAAGGGAAGGCTGAGAAAAAGCAAGAAAGGCGGCACAGGGCCCAAGGGAGGGCTGGATTAGAGGCCGGAGAGGGACTACCCTGGGTGCCATCTGAACTGGTTAAAAAGTTCCCTTCCTTTCCCCAGGAACAAAGAGATGACCCCGCTTTAAAACGTGCCTTTGAGTTTGCACAAGAGGACAGGAACATCCTTCCTTGGTTCCTTTTGGAAAAAGGCATACTTTATAGGGAGAGTAACAACCCCCACACAGGAGTTGTGAGAAAGCAGCTGGTGGTGCCAACCACATTTAAGGCCATAGTCATGCGGTTGGCCCATGACCATCCTGTGGGTGGCCACAAGGGGATCCATGGGACATTGGACCAAATCCTGGCTCATTTTTATTGGCCAGGGGTCTTTAAAGAGACCACTCGCTACTGCAAGTCCTGTCCCCGGTGTCAACGGGTTACTGCCTCTAAACCAAAGGCTGTACCCTTAATATCTACACCCACAATATCTACACCGATTCGCCGGTTAGCAATGGATATCATAGGACCCCTAGTAAAGACTCCCCGGGGCTTTCGATATGTTTTGGTGATTATAGACCAGGCAACCCGTTTTTCCTGGGCTATACCTTTCAGACGTACCTCAGCAAGAACGATAGCATTGGAATTGGTTAAAATATTCTGTGAGGTCGGGTTCCCACAAGAGGTGCTTACCGACCAAGGAAGTAACTTTATGTCCAAGTATTTAGCGACAGTATGGGATGCCTTTGGCATACATCATGTGCGCACAGCGGCCTATCATCCCCAGTCCAATGGGCTGGTTGAAAGGATGAACCAGACTATTAAACAAATGCTAAGGAGAGGCCTAAACGGTAAGATGACCGAGTGGGATACATTATTGCCATTTGTTTTATATGCGTGCCGTGAACGCATACAGACATCCTTAGGGGCATCACCCTACGAGTTGTTATTTGGCAGGGCCCCTAGAGGGATCTTGGATATATTGCAAGAGCAATGGGTGGAACCGGACAGAGAAGAATTGGGCGTACCCCAGTTTCTCAGGAACTTAAGAGACCGGTTAAAAAGGACGTCCCAAATTTCTGTAGAAAATCTGCAGGCTAGTCAGATTAAGCAAAAACAATATTATGATCGGGGAAAGAAACATCGCCAACTAGAGGTGGGTGACAAGGTGATAATATTAGTGGCTGGTATGGAACCCAAGTTTGAGTCTCAGTGGAAGGGCCCATGCACAGTTGTAAAGAAGGTAGGGCCTGTCTCTTACACTGTGGAAAATGCTAAAGGGCGCTGCCAAACATACCATGTGAATGTTTTAAAACCATGGTTGGAAAGAGCGGCAACAGTGAGTTGGGCTACTCGAGAAAGACACGTGAACCTAGTATCCAGGATTACGTGCTGTCTGTTAAAATCCACGGCAGCCTGTAATATCTTAAGGGGGGGGGATATATGATGGAGAAGGTCCCTCTGACCCCTTAGAGAGAGATAAAACACAGGATCCAGCTTTAGGCTGGGAAAGAAAACAAGTGCACATGGCTCCTGGTTTCCCAGGCAACCATAAACAGAGCAGGTCAGAAGAAGGGAAAACACGCCCCTGCTGTAGTTCAGTGCAGCAGTCAGGAGTTAAGCCAGAACACCTGTTGGTGGGAGGAGCCAGGGTAAACCCAGGAAACCAGAGATTTAAGGGAGGCTCATTAGGAAGGACACAGCTGGGGAGGACACAGCTGGGAGAAGCACAGCCGGTAGCTCAGAGGAGAGCTCAGCCAAGAGCAGCATGGCTGAGAACACAGCTCTTAGAACCGTCACGAGAAACAGAGGATTGCCTTAGGAATGAAGACTCAGAGGAATCTATGGTAATTGAGGATTCTCTGACCTTTGATTCAGAAGAGGAAGTCAGCAGAGGAAACAAGCAGAGTTGGTGCAAAGGAGCCAGGTACAAGTAACCCGGGTTTGGTGCTGGGAGTAAAAGGCAACCAAAAGGGAAACGTACTGGGAAGGCAGACTTGTATGCACAGAGAAACTCCAAGGCTTATGTTTGAAGCTGATCCTAGAGGACAAAAGGAAACTCTCATAAGGAAACCAAGAGGTAGGATAAGTGACCGGTATAAACAGGAAGCTGTTTTTAAGTGCTCTGATATTAGCCCAGAAGGGTGGGGCTCCACATGCTGGGAATACTGTGGCAATTCACAACCATGTATATCAAAAGGCTGTGAGGAAAAATGCAATGCTGAGAAGATAGACGTGTGTTTGGAAACACCCTGTGGCAACTTGCAAACATTTCCAGGTAGGGTTCAGATTAAACCAATGGACACTGAACCACCTTTAGAAGGTCAGCCTAGTGAACCAATGGATTGTACGATATCTGTATCTGAGAAGATAAGTCCTGTGAAATAGAATTAAGCTGTGCAGAGAAAGAGAGAGTGCTGCAGGTAGCAGCTGACAAGAAAAGCACAAAAGGGTTTTGAAATAGAAAAGTGTTTTTCATTTGGATTACAGAGATGCTGGGATAAGAAGCTTGAATTTCTTTTTATATAATTTAGTGCCAGAAGTGTGTGGCCAATGTTCCTTTTGTTCTGCATGTGAAGCCACTTGGGAAGGGGAATTAAAAATCCTGTTTTGCCTGACACCCTCGAGTCCACAACTCTCTTTATTTGGGATAGTGAAAAACTTCAACTCCCAGAAGGCAGTGCTTTCCCCAAGCACCAGTAACTTCCTGAATAGAGACTCAGGCCGTCCATCTCCACAAGCTCAAACTGTGGAGGTAACAGTGACGCGACAAAGGTGAATGATCCCACAGTGCAATTGCGCTCATCAGGGTTTCCCTCTCCATTGGACAGGTTTCCTATGGGGTGCACATGTTCCACAACAGCAGGGCGGGCATGTCGGAATGGGCAACTGGACAGATGCTGGGAAAGGGGACACAGAGGGATGCAGACGGCACATGCTGTACTGCAGCTGGGCCACAGTGCGGACTAGGGTGATGCCTAGGTGGCCCATAGGAATGCTGAAACAGTAGAGCAGCCAGACAGCAACTGATGAGGGCCCAGCATGGGCCCGAGTGTGCTTCCCACAGTGTCACAGGGGATAGTACCCAGTAGGGACTCCCAAGGGCACAGAACAGTGTCAGGCGGTGCTGGGGGGAAGCGTGGACACCTATGCAGGCACCCCTACCACAAACCCGCACCATAGGCAGCCGCCTACCTGTACACTGGATGGCCTGAGACTGTGCTCCACCAGCACCACCAGCAGAAGGGCATGTCAGCAGGGTGGCAGAGGGGCACTGGTGGTGGAGGGGACAGTGGCAGCTGCCCAGAGCAGACTGTGGCCTAGCCCTGTGTAGGTGGGTGCCATGCACTGCAACAGACAGGCCTCGTCTGATGAACAGTCATGGTATCCCCAGGGAATGTACTGTCTCTGTGGCAACACGGTGGTGCAGTGCACACAGCCAGTGTGTTCAGGAGCAGAAGGTCACAGGTTCAAGTCCCAGCTGTGGTTCCTGCCAACCCTGCCCCCATTTTTTACCCACTACTAAAACGTGCTATTACAGACAGAACCTTTATTGCAGATGACATAAACATGCCCAAAACACCTACATTTTACCCTACAGAGCACAGACACCATAAACAGGCGCATTACCTAGAGCAGAGTCTCCCAAATGCAGTCCTGGAGGGCCAAACACTATTCAGGTTCCATGCTGCCTCTAATAAAGATGCCTGTGCTGCATATCTATGCACCGCCCCCATGGTATGCAGATGTATCTCATGCATATTTATGAGGGACAGCATGAAAACCCGAACAGTGTTTGGCACACCAGGACTGGAGTTGGGAACCTCTGCCGTAAAGCAGCAGCCAACAGGGGCAGACACACCCACACCCACAGGCTCCATTAGCCAATGCCTCCTGGAGAGGTAGGACATTGGGCCCTGCGTGCATCTCCCAATACTAGCACTTGCATACCGTAGCAATGCCACCCTAAACCTAGGAATACGGTACACAGCTATCAAAAGGTAGCTATGATTACTGGCAGATAGCAATTCCTATGTTAAGCATGGTTTGCTGATTGAGCTCCATCATAGCAACCTTTCTGATGTCTGTGGAGTGTGCTTCAGGTCTGGTGTCTGACAGTGTTTACCACCCTGGGGAGTGACCCCCAACAGTATTGCGTACCATATCCATGCCTGCACTGTGCCCAGGACTGGTGTGGTGGCCAGGGCTGCCAAACACCTCTATAGTAGCACAATGCTGGCATAGGTGGGGGAGTGTGTGTCTGTCTATCCAGTGTGTGGTGGCTGCAAACATCCTCCACAGCCCACACTGCCAGCACTGATGCCAGTATTGGCCTGCCAATGTGCATAATGAGGAGCAAGGTACCATGGGTATAGCCCGGACAGGGTGGCCTGGCCAGGATGCATCTGCACAGGGCATAGGGCAATGGCTGGGACATTGTAGTGCCCAGCCACCACCTGCACAGACAGGGTGGCCACAGCATGTTCTGCTGGGAGATCACTCTCACCCTGACTGAGCAGTGACCACGGCATGGCTAGGTTCCCCCATAGTGCTATGTAGTTTTTTTTTCATGTGCTATTTATGGGTTCCCTTTTGGGGCCCAGTCACTGACTTATCTGCTTGGTGTGTATGCTGACATCCCAGTTCTGGGTGCACGCATTTCCACCAGGAATATGCACTATGGACAAGCTAGCAGACTGTCTGCAGCTGGTATGTGTCTTGATGGAACACCTTGCAGGGTGCAGCGGCTGAAGGCTTGCTGCAGGAGAATATCAGATAGTGGTGGGGTGCAACTTAGCATATCCAGGCCTAATGTCTATCTGCTATTGCTTTATGGATGTGTACAGAGCTGCATTGGCTGCCCTGTAGGGTGTCTGTTCCCCAGCAGGACTGGGGTTGACGGTCCCCTCTACTGCCATCATTGCAGGGAGGTAGAATGTGGATCTGTTGCTGGCAGACCCTGTTTACCACCCTCAGCCCCAGAGGGGGGGGGGGTACATAATCCTCCTATGGGTCCATAAGGGCTAAACCTTGACTGAGAAATACAGATGTATCCAAGGTGTGTCTGCAGACACTACCTATCTCACACATTAACACTGCTGGAGTCCTGCAGCATGGCCTATTTCTGCCGTGGACCTGGTGCTGGGTGCCCCACCTCACTCTCAGGGTGAGTACAGTACCTGCACAATGTGACGGTGTGTAGCTACTCTGTGCCAGTACCACACACGGTCAGTTCCCCCTACCAGGCCGAGGTGCTGTGGGGATGCATACCCCATCTTGTGATCATCTGTAGACTGCTGATTTGCATGTGCAGTGCATCATGGGTATGGGTGGGTTAACCCTATCCTGGTGACCTGTAGCCCACTGGTTACTTCACTGCTTGTGGAGCCAGAGGTCATGGGTTCAAACCCACAGTGGGGTTATTGGATAGGGCTGTCCGAAGCATTGTCTATTTTTAATGTACATTAGTGCTGCCAGCAAAACACCCTCAGGGTACTGTAACCATAAGGTGCCTCAGAAGGCGCCTTATAGGGCACCCTATAAAGCGCCTTCTGAAGCACCTTATGGTTACAGTCTGTATAAGGTGCCTTATAAGGTGTCCTGTGGAGCGCCTTATAGGGTGCCCTATAGGGGACATTATAGGGTGCCATAGCGGACAGTGCACTTTATAGTGTGCCTTATGGAGTGCCTTATAGGGTGCCTTATGCGGCACCTTAGGTTACGGCACGTGAGGGTGTGTTTGCTGGCAGCAATAATTAAAATACAAATAAAATGCCTCAGGAAACAATACTTACATGTCAAAGCTGATGCCTCAGCCAGTCTTATGCATTATGCACACTGGGGGATTGAACTCATGACCCCTGTAGCATCAGTCAGTGTATTAACCATTGTGCTACACTTCTGTTTCTATGTTTGGATGTCTGTGCGCCTACTTAAGATTACCGCGCGGTAACGCGCTTAGCGGCACTTTGCCCGATAATGTGCGCAGCAGCACACGTTATCGCACGCTAATCCTGTTTTGCTACTTTAGACTGAAACGCCCACTCCTTATATGGCATCCTGCACACTAACGCCGGGCGCACATTAAGAAGGTTTAGTAAACATACCCCTTAGAAACTCAAGGACAAGAACACTGTGAAACATGCTGATACGAGTACAAAATCTGCTAGGCACAGAGAAAAGAAAGAAAGGAACTTTGAAAACAGAAAAAAAACAAGCCATGGGCACAAGGGAAAGTGGGGGGGATCTCTGAAAACCCATAAGACCGGTAACATAACCATAAAAGGAATAAGGTAAATAAGGGGAGAGGGGTAAAAGGGGTAGGGATTAACAGAAGTAAACAGAGGTGGAGATTCACATGATCTAAATAACAATCACTAATAGGTAGGAAATTAGAAATACTTACACCAATAGAATAATAGGGGGGGAATTTGTAGAAGAAATGAATGTAATAAATATGGAACTGTTCATATGACAAATTGTGGTCACCCATCTTGTAAGATTGAATAATAAATAAATAAATAAAAGAAACTTTGGTTTCACTGAAGTGTCTGTTATTGTGATAAAATTATTATTGTTTATCACAACACCGTAGTAGCAAAAGTGCAGACTCTCGCCAGAGATTTATATAGAGGCAATATCACCACTTTTTTCCTGATAGGCATTCCTCTCTTACCTAAGCATCCTTCAGGCTTTTCACATCATCTTATCTACCTGTGTGGTTACATTAAGATCAGATATGATCTCCCCCAAAGTCTCGCTCTTCTTTTACACACAGATCTTCATATCCTCTATCGTACTGTTCCCTTGGGAACATCCCAAATGCATGACCCTGTACTTTTAGCATTAAATATATTAGCTGACAAACTCTACACCATTCCAAGCTTTGCTAACTAAGGGATCTATTCCGATCCGCTATTTGTCCCCCTTGCTGTCCCCGACTAAGGCTTAGACGGGAGCGGGAGGGGTCAGTGTGGAGGCGGAGATAGGGCAGGCAGTGGGTGGTCCACGGCCCCGAACATACAGGGCCAATTCTGAAGTCGGCCCTGTACGTCCGGGGCCAGCAGACTGGAGGGGGGGACTTATTCCACCTCGGAGGTGTAATAAGTCCCCCTAGATGTCGGGTGGATGGGAGGCCTGGCCAGGGACAAAAGGTGAGGTGGGTGCAGGAGAATCCCCACAGCCCAGCCCTCACCATGGGAGGCCAGATTGGGGGTCGGGCTGCGGGGAAAAGTAAAGGTAGTCGGTAGCCAGGGATCGCGGCTCCATGCAGGAGCCTGAATGGGCTAGCCGGGCAGGGGCCTGTATGTACAGGCTGATGGGAATCGGGTCTCAGCCTGCACCTACAGGCCTAGATGTGATTCTGATCCCACGGGGGCTAGACATGCCCGCAGGATCGGAATCGTGTCTACCTCTGTGCATCTGGTTCCGACCGGATGCACAGAGGCCGGGACACGCATATTAGAATGTGCCTCTATTTGTTAGTTTTAAAAATATTTTAGTCCACCATTGTGGTCAAAATCATCCTATGTAACAAACAACATATATACATAATTCATACATAAGACATAATAGAGATATAATATGTAAAACATCATCATTAAAAGTATATACTAATGACCATCTCACCTTACAACTTACATGTAAAAGCAAATGATCAAAAAGCCTTGTGAAACCCTTAAGCTTTCAGTGATTTCCTAAGCTGCAGCAAATTACGTTCATTTCTCAGTGAATTCTATACATGAGGCTGTAGCAGGAGTCACCGGCAGCTTTGCACATCTTAAAGAGAGAATGGCAAGGAGATTCATGTCAGCTGAACGCAAAGAATCTCCTGGAAGATCATTTTCTAAGATGGCACCGAAGATGATTCCTGGGAGCTTTAAAAATCAGCAAACGGATTTCAAATTTCGCCCTTTTCAAAACTGCTAACCCTCCTCATGTTTTCCACGTCTTCCATAATTAGCCTTGTTTCTTATCGACTTAAGAAGGGATACAGAGGGAAGGTGAAAGGGGAAAGACATACTAGGTTGGGGAAGGCAAGTAAAGCTAGGACACACGTTGGCAGCCAGAAGGAAACAATGATGGAAGAGGGGGCAAGAGACTGGTGAGTAAGTGCATGTGCTTTGTCCCCCCCCCCCTGGCACACACCGAAATTTACTATGGTCGATGGCCAGTCCTCAGCTTCAGACACAAGGAAATCTCAATTTAGTTCTTTAATATGAGGTTACTTAAGCAATATATGTACAAGTCATCTTTTTGGCTTTGTGCACATCAATCAAATCTCATCTTAATGTTTTGTTTTGTTTTTCATAGAAAACGTACAGCCCAGACTTTCTTAGCTCTCATTCAACTTGCTACATTCAATAATTTTTTGGGAGTCTACATTACAGGCTTCTGTGGTCTGCAATGTCCTTCCTATGGCGAGATGGTCAAAACCTGCACAGCACTTTCAAGTGTGATCTCCTGGTCCCTCATATAGAGTGGAGGAGTAGCCTAACGGTTAGAGCAGTGTGCCAAAACCAGGGAAAGCAGGGTTTGAAGCCCATCACTCAGGGCCGGAGCTACCATTAGGTGAACTAGGCAACTGCCTAGAGCACCAGCATTCTGGGGGTACCCCATTGCTGCCACGGCCGCTCTTCTCCAGGGACTTCAATGGTGGTAATGGGTTGAAACTGTGGCACGATGCTTTCCTAAACTCACTGGCGTTGCTTCAAGGTTCCTGGCTTGCTTTTGTTTTGTTTTTTTTTATTGAATTTTAATCATGT
Source organism: Ichthyophis bannanicus (assembly GCA_033557465.1). Classification (NCBI taxonomy): domain Eukaryota; kingdom Metazoa; phylum Chordata; class Amphibia; order Gymnophiona; family Ichthyophiidae; genus Ichthyophis; species Ichthyophis bannanicus. Next base: position 42,845,674 of record CM066036.1, read on the forward strand.
TACAATGACTAAAAAGAACTTAAGAAAAAGAAATGCAAATCAATTCACATAAGCAAATGAAATGTTCAAGATAATTCCAATAAACATTTCTCAAGCCCACATCGAAGAAAGCAAAACAGCATGATAAACCAAATTAAATCTCTGAGATAACCCACACTGTTAGCACATTAGAACAAAAAGACAAAGACTTCTACTTCAACTGATTCCCTATCAAAAAACTCTCCAGTTGTGAAACCTCAGTGAAGATATATTGCTTACCTGCACAAGAGATGAGACATTTACAGGGAAATGAAATAAAATGTAGATCCCACAGTGAGGACCTTAGACTTGAGCTGCAGAAAAGCTCTGCCCTAGAGTTGCGCACCCCTAGCAACCTCAGGAAATATGCTAATTGCCTGACCACAAAAAGGAACTGATTTTTTAGGAAAATACAAGCTTAATATCGTTATCCTGTGAAGTTTCCAGGAATTGAGTTAAATCCACACTATCCTGAAAAGAGATTTTTATTAAAACCTTTCCCTTCCCTACCTCCTCTCTGATGCCTTTCAAAAGATAACTTTTCTGTTTCTAAGATATATTATCTAAATTAGTATCACCCAGAACCTCTTTCAGGTACTTCTTAAGAAGCTCAAAGGGAGAAAGTAATCTGATAACTGGAAAGTTAAAAATAAAAAAAAACAAAGATTTTTTGCCCTTATCCCATCTTCCAGATTTTCTAACTTAGAATAAATGGTCAAACTGTCCTTGACTGAAGCTTTAACACTTGTGGGGTCACTTCAGTGGCCAGTGCAGAAAACTGTCCTTGACTGAAGCTTTAACACTTGTGGGGTCACTTCAGTGGCCAGTGCAGAAAAGGTTAATACAAAAGATCTAAATACTGGTTATTGCACTGAGGTGAGTTCTTGGAGGCATTTTTAGTGCTGACTCCTAGTGATCCAGCTGCCTCTGGGTTTTGATAATGTGGTAGTGTGGCAGGTGTAGGCCTGTGATCCACAGTGTCTGACATAAGCAAGCCTAACTAGCTTGACCTGTAAATGAAGCTTGTGAAGAGGCCCATAGGAATTGCACATCCCCCAATATGCTGCTATAGAATAAGAACTCAGTAAAAGTATTGAATTAGCTTAGACAAGCAGAACAGATGGAAAAATACAGAAATTCATGTTTAAAACTGCTGACAGAGAAGTTATAGAGCCCTGCTTCCCTGCACGTATTAACTAGCCCAATAGCCTTGAAAGTAGGAAAGTAACAAGTTGGTGAACTGACCATTGTAATTGGGTCTAGAAGGGGGGTAAGCAGGTGCTGAGCCCACTGAAAGAACATAATTGGATAATCATATCAGTACCGGGACCAATAGAAGAGGTACGGGAGGTACGGGAGGTTACCGGGACCAATGAAATGTTTTTCTATACCTAGAATAGAGTAAAAGTCTATAAAAGTTGTTGTATTGCCAGAGAACTTTGCTCAGCCATTTTGAATTTGATTCTGCTTGAGACTTGTGCACAAATAAATGATTTGGACCTTCTGAACAGACTCCTGGTATCATTGGTTTGTCTGCGCTCTGCTGCTACATATTCTTGGTGCGTTGGCCGGGAAGTTGTGGAATCAGAGTGTATATAGGGCAATATACCACGACTTTCCGCCTCTATAGGCTTGGTCCTGCCGGGGATCGCGCCCCTTCCGACGGGGGCTGCTTCCTGGCGCCGCCGGTCCATTGCATCGGAGGGAGTTGGTCGGACCTCGGCGGGTGCCGGGCCCGGCTGGAGCCAACGCCTCGAACCCGAGTGAGGGGAGTCCAAGGTCCAACTCATGCGCCTGCTTGGGGAGTTTGAGGACCGGATCCGGTGAGTATAGTTTTCATTTGGTATGTCTAGACAGATAAGAGAGAGCAGTGCTGCCATTTGAACTTGGAACTTGGAAATTGGTAAGAGAGCTTGATCACCTCTCCAAGACGGACCGAGTACCCCCGCATGAGTATTCGCAGGGCGAAACTCCCGTCTTCTTGTATTTTGGTAATTGAACAAGACTAGTCAGAATAGATAGAAATGAATGCATTCTGGGATATGTTGCTAGCATGATTGTGTGAATGAGGTGTGTATGAGAGGTCTGGCAGCACGGACCAAGCGAAGGCGGACCCCTGAGTAGCGCATTTCCTGACCGGGCGACCGCGTTCAGGTCGCAAAAAGGGGGAAGCGATTGTCGTCTTGTCTTGTTATTTGTTCTCCTTATACGTTTCTAGGGCCGTGAGGACCCCTTACCCACGGTCCGCCCTCCTTTTCCCTTCTGTCTGTTGTTGCGCGCACACATCGAAATGGGAGGGGCGGGGTCTACTAGGAACACTCCATTAGAATGTATGATCGCACATTTTAAAGAGGGATATTCCGGAGATTATGGTATTAAAATGACTGCAGCCCGTTTACAGATTTTGTGTACTAGGGAGTGGCCCGATTTAGACCCTACCTGGCCCCGAGAGGGAACCTTTAATGTAGGAATTATCCAGTTAGTGCACCGTAGAGTGCGGATAGCGCACCCCGTTCAGTACCCCTATATAGATTCTTGGTTAAGTATTTGTGAAGATCCGCCCCCTTGGGCGCAGCGCTGCTATGAAGAGCAGTGCAGAATAATGTTAGCGAAAACAGATTATAGTCAGAAAACAGAAAAAGAACAGTCTAGTAAGAAAGGGAAAGATGAGAAATCCAGGAAGAAACCCATCCTGGTCGATCCTGATTCCCCAGAAGTAGTTCCCCGACAGCCTAGAACCCCGGGCCCAGTAAGAGTAGCCCGGCATCCTGCCCCAGAGCCCCGGAGACAGCGGGTGCAGGACCCAACCCCTGAGCCACCTCCCGAAGAGCAGGAGGATGAGCTTCCTTTAGTTGAAGAAGATGATTCTACTGAGACAGAGACAGAGAGAGGCGAGTCAGATTCAGAAACAGAGAAGGAAGAAACTGAGAATTCCCCGAGTGAGACTGACAGTGTAGAAGCGACCGCCAGTGTTAGCCTGCCAGTAAAAAGTAAATCCAAGACAAAGCATATAGAAAAGAAAGTAACCCTTGATAAGCCTGTAGAAAAGAAGAAAAAGAGCCCTGATAGGAGAGTTACAAAAATATCGCTTAGATCCCAAAAGACATCTACTGCCAAGATGATGCCCTTACGGCAAGTCCCGGGAGTGCCTGTAAGGAATGACGATAATGAGGTGGTAGCGGGACCCCCAAGCTATGTGTATGTCCCCTTCTCTACAACTGATTTGTTAAACTGGAGGACGCATTATGCCTCCTATACCAATAAACCCCAAGAGCTTACAGAATTAGTGAATACTATTATGGAAACCCATCAACCCACATGGGCAGATTGCCGTCAGCTCCTGTCCACTTTATTTACTACGGAGGAGCGGACACGAATTAAAAAAGCAGCTATTGGGTGGGCTGGCAGATAACCCTGTACCTCCAGAACGAGGAGGAGAAAGAATAGACCAACGGGAAGCAGCCCAGAGGGAATTCCCGAATGAAGACCCCCGATGGGATCCGAATACTGAAAGAGGATCCAGAGCCCTAGCCCGTTTTCGCCAAGGCTTGTTACAAGGCCTGAAAAGGGGGGGCCAGAAAGGTATGAACCTTTCCAAAGTTACTGAAGTTAACCAAGGCATAGATGAGAGTCCAGCAGTGTTTTATGAGAGGTTAACTGAAGCATATAGAATGTATACTCCCTATGATCCCGATGCACCAGGAAGTTTATGCATGGTGAATTCTGCTTTTGTAAATCAGTCTCAACCAGACATTAGACGTAAATTGCAGAAATTAGAAGGGTTTGCGGGCATGAATGCAACACAGTTATTGGAAGTCGCTCATAAAGTGCATGTGAATCGTGATAATGAAAGACAGAAAGAATGTGATCGAAAGATGAAGAAGAAAGCTGATTTTTTGGCTGCGGCCATAGTTGAACAGAAAAGGGGAGGTGTCCCTAGTCGAAGGAGCAGAGGAAGGGGGCAGGGCCGAGGTGGAAGCCGGCCCCAATTAGGCGCAAACCAATGCGCCTACTGCAGGGAGGAAGGACATTGGAGAGATGCATGCCCGCAACTCGAAGACGCCCACGAAGATGACGAAAACAATCATCAATGGAGAGAAGAAAGACGAGGCCGTCCCTGACATCGCAGAGGAGCCAATCGAGAGCAATACCAGCGTGAAAGAGGAGAAGCCATACAAGCATTGGCTACGACAGCCCATGATGAAGATGACGTGGATTAGGACAGACCGGGCTCCGAATTTGCTTTAGGTCTCCAGGAGCCTATGGTCGGAATACAAATAGGAGACCAAGTTATGAACTTTATGGTTGATACTGGAGCAGAACATTCAGTAGTAGACAAGAAGATAGCCCCATTTTCTACAAAAGCAGTCACCATCGTAGGAACAACTGGTGCCAAAGCTACAAAACCTTTTCTTCAAAATCGCATATGCAGTCTAGGAGGACAGCAAATAACTCATCAATTCCTTTACATGCCTGAATGTCCAGTGCCACTACTGGGACGAGATATGTTAGCCAAGCTACAGGCCCAAATATCCTTCACTGAAAGAGGAGAAATGCAAATGACAGTAAATTCGCAAGCCAAACCAGCAGGAATGATGCTGCTCACAGTTCCCCGAGAAGAAGAATGGAGATATTACAGTGATGATTCTGTCCAAGACACCTATTTCGAACAAACCTTGAAAAGTATTGATGCCCCACCTAGAGTATGGGCAGAAGGCAGTCCTCCAGGCCTAGCCAAACATATAGCTCCAGTAATTGTAACTCTCAAGCCTAGTGCTACACCAGTACATGTCAAACAATACCCTCTCCCTAGAGCTGCAATTGAAGGCATCCACCGCCACTTGCAAAGATTACTAGAACATGGCCTACTGAAAGTATGTCAATCCCCATGGAACACCCCACTTCTGCCAGTAAAAAAACCTGGAACAGATGACTACCGCCCAGTGCAAGATCTAAGAAGAGTAAATGAAGCAGTTGAAACTATACATCCAGTTGTACCCAATCCTTACACTCTTCTAGGACTAATTCCAGCTGAAGCCACCCACTTCACTGTTTTAGATTTAAAAGATGCATTCTTTTGCATAAGATTAGCCCCCGTGAGTCAGATATTGTTTGCATTTGAATGGCAGGACCCCATTTCTGGAAGAGGGGGCCAACTCACCTGGACACGATTACCCCAAGGATTCAAGAATTCGCCTACCATCTTTAGTGCTGCACTGAATCAAGACCTTTCCAGCTATCCAGTGGCCCCGGGGAAGAGAGTGCTTCTCCAATACGTGGACGATCTGCTGATAGCTGCTGTATCAGAAAGTGAATGTATACAAGCCACCAAAGACCTCTTGCAGTTACTAGATGAAGCTGGATACAAAGTTTCCAGAGCAAAAGCACAGCTATGCCAAAAAGAAGTGAAATACTTGGGCTTTCGCATAACCCAAGGAAGCCAAAAATTAGGCAGAGAAAGAAAAGAAGCAGTATGCAGAATTCCAACCCCAACAACCAGAAAGCAAGTCAGAGCTTTTCTGGGAGCGGCAGGATATTGCCGAATCTGGATTCCCAGCTTTGCCCAAATTGCTAAGCCACTGTATGAAGCCACAAAAGGAGAAGAAAAGTCGCCACTGGAGTGGGGACCTGAGCAGGATACAGCCTTCCAGACGTTGAAGGAAGAATTGATGTCATCACCAGCCCTTGGACTACCAGATGTTCATAAGCCTTTCCACTTGTTCGTACATGAAGCACAAGGAAATGCCTTAGGCATGTTGACTCAGAAATTGGGAAATTGGGAACGACCTGTAGCATACCTATCGAAACAATTGGATACTGTGGCCAAAGGATGGCCACCTTGCCTGAGAGCAGTTGCAGCTACAGCATTGTTGGTGAGTGAAGCAGACAAGCTCACACTAGGACAGAATATACGAGTCACTGTGCCACATGCAGTCCTTGCCCTTATGGAACAGAAAGCAAATCATTGGCTCACCAATTCCCGAATGTTGAAATATCAGAGCATGCTATGTGAAAACCCACAGATACAACTGGATGTGAGCCATGCCTTGAATCCAGCCACATTGATACCTATTAGTGAAGAACTCCCAGAGCATGACTGTATAGAAGTCATGGACACTGTATTTTCAAGCCGACCTGATCTGACAGATGTGCCCATAGACAATCCTGACCAAATCTATTATGTTGATGGAAGCAGTCTCATCATCAATGGACGACGCTGTGCCGGATATGCAGTAGTCACTCAACATGAAGTTGTTGAGTCATCAGCCCTAGCCTCAGGCACATCAGCCCAGAAAGCAGAATTGATAGCACTTACCCGAGCACTACTACTAGGTAAAAGACTTGTGTTGAATGTATATACAGACTCTAAGTATGCCTTCACCACACCTTACATGCCCATGGAGCTCTCTACAAAGAAAGAGGACTCATCACATCCGGAGGAAAATCAGTCAAGTATGGCCCCGAGATACTGATGCTACTTGATGCAGTATGGGCCCCAACTCGTGTAGCTGTCATGCATTGCAGAGGACATCAAGCAGGAAAAGGAGAAGTTGCCCGAGGAAACAGATTTGCAGATGCCTCAGCATGACAAGCAGCTATGACAGGACAAATTTCGCCACAAGCCATGCCGATGCAGGCAGCATTATTTCCAGTACCCTTGAACTCATGGACACCACGATATACCACCAAAGAATTAGACTACTACTGTGCCAGAGAAGATGGAGTACTGGAAGATGGGTGGATTGAACTGCCACTAGCAGAGGGCAGTCAACCCCCAGGACAAATAGTAATTCCTGAATTGTTAGGACCAGCCTTTGTCAAAGCTTTCCATGAAGCCACACACTATGGGAAGACCGCTATGGAAAAAGCACTTAGACCACATTTCTACATTGCCATGTTACCAGCCCTATCAGCCTCAGTAGCACGCCAGTGTCAAATTTGTGCCAAAAACAATGCCAAGCAAGGTCCCACACCACCACCTCGAGTTCAGTCAGGAGGTGTAACCCCCATGCACCACCTGCAGATTGATTTCACTGAAATGCCAAAAGCCAATGGATACCACTACCTATTAGTATTAGTTTGTACTTTCTCTGGGTGGGTAGAAGCTTTCCCAACCAGAACCGAAAAAGCTAGAGAAGTCACCAAAGTTTTATTGAGAGAGATTGTCCCTAGATTTGGAATTCCAGCAGTAATAGGGTCAGACAATGGACCCTCATTTGTTTCCCAGGTTACTCAACAGTTAGCAAAAGCCCTACAGATACAATGGAAACTCCACACTGCATACAGACCCCAGAGTTCAGGGAAAGTTGAGCGAATGAATCGTACCTTAAAAGCCCAAATGTCTAAGCTTTGCCAGGAGACACACTTGAAGTGGCCCCAAGTGCTCCCAATAGCCTTACTCAGAATACGCTCAGCTCCTGTGAAGTCAACAGGATTTTCCCCTTTTGAAGTTCTGTATGGTAAACCCCCACCAATAGTGCAAGGAATTAAAGGAAGTCTAGCCCAAATTGGTTCAGAAATAACCAGGCAAGTACTCCTAACTCTTAGTTTTGTTCTGCAGACTCTCCATGCGTGGATCCAAGACCAGTTGCCTATCAACTTGACTGAACCCCTGCATCCCTACCAGCCTGGTACCCCGGTGTGGATCAAAGATTGGAAGAAGACACCGCTGGAACCCCATTGGAAGGGACCATACACCGTCATCCTGTCTACCCCAACTGCAGTAAAGGTAGCGGAGATCGACGCCTGGATCCACCACAGCAGAGTCAAGCCCGCAGCAGCTCCAGAACCTGAGCAGTGGACAGCGGAACAGCATCACGATGCACCTTTACGAGTTACTCTGAGACGGCAACCAGCAGCTTAGACACTTTGCCACAGTGCCCTGCAGTAGCCAAGTCTTTCGAAGAGGATTGCTGTTTTCCATGCAGCAACAGTTTTGTTTCAACGAACCCAATCTGCGTGTGATTTTGCACACTACTTTGATACTACATTGATTAACCATACTCCAAAAGCCAACTGAAATTGCTAAGTTGGTTACTGTGTGATGGACAACTTGAGGATCTTCAATCAACACTCAGCACCCGTTGAAATTGCTTTATTAGCGCACGGGACGAAGAAAAGATCGTCGTGGTCAAGATCTGAAAGCTGAGGATTCAGAAGAACTCCAATCAACATGTATCTTTACCTTTGCTTGGCCCTGGTTGCCTGTTTTGGAGGTTTTGAACTGACTCATGCTTTACCTCCATGCACTGCTTGCATTACTTCTACTCGAACTGGACTGAAAGTAACTCAGACTTTGATTTACCATTCTCACTATACCTGCACTGGTAAAGTGACTCGGTGTATTTATAACACCACTGAACTAAATGTTTGCATTAAAGGTAACTCCAGGGTATGCTATAACCCGCATCAGAACCCATCCTATTATACGTTGGAAATACGATGGAATGATGCAGACGGACCTATAATTAATGCTACACGACCACTTAAAGATGCTAGTCTACCTGCTGTTTTATATTTTGATGCATGTGATGTTATAAACAGAGATAGTCGTTCCAGATGTGGTGCCTGGGAAAAAGCCTATCACAATGATCATAAGTATATGTGCCCAGAAGGTGCCACGGGATGGAGAAAGTGTACTGGTAAGAAAGGGTCATATAGTACTGCCCCAGCTGCAGATTACTATTGCCCAAACTGGGAGTGTGTTTTTTATGCTACATGGAATGCTGGTATTACAGATGAACAGAGAGATAATCGAGTTGCCACTTTGACTAAGTCAAAGACAGATGACAAATGTAAGAAAGGTGCTTGTAACCCTTTGCAATTACGGATCCGTAATCCTAATGCATGGAAACAAGGATACAAGTTTGGTTTACGTATTGCAGGTGGAGCAGTAGATCCAGGAACCATTGTGTATATAAGACTGAACACCCAAGCTTACAAGTCATCTAAATACCACATCCATAACACTTTCTATGAAGCTATGCATGTAAATAAGTTTGAAATTCCCCATCCATCCCAGAATTTGTTTCTAGAATTAGCTGGAGCAGTAGTATCTAGTCTAAAGATCTCAGATTGTTATTTCTGTGGCGGAACCCAGATGGGTGACCAGTGGCCATGGGAGGCCCAAGAATTGAATTATTCTCTGACTTACAATCAGACTAAATTACACAAGACTACTAGCGAATGGGTGTTAGCGCACTCAATTGTTGGACGTCTTTGCTATGCCAGAACTGGACCTCAGTTCACCCAACAGGTAGGACAGCTGGTCTGTCTTAGCCAGAAGTTTTATAATGCCACTACCAAAAAGACGTCATGGTGGTCAGGAGTAAAACACCCTGAACCTCCTAACCCATTAGCCAGATTTCCCGAACTTGCTGGTTTATGGACTAATCTTGCCAAAACTCATGCTTGGCAAGCCCCACCTGGTCTGTATTGGATCTGTGGAAACCGAGCGTATGCTCAACTCCCATCACACTGGGGAGGAGCATGTGTCTTAGGGACCATCAGACCTTCTTTCTTTCTCCTACCCACAGAACATGGAGAACAATTAGGATACCCAGTGTACACTACCCACAGACACAAAAGAGCATTGCGACAGAAAAGATCACCCCTCCAAGTAGGTAAGTGGGAGAAGTGGAAGGGTGATGATTGGCCACCAGAAAGAATTATTGAATATTATGGGCCTGCCACTTGGAATGATGATGGTATGTATGGTTATCGAACACCAATCTATATGATTAATCGTATTATCCGCTTACAAGCAGTAGTTGAAATAATAACTAATGAAACTAGCCACGCTCTCACACTTTTAGCTAGACAAAGCACCCAAATGCGCACTGCCATATACCAGAATCGTCTAGCACTTGATTATTTGTTAGCAGCTGAAGGAGGAGTATGTGGTAAACTGAATTTAACCAATTGCTGTTTGAAAATAGATGATAAAGGTCAAGTAGTTGAAGAAATTGCTGAAGATATGCGCAAACATGCTTATGTGCCAGTTCAGACTTGGCACCCACTAAGATTACCTAACTGGTTTGCTAACCTTTTCTCATGGCTAGGAGGACTGAAGACTTTTCTAATACTAGTATTACTAATTGTTGTTGTTATTTTCCTATTGCCATGTATAATTCCATGCTGTATGCGTTCCATACACAGTGCTATTGATAGTACAGTAGAGCGGAAGACCGCAACTAAGATAATGGCTTTATACCAACCTCGTCCTCCTGGATATAGCCGGACTCCTCTAACTGTAGTATAATTATCTTGAAGTGATTTAATTCTCACACCTTATTAACTAATAGGGTGAGATTAATCAAAGGGGGGAATGTGGCAGGTGTAGGCCTGTGATCCACAGTGTCTGACATAAGCAAGCCTAACTAGCTTGACCTGTAAATGAAGCTTGTGAAGAGGCCCATAGGAATTGCACATCCCCCAATATGCTGCTATAGAATAAGAACTCAGTAAAAGTATTGAATTAGCTTAGACAAGCAGAACAGATGGAAAAATACAGAAATTCATGTTTAAAACTGCTGACAGAGAAGTTATAGAGCCCTGCTTCCCTGCACGTATTAACTAGCCCAATAGCCTTGAAAGTAGGAAAGTAACAAGTTGGTGAACTGACCATTGTAATTGGGACTAGAAGGGGGGTAAGCAGGTGCTGAGCCCACTGAAAGAACATAATTGGATAATCATATCAGTACCGGGACCAATAGAAAAGGTACGGGAGGTACGGGAGGTTACCGGGACCAATGAAATGTTTTTCTATACCTAGAATAGAGTAAAAGTCTATAAAAGTTGTTGTATTGCCAGAGAACTTTGCTCAGCCATTTTGAATTTGATTCTGCTTGAGACTTGTGCACAAATAAATGATTTGGACCTTCTGAACAGACTCCTGGTATCATTGGTTTGTCTGCGCTCTGCTGCTACAGTAGGCGAAGGCCTATGATCCATGTTGCTTGAACTAAACAGACAGGCCTAAGCAGCTTGACCTGTAAATGAAGCCTGTGGTTAGGCCCAGAGGAATGAACCCCCCCCCCCCCCGAATGCAGCTTCCATAGAATCGAAACTTAACTAAGCATAACCAAGCATAGCTAAGCAGAAACGAAACTTAGAAGAGATAGAAAAACAACTTTAATTGGAACTGATAAGATGTGTGAAGCTTCTATGGAATTAATTAACTCTGCTGAAAGAAAAGTTACAGTGCCCTGCTTTCCCATATGTTTTGGTTAGCCAGCGACCTTGGAGGAGAATTGTATCAAGAGTCTAAGAACTGACCATTGTAATGAGGACTGTAAGGGGGGCAAGCAGGTGCTGAGCCCAGACCAAGGTCCTCATTGGACAACTACGTAGTGGTACCGGGACCAATAGATGGGATAGAAGGGGTTACCGGGACCAATGAGAAGTTTGCCTATATTTAGAATGGAAAAGAACAGTATAAAAGTTGTTGTTTTACTAACAGCCATTGCTCAGCCATTTTGAATGTGATTCTGCTTGAGTCTTGTGCACAAATAAATGATTTGGACCTTCTGAACAGACTCCTGGTATTATTGGATTGTTTGCGCTCTGCCGCTACAATGGGGAGTAAGGTGACTTGCCCAAGGAGTGCTGGGAGAGAATCAAACCCTTAATCTGCTGGGTACTAGGCAGTTGCTCTAGCCTTTAGGCTACTCCTCCACTCCATTTAATGGTATAGGTGGCATCATATTGAAAAAATGTGAAAACACATTTAGCAGCAGGGGCACAAGGTGGAAAGAGAACTACAAAATGTAAATATGCCAGCTTAGTCAGAAGATGGCGGGGAGCTAAAAAAGATATATTTCTTGAGAATGAGGGGTGGGGGAAAAACCAAACAAAGAACTGAATAAGTGGGACAAAGGTCAGATAACAAGGAATAAATCTGACAAGGCCCATGCAGACAGTTGCAGACACCGGTTGGAACAAAGGAGGATAACGGGAGAGAAAATCCAGATGTCTGGAACAGAAAAACAAAGGGGTATGAAAAAAAAAGTATATAAGGAGACAGAACTCTTTAATGAAGTGAATTTAGACCCTGCATCACGGAAGTGATGTAGGCCGCAATTCCCCATTGTATCTCTATTGGTTCAGTGTCTGTGTGTGTGGATCTGATTCTTTGCTGTTTGCTTGCTGTGCAGCGTGCTATAGAAATAAAGAGGAAAAAGGGGAGAAAAAAAAGGATTTTGCCAGCTTGTTTTAGTGTAGCTAGGAACATATATTTTTCTATTCTTTGCTGTGTTAGTGTAGCAGCAGAGCGCAGACAAACCAATGATACCAGGAGTCTGTTCAGAAGGTCCAAATCATTTATTTGTGCACAAGTCTCAAGCAAAGTCAATTTCAAAATGGCTGAGCGATGTTCTCTGGCAATACAACAACTTTTATAGACTTTAGCTTCATTCTAGGTATAGAAAAACATTTCATTGGTCCCGGTAACCTCCCGTACCTCCCGTACCCCTTCTATTGGTCCCGGTGCTGATATGATTATCCAATTATGTTCTTGCAGTGGGCTCAGCACCTGCTTACCCCCTTCTAGTCCCAATTACAATGGCCAGTTCACCAACTTGTTACTTTCCTACTTCCAAGGCCACTCAGCTAGTTTGTACGTGTAGGGAAGCAGGGCTCTATAACTTCTCTGTCAGCGGTTTTAAGCATAAATTCTGTATTTTTCCATCCGTTCTGCTTGTCTAAGCTTAATTCAATACTTTTACTGAGTTCTAATTCTACAGCAGCATATTGGGGGATGTGCAATTCCTATGGGCCTCTTCACAAGCTTCATTTACAGGTCAAGCTAGTTAGGCTTGCTTGCTTATGTCAGACACTGTGGATCACGGGCCTTCACCTGCCACATTCCCCCCTTTGATTAATCTCACCCTATTACTTAATAAGGTGTGAGAATTAAATCACTTCAAAATAGTTATACTATGGTCATAGGATTCCGACTATATGCAGGAGGTTTTGGTTGGTATAAGGCCATAATCTTAGTTGCGGTCTTCCGCTCTACTGTACTTTCAATAGCACTATGAATAGAACGCATACAACATGGGATTATACATGGTAACAGCAAAATAACAGCAATAATTATTAGTACTAATATAAGGAAAGTTTTAAGTCCTCCCAGCCATGAGAAAAGGTTAGCAAACCAGTTAGGAAACTTCAGTGAGTGCCAAGTCTGTTACCGGCACATAAGCATGTCTTTGCATATCCTTAGCAAGTTCTTCAACTACTTGACCCTTATCATCTATTTTTAAACAACAATTGGTTAAATTCAGCTTACCACATACTCCTCCTTCAGCTGCTAACAAATAATCAAGTGCTAAGCGATTCTGATATATAGCAGTGCGCATCTGAGTACTTTGTCTAGCTAAAAGTGTAAGAGCTTGGCTAGTTTCATTGGTTATTATTTCAACTACTGCTTGTAAGCGAATAATACGATTAATCATATAGACTGGTGTTCGATAGCCCCACATACCATCATCATTCCAAGTGGCAGGCCCATAATATTCAATGATTCTTTCTGGCGGCCAATCATCACCCTTCCACTTCTCCCACTTGCCTACTTGGAGGGGTGCTCTCTTCTGTCGCAGTGCTCTTTTGTGTCTGTGGGTAGTGTATACTGGGTATCCTAATTGTTCTCCATGTTCTGTGGGTAGGAGGAAGAAAGAAGGTCTGATGGTTCCTAAGACACATGCTCCTCCCCAATGTGGCGGGAGTCGAGCATACGCTCGGTTTCCACAGATCCAATACAGGCCAGGTGGGGCTTGCCAAGCATGGGTTTTGGCAAGATTAGTCCATAAATCAGCAAGTTCAGGAAATCTGGCTAATGGATTAGGAGGTTCAGGGTGTCTGACTCCTGACCAGCATGACGTCTTTTTGGTAGTGTCATTATAGAATTTCTGGCTAAGAGAGACCAGCTGTCCTACCTGTTGGGTGAACTGAGGTCCAGTTCTGGTATAGCAAAGACGTCCAACAATTGAGTGCGCTAACACCCATTCGCTAGTAGTCTTGTGTAAATCAGTCTGATTGTAAGTCAGAGAATAATTTAATTCTTGAGCTTCCCATGGCCACTGGTCACCCATCTGGGTTCCGCCACAGAAATAACAATCTGAGATTTTGAGACTAGATACTACTGCTCCAGCTAATTCTAAGAATACATTTTGAGAAGGATGAGGAATCTCAAACTTATTTACATGCATGGCCTCATAGAAGGTGTTATGGATGTGATATTTAGATGACTTGTGGGCTTGGGTGTTCAATCTTATATACACAATGGTTCCTGGATCTGATCCGGGTACCTGCGATACGTAGACCAAACTTGTATCCTTGTTTCCATGCATTAGGATTACGTATCCGTAAGTGTAAAGGGTTACAAGCACCTTTCTTACATTGTCGTCTGTTGTTGACTTAGTTAGAGTGGCCACTCGTTTATCTATCTTTTCTTCTACTATACCATCATTCCATGTAGCATAAAAAACACATTCCCAATTTGGGCAATAGTAATCTGCTGCTGTGGCAGTACTATATGAATCCTTTTTACCTGTACACTTTCCCCATCCTGTGGCACCTTCTGGGCACATATACTTATGGTCATTTCGATATGCTTTTTCCCAGGTACCACATTTGGAGCGACTATCTCTGTTTATAACATCACATGCATCAAAATTCAAAACAGCAGGTCTACTAGTATCTCTAAGTGGTTGTGTGGCATTAATTATAGGTCCATCTGCATCCTTCCATCGTATTTCCAACGTGTAATAGGATGGATTCTGATGCGGATTATAGCATACTCTAGATTTACCGTTAGTGCAAACATTTAGTTCAGTGTGTTATAAATACACCTAGTCACTTTACCAGTGCAGGTATAGTAAGAATGGTAAATCAAAGTCTGAGTTACTTTCAGTCCAGTTCGAGTAGAAGTAATGCAAGCAGTGCATGGAGGTAAGGCATGAGTCAGCTCAAAGCCTCCAAAACAGGCAACCAGGGCAAAGCAAAGGTAAAGGTACATGTTGATTGGAGTTCTTCTGAATCCTCAGCTTGCAGATCTTGACCACGACGTTCTTTTCTTCGTCCCGTTCGCTAATAAAGCAATTCAACGGGTGCTGAGTGTTGATTGAAGATCCTCAAGTTGTCCATCACACATTAACCAACTTAGTAAATTCAGTTGGCTTTGAAGTATGGTCAATCAATGTAGCATCAAAGCAGTGTGTAAAATCACACACATGAGGTTCGTTAAAAACAAACTCTTGCTGTATGGAAAACAGCAATCCTCTTCGAAAGACTTGGCTACTGCAAGGCACTGTGACAGAGTGTTTAAACTGCTGGTTGCCGTCTCAGAGTAACTCGCAAAGGTGCATCAGGATGCTGTTCTGCTGTCCACTGCTCAGGTTCTGGATCAGCTGCGGACTTGACTCTGCTGTGGTGGATCCAGGAATCGATTTCTGCTACCTTTACTGCAGTTGGGGTAGACAGGATGACGGTGTATGGTCCCTTCCAATGGGGTTCCAACGGTGTCTTCTTCCAGTCTTTGATCCACACCGAGGTACCTGGCTTGTAGGGATGCAAGGGTTCCATCAAGTTGATAGGCAACTGGTCTTGGATCCACGCATGGAGAGTCTGCAGAACAAAACTAAGAGCTAGGAGTTCTTGCCTGGTTATTTCTGAACCAATTTGGGCTAGACTTCCTGTAATTCCCTGCACTATTGGTGGGGGCTTACCATACAGAACTTCAAAAGGGGAAAAACCTGTTGACTTCACAGGAGCTGAGCGTATTCTGAGTAAAGCTATTGGGAGCACTTGGGGCCACTTCAGGTGTGTCTCCTGACAAAGCTTAGACATTTGGGCTTTTAGGGTACGATTCATTCGCTCAACTTTCCCTGAACTCTGGGGTCTGTATGCAGTGTGAAGCTTCCATTGTATCTGCAAAGCTTTTGCTAACTGTTGAGTAATCTGGGAGACAAATGAGGGCCCATTGTCTGACCCTATTACTGCTGGAATTCCAAACCTAGGGACAATCTCTCTCAGTAAAACTTTGGTAACTTCTCAAGCTTTTTCAGTTCTGGTTGTGAAGGCTTCTACCCACCCAGAGAAAGTACAGACTAATACTAATAGGTAGTGATATCCATTGGCTTTTGGCATTTCAGTAAAATCAATTTGCAGGTGGTGCATGGGGGTTACACCTCCTGACTGAACTCGGGGTGCTGTTGTGAGACCTTGCTTGGCATTATTTTTGGCACAAATTAGACATTGGCGTGCTACTGAATCTGATATGGTTGTCAACATGGTAATGTAGAAATGTGGTCTGAGTGCTTTTTCCATAGCACTTTTCCCATAGTGGGTGGCCTCGTGAAAGGCTTTGACAAAGGATGGTCCTAACAATTCGGGAATTACTATTCGTCCTGGGGGTTGACTGCCCTCTGCTGGTGGCAGCTCAATCCATCCATCTTTCAGCAGCTTAATCCATCCATCTTTCAGTACTCCATCTTCCTTGTTACAGTAGCAATCTAATTCTTTGGTGGTATATCGTGGTGTCCATGAGTTTAAAGGTACCGGAAACAATGTTGCTTGCATTGGCATGGCTTGTGGTTTAATTTGTCCTGTCATAGCTGCTTGCCGTGCTGAGGCATCTGCAAACCTATTGCCTCGGGCAACTTCTCCTTTTCCTGCTTGATGTCCTCTACAATGCATGACAGCTACACGAGTTGGGGCCCAAACTGCATCAAGTAACATCAGTATCTCGGGGCCATACTTGACTGATTTTCCTCCGGATGTGATGAGCCCTCGTTCCTTATAGAGAGCTCCATGGGCATGTAGGGTAGTGAAGGCATATTTGGAATCTGTATATACATTCAACACAAGTTTTGCACCTAGTAATAGTGCTCGAGTAAGTGCTATCAATTCTGCTTTCTGGGCTGATGTGCCTGAGGCTAGAGCTGATGACTCAACGACTTCATGTTGAGTGACAACTGCATATCCGGCACAGCGTCGTCCATTGAGGATGAGACTGCTTCCATCGACATAATAGATTTGGTCAGGATTGTCTATGGGTACATCTGTCAGGTCAGGTCGGCTGGAGAATACAGTGTCCATGACTTCGATACAATCATGTTCTGGGAGTTCTTCACTAACGGGTATCAATGTGGCTGGATTCAAGGCATGACTCACTTCCAGTTGTATCTGTGGATTTTCACATAACATGCTCTGATATTTTAACATTCGGGAATTGGTGAGCCAATGATTTGCTTTCTGTTCCATGAGGGCAAGGACTGCGTGTGGCACAGTGACTCGTAGATTCTGTCCTAGTGTGAGCTTGTCTGCTTCACTCACTAACAATGCTGTAGCTGCGACTGCTCTCAGGCAAGGTGGCCATCCCTTGGCCACAGTGTCCAATTGTTTCGATAGGTATGCTACAGGTCGCTCCCAATTTCCCAATTTCTGAGTCAACATGCCTAAGGAATTTCCCTGTGCTTCATGTACAAACAAGTGGAAAGGCTTGTGAACATCTGGTAGTCCAAGGGCTGGTGATGACATTAATTCTTCCTTTAACGTCTTGAAGGCTGTATCCTGCTCAGGTCCCCACTCCAGTGGCGACTTTTCTTCTCCTTTTGTGGCTTCATACAGTGGTTTGGCAATTTGGGCAAAGTTGGGAATCCAGATTCGGCAATATCCTGCCGCTCCCAGAAAGGCTCTGACTTGCTTTCTGGTCGTTGGGGTTGGAATTCTGCATACTGCTTCTTTTCTTTCTCTGCCTAATTTTCGGCTTCCTTGGGTTATACGAAAGCCCAAGTATTTCACTTCTTTTTGGCATAGTTGTGCTTTTGCTCTGGAATCTTTGTATCCAGCTTCATTTAGTAACTGCAAGAGATCTTTAGTGGCTTGTATGCATTCACTTTCTGATATGGCAGCTATCAGCAGATCGTCCACATATTGGAGAAGCACTCTCTTCCCCGGGGCCACTGGATAGCTTGAAAGGTCTTGATTCAGTGCAGCACTAAAGATGGTAGGCGAATTCTTGAATCCTTGGGGTAGTCGTGTCCAAGTGAGTTGGCCCCCTCTTCCAGAGATGGGGTCCTGCCATTCAAATGCAAACAATATCTGACTTACAGGGGCTAATCTTATGCAAAAGAATGCATCTTTTAGATCTAGTACAGTAAAGTGGGTAGCTTCAGCAGGTATCAGTCCTAGAAGAGTGTAAGGATTGGGTACAACTGGATGTATCGTTTCAACTGCTTCATTCACTCTCCTTAGATCTTGCACTGGGCGGTAGTCATCTGTTCCAGGTTTTTTTACTGGCAGAAGTGGAGTGTTCCATGGGGATTGACATACTTTTAGTAGGCCATGTTCTAGTAATCTTTGCAAGTGGCGATGGATGCCTTCAATTGCAGCTCTTGGGAGAGGGTACTGTTTGACATGTACTGGTGTAGCACTAGGCTTAAGGGTTACAATTACTGGAGCTATATGTTTGGCTAGGCCTGGAGGACTGCCTTCTGCCCATACTCCAGGTGGTGCATCAATGCTTTTCAAAGTTTGTTCAAAATAGGTGTCTTGGACAGAATCATCAATGTAATATCTCCATTCTTCTTCTCGGGGAACTGTAAGCAGCATTATTCCTGCTGGTTTGGCTTGGGGATTTACTGTCATTTGCATTTCTCCTCTTTCGGAGAAGGATATTTGGGCTTGTAGCTTGGCTAACATATCTCGTCCCAGTAGTGGCACTGGACATTCAGGCATGTAAAGGAATTGATGAGTTATTTGCTGTCCTCCTAGACTGCATATACGATTCTGAAGAAAAGATTTTGTAGCTTTGGCACCAGTTGCTCCTACAGTGGTGACTGCTTTTGTAGAAAATGGGGCTATCCTTTTATCTACTACTGAATGTTCTGCTCCAGTATCAACCATAAAGTTCATAACTTGGTCTCCTATTTGTATTCCGACCATAGGCTCCTGGAGACCTAAAGCAAACTCGGAGCCCGGTCTGTCCTAATCCACGTCATCTTCGTCATGGGCTGTCGTAGCCAATGCTTGTATGGCTCCTCCTCTTTCTCGCTGGAATTGTTCTCGATTGGCTCCTCCGCGGTTTCGGGGACGGCCTCGTCTTTCCTCTCTCCACTGATGATTGTTTTCGTCATCTTGCTGGGCGTCTTCGAGTTGCGGGCATGCATCTCTCCAATGTCCTTCCTCCCTGCAGTAGGCACATTGGTTTATGCCTAGTTGGGGCCGGCTTCCACTTCGGCCCCGCCCCCTTCCTCTGCTCCGTCGACTAGGGGTACCTCCCCTTTTCTGTTCAACTATGGCCGCAGCCAAAAAATCAGCTTTCTTCTTCATCTTTCGATCACATTCTCTCTGCCTTTCATTATCACGATTCACATACACTTTATGAGCGACTTCCAATAACTGAGTTGTATTCATGCCCGCAAACCCATCTAGTTTTTGTAATTTACGTCTAATGTCTGGTTGAGACTGATTTACAAAAGCAGAATTCACCATACATAAACTTCCTGGTGCATTGGGATCATAGGGAGTATACATTCTATATGCTTCAGTTAATCTTTCATGAAATTCTGCTGGGCTCTCATCTATACCTTGGATAACTCCTGCAACTTTGGAAAGGTTCATAGCTTTCTGGCCCCCCCTTTTCAGGCCTTGTAGAAAGCCTTGGCGAAAACGGGCTAGGGCTCTGGATCCTCTTTCTGTATTTGGATCCCATCGGGGGTCTTCATTCGGGAATTCTCTCTGGGCCGCTTCCCGATTGTCTATTCTTTCCACCCCTTGTTCTGGAGCTACAGGGTTATCCGCCAGCCATTCAATAGCTGCTTTTCTAATTGGTGCCCGTTCCTCTGTCGTAAATAGGGTGGACAGGAGCTGGCGGCAATCTGCCCATGTTGGTTGGTGGGTTTCCATAATAGTATTCACTAATTCTGTAAGCTCTTGGGGTTTATTGGTATAGGAGGCATAATGTGTCCTCCAATTTAACAAATCAGTTGTAGAGAAAGGGACATACACATAGCTTAGGGGTCCCACTACCACCTCATTATCTTCATTCCTTACGGGCACTCCCGGGACCTGCCGTAAGGGCATCATCTTGGCAGTAGATGTCTTTTGGGATCTGAGAGATATTTTCGTAACTGTCCTATCAGGGGTTATTTTCTTCTTCTCTAAGTGCTTTACTTTAGATGTACATTTTACTGGCAAGCTAGTACTGGCAACCACTTTTACACTGTCAGCATCGCTTAGGGAATTTTCAGTCTCTTCCTTCTCTGTTTCTGTATCTGACTCTCCTTTTTCTGTCTCGGTAGAATCATCTTCCTCAAGTAAAGGGAGCTCATCTACCTGCTCTCTGGGTAATAGCTCAGGGGTGGGGTCCCGTTCCCGCTGTCTCGGGGGTTCTGGGGCAGGACGCCGGGCTGCTCTTACTGGGCCCGGGGTTTGAGGCTGTCGGGGAATCATTTCTGGGGAATCAGGATCTACCAGGATGGGCTTCTTCCTGGACTTCTTATCCTTCCCTTTCTTTCTAGGCTGTTCTATTTTCTGACTATAATCTGTCTTTGCTAACATTATTCTGCACTGTTCTTCATAACAGCGCTGCGCCCAAGGGGGTGGATCTTCACAAATACTTAACCAGGAATCTATATAGGGGTACTGATCGGGGTGCGCTATCCGCACTCTACGGTGCACTAACTGGATAATTCCTACATTAAAGGTTCCCTCTCGGGGCCAGGTAGGGTCTAGATCGGGCCACTCCCTAGTACACAAAATCTGTAAACGGGCCGCAGTCATTTTAATACCATAGTCTCCAGAATATCCTTCTTTAAAATGTGCGATCATACATTCTAATGGAGTGTTCCTAGTAGACCCCGCCCCTCCCATTTCGATGTGTGCGTGCAACAACAGACAAAAGGGAAAAGGAGGGCGGACCGTGGGTAAGGGGTCCTCACGGCCCTGGAAACGTATAAGGAGAACAAATAACAAGACAAGACGACAATCGCTTCCCCCTTTTTGCGACCTGAACGCGGTCGCCCGGTCAGGAAATGCGCTACTCAGGGGTCCGCCTTCGCTTGGTCCGTGCTGCCAGACCTCTCATTCACACTTCATTCACACAATCATGCTAGCAACGTATCCCAGAATGCATTCGTTTCTATCTATTCTGACTAGTCTTATTCAATTTCCAAAATACAAGAAGATGGGGGTTTCGCCCTGCGAATACTCATGCGGGGTTACTCGGCCCGTCTTTGAGAGGTGATCAAGCTCTCTTACCAATTTCCAAGTTCCAAGTTCAAATGGCAGCACTGCTCTTTCTTATCTGTCTAGACATAACAAATCGAAACTCTACTCACCGGATCCGGTCCTCAAACTTCCCAAGCAGGCGGATGAGTTGGACCTCGGACTCCCCTCACTCGGGTTCGAGGTGTTGGCTCCAGCCGGGCTCGGCACCCGCCGAGGTCCGACCAGCTCCCTCCGATGCAAGGGACCGGCGGCGCCAGAGAGCAGCCCCCATCGGAAGGGCGCGATCCCGGCAGGACCAAACCTATAGAGGCGGAAAGTCGTGGTATATTGCCCTATATACACTCTGATTCCACAACTTCCCGGCCAACGCACCAAGAATATGTATCAGCAGAGCGCAGACAAACCAATGATACCAGGAGTCTGTTCAGAAGGTCCAAATCATTTATTTATGCACAAGTCTCAAGCAAAGTCAATTTCAAAATGGCTGAGCGATGTTCTCTGGCAATACAACAACTTTTATAGACTTTAGTTTCATTCTAGGTATAGAAAAACATTTCATTGGTCCCGGTAACCTCCCGTACCTCCCGTACCCCTTCTATTGGTCCCGGTGCTGATATGATTATCCAATTATGTTCTTGCAGTGGGCTCAGCACCTGCTTACCCCCCTTCTAGTCCTAATTACAATGGCCAGTTCACCAACTTGTTACTTTCCTACTTCCAAGGCCACTCAGCTAGTTTGTACGTGTAGGGAAGCAGGGCTCTATAACTTCTCTGTCAGCGGTTTTAAGCATAAATTCTGTATTTTTCCATCCGTTCTGCTTGTCTAAGCTTAATTCAATACTTTTACTGAGTTCTAATTCTACAGCAGCATATTGGGGGATGTGCAATTCCTATGGGCCTCTTCACAAGCTTCATTTACAGGTCAAGCTAGTTAGGCTTGCTTGCTTATGTCAGACACTGTGGATCATGGGCCTTCACCTGCCACATTAGGACCTGTCAAAGGATGGGAAATCTCTTACTTAGTTTGTAGCTGTGATAGGAAAATCAGAAAGCAAAATATTCTTGCTTGCAATGAGATGTTAAGAAAAATAATCCAAATTGCTTTGTACTTACTTAGTTTTGTTACGCTCTCTGTATGCTTGCTTCTGTGAGACCAGAAAGAAATATAATAAAGGATCTTTTTGCAAAGAAAAACCTGTGAGAATATTGTGCCAGTTACATGCGTAACCTGCATGAGGTGTGTTTTATTGGATGTCAGTGTAAGTCCTCCCTTTGTGTTTGTTTGTTCCCCTCTTGCACAGAGAAGGTGGTCTGGTGACTCCATCTGGCCAGCAGGGCCAGACCCCCCTCCCCTTGTTCCGTAGACATTCAAAAGGGAACCTTCAACCTTGGAAATTCTTGTATCTACCAAAAGCAATTTCTCATCAGACTGTTGAAATTTTTTAAAAGATTCATCATTAAAAGTACATAATTGAGTCAGAGTCCCTATAAGCATATTTTCCATCCTGGCCACCAAAGTCCAAATATCCTTCAAGACACTTCAGAAGCCTGTGGTGAAGGGAAGGAATCAGCAGGAACCACTGGTGGCGTGACTACTCAAGGATACCAGGGAGAAACAACATTCATATTAAATTTTGAAATAATTGCAGAGTCTTGTGGAGTTGAAGCAGAAGAGTTGCCACCTCAGGACCCTCTCTGGTAACCTGAGGAACTTCCCCAGCACTCTGAGCAGGACGGATGGGGGTACATGCCCCTGAGCTCAGGGAGACATCAGACAAGGAAATAAAATCATCACAATGCATAGTTCTAAGCTCAGATATACTACTCTGACACACCAAATGCTGATCCTTCACAGGCTGCAATATTCCAGTAGGGTTGCCAACTGGCCAGTTTTTCCGTGGGCAGGCCGGCTGCCGGCAGAGATACAAAACCGGCCCTTGAAAAGCCGTTTTTTTGCTCTGGCCACGAGATCGGAAGCGGCCAGAGCAGAAAACCGTTTTTGCGATCGCGGTCCCCTCTTACAGAGCAGCGGCTGCAATAAAGTTAATTTAAAAGGAAAGAGAACCTGTAAGGAGCCCTCCAGCCCTAGGAAACTCCTTCTGCCGCACCCGCCCCCTCTGACATCACTTCCTTTTTAGCCCAGGCACTGCAGAAGGAGTTTCCTAGGATCAGAAGGCTCCTCACAGGTTGTGTTTTTTTTTTTTTAAATTAACTTTATTGCAGCCACTGCTCTGTAATAAGCAGGAGCAGCGGCTGCAAGGGGTGAAACTGCACTGGGGGGGGGGAGGTAAGTTGCACTGAGGGGGAGAGTTAAGCCGCACTGTAGGGGGGGGTTAAGCTGCACTGAGGAGGGGTATTAAGCTGCACTGGGGGGGAGGGAGAAGGTGAAGCTGTACTGGGGGGGGTGAAGCTGCACTGGCGAGAGAAGGTGAAGCTATACTGGGGTTGAAGCTATACTGGGGGGTGAAGCTGCACTGGGGGGGACAGGAGAAGGTGAAGCTTTACTGGGGGAGGTGAAGTTGTACTGGGGAAGGAAGATGAAACTGCACTGGGGGGGGGGGTGAAGCTGCACTGGGGGGAGGGCGGAAGGTTCCACACAGGTTTGAATTTATTTTTAACTTAACTTTATTGCAGCCACTGCCCTGTAAGAAGCAGGAGCAGCGGCTACAAGGGGAAAGAGGTGGCAGAAGGGACTGACAGATGGAAGGTGAGGGCTGGAAGAGAGCTGAAAGGTGGGGAGGAGGTGGCCGGAAGGGAGCTGAGAGAGGGGTAAGGAGGGAGCTCAAAGGGAGCTGACACCTGGGAATGGTACTGGTAAGTGACTGGGTAATGGGGAGGAGGCTGGAAGGGAGGGGGCACTGGGACTGGAAGGGAGCAGAAACGTGGGGATGGCACTGGAAGGGGGATGGACAGAGGGTCGGGTGACTGGAAGGGAGCTGACACGGGGAAGGCACTGGGAGTGGAAGTGAGCTGATACCTGGGATGGTGTCTGGACTAGAAAGGGCTGGACAGTGAGGAAGAAGAGGGACTAGAAGGGAATGAACACCACTGGCAGTCCTGGGAACACAAGGGGATTGACATTGGAATGTAATGGGAGGGGGGACTGGAAAGGGGGCTGATGGAGGGTTACTGGGACTGGAAATAGGCTGATGGAAGGAAGTGAAGAAAAGAAAAGAAGAGACAAGAAATGGCAGATGGACTATAGACCATAGAAAACGAGCTAAGAGAAGTCGGGAAAACAGAAGCCTCAGATCAGGACCAGCATGATCAGAGAATAAAATGGTCAAACAACAAAGGTAGAAAAAGTAATTTTATTTTCAATTTAATGATTGGACTTTGTACTATCTTTATATTTTACACAGTATGAGGAACTGCATCTCTTATTTATCTGATATTGCACTTCATGCAGAGTCTGTCTTCTTGGGGTTTTAGTTTAATTTTTGTCTATATATTTCTCTTTTGTGCTCATTTATTGATGAAGACCTGCCTGCATTGTGTGTGTGTGTACAACCAATGCTGCATATTCTGTCAGTATAGAATTTCTGTTTAAGAATGTGTAGAAATCTTGCTTGTTTACTTTGCATATTGCCCACTCTGCAATTTTTTGGGGGACAGGGTGTGGAGCAGGTGTGGGGTGGGGGCGGGGCAGGGGCGGGAAAGGGCGGGGTTGGGGTGGGCATGGGCGGAGCGTGACTAGCCACTGGTGGCGGGTTTTTCTCTTTCAAAACGTTGGCAACCCTATATTCCAGCAGCCTTCAACTTTGCCTTCCTTTTGCCCATAACAACAAAAGAGAAAACAAGTTAAAGTTCCTGAGCTCCATGTTGCACCACTGTTGCTCTAAAGGGGCTCCAAAGTTGTGTGACCTGCTCCTTAGTTTATGCCCCTTTGAGCACACGGCCGCGGCCACATCCCGCAGCTGTTCCCAGCTTCAAATACCTCTGGCACTGCAAAAGGGGCAGAAGCTGTGGTCCCACCGATGAGCCGCATCAGCTGACAAAACAATTCTGGCTAACCCCGATCTCCCAATGACAATGCTGTTCACAGTGTGTGCTTCCCTTCCTGGCTTGTTTAGCTGTCACGTCCATCCCCTCTGACATAGATTTTGTGTCATAGGGTGAAGGAAGCAGCAGCTCATACAAGCCAGGAAGCCTGGCGCAGCATCAACGAGTTAGGTAAGCACCGCATCGCAGCTTCAAACCCATGCTGCCGCTACAGGCCCCAGTGAGAGACAGAAGTGGTAGCAATGGGAGTGGGAGCAGCAGTGGGGGGGGGGGCCAGCAGAATGGAGGGCTCGTCTAGGGGACCTCTCATCCTGGCACCGACCCTGTCTCTGCTGCTCCTTGTGATCTTGGGCAAGTCATTTAACTCTCCATTGCCTCAACTAGAAACTCTCCGGTGACAGAGAAATACTGTACCTCTTGTACCTGACTGTAACTCACCATGAACTCCTGAGAAAAAGTGCGAGCTAAATCCAATTCCTCTTAGAACCAAAATAATTGCACCCTGGAGAATCTTACTGTATGTACATCCAATGCTACCACTCGATATTCTGCTGAAGAGACTTAGACTGAATTACAGAAGCAAGAGAAACTAATGCGTGCTAGAAAGAGGAGAAAAACAGTTTGATAGAGGTCTATAAATTAATGAGTGGAACGGGTAAACGTAGATCAATTGTTTATGTAATCAGAATATAGAAAGACTAGGGGACATGCAATGAAGCTACAGGGTAAACTATTTAAGACTAATAAGAGAAAATATTTTTCCACTCAATGTGTAATCAAACTCTGGAATTTGTTACCGGAGGATGTAGTAAGAGCTGTTAGTGTAGCTGGGTTCAAAAAAGGTTTGGACAAGTTCCTGGAGGAAAGGTCCATAAACCATTATTAAAGGGGACCCGGGATATCACCGCTTGATCCAATACAAGCATTGTGGAACCTGTGTCTGTCTTTTGGGGAAACTGCTAGGTACTTATGACCTAGATTGGCCATTGTTGGAAACAGGATACTGGGCTTGATGGACCTTGGTCTGACCCAGTATGGCATATCTTATGTTCTTATGACTTTTTTTCTCATTATTAGTCAAATACAAATAATCTCAAAATATTTTCAGTGGATTCACACTTATTTTCCTAGCATAACATTTGTTGCAAACATAAAAAAGTAATTATCAAGATCTGATGTCTTTCAAAGCTGATGAACATTTAAAGATATAAATTTAACCGACTACCATTCCTGCATTGTGAGGAAGGGATCATTGTCAAGCCAAAGCTTATATCTCAGCACTTAGGAGCAGTTTACTAAGCTGGGCAAATGGTTAGCAAGGGCTATTTCTAGCTAGCTCCTGTTGAATAATATGGGACCTAGGTACAAATAGCTCTTGCTAACCGTTAGCCCAGCTTAGGAAACATGCTCCATAATTTAGTAACGATATTTTGTGTGCTCAATCAAGGAACCAAAAGGTTCATCTTCAGTCACAGATTTTCTTTATTCAATTTTATATTTTAGGTGGAATGAAAACACTTCTCTTCTTCTGCCTTGCTTTGAGAGTGCTTACAATGCTTCAGCCAGCTATTAATTTGTAGCTTGATTTAGCATAACCATTTCCTAACCAGGAAATATGTTTTTTTTTAAAGACCTGATAATCCAATAAGGCAAGGTGACGTATCCTTGTAAGGTCCAGTTTTAGCAGAATATCAGCACACCTAAACAGAGAAACTACAAGAAGGAGACAAAGGAGGGTCTATTAGAAGCCCTATTGGCAATTTACACATATGTAATCAGCTGCATACACATGTAAATGGCTACATTAGAAAGGTTCAACTTACATGTAGATGTCCTTAGTACAAGGAAATTTGGAGGGGGCATGTCAAAATCACATCAGAGGCATGGTCAGGGCAGAATAAAAGCAACACGTGCATTCCCTACGCAAAATAGGGAATACATGTAAGGCCAAGATTCTCCATGATGGGGTTTTCCGAAGTGTGCGTTTTGTCTGACCCTTCATATGAAGGATTAGGGGTTATCCTCCTTAATCTGCCCTAGTTTATTTCCCCTAGTAAAGCTTCCCCTTCCAAACTAAAATGAGTTAAAGATACCGGGCAGGGGGGATATTCAAAGGCATTTACACGGTGAATATCACCACTGCCTGGTTAGCTTCGCAGCAATCCGGGCAGCCCAGATATTCAGTGCCGGAGCCCGAATATGGCCCTACCATTGAATATCTGGGTTTAAGGTTTAGTGTTGACAGCTAGCCACTTTAGCAGTGCTAGCCGCTGGTGCTGAATATCGAGCCCACCATTCTGTGTAGTTAACTAGCAGCATCTACACACCTACATTTGTAGCATGACTCATATGCATGTGTAAATACCAACATGTACATGAGCAAGTTGCTGTTGATTTTTGCCATGTAAATTTGAACAATGGTTCCTCCATTGCACGTCCGTTCCTGCGCTTCCATGTATTTAGGACAGTTCCACATTTAGCAGAGACAATTCTAAAATACTGTCGGAAATGAGTACGTCCTATCCTCAATGTCTCAATTCCGATCTCTAAAAAGTGCCTTAAAAGGAGTAAATAAGCTCCAGAAATTCAATGCAGAATGTGTTGTTTGTGAAGAGCTTGTTCTGATAAGACAGTGAGGGTAAGGCCAAGTTTCAACGGACTTGAGATACTAGGATATGCATGTGGGCGGTTCCCTTGCTACTCTACAGATTTGGATTCTAGATTTGGTTTCTCACCCTTACAAATCCAAGCTCAAAGCGAATTATGTACAGTAACAACTAATTTCAAGGCCAGCTGGATAAAATTTCTTATGTCCTTTTAATTTAACAGTATTTCTGTATGACCTGCAAGTTTTTTTTAAATTCCTCATTGAATTTTTTTGACTTGGGCCACTTAAGTGCTTTTGAGCACACTTAAATGGGGCAATATGATGAATAAAGTGTAGGCTAGTGTATTTTGGCTTCTTGCTTTCTTTGGACTCACAACATAGCGTGAGCATGCACAAATGGCTTCCTCTGCCCAATTCTATATGTTAGAGAAGTCAGGAAAAGAACTGTGCATATCAAAACATGTTTAACGAGGATTATGCATATTGTAATAAAGCTAACGTCTGTGATTCCAAGCAGGGGCCAACCTGTAAACCCACATCAAAGAGCTTGAATTGCTTTCCTAGATTTGAAATGGGCCTCTAAAGTGTGGTTCATCATAGAACATACATTTTTTGATTCACCAAAGCCACTTAATACGTTTCTCCCAGAAAATGTTCTAGGTCCTGAATTTGGGTCAATTAAACACATGGTTTCACTGTCCCGTTAATAAGGTCCAAAACTTCCTAGAAATAAATCCAAGCCAGAGTCAAACGTATGATTTTTTATTTCAGCTGCTCAACGGATTCCTAATCAGATCTTTTGATCACTAATGAAAACCTGTTTAAGCTTCCATATTGTTTCATTATACATAATAAATCATTGCACAATCTTGGTATCATACTGGGCAGACTAGATGGACCATACTGGTCTTTATCTGCCATCATTTACTATGTTACTATGTTACCATCCTTATTTCCATAGATTATCAAAAGTCTCTAAAATTCTATTTACTTAAATAATTAATCACAGTATTTTCATTAGAATCCCTAGCTTAATTCAGTTTAGTATTTTCATACTTTAGACTGACTTTTCTGTACTCCTATTCTAATATCCCACAGTTCCAGTGTACAAGGTGGTAAATCTCTCCTGTTTTTGAGGACAGAGGGGAATGTGCAATAAATTCAGTCTTCTTTTTCAGATGGACAGGTAATCCATTCTGAGTTTCTTTTCTTGAGCTAAGGATGGTGGAGCTTATGAACAGCTTCTTTAATCCTTCCGTGCTATGCTCTTGACATTGCGGAAGGAGGCCTGAAAGTTTATGCAGCTTCAAAATTTATAAAATCCCCTAAGTACATTTCATAATATCAACAATACAATCCAGAGCACGAGGTATGCTAAGAGTCCACAATGTTCCTGTGCTTTGTCCAATATTGATGCTGAAATATATCAGAATATCTAAAATGGGACTGGATTTCTATAACTTGTTAGAGAAAGGTCAGCAGTTAAACAGCTATTCTTCAATAAATGGTCAAGTTCTCACAGGGACACCTAGAGAGATGATGCTTGCTTGATCATTGCTGGGTTGGCAGCACTTTTGACAGAGTCCTTTTTCTGTCTGTTTACCGCTTTAGGACTTAAAGGAAGCTTGAACTGTTCTTCCTTTAAGAGGTTGAGGGGGGCGAAAGTTGTTCACCATATGAATTCTTCCATCCTCCTCCTCACTGGTGAAAAAAAGACTCTTCCGGAATTTCACCATCTGAAAATACACAAAACCACTCTTAAACTACTTTGCATTATCACAGGGCTGGTGCAAGGATAAGAGGCGCCCTAAGTGAACCTCATTCCTGGTGCCTCCCTTTCCCGCCCGCCCCCATTGCTTTTGCTCTTCTCCGAGACCTGCAGTGGTGGAGCACTTCCGCTCCCATGCAAATAGGAAGTATGTGTCAGAGAAATTTCACCATCTGAGAATACACAAAAATACTCTTAAACTACTTTGCATTAGTGTTCACAATCTGGCCTGGATTTATGCATAGGGAACACTGGTGCCTTCAAGATTTGAAGTCCTGGACAATTGCATTAATACTCGCACTAAAGAGGGGCCTGCTCTCCTTTGCTTCAAGGACATGCTGTGACACTCTGATCTCTTCTACCTTCGCTCTTTCTAGCCCTGCCTAAGGGCACCAAACCTAAATTCCAGCCCTGTTCACAATTCTTTTCATAATTCAAACCATTCAAATGATCTGCACTAAATTAATGAACCACTAACATTAACCGCTGGTTATTATCAGGGCAATATTTAACCGCAGCAGTCTTTTAAATGCCAGCTGCCACAATTGCATAAAATCCAGATATTCTGCACCGGTATTCGGATAGTGGTCGGGGCTGGATATGCGGATAGAGTGGTCAGTCCCAACATTATCTGGATAGCGGCAATATTCAGCGCTTTTATCCAGAAAGCTATCCCGCTAACTTAGGGTAGCCCTTTTGATGTCATAAGTTATGCTGAATATCAGCCCCTATAATTTCTAGAATAAAATTTGTAAACAAAGCAAATTAGACATTATAGGCCTGATTTTTATAAACAGGATGCCTATGCAGGCCTGGATTTAGGCATAGACAGCATAGGCACTTGCCTAGGGGCCAAATCAACAGGGCTGTAGCAAGCCAACAATCCGCCCTCTAAGACTAGTGAATTTGGACCCCCCCCCACCCCCACCCCCACCCAGCTGTGTGCAGGAACTCGCTTTTGTTGGGCTTCCTGGAAGCCCATTATGATATTAATGTTCCTTCCTTATTTGTGCCCTCTGCGGCCGCACCGCTTGCACAGTCCTCGATACAGCCCTGGACACCAAATACCCAGGCTGAAGAGGGACCAGCTTTCCTTTGCTTTAAGAACATGCAGTACAAAGGGCGCTGCAGAGATATCTAACCTCCTCCACCTCCAGTCTTGCCAATCCTGCCTATGAACGCTAGAATCCTAAATCTGACCCTGCACCTACATGAAAGGTCCAAGAAGGTTTCAGGTTTCACTTTATTTGATATACATAAGGCATCTATTTTAAACCTGTAGATACTTTCTTCTGAAAGTTCATAAACATTTTGTCTTGTCCACCTGATACATCAATTGTTTCCACTAAATGTTCAGTATTAGAACCTTTATCACAATTTGTTAACTTTTTTTCCTGAAGTTAGAAGAGAGGCAGATTAGATATGGTCAGGACATTAAACATTTCTTAAAAATATTGCCGGATGTTCCTAATATAAAAGAGGTGATTTGCATAGTAACATTTGAGGTTCCATCTTTATATACAGAATTCCACAGGATGCAGCATTGTGAATCATGGGGATCGCTATGGGTGTGGCCTTTGCTCCATCAGTAGTTACACTAAAGGGCCCTTTTACGAAAGCCCACTGCACAATTAACCTGCATTTTAGCGCGCACTAAACGTGAGTGAAAGGGCAGTTGTAACTGTTACCATATGGGTATGACAGCTACCGCCCGCTAAAGTGCACTTTAATTGGCCATCACCTGAAGGGGTGGGGAATGGGCAGAATATGCGTGAAGAGGGGGTGTGGAGAGCACGTTGCAGTTAGTGCTGGGGTACATATCGCCAATGTGATAGTTAGTGCAGGTGCACTGAACAACACCTCTACAGGGTGGCAGTAGGTGCACATGCATTAATTGCAAATGTCGCATGCATTAGAGTACATTTCTTTGCACTAATCGTTGGGAGCATGTTGGGCACGCCCCCAACAGCACACCACTATTGCACTTATCATGCGTTAATAT
The DNA here is from genome assembly GCA_033557465.1 of Ichthyophis bannanicus. NCBI lineage: Eukaryota > Metazoa > Chordata > Amphibia > Gymnophiona > Ichthyophiidae > Ichthyophis > Ichthyophis bannanicus. The sequence goes on from CM066036.1 coordinate 42,877,306, forward strand.
TTGCTCTCAACGCACAGTACATGCAGAGCCTTGCTGGCACTTTAGTTAAAGACCACTATATGTCCCTAATTGTGAAAATACATTCCTGTACTCATCTGAATTTCATAAGGATATTCTCATATGGTGAAGATTTCTAGATGATGTTTTTATTTTATGGTGAGGTTCTAAAAAAGATCAATTTATTGTTTGAATTAATTCTTTTGATTAGAATCTAGATTTTATTAAGAAATGACAGGAAAACATGTTGAATATCTGTGTGCAGCGGCGACCAAGAAAGCAAATAGAATGCCAGGAATCATAAGGAAAGGAATGGAGAATAAAACCAAGGATATTATAATGCCTCTGTATCGTTCCATGGTGTGACTGCACCTTGAATATTGTGTGCAATTCTGTTGCCGTATCTTAAAAAGGATATAGGGGAATTAGAAAAGGTACAGAGAAGGGCCACTAAAATGGTAAATGGAATGGAAGGTTACCTCTATGAGGAAAGGCTTAAAAGGTTAGGACTCTTCAACCTGGAAAAGAGATGGCTGAGGGGAGATATGATAGAGGTCTATAAATTAATGAATGCAATGGAACAGGTAAACGTAGATCGGTTGTTTATACCATCAAAAAGTAGAAAGACTAGAGGACATGCAATGAAGTTCCAACATAACCCATTTAAGACTAATAAGAAAAAATATTTTTTCACTTAACGCATAATCAAACTCTGGAATTCGTTACCAAAGGATGTAGTAAAAGCTGTTGGCATAACTGGGTTTAAAAAAGGTTTGGACAAGTTTCTGGAGGAAAGGTCCATAAACCATTATTAAAGAGGACCCGGGAGGTCACGTGCTGTGGTGAGACCGGGCGGTCGTGATCCGTTCGAGCTCTGGGCCCCCCCCCTCTACCGCCAGTAAAACGAGCTGTTTTGTAAGCTGTAAGGCTTCACCGACAGCACGGGGGGAGAGGAGGAAAACCAGTTGGGTGTTTGTTATGGAGAGTGGGGCATGGCGGCAGTGGCAAAAGCCGGAAGGCGCGAAAAGGAGCAGACAGCCGGGCAAACTAAGATGGCGGATTCACCCCAACACCGTCCTTGCCTATATCGCCGGCAGCCATAGAAGAGATTTCGGCAGCGGTGTCCAAAGCTCTGGCGGTGCAGTTTGATGCTCTACACGGGAAAATTGATGCCTTGCAAACTTCTGTGGAATCGCTGGGCAGTCAGATGCGGGAGGTGGAGGCCCGAATCGGGACGACCGAGGAGCAGGTAGAGGCAGTACAACATGAGGTACAGAGACTTCAGGCAGCATCGCGGTCTCAAGAAGCCAAGCTAGATGACTTGGAAAACCGCTCGCAACGAAACAACCTTCGGTTTCTGGGCATCCCGGGCAGCATACAGGACAAAGACCTAAAAGCCTATGTGGAGAGCCTAAGTATTGTGATGCCCAAAGTGTTTCTGAACCTATGGAAATAGGAGAAAGACACACATTTACCTGTAGGGAAAGAAACAGGCAGGAGGCTTGTAGATCTCAAACTGCAGCTAAGCAGAAAAAAACTCATCTAGTTCCTAGCTGCAAGCCACGCCCTAGCTCTGAAGCAAGCTGTAAAGCTAATGAGAGCCAGCTGGGGGAGGAGCATGAGGCTACACTTCAGGCACATTCAAATAGAGTCACCAGGGAAACAGAAAAGGGAGGAGTTACCAGGGAAGCAGAACGCAGCAGGAGTCCTAAGGAGCTGGAAGGAAGGAAGACCTTCAGAGCAGCAGAAGGAAAAGGAGTTTCCAAAGGCAGCCCAAGGGAGGGTTCCAGAGAGAAGGAACCAGGGAGACAGAGCCATAAGAAAAGCTCAGCCTCAGAGAACACTGAGAAATGCATTGGACCTCTCAGGGGAAAAAGCCATAATACAGAGAGGAGCCAATGTTGCAGAGGAACTGTTTTGGACAGTGGAGATAGGAGACTGCTAGCTGAGAGAAGCCCTGACGAGGAGCCAGGCCCTTCAGCAGCAATCCAGGAACTTGCTGAAAACTTGCCTGCTACAAAGAGGACTGTGAGTAACTCTGTGACTAACAGTAGATTAGGTCAGCTAGAAGCACTGAGCCACTTAAAGAGAAAGAAGAGGTTGCCAGTGTCTGCTGAAATCCCTCTAGATAAGGAAAAGTCTTGTTGGAGAAAATTATTGGAGTTGCTGGAAAGTGCAAAGCCTGAGTTTACACAGGGAGGTTTAGACCACGATACTGAAAGCACAGCTTCAGAAGAAATGCAAACAGAAGGGTATGGTTCTGATCATGACTCAGAATCTTCTGTGATGGATTGTTCTCTCTCTCATAGGACCTTATAAATGTCTAAACAGTAGAAAGAGAAAAGCTTAAAGAATTTCATTTCTCTGGCAAAGCAAAAGGAAACAAGCTGGACATTGTTTTAAGAATCCTGGAATTGTTTTAAGAATCCTTTAAAAATGTGTCACGCTGAATGAAGCAAGTAAAGCTTTATCCTGAATGTTGAAAGTTGTAAAACGGAAACCTCTATGTGTGTTTAATGCTGAAGGAAGCAATGAAAGTCTTATTTTGAATCCTGGAAGTTATGGAAAATATGGTTTGGGAGAAAGAATCCTATTCTGTTTAATTTACCATGCGTTGAGCTTTCTAAAGGCTCTTTTTGGAGGAGTAGAAAACCAAAATAAATAAATATTCCTGTGTTTGCCTTACAACCCTCTGGCCTCAATTTCTTTTGAAACCCACAACTACAAACCCCAGCAGCCCCGGCTCTGGACTAAATAGAGGTACGTCCCTACCCTAGGCGTCCGCCTGGGGTAGTGGGCGCCACAGTATGCAAATGCTGGATAATGGAGAGGAGCATGGCAGGCTTATGCTGGAGAGAGTGCATAGAGTGGGGCCTAAGCAGCCATCTGATAACAGGCCCCGTGTGGTGCTGGCAAAGTTCCTGCATTTCCCGCAAAAAGAAGCAGTGCTGAGGATGGCCAAGAAAGCAGGGGTCATTGTAAAGGACAATGCAAAGGTGCGAATTGTACAGGACTACTCTGTGGCTCTGAGCCAAAGAAGGAGGGCTTATGCCCCCCTTTGCCAGAAACTAGTGGAGGCTAACATCAAGTTTATAGTGCAGTATCCTTCTCGGCTCCAAATCATACATGGAGGAGCGCAAAGAAGCTTCTCTACAGTGGCTGAGGCAACCAAATATGTAGAGAGCCTAACACGGAAGCAGCCAGCCTCGACCCGGGAGCCAGAGGAGGAGGGTTGACATCAGATTGTGAGTGGACTGTAGCTCCGGGATGGCCTGCAGAGTGAGCAGGCATGAAAAGCAACACAACTCAGCACGGAGGGTCCAGACCTTCGGCGTTTGCATGTGATGATAATTTGGTTATAAAGATGGTTGGGGCATTTGTACATATGTTTAAGTTTGAGAGGGATTTGAGGGCGAAAGTACCCCGGGGCAGCCTGAAAGGGTGGTACGTGGGATAATTGAATTGAATTGAAATGCATGTTACTTGATGTATGAGGTGGGTTGTTGGGTACTGTGGGGCTTGACTGTATCATTTAATGCCATGGGGAGGAACCCACCTATGCTTAAGTTGGATTCAGGGGAATGCTTGCTGTTCAGTGACGGGTGGGGGTTGGGAGTATCACGGGCCATGACTGTACGATATTAATTGCCCTGATGAGGAAATTGTTCAATAGCCACCTGGCTACGGGGAGGGGTTTGAGGTTGGGGGAAGAGGTGGTAGGTGCGCACTGTATCAACTGGTGGGGGAGTGGGGTACACACACACACATCTTAGTAATCAAGAGGGGAGGAAAGTTAGGGCTACAGAGAGAGATGAGAGGGGAAGGGGGGGCTCTGGGGCAGCGTGGAGGGAAGGTAGGGAGGGGAAGGAAGCACAGCCAAACATGGAATGAAAGGGTGAAAACAAGAACTAGGATAAAGAGGACCCGTGAAATCCACTGCTTACTCTGGGATGAGCATTGTGGAACCTGAGTGCCTTTTTGGGAACCTGCCAGGTACTTGTGACCTGGATTGGCCACTGTTGGAAACAGGATACTGGCTTGATGGACCTTGGTCTGACCCAGTATAGCATTTCTTATGTTCTTATGTAGATCAATTGCATACAATGGTTTAATGTAAATCAGTTGACTGCTACAGTTTTTTAAGATTTACCAGCTGCTGTCCATTCATATTTAAAGCAAGTTTGCCTATCAGCCAATTCGCCAATTCTTAAGGATAAGGCAGATATGTTTGTCTGTTGGGCTTCTACAGTTAGTATCATGATCTTTACAGTTTTATGGGTTGTGTTGCATCTTAGTAAGCAGAACACATGTTTCAGCCATCAGATTGTGGCTTTATTCACGATGGAATGGGTGTGCAGGGATGTCTTTTCTTATATATAGTGGTTCTCAAACCGCACTGGTGAGATTGAGGCAAGAAATTTAAATTTTGACAGAAAATCTTAATTTTGGAGGGAAATTTGTTGAAGATGAGGCGTGAAACGTGCATGTTTGAATTCTGGAAGGCAGAGAATTGTGAATTTTAGCAGAATGACAATCTTAGATTCTGGAAGGTAGGAAGCACTGCTGGTCTTTGGCACCAGTCTTTGGAGCACTAAATCTTCTGTGACCCTCCTCTACTGCCATCCCACTTTCAGTTGCTGTACCTCAGGGCTCTGTCTTGGGACCTCTTCTTTTCTTTCTCTACACTCGGTCCCTTGGTGCACTTATTTCCTCCCATAGTTTTCAGTACCATCTTTATGCTGAAGACTCTCAGATCTACCTTTCTGTGCCTGACATCTCTCCAGGAATCCAGGCCCGGATCTCTGCCTGCTTATCCAACATTGCTGCCTGGATGTCTCACCGCCATCTCAAATTGAACATGGCTAAAACTGAGCTCCTTATATTTCCCCCTAAACCCACCTTCCCCCTTCATTTCTTCTCTATTTCTGTGGCTAACACTCCTCCCTGTTTCCCTCAGCTTGCAACCTTGGGGTCATCTTTGACTCTACTCTCTCTTTCTCAGCACACATCCAACAGATAGCTAAAACCTATTGTTTGTTTCTTTCTCTATGACATCAGCATAATTCATCCCTTCCTTTCTAAACATATTACTAAAGACTTATCTACTCTCTAGTCACCTTATGTCTTGACTATTGTAACCTGCTTCTCGCTGGTCTCCCTCTGAATCATCTCCCTCCCCTTCAGTCTATTCAAAGCTCAGCTGCACGACTTATCTTCTGCCAGTGTCACTATGCTCATGTAACCCTTCTTCTCAAGTCACTTCACTGGCTCCCTATCCATTTCCTCATGCAGTTCAAACTTCTCCCACTGACCTCCAAGTGCATTCATTCTGCGGCTCCTCACTACCTTTCCTGTTATCTCACTCTACACCCCTCCTTGGCAGATCCTTTTTATCAGTGCTCTTCTCTGCCACTGCCAACTCCAGACTTTGTTCTTGCCACCTTGCTGCTCTGTATGCCTGGAACAAACTACCTGAGTCAGTATGTCAGGCTCCTTCTCTAGACCTATTCAAATCCAGGCTAAAAACTCACCTCTTCAAGGCTGTTTTTGGATCCTGATGCTCCTCACTCTCTTGTTCCCTACTTATGTGTATCTTACCATAGTCTAGTCCCGTTTTGTGATGTTCTTCATCTTGATTAGATTGTAAACTCTGATATGTAGAGTGCTTGCTATGCCTTGTATACAACTGATAAGTAGTAGTAGTAGTGGTACTGTGATAGAGAAGGATTATCATGTTTTGTTTAAAGTGAGTCCTTTGTCCTCACTGGTGTTTCATGCGTGTATTGCTACCTCCACTGCGGCTGCACGGGATTTCATAGACTCCAAAAATTTGGAATGGGGAATTCAATCCCTCACTTGTGTAAGTGAGGATGCCAGCTATATGATTCCCAATGTTATTCTTTTTAAGCAATTTACCTATGCAACTCCTCAAACATAGGACAGCACCACAAATCTTTGTTCCGTACTACAACCAAACTGAAAACAGAACAATGGGCTTCCCTGTATCTCCTACGGTAGTCAACATTTTCATGGAGTTTCTTGAATCCAGCCTATTGGATAATTGTTGTTGTTGTTGTTAAGTGCCATCAAGTCAGTGTCGACTCATGGCGACCCTCTGGATAGTTGTCCTAAATTGTGTTCGGAATAGTCAGGCGGCTCATTGTTGACAGATTGGCACCCATAGCTGCTGTTATTGTATCGACCCATCTCATTGCTGGCCTGCCTCTTTTGCATTGACCTTCTACCTTGCCAAGCATGAGGTCTTTCTCTAATAATCTCTCTCTTCCCATGATGTGTACAAAGTATGAAAGTCAAAGTCTTGTCATCTGAGCTTCTAAAGAAAGCTTAGGTTTGATCTCTTCTAGTACTGACTGGTTGGTTCTTCAGGCAGCCCATGGTATACACAGTATTTGTCGCCAGCACCATAATTCAAATGCATCCATTTTCTTCCTATCTATCTTTTTCATTGTCCAACTTTCACATCCATATGATGTTATTGAAAATGCCATGGCTTGAACAAGTCGAATCTTTGTGTGGAGAGAGACATTCTGCCAAGAGCAATGCGTCATCGGATTTCTTGACTGCTTGTTGCTTCTTTATTGAGTCGATCCAAGTAGGTTAAAGTTGTCAACTATTTCAATTTCTTCTCCATCAACAATAAACTTATTCATTTGCCAGTTGTCAGGATCTTTGTCTTCTTAACATTAAGGTGCAGACCCATTTTAAGACTATATTCCTTGATCTTGAGAAGTAAATGTTTCAAATTGTCTTCACTTTCAGCCAGTAATGTGGTATCATCAGCATAGCGAAGGTTGTTGATGAGCCTTCCACCAATCTTCATACCTCTGTTGTCTTCATATAGTCCTGCTTCTCTGATAATTTGTTCTGCATATAAATTAAAGAGGTAGGGGGAAGTATGAAGCCTTGTTGTACACCTTTGCTGATTTTAAACCATTCTGTTTTTCCTAGTTCCGTTCAAACTGTTGTTTCTTGATCAGTGCAAAGGTTGTGCAAGAGAACGATCAGGTGTTCTGGTATACCCATGCTTCTTAATGTGGCCCAGAGTTTCTCATGGTTTACATAGTCTAAAGCCTTGCTACAGTCAATAAAACACATATAGATATCCTTTTGGTATTCTTTTGTCTTTTCAAGGATCCATCTCATATCTGCAATAATGTCTCTCATTCCTCTCCCTTTCCTGAATCCTGCTTGCACTTCAGGCAGTTCTCGTGCCAGGTATGGTTGTAGTCTCTGCTGAATGATCTTGAGTAGAATCTGGCTGGTATGTGGGATCAGAGCAATTGTGCGATAATTTCCACAGTCAGTCAGGTCACCTTTCTTCAGTATTGGTATAAACACATATCTTTTCCAGTCAGTTGGCCATGAATTTGTCTTCCAAATTTCCTGGCAGAGCCTTGGCAGTATGGTAACAGCTTCATCTGATTGAGTTATTACAGAAATAGGAATGTCATAAATGCCCGGCGCTTTGTTCTTTGATAAGGCTATCAATGCTGCTTCGACTTCTTCTTTCATCACCAATGGTTCCTGATCATAAGGTATAGGTTGAAACGGCTGTTGGTCCACTTGATCTTTATGGTATAATGACTTTGTATATTCTTTCCACGTTTTTTTGATCTTCTCAGCATCATTCAACATGGATCCTTAAGCATCTTGTAGCATTCCAATTTGAGGCTGGGATTTTTTCTTTAACTCTCGTAGCTTTAGAAAAGCCGATCTTGTTCTTCCTCTAATAGCTTCTGATTCTATTTGTGTCATTGTAGTATTTTTCCTTGTCCTGTCTTGCTGCATGTTGGAAATCTCTGAGTTCTGTGATTGCCTCTTTCTCCTCTGCCTTTAGCTTCTCTACGTTTCTGGACAATTTTCAGAATTTCTTCAGTCATCCATTTTGGCCGTTTTTGCTTTTTCACCTTATGTAGAGACTTATCACTTTCTTCCAATACAACCTTCTTGATGTCATCCCATAACTCTTCTGGAACTCTGTCATTTGTAACTAAAGCAACAAATCAATTTTGCAGGCAGTCTTTAAATTCCAGTGGTATATTCTCAAGGTCATATTTTGCTACATTCAGGAATGGCTTGCTCTTTTTCAACTTTAGCTTGAGTTTGCATACTAGTAGTTGGTGTTCTGTGCCACAGTCAGCTCCAGGCTTTGTCTTTGTTGATGTTATCAAGCTTTTCCATCATTGTCTTCTACAGATGTAGTCAATTTGATTTCTGTACAATCTTATTGGGTGAAGTCAACGTGTACAGTCGGCGCTTGTGTTGCTGGAAGAAGGTGTTTGAGATGAATAGATCATTGGTCTTGCAGCATTTTATCAGTCTTTCTCCAGCTTCGTTTCTGCTGCCAAGTCTACTTTGCCTTCTTCTTTGTTGCCAACTTTTGCGTTCCAGTCACCCATGACTATCAGGATATCCTGTTTGCATGTTCTGTCAATTTCAGCTTGTACTTGTTCACAGAACTCTTATATATTTTCCTCTTCTGCAGCTGTTTTTGGGGCATATACCTGAATTATAGTTGTGTTGATAGGCTTTCCTCATAGACAAATAGAAATTAAGCGTTCACTGACTGCATTGTATTTCATTACAGTTCTTGCAAGTTTCTTCTTAACTATAAATACAACACCATTTCTTCTTTGTCTTTCATTTCCAGCATAGTAAACCATATGATCATCAGATGCAAAGTGTCCAAAGCCAGTCCATTTCAGTTCACTGATACCCAACAGATCAAGCTGTACACGTTCCATTTCATTCTTGACCACCTCCAACTTCCCTTGGTTCATGCTTCATATGTTCCATATCACAATATATAAGATATCTTTGCAACTTTTGACTCTCTTTTCATGCAAAGCTACATCAGCAGATCCAACCACATCATAAATGCTGGCTTTACTCTGAGAAGTCTTCAGCTCATCCCCAGTAGCCATTTGAATGCCTTCTAACCTGGTGGTCTCATCTTCCAGCACTCTAGTGCAATTTGTTTTGTGACTATCCATTGGGTTTTCGAGGCAAATTACAGAAGCAGATTTTCCAAGCCTTTCTTCTGTGCAGTTAATTCCAGTGTTGTTGCATTTGTCACAGAAATATGATCCACTGCTTACAACACCGTCCCATTCTGCTGCTGCCCAGATGGGTGGTTTGTCTTAGTCTGGCATCTCAGCTGAGACCTGTCTATCTTGGGAGACCCTGCCAGTAGCTAAGCTACTGATAGCTTAGCTCTCAGCATCACTGATGCACACAAGCCCTCACAGCACGACAAGCGGCAAACCAAGTTCAAAAACAAATTTTAAGGCCACTATGTAGATGGTACATTTGACATTTGGCTCCATGGACAGGAAAACCTCTGCAACTTTCTGAAGCATTTGAATGGAGCCACCCCAATATAAAGTTCACTATGGAGATTGAGATCAATAGATTTTTTCCCTTTTTTGAGGTAATGATAAAAAATGGGGACAGACAGAAGCTTGAGCCACACCATATAAAGGAAACCCACCCATACCGTTATCTACATGTGGAGCACCACTACTATCCATCCATGAAAAAAGGTGTCAAGCACATACTGGCAAAGAGAGTACTAAGAGTGTGATTTGGAGAGTCTTCAGCAAGAAAGGAACAACCTCTGGGACACATTCTTATCCAATGGGTATAGGAAAATGGCCATTTCTCAAGCCCTAAAACCTTTGGAGAAACCAATCTGCAAGAATAGCAACAACCACCAACCACTGAATGAAAACCTCACAATAGAACAAAGATTCATGATGCTGCCTTATGTCCAAGAGTAACAGACCACGTAGATAAATAGCTGAAAAATATTAACATTGGAACAGCATATAACACATCACAGAAGCTGGCATCCTCACTAACTCGAGTGAAGGATCAAATCCTCCCATTCCAAACAGCTGGGGTCTATGAAATCCCGTGCAGTTTGTGATAAGGAAGCCTATCATAGCTCAGGAAGGAGCTATAGGAAAGGTGAAGTGACTCTGAACAAGCAACCTGTCAGTTCTGGTAGAAATAAGAAAACAGAATTTTCCCATAAAAGACTACCAGTCCCAGAATGCACCAGGTTTCCAACAGCCATTAGAAGAGCTGAAGGGGGGAAACGTGTGTTCAATCAGGAGGGCTATGAGGTAATCCCTAAGCACTCATCTCAAAGGGCAGGGCCTGATTCAGCACAGCTGCGCTGTGTTAGGGAGGAGCACTCATCTAGGCAGAATAAAGGTAGAGTTTATTCTACAGAGAATCAGCTTGAGCTTGATCATCTTCATCATCAGGAGGATCATCAGAAGCAGAAGCCAAACCGGACAGACAGAGAGGGAAAGAAACCCTTTGGAAGAAAGAGGAGAAAAGCCTTTGAGAGGTCTAGAAGAGTCCAGAGCAGTACGTATACTGGGAGGCATTCCAAGGGCCAGCATACACCATTGGACTGGGGAAAGCCAGAGGAATGGTGCTGCAGAGCTAGGAATCTCCAGACGGTACCTGTGAGGGAGACAGCTGCACGTGGAAGGGACCCTAAGACCCGTGCCAGAAGGTATGTGAAGAGAGATCCAGTGTCCAGGGATCTGGATTGGAAGGCTGGACATAAGAACTGGACTACATACTGGCCAGGCTATATAGAGAGGAACTCTAACAGCAATGGAAGCTCAGGTATGAACACTGATCTATGCCCTAGCTATAACCTTGAAAGACAGCAGGGAAACAAGTATTCTCCTGAAAGTGCTCCATTGGGAGATTCATCTGTGCCAATCCATGATATTGAACCCATGCTTGTTGAAGAAGAGGGGGTGATAGCAGATGAAGAATCTGTTTACATGGACTGCTCTCTGTCTAAACTCCTTTGGTGATTTTCTGTTATAAAGTACAGCAACCATCACAAAGAAATACAAACTTGTTCTTGAATCTACTCAGAAAAGCTCCTGTGTAGGATTTCTAGCCACGCAGTAGAAAGCAAGCCAGCTAAGGGGTTTCAGCTGGATAACTGCTAGCAATTGAGCCTTACCTAATTGCTTGTGGGCTCTGAGAGAATCACTTCTGAATCTATGTGGGAAGATACAAGAAGTTAACCTGAGAAGAACAGTTTTTCCTTTCTTTGTGGCTTTTGTTTGTTGTTTGATATATTGCTAAGAGAATATTAGCTAAAGCCTACAGAAAAGACCAGTTTGTTACCAACCAGGTCTTATTTCTTTTGCTTTGATTGCCTGATAAGTTAAAATGTTGTTTTCCTGATTTTGTTTTTTCAAGTTTAACACTGAAAGCAAGTAACCTGATTTATGTGCTACCAAGCATATCTGTGTTGGGAGAAATAACCCCATAAATAAATACCTTATTGGCTTTACCCAAAAGCACAACTAATTATTGTGAGCAGCTGTGTCTGGTGTGAATGAACTGCATTGCCCACAATCCCTTGCAAATCATATAGATATATGCACTTGCCAAGACTGTGAAGATTCTCACCCAGGCAGCCGTCTGACAAGTTGCAGTCAGTCGTATATATGCAATACTGACTGCAGCATAGAAGAGAGGCTGCAAGAGCATACAAGACATCATGAACTCAGTAGTACAGAGAAATTTGCTGTAGCCCTCCACACGATGGAAACTAGCCATACGATTAGATTTAATGATGTAAGGATACTGGAAAAAGATCGCTGGTGGTCAAGGAGGATCAAAGAGGCAAGATACCCACGAAACCTTAATGGGGACAAAGGACTCGACATAAACAAAGCATGGCAACTCCTCTTTCACAGAAGGCTTAGTGTGCAAGGATTGGCGTTGAAGACCTTTTGTTTTCCACCTTCCAGAATCTGACATTGTCACAGCAAATCTTCCTGCTAAAATTCAAAATTGCCTGCCTTTCAGAATTCAAGCTTGCACTTTTCCTGCCTCATCGCCAATGAATTTTCCTGCCAAAATTTGAAATTTCCCACCAAAATTCAAAATTTCCTGCCTCAATCTCATCAATAAATATGGGGGTCATTCTGAACAGTGAATAGTAGGGATGGACATCCCGTTTGGACATACATCACCAATATTCGCTCCCCTGCTGGCCCTGTATAAACCGCTCCCCTGCCTCCCTATATAAACCACGCGTTTGTACGGAGAGACCTAGCTGGGGCAGGAAGGGGTGCTCCTGAGGTAGAACGAGGGCAGGGCATGGGTGGGCCGCAACCCCAGACGTACAGGGCCGATTCAGAGGCCAGCCCTGTATGTCCGGGGCCGTGAACATAGATGGGGGACTTATTCCACCGCAGAAGTTGAATAAGTCCCTTTGGACATTAGGGGATCATGCTGCCGGGCCCAGAAAGAGAAGTAGGCAGATGCAGGAAGATCCCCACAGCTGGACTCTGGCCATAGGAGACCGGATCGAGGGTCCGCTGCAGGGAAAGAAGGATTTTGGTGGCAGCTGGGGATCATGGCCCCTGAATGAAGCTGCGGTGCTATGGCGCTGGAACGCCATAGCATAGCGGCTCCATTCAGGAGCCTGACTGAGGTAGTCAGGCATGTGGCTGGGCGTGCAGGCCAATCAGAATTGGGGCCCAGCCTGCACGTCCAGGCCGTAGACCTGATTCTGATCCCGCGGGCATGTCTAGGCATCCCACTTCTGGTCGGCCGCACAGGGTGCTGGACGGCCAAATCGGAATGTGCTTCTTTGAGAACGACCATATATACTGTAAGAACAGACATCCACTGCATACCCACTTCGCTCTGAAGAAAGCCACAGCATGATGGTTGAAATGTTAGTTCCACTTACTAAGACCCAGCATGTAGGGCCAGCCCAACCATTAGGCAAACTAGGTGGTCGCCTAGGTGGCAGCTTTTGAGGGGGGTGCAGCAAAGAGCACAGCATTCAACGCTAAACAATAGATTCTGACATCTAGGGGGCATAAAGTTTGTCTAGGGTGCCAACATCTTGAATCAACTCTGGGGCTGACCCTGGTGGCATGACCCAGAAAACTGCAAAGAACATGTTTGTCTATTGTTGACTTTAAGAAAGAAGCTAAAATATCTTACCTTGCAATTTTTAGAAAGAGGTTACACCTTACATAGTATTAGGGAAAACTTATATTCAAGCTAAATGTGGCAACTTTTGTTGACTTACAGGAGCTGAGAGCAATTTGATAGAGTGGTAGAAATATTGATGAATGCTTCGCACAATTTAAATTATCTTCTTGATTAATTATTGATAATGCAATGCATATAGCTTGCAAGAATTGGTGTTCACTGATTCTTGAGGGATCTACATGACAACAACCAACTAAGGGGATATTGTTATGAAACAAGATATTCTAAAAATGGTAATTCCGATCATGTTATTTATATCATTATTTGCCCATGTTCAGATGAGCTAGATGAAAAATTAAGCTTCATCTGAACGAACTCCGAATTAGAATCTCTGCTAAGGATACTATAACACACTCGTGGAACGCTGGCTACGTAAACACCACTCGACTGAATATTTAAAATGGCCTATCATTGACATGTGTGAACTGAATTGCTGGAGAAATGACCCAGATTGATGGCTTAATTACCGCAAATGATTTTTGACCTATCAGCTGAAATCTGTTGTTCTAAATGGATTAAATATTGAGGTTGAATGATTTTCCTGTTGTAAAATATATTTGGTTTGAAGTGGGAGTGGAAGAACAATTTACACTTCTTAAACTCCCCTAAGTATTCATTAATTGCTCCTTTGGACATGGTCAGGAAGTATTTGAGGGAGGTGTTGAAGTCTCCCCCCCACCCCCCCGGATAACCTCCTGCCTTTAGTTAAGGCTTATTATATCTCGCCCCCGGGAAGTGGTAAACCTTCTCCTTCGGAAGATCAAGAAGGAAGCCAATTGAATTTGACTCGATTCTTGGAATCTTCTTTGGAAGTGGTCATTGAATGTATTACCTTGTTGGCCACTTTTGCATTTGTGTCTGACAGAGACTCTTTTTTTAAATTGTATTTCTGTAATATGCATGTAAGCTTTCTGGGTTCTAATGTATGTTTATTTTCTGATCTTTCTCATTCTACGCAAGCTCGCAGACGAGCCTTTTTGACTCTGAGGCTGAGGATTGAAGCTCTTGGGGTTGGGTTTGCTTTAAAAATTTTTTGTAAATGTGTTGTAATTGTTGGGGATAAAATTAAATGTTTTCTTTGATCCCAGTCAGCTGAGTGAGTTTATGCTGGTAAAGAGGAAGCTCAGGACCCTGTAGGAGCCTGACAGTAATGCGCGTTCCAGCTGCTTTTGTCTGTTCCCTGACTGCCTTTATTGCCTAGGAGGGTTTAATTTTCCTTTTGCTTTTTTTCCTTTTTACCCCTTTGTTTATGGTGGTCTATTAGGTCTATGCTTCAGGGTTTATCATTTCTTTAAATATTGCTTTTTCTTGTTATGTATCCAGGTAATATGTATTTTTTGAAATTTAGATAAATAAAATATTTTTTAAAATATATATTTGGTTGTCGGATTCATGTGAAATGCCCTTTAAACACCAGCTCCATTTTGTATTTCAGATAAGTATGAGCCAATGCAGTAAATTATATGAGAGAACCTTGGGACTGACTAAGGGAGCAATTCCTTGAAACAGTAGAATTCATTTGAAGCATGATATATCATGGTGGAGTTAGTGGGTTTATCTTCCGAATAGCTTTTGAACAGATAAGTAACATTTATATAGTCAGATGATGATTTTGGATGAAATGATGGATTGTGAATATTGTGGTAAGGAGAGTGCAGTCCAGCATGAAGAAATAAAGGGAAAAAGAACTTTTTCTTCTTTGCGGGGGATGGGTGCACCAGAACACATGCACCATAGTAAAAGCAGTAAGAAAAACCACGAGGGTAGAGCTAGGCTAAAGCCATACCCAGACTCCATGGCAACCCTAAGTAAGAGTAGGAGGTACATGGGGGTGGAGTCAGAAGGGGAGGTGCCCTGCTCCACGTTTAAGTTTGAGCAAACAAACAGAGAGATAGACGGAAGGAGAAACAGGAACAGGAACAAGGACAAGTGCAAGGAGAGCAAGAGCAGCCAGGACTGCAGCCAAGAGAGCTACAGAGAAGGTTCCAGGGAGAGGACCAAGTATACTGGCAAGAGAGAGAGAGAGAGAAGGCTGGCATTGGAAAAGCTAAGGCAAGAGAGCCTAGACTCCTTGGGTGAAGGGTGTGTCTTCAGACAGAAGAAGCCCCAGGAAGTGGAGAGGAAATATTACCCTGATTCCCTGACTGGCTCTGAGGCAGAGATAGCTACAGCCAACAGAAGTCCCAGATATGGAAGTCCGGCAGTAAAACTCCAAGGTAGGAGAAAGAAAGCAGTGAAGCCTAAGGCTTATATCTCTTGCTCTGATTCTGAAGAGGGATTTGTACCTGGGAAACCCCAGATTAGAAAGAAGGGGTTTTCAAGAAAAGTTGAACAGGAGAAGCCTGTTGAAGTTCTGCCAACAGAAGGAGGGGCAGTGCAGTGGAACAGGCTATTTGAGCTTTTAAATGACTTAAAGGGAAAAGTGCCTGAACGTTTCCAAGCTTTACCAATATGCAGCTCAGAAGAAAGTATGGAGGTAGATGGTAGAGGAACTGACATGGGTTCTTCTTGTTCTGAGATGGACTGTGCTGTTTGTATTGATGCTAATTAATGGAAGCCAAATAGCAGAAAGAAATTAAGAAAGCTGTTACAACTTTGTTATAGTTGAAAGCCTGAAGTAAAGGAGAGAATGAGTTTTATATTGAAGCACTAAGGTTCTTTCCTAAAGAAGTGGCTAGTGCAACCAAGGCGGGGCTAGACAGGTGAGAACTGTTTAACTCAAAAAAGCAAAGAAGGAGCTAGCAGCCCTACTGGCTTTGATTGTAAGTTGTAAATACATGTGCCTTTATTATTGCTGAAGTAAGAAGCATCTTAAAGGGAAAGAAAAGGAAAGCCATTGTAAATAATTCCACGGAAACACTGTTTTGACATTTGCTTTAATTGGAGAAGATTATCCTTTGTTTCTTTGTCCTGAGTGTAAAGTTGCTTTGAAGATTGTTACCATCTTACCTAAAGGAAGCTAATAAAAATTCCTGTGCGCTTTGAAACATCCACTTGGTTCATTTCTGACTATACAACTACAACCCTTTGGAAAAGGAATACAAGATGGTCTCCCGTCCCTACTAGGCAACCGCCTGGTAGGGGTGTGGTCGCCACAATATGAATTAAATTAAAAGGACTGATGATGAAACTGATGTGATCGATATGAGTACAGAATACAGCTCTGCTCTTGATCAGTGTTTGATGGTCCTTTATTAAGTAACGAGATAGAACTGGAGCTGGATTTTCATGTAATTTTATCCTATAGAGATCACATAGGTGCCTGTGTCTTTATAAAATCAGCTCCCAGAACAAGCTCCAATAGCGTGCAAATGCCCACACACCAATGTTCCCTCTAATTTTCTGTAGGCTGTGTGCGCATAAAATATCAGCTGTGCAGCTTTTGAAGGAAGGTTAAATTTTTGTGCGCCACATAACGACACTCGGAGTTATATACTTTAAAATTTGACTACACGTCAGAATACAGTATGTACACCACATTGATTGCACTAGAAAATATTGTAGAACTTGTGAAAACCATAAATACACAGAAACTTTTCAATTTTAAGAACGTCTGTGCTGTTTTCTATCAGAATCAGAACCGTAATTTTTGTGCACTCTGTTGTAAAGTATGTGCGCTCACTCGGCGAGGTGTGTGCGCGCGCACACGCGCACAGTTTAGAGGGCACACACAAACTGACATCTGCTCTGTGGCAGGCAGAGATCTACAGTATGCATGGACTCTATGAGCTCAATATTGTATTGTATTGGGCAGGCTATGCACCACTATGGCACATAGCCCTGCCTGCTGACCCTTACCCCTGGATATTTAATGCCGGGGCGACATCATTGAATAGCCGGGGTCGCCGCACATGCCCCAGAGCCGCCGAAGCTAACTGCATAGCTACCCGGTTAGCTTCCACGAGTAAAACTTGGCCAGCTTTTACTATGCCTAGTTTCACCTGCTGATCACTAACTGGTGCAATATCGCCGCTACCTGGTAAGCGACGGTCTCTGCCTCTGCTCCACCCTGGAACACCCCTTACACGCCCCAGTGCTAACCACATAGCATTGGGGCATGTAACAGGATAGAAGGGGATATTCAGTGGCATTAACCATGTAAGTACTGCTGAATATCCCGATTAAAGGCATCTGCATGGTTTACTGGGCTGTAAACTATGTAAATGTTTTTTGAATATCGGGCCCTATATGTCGCCTCATTTATTTTACAAAATACATATGTACATCACAACGCCACCTCTGCTTTGCCAGAATGATGATCCTGGGGATGTGCACATACACCATGCATGTATCTATATGTCGTCTTGTCAGTGCTCGTTTATACGCACATGTCCCCTCGCATAATTTCATAAAAGGTCTTTCACATGAGGAAAACAGGCTTTACATACAGAAAGCCTCTCCGCTTCCACTTACGCACAATTCCACCCCCACGCCCACTTTCTCTCCCTTCACCCTTTTCCTTCTCCTCCCCTCTTCTTTCGCTCTGCAGTTTCTCTTAACTTCCTGAGGTCTGTTATCAGGCAAGGACCATCCGGACCAGAGGTCTGCCGGCGCTATTTTGAACTTTGTTTCTGTTCTTGAGGAGCTCTTAGGCTACTGTTCTAGGAATAGGGAGATTTAAGGGGGAGGGATAAGCAGGGGCTTGGAGCCCACCTTGAAACCTGGTGGGAAGGGGACGTGAGGGTTCCGAGATCCCTTTGAATCTTTGGCAGAGAGGGGCCGACTCCAGAGGCGGAAAGAGTGTCTGCCTCAGCAGGAGAAGTCTTGGCGCGGACGAAGAGGGTTTCAACCTGCAGGATTACTGCTCCATGTAAGAAGCAAGGCCCATTGGCAAAGGTCTGGCCCAAGGGCATCCACAAGGTTTGAACCTGCTGATGTTTTAAGAGGAAAACAGCTACATCTGTTGAAATGTAGTTAAACTCTCCAAGTCTTATCATGGATTGCAAGATTTATCACAAACCACATGAAGCCTTTATAATAAGGAGCTGCTTTGGATGCATTTGCATTTAATGCCGCTCATTGCTATTTTCTTCAAGTTGGCCAGACTTACACGGTCTTATCAAACATTGCTTTGATATTTAATGTACATTACTGCATAAACAGGCCCCTCAATATTTAATCATACTGGGGAGCAGCACACTTAAAGCAGCTGGTCATCACCACTTTAAATTAAATGCAGATATTTAATTCTGAGCCCGTATCTGGCTACTGACACTGAATTACCTGGGTTGCCCAGATAACATTTTAGCTATTCGGTCAGCGGCGATATTCAGCTAAATTTAGGCCAGCTTTTCTTCCCTAACTTTAACTGGTTTAGTGAACGGACCTGCATCTGAATATTGCTGCCCTGTTAACTCTGGGACCACCTCCTGCTCCACCCTCCAAACTCCCTCACACTAAGCGCTTAGCGTTGGGGCGTACAAACAGTGGAGTAGCAGGAGATTTTGAGCAGCACTAAATGGTTTATCCCCTGACTGATTTAACCAACTAGCAGATCTGCTAATCGGTGAACCCACTTTGAATCAGCCCCCCATTAATATGTGCTATGCATCATTTCAGAGTATTACACAGATCACACTGACAGTCTTCTTTTAAAACACGTAATCTTCTCTATATCTTCTAAAGAATGTTAGAGTTCACTTGTCAGCCTCCCACAGTGTTTGATTTCAAAAATCCTTCCGGCAGAAGCACTTAGGTTTTAAATGAGAAAACTATTTTCTTCCTATCATGAAAGGTTCTGGCTTAAATTTAATGAAACAATTCTTGTGGACATTTCAAATTGCTGGAAACAGGCGGTCTATGCTGTTGGTGCCCATCTGCTATCTGAAAGAACAAAAGTAAGGAGACCACCTCCCAGCTTCCCGGCGATGAGCTCTGTGCAGTATAACTATTAGAAATGGGAGGCTCAATATTCAGCAATGGTGGCTAGTCATTGTAAAGCGTCTAGCCACCGCTGCTGAACTTAAGACCTGGATATTCAATGCTCTGACCATATCCAGCTACCGGCATTAAATAGCAAAACAAAGCTAACCGGGAGGAGCAATATTCAGCCGCTGCCTGGTCAGCTTTGGTGGTGAATATCGCCGCTGCCTAGTTATCCCTGGGTACCGCCTCTGCTCTGCTCCTGCAGTGCTTAGCAAGTCTGCTAACTGTGTTAATTGCCTTCAATATCTGGCCTATAGATTTTTTTAACCCACCTTTCCAAATAATGCACAGTGTGACTTACAGCATCTTTAGAATTCAGGTAGGACAGTATGCGCAAGCACGCGTGCGCGCGACAGAGTATGAGAGAGATAAAAGGAGCAGGGAAGGGATGAGGTAGGGAAAGTACATGGAGATGGTGGAAGAGAAGGCAGCCAAGGGCCAATGATGGACAAGCCATCTGGGAGTGTAAGTGCATGGGCACGGAAGTGGAGGATGTAAAGGTGACAGAGGAAGGCTAACATTAGAAAGTCTGAGTGTGCATGGACAGGTGGAGGAAGGTAAGGATAGAGGATGAAGAATCTATGAGTCTACCTAAATGCCTTGAAGCTGTGAGAGCTGAGGGTGATGGGAGCTCGAGGTATCAGAGCAGTCCATCAGTCCATAAATGCATGGGAGTATCAGGAATAGGAGGAGGAGGTACATCTAGTCGAGATGGGTCTAGCTAGGACATTTCATCATTTTGCATAAATGAATGGGGGAGGTATGAGTAATAGGAGAGAGTTGGGTTTGAACAATCAATGTGTCTTTGCAAATGCATGAGGGCAGATGATCAGGAGGTCGAGGAAAAGGCAGCAGAGAAAGGATGAGACAGGACAGTCCAGGTGTCTGCATGAGTGGGTGAGCGATTGTAGTCAGGGAGTGGATAGGGAGGGTTAAAATAAGTGGACGAGTTGTAGGGAGATTTGAATGGCAGGGAGGATTATGATAGCTTGTGATTATGATAGTTTAGGATTATGATAGTCTGTCTGCATGAGTGGTGGGTGGAGATGAGAGACAGGGAAGGAATGGGACAGGATAGTCATAAGTATGTGAGCGTGGTGTAAAAGTGAGGGATGGTTGGGATAGGCCAGTTCTTATGTTCACATGAGTAGGTGGGAGGAGATGTGAATGGCAGAGGAAGACTGGGATAGGAGAGTCTATGTGTCTGTAAGAACGGATGGTGGGGGGGGGGGAGTATAAGTTGTTCTGGAAGGCTGGGATAACACAGTCCATGTGTCTATAAATTCATGAGGTAGACCTTTCTACAATGGTTAGACAGGCATGTTGACAGTATACAAATGGTAAGTAGCAGTAGTAATAGAAGTAAGGAAACCATGAGAGTGTTGTCTCACCTGCTTCTCAGAAACATATATGGGTTCCTTCAGCACTATCCATAGAACACATTCATTCAGTGGAGGCGTTGTCAGGGAGCCAGGATATGTCCAATAATCTTGTTTGGAAGGCAGGAGACATTTGGGGTCAAAGTTGTTAAACTGGGCTTTAGTTCCCTAAAATACAATTACAAATCAATTTTGAATGTTTCACAGGTCCTACACAATAAATGACTGCAGAAAAAGAACAAGTGGTCATTTCAGCCTGCCCGTTTATTTCTGTCCGCACCACCAAGGATGCCTTCCAGCTACCAGCCATAGGGTAAGGATTCTGAGCTCCTCACAAGGAGATTCCACCATGCCAATATTTTATATGTCTGTAGATCTCCAGTTGCCCAAACTTGAGAGAAAAGAAAAAACCTGCTTGTGTTAACAGGATCAAGTCTGGGGGAGATTACCCCAAGCAGATTCTTACTAGCACATTATAAAATGTGAAAACTTTTGTTTCAAGGGGTCTGCGTGGTTCAAGCCAGAAGACTACAGGCAGGCACTAGATACCACAGGCCAGCAGCGATACTATAATAAAATCCCTCTTAGATGGGCTCAGTCAAATTTGTCACTCCACTCCAAGTTGATATAACAAAACTCCAGTTTTATTGGGACCCAAAGGAGGTCAAGCAACTCTTTTCAGCAGTTCAAGATGCTCAGAGGGCTTCCTACATGAGGTAGGTATATCTTTCACTAGCAGTTTAGTTCAATGGTCCTCTGCATAATCCCTTGGTACAAGGTAGATTGTAGGCTCTCTTTCTCTCTCACACCACACTCTCCATTGTTTAGAACCTCACTCTCTGTGGTATCCTGAAGGCCCTTAGTTGTGTTAGCTGATTCAAGGTCCTTCCCCTGTAGTGGCAGGAATGAATCCCGAGGATCACACATGGAGGTTCTCCCACAGATTCTCAGCAGGCTGTAAGCCCCTCTCTCCTATCTCCGCCAGTATGGTGTCTCTCGATACTGGAGACCCCAGTGATCCTTGCTAGGTCAACAGGTTTTTAGCCCAGCTTCACATGTAGTAACAGCAGACTCTCTCAAAGCAGGACAACCCCTGAGGTTTGCCTCCACCATGCTCCTAACACTTATTTACACATTTTCTTGTCACTGGCTGGAGGTGAACAGATTCCTTCAACACAGGGCTCACAAAACACTTCCTATCTGATTGGAGGTGGGGGGATTGGGAGGTAATCAAGCTACTATCTCTAGAGGACTCACAATAAGGAACTTCCCAGTCCTTCCCGTTGGGCTGGACTCCTACTTCTCCTACTGTCAATCTCCCAGGCATTTAACATGCTTGTTCCAGGGCCCACACCTGCATAACAGTGTGAATACAAAGCTTTAGTAGCAATGGTTCCACCCTCCCCTCACAGAATAATTGAAAAATGAAGAAGAACATTTTTTAATTTCCAAAACTGAAATCCTCTCAGACACCACTGTTACAGAGAACACACAAATGTGAAGTTTACATTTCCTTTTGACTGTCCGTGGAGCTCTGGTGATATACCAATAGTGTCCACTGGGTGGCACTGTAGTACTTATTCTTAAGATGGACCTAAAGGATCCTTAAAGCCATCATAACTAACTTGACTAAACTTGACTTATTCAGTGAAGTCTAAGGGACAGGAGTGTATCATTGGGATTGAAGTTAGTGGAAAAAGTAAAATCAAGGGTTTACAAATGTCTAATCCTAATTATTCAACCCTCAAAATGAATAAAACACATTCCAGTGCATGACATCATCTTCTTCAACAGATGGTGCTAACAACTGCGCTAAAGCACTCAAAAGGTTTAAGCAAAAGACTCAATGACTTGTGATTTTTATAATATTCTGGTCATTTTTTCCTTCTGGTTCTCACCCAAAGTGGCATAGCAGTGTGAATAAGAAGTTTAAGTGACACCCGAGCCATACTTGATTTAACAAAATCTGTGTTAATTCAGGTTCTTCGTTGCCTGTTCATATTAAAGGGAGTTCTTTTTGCAAAGGACGTGTAAAGTTAATTATGGAATTATCATACAATAAAGAGGTTACACGGAGCATTAGTTTTTAAAATAAAAGCAGAAAGTACTAAAGAGCAACAAACTGAAATATATGAAAACTCACTTTGAATCTCACCATGTACAAGGCATCTGTTAGTCTGTTCATGCCGGAGTGTTCGCCTCCAGTCTGGGATAAAACATTATATTAAAAAAACTATTAACATTGGAATGCTTTGCAACTAAACATGCTGGATATCAGTCATGTGCTGATATCACTGATGAAAACCAACCCCTTATGGTTTTATTGGTTTTCATCCCCTCTGTTCATAATGTGTACCATGAGTCCTAAATTATCTAACCTAGTCTTCCTTTTCTTAGAGAAATCAGAACTACAACTCCATGCAGGCAGTGGAGTTGATCCAGCTACCTGAGGCCAGAGACAGAGACAGAGAGAAGCTGGAGGTGGTTCTCAACCCCGTCCTCAAGATACACACAGCCAGTTGGGTTTTCAGGATATCCACAATCAATGTGCATGAGATACCTACACATCCTGAACAGTTGACTGGGGTTGGAGTTGGGTTGAGAACCACTGCATTAAGAAACATTATGGGCCCGATAGTCAGCCGGTAGTCACTGCTAGAGCCGCTGCAGTTAGGGCTACCAACTGTCTCCGGATCCGCCAGGCAGGCTTGATTCATTCCTGGGTTTACCCCATTGCCTGCAGGGACTTATAGTCTTGTTTTTCTTATGGAGTGCAATAGAGAAATCGGAAGTACATATCGCTGCATGCAATGGGTAAACTCAAGACTGGATCAAGCTTGTTGGGCACATCTGGAGCCAGTTGGCCAGGCAGCGGCTCAGTATTGCTGTTGCCTGATTATTGCCAGGTGCTGCTCACACTCGGCCCCCAGAACACCCTGAGGCTACCAGTTAGCAATGGGACGTAAAGCAGCAGACCTCCAGATATTCATGTTAGTGCCACTGAATATCCCAACTTAGGCAATTAATGTAGTTAGCAGGTCTTGAATATCCCCCTATATCTTCACCATTTGCAAGTAATAGAGTACATGGAATTGTAAAGGAAAAGC
The DNA here is from genome assembly GCA_033557465.1 of Ichthyophis bannanicus. Classification (NCBI taxonomy): domain Eukaryota; kingdom Metazoa; phylum Chordata; class Amphibia; order Gymnophiona; family Ichthyophiidae; genus Ichthyophis; species Ichthyophis bannanicus. The sequence goes on from CM066036.1 coordinate 42,900,791, forward strand.
AATCCTTGATGCTCACATGACATGTGTGGCCTTAAGCATGCAGCTCTCTATCCATTCCCCTCCTCCAGTGCCACAATGGCAAATACACTCCTTCTTGCCTTCAGGACTTCATTCGTCCTCTCTATTTCACACATATTATTTAAATTTATGTTCTATTCTGCTTTCCTGAAACATCAAAATTTATTTCAATACATGTAGGTAACAATGACCGACTCTGCAACAGATTTTCCTCTATTTCATAAGACAGAAATAAAAGTATGAATTGCACTCTCACATCCAAGAAGATTCCAATTACTGCCAGGCCATCTGGTGCTCCTGCGGCTTCTCCAAATGAGGAGTACTTTCTAGCATTCCAGTGAACCAAATGGAGCTGCAATCACAATTACAATAGACGATGAGCTGGATTGATTTATTTAACGAGTTTTAAACTGCTTTATCATTAAATCAAAGTGGTTTATATTATAACTCAACTCAAAAGATACATTATAACAAGGGCAACAAACTTGGGGGCTTGTTTACTAAGCAGTGGTAGCGGCTTCCGACCGATATCGGAGCTGCAGCTCCATTGAATTCAATGAGGCCACTGCTCCAATATCGATCAGAAGCCGCTACCGCTGCTTCGTAAACAAGCCACTTGGAGTACAAACAAGATCTGGCGGTAACTATGTTAATGGTCCATAAGGTTCATTCTGGGCTATGTGATACTTCCATAATGTTCAGAGAATAAATATGTTTTTAGTTTCTTGCGGAAGTATCTCATATCTGTAGTCACCTTGAGATCTTCTGATAAACAGTTCTATATTATTGATGCTGATATAGAGAATGCCCTGTTACGAGTTGTCTGTTTACTTCTTGACTTGCTGTTAGGAACTATAAGGTGTTTTTTGTTGTTAGCTCTCTGTGGTCTGATTTCAGGGTCTTTTATTATGAGTGACTGGAGTGTGTCAGCAGATGTATGGTGTATGATTTTGAATGTATTGAATATTTATTTATTTATTTACATTTCTTATTGTCATAGGGTCTTATTACCAAGCCTAGACCTAGCCCAGAGCCTTCTGGGATATGTAGTTGCATAAACAGTTGTGGCACCGAGGTAAGGCTTCAAAAGGTTTTATTTCCCCTTCCAAGAGGTTTCTTTTTGGGTGAATCAAACAAACAGAAATATCTCCACTTGGGCAAAACAAAGGCAAGAACAGGAACAAAAATTGCTTACTTTCAGCTTTTAAACAGGTAAATGAACAAGGGCTCAAAAACAGCTCTCTTCAGCAAACACAAGACTTTTTCTTTGAGGCTTTCAAGCTTTGGCAAGTATATACATTTATCTTAAAGATGATACATTATCTGAGACAGAGAGCGTACAGTCCATGTAATTACCGCTTATATCATCTCCCTGTAGCTCATACTGCATCTCTTCAGGCCCCTCTATTAAAAGGTCATCTCTGGCAGCATGTGAAACGTTGCTAAACAGTCTCCCCTTGCTCTGCAGGAAGTCTCTTTCCCTCTGGGTAAGAATGTTAGCTAATCTGCTACCATAGTCTTTGGAGTGGCTTTCTGGGGAGCTCCTTAAATGTGGTGGGAGATAGAGAGAATGCTTATTTTCACTTTCCCTTCTACTAGGGACATTAGGGTTGGGCTTGAACAGTTTCTGCCTCAAGCTATGCTCCGTTGCTATCGACGCTGGAACAGAATCACATACAAACTTTTCCTGGCTCCTGCCTTTAAAACCTCGTCCAGATACAGGCTCATACTCAGGTATAAAATCTTTACTGTTTCTCTGCCAGTTGTTTATATAAAAACTTTGCTCTGGCTTCTTCCAGCTAACTTCACCATTAAATGTTTGGTTACCTGGGCTGGGCTTTGACACTCTCAGAGTTCTGCTCTCAGCTCCCTTCCAATTAGAATTTCTCCGTTTGTATCTCTGGCTTCCAGCCACACAGCTGCCTGCACCCGTGCTCCAACCGGGTTCTATTTCACTCCTGCTGTGTCCTGCGTATGTCTTCTCTCTCTCATCTTCACTCTCACTCTCCCTTTCACTCCTGCTCCCACACTCACTCCATATGTTGCTTGTATTCTCAAGCTGGCTCCGTCTCTCTTGCACACGTTGACTCTGTTGCACACACTGACTCTGTCCAACCCCACTGTGGCTCTGTACAGACTGGTTCTCTCCAAACTGACTCTCTCCAACCCCACGGTGGCTCTCCCTAACCCCACGTTCAGTGAGCTTTTCTATGTGCGTGTCAGCTCCACCCATACTCAGCTGGCTTCCATTAGCTCCTAATTCCTTAGGCTTTCTGCTGTTTGGGCGTGTTTCCTTTGCACGTGAGCTACTTTGTTTAGGTTGCCTATGGCAACATCCTACCCTGTGTTCCTCAGAACTGTCATGATCAGTCCTATTTCCTGCATTTCTGCTGGTTTTCAAGGGCTTTATAGAAGCTGCCCCGTGACATTATATACCGTGCTATTAAAAATCAGTGCAGTTCACAATGAACAAAACAATGCTACAATGTATCAATGACACAATGTAATAGCTTAATATGATCTTGTATTTGATACGAGCTTGTATTGGGAGCCGGTGCAGTTGTTTCAGGATGGGAATTACGTGTTCTTGTCTTGGGGTTCCTGTTATGATGTGGACAGCCATGTTCTGAGCCATCTGGAAGGAGTGTACAGTGTATTTACAGAGCCCTTGATAAATTAGTTTCCCTTAGTCTAGTATTGGCATGATTGTTGCTTGACAGACTGTCCTAACGTCATCCTGGTTGAGTAGGGATTTGAGTTGTTGCATGATTTTCACCTTGTAGTATGCTGTTTCATGTTTTTTCTTATGTGCAACTGGAAATTGAGGTTTTGGTCCAGGGTGACTCCGAGGTAATTTCTTTCTTTCTTTCTTTACTGTTACATTGTTGTGCGATATCTTTATGATTGATGGGGGGGGTGAATGTTTTGTTCCTGGTAATGTGAAGAGCCTCAGTTTTATTGTAGTTTATGTTCAGGTTGTGCTGGTTGAGCCATTTTGTCATTGCTTCTAAGCATTCGGTTATTTTTGTGTAGTCTGATTTGTCTGTATTGAATGGAGTGTAAATCATTATATCATCAGCGGATATTTGATATAATATGCCATGGTCCCTTTTTACTGTACATAGAGGTTGCATAGATTGAATAACAGGGCTGACAGGGATGAGCCTGGGGATATCCCTTACTGCTGTCTAAATGGTTTTGACGTGTGTGGGCCAATTCAGACTTGTTGTCTGCGGTCTAAGTCTGATTGGAACCACATGAGTATGACGTTGTAAAGGTCTATTTCACTCAGTCTTTCTATTAGTAGGTGATGGCTGTGTCAAAATCTGCTCATATCAATGAATCTTATATAGATTTAGGCAGGTAGAGACCGATATTCAAAGGGTTTAGGCTCCTAGTTTTAAGAGTTAGGCTCCTAAATTGGCCTCTTTGAAAATTTAGTAGGGCAGAGTTCCTAAATTTATGTTCCTGTTTCACAAGAACCCTAAATTTAGGATCCAAAAAAATGGATAACAGGGACAGATTTAGGAAGAGGAAAATTTTGTTGTTGCTGTTAAGTGCCGTCAAGTCAGTGTCGACTCATGGCGACCCTCTGGATAGTTGTCCTAAACTGTGTTCAATCTTCAGTCAGGCGGCTCATTGTTGACAGAGTAGCACCCATAGCTGCTGTTACTGTATCGATCCATCTCATTGCTGGCCTTCCTCTTTTGCATTTTCTACCTTGCTAAGCATGATGTCTTTCTCTAATGATCTCTCTCTTCGCATGATGTGTCCAAAGTATGAAAGTATAAGTCTTGTCATCTGAGCTTCTATAGAAAACTTAGGTTTGATCTCCTCTAATACTGACTGGTTTTTTTTCTTCGGGCAGTCCATGGTACACACAGTATTCGCCGCCAGCACCATAATTCAAAGGCATCAATTTTTTTCCTGTCTATCTTTTTCACTGTCCAACTTTCACATTCATATGACGTTATTGAAAATACCATGGCTTGAACAAATCAAATCTTTGTATGGAGAGAGACATCTCTGCTCTTGAGAATCTTATCTAGGTCTTTCATAGCCATTCTGCCAAGAGCAATGTGTCATCTGATTCTTGACTGCTTGTTGCTTCTTTATTGATAGTTGATCCAAGAAGGTTAAAGTTGATCCAAGTAAGTTAAAGAGGAAAAATTTAGAGGCTCGATATTGAGTTGGGCAGATTATGCGCCCCAACGGTGCCCGCCGACCCTTAACCCTGGATATTCAACGCCAGCATCATATGTGGTCCCAGCATTGAATATCCGGGGATCGTCGCACATGCCGGAAGCCGCATTAGGTAACTGGGCAGCAGTGTTATTACATGCTGCCCAGTTAGCTCCTGTGCCAAAAGATAGGCGAGGGTTTTCCTTTCCTATCTTTTCAGCGCAGATCGCTAACTGGATAGCGTGCAATAACGCTGCTGCCCGGTTATCACTTGTCGCTGCCTCTGCTCTGCAGCGGAACGTTCCTGACATCCCCTGATGCTAACCGGATAGCATTGGGGTGTATAGGAGAGTCAGAAGGTAAACGTAGATCGATTGTTTACGCTATCAGAATATAGAAAGACTAGGGGACATGCAATGAAGCTACAGGGTAAACTATTTAAGACAAATAAGAGAAAATATTTTTTCACTCAACGTGTAATCAAACTCTGGATTTTGTTACCGGAGGATGTAGTAAAGGTTGTTAGTGTAGCTGGGTTTAAAAAAGGTTTGGACAAGTTCCTGGAGGAAAGGTCCATAAACCATTATTAAGAAGGGACCCAGGATATCAATGCTTGAACCAATACAAGCATTGTGGAACCTGTGTCCCTTGGGGAAACTGCTAGGTATGTATGACCTAGATTGGCCACTGTTGGAAACAGGATACTGGGCTTGATGGACCTTGGTCTGACCCAGTATGGCATATCTTTTATGTTCTTATGTTCTTATATTCAATGGCACTAACCATGTAAGTGTCGTTGGATATCCTGATTTAAGGCATTTGCTTGGTTTACTGGGCTGTAAACCATGTAAATGCCTTTCAAATATCGGGCCCTAAGAGTTTAGCGCGGTTTTCAACACTAGGCACCTAAATTAGGCTCCTAAATCTAGGCAAATAAATGGCAGACCTAAATTTAGGAGCACAGGGATTGATATTCAGCAGCAGTGATCAACATTTCTAAAGCACCTGGTTACCACTGCTGACACTAAAACCGGATGTTCAATGGCATATCCTAACCAACGTCTGGCACTGATATATCCAGTTTCACCGCTAAGAGTTTTTGCTATCTGGTTAGTGGCAATATTCAGCCTTTGACTTGAGTTCAACTGAAAATAGGAGATAAATTTAGGCACCTACTGTACCTTAGTAGTTTAGTTTTTAACATTGGCCTTGTAGTGTTTGATAAGTGGTAATATTCATTGAATTCAGAAAACACTTGCGGTTACAGTACTCTGCTAATAATGTGTATAGAAGAGGACACGCAGGTCCATAACGCTGTCAGCATGGCCAAGCTTCACAATAAAAATATTCGTCGCCAGGAGCAGGGTGGCAGATACTTAAGAGAGATCTGTGATTCCTTTACAAGTGTTACAAGCTCGGAGGAATAAAGGAACGCTGTTGGTAGTATCATCATTTCTGTAGAGCAGCCTGCGGTTTCTCAGGTATCAAAACGGAACATAAGTCATCACAGGGACTATCCAGGCAAAAAAAATGTTCTTACCTCACAGGGGAATGACTTTCCATTGACCGTGTGCTCTGAGCCCTGGTTCTGCTTCGTGCCCCAGTGGAAATGAAACTGCTTAAGTCTGTAGGGACCTTCCAGTGGACCCCCACAGATCACTGCAAAAAGATGTGTCATGTTTTATTTTCCCTTCATTTTAGAACCTGGTACACTAAGATTCTCGTGCTGTATCTTATCAAGCAACAGCTTTTTTGTACATAATTGTGGTCTGGAGAAAGCTTGGTGCAAGATATAGTAGTTTTGGTTTCCATTCACCAAAATTCAGGTGTTTGCAGACAACAAACTTTGTATAGAGAGGGTTATTTTCTGTGGACCAGTGGTTCCCAATCCTTGTCTTGGAGGCTCACCTAATGATATATTTGCATAAGAGGTCTGTCCAAAAAGAAACCAAGCTTGCTAAATACGGCATCAGTGAGCCAACACAGCAGATTCTCGATAATGATGATGTGTAGTGGTTTATGTTTATGTTTATTTTAAATTTGATATACCGCTCAGGCCAGAAGGCATTAGAGCGGTTTACAATACTATATCATTCGAGGAAATAAGAAAAGAACGCCATTTATATGATAGGACAGAATAGAGGACAGAGACAGTCAAACAGAATAGAGAAAGGGAGAACACGGAACAGTAAGTTACCACAATATATAAGCACGACAACCCAGTCCATGCAGTCAGTGGTGACCTTGAGCTTTAGCCTCCCACTTGCTCGATCACACCACATGAATTAGTTATGGACTACATGCAGTAAACCCGTCTCATGTGCCTTTTGCTATTTCTGGAACATGTCATAACAGGCGACCTTTCAGAGTGGATTTCAACTTCAGAATAAAAGGAAGTCTGCAGGGGCCAAATCTGAAGAGTAGGGAGACTGCAGGACTAAAGACACCTCGTGCTTTGCCAAAAATACACGGATAAGGAGCGATGAGTGATTGGGACATGGTTCGGGTTTTACTCATCTGTCCAGAGACGTGGGACAAATTTTGCAGCAACACGATGTATCTGAATTTTTTCAGTCACAATTGTGTGGCACAAACTTTTACTGATGCTTATTTCTTCAGCAACTTCACGGACAGTTAGACGACGATTTTCATGAATCACAGCATGCACTTTCTTAACCCGATCATTGTCCATTGACGTGCAAGGTCATCCAGTTTTGGGATCATCTTCGGTGGACGTTCTGCCCGATTTGAAATGTCAGTACCATTCACATTGTTTGCGGCTTAAACAATCCTCTCCATAAGCTTGTTGCAACATCTGAAAAGTCTCGGTAAAAGTCAGTTTCACACAGAATTTCACACAAACGCGTTGCTCTTCAAGATCTTTCATATTTCAACTTGCAAAAAATAGCAAATGGCACATAAGACAAGTTCACTCTACTGCATGTAGTCCATAACTAATTCACATGGCGTGATCGAGCAAGTGGGAGACTAAAGCTCAAGGTCACCACTACACATCACCATTATCGCCAGTCTGCTGTGTCGGCTCACTGGCGCCCTCTTTAGCAAGTTTGGTTTCTTTTTGGATAGACCTTGTACATTGGAAACTCAGAAAATGCAAGTGCCCCTCGCTCATATTCATTGCAGATATCCTGAAAGCCAGAGAGTTTAGTGTGCCTCCAGAAAAGCACCTGGCAATCACTGCTCTAGAGACATCTATTTTTTGAGCCAGCTGTTTGTCCATTCCTTTCTACTTCCAGCTAAATTGGAATCAGGGCTGAGATATTGTGCCATGAACCTTCATTCAGAGCTATTCAGGAATTTTTCTGCAATTTTTAAATCCCCCTTCCAACATACCTAGTCTAGTCACTGTAGTAACAGTCCTGGGCCATACAGCAGGGTTCATTCCAGAACACTACAATCATGGATCCTGACTCCAATCATTAAGTATCACCCTTAAACAACAATCATGACTTCCTCCCCTGGTGCTAGGAGCTGCAAATGTTGGCTTTACAGACTCTCCAGCCCCAGCCAACCAATCAAGTAGAAGACCCAAGTTGGGAATTGAACTAGGAACCTTCCATATGGCAGTTAGCAGCATCTCCCAGTCAAACCATTAGCCCAGCTAGGAAATCTATGGACAAATTAGACTCATCCCTGGATTACTGTCTGATAGCTTGCATCACTGAGTTGGATGGTCCTATGTTGACGGTATTTATTTGGATTTATTAGCCCCCTTTAAGAAGAAATTTACTCAAAGTAGTGTACAAAAAGTATAGTATCAATTCTACTTTCTGGATGGCAAATTTTCAATTACAAGATAATATATTTTCCCCAGTTAGATGCTCCTTGAACTAGATACAGAATGGGGAGGGGATATTCAAAAGGATTAGCATGGTTAGTAGACCTGCTGACCATGTTAATGCCCTTGTCCATGACAGTGCCGCTGAATACCCATGGGTGCTGCTGCTGCGTGCCCCAATATTAACCAGTTAGCACTGGGGCATGGCAGGGGTGTCACCCATCGATAACCAGACAGTGGCGATACTGAGCCGCTGCCTAGTTATTGACACATGGTGAAAGTCAGGCACAGTAAAGGCCAACCTAACTTTCACTGCAAAGCCTACCTGGGCAGTGACTGCATATCGTCGCTGCCCGGTTGGCTTCCTGGCAACCCAGATATTCAATGCCAGGGTCTGGATATGGTCCTGGCATTGAATATCTGGGTTAAGGTTCAGCAGTGACTGCTGCCGCAAAATACGGGTCCGATGTGTTTTGAAGGGGATTATGGACTCCATGGGGGGCATATTCAAAGCGGTTTAATCGGCTAGTGGACCTGCTAACCAGTTAAATCGTGGTCAGTAGGATAGTCAGTGGCACGGAATACCCCCTGCTACTCAGTTTGCTTGCCGGGCCAGATTGAAGATTTTGGTGCCCATAGGCAAGACTAGGCATCAGGTTTCTGAGAATGGGGGGTCGGGACTGGAGAAGGTCAGAGATCTCAAAGACTGGAGAGGCAGAAGAGGAACAGAGGAAGACCATAGTGCCACAGCAGCCCCCTCTGAAGCAGCACATCAAGCAGCAGCAGACTCCTCTTTGTTAATACCCTAGGCAGCTGCATGTGTTGCCTATGCCTAAATCCCTTGGATCCGCACCAGCTTGGAGCAGGAGTCAAAACTGCCAAAGGCGAATAAATGAATTTAAGTGACTCAATGTCAGGGGCCAGAGCAACCAGCATAAATTGACCATCCCCCTCCTAGCTCAAGCGTCCTTCATCAGGCACTGATGACTCTGGGTTTTTTTTTCCTTTTTTTTTGACCAACTATCTCACAAATATCTTTCAGAACATTAGCTATTTGTTTTTATTTTCTGACATTTGCCCAACAGAGGCCAGAGAACTGAGCTCTAACATGCTAAAAACAATACACAAAGATTTTGAGCACATGCATTCAATATATTGTCTGCTTTTTACTGAAAGAAATGGCAGTCTTTGTTGCCTTGGCCGTCTTTGTGAGAATGTATATTCAGCCTTTCAGTAGCCTCCATTCATTAAGACTCTTATGATTATCTATTCATGGCTTCCAGCCTGGGTAACCCTATAGCACTGATACTAGGAGACAGCCCTATCTGTTTTCCACCTGAAAGATTCCCTTTTTCCTGCAAACAATACCTCCCTAGCCTACAGAAAACACAGTCAGCTAGGATTTCAGAAGCTCTCACGTTCAAGAGTTTGCTCATTCGTTCACATCCGTATCGTGAAATAACTTTCTGCTGATGCAGGTGTTTGCACCATGTCACTAATCAAAAAGGCGACAGCCCCAGCCTTCATGTGTAATCAAGGATTGCATTAACAAACCAGTCACCATCCATTTAGTAACTTTTTTTGTTGTTAACAAAGATGGATTTCTTTCCCCATTTTAGATGTATCTGCTGTGCAAGGACCAGTGCAAGGATTGGAGGTGCCCTAGATGGGCCTTCCATCCTGCCACCCCCCTCCACCCTGTAACTCCCTGCCCCATAGCCACTGCTGCCACCCCTGTCCGGGGCCTGTAGCAGTGACAATAAACCCCAAACCGTGGTGCAGCACTTACTAATACGCTCCAGCACCCCGCCGTGGTTCCCTCTCCTTCCCATGTGCCACTTCTACCCCCTCGCCGATGCCACTTCAGGTTTGCATAAAATGGAAGCAGCATCAAAGGGGGAATGAAACGACACATGGGAAGAGGAGGAAACCACAGTGCAGCGCTGGAGTCTACTGGTAAGCGCTGCATCAAGGTTCGGGGCTATTGCTGCCACTGCAGGCCCTGGGGTGCAGTGGCAGCAGCAGCAATGGGCATCCCTGGAGGGCCAGCGCCCTAAGCAACGGCCTAGTTTGCCCAGCTGCGCCCATTAGCAAGGTTGTTGCTGTGCTTAGCCTCAAAAGATGCACAGCTGAAGAGCAAGTGCAGGAAGGAAGGTGTTTAGAAGAGTGGGCACAGCCAAAAGACTAGATCAGTGTTTTTCCAACCAATTCTAGTGATCCCTCAGCCAGTTGGGTTCTCGGAATACCCACAAGGAATAGGCAAAAAATGTATACATACTGGATTTCCACTACGCAACTGTATCTCCTACCTATTCCTTGTGGCTATCCTGAAAAACCAACTAGCTGAGGGGTCACCAAGACAGCGGTGGCCTACCCAACCCTCCCATACAGCCTTAACTTGAGGCCAAATGATTAACAAGGGTTCCCCCAGACCCCAACCCAGGGGAGCCTCACCGGTCTTCTAACCCTCCCACAGCCACATGGGGCTGAAATGTTTAATGATCCCCCCCATCCCCAACAAAGCTTTCATGCCATACCCTGATTTTGTTTTGCAGCTGACTCTTCAGTTTTTGTTGATATTATTCAGAGTTGCCAAGTTATCCAGTTCCATGAGTGAGATTTTAAGCCAGTCCTGGATTTCTGACAATCTCATCCTGATGCATTATGGGACCTACAGTGCTGATTCCAATGGGTAAAATCAGAGACTATAAGTATCATACTGCATTGCAATGCAAATGTAAAACCAGAACTGGCACAAAAATCTCACTCCTGGAATTGGGTAACTTAGCAACTCTGTATTATTTCCATTGTAGTTAACTGCTGAAAATATTAAACACAGCTTTCAAGTCTCAGCAAGGACTCTAAATTTCAGAATATTCACGTACTGCAGGATTAGTCAGGATTTCTCACATTTTGTTCCATTAGAAAATACTCTTTGGTTAATACTGTATGTTCCTTGGAATTTGTCACACACGCACTTGCACTTATTAGGGCTTCCTTTTGGTAAAATGTTTCTCATGGGTACAGAATGAATGATGATACTAAAAAAGAAACCTTGCTGATCACGGTAGACTCAAGATGGGCCAGCTAGCTGCATTAAAATATATATATGGTATACCTAGAATCTTTTTCCATAATGGCATCTAAGAACATAAGAACATAGGATATGCCATGCTGGGTCTGACCAAGGTCCATCAAGCCCAGTATCCTGTTTCCAACAGTAGCCAATCTAGGTCACAAGTACCTAGCAGTTTCCCCAAAGACACAGGTTCCACAATGCTTGTATTGGTGCAAGCAGTGGATATTCTGGGTCCCCTTTAATAATGGTTTGTGGTCCTTTCCTCCAGGAACTTGTCCAAACCTTTTTTTTAAACCTGGCTACACTAACAGCTTTTACTACATCCTCTGGTAACGAATTCAAACCCACCTTAAATGCAGACGTTTACACCGTAAACACATCAGAAAAGTCTAAATGAAACCCTACTGATGATTAAATCCAACAAATCTCTACCAATGCTACCTACTCTACTACTCCTGTATATAGTTGTTTACAATTAATAATATAGTTACTCAGAAAAATTGTTGATTTAAAAGTTGTTTGTAAATAATTTAAAATCTGTTCCATGTAAAACCTGTTCTGGTTACACTTGTTATATGTAAACCGCCTTTGATCGCTGGAAGAGGCGGTATATAAGAAAGTTTTAAATAAATAAAATAAAAATAAATAAAATTCCAAAGTTTGATTACACATTGAGTGAAAAATATTTTCTCTTATTAGTCTTAAATAGGTTACACTGCAGCTTCATTGCATGTCCCCTAGTCTTTCTATATTTTGATGGTGTAAACCAGGCATGTCCAACAGGTAGATCGCGATCTACCTGTAGATCACGGAGGGGTCAGAGGTAGATCGCCAGCCCCACTTGGCTCTGAGTTTTTTTGATGATTGTTTGGTGGTATTTGATTATTGGTGCCAGTATGATGAATTCTTATTTTTACTTTTAGAACTGCATGTGTGGTTTTGGCATCTCCAGTCCTTGTATTGCACATCATCCAGAGGTCTTCAGTTCCTGTTGATCTTTAATACTTTGGGACAGTGACAGTTTTGGACCAGATTTAGCCAGTGTTTATACTAACTTAGCAGATTTGGCCTTCTTACATCCAGTCACCCCAGCATAACAAAGATGAGTGTTCCAAAGAAGAGCAAAACCTACCACTTTCATGATGAATGGGAAATGGACTACTTCTTCATCATGGTGAAAGACGAGTGGTGTTGTCTAATTTGTAACGCCCTAGTATCCTTGCCCAAAAAGGGTAATCTGGAACGTCATTATACTGTAAGGCTCTGCATAGCAATAAGTTTGATGCTGATTTTCCACCCAAAAGTGTAATTCGTAAACTGAAGCTCAAAGAACTTAAATCGAAATTGGCTACTCAGCAACAGTTGATGGCGAAGCCAAGGTCACATTCGGTAAATGCAACCATAGCACCCTTCAAGGTCAGCTACCTGATCGCAAAGAAATGCAAATTTTTCACTGAAGGGGAATTTGTAAAAGATTGTTTTCTTGAAGAGGCTGACAACCTTTTTGAAGGATTTAAAAATAAGAAAGAGATCATAGCTACTATTCAAGATGTACAATTGTCAAGAAACACCGTCGTGCGGCGAATAGAAAAGATGTGTGGAGACCCAACTGAACATTTGTTGGAGGATGTTTCAAATTGTGTTGCTTTCTCACTTCAACTGGATGATTCTACAGACATAGCCCAGTTACTAGTCTTTATCCGAATGGTTTTTGAAGACATAAGTGTTAAAGAAGAACTACTTGGAATGATTTCGTTAAAAGGGAGAACTACCGGTCAGGAAATATTCAGTTCTTTCCATTCTTTTGTGACAACATGTAATCTTCCATTGCATAGACTTGTTTCCATCACTACTGATGGAGCAAGAGCAACGACAGGTGAGGTTAACGGTTTCATAGCTCTCTGTAGACAGCATGACGACTTCCCAGATTTCCTTTCTTACCACTGCATCATTCACCAGCAAGTTTTGGCAAGCAAGAGACTCAATATAAAGACTGTCATTGACATCACTTTCAAAATTGTAAATTCAGTTCGTGGAAGATCACTTCAAAGACGGCTTTTCAATCTTACTCTTGATGAAGGGGCAGCAGAAATCATTTTGCACACAGATGTACTGTAAGGTGGCTAAGTAGGCACAAATTTCTGTAAAGATTTTGTGATTTGCTGAATGAAATAAGACGTTTTTTTGAAGGATAGGGGAGATGACCAAGCAGAGTTGGAAGATGAGGAGTGGTTATGTGATCTGGCATTTCTCGCTGACTTTACAGGCGAACTAAGTGACATGAACCTTGAACTAGAAGGTAAAAACAAATGCATTGGCGAGATGATGAGTACAGTTTCATCCTACAAGAGCAAATTTGAGCTAATGATGACTGACCTTGCAAACAACACTTTTGATCATTTTCCTAATACACAGGACCATCTGGGACAATATCCAAATTTTGTTTTTCAGAACGAGAAGTATGTGACAGAAATCTGTTCTGTTATCCAGGAATTCGAAAATAGATTCTGTGACTTCCAAAAAATTGGAACAGTTGTGGAGTACTTGTCATACCCATTCAAAGTAGATGTGGACATTAAAGAAACTGCAACTGCTATCAGTAAAAATTACTCATTGAACAAGCCATCTCTTGAAAACGAAATATTAACCCTTAAAAATGACATTTTTCTCAAGACCCGTGCTGAGCAAGAATCGTTTTGGAAGCTAGTGCCTAGAGACAAATTTCCCAACTTGAGAAGATGCAGTGAAGCTGTACACTCCTGTTTCATTTCAACTTATTTGTGTGAATCTGCTTTTTCCCATCTGAAAATGACAAAGAGTACACAACGTTCCAACATGTCAGATGAACATCTTCAGGATTCCCTGAGACTGGCCCTCACGCAATATTCACCCAACTTCAAAAAGCTGGTGGATGAAATGCAGGCTCAGACGTCTCACTAATGAGCAAGAGCGAAATATTAAAGATTGTGCAAGATCAGCCTGTATCAATACTCGACCTAAATTTAACACAAATTACTCAATAAAAGTTTTAAAAAGTTATACAGTTAAAGAAAGTTACTACTCAATAAAACTTTAAGAAAAAATGTACTTTCCATTTCCCCTCGCATTTCTTACTGGATCTTCGTCTCTGTTTTGTTTTTGCTTAATTTGCTTAACAGCTGATCACATCCAAGTAAATGACAGAAGGTTCATTAAAAATGGGTGGGGGGGGGGGAATCCTCCAACTTTATTGGGTTAAAATTTAATTTGAAATTAATTTGAAACTTAATTTTCATGGTGGTAGATCACTGGCACTTTTGGCCGAAAAAAGTAGATCACGACCTGTTCGAAGTTGGACATGCCTGGTGTAAACAATCGATCTACGTTTACCCTTTCCACTCTATTCATTAATTTATAGACCTCTATCATATCTCCCCTCAACCGTCTCTTTTCCAGGTTGAAAAGCCCTAACCTTTTTAGCCTCTCTTCATAGGGGTATCCTTCCATCCCCTTTACCATTTTGGTGGCTCTTCTCTGTACCTCTTCTAATAACATTATATCCTTTTTAAGATAAGGTGACCAGAATTGCACACAATATTCAAGGTGCGGTCGCACAATGGAGCGATACAGAGGCAGTATAATATCCTTTGTTTTATTCTCCATTCCTTTCCTTATGATTCCTAGCATTCTATTTGCTTTCTTGGCTGCCACTACACACTGGGCGGAGGGTTTCAACATGTTATCTATGATTACGCCTAAATCTGTTTCCTGGGTGGTGGTTCCTAATGTGGAACCTTGCATTGTGTAACCATAGTTTGGGTTGTTCTTCCCTAGGTGCATAACTTTGCACTTGTCCACATTAAATTTCATCTGCCATTTTGATGCCCAGTCTTCCAATTTATCATGGTCCTCTTGCAATTTTTCACAATACTCATAGGTTTTAACAACTTTGAATAATTTTGTGTCATCTGCAAATTTGATAACCTCACTCGTTATTCCCATTTCCAAGTCATTTACAAATATGTTAAAAGCAGCGGACCCAGCACAAATTCCTGGGGTACGCCACTATTCACCTTTCTCCACTGGGAAAATTAGCTATTTAGCCCTACTCTCTGCTTTCTATCTTTTAACCAGTTCCTGATCCATAATAGTACACTGCCTCCAATCCCATGACTTTTTAATTTCGCCAAAAGTCTCTGATGAGGGACCTTGTCAAAGGCTTTCTGAAAATCCAGATACACTTTATCAACCAACTCACCTTTGTCTACCTGTTTATTCACACCTTCAAAAAACATAACAGATTAGTAAGACAAGATCTTCCTTGTCTAAAGCCATGTTGGTTGTCTCCCATTAAGCCATGACTATCTACCTGTTCAGTAATTTTGTTCTTTATAATGGTTTCTACCATTTTTCCCAGTACTGACATCAGGCTCGCTGGTCTGTCATCTGCCAATTCTGGTTTTAGATTTGCACTGCAATGCAGTATGGTATTTGTAGTCCCTGATTTTACCCATTAGTGTCAGTGCTGCAGGTTCCATAATGCATCATGATGAGCTTGTCAGAAATTCAGGACTGGCTTAACACTCCTGGAACTGGGTAACTTGGCAACTCTGTGGGTCTGGGTTGAGAGTGACTGTCTTAGACAAAAAGCAGTCCAACTAAGGAAGCACTAGGAAACTTGCAGAGATCAAGGAACACCAGCCCAAGGCTAGTAATCCAAAACAAATTTATTGAAAAACAGGACTAAACCCATAAGTCCATAAGAAATACCTGACATTTAACCAGACACAGCTGTGTTTTGGCTAGGCCTTCTTCATAGGTTAAGACTACAAGTAAAATAACATAAAATAAATATTAAAATCATAATAATGAAAATATAAATATAAAATAAAAAGCAAAGAAAGCATAAACAAATAGACATGGTACATATAAACAGACTATGCAGTGAAACCTTAAATAAATCTGTAAAATAAATAGCCAGAACACGGCAGTGTCGGGTTAAGCTTCAGGTATTCCTTGTGGACTTACAGGTTTAGTCCTTTTTCAATAAATTTGTTTTGGACTACTCGCCCTGGACTGGTATTTTTAGGCAAAAAGCATACAGGAAACAGGTGGGGGTCTCATGTACTAAAGTGCATAGTCACTTCAGAAATGTGCACTTTATGTGTAAAATAGAAAAAATGCGAACAGACATTTTGTGCTCTTTTTCATACAAAGTTACTTTGCAGTAGTAAACGTTTATACAAAGTCTACTTCGGTATATTTTAAATTTGGCAATAATGAACGGCTGAGACGCAAATACATGCAGAGCAGCTCATTAATGGTCAAATGTGCGTTGAAAAGGCTAATAGGCCTGTCTGCATTTATAGTTATTCTCCTTCATGTCCCAAGGGGAAAAAAGGTTGTCATCTTCACACGGCATGATCAGGATTTAAATGGCCCTCATGGTCTGCTGCAGAGACCTCCAGACGCCACTGGGAGGCCTATGATCCCTGGTATCTAGTGGCCTACCCAACCTCTCCCACTCAGCTCCAACTTGGGGCACAAAAAAAGGATTCTTTCAAAGATCCCAATGGCCTGGTGGGCCAGTGAACCCCTAATCCCCCCCCCCCCCGCCCCCTACTTGGGGCTAAAATGTTTAAACAATAATCCTATCTCCCAATCATCATTAAATGGGGAAATCTGCAGAATGCACTGTAATCGTGTACCCAGTGAAGCTGGGTGTTATGGCATTACCTCTGGCTCCCCAGCGTTCTGCAGGTTCCCCCTGTCTCAATGATGAGGCCAAAAAGGGAGCATCC
Organism: Ichthyophis bannanicus; assembly: GCA_033557465.1. Classification (NCBI taxonomy): domain Eukaryota; kingdom Metazoa; phylum Chordata; class Amphibia; order Gymnophiona; family Ichthyophiidae; genus Ichthyophis; species Ichthyophis bannanicus. Next base: position 42,917,649 of record CM066036.1, read on the forward strand.
TCCACTCTTACTGGACAGAAGCCAAACATTTGGAGAAGTGATCCATTCACACAACAAATAAGGTTCTTAAAGATAAGTACTTCACTCTGCCCTTATTGGTAGAGACGTGCTTCTGTTTCAAACCAAAACATTGTTGTTTAGTTTTGTAAACAAAATGAAAGAAAAATGAATGAAATTTGGTTTGTTTAACCTACACCTCCCACTCATGCCAAAGCCTAAACTACCCTCTGCCAGCTCCCCCTGACTGGGGCCACACCCAGGGCCATACCAAGCTAGAAATATGCCCTAACAAATCCAGCACTCCCTCCACCCCAGCCATGTGCAATAACTCACCCTTTTTGAGTTTTCTGGAAACCCAGTAACAGAGTTGCCAAGTTACCCAGTTCCAGGAATGAGATTTTAAGCCAGTCTTGGATTTCTGACAATCTCATTCTGATGCATTATTGGTCCTGCAGCACTGAGTCCAATGGGTAAAATTAGGGACTACAAATACCATACTGCATTGCAAAGCACATGTAAAACCAGAACTGGTAAAAGATCTCACTTCTGGAACTGGGTAACCTGGCAACTCTGCAGTAATGATATCAGTGCTCTTCAGCGTCCTTTCTGTACTTGCGTCCTCTGCAGCCACACCGCTCGCACAGCCCTTAGTCATAACTAATTAGTAGAAACCTGAGGGGATAAGGGTAATATGGGGGGAGGAAAGAAAATGAAAGTAAGCCCAGGATTAACTTTTTTTTAAAAAAAGTACTTTTGGCTCATTAAGTTGGCATCCCAATCATAAACTTGCTTCTTCAGATTCAAGTTGAGAACAACAAACTTCAAAAAACAAACTGCATCTCAGTGGTGTTTTCACATTGGTGCTTATATATCACAGTCCCAAGACCTAAAATACACGGTGCTGGAGGAAAAAGACCTCAGAATATCAGACCAACGCAATGGCCAGTAGTAACTCTGTAACAACCAGCAATGGCTTTTCACAGACAAATTTGTGATAAATCACCTTCACTCACCATCACAGCTCAGAAAAAACCTCCAGCACTCGGTTGCGGGTAATCAAATCTCAAAATACTATAATCAATAGCATAAAAGTGCACTTAGCTGCTGACTGCTAACATTCACAGACACACTGTGGTTTTACTGCCAATTTGGAGCGGTGCTTTTATATACTTGGAATGTTTGGACTGCCGTTTCTGCACAAAGAGAAGGGGTTGGCTCCCCGAAGCAGCGGTAGCGAAACGCCCGGCGTCGGAGCTGAACCGTGTATTTGTTTGTGAATTGATTTATGGCAAAACCGCACCTATGAAGGTGATTTATCACAAACAAGCCATTGCTGGTTGTTACAGAGTTACTATTGGCCATTGCGTTGGTCTGATATTCTGAGGTCTTTTTCCTCCAGCACTGTGTATTGTAGATCTTGCGGCTGTGATATATGAGCACCAACGTGATAACACCACTGAGATCCAGTTTTTTTCATTAAGTCGGCAGCCAGGTTTCAGTGCCCAATATTATAAAAAAGCACACACAAAGAAAAGCACCCCCCTACCCCCTGATGAATTAAAAAAAAAACATAAACAAACACCCTGCATACTCTATTACATGGTAGCAGGTAACTGATTTCAGGTCATCTCTGTCTGCATGAATGTGACTCACATCTGGTTCATTAAAGATCAGGACACCAGGACCCCTTTAAATGGAAGATGAACAAATGTACTGGTCCAAATTAACATAGATGACCTCACATCAGTTCCAAGGTATGTGAATTGTGCTTAAGGTTGGAAGTATTAGTAGATTTGCATTATGACATTCAAATCTCTAGCCACAAAAAAACTCTTAGTGGATACTGTTCCAACACCACGGGCTTCTTTAGTACAAAATTTGATTTTTTTTACATTATGAAAACAGTTGTCAGAATGATTTCCCAGTATCTTGTATTGAACTATTTGTTTGCATACTGTATGATGTGATTCAATGGGATATAATTTAATCTTTCCAAAGAAAGATTTTTTTGTCCAAGCAAACCCTTCCTTAGAGAGCAGTAGAAGTAAGAGAACGCAAGTCACTACTTCCCTAAATTAATTACACACAAAACTAATGGAATCTGCTGTCTGTAATAAGCATGCATAGAAACATGACGACAGAAAAAGACCACATGACCTATCTAGTCTGTCCTTCCATATCAACAACTACAACAGTCCCCTTTTTCCTTTAGAGATCCTCTGTTTGTCCCATGCTTCTTTGAATTCAGATACTGTCCTCATCTCTACCACCTCCACTGAGAGACTATTCCACGGATCCACAACTCTTTCCGTAAAGAAATATTTCCGTATATCACTCCTAAATCTATCCCCTTTCACCCTCACCCCATGTCCCCTCGTAGCAGAGCTTGCTTTCAATTGAAAGAGGCTCTCCCCCTGTGCATTTATGCCACGGAGATATTTAAACATCTCAATCATATCACCTCTATCCCGCCTTTCCTCTAAGGTGTACATATTAAGATCCTTCAGTCTGTCCTCATATGCTTTATAATGAAGACCACTAATCATTTTAGTAGCCACCCTCTGCACCGACTCCATCCTGTTCACATCCTTTTGAAGGTGTGGTCTCCAGAATTGCACACTATACTCCAAATGAGGTCGCACCAAAGACTTATACAGAGGCATTATCACCTCCTTTTTTCTGCTAGCCATTCCTCTCCATATGCACCCAAGCATCCTTCTAGCTTTTGCCGTCGCCTTTTCTACATCTTTAACTACTTTAAGATCATCAGACACAACCACGCCTAGGTCCCGCTCTTCTTTAGTGGACAAAAGTACTTCACCCCCTATACTATATTGATCCCTTGGATTGCTGCAGCCCAAATGTATGACCTTGCATTTTTTAACATTAAATCTCAGCTGCCAAATTCTAGACGATTCTTCAAGCCTAACTAGATCCCTCCTCATGTTATCTACACCTTCCTGGGTGTCTACTCTATTGCAGATTTTGATATCATCCGCAAAGAGGCAAATCTTACCCGACAGCCCTTCCGCTATATCACTAACAAAGATGCCTAGAGGGATCAAAAAAATACCAATGCCCAACTCCTCTTGGCCCCTCTGACATCTCCTGAAAATTTGATATGGATCAGATGCAAAACCAAAATGCTACTAGGTGGTATTTGCATAATCCTGGAATGGTGGATTTACCTAGGAAATACCCCTCTCATGATCCTCGTACACTAAGGTTACCAGATTGTAGGCAAATCTGGGACACTTATCCGAAGTGTGTGTATCTGCACTGGGGTGGGAGGGGGAGGATAGGACACCTTAGTTCCAGGTCTGAGCAATAAGATGTGGAGAAGGGAAGAGGAGTCATTCTCTGCCTCTCCTCCCCTCCTCATTCATCTCGTGACAGCAAAAGCATCACTTCAAAGCCGAAAGATTGACCGAAATAGAAACAGTAATGCAATTCCCCCGTATTGTGCAAAATATAAAGATAGGGCCCGATTTTTGAAGGCATTTACTCGTGTGCTTTCCCTAGTTACCCATGTAAAGGCCCTATCCGGGATTTTCAAAGGACACCTACATGGGTAGTGCCCTTCGAAAATCCCAAATATGCCTCTAACGCGCCCAGATGCTATCCACTTAGCATGAGGGTGTGCTGGGGGCATTGCAGGGCAGAGCGGAGACGGGCCATGATGCTACCCATGTAGCACCGATTTTTGATGCTACACGGTTAGTGCTCTGCGCCTTAAAGATAGGCCTAGGAAAACCTTGTCTATCTTTAAAGCGCTAGGGCTGTGTAGCATTGAAAATCGGTGCTACACAGATAGCTCCTGCAGCTTCCTGGCTGTGCGGCGACACCCGGATTTTCGATGTCGAGCAGCATATGACCCCGGCATGGAAAATCCGGGTTAGGCGGGACGGGACGGGCTATGCGCCAATGCAGCGCATAGCACAGTCCTGCTCAAAATCGGGCCCATAATGAATGTCTGTTTTTAGAATTTACATCTAAATCCCTAAATTGAAAATAAAATCTCTTTCTATCCCCTCTGTCCACATTGCTGGAATCAAGGATAGGAGTGCTGCCAAATAGGTGAAAGTCAGGGACATAGCTCTAAATTCAGGGACTGTCCCCAAAAATTGGGGACATCAGTTAACCTTATTGTAAACTTGCTGACGTCCTGAAAATTTGGCATGAATCAGATGTAAACCCCAGAAGATACTGGTGGTGTTTTGCATACATTTTCATGGAAAACAATTACCAGTCATGATCAGTGTTGGTGTATAAAAGAGTAGGTTGTGAAAAAAGCTTTAGGAATTTTAACTACTGGCTTGATGAGTCATATATGAAAGGTTTTTTGAACATAAGATGTGTCATATGAACAGTGAAACCCTCACAACAGAATAGAACATACTGGGTCTAATCATGTATCTTAAAATTTTCAAAAACAATTGAATGTGCACACACTTAAAAAAAGAACGTGGATAGTTTATAATCTCATAAAAAAAGAAGTTAGTCATTGACCTTCATCTTTGTACAAAATAATCTAGTGCAAACAACTCTTAAATGGAGACCTTGAATGAAAATTTGTGATTTCTTTAAATACAGTCCACTTCACCAATATGCTAAAAGAAGCTTGGATATACTTAATATCCAGTTCAAAAATTTGCATAGGGTTTATAGCCTAAAGTTAGCAGTACATTTATCACCTCTTTTATCGGCAGACACCTACTTAAATGTAGTTATCCTTTTCATTTTTCCCATTCACTTGTGTGGTCTATCTCTTGCTGCAGTAGTTCAATGAACAAGTTAATCATGGTCTATATTTAGCCTTCGTGCTTAAGCTAGGAGTGAGGACCTTTTTATCCTGACTGATGTGCGACCAGTATGAATATTCCTTCTAATTTTCCTGTCATTCCTGAATTGTAATGGTCATGTTACTGATATTTGATTTTGATGTTATATAACGAAGTTACCTCGTGTAGGTCCTCAGCAAGACTTGGCCAGAGCAATTTATTCTCCTTTCCCCTCCCCCCCCCAAGGTGCACAGCAATCCACCAGATTTACTGTAGAATTTAAGCACTATTCACTGCCATTGCATGGGTATTTTGGAACTTTTTTTGCACTGATATCCTTGTTGAACACCTGACATCTTCTAAAGCTTTGGAGGTCTGTTTAGTAAAGAGTGTTAACTGTTAACACGGCAAATAGCGCATGCAAAATGCAGATAATGCAGCAATTTTCTGTGCTCTCTGCAGAACATGCGTTATGTGCATGAGTGGGTGGGATTAGGATAGAGCATGCAATGCACAGTTACTGTGGGTCTCAACATTGTGGTGGCAATCGTTGGATCTGCAGACAGCACAGGTGCAACTGGTGGCGTTAGCTGCATCCAGTCTGTGTCGGACCCTGCTCTCTGCATGCGCAGAGTGTTACCTTGAAAGTCCGTGCTGCTGGCGCTCGGCGGGGAGCAACTACCGTCAACACAATGGGTGGCAGTAGTTGCTTCCCGCAGTGGCTTTAACACAGCAAGCCGTGCTAAATTCAGGGGGACAGCCCCTGCACTAGTAATGCAGCCTAAACCTAACTCATAAGTTAGCAGCACATGATCTGCTGTGTTTGGTTAACTGTGATAAGCTGCAACATCGGCACATTTCATTGGGTAACTTTTTTCGGCAAACTGCCTAAACCAATACTTTTATGCTCTGGCATTCTCATGAAGAGCAATTGACTGGAAGAAGACCAAGGAATGAGTTTTAGTAGTATTTTTGTTGCTGGAGACAACCAGACTCTTTGGCAGGTTGCGATCCTGTATTTAAGGATACCTTGGATCCATATGGTACCCCAGCCATACAGTAAGAAAAGAAACCCCATGCTAAGCATGGGTTGGGTGGGAACAGGGCATGTTCTACTACTACTACTACTATGCATTTTGGGAAGAGACTGAGTATGGCCAGCATTGACAGCTAGTGATAGGTTGTTACCATGCACTAGTTGTCATGACTGCTGATAGCATGACTGCTCTTAACGCTACATGCAGTCCACTAGCATTGCTATGATCCTGTTAAAAAAATTCCCCTCCCCCAAAAAGCAATCTCCCTGGACAATACCTCCCCCAACAGTATCCTCCATGAACAGGATCTCCCCAAGAAACCACCCACTAATAAGCATAACCCATTCTCAAGAGACTCCCCCAAGCAAAAGCCCTCCCCCCATTAGCTATCCCTGACCTTCCACCTAGGAATTACCTGAGGGTATTCATGGTTATCTAGTGGATGGGGTGGAGCAGCTGCACTTATATGGCAGAGTGACCCCTAGTGGTAGTATGATGAGACTACCACTAGGGGTCATAGTCACAATTTTCAACCCTGGCAGGAAATGAGGGATTCTCTTGATGGGAGCTGGTTCGGAGGAACCTTTGGGGGGCGGGATTGGATCAGGAAGAGAGGTGTGTACAGGAGGGGCAGGCTTGAGTTGTGCCAGCAGAATATTTTTTTTGTTTTGCATCAGGGTCTGCATTACATGCCTCTGCAGGTACACCGCACATCTGTCAAAGTGCATATATATAATGCAGCAAGGCACCAAGTGTCTGCCCTGTGCGTACTTGCCCATGCCTTCTGCATTTACCGCGCAAACTTTGCACTTAAGGCACGCTAAGTGCACAAACTTAACGCACTTTAATAAGCAAGCCCTTTAGTTTCCATTTCTACTTTTATGAATTTATATATTATATTTTTGACTCTATTGCTGATCAGAATGTAGAGATCAAGAATGCCTAAGGAAAAGCTCTGCTGAAAGCAGCAGCTCATCCTCTGCTACTTTATCGGTTATTTTTTAGTGGGAAGGGAATTTGTGTTTCAGCTCAACAGTTTCATCCTGCTCCTTTGGGTTTCAAGTTCATTTGTAATCTAACAACTACTTTGGGGCCCTTCCACTAAAGCCCGCTAAGTAGCTAACATGCATTTTAGTGCATGCTTACTGTCTGCAGTGACACTTAATCCATGGGCATGATAGCAAGCAATTGCAAAGATGCATGTTAGTTCACCAGCACACAATGGGGTAGGGACTGGGTGGGTTAGGGGCAGAGTGTGGGCGTTGACCGTGCATTGCAATTAGTGTGGGCATCATCAGCACTCACTAACCATCAATACTGCAATTAGTTTGGGTGCACCTCAATGGGTATCGTTAGGTGCACCTACATTAATTATACCACATGATAGCAAATGCATCCACATGTTAACTGCTGGGAACTTGCTGATCACAGCACAATATTTACCGAGGAGGCTTTGCACTTACCATTTTTAGAAATGTGTGTTAAGTGCACAACCTCAACGGGATTTAGCAAGAGGGCCTCTTTGTCACCTACTTTTCCATATAAAATGCTCTAAGCAAGGTACGACTGTATGATCAAACAAAAAAAACCAGAATAAATCAGCATAAAAATCCAATCAAAACAAATGTCATAACACAAGCTAAACCAACAAATAGCAATTAAGGGGGAATTTTTTAACAGTCCATATTAGCAAAAAGCACATGCATACATTTTAATATGCAGATTTTGGTAGATTTTCAAAGAGAAAGCAATTTGAAAAAGGCACATAAATTTACAGTGGCTTTTTGGTGCAAATAGATTTTATGTGAAATATTAAGCACATAAGTTTTAATTTCCTAACATATGCACATCAGTGCAAACCTCTCCCTAAGGTCACCCCCAGCAACAGCTGTTCTTGCTGCAAGTAAAAACTATCTCAAAGTAAAAACAGCTAGCATGTAGTGGGGCTATGGTACCACAAGCCTTTAGCTGCAACACTTGGGAGAGGGGCTCCTGAATTTTTAATTCTTTCCTATCTACTTTAATCAATCATTGTATTGACTATGATTGGCCAGGGGCTCACAGATCTCAGCTCCCTCAGAATCCAGGTATCACCATTCTGCAATGACTGGGACTTCCTCCCCCCTTCTCTCCCCCCTTCCCCAAGGGGCTGTTCATGCTGTCCTTTTGGCATCCTCGGCCCCAGGAAGTGCAACGGAATCAAACCCAGATCTGCACAGCTCTACCTCTGAGTCACCGAGTTAGCCCACCCTTATTTAGGCATTTGTTGATAATCAGAATTTTGACTGGGAGACTAAAGTCAAAAGCTAAAAAGCATACGAGGTGTGACAAAAAAGAAAGGAGACTGTGGCATCCACGCCCATGACTCAATGCCAATTGGCTAACCACTTATGTCACTGTGTTGTGCAACATCTCGCCACTATTCTGCTATAATATTTTTCATCTCTCTCACTCTTTTTTCTTTTTCAGGTTTTTTTTGTAGCACACTGCTCCATCGCTTTGTCACGCAACTGGAGGTGGCAGAAATATGGAGCAAAGAATCAACTTCAAATTTCTGGTTAAGTTGGAAAAGGGCCCAACTGAGTGTCTCCAACTTCTCCAAAAGGCTTATGGAGAAGATGCAATGTCAAGGCCGCAAGTCTTCGAGTGGCACAAACACTTCAAGACTGGCCGCGAGGAGGTGGCTGATGACCCCAAGTCAGGACAGCCTTCCACGACAAAGACGGCTGAGAACATTGACAGAGTGAACCAGCTGGTGCGGAGTGATTGCAGATTGACAGTGCGGATGATAGCTGAGGAGCTCAGCCTGAACAGGGAGTCAGTGTGGACCATCTTGGGGCAGGAGCTGGGGATGCGGAAGGTGTGCACCTAGATGGTGCCCAAGCTTTTATCGGATGATCAGAAGGAGCACCAGGTCAATGTTTGTCAAGACTTGCTAGAGAAGATCGGAGAAGATCCAGAGTTCGTTGGCCGAGTCATCACAGGAGATGATACTTGGGTCTTCCAATATGACCCTGAAAGCAAGAGACAGAGCCTGCAGTGGAAGATTCGACTGTCACCCAGACCCAAGAAGGCGTGCATGTCCAAATCAAGGATCAAGGTCATGCTGATCGCATTCTTCGACCAGAAGGGAGTGGTCTATCATGAGTTTGTGCCTGAGGGTCAGAAAGTCAACCAGCACTTCTACCAGCAGGTCCTCAATCGCCTCCATGACCGGGTTCGGCACAGCAGGTGGACTCTTTGGACAGACAAGTCGTGGCTGCTCCACCATGACAACGCGCCTGCACACACTGCGCTCAGTGTGAGGCAGTTCTTGGCCAACAAACAGATCACAGCTCTCAACCACTCTCCTTATTCCCCAGATCTCGCATCGTGAAACTTCTGGCTCTTCCCCAGGCTGAAGACTGTGCTCAAAGGAACTCATTTTGCCTCTGTAGAAGAGATCAAGGCCACTGTGATGAGGGAGCTGAGGGACCTCAAGGGGGAGGACTTTACCGAGTGCTTCCGTACGTGGCAGAAGCGAATGCAGAAGTGCATTAACTCGGGGGGGGGGGAATTACTTTAAAGCTCTGCATTAACTCTGGGGGGGATTACTTTAAAGGGGACAATGCATAATTTCTCTGTAGATTTTGTAATAAAACATTTATGGGACAGTCTTGTTTCTTTTTTGTCACACCTCGTAATTGAGTACAAAACTGAAATAACAAAAAATAAGCATTTATCTGAGATGCCTACTTCTTAATCAGCCCCAAGACAGAAAAAGGATCTGTCCCAGGTCATGGCCACCTTTAAAAAGGATCTGTCCCAGGTCATGGCCACCTTTAAAGATAAGTGCTCCTTAAACTGCGGTAAGAGCAGACTAGCTGGAGTCAGTCAGCTCTACTATGGTATTTACTGTTGCTGCTGTTTTACATGCAGGTGACTTTTCAGGCAAGTGTGAAACTGACTTTGCCTCACGGCTCTCTTGCAAATATTGCACTATAAACTAGGGTTTGTTTGTTGTGCCCTCATGGTAATGAATGATTTCTGCCGCTTCTGGCAATGTTCAAGTTTAAACAGTCTCCAAATTGATCAAGCCCTTTTAGCTTTCAATTATATTACCAAAGCATATTTTCTGTCAGACCCATCTCCACTGGCAGCAAATAATTGTGGCTCAATATATTCTTAGTCCATTCTATTGCATGAAAATTGTTCTGACAATGGTTTTAATATTTCTCCAGTACCAATAATGAGTTCTGCCTTGTTATATTCTTAGTCCGTTCTATTGGTTCAAGCTAAGATTATTTAAAATGTACTATAATAAAGCTTCTTCTTCCAACAGTTTCGTTCACACCACGTTCTGCTTCAGTGAAACCATTCGAAATTCAAACACCTATCTGTCTGTCTTGTTTGTCACAGGTGAGTTTCTCTTCTAGCTTTCACGCCACCATATGTTTCCCCGTTCCATTACTTCAACCGCTGCCATCTAAATCCAACATGTGATCAGTCCACAGCCAATCTCCGCTTACCTCCTCTCCTTACATCAGCATCATCCATTTCACTTCTGCCTTAAAAATGGATTAAGAACATACTGAGACATAATCAATAGCTCTCCGTCTGACAAAAAATATGTTTTTGTATTATAATTGAAAGTGAAAAGAGCTTGATTGATTTGGAGGCTATGGGGGTTATTTTATAAGTCCTGTTGGGGGCGTGGCTTGGATGGAACAAAGATGTACACACATATTCCCCATTTCATTCAGGAAAGACATGTGCAAGACTAAAATCGTCACATCAAAATTTGCTCTGCTCCCTGATACTAATTTGCGTTTAGAAAGTGCTTGTTTCGGAAAGCCCTTTACAGGAGGGATTAAGGGGATATCCCCCTTAATTCCTCAATATTTATTTTTCCCTCCAAATTAAAATGAAGCAAAAATAAAGGCCTCTGTAGGTGATTAAGAGCAGTTGTACATTTAGGCTTGCAAAATGGCTGAGATACACATGTAAGTGCTGACATTTACTGTATACGTGTGCATTGTTAAATGCCGGGTTTCCTCCATGTACGTGATCAGGTTTCCTCTGTCAATGTTTTACATATATTTTGTATATTTGTGACATTGCCCATGCTGCTACATGTAGAGATCAATCTCTGCACGTTCCTGTGCTTCCTTCGTCCATAAGCTGATTTCAACAATCATGTCCATTTTGAGGGGCGGAGCTATGATGATTTTACATCACCTTAACACTTGCACACTCTCTTTTCTAAAGTTAACAAAGAGTTGCAGATGTTTTCACTTCCAATCACATAATCGGTCTTTATAAAATGTGCCTTTACATGAACAGGTGACAGCTAGTGAGGATTATTATAGAAGCAAACGAAAATGGTGGCATTGGGGAGGTGGGGGGAGAATCAAAAAATAGCTGATGCAAATGTGAGACAGTGGAGGAGGTGTTAAGAGAAGTAAGAAAGCGGGACTCGGGAGGAAGGGAGGCAGGAACAGGGATATCACTACAACTGTGGAAAGCGGAGGGAATTGGGGAGAGTGTACTGGGTAAGGAAAGAGCACCTGAACTGGGTTGGGAGTCAAGAAGAGAAAGCATCAGACCTGGAGATGCAAAATCAGCATCATCAAAAGAGAGGAAAGCAAAACATTTGGTCCTGTGGTGGGCTCTGCCTCCCAGCATCATAGGCAGCAGAATGGGGTGGGCCCCTGGAGATCTTGGAGGCTGGGCTAGATATTGGGGTTTTTTGTTGCCTCCACTGCCCCTGCCCAGCATAATCGGTTGGAGTGACTGAAGTGTTTGCACCTGAGCTCTTATCCTGAGCTGACCTTATGTGATCTACTCGCCATCCTTCCCTTCTTCCAAGTGACAGGGCTCAATATATACTCAGGCCTTGGGCCCTTCTGAATTACCATCGCTGCACTTAACTCTATCTATTGAGGTGGCATTAGATGAACTTGCACTAATGGCAACATTGACAGTTAACGGTGGTGGGGGGGAGACATATTGCATGCTAACCATGCCCACTCTCCACTCCTAACACGCCCATGCACCATTCCAAGGTGAAATTCGCAGTTAGCACAGAAATCAGCACACAGTAACTGTCATGCCCTTGCAGGAAAGAGTTCCTGTGCACGAAAATGCACATTAACTGTTTAGCACACTTCAGTAAAAGGGCCCCATGCATTGTAAGCCCTCCAGGATGGGGACATATCTACTGAGTGCAACTCGCCTCTGAAAAGGCATGAGCTAAACACAAATAAATAAATAAAATCTCTCTGAAGTTTTCTTGGTGATGCACCAATACACAAGCCAGCCACCATTACAAAACAACTCTTTAATGGACTACGGCTCTTACAGAATATAATTTGATTGTGCAAATATATGTTTCTCTCCTGTCTTTAACCCTCCCCTTGCCCAATCACAGGTCTGCATAAGCAGTCCTCCACATCTTACCTGTCTTGTCATCATAATCTTCAAACTCCACCATGACAGAATGGCCGTTGTTGGAGATGCATACGGACGAGCAGAGTTCATAGGAAATCACCAGTGGCTTCAAGCTGGGGTTATAAGTTGCCTGAGAAGGAACTATGTCAATAGGAGACTGGCGATCCCCTTCGGCAATAGGAAATGACCTGTGCCACTCGGATGGACCTTGGAAGAGAGAGAAAGGGGATATTGTGAATTCAGACTAATCGAAGGAAAAGTAGACTCAAGCAGCAGTACTGTACCATTTAGAGTGGGGAAAATGACTAGGATGTTTTTGGATTTCTGGCTCGTAATTGCTTCTTGAGAGGAAATAAACCTGTGATGTTTGTCTGCGACTGGTAGTTCCTCCTTTATTGTCACCAGATGTTGGTAAATCTGATTTTGCCATTGCATAAAAATGTGACAGCCTCATCCCAGGCACCTGAGCCATACTTCAAAACTGACACCAGGCAAAGGGAATTTTAGTTCAGAAAAAGGGAAGTGGATAGAATAAAAGTCACTGTGATACATAAAATGTCACCATAAATATAATAGCAAGTTGCACTAGTAATGATATTGGCATGACCTAGAAATTTAGAAATGGGTATTTTAAGCATCATATTCTTGATTTAATCTGCATCTCACAAACCTCCAGGGAGGTATTGTCTTGGTGCTCAGGAAAGGCTCTTATAACTAAAGTAGGAAAATAAGTAATCTGGTCGCCTGAGACAAGCTATACTTGTTTCCAGCATGATATATAGAACTTACTGAAAAATGTTTCACCAAAACCTGTCCCAAGCATACAAATTTCATGGTGAACTGGACAAAATAATAACAAACACTACTGGTGAATACAAATCGTATGTTTTGTGGGGGGGGGGGGGTCATTTAGAAAGGGGAATCAGGGCTTTACAAATCCTGTTATTTAACTGTTATTCTGTGAGCTTCATTGCAGATCAATTGCAGATGTCAATATAAAGATGAATTAGGACAGGGTGAGGCCACTCCAAACTGCTAACTATCTGTATTCACTCACGCCATGCTTACAACACATCACAGAAGGTCAGCTTTGTTGTTCCAAAGCCAACACTAAGAAATATAAACATGATTAGAGAGAAGAGGTTTACCACAATTAGCACCTCCCCCCCCCCCCCCCCAAGCTCCTGCCTGAAGCGAGGGAAGTTTTATCACAACCCATATTACCAACAAAATAACAATTTGTTTAAAGTGATAGAACTCTAAACAGGGCCAGCACCAGAGCTGGTTCATGGTGTCCGTGCCCTAGGCAAATCTTAAGCTTTACACTTCCCCCTATCGTTTAGCTTTGACTGCCCTACTCCTTGCCGCCCCCAGAAGTTGCCACCCTAGGCAATGCCTAGGTTCCCTGATGGTTGGGCCGGCCCTGACTCTAAATGTTTATGAAAGATGTTGGAACCATCAGTAGCTGATGCCTTTGAGGGGTTGGTGCTATGGTCCATTAATAGTCCTAATTCAGCCATATTTCTATATGTGTTAGCATATGCCCAAAGTAGGTCCTTGCACAGACACATCAGCTACATCACAACTTATGATTTGCTGTACCGACTTGCTTGTTTTATCTGTGCCTTATGCTTTTTTAATGCATGTATATTTTTGTGAGATACTTTAAGGGTGTTATTGGGAAGAGATGATTATAAATGTTAAAATGAATTGTGATTTCTTATTTTTGTAAATTATTTTAGCGTTTGTAGAAGATTATCTGCAAATACATAACTTCTTTTAGGAGGGAAATGCAAATTATGGTGAAAGGTATCTTTAAGAGATGCATTAATTAATAAGGGACCTGGATCAAGACGAGCTGTGGGTGGGAAAGTGAATGAGGGGGAGCACAGAAGCCGGAACCGTCTTTAGCGAGTACTATATAAAAGCCGCCACGTCTAATCTTTTACGATCAGTCCATAGCACCCACTGAGATGTGAGCCACGCGGTTCCCTTCCCTCCTCACCGCCGGACAATTTTCATTCATTCGCCTTATTGGTTTTGATTTAAACAAGCTGGAAAGCGATGGACTGAAAACTCCATATAGTTCATAGTGGCATGTTAGTTTCCCCGCTTCGTCTGACCAAAAGACTTCATTGAACTCTATTCCCCCACATATTGTTGAGTCTCTCTAGAGAGGAAACTTTCCTAACTCACTCTAGGGGTTGAACCCCCTCCCTATAGTGCTAGGTAGCGCTGTAACGCTGCGCTATGAAAAGTACAAGTCGGAACTTTCCCAGTCCTGTCGTCCATCAGGATCGGTCTGGCATTTCCAGAGGACAGACACAAATTGAATACTTGTATTTATTTGTAGGATTTAGCTCACGGCTTCCCAGGGGCAGATGAAGGCGCGTTACACTCAGGTGCGCTTTCTGCTAAGTAGCGCGCTTACTTTGTGCTTAGAAAGCAAGCCGGTCAGCGCGATCGCCGCGAGGATTGCTGCTGCTGCTGCTTTAGTGCAGGGGTCGCAGTCTGACTGCGGCTGATTTCGGGGTTTGTTAAAGGAAAGAGGGGGGTGCTTACCATCGTCCTCTCCGTATCCCCAGCAGTGCTGCCCTGTCATGTCCCGGCTAGAGCTCAGCTCTGGGAGCGAAGGATACGGGCTGCAGCTCGACTTGTCTTTTATAAGGACCAAAGTCAGCTTCTTAAAGGCACAGGACGTGCAAAGAAGGCAGACGAGTCCCACTGAGAGAAAAGTCACCCGATGTGCTCCTCCCCTCAGAGAGGGATCAGTTTAGCATCTCTGCAAGAGCACGTGGGGCGCAGGATCAAGTACAGAAGCAGCAGCCACAGGCATGAGCCTCTCTGACCGGGGGCAGTATGTGTACGAAGGGCAGAGACGTGTAAATGCTGAACCTCGTACACCGCACAGAATAACAGCACATCACGAGCCCTCAGGGACGGCTCAAGGCAATGTGCTGCCTGAGGCAAGAATGAGATGGCGTCCCTCCCTCCCCCACATACCTTAGAGGGGGGTGGGGCTTTTTCAGAAATCCAGTCAGAGACTGAACCAAACCAAAAAGTCAATTAGATTATATGGAGGAAATGCAAGATGTTTGCACACAGGGCCGTAACGAGCTGCAATTGCGCCCTGTGTGACTTGCAGCTCAGGCGCACGCCCCCCTCCCCCCACACCTCCGTCCAGCGCTGCCTGCTCTTTCCCTGCTGCTGCTGCCCTCTGTTTTTTTCAAGGCGGCGCCGGCAGCAGGGAAAGAGCAGGCAGCGCTGGACGGAGGTATGGGAGGAGGAGGGGGGGCATGCGCCCGATCTGAAAGGCGCCAGCACTTTAAGCAGATCTGTCCCTCCCTGCTCTGACATTGTATCGGAGGAGGGAGGGACCAGACCTGCAAAAAGGCTTGGGGGCGCATTTCGGCTGCCTGCTATTGTCCTGCCAGCAGCGGCAGGGCAACAGCAGACAGCCGAAATGTGCCCCCCAAGCCTCTGCGCCATGTGCGGCTGCACTGCTTGCACAGGGCTAGGTACGGTACTATTGGCACACCAAGGAACTAAAAGCCAGCAAGAACCAACAGCACAATTTATAAAACTAAATTATAACTCATTTTTATTTTGTTGTTATAAACTGCGTTATGGTTCTTGCTTTTTCTTTTTCAACATATATTTTGCATCCACAGTAGGTGCAGAGCAGAATCAGGACATTCACCCACAGAACTCAATATTTAAAAAAAAAAATCTGATTCTGATCATCCCACTAACAACAACAACCACCACTATTCTCCAGTACCAGGCATATTGTGAACTAATACAAAACCCTACAACAAAGAGCAAACCTACCATACCATATCAGCACAAACTTCCAAAACTCACGTAAGGAGCCCATCCAAAAAAAGCTTCACTGTAAATACTACAGTGGGTCCTGGAACATCCATACACCTATTTGAAAAGCTGAACAAGTCAAATTACTACAGTACAGTATAGATCAGCGGTTCTCAACCTGTGGGTTGCGACCCCCATGGGAGTCGCCACAGGATTTAGCGCGGATCGCCTCGCTCCACCGTTAAAAAAAAAAAAAAAAAAAAGCTCTCAAGTTGCTGCTGCTGCCGAGTTCACTTCTCGGCAACGGCAAACTCACCGCCTCCCTTCTAATGCAGCCGCGGCTCCCTGCCTCTTAGGGAACCGCGGCTGTGCCTACAAAACCGTTGCCTGCCCCCTCCTCCCCTCTCCCTGTCTGCCTGCTACTGTGCCCTGCTGTTCTTCTACAGCCGCGGCTCCCTGTCTCTTAGGGAAACGCGGCTGTGCCTGTAAAACCGTTGCGGAGCCATTCTGTCTCTCAACGGGCTCCGTGCAGCATTGACCCGCCTGCAAAGGAAGTTCTTTACCACTTCCTTTGGAGGCGGGACAATGCTGCACGGAGCCCACCCATCGAGAGACCGAAAGGCTCCGCAACGATTTTACAGGCACCGCCGTGGTTCCCTAAGAGACAGGGAGCTGCGGCTATAGAAGAACAGCAGGGCACAGTAGCAAGCAGACAGGGAGAGGGGAGGAGGGGGCAGGGAACCTGCAACGGGGCTGACATGAGGGAGGGAGGGGGTTGACTGACATGGGGGGATGGATGGAGGGATGGGGGCTGACATGGACAGGGGGGCTGACATGGACAGAGGGGGGACTGACATGGATGGATGGATGGAGGGAGGGGGCTGACATGGACAGGGGAGAGGGGGGCTGACATGGAGGGAGGGAGGGGAGGGCTGACATGGAGAGAGGGGGGCTGGCATGGAGGGAGGGAGGGCTGACATGAACAGAGGGGGGACTGACATGGAGGGAGGGAGGGAGGGGGGCTGACATGGAGGGATGGATGGAGGGAGGGGGCTGACATAGACAGGGGGGCTGACATGGAGAGAGGGAGGGCTGACATGGACAGAGGGGGGTCTGACATGGAGGGATGTAGGGAGGGAGGGAGGTGGCTGACATGGATAGGAGGGCTGACATGGACAGAGGGGTGCTGGGAGGGAGGGAGGAAAGCTAACATGGACAAAGGGAAGATACAGGGGGACATACTGGACAGACGGGGGATACATGCTGGACAGAGGGGAGAGACAGTGCGGGTTAGGATTATAATGGGCAGATTGGGGGTTGACTAGGACTGGTAATGGGTTGATTAGGGAAGGCTAGGACTGGGAATGGACTGATCAAGGGGGGTTGGGACTGGTAATGTGCTGATAGGGGGGTAGGACTGGTAATGGACTGATGGGGGGCTAGCATTGGAAATGAGCTGATCAGGGAATAGGACTGGAAATGGGCTGATCAGAGGAGGCTAGGACTGGTAATGGGCTGATGGGGGAGGGGGGTTAGGACTGGTAATGGGCTGATTAGGGGAGCCTAGCACTGGTAATGGGGTTGAGGAGGGACTAGCACTGGAAATGAGCTGATTAGGGGAGGCTAGGACTGGTAATGGGCTGATGGGGGGGGGGTAGGACTGGTAATGGGCTGATTTAGGGGAGGCTAGCACTGGTAATGGGGTTGAGGAGGGACTAGCACTGGAAATGAGCTGATTAGGGGAGGCTAGCACTGGTAATGGGGTTGATGAGGGACTAGCACTGAAAATGAGCTGATTAGGGGAGGCTAGGACTGGTAATGGGCTGATGGGGGGGTAGGACTGGTAATGGGCTGATTTAGGGGAGGCTAGCACTGGTAATGGGGTTGAGGGGGGACTAGCACTGGAAGCAAGCTGATTGGGAGGGCTTCGACTGGGAATGGGCTGATTGTGGGGAGGGGAGGATAGAGCTGCTGGCCCTGGAAGAAAACTGGGGGCTAAGGCTACAAATGGGCTGATAGGAGGGGATGGGAGAATGGAACTGGAAAGGAATGAATCTGAGAGGGGCTGCCATGGTATTTGCACTAGAAGGGACTGGTCAGTGGGGAAGGAGGGGGACTGGAAGGGAATGGACACCAGTGGCAGTCATGGGAATGCAAGTTGACATTGGAAGGTACTGAGAGTGAGGACTGGAAAGGGGCTGATACTGGGGAGGGTTACTGGGAATGGAAATAGGCTGATGGAAAGAAGTGAAGAAAACGAAAGAGATAAGAAATGGCAGATGGACCATAGACCACAGAAAGAGAGCTAAGAGAAGACAGGAAAGCAGAAGCCTCAGATCGGGACCAGCATGATCAGAGAATAAATTGGTCAGACAACAAAGGTAGAAAAAATAATTTTATTTCATATTAGTGATTTGACTACAAGATCATCATAATTTTGAAATCATATATTGTTACTTGTTATTGTGATTAATTATTGTGGTTTAAATAAGTAAATTTTATAAATAAAAACATATTGCAAAGGCCTATAAGATATTAATAATTCAACACATGATTACAGTGACAATGCGTTAACGGTAAAGGAAGAGAGACGCATTTGATTTTATCATTGGGGGTCACCACAAGTTGACCAATGGTAAAAGGGGTCACGGTACAAAAAAGGTTGAGAACCACTGGGATAGATCTTTATGTACAAACTCCATGTTACTAGAACACCTGACCTCAGTCACACACTCACAACATCGACCCTCACCAAGTACAGAATAATTAACCACAATCTAAAGTAAAAATAAAAATATGTAAGACAAAATTTAAACTGAAACCCCAAGAAGCCAGAGTCGACATGCAGTGCAGCATCAGATACAGTAAATAAGAGATGCAGTTCCCCAATACTGTGTAAAATATAAATTAGCACAAAGTTCAATCACTAAAATTAAATAAAATTATTTTTTCTACCTTTGTTGTCTGACCATTTTATTCTCTGATCATGTTGGTCTCGATCTGAGGCTTCTGCTTTCCTGTCTTCTCTTAGCTCTCTTTCTGTGGTCTTTGGTCCATGGTCCATCTGCCGTTTCTTATCTCTTCTTTTGTTTTCTTCACTCCCTTCCACCAGCCCGTTTCCAGTTCCAGTAACCCTCTCCAGTATCAATCCCCTTTCCAGTCCTCCCATCCTAGTACCTTCCAATGTCAACCGCCTTGCATTCCCATGACTGCCATTGGTGTCCATTCTGTTCCAGTCCCCCTCCTTTCCCACTGTCCAACCCATTCTAGCCCAAATACCATCCCAGGTATCAGCTCACGTCCACTCTCAGTGCCACCCCCCTCCCCCAGTCTGCTCCCTTCCAGCCGCCCTACCCTCTGTCCACTCCCTTTCCAGTGCCATTTGCATGTCAGCTCCCTTCCAGTCTCCTCCCCATTACCCAGCCACCTACCACTCCCATCCCCAAGTGTCAGCTCCCTTCCAGTCCCCCTTCAGTACATCCCAGGTGTCAGCTCCTTTCCAGCCCCCTCCTTCTCCCGTGTCAGCTCCCTTCCTGCCCCCTCCTTCCCCTGGCAGACCCTCTCAGTATCCGCTCCCTTCCAGTCCTATTCTACCATCCTCCCACATCAGCCCATTTGTAGCTCTAGCCCCTAGTTTTCTTCCAGGGCCAGCAGCACTCTCCTTCCCTCCGCCATTAGCCCATTTCCAGTCCTATCCCCCTTATCAGCCCACTCCAGTCCTAGCCCCCTAATCAGCCCATTTCCAGGCCTAGCCCCCCTCCCGATCAGCCCATTTCCAGGCCTAACCCCACCAATCAGCCCATTACCAGTCCTAGCCCCCCTCCCGATCAGCCTATTTCCATTCTTAACACCCCATAAGCACATTTCCAGTTCTAACCCCCCCATCAGTCCATTTCCAGTCCTAGCCCCTCCCCGATAGCCCATTAGCAGTCCTAGCCCCCTCCCGATCAGCCCATTTCCAGTCCTAGCCTCCCCTAATAGCCCATTAGCAGTCCTAGCCCCCCCTCCAGATCAGCCCATTTCCAGTTCTAACCCCCCCATCAACCCATTTCCAGTCCTAGCTCCTCCCAATCGCCCATTAGCAGTCCTCACCCCCTCCCAATCAGCCCATTTCCAGTTATAACCCCCCCATCAGCCCATTTCCAGTCCTAGCCCCCCTCGATAGCCCATTAGCAGTCCTAGCCCCCCTCCTGATCAGCCCATTTGCAGTTCTAACCCCCCCATCAGCCCATTTCCAGTCCTAACCCTCCCCCCATCTGCCCATTACTATTTTCTTGTGCCACCCCCACCCAACAGGCTGACCCCAGACCTTCTTTAGGGAATTACAAAAAAAAAAATAAAACAGCTGCAAAAGCAGTTGCTGCTGCAGCTGCGGCAGCATGAAGTGTCCTGTGGCGACCGCCTCCGAGCCCTCACACAGCACTCCCTCCCCCCCCTCCCCCCGCGCGCCGGCTCAGCTTTTCAGAGTCGCGTGAAGGGATAGTGTTTCCCTTTCCCATGGCTCTGTTAAAGCTGAGCCCGCAGACGCTGATGGGAAACACTCTCCCTTTGATGGGAAAACTGATGGGAAACACTCTCCCTTTGTGCGGCTCTGAAAAGCTGAGCCGGCACGCGGGGGGGGGGGAGTGCTGTGTGAGGGCTCTGAGGCGGCCGCCGCGGGACACTTCATGCTGCCGCTGCCACCGCTGCAGCATCAACAGCAGCAGCTTTTGCAGCCGGGCTTTTTTGTTTCTTTGTGGTTTTTTATTATTATTTGAGGCCGAGTGAGGTGGTCTTTTTGGGGGCAATTTTTGCCACCCCCAAAAAGTTGCCGCCTGAGGCTACCACTTCACTCGTCCTCATTATAGAGCTGCCCCTGTGAGCCCTTATAGCTGGATTACAGAAAACATTTGTCTCAAGTCCAGCCATGCACAGGCAGGGCCGGCCCATCCATTGTGCAAGAATGTTGTTTGCACAGGGCCCCGCGTTTCATGGGGCCCTGCGCAAACAACATTCTGCATCTGCCGGTAAATTAAAAAAAAAAAAACAACTTGCTGCTGCTGCCGCTGCCGCCGTGGCAGCGACAGAATCGAGCGTCCCGTGAGGCCCCCTGCCCGTCAGAGTCCTCCATGTGGCCTCAGCTCCCTAAGTGCCGGCTTTCAGAGCTGAGAAGGGAGAGAGCTTCTCCCTCGCGGCTCTCTTAAGCCACTGGTGCTGATGGGAAACAGGATTTCCTGTTTCCCATCAGCCCCGCGGGCTTAAACAGAGCCACGAGAAAGGGAAACTCTCCCTTTGCGTCTCTGAAAAGCCCGCGCTGAGGGAGCTGAGGCCGCATGGAGGACTCTGCCGGGCAGGGGGGGCCCCACAGGATGCTCGATTCTGCCGCTGTTTTGGGTTTTTTTAATCTACCTGGGCTATGGGGGGGGGGCTAAAACTGAAAATGGGGTGATGGAGGTTTAGGACTGGAAGTGGGCTGATGGGGGTAGGACTGATAATGGGCTATGGGGGGGCTAGGACTGGAAATGGGCTATTGGGGAGCTAGGACTGGAAGTGGGCTGATGGGGGGTTTAGGACTGGTAATGGGCTATGGGTGGACTAAGACTGAAAATGGGGTGATGAGGGGGTTAGGACTGGTAATGGGCTGATGGGGGGGTAGGACTGGTAATGGGCTATGGGGGTGGGGGCTAGGACTAGTAATGGGCTATGGGGGGGCTAGGACTGGAAATGGGGTGATGGAGGTTTAGGACTAGTAATGGGCTATGGGGGGGGTAGGACTGGTAATGGGCTATGGAGGGGCTAGGACTGGAAGTGGGCTGATGGGTTTAGGACTGGTAATGGGCTATGGGGGACTAAGACTGAAAATGGGGTGATGGGGGGTTAGGACTGGTAATGGGCTATGGGGGGCTAGGACTGGTAATGGGCTGGGGGGTTGCTAGGACTGGAAATGGGCTGAGTGGAAGGGGGCTTGAACTGCAAATAGCTGATGGGGAGGGGGCTTGGAATGGAAATGGGCTGTGAGGGGAGGGAGCTAGCACTGGAAATGGGCTGAGTGGGGGGGAGGAGCCTGGACAGGAAATGGGCTGATGGAGGGGCTAGGATAGGACTGGAAATGGGCTGTTGGGAGGTGCTAAGATTGGAAATGGGCTGTGGTGGGGGCTTGGATTGAAATGGAATCATGGAGGGGCTAGAACTGGAAGTAGGCTCATGGGGGGCTTGGATTGGAAATGGGCTGAGTGGAGGGGAGCTAGGATTTGACATCGGCTGATGGTGGGGCTAGGAAAGGACTAGAAATGGGTTGATGGGGGGCTGAGATTAGAAATGAGCTGATGGAGGTACTCGGATAGGACTGGAAATGGATGAGGGAGCTAGGACTGGAAATGGGCTGCTGGTGTGGCTAGGATAGGATTGGAAATGGGCTGATGGGGGGCTAGGACTGGAAATGGGCTGATGCGGGGACTAGAAGGGAGCGGATGCGGGTGGGACTGGAGCTAGAAGGGAGTTGATGTTGGGGGAGGATTAGAATGGGATGGAGCTGGGAGAGTGAAATGGAGAGGGGAAAAATATTTTGTGTGGGAGGGAAGACAAATCTACAAATTGGCTGGTATTGGGAGAGTAAGTGGGGATTGAGGATGGAGGGGTAAAATTTGAGTGGATGAAATAGGAATGAGGGAAGAGCAAAAGGAGAAAGATTAGTATGTTAAAGCAGATGTAGAGAGAGAATGGAAAAAAAAAAACTAGAAGAGAGAAGAAAGGACAGCGTTGTGCAGATGGACAGCAGATGATGGAGAGTTAGCAGAAGACACAAAGAAACCAGAAGAAAGTGGCTGGAGCAATTGCAACTGAAAAAAGTGCACAAAAGCTAGAAATAATATCTCTTTATTTTGAATTTATTAACTGGAATATGTCAGCTCTGGGAAATGTGCATCATTAACGTCTGCACTTTGTTTAGTACAAGAGGAAATTATAGAAACATAGAAATATGATGACAGAAAAAGGCCACATGGCCTATCTAGTCTGTCCTTCCATATCAACAACTACAACAGTCCCCTTTTTACCTTTACAGATCCTCTGTGTTTGTCCCATGCTTTTTTGAATTCAGTTACTGTCCTCATCTCTACCACCTCCACTGGGAGACGATTCCATAGATCCACTACTCTTTCCGTAAAGAAATATTTCCGCATATCACTCCTGAATCTATCTCCCTTCACCCTCATCCCATGTCCCCTCGTAGTTTTACAGTTTTATTTCTACAGTGTTGTTGTACATTCCAAGTTTGGCTTTTGGGGTTCCCAGTTTAATTATTGTCTTCCTGTTTCTAAATTGTGATTCCTTGTTTGGTGATGGTCTATGTTCTGCATGTGTAACTGAGCTGAGGTATTCTGTTTATGTAATTCCTATTTGACATTGCCACTTGTTCTCTTTCCCCAGTAGGTCATGTATTGTTATTCTCTGAAATGTATTGGTTTAATATTTGCAGTGTTGCCTTTTGATAGGTAGAGTATGGTGCTTTGTTAGTCCTGGTAGTGCTGTTACGATACGGCGGGTTTGCTATGGATTCTAAATGGGCAGTGTTTGTAGTAGTTCCTAATGTGCCTGGCGGTTGGCACTGGATTATAGTAATGTAGAAATCTTTTAGTCTTTCTGTATCCATACACTCATTAAGAGGCATGTTTACTAAAAGTTAGCGTATGGTAACATTATGCAAATGTTTATGCAAATGAGGCTCCTTATGCAAATGAGGGCCCGCACCCCCCTTGGGCCACCCCTGTGCACGGGGCCCGGTGTCCTCTTGTTCCCATAGCTGTGGAAAAGTAGGAAGCCTTTTGAAACCGAAGTGTTTGAAGAGAAAACTGCGAGAATTATTAAAATGTGCTACCGCTGTTCACTGCACACTCTCAGTTAATGATTCTAATACACTGGGCTAGATCAGGGCCAGCTGAAAAGTATCTAATACCTTCAGCAACTCTTCAGCTGTGTGCCTCACCTCAGAGGTGCCTCAAGGCCTTAATCCCCCTCCCCTCCATGCCCAGCCATCTCCCCCTTCTCCTCCCTAACCCCCATTGTCCAGCATCTCCCCTTCCCTTTGCTAGTGAGCCCTCCCCTCCCCCCTTCTATCCAGCATTTCAAGTTGTGTGTGGTCCTGCAATGGGAAAGACCCAGAACTGCTCCAGCTGTCCTCAGACCTATTGTGCAGAATCTTGGCTTACCTTAAAGGGGAAGGAACATCTTTTCTTTGCCCTTAGCTGCTGCCTGCTGTGCCACAGCCTGAAGCCACATTCACCAGCCGCGTTCCCTCTGGTGCGGTGGCTGCGTGGAATGATGCAGCTTCCTATGGAGGGGGAGGATGGGACTGTGGGCAGAGTTAGAGAAGGCTGTGTAGCTGGTTGAGCCCAAGGCCAGGGGATGAAGTAGAGAGAGTGGTATAGCTAGGGATAGCAGAGCACATTGGTGGTTGGACCCAGGACCAGACTGGCCTGGCTGCCTCAGGAGAGAATCACAGCTACTGAAGGGGTGGGGTGGGGTTGGGTTGGGGGCACCGCACAGACTAGTTCTCTTTTCTGTTCTGAGCTGACTGCTTCCTGCTACTGCCCCTGGCCTAGATTTACTAAAAGGTGCTACTGTTTTGGCACATGCAAGTGCATTAATACGCATTACTTGCCAGAGCTCCCGTTTTATGCAATGGGGCCTAGTTATTAATAATAAACGCTAAAGTATGTCTTATGTGGTAGCCAGCTTTAGTAAATCTGGGGTCTAGGCCTTTTAGCTAGAGTTACAAACATGCACTAGTGGGCGCTATTAAGAATTAGGTCCTATTGCATAAAGTAGGACCTGTGGTAAATAATGCACATTAGCATGCGCAAATGTGGTTGCGCTTTTTAGTAAATCTAACCCAAAGCATTAGACCCATTGTCTTAATGCAGCTCAGAGAAATTATAAATCCAATCAGAAAGGTGTAGCATAATGATACACAGAAACCAGTATTAATCCTGGGAAACGGGTCTAACCCCAGTGAAAATGAGAAGACAAAATAGTAGAAATGGATACATTAATAGAGAGAATGAGCTCTTATGATGGAGAAAATAACTGGTGATACTACATTTATTTAGCATGGAGAACCAAAGATTAAGGGGTCTATCTACTAAAGAGCGGTAGCCTTTTGCATCTGCAGGAAACATTCCATGCATTTCCCCTGCAGATACCGCAGAGGACAAGCTCTCCTCGTGGGGGGGCCGCTTTACCCATGCAGCTCGGTAGATGCATCCATGAAGCCTGTATATTGGAGAGCGACCACGTGAGGCAATAGCTCGGGGTAGCTGCACTTGGCAGGCCTGCCCACTAACCGCCCACTCTCTGCCCTTTGCCAGTAGATACCGCGGAAAGTGCAGACATCGCGGAAACGCACTTTCCCTGCATTAGCTACTACCACCGGGCGGTTTAGTAGACAGACCCCTAAGGGTTAGATTTAGGATTCAGGTGAGAAAGCAGAGCTCCAGATGAGCAACCATCCTGCAAGTCAATTTGCTTACTTGGTTTGGTAAATGTTTCACACAAAATATTGTGGAAATCAAAAATTTCTTTAAAAAGTGATTTGGGACTTTCCCCAAAAATGCTAAATTTTAGAACTGGGAGAGAGTTCCACAGTCCTTTTACATAAAGTTTCACCTGCACGGGTGTTTTGTTTTTCAGTGAAATGTTTTGTCCTTCCAGAAGCTTCAGTATGTAAAAACAAGAGGGATATTTGGGGCTAGCTTTTAAGAACTCTGCTTCTTTCATCAGATCAGTGCAATGACTTAAACTAATCCAATGAAGAGGGATCATCTCAAACTTCTTTAATGACCTCTATTGGTATCAAAGCCTGGCTTCACCATTAGGCAGACTAGGCAGTCATGTGGGATGGCAGCTTCTGGGGGTGGGAATGAAGGACAGCAAAGAATAGTTGCAAACTGATTATAAACGATTATTGATAGAAAGATTGGACTTCTGATTTTAGGTTTTAACAGATAAACACTGACAAAACACCCTGATGTAAAAAAAATTAAACTACAGTAAGAGCCTTTTTTACTAAACCCTGCTAATGGTTTGCACTTAATATGTGTTGGCAACAGCCATTACATGCAAAGCCTCAGTGTTAGTTGCCAGGTGCGTGATCTATATCTTCCCGGCAGCTAGAGATAGATCTGCATGCAAGACTTCCATTGTATGCAGCAGATCTATCATATCCTGAAAACCTGATTGGCCTGGGGGTCCCAGAGGACTGGGTTGAGAAACACTGCCCTAACCTAACCCGCACACTGCACCATAGTGCACGATTGCCAGTTAGTGCATTTTGGTGGCTAGTAATTAGCTTGGCAGTACATAAGTGATCACCGTAGCTACCTGCAGAACACCAAACCACACATTAACCAGTTAGCGGAGTTCAGTAAAAGGGGTCCTAAATGTTTATTGGATAAGCAGACCATTTCCCCTAGCACTCTCCCACCCCCCTTTTGGCTTGTCTTGTATCCTCCACTTGCTTTTTGTGCCTTTTCTGTACTGATGACACCTAACTGAAATAATTTATGGATTTGCTTCCACTGGAAAAGGTACCCAGCAATATAGAAGCTCTGGCATGAAAACACCAAAGCACAGAGTTTTTGTACCCTCAGGTGACCCTTAATTAGCTGGAAAATAATTACCTGTATTTACATTTTGCAAACACCTAAAAAAGCCCAGAAACACATAAGGGAAAGATGCAATAGCGCATACTTTTACCTACAGAGGGGGAGGGTAATTTTGAAACAGCCCATTTACCCAGAGAAGTGGCTTTTTGGAAATTGCCCTCATTTGTTCTAGAGTATATGGTGGACAAATGAAAATCCCTGGGGGAAGGTACGTGCAACCTAAGTCCCTTGGCAGATCATAAAGAACAATTTGGAAGATAAATGTCAATAGAATCTCGCATATACTGTAAACAGGAGCCAAACCATGAACAAGTTTATAAACAAAGGAGAACATCTTAAAATAAATCCAGGCCTTGATGGGAAGTCAGTGAAGGTGGATCAAAAAATGGAGTAGCCCTGTCCCATCTAGACCTACCCAGTACCAATTTTGCAGCTGTATTTTTCACTATTTGCACATGAGAAATCTGTGTACCTGGCAACCCCATGTTAACCAAATTATGGTAATATAGCTGAGAGAGAGCAACATCCTGGACCACTTGCTCAGGTTCTCCTCAGTTAAAACCGCCTGAATTTGGCATACCAGTTGGAAGCCATGAAAAACCTTCACAATATAGGAAAATTGTCCATCAGAACTAAAGGCTGAAATCCCAGAACTCGAAAACAGAACACAGTGGTATTGGAACTTCCTCTGGTATAGGTACCTGGACTGGGGAAATCTTGCCTGCCTACCTGCCTGCCCACAACATCTTATTTTTTTCTGGATTGATTTTAAATTAATTACAGCCCATCCATGACTTTATTCAATTAAAACATTTTTGCAAACGCTGAAATTTATTTAACAAAGAATCTTTAAACGGTACAATCATTGCAATATCATCTGCATAAGTAAAGTACATGAGGCAGTCTGACATTATCAAGCCCAAGGAACTCATAAAAACATTGACTAAGACTAGGGTAAGTGGGGACCCTTACCCATTTCATCCACCAAGCTGCAGACATCTAGCTATTTCTACACACTGATAATGCTCTGTTATATAAAGTCTCAGAAAACCAGCACAGCACATTCCCAAAAACATCCAGCTGACTTAAGTTTGGGTAATAACAAACAGTAATCTACTAAACTAAAGACAGAAAACAAGTCAACCTGCATGACCAGAGCCTCGCCCCTTTATCCCAAAAGCTTCTTAAATGCAATAACAAAGCCTCTAGCAACATCTCCATGCCATGGGAGCTACAAAAACCTGACCATTATCAAACAAATCATAGGTGCCTTAATGTCTCTGTAATTAAGAACGTCAGATTTGCCAATTGGAATGCTGTTGGTGCAAACATCATTCTCCTGCCTTGCTCTCTTCCTTCCGGTCTGCCTCCCATCATTCCCTGTATTACCTCTAGTTCGCTGTAAACCGCTTTGATCACCGTGAAAAGCGGTATATAAACCTAGCCAAATAAATAAAATCATTACCGTACTGCTATCATTCAGATGAAAAAGTCATATTACTTAGCTCTTGTCCATAGAGATACCTCCTCTTCTTATCTTTTCCACCTTTTGTGCCAACTTGCAAACCCTCTTAGTTCATCCCTAGTTGCCTCATCTCTATCACCTCAGATTTTGCATCTGCCTTCCATCAAAAAATTTTGACAATTCAGTCACCCTTGCTGTGTACCTTGGCCCCTTCTCCTTCAACTGCCCCTTCTCCTTCCTAAGCGCCTACTCTATCTGTCCTCTCTCCATCCACCTACAGTGAGCTTTCTCGAGTCGTCTCTTCTTCTCGTGCCACCACCTTGCACCCAGTGCCCATCCAGTTATTTAAATTAGCAATTCCTTTCTTTCTCCTCTGTCATTCTTTGTTTCTTCCTCTTTTTCCTGTGGTATTCTTTCCTCCTGCTGGAAGGAAGCCACTGTTCTCCCTATTCTCAAGTCCACTGCCACTGATCCCCTCAGCCCTCTAAATGATTGTCCTGTCTCTCACTTACCCTTTCTTTCCAAAGTTGTTGAGTATTTGGTGGCTCAGCAGCTCCAGGATTTCCTCTCTCTTTCTGATGCCCTTCACTTTGCTCAAACTGGGTTGCGTCTTCATCTTTCTACTGAAAATTCTCTTCTGGCCATCACCAACTATCTTCATACCTCTCTTGATTCCCAGCATCAAGTCTTGCTTATTTCTCTTGACCTCACAACGGCTTTCAAATTAGTCAACTACTCCCTACTTCTTTCACAGCTTTCTTCTATTGGTGTCACTGGTTTGCTTTGGCGTGGTTCTGCTCCTACCTGTCTGATCCTTCCTTTTGGGTCTCTTGGTCTTCTTTGCTATCATCACTTCAGTCTCTTCACTGCAGTGTTCCACAAGGCTTTCTTCCCAGCCCTATCCTTTTTTATGTTTCAATCTGTTTTATTGACATTTTAAGTATCCCAGACAGCTGGCATCGCCGTTATCCAACAATGTAACAAACAGTAAAAACAACAACAATCGTGCACCGTAGCCCATCCGGGCCACAATAGCAAACAGCAGAAAGTACATGGCAGGTACAAAACAACTGAAGTTACATAATAAAAGCCAACTTATCACAAAAGGGAACAACATATGCCAGGGAAGCACGTTGACACCTAAGACCCCATGTGATAGCGCGTGCTCAAGACTGCTAGCCAGCTGTCCTCCCCCCTCCCCCCCAGAACAGACTCAGAAACCCGCAAACATACATAAACCCCACTATCCAGCTGAGGGGGAAATTCCCGGGGGGCCATACCGAACCCTGCGGATATAGGAAACATCATACCAATAGGCCTGGGGTGTGTTCTGCTCCCAGGCCCGCCTACTTCGAAAGGCGCCCGAGAGAGCCCCCCGCACCATCCCCACCCTGCCCTAGCCCACCAATACCACCCCCCAACCCCCCCCCTCCCCCATATTCCAAAACATTCAATTCACTTGACAGGGTTTTACATGCTGCGGCTGTGGAATAAGACTCACACATACCCCACGCGTACCAGGCTGTCTGCGAGAGAGAAAACGAAAACGCCCAACGGGACCCCCCGAGGGGAATCCATTAAGATAAACAAAGGTAAAAGTGAATAGCGAAACATACATAAGACCAGAGGAAACAAATTATACAACCACAATTCAAAAACTCCAGGCAAAATTTAAAGCAAACTCAAAATTCTGCTACGCTCAGTCAGCGGTAAAGATTGCAGGTGAGGACCCCAACATTCCAGGAAAGATTGCCACCGCCGTTCCACCCCACTAGCGCGCAGCTTTTCCATAAGCAGGACCCTGTGTAAATGTATTCTCCAAAGGCCGTAGGTCGGTCCCTGACCAGCTAGCCACTGTTGCAGCACCGTCATGCGAGCAGTTACCAACACCAGACGCAGCCAACGCAGCCCCGCGGAGCCTAGCTCCGCCTCCCACGTCTCGTCCCAAACATCCAGCACCAGGTTACCAGCTGTAAGAGGAACGGTCCGCTGCAAACACATCGTCAGATAGTCCAATACCCGCCGCCAAAAGGCCTGGACCCACGCACAACCCCAGAACATATGGCCCAACGATGCCCGAGGCTCCGCGCACCGGGGGCAACAGTGGGAATCCCCCACTCCAGCACGCCAGGCCCGAACGGGAGCGAAATACAATCGGCGGGTAATTCTATATTGAGTATCCCTGTGAACCACCAGCACGCTTAGGGAGGGAATAGCAGTCAAACCACGTAGGAGCCCCTCAGTCGTGATCTCAGTATCGAGATCTGCCGTCCATGTCTGAGCCAACACATCAATATCGAGCGGCACAGCCGCCTCCCACAACATTTTGTGAAGCCAGGATACACGCGTCCCAGACTCGCCTCCCAGGAGCGCCATCTCAAGGTCAGAACAAATCTCCCCCCGCAAATGTCCCCTAGGGAGCGAGCGAATATAGCTACTAAGTTGCAGGTAGGGGAAAACGTCTCGATCTCCCAATGGATACCGTTGGCGAAGAACTAAAAAGTCCTCCACCCCGCCCGCCGTGGTTAGCACATGCTCCAGGTTCACAAGCCCCATCCGTTCCCAGCGTACAAAGCACAACCCTTCCAGACCTGGAGAAAAAGCTGCATTACCGCGAAGAGGGAGATAGGGTGAGAAGGATGCCAAGATCCCTCGGCTCAAACAAAGATGCCGCCACGCTGTCCGTATTGGGTCCAACATAACCTGCAGAAAGGAAACCCCCAACCCCCTAGGCGGCGAAACATGTAAAAGATACCTCAGGCGAAAGGGTCGGGCCACAGCCCGGAGCATCTCTAAGGGGGAGAAATCATCCAAGTCCCATATCCAATCGCGGACGAACCGCAACAGACAAGCGACATTATATTTACGTATATCCGGGAGGCCCATCCCTCCCAACGACCGGGGCTGCCGTAGCACCTCAAGACGCACCCGCGGCCATCGCCCCTCCACAAAAACCGATTCAGCAAGCGCTCCAGCCTTTTAAGATCTAAGCGCTTAACAAGCAGCGGAAGGGTCTAGAGCGTATACAACACCTTAGGGAAGATGGCCATCTTGCATAAGGCGACGCGCCCTCCCAGGGACAATGGCAAATCACACCACTTATCTACACAAGTCGTCACCGCCTGGAGTATCCGGGAAACATTCAGTTGGTATAAGTCCCTCGGGTTTGGCGGCAAATATATACCCAAGTACTTGAAATACCCATCCGCCCATCGGAGGGGGAAGGCACCCTGCCATCCTCGTTGCCCCTCCTCCCCGGTCTGCAGGGCCTCAGATTTATCTAGATTGAGACAGAACCCCGAGGGCCGCCCATAGTCCTGAATCAGATGTAACAGCTCGGGCAACCCCTCACGGGGCTCTGCCAGATGTACCAGAAGATCATCAGCGAAGGCCGCCACTCGGAACTCTTCTTTCCCCACCGAAATACCATGAAACTGCTCTGCGGAGCGTATCCGAACCAAAAGGGGCTCTAAAGTCAAAACAAAAAGGAGAGGGGACAACGGGCAACCCTGACGAGTCCCCTTCTGAATCTCGAAGTCAGCTGTCATGGTCCCATTAACCAACAAAGCTCCAATCGGGTTGGCGTACAAGAGGCATACTACTGCAACAAAGAAACCAGTAAAGCCCATCGCGTCCAAGACTTGGTACATAAAACTCCAATTAACTCTATCGAACGCTTTTTCGGCATCAAAGCTTATAAGCAAAGAGCGTGACCCCATCTCCCGTGCAACACAAAGGGAAAGCAAAATACGTTGAAGGCTATACGCCACATGGCGACCCCGGACAAAGCCCACTTGGTCCCGATGAATCAGGTCCGGCAAATAGTTAGCTAATCGATCAGCCATGATTTTGGCCAACAGCTTAATGTCCACATTGAGAAGCGAAATGGGACGGTATGAGCCGGGAAGAAGGGGATCTCGCCCCGGTTTAGGTAAGATAGTAACCAGGGCCTTGTTGGCTTCAAAGGGGAACAGCCCTCTCTGCACCAAGTCCTCAAAATAGCCCACCAGGGGGGACACCACACTAATTCACAAAACTTTGTAAAACTCGCTACGGTACCCATCCACACCAGGGGCCCGGCCAGTTTTAAGATTCCGAATGCCCGCCTGCACCTCCTGCCCCCAGATAGGCTGATTAAGAGCCTGAAGATGTTCCTCACTTAGCCTCGGCAGGGCACATCGGGCCAGAAAATCGCACCCGTCCTGCTCCCTGTCGCCCTCGCTCGCATATAACCGCCGAAAAAAATCAGAAAAGACATTTTCGATGTCCTCTGCATTGCGGCGAAGAGTCCCATCTGGATGTCGGATGGCCCCAATATTTCGAGACCCCCCCGCAGGCTTCAGCAATGAGGACAGCAACTCGCCCGCCTTGTTGCCATGCTGATAGAGCCAATATCGGTAGTACAACATCGATTTTTGGGCCCTCCAATGAAGAAGCATCTCCAGTTCAGTCTGAAGTTCTCGCAACTTGCGCTGATTTTCAGCGGTCCTATGCCCAGCCAGCACTCTTCGCGCTCTACCCAGATCATGCTCCAGCCGCAGAATCCGCTGATTAAGCCGCCTTCGCCGCTGGTTTTGATAGCTGATGATCTCACCTCGAAGGACAGCTTTACCCGCTTCCCAAAAAAGGGCCGGGGAGATCTCCGGCTGGTCATTGAAGAACACGTATTCCTTCCAGCGTTCCCGGACATATGCCTCGAACTGCGCGTCCCCGCTGAGATCTAACGGATATCGCCAAAGACGATTTTGGCAAGTGCTACTGCTACGAAGCTCCAAAAGTACAATCGCATGATCGGACAGAACCACAGGCCCAATCTCTGCCTTACTGACCCAACCAAACAGCGCTTCAGAGACTAAGAAAAAATCGATTCGGGACCACGTGCCATGAGCACGAGACAGGTGAGTATAGTCCCTTTCTCCAGGGTGCAGTACCTGCCAAATATCGAGGAGCTTATGTGCTTCACATATCCCCCCAAGTCGCCGCCTAGCCTTCCGGCTACCCCACCGCATCAAGCCAGAGCGATCCACATCAGCCGCCAATACTTCATTGAAGTCCCCACCCATAATGACCTGGTACCCACCAGTATCCATCAAAAAACGCGTTAAAGCTATATAAAATCAGGCCTCATAAACATTGGGACCATAGACCGAGCACATAGCCACTTTGGTTCCATTGAGCAACCCCCATACACAAACGTAGCGGCCTTCCGTGTCCGTTACTACTCTCTCTTCGACCCAGCTAGCAGATTTCGCTATTAAGATGACTACCCCCCGCTTTTTCCCAACAGCCGGGGCCCCATACACATGCGAGATACGGCCTTTGCCGAGCTTCGCATGCTCCACTTCAGACTGATGCGTCTCCTGCAACATAATAACACTCAACCGTTGACGGTTCAGGTGCTGCATCACTTTATAGCGCTTCATCGGTGACCCCAGTCCACAAACATTCCAAGAAGCTATTCTAGTGCTATCACCCAGGATCGTAGACCCAGTGAAATATCCAGAGTACAGCAATTCGCCTTTGTAAAAGGCGGCGGCCCCCCCAGCCTGGGGCCCCCACCTGCCTTCGCAGCTCACCTGTCACAAACAGCCAAACAAACATATCCACCAAACATCCAACCGCTCCCACATGCAAACCCCGTGTACTGAACACATAGCCCCCCCCTCATAGCCCAGACTGTGCCCTTGTAAGGATCCCCCGATTGTTGATGCCCCGCCCTCCCCTCCCCCCAACCCACCCATCTCCCCCCCACCCCGTCCTCCCCCCTATCCACCCCACCTTCCACTAACCGCCGAGCTGTCCGCTCTGGCCTCACCACGACTTCTTAAGCATGAGGGACCCGCCTCCCCCACTTTCCCAACCACCTAACCAAATTATCCTCACCATTCACCTCCTCCCTTAGCTCAAGGAGCAGTCCCCCACCTCTCCCCACTCCTCAACGGCCAACTGCCCGCATCCCCTGCTGCCTCCTCTGCACTAGGAACCCCCACCCCTTCAGGCCACCCAGAGCCCAGCCGTCATCGCCCACTTCCACCACAGAGTCCCTAGGGCATCCCAGCAACTACACCCCGAACTCCAGGTGCAAAGAGGCAAATTAACAAAGGGGAACAAATTAACAAAAGGGGAACTCCCCCCCCCCCCCCTTCCAGCCATCCGCCACCCCCTCTACCAGATTCCGCATAAAATTAAAGTGAGCTAGCAGCAATAGGACAGCCCAGCCCGGAGCCACGGGTACACTAGAGAGCACCACACAGCACGACTCAGTAAATGCAATTGAACATCTTAATGAAATAATTTAAACGATAATGAAATTAAATTTATAACTTAGCGTAAGTGCAATTAAATAATTTATATCAAATAGGACTGAAAATAGCATAAGTAAAGCGTGGACTCGAAGTTGGGGAGCAAGAATAGGGACACGCAGCGGTAGCAGTAGAAAGAAAAAGGAAAAATACAAAGAGTTTAAAACAAGATAAATAAAAGGAAAAAGAGAATTATACATATTAGAGAATACAATGAATGTAAATATGGTTGAAATGGATTAGAATAAAATAAAAGAAAATAAGCTGAAATACAAGACATAAAAATAGGGTTAAATTATCGGGAGATTAAGACGAGATCCAGAAAATGAAAATAAATGGGAATGAAATTAAGATAAAATAAAATAAAGGGAAGGGAGAGAGGGGGGGGGAGCGCAACCAAGGCGCGGGTAGAGAAAAAGCCACAATAGAAGGCACCATTAATATGGAAAACACAGCTTCAAAAATGGCAATAGTTTAAACAATCCTACTGACGACCCGCCGCCCCCCAGGAAAGGAAAAGAAAAGAAAGAGAAAGGAAGAAGAAGGTTCGGGAGAGAGTGAGGAAAAGACAAAGGAAGAAAAATTAAAAGAACTCCCCAGCAATTAGCAGTTCTGCCTCCGTACAACTACCTCGGACGGAAAGGGTTCAAAAAATTACAGTAAACTTTAAGGAGCCACCAAAAAAAACCCCTGTAACATGTGCGGCAGCACAAAACAAAAAATGTCAACATTACAAAACACCCAAACTCAACCA
The DNA here is from genome assembly GCA_033557465.1 of Ichthyophis bannanicus. Taxonomy (NCBI): domain Eukaryota; kingdom Metazoa; phylum Chordata; class Amphibia; order Gymnophiona; family Ichthyophiidae; genus Ichthyophis; species Ichthyophis bannanicus. The sequence goes on from CM066036.1 coordinate 42,952,870, forward strand.
GGCCAAAGACAGTCGATGGCCCCACTAAGGTTCCAGCCCGCGCCTAGGCAGACCAAGGGGGGGGGCCATCCTTCCGGCCTGGGGGAATATTCCTTACAGCGTCCCAGACAGAGTATCTTAGAGTCAGACCCCAACCTCAGGGCCATAAGGCCTGCTCAAAAAGAGCTCCATAGCAAAAGATAAAAATGCTGTGATAGGGGGTCACAAATCGCTCGGAGTTCTGCAACCCAGATGCTCCTCTCTTTCAGCCGAGGCTATCACAGTAAGTCATTGCTTCTTCCGGAGTAGTGAGCGTCCGACGACCATCTTCGCCTTCCACTCTGAGCGTTGCAGGGTTCGCCAATGCAAAACGAACGCCCTTTGCGACCAAACACCCGCAGGCCTCTTTAAAGGCTTTCCGGTGCAGCGAGACCCCAGCCGAGTAATCCTGAAAGATCAGGATTCGGCGGGCATTCACTCCCGAACGTCGCTCCTGCCGCGAGGCGCGCAGCACTCCCTCCTTCTGTGCTGCATTTAAGAAGCGGGCGATAACAGCTCGGGGTCTGTTCTCGCCGGCTCGGGGGTGTCCCAGCCAATGCACCCTTTCCAAGACAATGCCACCGATACCCTCCTCCAAGGGTAGATGCGCCGGTATCCATTTCTCCAGGTAAATTCTCAGGTTCTTGTCCGGTACTGACTCAGGAATTCCAATGAATCTTAAGTTGTTGCGTCTGCTGCGATTTTCCAGGTCTTCCAATTTATCCTGGTGCTTTGCGAGGGCCTCTTCCAACTTTTTAATTCGCGCCTCATCCTGAACCCGCGTGTCCTCCAGGGTGCCGATGCGGCGTTCGGTTTGCTCCACTCGACCTGCAAATTCCGACACCGCTTGTGCTACTGCAGAGAGTTGCGTGGCCAGTCCACCGAACCGGTCTTCCAGGGCAGACACCACCGCCTTAGACACCTCGGCCACCATCGCCGCGGTGTCCGCCGGCATCAGAGCACCGGAGGCCGCCTCCGCCATCCTGGTCTCACCGCCACGCGGCTTTTCCTTTCTGGGGGTATTTGTGGCCATACAGGTCTGTTCCCCAGCCCAGGCACACGGCTGGAGGGAGCTCCGATTGGTACAATTAGGATTCCCCCTCGCTGAAGCAGAAATGGGGTAGTTAAATCAGGAAACTGAACGAGGGAAAGAGAGCGGGTTCCGGAGCTAAGAGGGATACGTCCCGCTCAGCTCACCATGCCACCGGAAGTCGCCCTATCCTTTTTTAATGTTTATCTGGCATCTCTGGTCTTCTTAATCTCCTCTCTTGACATTACATATTACATTTTACATTTACACGAACGATGTTCAACCCCTCTTTTGTTTCCTCGCTTATTCTCCGTGCATTACTGCCCAGATCTCTGCAAAACCTGATGTCATTGCTGACTGGCTTTCACCCCGTGGATTAAAACTCAATGCTTCCAAGACTGTTTCTCTTCTCTTCTCCAACCTAGCTCCTTGGCTCCACTGCTCCCCTTCCACCTTCGACCCCCCCCCCCCCCATTCATTCATGGCACTTCCCTTCCCTTTCAAGACAAAGTTAAAATCCTTGGCATCTCCTTCAACCTCTAACTTTCCTTCTCTGGCCATATCACTTCCATAGTTCAATGCTTCTTCTTTACCTTGCAACAGATCCAATCCGTTCACAGTCTTCTTGATCAGCCTTCTCTTTGTTTTCTTGTGCTTTCCTTGATTATTTCTCATCTTGATTATGCAAACTCCCTTCTCTCCGGTCTTCCTCAACATCAGGTCCACTGTCTTCAATTAGTTCAGAACATTACCTTCCATTTCATTCATGATGCCCGTAGGTTCAATCATGTCATCCCCCTCTTTCTTGCTGAACACTGGTTTCCAGTCCCTTTCTGTATTCAGTATAAACTTCTTCTACTTGCTTTCCATGCTCTCCGTTTGGGCCACCCTGTCTTACTTTCCCACCTTCTTTTCTTCCACACTCTCCATCGTGCTCTTTGCTCTGCCTCCCAGCACCTCCTTGATGTTCCTGACCCTCGTGTCATTCACTCTGCAATGGCCCATTCTTCCTCCTTTCAGATCATGGTCCCTTCTCTTTGGAATTGTCTTCTTCTTGCTCTTCATTCCCTGTTCTTGTTTTCCTGTTTCAAGTCCCAGTTAAAGACCCATCTCCTTTCCCTGGCATTTCCTTCTATTCGGCCTCCTTGATTTGACTGCTCCCCTTCTCTCCCTGCCCTTCCTCTTGCACAGCACTAACCCTTGGCTCGTCCTGGTCTGTTTTTCTTGTCACTTCTTCCCCCTACATTTTCTTTGTTTATCTTCAGCAATCACCTACAATGTAACCTAGGCCCTCCTCTCAATTTTTCCCCTTTTGTATCCTCATTCCCTTTCTTGGTTTGTCCATGTCCTTACATTTCCCCTTATAGTATTTTCTTTTAATGACTATTGTTCACTGCCTAGCTGCCTTGGCCATAGGTGGTATATTAAATTGGCAACCAACGTCTCTACAAGCTTCACTAAAAGGGGCACCTGTAATTAGTCATTAGCTGCTGCATTAGCTGACATCCAAATAATTATTATTTTTTAAATAGGAGTCAACACAGTGAGAATGGTTTTAGAAGGGGATGTGTACTTTTAGACACTATGAGACCAATTTATTTTATTTATTTATTTATTTACATTTCCTATACCGCGCTATTAAAATCAGTGCGGTTCATAATGAACAGAAACATACTACAATGCGTAAGTCACATTGAGTTTACAGAGAACAGGGTTTGAACTTGGGAGAACCGAGGAAACTAATTACAGGTCATATTGAAACAACAACAGAGTATTTACAGTTGGGCAGAGGTTGGTGGTACAAGGAGAGGTTACCAGAAGGTGTAAGCTGACTATCCGTTCTCTTTTCGAGTCAGGGTGATGGAGCTGCTAGGGAGGGGAGACAGGGGGCCCGTCGTGATATTTCCTGTTTTAGTTTCCATTCGGGGAACATCCAGCCTGTCCGGACGTCCAGAATCGGGACAAGCCGGATTTGCACCCAATTCTGATCCCACGGGGGCTATATGTCCCTGCAGGATCATAATCGGGTGCAATAAGCCTGGGCGGGCAGACCGTGCCCTGATTCTGTCAGGCTGGACGTCTTGCCAATTCCCCGGATAGCTCAGCCTGGGCTCCTGCATAGAGCCACGGTGCAGTGGCGTCCCATTGCCATGGCACCACGGCTCCATGCAGGAGCCCTGATCACCCACACTACTGTCTAACCCATGTTCCCCACAACCTAATCCCTGATTGGGCCTTCCAGGGCTGGGATCAGGCTGTGGGGAACCCCCTGCCCCTCCCAGCCTTGACATTATTTTTATTTATTTATTTATTTACATTCTCTTATATACCACACTATTCTGCATCGGTGTGGTTTACATTGAACAAACTGAAATTACATTGAACAGGGCATTATAACTTGGAGATAACTATTTTACAGGGAACATGGGCTATGGAGGGTTAAGTGGCTTGCCCAAGACCACAAGGAGCACCTGTGGGACTAGAAACCCCAGTCCTTCCGGCCCAAGGTTGCTGTCCTCTAGTGGGATTTGAACCCCTGACCTTCCGGCCTGAAGTACCTTGCCCCAACCACTAGGCCACTCCTCCACTCCAGGAATAGGCCCTGTATGTCCGGATTGGGGGTCACACCTCCGGCTTGCCCCCTCCCACCCTCGTACAGAGCTCCCCGCACATCTCCACAGTCCATGCGGGGAGCTCTATGCTCTGAATCAGGTCTAAGGGAATGGCAGGGGCTGAACATCCATGTCGGACATCCAGCCCTCACTATTCGGGATCGGGATGACCCACCAAGTATACACCTATGTGGGGTTTATTTTAATCATTAAAGCATGCATGTGACCACAAACACGTCTTAATGACCTCTTATAAAAGACTGACCAATGTAAAAGATCTGTTAACAGTTTAAGCCAGCACGATAACTCAGTGAGTCTTTAAACAACAACATGGGACAAGGATCAGACCTACAACCACCCTTTGAAAAATGTTTAAGCATCTTATGAATCTAGATAAAAGAAACTAGAGAGAACTGTAATTAGGAAGAAAAGCAGAAGTCTATTGAAGAACTATCAAAAACCTGACATTCAGACAATATGTCCGCAATAACTCAAATCATCATTTTATTTATTTATTTATTTAACGTTCTTATATACCGCACTTTTATCATCAGCGCGGTTTACAGTAAACATAAAATACTCACCGATAGCAACAGGCTGTCATGAGTTTACATATAACAGGAAATCTAATTGGATACAACATAGGGGAGAACTATGTACATATAAGTTATATAACTATATACAATTGTATTCTTCTTGTTCAATATATTCAATATATTCAGGTAAACATTGACTCTAAACCATCAACTCAACTTTTACCTAAAAAAAATTGTGCCACATAATTTATCTTGAGCTTGGTCAGATGAATTAAAAAGTTTATTAATCAATCTGAGTAGCTCCTTTGTGCCATTTTGCACTTGAGCCATTAATTTACTCTAATAAGCTTTCTGTGCAACATTCACTAAGGTTTTATGTCTATTAGCTTGCTTCCTCCAGTATTGATGTAGCTCAGAATCACTGCACCCTAGCCATTACCATTCAATATGACAACATTTTTGCTTTTCTTGTAATAGAGAATCTGTAAACCAGGGACAAGCCTCACTGCAGCTCACTCCTTCAGCAGCTATCCAATGTGCTCCCTGTCAAGGGATTTCACAAATAAGGCATCTCCTCAACCTTCCCAACCTCATAATTATTAATGTTTGTGGCCACTTCAGCCCATAATTGAATATCATCAATCCAGCCCCTAGGTAATCTTTTAGAACCCCCTTATTTAAGGTCTAGAGAACTGGGAATACAAGTCATGAACTTCAACAGCTAATGATCAGACCATGTTAAAGGTGGTGACTATCCAAAAACAAAGTCTGAGACACTAAAACAATATCTAACATGATCCCTTATATGAGTATTTGAAAAATTAACTTGCTGAAACCCCAATGAAGCTATAAAGGTCAAAAATGTCTTCAAAATGGGATTGGGTATATCATCAAAATGTAAATTCAGACCACCCAAAACAATTACTGATACAAATTCCACACAGTGCTGGGTTATTATTGCCCAAAACTCTTTTCTAATTGCATCCCAAGGCCAGGGATCAGTAAATCAACAAAATACCTTCCTTAGTACCCTTAATTTCAGTTCATTTCATTTAAAAAAAACCCTTCTATTCCGCCCTTTCATCCAGTAGGGTGTACAGAATGGATTACAAAACCATAGAGCAATATCAACACATAGCATATAAAACAAGGAACATAAAACAATCCTGTTTGTCAGGACTCTGGAAAGTAAATTCTGTGTAGCCTGGTTTGCAGTACGGCCCCTGAAGCAAGCTATATTGCTGAAACATTGATGTCAGGCCTTGATTAACCGAACGTAAAATGAACTTATGAATTTGGCTGCGGCTACAGAGTTTCTGCTTTGCAGTAATGATTGGATGCTATAGTAAAGACCACAAAAGTTAGGTTTTGCCATTATGCTCCATGCTGAACACAATAGAGTGTGCTATACCTTTGTGGAAAGTTTATTTATTTATTTATTTAGCTGTATTTATATCCCGCTTTTCACCGGGTCAAAGCGGTCAATTGGGGGATACATTTAACATGAGGGGATATGAGACACATACACTAATACTTACAGGGAACATGGGCAGTGGAGGGTTAAGTGGCTTGCCCAAGACCACAAGGAGTGCCTATAGGACTAGAAATCCCAGTCCCTCCGGCCTGAAGTACCTTGTCCTAACCACTTGTGGTTAAATATTGGGACTTCATGTAAATAAAAGTGAGAAAATATTAAGAAAAGCAAAAACAACTTATTGCCCTGGGAGACAGGTGATGAAGTTGTGGTGGTTATTGTGAGCTATACAGAGTTTGTCTAAAGTAAATGACTTTTGATGTCTCCCTAAGGCTATATTTTAATGTATGGTTTGTAGTTCAGTCAATGCTGACTCCTGGCAACCCAACAACTTCTGGGTTTTCTTGGCAAGATGTGACTAGAAGTAGATTGCCAGCCTTTTCTTCCGAGGCAATGGAAGGTAAAGTGACTTGCCCAAGGCCACAAGGAGTGTCAATGGGAATTAAACCCTGGTCTCTTAGTCAGCAGGCCACTGCACTAACCACAGGCTACTCCTCCACTCCTTATGTTCTGTTATCTCTTTTGATCTTGAGAGTTGAATGTTATTAGGTGGGGTTTGTTACTTTTTCATGTATTCAAATTGATAGATAAACTGTACATTCAAGGCCTGGGGATGACTGAGTTACCTTACATATTATAGCCAAACCCCGCCCTTCCTACCTACTCATTGATGATGCAGGATAGCATATTCTGGGGGACAAATACTGTAGCATGCAGCAATAGACCATCTACTTCAGAAATCAGGTTTCTATAATAAATACTAGAATGTCTGAGTGTCATCAATGAAATCACTAACAAGTAGTTTTATTACACATAGATTCTGCATTAACATAATAACAAGGGATAGTCATCTCATCACCCGATCCTGGATCATTATCTAATTGAAGGATAAAATGGATACTAAGGGAGGACAAGGCCAAAGCAGAGGGACTAAATTAATGCTTTGATCTTTACTGAGGAAGATGTAAGGGATATACCCATGCCATAAATGGTATTTAATAGCGATGATTTGGAGGAACTGAAACAAATCTCAGTAAACATGGAAGATGTAATAGGGCAAATTGACAAATTAAAGAGTGACAAATCATCTGGACCAGATGGTATTTACTAGTATGCTTTTGTGAAGGAGTGAAAATTACTGGAGGAGTGAAAGGGCATTCTCCTCTTCTCTGTATAGTTGTTAGGTTACCGAAACAAGCACTTTTCAGATGGCTATTCATTTCGAGGAGCAGGTATAGGCATGGATGTGTGTGCCAGCAGGTTGAGATGTGCAGCGACATTTCTCAAATGGGCACACACATACATCTTTTCTGGAATGCCCTGGACACGCCTCCGCCACATCCCCATGCAGCATAGACATGATCATGTTGGACACGTACATTTGTGATGTTCTAAAATGGCTCATGGGACATAGACGTGATTGGGACATCTGAATTGACATTTTCATATGTTCAAATCACGAATAGGGCACCTAAAATGACCCCCCGAAGAGGCCAATTCTGATTGGGGCACGTCCGGCCCATCTGGACGTCCAAAATCTGGATGGTCTGGATTTGCACCTGATTCTGTAACAGTAGGAGCTATACATTTTCTGCAGTTGCAGAATTGAGGCACTTGGATGGGCCAGATGGGCCCAAATTCTGAGGGAGGGGATGTGCTGCGCTCTCCCCATCTAACCCTTCCCATGCTCTTGCTGGAGCCCTGTTGCCATGGCACCAAGACGCCATGCAGGAGCCCGGATTCCCCACAACACTCTTAAAGTGCTCTTCCCACTGTCCGACCCCTGGAGGGGCCTTCCAAGGCCTGGATTGGGTGGTAGGGATCCTCCAGCTGCGGCTCAGCTCTTTGGGGGGTCCTCCAGCACTGCCCACCATCGGCAGAGGGACCTATTCCACCTCCAAGGTGGAATACGTTCCCCATTCATCTATGCCTCCCTGGACATACAGGGCCGTGACTCAAAACAGCCCTGTATGTCAGGGGTTGTGGGCCCGCCCCCTTCCCTGCCTCTGGACTCCCCCTCCCGCCCCTATCCAAAGCTTCCCACACAAAGCCGCTGTACGTGCGGGCAGCTCTATCACTGGCATACGGTCCTTGCAAATAGAGGGGGTTGAATGTCCAAACCAGACATTCATCCCTGCTATTCACAGTGTATAATGACCCCTGTCGAGGCCAATTCTGTGCTGTATGTGCCTGGCTCATCCGGGCATTCAGAATCAGGATGGCCAGGAATTGTAGCCGATTCTGATCCCACAGGGCTGACTCTGGGCTCCTGGAGTCCGGCACACTACCTCGCTAACTCAGCCAGGCTCCTGCATGGAGCTGCAGTGCTATGTCATCATGTTGCCATGGCACTGCAACTCCATGCAGGAGCTACAATCCCCGGCCATCCTCCAGACTCTGCTTCCCCCGCAGCTTGACCCCTGATCGGGTCTACCGTGGCCAGGGGCAGGCTGTGGGGAAACACCTGCACCCCCTCACCTTGATCCGGGTCCCTCCAATGGCTGCCGCAATCTTCAGGGGAACTTATTTCCCCGAAGATAAAGATGGATATGGTCTATCCACTCTGCCCAGCTTGGGTGGAACTTGTGAAGTTGGGCAGCTTACTTTTTTGGGGGGAGGAGGTGAGTGGTTGTACATGCCATACAGTACATCCTACTTTCTCCTTGTCATTGATTTTCAACTAAACATATTACACTTGATTAAGTCCCCAGTTCACTGTGTGACAGGTCCAGAGTCCCTCGCTGTTCAGTCCAGGGTCCCTCACCACATGATGTGTTATTGTTTTTGCAACCAGTACAAGGCCCAGGGACGAGGACCCCGACATACAGCCAGGGAGTCCATCCACAGACACAGCCATCCCAACTATATCACATGGCGCATTTCTGCCATGCAGTACAGGTTACTTTCCCCATAGTTTCTTAAACAGTCATTTCAAATCTATTTTTCTTACAACTTTAATTTTTTCAGCCAGAGCTCCTCCAGGATCCAATCTCAACCTGCACCACAGCTAGGATTATAGTCAAGGGATACTGCTTTGATCCGAGAAAATGCCAACCTAACCCACTGTGAAGCAAGGAGTAGGCCCAAACGTCTTGGCATTTTTAAATTCATTAATATTGATTCCTTGAGTATGGAGGCCCCATCCAGCCGTGTGAGCTGTGACTTGCCTGACCTCCACCCACCCACGCTTATCCATGGGCATGAAGGCCTCACTCCCACTATGAGGGTGAGTGGTGTCCTGACCTAAACCTTAGACTTGAAATATTAGTGCCTTGTTCACTTCAGCAGTGAATGGGGGAGTGTGCTTTGCACATCTGTTTTGAGTTGAAGTGTGTGTTCCATTCTTGATTACGGTCATTTTGCTCCCCCAGGGATCCACTGTGTTTGTCCCACTCCTTTTTGAATTCCACTACCATTTCTGCCTCCATCATCTCTTTGGGAGTGCATTCCAGGTATCCACCACTCTTTCCATGAAGAAATATTTCCTGATGCTGCTTTTGATTCTGCCTCCTTGTAGCCTCTTATCATATACTCTAGTTCTGGAGCTTCCCTTTATTTAAAAAAGGCTCATCTGTTCTTTCAAGGATTTAAAGGTCTGTATCAAATTTCCTCTCTCTTTTCTCTCCTCTGGGGTATACATATTTAGGGCCTCCAGCCTCATGTCTTCTGATGGAGACCTCTTATCATTTTGGTCATTTTTCTCTGTATGAACTTCATTATGTCCTTAGTGAAATACGACCTCCAAAACTGAACACAGTATTCCAAGTGAAGCCTGATCAACATCCTGTACAGAGGCATCATGGCCATCTCCTTCCTGCTGCTTACACCCCTCTCTATCCAGCCCAGTATCCTTCTGGCTTTGGCCACTGCCTTATCACATTGTTTCACAAACTTGAGATTCTCAGACCCTATCACCCCAAGGTCTCTCTCTTGGTCCATGCACATCAGTCTCTCCTATCCAAGAGCACACAGTTCCCTCGCGATTTGCACCCCAGATGCACCACCCTGCACTTCTTTGCATTAAAGGTTAACTGCCAAGCCTTCGACCAGTCTTCTAGTTTTCATAGATCACTTCTCATCTTGCCTACTCCCTCCGGGGTGTCCACTTTGTTGCAGAATCATTGTGTCACCCACAAAAAGGCAATTTTTCCCTTAAAACACTTCAGTTATATCACTCATAAAGAAATTGAACATAAGCGGCCACAAGAGCAACCCACGATGCTCTGCACTACTCACCTTTCTTATTTACAAATGAAGAGAGAGGAGGTATAATAGAGATCTTTTAAAAACTTAGTGGAGTAGAAAGGATAAATGCAAATTGATTGTTTACTCTTTCCAAAAGTATAAAGACCAAGGGGCACACATTAAAGTTGCTAAGTAGTACATTTAAAACAAATTGGAGAATTATTTTCACACAGCACATGATTAAGCTCTGGAATTCATTGCCAGGGGATGTGGTAAAAGCTATTACTATGATTGGTTTTAATAAAAGTTCCTGGAATAAACTATTATTAAGGTAAATTTGGGGACATCCACTGCTCCTCCCTGAGGGATAAGCAACATGGAATCTGTTTACGTTTTGGGATCTAACCAAGTACTTGTGACCTGGATATGCTACTGTTGGAAACAGGATAGTGGGCTTGACAGATCTTTGGTCTGACCCAGTATATCAATTCTTATGTTCATCAGTTCTGCCTTTGGCCAAAATCTGTGGCCTCCTCCACCTCTCTAATGAGAATTGCCACTGATTGGAATATTACCCACTTCATATGACTACCACAATGCTTCTAAAAATAGAACAGGAAATCAAACTGTTACATTAAGACATCTTGAACTACAGACTAGCCCCAGCCTGTCTCCCCATGACCATGGAAATACCTGTTAATTCAGAATTAATGGCAGAGGTTAAACCATTATATAAAATCAATGGCTGATAATCACCATTCCACAAAACTGACCAAAAAAATAATCAGTCAGAATCCAATAAAATCCCCCTTTCTTCTGTGATAAGGAAGCTTATCATAGCTCAGGAAGGGGCTATAGAAAAGGTGAAGTGTCTCTGAACAAGCAACCTGTCAGTGCTGGTAGAAATGAGAAAACAGAATTTTGCCATAAAAGACTACCAGTCCCAGAATGCACCAGGTTTTCAACAGCCATTAGAGGAGCTGAAGTGAGAAAACGTGTGTTCAATCAGGAGGGCTATGAGGTAATCCCTAAGCACTCATCTCAAAGGGCAGGGCCTGATTCAGCACAGCTGCGCTGTGTTAGGGAGGATCACTCATCTAAGCAGAATAAGAGTAGAGTTTATTCTACAGATGACCAGCTTCATGATCACCTTGGATATTCAGAGAATTGTCCTCAGTATCCTGAGAATCAGCTTGAGTTTGATCATCAGTTTCATCTGAAGGATCAGCAGAAGCAGAAGCCAAACCGGACGGATAGAGAAGGAAAGAAACCCTCTGGAAGGAAGAGGAGAAAAGCCTTTGAGAGGTCTAGAAGAGTCCAAGGCAGTACGTATACTGGGAGGTATTCCAAGGGCCAGCATAGACCATTGGACTGGGGAAAGCCAGAGGAATGGTGCTGCAGAACAAGGAATCACCAGAGGCTACCTGTGAGGGAGACGGCTGCACGTGGAAGGGACTCTAAGACCTATGCCAGAAGGTATGTGAAGAGAGATCCAGTGTCTAGGGATCAGGACTGGAAGGCTGGACATAAGAACTGGACTACATACTGGCCAGGCTATATAGAGAGGAACTATAGCAACAATGGAAGCTCAGGTATGAACACTGATCTATGCCCTAGCTATAACCTTGAAAGACAGCAGGGAAATAAGTGTTCTCCTGAAAGTGCTCCATTGAAAGATTCATCTGTGCCAATTCATGATAGTAACCCTATGCTTGTTGATGAAGGGGAAATAATAGCAGATCAAGATATTGTTTATATGGACTGCTCTCTATCCAAACTCTGTTGGTAACTTTCTGTGATAAAGCACAGCAGCCATCACAAAGAAATATAAATTTGTTCTTTATTCCACTAAGAAAAGCTCCTGAAGCAGGATTTGACTCACACAGTAGAAAGCCAGCTAGCTAAAGGGTTTCAGCTGGATAACTGATAGCAATTGAGCTGCACCTAATTGCTTGTGAGCTAGGAGAGAATTACTTCTAGATCTGTGTGGAAAGTAATCAGAAGTTAACCTTACAAGAACAGTTTATTTCTTTCTTTGTGGCTTTTTGTTTGTTAGAGATATGCTAAGAAAACATTAGCTAATTGCCTGACAAGTTTGAAGGTTGTTTTCCTGATTTTGATTTTTGACTTTGTTTTACCAAGTTAAACACTGCAAGCAAGTAACCTAATTTATGTGCTACCAAGCATATCTGTGCTGGGAGAAATAACCCCATAAATAAAGAAGTATCTTATTGGCTTTAACACTTGTGCACAACTAAATTATTGTCAGCAGCTGTGTCTGGTGTGAATGAACTACATTACCCACAATACCTTGCAAAAATCATATAAATATATGCATTGTCAAGACTGTGAAGATTCTCACCCAGGCAGCCGTCTGACACTTCTCACAAAAATATCCATGAATACCCCACCCAAACCAGAAACCAACAATATTACAGGAAAATGTCAAACCTAAACCATCATGCTCACATTAACACAATACCATGCATCCATATAAAATAATTACACAAAAGTAAATACAAAAATACTAACACAAAACACCCATGCATTGCATCATCCACAATCAGATCACACACAACAAAGCCAAAATCAAACCCTCCAAACATAGTTAAAACTCTGATAAAATTCCCCAAAATGTCAAGCCCATACCAAGGGCTCTTAGACATGGCCCATGGTGAATGAACTTCCTAAGAGCCTACCCCTTTGTAGAGTAGCATTGGTACTTGTAGGTGTCATCCCCCTCAAAGGAACAGGGTCTAGGGTAATAGCAAAGAGCTTGCAGCATCCCAAAAGGAAACCCTCTAGTAGACACCCACAGGTAACACTGTTTACCTAGTCACTAGAGTTCCAGATGGTTCCAGTGGCAGCAAGGACCAAAGAGGAAGACAATGTCCAATCAGCCTAAGACCTAGCCCTTTGTAGGGTGACATCTTTTCTTGCAGATGATGATCCCTGGCAAGGGGGATGGGGGAATTTAAGGCTATAGCAGTGAGCTGGCAACATCTCAAAAGATAACCCTCTTGGTGGGGACCAACATGTAAGTCAAATAGTATTTATCCAGTCACTGTAAGAACATAACATAAGAACATAAGAAATGCCATACTGGGTCAGACCAAGTCCATCAAGCCCAGTATCCAGTTTCCAACAGTGGTCAATCTAGGTCACAAATAACTAGCAGTTTCCCCAAAAGACAAAAATTCCACCATGCTTGTGTTGGGTCAGGCAGTGGATATCCTGGGTCCCCTTTCATAATGGTTTATGGACCTTTCCTCCAGGAACTTGTCCAAACCTTTTTTAAACCCAGCTACACTAACAGCTTTTACCATATCCTTCGGTAACAAATTCCAGAGTTTGATTACACATTGAGTGAAAAAATATTTTCTCTAATTATAATGCCCTGTTCAATGTAATTTCAGTTCGTTCAATGTAAACCGCACTGATGCAGAATAGCGCGGTATATAAGAGAATATAAATAAATAAATAAATAAGCCTTAAATAGGTTACCCTGTAGCTTCATTGCATGTCCCCTAGTCTTTCTATATTTTGATGGCGTAAACAATCGATCTATGTTTACCCGTTACGCTCCATTCATTCATTTATAGACCTCTATCATATCTCCCCTCAGCCGTCTCTTTTCCAGGTTGAAGAGCTCTAACCTTTATAGCCTCTCTTCATAGGGGTATCCTTCCATCCCCTTTGCCATTTTGGTGGCTCTTCTCTGTATCTTTCTAATAACGTTATATCCTTTTTACGATACAGCAACCAGAATTGCACACAATATTCAAGGTGCGGTCACACCATGGAATGATACAGAGGCATTATAATTCCTTTGTTTTATTTCCATTCCTTTCCTTATGATTCCTAGCATTCTATTTGCTCTCTTGGCTGTTGCTGCATACTGGGAAGAGGGTTTCAACATGTTATCCATGATGACACCTAAATCTTTTTCCTGGGTGGTGGTTCCTAATGTAGAATCTTGCATCATGTAACCATAGTTTGGGTTGTTCTTTCCTAGGTGCATAACTTTGCACTTGTCCACATTAAATTTCATCTGCCATTTGGATGCCCAGTCTTCTACTTTATCAAGATCCTCTTACAATTTTCCACAGTCCTCATGGATTTTAACAACTTTGAATAATTTTGTGTCATCTGCAAATTTGATTATCTCACTCGTTATTCCCATTTCCAGGTCATTTATGAATGTTAAAAAGCAGAGGATCCAGCACAGATCTCTGGGGTACTCCACTATTCACCTTTCTCCATTGGGAAAATTGGCCATTTAGCCCCACCCTCTGCTTTCTGTCTTTTAACCAGTTCTTGATCCACAATAGTACACTGCCTCCTATCCCATGATTTTTTGATTTTGCCAAGAGTCTCTCATAAGGGACTTTGTCAAAGGCTTTCTGAAAATCCAGTTACACTATATCAACCGACTCACTTTTGTCTACCTGTTTATTCACACCTTCAAAAGAACATAACAGATTAGTAAGACAAGACCTTTCTTGGCTACAGCCATGTTGGCTGTCTCCCTTTAAGCCATGACTATCTACATGTTCAGTAATTTTGTTCTTTATAATGGTTTCTACCATTTTCCGGGTACTAACGTCAGGCTCACTGGTCTGTAGTTTCCAGGATCACCCCTGGAATCCTTTTTAAATATTGGCGTTACACTGGCCATCCTCCAATCTTCATGTATTACAGATGATTTTAACAATAGTTCACAGATTACTTCTAGTAGGTCTGCAATCTCAAATTTCAGTTCTTTCAACATTTGTAGTCCCAAATGGTTTCACCAGCAGCAACCAACTAGTGCTACACTTTACCTCAGATGAACCTTTCTTCCCATGCTAGAATTCTCACTCCAGCTTTGAGCTGCAGTAAAGATTAAGCAATAAAAGAGAAGCAAACCGTGCAGAAAATGAACAGTTTATGATTTGGCCGTTTTGCATGCCCACCACATCACCCTCCAGCACGGTGGCTTTACTGTAGATTTCCCCATGCTAAAACTCATACTACTTTGGTGTAAGACCAGCATGGGGTCATGGATGTGAACTGACAACACAACTTATTACACCAGCCCCAAAGAGGTGAGACAGGCAGTGGAAGGGTAATAATATCTGAGAAGAATTATGGGGAGGGGAAGGGTGAGGAGGAGGATCGAGGGCAGGAGGAAATTATGCTGTCCCTTAAGGACTGAACAAAGAGCCAAGTCTGAGGTTCTTCTGAACCCAGCAAGTACTGTTTTTCCCTACATGGAGGCTGTGAAGGCTGCCCTCACAATAGCTACTCAAGCCAACGTGGTCTGACTAGCAAGGACAAAGGAGATGCAGTATACAATACAATTTAAAAGCAGAATACAGGTTGTGGGGATACTGCTGTAAGTAAAATATTTTAAGAACTGCAGATATGTCTGCAAGAGAGAGAAACATATCCATGGGGGAAAAAAACCCTGAGAAAGGGATCAGTGAAGAACAAGAAGTGAAAAAAGGAAGGACCCTGTATTGTAGTTGTAAATCATGCACCTGATATCAGCCATTACTGCTGTAGAATATTAACTGAGTATTTATACATCTAACCTCTGGCAAATACACATTACTACTCCCTGCACACAGAACGTTCTCTGAAGCTGCTAACATACACGTGAAGGCACATTTTAGAAGAGTTGTTTAGGTAATGGGAACAACTTCAAAGTGAAACCATCTCCCAATCTAGAGATGTGCATGTGCAAGGTTGATATAAAATTGACATATTTCTTCCCCTCAAAATGGACATGTTTTTTAAAAATAGCCCATGGGCATGTATGTGTTGTAAAACTGAAGCATGTACATGTGGAAATCCTGATGGGCAGCAGGGCGGCAAAGATGTGAAATAGCATTCTAGTTAAAGTTCTTTTACTCTGAGATAAAGAGGTATATAAAAATAGCTAAATAAATAAAATGGGGGTGCATGGGTATATGCAGCAGGAGGGCTGGATACAGGTGGAAAATATGGAGGGTGTCAATAAGGCATATGCGCACAGAAAGGTGTGCATTCACATTTAGGATGCACATTGTATGTGTACCAAATAAAACAAAACTGCAGAGAGATCATTCGGACCTCTGGAACCAAAGTGTGCCCATAGCTTTCTGTTTCATTACAAGGCCAGAGACGTATTAGCCCTCACTCGTATCCTACATAATTCGGACATCCCATCGTTTCCCCGCACAGACCTGCCCCGACTCCTGCATGGAGCCGCGGTGCTGTGGCATCCTGATACCATGGCACCGTAGCTCCTTTAAGGATCCATGATCCCTGACCACCACCAAGAGGTTCATTCCCCACAGCCCAACCGCCAATGCAGCCTTCCAAAGGCAGAGTCAGGCTGTGGGGTAGCTACTGCAACCCCTTGCTCCACTGACCTGGCCCTGCGCTACCATCCCCCTACATCCAGGGGAACTTATTCTACCTTTGAGGTGGATTAAGTCCCCTGTCCATTTTGGTGACCCTGGACATACAGGGCCAACCTCAGGATCAGCCCTGTATGTCTGGGGTTGCATCCCCACACACCGCCCACCCTCGCTTTTCCCTCGGCCTGCCCCCTCCCGCCCTTATCCAGAGCTCCCTGTACATCTCCTATGTACGTGTGGGGAGCTTTGGGCAGGGAATACAGTCCCGGCATTTAGCAGGGATGGATAACCGACCCAGCTAAATGCGGCTCGGAACGATCCCTTTAATGTTTACTGGTTCTATTTTTGTTTTGTATTTTGTTACGCTTTTTTGCTTTAACTTCCTCTCCTTATCAGTATATTTATAATTTTTATCTTGCATTACCTGGAATTACATTTATTTTTAGACTTCCGTCTACTCTCCTTGGGTTGCTAATGTGTACTTGATTGTTTATGAATGCTACCATAGTTACAACCCGATTTGCGTTTTTGGTGCCAAACGCTCCTTTAAATGGCGTTTGTAAGGTTCTCTTTTAATTTATTTTACATTACACTTTTTAGTCCATTTTTTGTGTTCCTCCTCTTGTACCTCGGCATGCAATGGGCTCTTCTGTTAAAACCAGCATTTTGCATTAAGCTACCCTCAGGGGATTTTCTCCCTATAACCTTTGAAATTTATTTCTTGATATGTTGAGCCTTTTTATATATTTTTTCTTTTACTTTTTTAGTCTCTGTTTGTCCTTAATGAGAAGGTTAATGCCCAATCTACTGTTCCTTATCGTTCCTCCAGTTTAGTCCTCCACCTCTGAGTTGTGCACCTCCTCCTGCAGCTTGGACGCTTGGCATGTCAAAAATGTGACATCACTGGATGTAGCCTCCTGGTCTCTCCCATCAGCCCCACTGTGTCCAGTCTCCATGCAGCAGGAGGACGTAGTGAGCCTAAGTGCTGGGTCCACTTGAGTGGCATATAAGGAGCATTTAGAGTAGAAATAGTTTAATTTGTTTTAATTGGATTTAATTTGGTTTGATTTGATTTCATTGATTGACTATTATAACGTAAATTCATTGAAATTGTTACTGTCTCTCTAAAAAAATAAAAAAAAAGAAGGCTCTTTACCTTTGCCGGGCCGGTCTCTCCTTCCTCGGGGTACGTTCTGCTGAACATTCTGGGGTCAGATCTCTCTTCCCTGATCGTATGGAGGAGAGCTCTGTACCGTGCGATCCCCTTGTCAATGAGCCATGGCAGCCACTTTCATTTTTATTCAGCTGTTGAGCGGCGGGAAGCTTGTCCGGCGGCTCTACACTCATTACTTAGCTGAGCGGAGCCGCACTGCTCGGAGCCACGCGTCTAAGGAGCGGCACTTTAAGGTATTGTGTGGGGGCAAGGGGATCAGGCCAACAGACGGGGAACGGACCGCAGAGGTGAGCAGTTTGTTCCGGCAGTTTTTGGCGCCATTTGATCCGCTCAGCGGTGGACATGGATGGATGGAACAGCAGGGCAACAGCAGCAGGTAGACAGGGAGAGGGGAGGAGGGGGCAGGGAACCTGCAACGGGGATGACATGAGGGAGAGAGGGGGTTGACTGACATGGGGGGATGGATGGAGGGAGGGCTGACATGGACAGAGGGGGAACTGACATGGATGGATGGATGGAGGGAGGGAGTTAGGGGGGCTGACATGGAGGGATGGATGGAGGCTGACATGGACAGGGGGGAGAGGGGGGCTGACATGGACAGAGGGGAGACTGACATGGAGGGATGGATGGAGGGAGGGAGGCAGGGGGGCTGACATGGAGGATGGATGGAGGGAGGGGCTGACATAGACAGGGGGGCTGACATGGAGGGAGGGAGGGATGAAATGGAGGGAGGGAGGGAGGGGAGCTGACATGGACAGGGAGGCTGACATGGAGAGAGGGAGGGCTGACATGGACAGAGGGGGAACTGACATGGAGGGATGGAAGGAAGGAGGGAGGGAGGGGGGCTGACATGGACAGAGGGGGGCTGGGAGGGAGGGAGGAAGAGAGGGGTATGACATGGACCAAGGGAAGATACAGGGGGACATACTGGACAGACAGGGGATAAATGCTGGATAGAGGGGAGAGACAGTGCGGGTTAGGATTATAATGGGCAGATGGGGGGTTGGCTAGGACTGGTAATGGGTTGATTAGGGAAGGCTAGGACTGGGAATGGACTGATTAAGGGGGGGTTGGGACTGGTAACGTGCTGATAGGGCGGTAGGACTGGTAATGGACTGATGGGGGGCTAGCATTGGAAATGAGCTGATCGGGTAGTAGGACTGGAAATGGGCTGATTAGAGGAGGCTAGGACTGGTAATGGGCTGATGGGGGGGGGTTAGGACTGGTAATGGGCTGATTAGGGGAGCCTAGCACTGGTAATGGGGTTGAGGAGGGACTAGCACTGGAAATGAGCTGATTAGGGGAGGTTAGCACTGGTAATGGGGTTGAGGAGGGACTAGCACTGAATATGAGCTGATTAGGGGAGGCTAGGACTGGTAATGGGCTGATGGGGGGTAGGACTGGTAATGGGCTGATTTAGGGGAGGCTAGCACTGGTAATGGGGTTGCGAGGGGACTAGCACTGGAAGCAAGCTGATTGGGGGGGCTTCAACTGGGAATGGGCTGATTGTGGGAAGGGGAGGATAGAGCTGCTGGCCCTGGAAGAAAACTGGGGGCTAAGGCTACAAATGGGCTGATATGAGTGGATGGGAGAATGGAACTGGAAAGGAGTGGATCTGAGAGGAGCTGCCATGGTATTTGTACTAGAAGGGACTGGTCAGTGGGGAAGGAGGGGGACTGGAAGGGAATGGACACCAGTGGCAGTCATGGGAATGCAAGGAGTGGAGGAGTGGCCTAGTGGTTGGGGCAAGGTACTTCAGGCCGGAAGGTCGGGGGTTCAAATCCCACTAGAGGACAGCAACCTTGGGCTGGAAGGACTGGGATTTCTAGTCCCACAGGTGCTCCTTGTGGTCTTGGGCAAGCCACTTAACCCTCCATAGCCCATGTTCCCTGTAAATAGTTATCTCCAAGTTATAATGCCCTGTTCAATGTAATTTCAGTTTGTTCAATGTAAACCGCACTGATGCAGAATAGCGTGGTATATAAGAGAATATAAATAAATAAATAAATAATTTGACATTGGAAGGTACTGAGAGTGCAAACTGGAAAGGGGCTGATACTGGGGAGGGTTACTGGGACTGGAAATAGGCTGACGGAAAGAAATGAAGAAAACAAAAGAAGAGATAAGAAATGGCAGATGGACCATAGACCACAGAAAGAGAGCTAAGAGAAGACAGGAAAGCAGAAGCCCCAGATCGGGACCAGCATGATCAGAAAATAAATTGGTCAGACAACAAAGGTAGAAAAAATAATTTTATTTCATATTAGTGATTTGACTACAAAATCATCATAATTTTGAAATCAAATATTGTTACTTGTTATTGTGATTAATTATTGTGGTTTAAATAAGTATATGTTATAAATAAAAACATATTGAAAAGGCCTATAATATATTAATAATTCAACAAATGATTACAGTGACAATGCGTTAATGGTAAAGGAAGAGAGACGCATTCGATTTTATCACTGGGGGTACCACAAGTTAACCAATGGTAGAATGGGTCACGGTACAAAAAAGGGTGAGAACCACTGCTGTGGAGGAAGACAGTGGCGAATTGGCCAAGAGTCGCTTGGTGCCGTCCCAACATCTCAAATATTTGGGGATGCACTTCGATATTCAGAAGGGAGCGGTGTTCCTGCCAGATCGCCAGGTTCAAATCTTTTGGCAATTGGTACGCAAGTTCAAAGCTGCTCAGGCGCCTTCTGCGTGGAGTTATCTTCAATTGTTAGGAACTATGGCGGCGACTTTGGAAGTAATACCGTGGGCCAGGTATCATATGAGACCTCTGCAGCGGGCACTGCTCCACGGTTGGTCACACCAGGAGGACTCATTGAACAAACGTCTTCCCTGTCCCCTCCGGGTTCGACAGTCGCTGCGCTGGTGGCTACTACCGGGATCCTTGGAAGCCAGGATGCCTCTGGAGCAACTGGAGTGGCTCCCATTGTTGACTGATGCAAGTCTCGCAGGATGGGGGGCACATTGCGGAGAGTTCTTCGCGCAAGGCACTTGGTCCATTTCAAAGAGCAAATGGTCAATCAACCGGCTAGTACTGAGCGGTCTTCCTCGCACTGCGGAGGTTCGAGGAGAAGGTGAAGGGACGGGAAGTGCGAGTAACGTCGGACAACTCAGCAACAGTGGCATACATCAATCGGCAGGGCGGCACTGGAAGTGCAGCCATGGAGGAGGAGGCAGAAGCACTGTTGGGTAGAACTTCGATTGCCAGTGATTTCGAAGGCGCACATTGCAGGAAAAGAAAATGTGATGGTGGATTTTCTCAGCAGGGTCCAAGTGGATGCGGGAGAATGGGAACTGCATCCGGACATGTTTGCGTAAGCGGTTCGCAGGTGGGGTGCACCCATCATGGACCTGATGGCAACCTGTCAGTCAGCAAAAGTGAGTCGATTCTTCAGCAGGCGACGAAAGAGAATGTTGGGGGGTATCGACGCGCTGATGCAAAGTTGGCCGACGACAGGTCTGCTCTATGTATTTCCCCCGTGGGCGCTCATAGGTCAGGTGGTACAGCATATCAAGGCTCATCAGGGAAGAGTACTGTTGGTGGCTCCAGACTGGCCAAGACGTCCGTGGTATGCCAATCTTATCCGATTGCTCGACGGGGAGCCTTGGAGGTTTCCGGCGTCAGAGAATCTGTTACTGCAAGGCCCACTACAGATGCCTCAAGTGGATCAGTTCTCGCTTACGGTCTGGCCATTGAAAGGGCGAGGCTAAAGAAGAAAGGATACTCCAGTGCACTTATCGCGACCTTGCTTCGGGCTAGGAAGAAGTCTACCTCACTGATGTATGTTTGCATATGGCGCATTTTTGTGGATTGGTGCTCCCGTAGACAGGTGCGGGCAGCTACAGGCTCAGTGCCTTTGGTGTTAAGTTTTCTGCAAGAGGGTTTTGATAAAGGTCTAGCAGCCAGTTCTTTAATGGTGCAGTTGGCAGCCCTTTCTTGCTATAGAGGCAAGGTGCAAGGAGTAGCATTAGGAGTACATGCGGATGTTTTACGTTTTCTGAAGGCAGTGTCTAGGTTGCGACCCTCTCGTAGAGCTGTGGTGCAATCTTGGGACCTTAATTTGGTTTTAGGGGCATTGACCAAAGAACCCTTTGAACCATTACACAGGGCGTCTGTTAAGGATTTAACTCTGAAGACGGTCTTTTTGATAGTCATTTGTTCGGCAAGGCGAATTTCGGAACTGCAGGCATTGTCATGTAGAGAACCGTTTTTGTCTTTTTCTAAGGAAAAGGTCATGTTGCGGCCAGTGCCTTCCTTTTTGCCTAAAGGGGTTTCCCCATTTCATCTGAATTAGATGGTTTCTCTTCCAGTTTTTAGGTTCACTGGAGGGAAATGCTACAGATAGGGGGTTGCGTCGCTTGGACATAAAGCGAGTGCTACGGCAGCATTTGAAGGTGTCTGAGTCCTTTCGCAAATCGGATCGTTTATTTGTTTGGTTTGGAGGTTCCCGTAGAGGGGAGGCGATGGCGAAAGCATCCATTTCTAGATGGATTAGAGAGACTATTGCTTCTGCATATCTTCTGTGTGGACGAGAGGTACCAACAGGGTTGCGAGCTCACTCTACCAGAGCACAAGCAACTTCATGGGTGGAGAACAGTTTGGTTCTGCCTGCAGAAATTTGTAAGGCGGCCACTTGGTCGTCTCTTCATACTTTCAGTAAACATTACAGCCTGGATGTGTTGGCTTCAAAGGATGCCGTATTTGGGGTGGCGGTGTTGCAAGCTGGATAGAAAGGTCCATCCCAATGATTACTGCTCTGTTACATCCCAGAGGTGGAGAACTAAACTGGAGGAACGATAAGGAAATGGAAATTACACTTACCTGGTAATTGTTGTTCCTGGAGTGACTCCAGTTTAGTCCTCATTCCCGCCCGGGTTTGTTTCTTGGCAGTGGAGTTCTGTAAGCGGAGATGTTCCATTACCGGTAGGTGCAGTTTTTTGCTATACCTTTTGGTCTTTTCTTGTTCTTCTGTTCTCTTGTTATGTATGACGAGGAAGGAAAGGAAGAGGTACAAGGAAAAGGGTATTTTCATCCAGAGGGAAATTCCCTGGTGTATGTTAGTTAATATAAGTTCAAGTTCAAGTCCAAAAACTGCCAGCATGGTTTAAAGGTGAGGTCAGAGAGGCTGTTGTTGCCAAAAAAGCATCTTTCAGGAAATGTAAAAAAGAGCCAAACGACAAAACCTGGAAACAGCACAAGCACTGGCAAGTCAAATGCAAGACATTGATAAGGCAGGCAAAGGGAGAATTTGAGAAGAAGCTTGCTGCGGAAGCAAAAACGCGAAGTAAAGACCTTTTCAAGTACATTCGTAGCAAAAAACCTGTGAGAGTCAGTTGGTCCATTAGATGATAAAGGGGTTAAAGGAGCACTAAGAGGCGACAAGGCGATAGCGGAGAGACTGAATTAATTCTTTGCATCAGTCTTTACTGAGGAAGATGTAGGGATGTTACCCATGACTGAAGTGGTATTTAAAGGTGTGGAAGAATTGAAGGAAATATCGATACATCGGGAAGATGTATTACTACTATTAGATAAGCTGAAGAGTAGCAAATCACCTGGGCCGGATGGTATACATCCAAGGGTGTTGAAAGAACTGAAATACGAGATTGCAGACCTGCTATTAGTAATCTGTGAACTATCATTTAAATCATCTCTAATACCTGAAGATTGGAGGATCACCAATGTAACACCAATTTTTGAAAAGGGTTCCAGGGGTGATCCGGGAAACTACAGACCAGTGAGCCTGACATCAGTACCAGGAAAAATGGTAGAAACCATCATAAAGAATAAAATTACTCAGCATGTAGATAGTCATGACCTAATGGAAGACAGCCAACATGGCTTTAGACAAGGAAGATCTTGTCTTACTAATCTGTTATGTTTTTTTGAAGGAGTGAATAATCAGGTGGACAAAGGTGAGTCGGTTGATATTGTGTATCTGGACTTTCAGAAAGCCTTTGACAAGGTCCCTCATGAGAGACTTTTGGCAAAACTAAAGAGTCATGGGATAGGAGGCAGTCTACTATTGTGGATCAGGAACTGGTTAAAAGATAGAAAGCAGAGGGTAGGGCTAAATGGCCAATTTTCCCAATGGAGAAAGGTGAATAGTGGTGTACCCCAGGGATCTGTGCTGGGTCCGTTGCTTTTTGACATATTCATAAATGACCTGGAAAGTGAAATAACGAGTGAGGTTATCAAATTTGCAGATGACACAAAACTATTTAAAGTTGTTAAAACCCAAGAGGATTGTGGAAAATTGCAAGAGGATCTTGATAAATTGGAAGACTGGGCATCAAAATGGCAGATGAAATTTAATGTGGACAAGTGCAAGGTTATGCACCTAGGGAAGAACAACCCAAACTATGGTTACACGATGCAAGGTTCCACATTAGGAACCATCACCCAGGAAAAAGATTTAGGCGTCATTGTGGATACCATGTTAAAACCCTCGGCCCAGTGTGCAGCAGCGGCCAAGAGAGCAAATAGAATGCTAGGTATGATAAGGAAAAGAATGGAAAATAAAACAAAAGATATTATAATGCCTCTATATCGTTCCATGGTGAGACCGCACCTTGAATATTGTGTGCAATTCTGGTCGCCGTATCTTAAAAAGGATATAGCGATTTTAGAAAAGGTTCAGAGAAGAGCCACCAAAATGGTAAAGGGGATGGAAGAATACTCCTATGAAGAAAGGCTAAAAAGGTTAGGGCTCTTTAACCTGGAAAAGAGACGACTGAGGGGAGATATGATAGAAGTCTATAAATTAATGAACGGAGTGGAACGGGTAAACGTAGATCGATTGTTTACCTTATCAGAATATAGAAAGACTAAGGGACATGCAATGAAGCTACAGGGTAAACTATTTAAGACTAATAAAAGAAAATATTTTTTCACTCAACGTGTAATCAAACTCTGGAATTTGTTACCGGAGGGTGTAGTAAAGGCTGTTAGTGTAGCTGGGTTTAAAAAAGGTTTGGACAAGTTCCTGGAGGAAAGGTCCATAAACCATTATTAAGAAGGGACCCAGGATATCAATGCTTGAACCAATACAAGCATTGTGGAACCTGTGTCCCTTGGGGAAACTGCTAGGTACATATGACCTAGATTGGCCACTGTTGGAAACAGAATACTGGGCTTGATGGACCTTGGTCTGACCCAGTATGGCATATCTTATGTTCTTATGTTAAGGTCTTGTTAATGTTCAAATGAATAAAATAGCTACTTGTTTGTTGCTCCTTTGAGTTTGCTGTCAATCGTTCACTGGGACTGATGGGAGAGACCCGCAGGCTACATCCAGTGATGTCACTTTTTGACATGTCCAGTCTCCAAGCTGCAGGAGGAGGTGCACAACCCAGAGGTGGAGGACTAAACTGGAGTCACTCCAGGAACAACAATTACCAGGTAAGTGTAATTTCCATATAATGCACCAAATATGAAGAAAACGTCAGAAAACAGGAAATTACTTCTACTTGGAGATGCCATCATCAGAGGCACCAACTTGGGAATAGAGTTCAAAGGAGAGAAGATGGTCAAATGCCTTCCAGATTCTTCAGCCAGCAGGAATAAGAACCAAATTGTTGGCATAGTTAGTGTAGAAAGTTTGCACTCCAAAACAGATGTTATCATCCACTTGGGTACAAATGAACTGGCTAGAAAAAGTGCCTCTACAGTTCAAAGGGACGTCCAGATTCTGGGAGAGAAACTCAAACCCATTGTTAACACTATAGAATGCTCAGACGTTCTACCTGTTCTTGGTAAGAAGGCAGAAAGGCTGAATCACATAATCAACTTTAATACATGGCTACAAACCTGGTGCAAACAAGAAGGATTTAGATACATAGGCGACTGAGGAAACAGATGGAAAACAAGAGGTTATATGTTTATGTTTATTAAAACTTTATATACCGCCCAATACAGTTAGCATCTGGGCGGTTCACAATACATAAAAACAATTTAAAATTGTTAAAAAAGAGAGAGCTGCGAAAGAGAGCCAGAAAAGGAACGCCATAAAATCAAAGAAAAGGGATAGAAAAACAGAGAAACAGATAGAGGGGTAAAAGATGGGTAACAAAAGGAAAAAGAGGAGGGGACAGCAACAACATAGAAGATAATGAGGGAGAGGGGTAGGGGTATGCTGTCATAGGCCTAGAGGGGGGGGAGAGATGGGGCCGGGAAAGGAAGGTTAAAGGCAGAACAGAAGAGATGGGTTTTGAGGGCAGTTTTAAAGGATGGGTAGGAGGCTTCTAGACGTAAGGAGGGGGGAAGGGAGTTCCAAAGCCTTATATTGTGTTGATGGACCACATCTCTCTGTCGCAGAGAAAAGGATCCTAAGTGAAAAATTCAGGCATTATGTGGACAGGCATTTAAACTAGAGAAAGGGGGTGATGGATGGAGAAGAACAAGTTCAGGGTGTCACTCCCAGCAAAAACATAACAACATTAGAAACAACCACACTATTAACCCACACATCAATGGCAAGTGGGAAGAGGTGTGTAGAACAAAATCCGTGCAAGCTAGTCAACAAATGCTGGAAAGCAATGAGCACAAATGCTCAAAGCCTAGCCAACAAAGCTCCTGACCTGAAAGCCTTAATGGTGGAAATGGAAGACATTGTGACCATTACAGAAACATGGTCTAATGAGTCATGTGAATGGGATATAGCCATTTTTTTTTTTAGTGACATCAAGTCAGTGTTGACTCATAGTGACCCAGCTACCTCTGGGTTTTCTTGGCAATGTATCACTGGAAGTAGATTGCCAGCCTTTTCTTCCAAGGCAATGGAGAGTAAAGTGACTTGCCCAAGGTCACAAGGAGTGCCAGTGGGAATTGAACCCTTGATCTTCTGGGTATTAGGCAGTTGCTCTAACCACTAGGCTACTCCTCCACTCTGGGAATATAGCCATAGCTGGCTATAATTTATTTAGGAGAGATAGAGAAGACAGAAAAGGAGGAGGAGTAGTCCTATATGTCAAAAGTAATATTAAAGATGCTGAAATGCAGGGGATGTGGGGAAAGGAAGAAGCGCTCTGGATTGTGTTGGAAAGAGGAGTTGACACTATCATCAAAGCTGGTGTAGTCTACAGACCTCCAACTCAAACCAAAGAAGTTGATAACGCCTTGATTATTGATATTATAAAAGTAGCCATGAAGGGGGAAGTGATCAAATTGGGTGACTTTAATCTACCCGATGTGGACTGAAGTATTCCTTCTGCAAATCAGGAAAGAAGTAAAAAAATTGTGAATGCCTTCCAAGAGGTATTGCTTAGACAAATGGTGATGGAACCGACCAGGGAAAGTTCAATGCTGGATTTAGTACTCACCAACAGAGATAGCATGTCGAATGTCTGAGTGGGTACCTATGTGAGCGGCAGTGATTATCACAAGGTGTGGTTTGAGATAAAAGCCAAGGCAGAGTCCAATCACATCCAAGCTCAAAGTCCCAGGCTTCAAAAACGCTGACTTCAGTAAAATGGCCAAGTGCCTGAAAGAGGAGTTGGCAGGGTGGGAGGAGGTAAGGGAAGTGGAACTGCAGTGGGCTAAACTAAAGGAGGCAATAAATAAGATATGTAAGGAAAGAAAATAAAAATAGGAAAAGGAAACCTATTTGACTCTCCAAAGAAAGGCAAAAAACACACCCTTCACAAAATTTAGAAGTTCATAAACAGAGGAACACAGAAAAGAAAACAGGATACAGCTAAAATAGACAAAAAGAGAAATAAGGATAGCAAAAACAAAGGCAGAAGAAAAGATGGCTAAAGGTCTAAAGCATGATGACAAAACTTTTTCCAGGTATATTTGTGAGAAGAGGAAGAACAAAGGTAAATTGCAAGGCTCAAAAGTGCCGAGAACAGATTTGTGGAAAGTGACAATGAAAAATAAAATATGCTAAACAAATACCTCTGTTCTGTTTTTACTAAAGAAAATCCTGGAGAAGGACTACCTGTGATTGACAAAAATGGATGATTAAGTGCAGGAATAAAGTTCCAGAGTTTCTTTTGATTTTTTTTAGTAGTGGTTATTATGGGCAACATGCGTGAAAGTCCAGTACTGGTGTGGTGTTAATAAAAATATTCAGACATACAGTGCACCGACAACAGTTAAATGATGATAGAAGACATCCAAACTGCTGCTGACTCTCTGTCACCTCCCCTCATGCAGGGCTCCTCAGAGACTTTGCTCCTTTTGACACTCCAATCAGTTACCTGATCATCTTCTCGTCTCTCTCAGTGCAATTAAGGCCTTGGCATTCTGGAAGGATCCTGATTTTAAATGCAGTCGCACCACAACAACAGGCGAACAGACTGTCTCTCTCCCTTAGAGACTCATTCACTTCACAGTCCATTTACTTCCGACCCATTGGGAGAGGCTAGCAGGATGCACTCGGGACCCACATCCTAACCCTTTTTCCTTTTGTCTTCCATCTTGAGTTTAATTTGCTTCCATTGCATTCCCCTTTTCCTCTGGGGCTGGAACCCGGCAGATTACTCCTGTAACTCTCTCTTGCTCTCTCTCTAGCTCTGGGATCTCTCTTCCTGATCCTGTTCCATTTTTTAAGGCACTTTAGGTGTGGTATGAGCTTAAGTCTCCTCTCTCCTTTCTGCAGAGGAAGCCACCCCACCTGGCTTTCTTCTCTCTCCTGTGGAGGAAGCCTTGAACCCCTTCCAAATACACACCTTTATACTTCCCTCCACGAACACCTCCTGCAAGGGCCTGACTGGTTAGCCCACCCCTCATTACTTTTGAGTGGTACCTCTCTCAAAGACCTGATATTTCTCCTGTTTTCTCTAAAGTAGGGACATTTTGGTATCCTACTACCTTAGAAACCAGTAAGAAGATGCTGTTCCCTCAGCTCATCAGAAAGAACCAGACAGAATGATTCTAATGCTCAGTGCTTTCTTACTGGGCTGGAGTGGAGTATGCCGAGTCAGTAATTTTTAATAAGAGAATTGAAGAGAAAGGACTTTTATCCTACATAGCCCTATGACATTATACGTAGAAGGACCTGTAAAAAACATGCTTAGCCTTGCTCCCCAAACAGCAGACACAATGCACATACCTTGACTCCCTTACTCAGGGCACAACCTTTTATTCTGCCTCTCTATCACAATGTGCCTACTTTCGCCCAATTTCTCCAGAACAGTGAACCTACCTGTCTATCACAGCACACATCCTGTTACCCTGCTTTTGTGTCACTGCCTGCATGCTTTCACCCACTCTCTCCGGAACAGCATGTGCGCTTTCACGCTGTCTCTCCAGGACGGCATGGGAACTTTTACTTCACTTGTCCATAGCAGGGTGTATACTTACACCCTGCAGATCCGTGCAAAATGCAAAATGAGAACAGTAGTTTTCAGTGGATTCACATTCCTATTGGACAATTTTCAGTGGGGTGGGATATCAAGAGAACAGTGGAAGCAATAGAAATCAGTCACTCCGTGTCCCAAAAATGGGTGCCAAATATGCTTTTTTTGAGTATGACACAATCAGTGATACTCGCAAATTATAGAAACATAGAAACATGATGGCAGAAAAAAGACCATATGGCCTATCTAATCTGCCCTTCCATATCAACTACAATAGTCCCCTTTTTTCCTTTAGAGATCTTCTGTACTTGCCTCATGCTTTCTTGAATTCATACTGTCCTCGTCTCTACTATCTCCACTGGGAGACTATTCTACGCATCTACCACTCTTTCCATAAAGAAATATTTCTGCATATTATGCTGAGTCTATCCCCTTTCACCCTCATCCTTGTCCCAGCATAGCAGAGCTTCCTTTCAATCGAAAGAGGCTCTCCTCTTGTGCATTTATGCCACTGAGGTATTTAAATGTCTCTATCATATCTCCTCTATCCCGCCTTTCTTCTAAAGTATACATATTGAGATCTTTGAGCCTGTCTCCATATGCTTTATAAAGAAAACCACTAACCATTTTAGTAGCCACCTTCTGCATCAACTCTATCCTGTTTATATCTTTTTGAAGACGTGGTATTCAGAATTGCTCACAATACTCCAAATGCGGTTGCACCAGAGACTTATACAAAGGCACTTTTACCTCCTTTTTCTGCTGGTCATTCCTCTCCCTATGCACCCAAGCATCCTTCTGGCTTTTGCAGTCACCTTTTCTACCTGTTTAGCCACTTTAAGTTTATCAGAAACAATCACGCCCAGGTCTCGCTCTTCTTTCATAGACAGAAGTACTTCACCCCCTACACTGTATCACTCCCTTGGATTTTTGTAGCCCAAATGCATGACCCTGCATTTTTTAGCATAAAATCTCAGCTGCCAAATTCTTGACCATTCTTTAAGCTTAGTGAGATCCCTCTTCATGTTATCTACTCCTTCCTGGGTGTCTACTCTATTGCAGATTTTGGTATCATTCGCAAAGAAGCAAACCTTACCCGACAGACCTTCCACAATATCATGAACAAAGATGTTAAAAAAAATCTGACCAAGGACAGATCCCTGTGGCATACTACTAGTAATATCCTTATTCTCAGAGTGAGCTCCGTTTACCCGTACTCTTTGTTGCCTCCCACTCAACCAATTTCTAACCCTGCCAGCACTTTAGGGTTCAGCCCTAGGGTGCTCAATTTGTTTATGTCACCTATGTGGAACAGAGTCAAAGGCTTTACTGAAATCTAAGTACGCTGCATCTAGGGCTCTCCCTTGGTCCAACTCACTGGTCACCTAGTCAAAGAAATCAATCAGGTTTGTCTGACAAGATCTTCCTTTGGTAAACCCATGCTTCCTCGGATTTGGCAATCCATTGGATTCCAGAAACCTCACTATCCTGTTTTAGCAGTGTTTTCAATAATTTACATACCACAGATGTTAGACTAATCAGCCTGTAGTTTTCAACCTCATCCTTATTTCCGCTTTGTGTAAAAGGACTACATGTGCCTTTCTCCAGTTCTCTGGGACCACTCCCAAGTCTAAAGAAGCATGAGAGAGCTCGTGCCTGTCTAATTGTGTCCCCCCTCCCCCTTAAAAGCATTGAATCCTTCATCCCATTCTTTCTGATTTCTGCTACAGGTTGTAGATCATCTTATGACCCCCGGGCCCTAGCTCTGACTTGTGCTCCTGATGCCCCCTTTACCTTTGGGTTTCCAATATGGAAATAGGTCAATGGATAGGTCACTTCAGTTCTACTGTAATCTCAGGAAGGTCAGAGCACATTGTGATAATAACAGGCATTATGAATGTCACCCTACCATTGCATAAGAATCATAACCATATGCACATTTCTGTACCTAAAGAGGAAACTAGGCATTATGAAACATTCTGCTTTGAACAGCTGGATGCTGCAGAACAAATTGGAACTAAATCCTAAGAAAAACAAATTGTTTTGGAGAAGTCAGGCTATTTACCTAGAACCATCTATTCAGCTTTGTGGGAAGGGGGCTACTATGACTTCACACTGAGGTGAGAAGCTTAGGGATCATCATTGATAAGAAGTTAACTTTCAAAAGCCGTATCAGGACTGTAGCACATTCTGCGAGGCACCTGAAACATTTTCTCTTACCATTTGATTTTTGGACAGCCTTGCACACTTTTATCCTTACTGGCCTGGATTATTTCAACTCTCCTTAGTTAGATTTACCTTTCTTTCTTCTATGTGACCTTCTAGAGCAGCAGAATGCAGCTGCCAGGCTGGTTAGTAGTTCTAACTTGTATGATCCAATAACACTATGCCTGGCTACCTGTGATCTGGGGGGGTAACATTCAAAGTTCTCATTCTCATGTTTAGGGCCTTAAGAGGACATGGCCCAGATTATCTGGTTCGAGAGACTGTTCTGCCTATTGGTACTGAGGCAACTGCCCTCTGCCAACTTGCCAGGCACACCCAGTTGGTTTTGGGATGTTCTAGCCTGCTGGTACCGATGTGGCTTGCATGTCTTTGATTTGAAAAAGTCCTTAGTACTTGTTTGTCTGTAAAGGTATGTCTTCAATTGCACTCACTGGCTGAGAATGATTTCTTGCCTATAGATCTGCCAGTAATCTAAGCTGTTAACATCACTGAATTATTATGGTTAAAACAACAACAAATGTTGCTACCTTAGGATATAGTCAATGTGACACATTGGGCCTTATTTAATAAAGATTTGACAAGAAGTCATCATAGGAAATTCAAGAGCCTGAGACTGAGGAAACGTGAAAAAATACTTCTTTCCTAAGAGGTTGGTGGATGCCTGGAATGACTTACTGCTAGAGTTAGTGAAGACAAACACTGTGACAGAACTGAAGAACTCATGGAACAGATATTTTTATTTCATTTGATTTGATTTAGGTTGACATGATGAGGGAGAGGCAAGTTTGAGATAAAGGTTTAAAGACATGACGGGCAATGCAATAAAATGCAAGAGGCTTGGTACACAGGTTAGTTCAGTTTTGCACACAATTCCCCTACTTGGTTTGCAGCTTATCGTGCTGTGAAGGCTTGTGTGCATCAGTGATGCTGAGAGCTACGCTATCAGTAGCTTAGCTACTGGCAGGATCTCCCAAGATAGACAGGTCTCAGCCAAGGTGCCAGACCAAGACAAACCACCCATCTGGGCAGCAGCAGAACGGGAGGGTGTTGGTAGCGGAGGATCACATTTCTGTGACAACGGCAACTAGAATTACCTGCATGGAAGAAAGGCCTGGCAATCTACTTCCGTATCTTGCCGCGAAAACCCAGTGGTTAGTCATAACAAAACAAATTGCACTATAGTGCTGTAAGATGAAACCCCCAGGTCAGAAGGCACTCAACTGGCTACTGGGGAGGAGCTGAAGACTTTTCAGAGTAAAGCCAGCATTTATGATGTGGTCGGATCAAAGCCCTCAAGATGTCTGACTGTTGATGTAGCTGCACATGAAACGAGAATCAGAAGCTGCAAAGATGTCTTACATATTGGGACATGGAACATATGAAGCATGGAGTTGGAGGTGGTCGAGAACAAAATGGAACATATACAACTCAATCTGTTGGTTGTCAGCGAACTGAAATGGACTGGTATCGGGCACTTTGCATCTGATGATCACATGGTCTACTACGCTGCAAATGAAAGACAAAAAATAAATGGTGTTGCATTTATAATCAAGAAGAAACTTGCAACAATGCAATCAGTGAACGCTTAATCTCTATTTGTATACAAGGAATGCCCATTGTAACCGCCTTTAGTGCCCCCAGCCGAAGCGTGTAGGGCTTAAGCGACCTGTTATCCTTTTTTGAACAGCTGTCTGACCTTTTCCTGAGGCAAAGCCTTTTGGGAAATGTAGTTTCTTTCACTGTCCAATGAAGAGTAGTGTGAACTCAAAGTGGTTTTAAGCAAACAGGATTTATTTCCCCTCCGGGCGGATTTCAGCATGGAACAAAGGTAACACAAACCATATACTTCTGGCAAAGGACAAAATAAAAAGTCTCCAACAGAAATAGCTTAACTTCAGCAGTAATAAACATTTGCTTCCCAGCAATTAGAATAAACAGTTCTGTTTCCCACAGCTTTGTACTTTTTCTCTTAACACTTCTGCAGTTCTCTGCACTGCTTAAACTCAAAGCAGGGAAAATATCTCATTCGATATTGTAATCGTACAGTCCATCAATTCTTCAGATATGTTGCCTAGCCCTGGCTCTGTTTCCATTAACTCCTCATGGAAGACAGGCAGAAATGTTTGCAACGTCGTTTCTGGGGCCACGCCCTTTCTCTCTGTCTTAGGCTTTATATCATACTCTTGGCACATATATTGCTGTAAACAATCATCCTCATTACAGGTATTAAAACCACAGTCCCAACCCTTTGGGTAAGTAAAATCACAATGATTGTCAACAGCCTTATTTGAAACCCAGTCTCTGGGCTTACCTCTTTGTCTGCCTGCAAACGGCTTTCTCTGGGCTTTGGAAACAGCTGTTGGTTCAAAACCTGATTTGTGAGCTGTGGGTTGCAACTGCCTTCCTGGCTTTTTCCTCTCCTTGTAATTCCCAGAATACTGCAAATAGCCTGGCCTGCTTTTGCTGTATTCTTCCCTTGAATGAACCTTTATAAATGGTTCTCCTTCTACCTTTAAGCTCGGCTCTGGGCTTTCTCTCCGTTTTAATGAGTGTTCCTCTAGGCTTGCCACGTTCTCTCTCCCACAGTTCTGGGCTGGAACTCTACCGGTAGCTCTGCCTAGGCCTGGAACTCGGACTCCTCCCTGGTCCTCCTCTTGGTCTGTTAGCTGGCCTCTCACCGGAACCCTTGGTTGGCTTTGTAGGTAACCTCCCAGCTGAGCTTGTGTTGGAGCTTTCTCTGTGGCTCCTAATCGAGACCCTTTTCTTTCTACTGAGGCCTCTTTATGTGTCTGCCCTCTAGGGCAGTGCCTGACTCCTCCTCCTAGCAGGTGCTCTGAATCAGCTCGTGACTCCTGAGCTAACTGGCAGCAAGGGCGTGTTTCTTTCCCTTGTGTCTGGTTTCCCTGGTAACTACTAGCCATGTGCTTTTGTTTACCATCCAGCACTGCTTCTGATTCCTCCTTTTTGGCTCTTTCTAAAGGGCTGGAGGAATCCACCATGTCACACCATCCACAACTATGATTCAGGTATATGCCTTAACAACAGCTGCAGAAGAGGATGAGGTTGATGAGTACTGTGAACAAGAACAAGCTAAAATTGATAGAACATGCAAAAAAGATATCCTGATAGTCATGGGTGACTGGAACGCAAAAGTTGGCAAGAAAGAAGAAGGCAAAGTGGATGGAAAATATGGACTTGGCAACAGAAATGAAGCTGGAGAAAGACTGATAGAATTCTGTAAGACTAATGATCTATTCATTTCCAATACCTTCCAGCAACACAAGCAGCGATTGTACAGATGGACTTCACCCATTGGTTTGTACGCATCTCAAATTGACTACATCTGCGGAAGTCAACGATGGAAAAGCTTGATAACATCAGTAAAGACAAACCCTGGAGCTGACTGTGGTACAGATTACCAACAACTAGTATGCAAACTCAAACTAAAGTTGAAAAAGAGCAAACTACTCATGAATATAGCAAAATATGACCTTGAGAACGTACCACCAGAATTTAAAGACTGCCTGCAAAATCGATTTGCTGCTTTAGATACAAATGACAGAGCTCCAGAAGAGTTATGGGATGACATAAAGAAGGTTGTGTTGGAAGAAAGTGAGAAGTCTCTACAAAAGATGAAAAAGCAAAAAGCTAAAATAGATTACTGAAGAAACTCTGAAAATTGCCCAGAAATGCAGAGAAACTAAAGATAGAGGAGAAAGAGAGGCACTCGCAGAACTCAGAGATTTCCAACATGCAAGACATGACAAGGAGAAGTACTACAATGACACATGCAAGGAAATTGAATCAGAAACTATTAGAAGAAGAACAAAATCGGTTTTCCTAAAGCTACGAGAGCTAAAGAAAAAATTCCAGCCTCGAACTGGAATGCTACAAGATGCTCAAGAATCTACGTTGAATGATGCTGAGAAGATCAAGAAAAGGTGGAAAGAAGATACAGAGTCATTATACCATAAAGATCAAGTGAACCAACAACCATTTCAACTTGTACCTTATGATCAGGAACCATTGGCGATGAAAGAAGAAGTCAAGGCAGCATTGAAAGACTTATCAAAGAATAAAGCACCAGGCATTGATGGCATTTCCATTGAAGTATTACAGCAATCAGATACAGCTGTTACCATACTTACAAGGCTCTGCCAGGAAATTTGAAAGACAACATCATGACCAACTGACTGGAAGAGATCTGTGTTTATACCAATACTAAAGAAAGATGATCAAACTGACTGTGGAAATTATCACACAACTGCTTTGATCCCCCATGCCAGCAAGATTCTACTCAAGATTATTCAGCAGAGACTACAGCTATACCTGGAATGAGAACTGCCTGAAATGCAAGCAGGGTTCAGGAAAGGGCGAGGAATGAGAGACATCATCACAGATGTGAGATGTATCCTTGAAAAGACTAATGAATACCAAAAGGATATCTATATGTGTTTTATCGAATACAGCTTATGGCTGTGTTAACCATGAGAAACTCTGGGCTACATTAAGAAGCATGGGTATACCAGAACACCTGATAGTTCTCTTGCACTATGCTTACATTGATCAAGAAGCAATAGTTTGAACGGAAGTAGGAGAAACAGAATGGTTTAAAATCAGAAAAGGTATATGACAAGGTTGCATACCTGTTTCATTTATATGCAGAACAAATCATCAAAGAAGCAGGATTGTATGAAGACAACTGAGGTGTGAAGATTAGTGGAAGACTCATCAACAACCTTCGCTATGCTGATGATACCACATTACTGTCTGAAAGTGAAGATGATCTGAAACATTTGCTTCTCAAGATCAAGAAACATAGTCTTAAAATGGGCCTGCACCTTTTTTTTATTGCCATTTTAATATACTTACAACATACAGTAAGTATATAAGTAATATGATCCATAAACATCATTAAAGAAATTACACACTGCAGACCGGGAAACCCCAGAAAGCAACAAAACCTATCAGGTAGCCCACATCTTGGGGAAGTACGCATCAAACACAAAGGAAACTTAAATCAAGAAAGCATTGGAGACAACTCCAAATCAGCCATAAGTATCCAATATTCCATCTACATTCTCACCCCACCCCTTCCTGCTTCTCCCTTTCAGCTAAAAATACTTCCAACTGTAGAGAGTCCTGAAAGCTAAATTTAGTTCCCTGCAACCAGTGGCGTAGCGTGAGTTGTCAGCACCCGGGGCAAGGCAAGTAATTTGCGCCCCCTAACCCGTGGATTTTAGCCACCGGGGAGCTTCTTTGCGCGGGGGAGCCGACCGTGATCCTACCCCGGGAGGGAGCGATCGTCAGCACTGACCTCGCTGAGCCGGAGTCCAGGGAAACGAACAGCACAGCAGCAAGAGCCCGACAAGCATGGTTAAACGCCCAACAGCAGGGAAGAGGAGGAGATCCGGAACCAGAAACTCACGATGCCGCCCTGCAGCTCCGCCTTCTCGAGCGCACAGGGCGATCCGACCCCAACCCCAGCTTTACATTGAGATCGAGGGGCGACGACGCAATAAACAGTCCCCCTCCCACCCCGCCCCGGCAGCTTGTGTGAAATAGCTACCTAGAGGGGGTCAATCGCATCGCCTGCGCTTTGTTGCCGAGGGTTTGCCAAGAACAATGCGACTCCCAGGACTGTGGGCTCGAGGGCTATAGCGCAAACCTCTTTGCAGTGCCACCACCAGATGGCGTACGCGCCAACATGTATCATAGGGACCTGCCTTTCCCCCTCATCGGCAACAGAGAGCTGCGAGTGCGAGCGCCCCCCCCCCATGTTGCGCCCGGTGCGGCCGGCCCCCCCTGCACCCCCCACGCTACGCCTCTGCCTGCAACGTGACCAAGATCTTGCAGGGATACCTAAGAAAAAATGATGCCCCAAGGGCCAACACCCGCGGCCTAAGGGCCAAAAACACCGTTCTGCGCAACTGGGTGGCCCTTGAGACATCAGGAAATAACTGAATTCAAGCACCACAAAACACAAAGGCCTTATTCTTAAAGTAATTTTTAAATACCAAAGTCTTGTCCTTATTGGGGAATGTTACTAATAAAGTAGTCCTGGTAGAGATCACATCCTGCGAGTCCTCTAAGAACTATGTAAAGTCAAACTCTGGTTGGGCCTGGAGTATACCAGCCCCCTCAGAGCACTCACTGGATATTTTCCCCCCAGGCAGGTAATAAATCTTGGAGAATATCATTGAGTCAGCTCCAGATAAACCTAGAGCTTCCTTAAGGTATCTCCAGAACAAGACTTCAGGAGACAGTAAGTGACAATAAGGAAAATTCAGATAGCAAATATTTTTAACCCTTAAACCATTCTCAAGCATTTCCAACCTGTGATATGTTATAAGACTATCCTTAATGTGTGAAGCACTAATAGCCTGCAGAGAGGAGCAGTGATCTTCACATTTGCGAACCTGAGCGGTTAACAAGACCACCTTTTCTTCAGTTTTACTCAGCTATGTGACTGTTCCTTGAGCTAAGAGCTGAGAGATGGTATTCACCAAGGTCTGCTCAGTCCTCCTCATCACCCTCCAGATATCCCCCAGTGAAACCTGTGAATCAGGCACACCTGGGTATCTACTAGGGGTGTGTGTCCAGACAACAGCCTTGTACTGTTCCAAGGAAACTATTGGCATACTCTGGCAAATAGGCTGAGTACCACCTGTTGGATCAGGTGTCATCATCCCAGAGGGGGGTACTGATGGAGAGCGTTCCAGAGAGCTCAAAGGCGCTCCCAAAACCTGTAGGGAAGCAAGCACAGTACCTGAAGATGGTATGATGTCCACCTTTGGCTGCAAATGTTTATCCATGGGGCCACTAACTGCCCCCTCCAATGCCACCGATTTCTTCTTTTGCTTCCCCATGTCCAGCACGGACTCAGCTACCCACACGCTTACAATCCTGCGGAGCTCCTAAGGGACTCACAAGAGGCCAGAAATGCCCCTTAGGACATGCCACGACCGTGCGCCTAGCACCTTAGCAGGACTATATAGGTCCCCGATAATGTCGCACAGGTACCTCCCCGGCCTGTACCTTAATGTAAAAAAGATAAAGATCCTGACAACTGGCAAAATCAGTAAGTTCATTGTTAATGAAGAAGAAATTGAAATAGTTGACAACTTTAACCTACTTGGATCAACAATCAATAAAGAAACGACAAACAGTCAAGTAATCCAATGATACCTTGCTCTTGGCAGAATGGCTATGGCTAGACAAGATTCTCAAGAGCAGAGATGTCTCTGTCCATACAAAGATTCGACTTGTTCAAGTCATGGTATTTTCAATAGCATCATATGGATGTGAAAGTGAAAAAGATAGATAGGAAGACAATCGATGCCTTTGAATTATGGTGCTGGCAATGAATACTGTGTATACCATGGACTGTCCGAAGAACAAACCAGTCAGTACTAGAGGAGATCAAACCTAAGCTTTCTTTAGAAGCTCAGATGACAAAACTTTTACTTTCATACTTTGGACACTTAGAGAACGACATCATGTTTGGCAAGGTAGAAGGTAAACGCAAAAGAGGAAGGCCAGCAATGAGATGGATTGATACAATAACAGCAGCTATGGGTGTCACTCTCTCAGCAATGAGTTGCCTGACCTGAAGACCGAACACAGTTTAGGACAACTATCCAGAGGGTCGCCATGAGTTGACACTGACTTGACGGCACTTAACAACAACAACCAATGCAGAAAGGAATTTTGTGCAAGAGCTAATTGTGCAAAACCTCAAAGTAGCAGTGCATAACACATTTAAATTCATGGTAATGAAGCAATTACCTATTGAGTGCAATGCAGAGAAGTGCACAGAAGACCAGAAGGCTGAGCTCTTAATGCAAGATCATAGGTTTGCAATCAGTACTAGTGAGGAATTTATGCCTGTTTCATCTCTATTTATTTATTTATATTCTCTTATATACTGTGCTATTCTGCATCAGTGTGGTTTACATTGAACAAACTGAAATTACATTGAACAGGGCATTATAACTTGGAGATAACTATTTTACACGGAACATGGGCTATGGAGGGTTAAGTGGCTTGCCCAAGACCACAAGGAGCACCTGTGGGACTAGAAACCCAAGTCCTTCTGGCCCAAGGTTGCTGTTCTCTAGTGGGATTTGAACCCCTGACTTTCCAGCCTGAAGTACCTTGCCCCAACCACTAGGCCACTCCTCCTCCATCTTTAAAGTATGTTGTTGTTGTTAAGTGCCGTCGAGTCGGAGTCGATTCATGGCGACCCTCTGGATAGCTATCCTAAATTGTGTTCGATCTTCAATCAGGAACAACAACCACAACTTTTCTCTTGCTTTACTGAAGACAGTGGTGAAAAAAAACAGCAGGGGATGAAGAGAAGTGCCAGAAGAACGTTATGCGCAGGTGCTGGAATGCTATCAGGTGCATAAACAGCAATATAAATTTGCACAGAATTTCTGTGCAGAATAACGCTGCTCTTTATGCACCAGAAAGCATTCCAGGACATGCGCACAAGTGCCATTTTTTTTTTAGCTCAAGATATAGGTGCTACTAATGCAGACCCATATGCTCACATATCTGATTTGCTCTTCTCGTTTAGTGCAGATGTATTATGCACAACTTATTTGCATGCTGTTTTCTTACAGCATTGGAGAACAACGTTTCTGCATTAGACTTGCGTTAGGAAAGCCTGCACTGAGCTTTAGCACAGGACTCAGGGTTCTGCACCAGCCTGGAGGTGGGGCAGGAGAGGGGGGGAGGGGAATGCCTGAGTGTTGTAGTATGGAAACGTGTTTTCTCATTTACCAACAATGGCAGAAGACTAAGAAGTGAGATAATAAACCTGCTTTTAATTAATGCTGAAATAGGCAATTTAGCTTGTATGGTTGACAGCGGGGATGCATCCTTAAGTAGAACAGTGTGCAGAAACAACTAGGCAGACTGCATGGGTCATTTGATACTTATCTGCCACCATCTTCTTCGCTGCTATGTTAAAGTACATACAGATGTGAATGTGCACATCAATAAACCTGAATATCCCCCAAGCCAGTCTGAACATCTTTTCTTTTATAGCATGAGGAAAGGTTGTGCAGATGTTTATTAATTTCCACAGTTCAGGAATGGTGCTGAGCAGTTTTGTAAGTTCTAATTTATTTAGCTGTATTTATATCCCGCTTTTTCACCGGGTCAAAGCGGTCAATTGGGGGATACATTTAACATGAGGGGATATGAGACACATACTCTAATACTTACAGGGAACATGGGCAATGGAGGGTTAAGTGGCTTGCCCAAGACCACAAGGAGTGCCTATAGGACTAGAAATCCCAGTCCCTCCAGCCTGAGATTGCTGTCCCCAGGTGGGACTTGAACCCCCGGCCCTCCAGCCTGAAGTACCTTGTCCTAACCACTAGACCACTCCTCCCTTTTATAAATGAGCAAATGTTTGAGCAAATGAGCAAAGGTTTGCTGAGGGCCCCCCCACTGTTGTGGCGGCAGCAGCGGTGGTGTCGACTTCCACACCCCCCCCCCACCCCCGTAGGCAAATTTACTTTAAAATGTTTGCCATACTACCTCTGCTCTTCTTTTACTGCAAGTTTCGAGGACTGGCAGCCATCATCTCCCAGCCGCTGACGAATCAAAGTCTCGTGGTCTGGCTGTTGTCGTGAGACTTCAGCCCGATAACAGGAAGTGATGGCTTTCGGATCTCAAAACTTAAAAGAAAAGGAGCATGGAGGCAGCACGACAAACATTTTAAAGTAAGTTTGCTACTCTGCCTTTACCACTGCCATGTGGGCCCTCTTCCTGCTGCGCTGCTAAAGCAAAATTTACGCCACTGGCGCCAAGAGGTGTCCAAAACCTTAAAGCAGCCTCCTGCAACAACCCACCAAAGACTTTGGTGTGTTGAAATGGATACATAGAATCATAATGCACAGCCAAACATCTTTCTCTGGGTACCTATCTCCCCATCCCCTCTTGGGCATAAAGCTGCACATCGACATTGTGTAACAGGGACATACATTTGTTAGCACGAGTTAAATAAAACCAATGTATGCAAAATCAATTTAGCATACATTAACTCTTGAATTAAAGCATGTAAAGTAGATTTCAGTGCCTTAAAATATTCTAACACGCACTAAAAGAATTTTATTAACAAAAAATTTTATTAACAAAAAAGCTTATTAACAAACTGAGAAAAGTCCAAAAATCAAGAAGGAAGTCCATAAAACAACTGAAATTGTTTTCCTTTAACCTCTGTTCTGTAGCTTGCCTGTGATGTCCTGATTGATTTACACAAGTTTGCCAATGTCATATTTACTGCTTTCTACATTACTGTAATTTATTATGTGGCAAATAATTCCATATGAAGGACATTATGTGTACGTTTCTCACAGTTGTCATACAGGTGACATATTGAGCCCATAAAGGAAGGAACATGTAGAAATGGGAAATCAAATGCTTCCGTACAATTTTATCTCACAGATATCCATCATTAGAATCTGAATTTCAGAGAAAGAATGATTCTTTTGCAAAATAAAACAAGAGTCAGGTTGGTTGATACAAATCTTATTGCAAACTGTATTTTTTTTAGTGCTGTCAAGTCAGTGCTGACTCCTGGCAACCCAGCTGCCTCTGGATTTTCTTGGCAATGTATCACTGGAAGTAGATTGCCAGGCCTTTTCTTCCCAGCCAGTGGAGGGTAAAGTGACTTGCCCAACGTCACAAGGAGTGCCAGTGTGAATTGAACCCTTGATCTTCTGGGTACTGGGCAACTGCTCTAACTACTAGGCTACTCCTTCACATATATCTAATGTATATAAAAATAATATTACTGCCCCTACTGTTAAAGATATGACTGAAAAAAACATGACTTGAACAAGTTGAATCTTTGTATGAAGAAAGACATCTCTGCCCTTGAGAATCTTGTCTAGGTCCTTCATAGCCATTCTGCCAAGAGCAATGCGTCATCAGATTTCCATCCTGACTGCTTGTTGTTTCTTTATTGATAGTTGCTGTGTATACCATGGACTGCCCGCAGAACAAACCAGTCAGTACTAGAGGAGATCAAACCTAAGCTTTCTTTAGAAGCTCAGATGACAAGACTTCGACTTTCATACTTTGGACACATCATGCAAAGAGAGAGATCATTAGAGAAAGACGTCATGCTTGGCAAGGTAAACGCAATGAGATGGATCGATACAATAACAAGCGGCTATGTGTGCCACTCCGTCAACAATG
The DNA here is from genome assembly GCA_033557465.1 of Ichthyophis bannanicus. Lineage (NCBI taxonomy): Eukaryota > Metazoa > Chordata > Amphibia > Gymnophiona > Ichthyophiidae > Ichthyophis > Ichthyophis bannanicus. The sequence continues at coordinate 42,995,107 of CM066036.1, forward strand.
AGTTACCTGACTGAAGACCAGACACAGTTTAGGACAACTATCCAGAGGGTCACCATGAGTCGACAACAACACCTAACAACAACAGCAACTGTTAAAGATAAATGTGTGATAAGATTAGATTTTGGAGTCACTGTGCAACACCGAGGGCTCAGTGCGTGGACCAGCCTCTGCTAGCAGACTGGGATTATGGCCCTGGATTCATGGCTCAGTATCAATATTCCAGAGGTTTTGAGGAATAGGGATCGACCTGCAGGACCCTGTTCTGAGCAATCCTAGAGAAACGAGAGTGGTATGTAGTGACTGCTGAATTCAGTCCCTCCTGTTACCGGCTTATTATTCCTGGAGACTTAGGGTCCCTCTTACTAAACACTTAGCACATGCTATCTGCTGCATGGCTCTGTAGCAGATAGCACATGCTAAATGTTAAAAAAAGGGCCCTCTGTCACTGTTTGCAGGGTCACACAGAAGATGGAGAAAGGTAACATGAGTAAAACCATTCAGTTGTTGGAGACTTCACTTTTGTGAAATAAATACAGCAGTGTTTGTTCAATATTGAATTGTGATCATGATGATATTTTTGTCTTCTTTTTAAAGTTCCCTGTAAAATAGTTATCTCCAAGTTATAATGCCCTGTTCAATGTGATTTCAGTTTGTTCAATGTAAACCGCCTTGATATCATGAAAGGCGGCATATAAGAAATGTTAAATAAATAAATAAAATTAAAAAAGTTCTGAATAGAATTAACATGCACACACTCATCAAGTAGCATGAGGTAAAACAGTAATTCAAACCCCATCACTCTTTAAAACACAAGACTTAATGATAATTTTTCAACATTATTAAATAATCTGAAACTATTTCTCAGAGCTCTGTTCCCTGATGAAATCATATCCCCTGGTGGGGTCTCCATGCATTCAGGCAGGTTGCCTCCAAGGGGAGGTGGAAAAGGAAGTGAAACCTCCCATGCAATTGGTTGCCTTGGTGAGGCTCCTCCCCCAGGGCAATCCTGCTGCTACATGCTTCTGTTTTGACCATACAATGAGTATTCATATACAGTATATATATAGCACTACCAGGTGTTATACAGGGCTATACAGACACACATAAGAGACAGTCCCTGCTCATGTGAGTTTACAACCTAGTTAAGACACACAGACAGAAAACAAATAAGAGTCTTGGCGTTACAACAGTGAGGGCATGATTGGGAAGAGCTAAGCAATGGAGTTATGGGCACAGTGTACAGTGTTCCTCCCCACCCCTCGGTTTACTGCAGCCATAGGCAGCGAAATAGGATGGACCACAGGAGGCATCATGGCCCCCACCAATACTTATCCCAATACTGCGTCAGCAACTAATAGCGTGGGTCAGAGACTGGCTTGTTTGGCCCTTCCAACCACAAAGGTGATTCACTGCCCCCCTGCCTGCTGCAGATTTTTCAAGATTCTGCGGTAAGAGTTTACAAATTCTATGGCAGATTTTTCAAAAATCTATGACAAGTTAAGTGGTGCATTATATAAATGTCTGTATATTTGCTTGTTTTAATGTATAAAAAAGGTCATTTTTTGGCATTTCTTATGTGCCCAGTTTATTTGTTTGGTCTTTGTTTAGGAGAAAGAGATCTTAGTGACTGATAATGGGAAGCGAGGATGGGGGTGGAATAAAGGGGAAGGGGAGGGGATCTGAGGAATGGGATCAGAGAGGAGAATCTCAGCAGGAGAAGGGATCTCAGGGGAATGGAGGAACAATCACAGGCAAGAGGGGGAAAGGGAAGGGAGGATGGGGGAATTAATGAGTAGTGGGGAAAGAGTAAGCGGAGGCCATTTACAATGTAGCACCACAAGCTACAGTCTCCCCCGCTTCTGACCGAACCGTTGCTCTTTGAACTGGGCAGTTCAAAAGTTGACAGTCTGGCCAGAAGCAGAGAGGGAGAACACAACCTAAAGTGCTAGGCAGCCATCAGCATCACACTGCACTGTGCTGCACCCCTAGAGAGAGAAAGAACAGCCCCAGGATTGCGCCATGCCCATTTCCCCTCTCCAGAGACAGTCAGGGCAGCCACTGAGATCATGCTGTCATTACTGTCCCCTATCCTATAGAGCAGGCATGCCCAACGGGTAGATTGCGATCTACCTGTAGATCGCGGAGGGGTCAGAGGTAGATCGCCAGCCCCACTTGGCTCCATCTCTCCAGCAGCTCGCCCCGTCGCTAGGAGAGAGCTTGTGCTGGCAGGTCGTCTGCCGAGGGCTTGCTGCCGCTGCTGATCCTTTGCCTGTCTTTTTTCCCTGCCTGCGGGAATCTTGCCTGCGGGTGTATTGGGGCGCTTGTTGTTTTTGTGTCAATAGTTTGTGGGTACCCCAGGGGGCCGCTGCCCGCGCCCCACAATGAGACGCCACAGACCCGGCATCATACCTGGTCTCCTGCCTCTCAGAATCACCCATTCCTGCCCCTGCCCCAACACCCCTTAGAAGTGTGTTATATACCGAGCGATATCCATTCGCCTGGGCTTTACCTGAATACACTTACCGTATTAGTTGTGTCGTGTGCTAGTCGTTGGTTGCTTTATAGTTCGCTTTCATTAAACGTTTTCGGTCAGACACAACAAAGTGTCAAGAATTTGGTGATTTTGGCAGGCTTTTCCCAATTTTATTCTAACTTGCCTATGCCTTGCCTTTGAATTGGTTCATACCACTGTGACATTTGCTTGCCTCTGCAATTTTATTTTGCCTAACCTTTGCGTTGATTCTACACTGCAATTTTATTTTGCCTTGTCTTTGCGTTGATTCTACACTGTGTGCAGAATTTATTAAATCGCGTGTGGTGGTATATGAACTTGTTTGGCGGTATTTGATTTTATCTGGTTTGCTGGACAGGTGTTTGAGTTTTTTTGATGACTGTTTGGTGGTATTTGATTATTGGTGCCAGTATGATGAATTCTTATTTTTACTTTTAGAACAGCATGTGTGGTTTTGGCATCTCCAGTCCTTGTATTGCACATCATCCAGAGGTCTTCAGTTCCTGTTGATCTTTAATACTTTGGGACAGTGACAGTTCTGGACAAGATTCAGCCAGTGTTTATACTAACTTAGCAGATTTGGCCTTCTTACATCCAGCCGCCCCAGCATAACGCAGATGAGTGTTCCAAAGAAGCGCGAAGCCTACCACTTTCATGATGCATGGGAAATGGACTACTTCTTCATCATGGTGAAAGACAAGTGTTGTTGTCTAATTTGTAATGCCACAGTATCCTTCCCAAAAAGGGTAATCTGGAACGTCATTATAAGGCTCTGCATAGCAATAAGTTTGATGCTGATTTTCTACTAAAAAGTGAAATTCGTAAACTGAAGCTCAAAGAACTTAAATCAAAATTGGCTACTCAGCAACAGTTGATGGCGAAGCCAAGGTCACATTCAGTCAATGCAACCATAGCATCCTTCAAGGTCAGCAACCTGATCGCAAAGAAATGCAAGCCTTTCACTGAAGGGGAATTTGTAAAAGATTGTTTTCTTGAAGCAACTGACAATCTTTTTGAAGGATTTAAAAATAAGAAAGAGATCATAGCTACTATTCAAGATGTACAATTGTCAAGAAACACCGTCGTGCGGCGAATAGAAAAGATGTGTGGAAACACAACTGAACAATTGTTGGAGGATGTTTCAAATTGTGTTGCTTTCTCACTCCAGCTGGATGAATCTACAGACATAAGAGACATAGCCCAGTTACTAGTCTTTATCCGGATGGTTTTTGAAGACTTCAGTGTTAAAGAAGAACTACTTGGAATGATTTCTTTAAAAGGGAAAACTACTGGTCAGGAAATATTCAGTTCTTTCCATTCTTTTGTGACAAAGTGTAATCTTACATTGCATAGACTTGTTTCCATCACTACTGATGGAGCAAGAGCAATGACAGGTGAGGTTAATGGTTTCATAGCCCCTGTAGACAGCATGACGACTTCCCAGATTTCCTTTCTTACCACTGCATCATTCACCAGCAAGTTTTGGCAAGCAAGAGACTCAATACAAAGACTGTCATGGACATCACTTTCAAAATTGTAAATTCAGTTCGTGGAAGATCACTTCAAAGACGGCTTTTCAATCTTACTCTTGATGAAGGGGCAGCGGAAATCATTTTGTACACAGATGTAAGGTGGCTAAGTAGGCACATATTTCTGCAAAGGTTTCGTGATTTGCTGAATGAACTAAGAAGTTTTTTGAAGGAGAGGGGAGATGACCAAGCAGAGTTGGAAGATGAGGAGTGGTTATGTGATCTGGAAAGTCCAAGGGAGCCACAAGAGGAGCGACCTCTCGCAATCACCAGAAGAAACACACAAATAGCGAGGGGAAATAGGTGGTCACCAATGCTTTATTAATTAAAACACGTTTTAATTAATAAAGCATTGGTGACCACCTAATTCCCCTCGCTATTTGTGTGTTTCTTCTTGTGGTTATGTGATCTGGCATTTCTCGTTGACTGTACAGGCAAACTAAGTGAACCTTGAACTACAAGGTAAAAACAAATGCATTGGTGAGATGATGAGTACAGTTTCATCTTACAAGAGCAAATTTGAGCTAATGATGACTGACCTTGCAAACAACACTTTTGATCATTTTCCTAATACACAGGACCATCTGGGACAATATCCAAATTTTGTTTTTCAGAACGAGAAGTATGTGACAGAAATCTGTTCTGTTATCCAGGAATTCAAAAATAGATTCTGTGACTTCCAAAAAATTGGAACAGTTTTGGAGTACTTGTCATACCCATTCAAAGTAGATGTGGACATTAAAGAAACTGCAGCTGCTATCAGCAAAAATTACTCATTGAACAAGCCATCTCTTGAAACGAAATATTAACCTTTAAAAATGACATTTTTCTCAAGACCTGTGCTGAGCAAGAATCGTTTTGGAAGCTAGTGCCTAGAGACAAATTTCCCAACTTGAGAAGATGCAGTGAAGCTGTACACTCCTGTTTCGGTTCAACTTATTTGTGTGAATCTGCGTTTGTCTGAAAATGACAAAGAGTACACAACGTTCCAACATGACAGATGAACATCTCCAGGATTCCCTGAGACTGGCCCTCACGCAATATTCACCCAACTTCAAAAAGCTGGTGGATGAAATGCAGGCTCAGATGTCTCACTAATGAGCAAGAATGAAATATTAAAGATTGTGCAAGATCAGCCTGGATCAATACTCGACCTAAATTTAACACAAATTACTCAATAAAAGTTAAAGAGAGTTATTAAGACAGTTAAAGAAAGTTATTACTCAATAAAACTTTAAGAAAAAAGGGGGGGGAATCCTCCAACTGTATTGGGTTAAAATTTAATTTGAAACTAATTTGAAACTTAATTTTCATGGTGGTAGATCACTGGCACTTTTGGACAGAAAAAGTAGATCATGACCTGTTCGAAGTTGGACATGCCTGCTATAGAGACACAGCAGTCATTGCCATCTCTCCATCTCCCATGATAATTCTGTAGGGAACAAGGAATTCGGTGTAAAGCAGTGGTTCCCAACCCAGTCCTTGGGTACCCCCAGGCCAGTCAGGTTTTCAGGATATCCACAATGAATATGCATGATAAGAACATGATAAGCCATACTGGGTCAGACCAAGATCCATCAAGCCCAGTATCCTGTTTCCAACAGTGGCCAATCTAGGTCACAAGTACCTAGCAGTTTCCCCAAAAGACACAGGTACCATGATGCTTGTATTGGGGCAAGCAGTAGATATCCTGGGTCCCCTTTCATAGTTTATGAACCTTTCCTCCAGGAACTTCTTCAAACCTTTTTAAACCCAGCTACACTAACAGCTTTTACTACATCCTCCAATGACAAATTCCAGAGTTTGATTACACGTTGAGTGAAAAAATATTTTCTCTTTTTAGTCTTAAAAAGGTTACACTGTAGCTTCATTGCATGTCCCCTAGTCTTTCTGTATTTTGATGATGTAAACAATTGATCTACGTTTACCCGTTCCACTCCATTCATTTATTTATAGACTTCTATGATATCACCTCTCAGCCGTCTCTTTTCCAGGTTGAAGAGCCCTAACCTTTTTAGACTCCCTTCATAGGGATATCCTTCCATCTCCTTTACCATTTTGGTGGCTCTTCTCTACTTTTCTAATAACACTATATCCTTTTTAAGATACAGTGGAGTGGAGTGGAGGAGTGGCCTAGTGGTTGGGGCAAGGTACTTCAGGCCAGAAGGTCAGGGGTTCAAATCCCACTAGAGGACAGCAACCTTGGGCCAGAAGGACTGGGGTTTCTAGTCCCACAGGTGCTCCTTGTAGTCTTGGGCAAGCCACTTAACCCTCCATAGCCCAAGTTCCCTGTAAAATAGTTATCTCCAAGTTATAATGCCCTGTTCAATGTAATTTCAGTTTGTTCAATGTAAACCACACTGATGCAGACTAGCACAGTATATAAGAGAATGTAAGTAAATAAACAGAAACCAGAATTGCACACAATATTCAAGGTGCAATTGCACAATGGAACAATACAGAGGCATTATAATATCCTTTGTTTTATTCTCCATTCCTTTCCTTATGATACCTGGCATTCTATTTGCTCTCTTGACCGCTGCTGCACACTGGGCAGAGGGTTTCAATATGTCATCCACAATGACGCCTATATCTTTTTCCTGGCTGGTGTTTCCTAATGTGGAACCCTGCATCGGGTAACCATAGTTTGGGTTGTTCTTCCCTAGGTGCATAACTTTGCACTTGTCCACATTAAATTGCATCTGCCATTTTGATGCCCAGTCTTCCAGTTTATCAAGATCGCCTTGCAATTTTTCACAATCATCATGAGTTTAACAACTTTGAATAATTTTGTGTCATCTGTAAATTTGATTACTTCACTCGTTATTCCCATTTCCAGATCATTTACGAATATGTTAAAAAGCAGCAGACCCAGCACAGATCCCTGGGGCTCCACTACTCACCTTTCCCAATTGGGAAAATTGTCCATTTAGCCCTACCCTCTGCTTTCTATATTTTAACCAGTTCCTGATCCACAATAGTACACTGCCTCCTATCCCATGACTTTTTAATTTTGCCAAGAGTCTCTCATGAGGGACCTTGTCAAAGGGTTTCTGAAAATCCAGATACACTATATCAACCGCCTCACCTTTGTCTACCAGCTTATTCACACCTTCAAAAAAAATAACAGATTAGTCAGACAAGACCTTCCTTGGATAAAGCCATGTTGGCTGTCTCCCATTAAGTCATGACTATCTACATGTTCAGTAATTTTGTACTTCATAATGGTTTCTACCATTTTTCCGGTACTGATGACAGGCTCACTGGTCTATAGTTTCCTGGATCACCCCTGGAACCTTTTTTAAAAAATTGGCGTTACAGGGGAGCGCTCGTGAGCCCGCAGCGTGATGGCCGCATTTTGCTAGAGCTCCGTCCTCACAACCCCAAAATCATAGCAAACATGCGCTACCTTTAGCAAATTGCCCCCCTCTACCTACCCTGGGTCGGCGTGAGTAGGTGGTCCCCCTCGGAGCCGGGTTCGGCGGCTTGGCGGGCTCCCTGGAGACTGGCTAATCGTGGGGTTCATCCCTGGAGCGAGGCCTGCTGAATGCCTCCACCCGACGACGGATCCGAGCCTGCCTGCAACCGCGGCTAACGGAGGAGCCCTACGCGAGTTTAACTAATTCTGGAGCGGAGCCCTGCACGATCGAGCGGCTGCTTCTTGGGCGCTGCACTGTGGAACGTGCGGCAGCCCGTTGGTCGGGGGAGGCAACCGCTCCGAACACTGAGGCCTCTGCGTGTGCTGTTGCAACTTTGCCTACGAGGCCTGCAGAACCGGCGTGGAGACCGCGTGGCAGCTGCCGGCGTGTGCTTTCATCCTATGCTATAACGAATCGCCCCGAGGGGGGTAAGTCCGAGCGTCCACTTCCCTCCTTCTTGCACTTTGGCTTACATCTGGAGCGGGTGGCAGGGGCCATTTATTAACAGCTTGGAGCCCCACCGAAGCCTATGTCCCCTCTGAGTGGAACTTGGGGGCCCTGTTAAATACTTGTTGCCCTGGGAGGGCTGGGGCAGCTTTCTCCAAATTTTTTCTTCTCTGCTGTCTCGCTGACTACCCAGTGCCCTATGCCTTGCTGACATTGCTTATACCCGTCTCCTGACACTGTGTGGTGGTAACTGCGCTGAGGATTGGTGAGAGCCTGGACTCTGCGGTCTCCTTGGGGTCCCAATTTTTTTTTTTTGCTGACATTGGATACATCTCTCTCCTACCATTGTGAGCCTTTGGTGACTTTGTGAGATGGCTGCCAAAGCTAAAAGCTCTGAAACTCGGGAGGGGATGCGCTCCTCCCAGTGCCTGCAGAGCAAGTCCGGAGCCCCCAGTAGCCCACACGAACAACCCCTCCCATCAGGTTCTGATGATGAGACTGTCAGCGAGGAGGACTTGGATCCGCACAAGCAACTCTCCTCGGCTCAACTCAAACAAGAACTCCGTAGGGGCTTTGCGGAGCTAGCTAATGAGTTTCGCGCACTACGAGAGGACCTGATGAAAGATGTCGCCGAACTCAGGACTGACGTCAAGGAGCTGGGAGCTCGAGTGGAAGACGTGGAGACCAAGATGGTAGAACAAGATGGGACGCTGATGGATTTACAATGTGCTTTAGACCGGCAGCATGCACAAGCAATGGAACTGACTTATAAAACTGATGACATTGAAAACCGCTCCCGCCGCAACAATGTGCGTTTCCGTGGAATTCCAGAGGCGATAGGGGGCGGAGAAGATCTACCAACTGTACTTAAATTGCTGATAGCGGAATTGCTTTCGACAGAGGACATGGCTGCACACGCCTCTGGTATGGAAATTGAACGAGTTCACCGCGCTCTGGGGAAACCCCCTAACAACCAACCTCGCGATGTTATTGCGAGATTTCTGCGCTATTCTGATGCTGCGCTCCTTATCCGGCGAGGCCGGGAGAAAAAGACGGTCCGATTTCAGGATGCGACAGTATCTATTTATCAGGACCTCTCGACGTTCACCCTGGCGCGGCGGAGAGAGATGAAGCCGGTCTCCGAGGTCCTGAACAGCAAGGGGATTCGCTATTCCTGGTCCTTCCCATTTAGGATGAACTTTCTCTTGGGCAACAAAAAGATCTCTGCAAAAGATTACACTGAAGCTTGGCGAGCCCTGCGCCAGGCGGGCTTAGTAGATGACAATGCTCAGCCTCATCCGCCGCCCCCTAAATCCCAGCACTCCAGGTGGACTCGGGTGGGCAAGCCCACTTGAATTCTTTTTGTGGTCTTGAGGAGCTCCTCTTATTTTTTCTCTTTTAGAGAGTCTCATTCTGTGGGTCCCCCGATTTTTTGGATACCTGGTGGTGGGAAATAGATTGGGGTCCCCACTCTTTTTTCTTTTTGATATACGGGGGGCAGCAGATGATCTGCAAACGTTTTGTTTATTTATTTATTTATTTATTTATTTACATTCTCTTATATACCGCACTATTCAGCATCAGCGCGGTTTACACAGAACAAAGGTCTCAGTACAATAACAAGCATGAGTTTACAGATAACAAGGGAAGGAACTTGGATAACAAGGGAAACTATTTACAGTCTATTTACAGATGTAATACTACTGAATGAATACAGGTTAATAGGAACAGGTGCTATGAAAATATTCAATAATCAAAGTGATGTGTTGATGTTATTGCTTTGATAGAGGGGCATGATGAGCTTGATGATCCGGGGGAGGTGGAGGAGTAGTGGGGGGTATGTTTATCTCTGTTCTTCACTGTTTAGGCTAAGTTTTTGCCTTAAGGGGTTCTGGGGGGTTCGGGGTTTGTGGTCAATTTACCGTGTCCTGTAATAATTTAAACAGGCAGGTGGTATTGACGGGAAGGGGGGGGGAGATGGGTGGGGGGGGGCTTTTTCTTAACATGGAATTGGGGGGTGTGCTTGGGCTTGGGAGGAGGGACTATGGCTCCTGTTCTTGGAAAGTGGAATGGGTGGGTCCGGCTAACTAATTCCCCGGGTTTGAGGGGGGGAGCTACCATTGGGACCTTCTGGATGGCGGGCGGCAGCGAGGGAGTGGATTGTAATTGCTATTGGTGCGCTTTATCTCCTTGAATGTTAAGGGCCTTAATTCCCCGAGGAAGAGATCCCTACTGTTCTCCGAATTGCGCACTTTGCAGGGGGACATTGTTTACCTACAGGAGACCCATCTTCAGAACTGTAAGCAGGGCTGGCTAAGGAGGTCCCCATATACTGAGGTGCGGGTGGCCTCAGATGCACAGGGACAGAAGAAGCGGGGAATGGCCTTACTGTTTCACCAGAGCCTCTCTCTACAGATAGAGGAGATAAAGCAAGATACTTTGGGGAGGTGGCTTTTCTTGAATATCCGTCTAGAAGGGCACCTGCTCACCTTGGCTAATGTTTACGCTCCCAATACAGGTCAAGGGGCCTTCTTTGCACGATTGAAAGCCTCATTGGCGGATTTTGCAAGGGGTCCTATTGTTCTGGGGGGGGACTGTAACACGCACCTGGTGCCCCACCTGGATTCCACAAGTCGTGCTGGGGGGCGAGTGGAGGGACCGGCAAGAGCCCTGCAAAGTTTTATGCTTGACTTAGGTCTGAGGGATGTCTGGAGGGATACCCATGGGGGAGAAAGAGGCTATACGTACTACTCTCCGGTCCATCAGGTTCACACTCGCATTGATTATTTTCTATTGGATGGACGGGAGAGTGAAGGCTGGACATGGAGCGCTGACCTGGTCAGATCATGCCCCGTGCTGGCTTGCTCTTCCGGCCGGATTGTACAGTGAGCACCAGCGGCTTTGGCGCCTAGACGTGAGGTTCCTACGGCGGCAGGGTGCAGTGCAGGATCATGTCCGTTTTATGACGGAATTCTTTGAGCTTAACAACTCTGGGGATGTTCCTCTCCCCACGGTGTGGGATGCTTATAAGGCTACGGCTCGCGGTCAACTCATGGCGGAGGCGGCCTGCACGCGCAAAAAGTGGACACGTGATCGCGACCAGTTGGTGGCGGAGGCTACCCGCCTAGGTTCGGAACACGCCTGCACTGGTTCGCGACAGGTCCTGCGCCAGTGGCGGACTGCTCGAGCCAATTTGGATGCGTGTTTGCAGAAAGAATTAGATAATAAGCGCCGGAAGTTACGACAAACTTTTTATGAGCATGGGAATAAAACAGGCCGCTTCCTAGCCTTGCGTCTTCGCCAACAACAATCTGTGCGAGTGGTACGCAAATTGCGTGACACTGGGGGACGGAAGAGGGTTATCTCCCGGGAGATACGTGATCTTTTTGCTGACTTTCTGGAGCAGCTCTATAAGGCGGAGCCCTTTGAGCGGGATCGTGTACAGGACTACTTGCGGGGGATTGGTCTGCCGCATCTTTCTGACCCTGATCGGGCTCAGCTAGATTCTGAATTAACGGTAGATGAAGTGGAAACCGCAATCCGGCGACTGAAAACTGGGAGTGCGCCAGGTAGTGATGGCTTCCCAGCAGAATATTATAAGACGTTTCGGATACAATTGGCGCCAACCTTGACTATCTTGTTCAATGAGATCCTGGGAGGGGCCTCCTTACCACCGTCCCAGCGCGAGGCATTGATCGTGATGATACCCAAGCCTGGTAAACCATTGCACAATGCGGCGTCGTACCGCCCCATCTCTCTGTTAAATGTTGACGTTAAAATATTTGCCTCTGTACTGGCGGCGCGCCTGAATCGGGTCCTTCCGGGCTTGGTCCACCCAGATCAGGTGGGCTTCGTGCCAGGTCGCCAGGCGGCAGACAACATTAGGTGTATGTTGCAGGTCATTCACGTAGCCCAACGGGACCCACAACCAGCCCTGCTGGTGGGGATTGATGCAGAAAAAGCCTTTGATCGGGTTGACTGGGAATACTTATGGTGTGTTCTGGAGAAAATGGGCTTCGGCTCTAATTATATCTGTTGGGTTCGTAGTCTCTATCAGATGCCCCAGGCATGCGTTCGGATCAATGGGGGACACTCGAGACGCTTTCTGCTGGAACGGGGCACGCGACAGGGTTGCCCTCTTTCGCCCCTACTCTTTGCACTTGCGATGGAACCCCTGGCCCAGAGCTTCCGAGAACATCTAGGCCTGAGGGGGGTTCATATTGGCCCTGCGGATTATAGGATTGCTCTTTTTGCGGATGACATCATACTGTCCCTGGTGGATCCGTCCACTTCCCTTCCAGTTGCGATGCAGCTGTTCGATAACTATGCGCGAGTATCCGGTTTTAAAATTAATTACACTAAATCGGAGATTCTGAATGTTGGGGTCCCCGGGGCGGTTTGTGCGGAGCTCCAGGCGGCTTATCCTCTTCGCTGGGTGTCCGGAGCTTTACGTTATCTAGGGGTGCAGTTGACCGTGGAGCGGGCGGACCTTTTTAAGGCCAACTATGATCCCTTGCTTCGTCAGGTTCGGCGGGACCTAGAAGTATGGAATGGCCTGCTCCTTTCCTGGTTCGGGCGTATAACCGTAGTCAAAATGGTGATTGTTCCCCGCTTTCTTTACTTTTTTCAGGTTCTGCCGCTTCCCATCGCGCGGGCCACTTTGGCGACCTGGCAGCAGTTGCTTATGAAATTCATTTGGCATTATCGTCGCCCACGCTTGGCGCGACAGGTTCTTTATGCCCGTACGCGCTCTGGAGGTATGGGCATGCCCAATTTATATTGGTACTACGTGGCAGCGCAATGTCGGGCGGGGGTGGAGTGGATGATTGCTGATAGCACTAAGCGATGGGTGCAACTGGAAATGAACTTGGCGGGGGGAGCCGGCTTGGGAGACTGGCTGTGGCTTGGTCCAAAACTCAGACGTGGTAAGCGCACTAGCAATCCCTATATTCTTCACACCCTCCGTTGTTGGGACCGGCACTTTCGATCTCGCGACATGGACTTAACCCCTTTAGCTCCTATAGCAGATAATGCTTCTTTCCCGCCGGGGTTAAGTGATGCAGTTTTTCGGCAGTGGGGACATCACGGCCTTAGTCGGGTCGGACAGCTTTTTGATGATGGTCAACTACAACCCTTTCGTGCGTTACAAGATGAATTTGACATTCCGGCCAGGCAGCATTATCAATATATGCAAGTGACACACTGGGTTGGATCCAAGCTTGTTCGGCCCCACGTTGCACGGGCCCTGACTGATTTGGAACGTTACTGTGAGGGGTGCACTACCACTAAGGGACTCGTGGCGACCCTGTATGCTCACTTGCAGGGCTCTCAATCGTGTTCTACAAGACACAGGGAACTTTGGAACTCCGACTTGAACCTCTCCTATACTGAGCAGCAGTGGGAGAGGGCGGAAACTCACTTGTGGAAAAGTGCGGTAGCGATTAATGCCCGTGAAACCAATTATAAAATATTGTACCGTTGGTACATGACTCCGGCGCGGATTGCGCGCATATATCCTGGGGCGGTGGACCTCTGCTGGCGTAATTGTGGGCATCGGGGTACCCTAGGGCACATTTGGTGGGACTGCCCCCGCATTCGCGCCTATTGGAGGGGTATACAATTTCGGATGCAATTGCTTTTGGGAGTGAGTGTCCCTTGGGATCCGGGGATTTTCCTGTTTGGGGCCGCGGTGCCGGGTGCACGAGCTCTACAGCTTGCTTTACTTCGCCATGGCCTGAATGCAGCTAGATTATCCCTTGCAGCAGCCTGGAAGTGTGCCTTGGCCCCCTCCTTTCAGACTTGGCTGGAACGGATGTGGGATATGTACACCATGGAAAGAGGGGTAGCGGTCAGTAGGATGCGCCTGGCGCGCTTTGAGTTGGTGTGGGCACCCTTTGTCTCTCGTTACGGTGCGTGACTGTGCTGGATAAGAGGGGGGAACATGCAAACTTTAAAGGGAGCTCGCCCCTTGAGTGTATCTGTTGCTCATCACCTTCCCGTATTTGAACGTTAGCAAGCCACAGAGGGGGGGACTGGGAGGTTGGGTGGGAGGGGGGTCCTGGGCTAGGGAGGTTTCGGGGGGGGGGGGAGGAAGGGAGGTTGGGGGGTTACTGTTCTCCGTTTCCTTATTTTAAAACTGCAAAAATGAAGGCATATTGTTGAATGCCGTTGTGATCTGGTGTTATGTTATTACTGTTGCTTCTTCTTTGAAGATCTTTGTGGTTTATGATTTTATGTATTCTTAGGAAGCCTTTCAATAAAAAAAAAAAAAAAAATTGGCGTTACATTGGCCATCCTCCAATCTTCAGGTATTACAGATGATTTTAATGATAGTTCACAGATTACTAATAGTAGGTCTGCAATCTCATATTTCAGTTCTTTCAACACCCTTTGATGTATACCATCCGGTCCAGGTGATTTGCTACTCTTCATTTTATCAAATATTTGTAATACATCTTCCCGGTGGATCGATATTTATTTAAATTCTTCTGCGGCATCACCTTTAAATAACATTTCAGTCATGGGTAACATCCCTACATCTTCTTCAGTAAATATCAAAGCAAATAATTCATTCAGTCTCCACTATGTCCTTTTCCCCTCTTAGTGCCCCTTTTACCCATCTATCATCTAATTGTCCAATTGACTCTGTTACAGGCTTTTTGCTACAAATGTACTTGAAAACGTCTTTATTATGCGTTTTTGCTTCCACAGCAAGCTTTTTCTCAAATTCTCTCTTTGCCTGCCTTATCAAGGCCTTGCATCTAACTTGCCAGTGCTTATATTGTTTCCAGTTTTCATCATTTGGCTCCTTTTTCCATTTCCTGAAAGATGCTTTTTTGGCAGCAACAGCCTCTCTGACTTCACCTTTAAACCATGCTGGCAGTTTTTTGGACTTCCTTCCACTTTTCTTAAAGTGTGGAATAGAGCTGGTCTGGGTTTCCAAGATAGTATTTTTAAACATCATCCATGTTTGATGTTTAATGCAACTGCTCCTTTTAGCTTTTTCTTAACTATTGTCCTCATTTTATCATAGTCTCCCTTTTGAAAGTTAAAAGGTAGTACTGTGGATTTCCTTACCGTCCTTTCTCCATTAATTAAATCAAACGTGATCATGCTATGATCACTATTGCCAAGTGTCCCCAACACCCTTATCTCTTGCACCAGATCTGGTGTTCCACTAAGGACTAAGTCCAAAATGGCTTCCCTTCTGGTCAGTTCATTTTTATTTATTTAGACAGTTTTGTATACCGCCTTATCCTTCAATCAAAGCGGTCACAACACAATTGGGGGATACATTTAACACGCGGGGATATGAGACACATACACTAATACTTATTTATTTTTATTTATTTATTTATTTATTTATTTCAACTTCTTATATACCGCACTCTTTGACATCAGCGCGGTTTACAAATAACAGAAAGGAACCAGAACAACAGGCTGTTTGGTATTACATATAACAGGAGTATCAACTTGGATAACATGGGAGAACTATTTACATGGAGTATATAATCTATTAGCTAGATAGCATGCTCGAACTATTTACATAAAATTAGCAGTGATGTTTGGAACAAGAGGGATATTGTAGATTATACTAGGGTGAGGCTGTTATGTTACGGTTCATGTAGGGTAGTATTTGATGAAAAGGTGCAGTTTAAGGGCCTTTCTGAACTGGGTTAGGTCGGTTATGGCGCGGAGATCAGGTGGGAGAGCATTCCAGTATTTTGGTGCGCTAAACATGAAAGCTCTGTTTGATGTTGATAGGCTGCACGTTGTTATAGCCTTTGGGGTTGTTAGTGAGTTTAATGCTGCATGTCTCCTATTTCTATTTGATGGGACGGATTGGATGAGTTTGGTAAGTGATGTGGACGATAAACCATTTAAGGCCTTGAATGTGAGAAGGAGGGTTTTGAATGTAAGTCTTCCGTGTATAGGGAGCCAATGGAGCTCTTTGAGGATAGGTGTAATGTGTTCACTTCTGGCCGCTCCTAGAAGAACCCTGGCAGCGGTGTTCATTGCGAGTTGCAGGGAGCTTATTGTGGATTGTGGGAGTCCTTGTAGAATGGAATTGGCGAAGTCGAAGTGCGGCAGTATCAGTGCTTGGTAGATGGTTCTGAAGTCTTCGTGGTCTAGTAGGGGACGCAGGTGTCTAAGAGTGCGTATTTTGAAGTATACAGATTTTACGGGGAACATGGGCAATGTAGGGTTAAGTGGCTTGCCCAAGACCACAAGGAGCATCTGTGGGACTAGAAACCCCAGTCCTTCCGGCCCAAGGTTGCTGTCCTCTAGTGGGATTTGAACCCCTGACCCTCCGGCCTGAAGTACCTTGCCCCAACCACTAGGCTACTCCTCCTTCATGAACCAGCTGCTCCAAGAACCAGTCATTTATTTCATCTAGAAATTTTATCTCCCTAGCGCAGCGATGGCGAACCTATGGCACGCGTGCCAGCTGTGGCACGCAAAGGCCTTGCAGCTGGCACGCGGGAAGGTCCGCAATTAAGTAAAATTGAAAAAAAAACAAAAAAACTGTCTGCTGCCGCTGTCGGGGCCGCCGCGGCAGAATCGAGCGTGCCGCGGGGCCCCCCTGTACCCGGCAGAGCCTGCCCTACCCGTAGCAGCTCTCTCTTTGGAGCTGCAGTCAGACGCACCGGCTTGCAGAGCGCGAAGGGAAGAGTTTCCCTTTCGCGACTCTGTTAAGCCCGCGGGGGCTGATGGGAACTTCCCATCAGCCCCCGCGGGCTTAACAGAGCAGCGAGGGAGAAACTCTTCCCTCGCGCTCTGCAAGCCGGCGCGTCTGACTGCAGCTCCAAAGAGAGAGCTGCTACGGGGAGGGCAGGCTCTGCCGGGTACAGGGGGGCCCCGCGGCACGCTCGATTCTGCCGCGGCGGCCCCGACAGCGGCAGCAGACAGGTTTTCTTTTTTTTTAAAATTTTCCCTGGGCTGGGCTGGGCTGGGCTGGGCTGGGAGGGGGTTAGGAGTGGTGATGGGCTGGGGGGGGTTAGCAGTGGTGATGGGCTGGGCTGGGGGGGTTAGGAGTGGTGATGGGCTGGGCTGGGCTGGGGGGGTTAGAAGTGGTGATGGGCTGGGCTGGGCTGGGCTGGGAGGGGTTAGGAGTGGTGATGGGCTGGGCTGGGCTGGGGGGGTTAGGAGTGGTGATGGGCTGGGCTGGGCTGGGCTGGGGGGGGTTAAGAGTAGTGATGGACTGGGCTGGGGGGGTGTTAGGAGTAGTGATGGGCTGGGCTGGGGGGGTTTAGGAGTGGTGATGGGCACTGGGCTGGGGGGGTTAGGAGTGGTGATGGACACTGGGCTGGCTGGGGGGGGTTAGGAGTGGTGATGGGCACTGGGCTGGCTGGGGGGGTTAGGAGTGGTGATGGGCGCTGGGCTGGCTGGGGGGGTTAGGAGTGGTGATGGGCGCTGGGCTGGGGGGGTTAGGAGTGGTGATGGGCGCTGGGGGGGCTTAAACTAAAAATTGGGTGATGGGGATTAGGATTGGAAATGGGCTGGTGGGATTAGGACTGGAAGTGGGTTGATGGGGGGTTAGGACTGGTAATGGGCTATGGGAGGGCTTAAACTAAAAATTGAGTGATGGGGGATTAGGACTGGGAGTGGGCTGATGGGGAGGTTAGGACTGGTAATGGGCTATGGGGGGGCTTAAACTGAAAATTGGGTGATGGGGGATTAGGACTGGAAATGGGCTGGTGGGATTAGGACTGGGAGTGGGCTATGGGGGGCTAGGACTGGTAATGGGTTGGGGGGGTTGCTAGGACTGGAAATGGGCTGAGTGGAAGGGGGCTTGAACTGCAAATAGCTGTTGGGGATGGGGCTTGGAATGGAAATGGGCTGAGGGGAAGTGGGGGGCTTGAACTGCAAATAGCTGATGGGGACGGGGCTTGGAATGGAAATGGGCTGAGGGGAAGTGGGGGGCTTGAACTGCAAATAGCTAATGGGGAGGGGGACTTGGAATGGAAATGGGCTGAGTGGAAGGGGGCTTGAACTGCAAATAACTGATGGGAAGGGGGGCTTGGAATGGGCTCTTAGGGGAGGGAGCTAGGACAGGAACTGGGCTGATGGATGGGCTAGGATAGAACTGAGAATTGGGTGTTGGGGGGAGCTAAGATTGGAAATGGGCTGTGGTGGGGGCTTGGATTGAAATGGACTCATGGAGGGGCTAGAACTGGAAGTAGGCTCATGGGGGCTTGGATTAGAAATGGGCTGAGTGGAGGGGAGCTAGGATTTAACATGGGCTGATGGTGGGGCTAGGAAAGGACTAGAAATGGGCTGATGGGAGGCTGGTATTGGAAATGAGCTGATGAAGGGACTCGGATAGGACTGGAAATGGATGGGGGAGCTAGGACTGGAAATGGACTGATGAGGGGACTAGAAGGGAGCGGATACTGGGTGGGGCTGGAACTAAAAGGGAGCTGATGTTGGGGGAGATTAGAAGGGGATGGGGCTGGGAGAATGAAATGGAGAGGGGAAAAATATTTTGTGTGGGAGGGAAGAAAAATGTACAATTGGCCGGGTATTGGGAGACTAAGTGGGGATTGAGGATGGAGGGGTAAAATTTGAGTGGATGAAATAGGAATGAGGAAAGAGCAAAAGGAGAAAGATTATTATGTTAAAGCAGATGTAGAGAGAGAATCAAATTGATTCTCTGACAATACAAAGATTCCAACCTTTACAAATGATGTTACATAGTTCAGGCAACTTTATAAAGAGTTTTTAGATACTAAAATCTTGTTGTTAAGGTTTAATTGACGTGCTGGCACTTTGAGGAAATTCTTTGGTTTTGTGCGGCAGTTTGGGCACTCGGGCTCAAAAAGGTTAGCCATCACTGCCCTAGCGTGTCCTGCGGTGACACTGACCCAGTCGAAAACGGGATATTTGAAATCACCCATTATTATTATTGTGCTGTAACTTTTGTTAGCTTCCCTGATTTCTTTGAGCATTTCATTATCCATTTGTTCATTCTGGCCAGGTCTGCATGCATTGCTTCCATTGTATGCAGATCTATCTCACGCATATTCATTGTGGATATCCTGAAAACCTGACTGGTCTGAGGGTACCTAAGAACTGGGTTGGGAACCACTGGTATAAAGGGCCAGATTTTGCAGCCCTTCCCACAGCTGTGGAATCTTGGGAGGCTGGGACCCTGGTTCTGGGTAGTTATGTTCAAGGTTCATCATCGAGAAGAGGCAAAGGTAAAGATTTAAAGCAGTCTCAAAACATGGTAAACACTAGCAAGCCTTTTCAGAACTCACATGTCAGCATTCTTCAGTCAGCTCGCAAAGTCTGAAAATACTCTCTAGTGACACCAGCATTCTCAGTGAAGCTGTTTACTGGAGCAGAGCCCCAGAAAGCTGTGGTTGAATCTAAAAGTGTAGGTTTAGTTTGTATGACATATTTGAACATTGTGTACACAGGAGAGTCACATACAGACTTTCTTGATCTCTCTTGCATAATTTTTTTACTGCAAGCAGCCAGCTCATCTTTGTAGGGAAACCAAATTTCAATAAGACTAAAGCTATTACAGCAACATATTGAGTCAGTGCTAGTAACTCTAAAGATCAGTGTGCAGCCAGGCCCAACAGCAATCTAAAGAGTGCTTTGAGTGGCCGGGGTGGGAATGGAGGTGTGCCCTTCTAACGACACAGTCACTGAAACGTATTAGAATTATTCGTATAGTGCTACAAGATGCACGCAGCACTTTACAGACACATGTACACCATTTCTGTTTCTTGAAGTTTACTATATAAAACAGACAGAAAAGAAACACAGACAAAATACCTGGGGGGAAGGGTTTTATTAAACACAGTAGAGCCAACTACAACGCGTGAAGCCTAATGTGAGTCTCTCTGAGTAAGCAGCCCATGGATGAAGTAAGGAAGACTTGTGCAAGAACGGGTAGATTCAGATGCTTTGGCATGGAGGAAGGATGAGGTGAGAATATCCAGATGGAGGGAATCGGGATGCAAAGAGCAGAGCTGCCAAGTTAGGGAAAGGGATTTGGATTTAGCTCAAGCCTTTCTCAGATTTCAAGGTGAGAAACATTCAGATACAGGAGGTATTTTTCTATCCCTAGGGGGCTCACAATCTAAGGGGTATGTTTACTAAACAGAGTTAACGTCGCAGCTGCGACATTATCGCGCGATATGTGACCTTATCACGCGATAATGGCGCATTACCGTGCGAGAACATCACGTATCGCGCAATAACGTCTGCTGCAGTGGTAAGGTGCGCCGAGGGTGGAGCAAGGCCCCCCAGAGGGCGGAGGAAGGCTCCCCAGGGGCGGAGAGAAGGAGTCAATGGGCAGAGAGTGGGTGTGGAGTGGCTTCTTGCACACTAACGCCGTGAAATGAAGCTCAGAAAATTAACACCAGTGAAAACCTGGCACTAGCCACATTTGCAGGTCAGAGAAACCATTTCAGTCAGCAATGTACAGCAAAGGCAGAGAAACCTAAAAATGTGATAGTAGTGATACATGTGCAGGAGCCAAAAAAGCAAAGAAACAGATAAAATGACCAGAACTGCATTTGAAATCCCAAGCTGGCCAGTAGTGATATTAATGAGAAACATAAAGCAACACTACTGACAAAGCATAAAAAAGAGGATATCATGTCTGGAAGGGTCTATTCTCAGTCCCCCTACAAAGTGAATGATCCCACATTGAAATACCGCTGATCAGGGTGTTTGTCGTTTATATTGGGCAGGTTTGTTATGGTGTGCAAATGTGCAGCAACAGCAGAGTGGGCATATAGGACAGGGAAACTGTACTGATGCTGGAAATGGGATACAGAGGGCTGCAGGCGGCACATGCTGTGTTCCCGCTGGGGCACATTGCGGACTAGGCAGATGCCTAGGTGGCACATAGGAATGCCAAAACTGTAACGCAGCAAGACAGCAACTGACGAGGGTCCAACATGGGCACAAGTGTGTTCCCCACAGTGTCCCAGGGGATATTACCCAGCAGGTACCCCAAGGGCACAGAACATTGGCAGGCGGTGCCGGGGGGAAGCACACATGTCCAATGGAGGCACCCCCACCCGAGAACCCACACCATAGGCAGCTGCCTACTGGCACACTGGCTGGCCTGGGACTGCACACCACCAGCACCACCGACATAAGGGCATGTCAGCATGGTGGCAGAGGGGTGCTGGTGGTGGAGGGGGCAGTGGAAGCTGCCCACAGCAGACCACGGCCAAGCCCTGTTTAGGCATGTGCCATGCACCTGTCTGATGTACAGTCATGGTATCCCCAGGGAATGAACTGACTCTGTGGCAACAGTGTGGTGCAGTACACACAGCCAGTGTGTTCAGGTGCAGAGGTTCACAGGTTCAAGTCCCAGCTGTGGCCCCTGCAAACCATGTCCCCATATTTTATGCAGTAGTAAACCGTGGTAATAAAGACAGAACCTTTCTTGCAGAGAAATGAAACATGCCATAAACGCCTATATGTCACCCTACAGAGCACAGACACCATAAACACGTGCAATCCCTAGAGCAGTGTTCCACCTGCAGTTCTGGAGGGCCAAACACCATTCAGATTGTCAGGATGTCCCTAATAAATATGCATGAGATGTATTTACATGCACCACCCCCATTGTATGCACATGTATCCATGCATATTCAGTAGGGACAGCATGAAGACCTGAACCGTGTTTGGCCCACCCGGACCGGAGTTGGGAACCTCTGCCCTAGAGCAGCAGCACAAACACCCACACACACAGGCTCCACTATCCAATGCCTCATGGAGAGTCATGCCGTTGGGCCCTACGCAGACTAGCATTTCCCAATACTAGCAACTGCATATCTCAGCAATGCCGCTCTAAACTTGGAACACGTTCCACATATATCAAAAGGTCGCTATGATCAATGTCAGATAACACATCCTATGTTAAACACAATTTGTTGACAGAGATTCATCATAGCAACCTTTCTGATATCTGTGGAGTGTGGTTCAGTGTATGCTCCAGACAGTGTTTACCACCCTGGGGAGTGACCACAACAGTATTGCATACCATAGCAATGCCTGCACTGTGCCCAGGACTGGTGTGGCAGCCAGGGCTGCAAACCACCTCTATCCTTGCACAATGCTGAAATAGGTGTGGGAGTGTGTGTATGTCTACCCAGAGTGCTGTGGCTGCCTACACCTTACTGAGCCCACAATGCTTGATCGGTTTCAGTGTTAGCCTGCCAATGTGCATAATGAGGAGCAAGGTATTGTGGGTATGGCCCAGACAGGAGGGCCTGGGCAGGATGCATCTGCACAGGGCAATGGCTGGGACATTGTAGTGCCCGACCACCACCTGCAAGGACAGGGTGGTCACAGCATGTCATGCTGGGAGGTCACTCTCACCCTGACTGAGCAATGACCATGGCATGGCTAGGTTACCCCATAGTTCCATACAGTATGTCTTTCAGGTGATATCTATGGGTTCCCTGTTCTGGGGTCCAATCACTGACATACCTCCTTGGTGTGTGTGCTCATATCCCATTTTGGGTGCACACAGTTCCTTCAGGAACATGCACTATGTACTAGCTGGCAGACCGTCTGCAGTTAGCATGTGTATGGCTGGAGCACCTTGCAGGGTGAAGACTGACAGTGCCCACTGCTGGTCAATGTCAGATGGTGGTGGGGGCATCTGAGTGTATACAGACCCACTGCCTGTCTGCCAGTGCCCTGTGTGATACAAACAGATCTGCATCCAGTGCTTTAGAGGGCACCCTCTCCCCTGCAGGACCGGGGTAGCTGGTCCCACAGCCCTTCATCTTGTCACTGTACTGCCGCCATTGCAAAGATGTAATGTGTGGGGCTGTTAGAGGCAGATCCTGTCCCCCCACCCTGGCCCCAAGAGGGCGGGTCTGTAGGCGCTGCCCCCTAATCCACATGTGGGTGCAGACACCCTCCTGCCCTATAGGGTGCAATAGGTGATGGCAATGAGGTGAGGGTGTTTCTGCTGGCAGCACAGATTGTAGAGATGTGTCACACTGTTACATGCCGCAAAAGAGATTGCCTCAGACAGCCATAGCAGATCCCCTGAGGGATCGAACCCATGAGCTCTGGCTTGTTGGTCATTGTATTAACCAGTAGGCTACAGCTCTATACATCTTCTCATAGCACTGCCATGAAGTTAAGGTTACAGCGCGTAAACAGCCAACGCGCCCCCTATTGTGCGATACACAGTGCATGCTACATGGACGCCGGCACGCCGACCTCCCTATATGGCATTGCTCACGTCATGGCTTGGGGTTTCACCGCTAACATTAGGATGGTGCACACATACCCCATAGCAAATAGCAGTGTGTCCCCCAAAACAAAACCATCACCGCAGCTGGGAAACCTAAGGTAACCTGTAAAGTGCCATAGCTGTGGGTCTACCCCATCCCAGTAAGCACAGCTGACATTTACTGGGTTGACCTGCAGTTGCTGTGTAGTCAGCCCATGCTATGAGAAGAGGCATAGCACACTGGTTAATACAATGCCCTCAGAGTCACTGCTCATGGGTTCAAATACCCACTGCACCAACAGTAAGATGAGTGTTAGTAACAGTCAGACACATCCCCACAAACAGTGACACAAGCCGAATACACTATAACCTTTGTCCCATGCCCCAAAGGACAGGCCTGGTGTGGCACTGCATCTCCAAAAGTGCAGCAGAAGGTGCCCACAGCTGAGGCGCAGCAGATGCAGCCCAGGCCAAACAGCATAAGTAATGCAATGCTGTAAACCAAAGCCAGCCACCGTAGCCACCAATCTCAGTATCCAACCTGTGAGTAATGCAGCCCCAGAGATACTTTTCCATGTGGCATCCGTGACACGCGCACATCGTGTGCGTGGCATAGTAGTGCGTGGTACGGCATATGCATGATACTGCGCATGCGCAGCATGCGTCACCAACACATGGGCATTCCTCAAAATGGCGATGCGATCCCGCAAGCCAGCCTTTAGCCGCCACGACCTACGACAGCTGGCAGCCCTAATATGCACCAGGCAGCCGCGCCTCTTCCCAGGCGCCCATGGTGTGGATGTGGTGCAAATGTGTGGGTCTCCTGTATGTGGCGATGGGCACCGTTATGCGGACCCTGGGCGAACATGGCCATGCCATCAGGCAGCTGACAGCTGCTGTGCAGGGTATTACTGAGGTGATGCACCACCAGCATTACCATGGCATGTTCATGGCACACCCCCAGTCATACCCCCACGGCGGGCCCCCGGGTGTGTGACCCACAGTTATAGCTGTGGCCATCTCCCAGTGGCAACCCCAAAAGCAAACTGTGTCCCCCCTAACACTGGAGATGGATGTCCATGCTGGGATAATGCCCAATGTGAAACAGTTTATAGAGTTGATCTGCCTGTGGGAGAGTGTTTCTGTGTTCCACTTTTTAATGTTTGTATGGCACCTACCAACACATACCCTTATTAAAACACTGTGTAGGCAGCCAAATTCTGCAATGGTCATGTGTCCTCTGTACATACATGCTGTAGCGGTGAGTGTGCCACCTGTGTGCATGTCTTAGTGTGTATTTGTGATACATACATTGTCCCTGCCCCACAACAGGCTGTGTTGAGCGCCATGTGTGCTGACGGACGTATCCCCTGCTGACACCGTGATGTAAACATGCGCTGCACTGTCCACCAGACATGGACACAGGCACATTGTCACAGATAGTCAGTCTGTAGCAGAGGTGCAGCACATGATAGGACGGTGAGGCGGTACGGGTGTGATACCCATGATGCAGCGTATATGTGATGTATGCGGGGACCCACGTGCCAGTCAGTGCGTTAGTCAGTGGGACACACTAAGATGGGGTTTGGTGGGGTGAAGGAGCAGAGGCGCAGTACAAGCACTGGAGGGGCTAAACAATTGACAGTAGCTAAGTATATCTGTACTGTGATGAGGAAGCTCCTCAAGAAGCAATGGAGATAGCTGAAAATCCTGTGGAGAAAGGTAGTACTGCACTGAGAAGCAGGATTTTCACTTCAAAAGGAAAAAAACACTCAGCTGATCTAAAACCACACCTCACCTTAGGGGAGAAGACAGGTCTGGTCACTGATTGGGCACGCCCAAGCAGGAGGCGGGTAGTGCAACATAGTGAGAGCTTATTAAATACGCAAGCAGTTAAAACACAGTCAGATTTAGATTCAGAGTGGTTAGGAGAATCACTGGATTTACCTGGAGAGTTACTGGGAGACTCAGAAGCACAGAGAGACTCCAAAGGACGGAGAGACTCAGAAGCACAGAGAGACCAGGAACTACAGGAAGAGCTACCTGAGAACCAAGCAGGACCTTTGAGCAGTAATCAGTGGTCTAAGGATCCATCCTGGAGACACTCTCATTATAAGGTACATCCTGGGGTTAACGGAGCTAGCAGGTTTGATACCTGGACCAAAGAGAGCTGGAAACACGGTACTAAAACTCAAAGCAACAACAGACAGAAGTACGGAGGAATTGTTCAGCCTCATATTCACTTGCAAAGCACAAGGACTAATGATAAGCCAGCTGGAGCACAAATCCTGAAAGCCAGTAGAAGGAAAAGTGCTAATGCTTATTCAGAGGACTTGAGCCAAGGTAAAGCTAACATTTCTTATTATGATTGCTTGTTCAGAAAGTCTCCTGAACATGTTCAACTTCTAAAGACAAACCCAACACTTGCTCTTAAGGATAAGTGGGGGAGGGGTTTTACCCACACGGAGAACTGTTGCTTTGATAAGAACAGCATAGCTAATTACCAGGAGCTAGGACCCTTAAACAAATGTTTGCCTGAAGAGGAAGAAAGATATCAGCTTGGGGAAGAGCATAAGCAGGCTGAATTACTTCTGGCACAGTTTAAGGAGTTCTTAGAGCAAAAGGCAACCACTGCTATTAATCCTATACAGCATGCCAATAGCTGTGAGGAAGAAATGCAGTTAGATAATTATTTGCCTTCAACAGAACAGGACCTAGCCATGGATTGCTCTACATGTATTATTGAAGATAGCCATGATAAAGAGTTTTGAAACTACATGAAAAGAATATAGTAGAAAGATTACTTTACCTGTTTCTC
Organism: Ichthyophis bannanicus; assembly: GCA_033557465.1. Lineage (NCBI taxonomy): Eukaryota > Metazoa > Chordata > Amphibia > Gymnophiona > Ichthyophiidae > Ichthyophis > Ichthyophis bannanicus. The sequence goes on from CM066036.1 coordinate 43,021,058, forward strand.
TTGTGAAAAGCTTATGAAGGTAATAAGTGTAATCACATGCTGGAGCTGAGAAGCCGTGCCGTTGAAAGGACATTGCTTTCTGTTCATTGAAGAGTCACATGATTGCCTAAATGTGAGTCTGAGAAGGAACTGTGAATAAGCTGAATGAAAGCTGCCTCAGCACTGCAACTTCTGTATATTTGGTTTTCCCATCTTTTGTTGAATGTGCATTATTCTTCTTTTGCGTCTGAAAGCACTGAGCTTCAATGCGTTGGAAATAAACCCTCTTAAAAGAAATTTTCTTTGCCTGCCTTTGTCTGCTCGAGCTACAACTACAACCTCAATCCTTCAGGAGGCCCAGTAACTACATTTCCCAGAATCCCTGGGGGCCAAATGTTAGTGCTCTACCCTTGAAGGGTATCAAAGGCCCCTCCTACCTGGAAACCCTCAAGGCCCAGGTAGTAAGGTGGTGGCAGTACATCATGTCTGCCCGCCAAGCATGTGCGTTTAGTATGCCACCATTACCCTGGTGTGTGTCCAATAGACGGGTCACCCATGTAGATAGCCTGATGTGGATGATATGCGGGGACAGAGGGGGGACATACCCCACAATGTGGGCTGAACAATCAGACATGTACAGCAGGTGACAGGAGGAGTGAGGGTGTAACACCAGGCATATGTATGGCTGTGAACACATGGCACGGTGCATGGGACACAGGGCATGTGTGCACCGCTCTGTAATGACTGATGTTGGTGCAGACACCCCACCAGCCTGTGACATGGTAGAGCACAGTTGACCATGCTAACCCCAATTGGGACAGCCCACTCAGGGACCCCCCAACACAAAGGAAGGACACATGCACATCGATGAACAAAGGTAATGTGTCATTTAATGTGGTTTACAGTCCAAATTGCATTCACACACCTACGGCCTGCGTGACTGTCCCTGCCCCTGCCCCCTCCCACATCCCCCCAAACCCCTTTCTGCTGCTGTTGCCACTGCCGCCTCTGGTGCCACTGCAGGCTGCATGATATGTCCCGCCATGGCCTTGAGGGCATCCACCACCCGGCCTATGCCAGCTGCGATATCCACAGCAGTCCCTCACAGCTGCCATGTCTCCTGGGTGTGCTCCCTGGTGTTCCTGCGGAGCCCACACACCACCCGCGTGAGGGCCCGCACTGCCTGGATTTGGGCACGCTGGAGCTGCTGCTGGCCACGCATCTCCATCCGCATACCAATCAGCGCCTGGCGTGTGCCTGTGAGAGTGGAACAAGGTGACCTGTGAGACATGGGCATGGACATGGCCATATCCATGTGACACCCTCGTCTGCGGTTCCAATCCAAAATGTCCCCAACATGCAGTGTGTTCTGTGTTGTGATCATGTTATGTTTGCCTGTGTGACATTTCCTTACGTACATATTGATGTCTGACTCTCTGCAATTTGGGCTGATGTTGCAAGCAGCATATCAATACATTATTTATCCTCTTCTGACACAGGGCAGTGAACACACAAAGCACATCTACTACAGTGCATCCGGCGTCACCATCAACCACCTGTTGGAGGACACAACACCACCATGGAACTATCCCTGGGAAACGGTGCCATAGGATGTTTGACCTCTGCGAGTGGGACACATGCCTAGGATGGACAGTATTATTGTTGGACTGCTACTTTGGGCATGACAGGCCTGTCCAACAGACCGTTGCTGCTGTGCTCTGGCTGGGTGTCGTGTTCATCGCAGGGGACACACATGACCTTTCCAGTACTGTGGCATATTGGGATGTCACACTTGACTATGCATGCCCAGGGTTTCAGGGACAGTCGTAACATGACTTGTTGGATTGCAGATACCCTTCGCACTTTTGACACTGTGTACTGGTCCCCACGTGTGCAGCAGGGACTGACATTGTCGCTGTATGTTGTGCATCCTTCTGACATTGTGTTGTTGTGTTTTGCCCATGTGTGTGACATGGAACGCAGGATACGCTCATCTGTTTGTCTCAACACGAGCATACAGTCATGCATGTGGCACAGGTGGAGCAATGGAGAAGTCCTCTTGTCCATGTCCACCTAGCCTCCACTTAAACATGACACAGTATTTGCCACGACACCACTTTACCGCACACCAGCATCTTGGATTGCTGTTTGCAGTCACCAAGGGAGTTACAGTGCATGTGTGGCATCACTGTATCATGTTTCAACTTACACGGTGCATGTGACTGACTATGTTGGTGCAACGCAGCATGTTGCAATATGGCTTCTGTGTGGGTTACTGTAACATGTTCGACCTTTATTTCCATCTCCATATACAGGTTATTGTGTCTGTTTACTGTACAGACGTGACGCTCTGCATTGATTTGCAAACCTAGCATTGCATGTCTGTACAGTCCTATTTATCCCCTGAGGTAACGACACTCACATTGCCCCATTATATTTGGAGTGTGGCAGTGTGAGTGTCCATTTTCTTCCTTCATTTGTGCATTCCATGTACCGTGATATATGTGTACAGACACTGTATCCACACCAACCAGTGCAGGGGGACCTTCTGCATAGTGTTATCTCTGCATGTTTCTGCGGCTTGTTTTATTTGAATTCTCTGTGTTCATGTGCCTCTGCTACCTGTTAGCATATCCTCATTGTGCATTTGATGATTGTTTAGGGTTACATTGTTGCAGCTTTGATTCCTATATCAGGCATTATGTGACAGCTGTAACATATATTTCGATATGTGTGTTTACACTTTCTTACTTTTAACAACATATGCTGTTTCATTTGTGTGCCTCCTGTGTTGGCAGATAGATATGTTTTAGGGAACAGATCATAATTGATGTGTGTTGGGCCCTCATCATGCACCGCCTACTGTCTACATGCACACATATGTAACTAACAGATTTGGGGCATGCAGCAGCATGTGGGGGGTGGGGGCCCTATGCATACTGCACACCACTGTTCCCTCTAAGCTGTGCGCGTGTGCGCGCACACACACCTCGCCGAGCAAGCACACATACTTTACAACAGAGCGCACAAAAATTATGGTTATGATTCTGATAGAAAACAACACAAACGTCTTAAAATGTAAAAGTTGTGATTGTAATTACTAGAAATTTTCCGCTTCATTTAGTAATCGTCTATTTTCATTTAATTTGATTAAAATCAATGTGGTGTACTGTCAGACGGCTGCCTGGGTGAGAATCTTCACAGTCTTGGCAAGTGCATATATCTATATGATTTGCAAGGGATTGTGGGCAATGCAGTTCATTCACACCAGACACAGCTGCTGACAATAATTTAGTTGTGCTCAAGTGTTAAAGCCAATAAGATATTTATTTATGGGGTTATTTCTCCCAACACAGATATGCTTGGTAGCACATAAATCAGGTTACTTGCTTTCAGTGTTAAACTTTAATGGGCCCTTTACATGGTCATCCTGAACTTCCACAGTTGAAGAATCATGTCTAAATGTTACCTTGACTTTGACAAGTCTTTTCGTTGTCTTGATCTTTGCTTCACAGAAAGCTCCTCTGTATTTAGCACTCACGTCCGTGCCCACTGTTAGATATGGAGGTTCATCAATAGCCTGAGCTTCCATTGCTGTTAGAGTTCCTCTCTATATAGCCTGGCCAGTATGTAGTCCAGTTCTTATGTCCAGCCTTCCAATCCAGATCCCTGGACACTGGATCTCTCTTCACATACCTTCTGGCATGGGTCTTAGGGTCCCTTCCACGTGCAGCCGTCTCCCTCACAGGTACCGTCTGGAGATTCCTAGCTCTGCAGCACCATTCCTCTGGCTTTCCCCAGTCCAATGGTGTATGCTGGCCCTTGGAATGCCTCCCAGTATACGTACTGCTCTGGACTCTTCTAGACCTCTCAAAGGCTTTTCTCCTCCTTCTTCCAAAGGGTTTCTTTCCCTCTCTGTCCGTCCGGTTTGGCTTCTGCTTCTGATGATCCTTCAGATGAAACTGATGATCAAGCTCAAGCTGATTCTCAGGATAATGAGGATAATTCTCTGTAGAATAAACTCTACCTTTATTCTGCTTAGATGAGTGCTCCTCCCTAACACAGCGCAGCTGTGCTGAATCAGGCCCTGCCCTTTGAGATGAGTGCTTAGGGATTACCTCATAGCCCTCCTGATTGAACACACGTTTCCCCACTTCAGCTCCTCTAATGGCTGTTGGAAACCTGGTGCATTCTGGGACTGGTAGTCTTTTATGGGAAAATTCTGTTTTCTTATTTCTACCAGAACTGACAGGTTGCTTGTTCAGAGTCACTTCACCTTCTCTATAGCTCCTTCCTGAGCTATGATAAGCTTCCTTATCACAGTACATACTGTATTCTGACGTGTAATCAAATTTTAAAGTATATAACTCCGAGTGCCGTTATGTGGCGCACAAAAATTTAACCTTCCTTCAAAAGCTGCACAGCTGATATTTTATGCGCACACAGCCCACAGAAAATTAGAGGGAACATTGCTGCACACCATGCACCTGATGCACATTATCTCTCCTGCCCATCATCTGTGGACTGGCCAGTGACAATTCTGTAACATGTGGGTAGCTGCCCTGCAATATGTGTTCTCAGCTTTTCACCTGGGATCCAATCACCTTGATATTATGATAGGCGGTATCTACACTATCTCTGATGATTAACCAAAATAAAAATAGGTGTTGGACATACATTTGTCTCTGCTGCTGCTTGAACACACTGACACACGTATTTAGTGATTTCCTGTTCATGTACATGGCCCACCTGTGCTCACATCCTTGTGAGCTGTCTATCTGCCAGCCGTCTGTCACATCACTGGGTGTTACAGGTTCCCATACACACATTTCCTTTGAGATAATATCTTTGCATTGTGCTTGGTGTGGTTGTTTGAGATAGTGGTTACGGACATGTGTTGTAACACCATAGGTTGCAGGTTTGATTCCCACATGGGCTTTTTTTTTGGTGTTATGCTAACCTGACCATGAGCTAACTACAAGGTTCATCACCTATCCACTGTCACGCCACCACCACTCACCTCTAGCTTAGAGGGGCGTGGATTATTAGAGGAACTTTCTGCTATCCGCTTTTTCAAACTATTTCCCCGCAGTGCCCTCTGGGAAATGTAGTCTTTGTTTAGCTGTATGGGTACATCAGGCAGAAAGTTGTAGTCAGGCTCAAGGAGGTAAGGCAAATGACAGAAATTTATTTTGTACACAATGGTTTGATCATACCACATACAGGATTGTTTGTTCAGGACTCTTTGAAGTAGAGCATTGTCCATAAAACAAACCCCAAACACAAAAAGCTGTTTTAAAGGTTCTCTATAGTTCAGGATACACAGTCTTTAACAGCAAGGCTATTGCATTCCCTTTTTAGCCTTGCTGGCTAAAGCACAAAAACAAAATCACATTTAAAGTCTGTGGTAGTTTAGCTTCTATTCAGCTTCCAACCTTTCTTGGCTACCTTCCAAGTAAACAGATATAATTCAGGGGCAAAAGTGTCCTCATTCCAGCAGCAGGTGATTAACAAGCTTATCACAGTTCCAGGCTTGCTCCTTAGTCCCTGTAAACTTCCCCTTTACAAACACATGGGAATCACTGCTACCCTGCTTGTGGAATATGGGTACCTTTTTCCTGGAAGACTTTCTTTCAGGACTGGCTTGCTTTCTCTACATTCCCAGGTTTAAAGCTTGGCAAAAAGAACAGTCCATGGGAGTGTCCTCATCATTCAGCTTCACCTCGGGCTCTCCCAGCTACATGGGTTCCGACTCCCCGTCACAATCACAGTGCTCAGCTAACAGCCTCCCGGGGGATCTTGGAGTCTCTCTTGTTCCTGGCTCCAAACTCTCCTGCAGACGTGCTATATGCCCCTGCCATAGGGGTTCTGGGCCCTGTATCCTCTCCCCTTCATTCCACTAGGGGGAGTATGAAATGTGGGCCACATGGAAGTTTTCTGATTCTTGGAAGTGGTTGTGGCTTTCCTACCCTGATTTGGTGAAAGGGGGCCCTTTACTAGGGTGAATTCCCTGTCTCTTTGTCCTCCCAAAGACTCCGGATAGGCCTCCTTGCCACACCACACACCCTTCCACCTCTTCACTGTACACCAAAGTGTGCCCTCTGTGCTGCCTATCCATCACAAATTAGCTGTTACATATGTCTCTTTCTTTGTAGTGTTCACATAGGTAGTCTGTTTGGGGGATTGGCATTGCTGTGGTTTAGCTGGTCTGTGGCACACCTGTTTGCAGGTTCAATTCTCACATGCTCCTTTTCTGTTCTGTTCCATATTTTGCCCTGCTCCACAGGGCATCCCCTGCCGCCCTTTGGGTTTAGGTTTTTTCCTCTTTTGCATGCTGTATCCACTGCATAACATTTCATTGTGTGTGTGCATGTAGTTATATGTGGTTCTGGTCCCAATTACAGACTGTGATCTGATCTGTACACACCAGATCTGCATATGCATTCTATCATGGTTACTGTTGGAGGTTTGCCTATCCTGGCAGCCAGCAGGCTACTTGTGTGATGCCCTGCAGTATTCTTGTATGCAGCCTTTGCTACTGACCTCACGTTGGCAGTGTAGCCTACCGGTTTGTGCACTGACATTTGTGCTAATGGTCATAGGTTTGATTCCTCTCTGTTCTCTTTCATTTGTATGCCTGTCCTGCACAGCTACTTTTCATTCCTGTAACAGTCATATCTGTGCAGATCTGTGCTGTTAGCACATTGTACCCTTATCACAGTTGTCAACCATCCTTCTGTCCTTCTATTTGTGTCTGGCAGCTGTGTGCCGTCCTGCCCTGATGTGCAAGCTCCTACCCCACGTCCTGCACTGGTACACGTTTCTGCATTGCAGCTGTTCCTGGTTGCCTCTCCTGTGTGTGCTGTGCATGGCACTGCTACTCCTCTGTCCGCCTGTCATTGCACTTATCCTGCCACCTCTACCTCCTCTGCTGGACATATCTTCCCATCCTCTGCCACACACTGTCATTGTTGCATTTATTTATTTACATTCTCTTATATACCGCGCTATTCTGCATCAGTGCGGTTTACATTGAACAAACTGAAATTACATTGAACAGGGTATTATAACTTGGAGATAACTATTTTACAGGGAACATGGGCTATGGAGGGTTAAGTGGCTTGCCCAAGACCACAAGGAGCACCTGAGGGATTAGAAACCCCAGTCCTTCCGGCCCAAGGTTGCTGTCCTCTAGTGGGATTTGAACCCCCGACCTTCCGGCCTGAAGTACCTTGCCCCAACCACTAGGCTACTCCTCCACTGCATGGTACATTACCATCACCCTGTGCATCACTACAGCTGGCCCCGATATGTTTGTTCATTTTTCAAACTGCCACATGGGCTGAACGCAGATTTGTCTGATCCATCAGCTCAGATCTACTTCCTTCCATCTCTTGTGCATTGTCTTTCCTTGGTGCTCTGTGCAATGTTGGGTTACATCTGTGTTTGGCCCATACATTTCTTGCTTTTCAACTTGGGGAACCTTACTGCCCTTGGCCAACATTTCTTGAGTGCCCTATACATCCTTGGGGCATCTTTAGCCACACCTTAGATTCAGCCAGCTTATGGGGCGCCTAATATGGTGCCTTGGGGGTTGACAACCTTTCAACATGCCCTCTGGGGCACATTATGACCCACCTTGGCTGACGTGGTGGTTTAGGATGTGCCTTCTGGGGCGCCCTGAAAGGTGCATTAGTTTATGGCACTGGGGAGCGGGTATTTTTAGCTGGCAGCATAGATTGTTGGGCTGTTACAAGCAGGAAAAGGAATTGCCTTGGTCACCCTTATTCATTAAGCCCACTGGGGGATCGACCTCATGACCCCTGTTTCAGCAGTCATTGTATTAACCAGTGTGCTACACCTCTATTGCTGTGATTGCAGATCAGCACGTGAAGTTAAGGTTAACGTGCGGTAACGTGCACAGCTCCCTCTATTGCGCGATAACAGACACGGCGCACTTTATCGTGCAATAACCCGCGATTGCTACCTTAAGACCAGAACACCCACTCCTTATATGGCATTCTTCACATTATTGCTGCAACTAGCGCCGGTGACATTAAGACGGTTTAGTAAACATACCCCTAAGTTTCTACATGAAGCAATGGAGGGTTACATGACTTGCCTACAGTCACAAGGAGCCACAGCGGGATTTAAACCAGACTTCCCTGATTCTTAGCCCACTGCTCTAGCTATTAGGCTATTCCTCCAAGTCTGGGAGGAAGACATTTTGGCTAGTCCTAGTTTTAAACTTAAATTTTTAAATTCCCTGTGGTATTTGTAGTCCCTTATTCTACTGACTGAAATCAGCACTAAGGCTAACAGACATCCAGGACTGGCCTAAAATCTCTCTACTTGAACAAATAACTTAGACAATCTGAAGGAATGAGGCCTCCTAGAAGCGTGTGTAATACTGCTGTAAATGACAGTGACAGTAGGGCACATTGGCATCCCCATACTACCTGACTCTCTGGATGGCCTGTGTACAACTCTCTCCAGCACTGAGTGGTCATTCTTTGACATGTTTTTTGCAGACATCCCAGGGTCAGGGCACTCTTCGCGATTTAGGGGTCCCAGCAAAACAATGAGGGACCACTACTTAGGGTAACTTCTACTGGAAGTCTAAGGTCACAGTTGAGGATTTATGGCTGTGAATCACTATGCAAGATGTGGGACTCCAGTGTCACTACATAGGACTCCAGACACTGGGGGTCTCTGTGCCAGGAAAGTGAACCATTAACACAGCTGACAACTTACTCATTTCCAGATGGATATTTTAGGCCAGTCCTAGATTTCTGACAATCTAATCTGGCGCATTATGGGTCTGGTAGTACTGATTTCAGTAGGCAGAATCAGGGATTACAAATACCACATTGAACTGGGAACGCAAGTTGAAATACCAGAGAATACAAAAAATCTAACAGGTCACGTCCAGAGTGAAAAAATGTTTAAAAAAAATCAGAAAAAAAATCACTCTATATGCAACAAACACTAGGGTACAAACTTAGAGCCATACAAAAGAACAAACGGAGAGGGATGGAGGTCTCAGAATCAATGGGCCACTCAACAGCATTCAGAAACCTTTATATGCCGCAGCCCTTGCACATCAACGACCTGTTCCCCTCCACTCTGCAAAAATGTTTCAACAAAATAGTTATTTCAAAAAAATAATTTTCAAATTTTCAGATTTTTTGATAGTTGAAATACCAGGACAACTCTAAAACATCCTTACTGAAACTGGCTATGTTGGCAGCTATGAATCAGTCAGTCTTGGTTCAGTTCTGGCTTGGCTTTAGCTGCTGAAGTTGTTCTGATCAGTGTGACCCCACAGGTCCCGTATAGGCCTTCACCTTGGGCCCCGGGGTTATAGTTGCCTCTTATCTTGCAGAACAAAATAGTCTTCAGTCGAGTGTTAAGGCAAAACAAAGATAAGGGCTTTATTCCCCTTCCCTCAATGATATCTTTTGTACAACAAAACTTGGAAACAAAACAGTACTTCCAAAGAAAAATATGTTCTTTTTCTTTGTAGCTTACAGGTCTTCAGCGCAAGAATTCAACATCATCCGACATACATAATGTACAGTCCATGGGAGCACATTCAGGAATATTGTTATTACTTTCCCACTGCATCAGCTCGCATTCACCCGGTGTTACACTTGGGTTTAAATCCTCATAGCTGTTTCTGTACAAGCCTCTCTCTGAGGACTCAGTTGGACTACAAGAGTACAGTTCTAAGCAAGTAGGTTTTGGAATACCTGTTACTGCAGTATGTCCTCTCTGGCTCTCCTCCTCTAAACTCCAATGGCTAGGAATTGTTTTATATCTTCCTGTAGTTAATTCATGCTCTGTGCACTGCTCTGACCTTCTGGTACAAACAGACTTTTTAGCTTTCCCTTTGATAAAGCTTGATTCCCACCTGTATAAATGGTAAGGTTTTCTCTCTGGTAATGAGGACTGTGGACTCCCCTGCTCTCCCAGTCTGGACAGCTTTCTGACCTCAGCTTGGTCTCTCCTTTTCTCTGGAGTTATAGCTTCTACCTCTTGGCTGTAAGCAGGCTCCACCTCAGACCTCCAGTTGCTAGCACTCTGAGCAATGGGACGGCCACGTTCTTCTGAAGCCTTTCCCTTGCTGATTCCTGTTCCAGGGCTACTCCCACTGCTTCCTGGATTCAGCAGGCTTCCCTCTCTGTGACCTCTGCTTCCTGCACGACTGCTGCTCGCACTGACCTCTGCTGGATCTACCCAGCAGCTTTTATCTCCCTCTCCACTACACATTCCCTGTGCTTTCCTGGACAGGTGATAATAATCAGATCCTAAACTTCTTGCTGCGTCATGGCTTGGGTGTGGTAATCCTAATCTCCAGGAACAAGCAGGAATGAGTCTTCACATATGGGTATCGTCGGTACCGACGGAGCCTGCGCGGGAACGCTCCCCAGCGTCCAGAAAGAAAGCTTTTGGGAGCATCCCACAGTGCCTGCACGCTGCCTTCCCGCCTTTCCTAACCGCCTCTCTCCAGTTCTTCTTTTCCGCGGAGCCAGCAGGTCGTGTTCCTGTCACCGCTGAAGAAGTTCTTTATTTTTCTTTATTTCTTTGGTCGCGCGTCTGCCTTATTCGACGTCGGACCGGTACCGCCGGTCTTTTATTTCTTTCTTCTTTAAAAAACAAAACAAAACACAAAAACCTACCGTTTCCCACTTTTGTGTATTTTTCCTTTTGGGCCTTAGGCCTAGAAGAATTTTTCTCATGGAAAAGCCCGCTTCCGGGTTTAAAAAGTGCACGAAGTGCAGCGGTACCCTTTCTATCACCGACACCCATGACTGGTGTCTAAAATGTTTGGGTCCTGACCACTCCATCACCGATTGTGAGTCCTGCTCCATGATGTCTAAAAGAGGTCGACAGAATCGAGCGGCAAAGCTCAGTACCCTGTTTCCCTCTGATGCAGCTTCGGTGGCATCGACGTCTTCCAGGGCTTCTTCTTCCTCCCATGGATCTCAGGTAACCAAACATAAGTCCAGCCGGTCCTCGAAGGGTAGATCTCCCTCTAAGTATCGAGATGCCTCCGGGCTTGCCCTCGAGGATCCTGCACCGGCAAAATTACCCTAGCGGGAAGCTCCGGCTTCCAAAGCTTCATCTATGGGGTCACAGGTTGACATCGATGGCGTGGCCTCGACCGATCACCTGTTGCCATGTTCTGGGGTACCGGTGGTTTCCACTGGTACCGACATCCAGACATTGGTTGCATCGATGGATCAGAATATTCTGACCATGCAGCGTGCCATCACGGCATTCATACAAGCTGCGACACCTCCGGTACCACAACGAACTCCGTTGTCGGTACCGGTTCCGGCCCGGCACCGATATCGGTTCCGGTGCCGGTACCGATTGCATCGACATCGGCTTCGGTGTCGACTGCAGCGGTACCCTGTCCTGTGATGCCCATCGGTACCGAATCGGTACCGATCACTCCCGATGTCGATACCACTCGGTACGTGTATCGAGCTCTGCAAGAGCATCCGGACAGGCGATACTTCGATTCCTCTGAGGACTCTGATGAATCAGAGGCTTCTGTCGAAGCATCGGTACTCCTTCCTCAGGAGCCCCCTTCTCCAAAAAGAAGAATGTCTCCTCCAGAAGACTTGTCTTTTCAAGACTTCATTAGAGAAGTGGCCAGGGGCCTCTCTATTTCAGTGGCCCCTGAACCAGAGCCTAGAGCCAAGAAATTAGATATTTTACAATATCCTAAGGCTCCTAAAGAGGCAGCTACTTTACCAATTCATGAGATCCTTTATGATCACATGCTGGGCATATGGGAGACTCCTCTTACTACTTCCCCTCATTCTCGCAGGTTGGACACCACGTACCGTGTTCCTCCTTGTCCTGGCTTTCATAAGACTCAGCTTCCTCACCACTCTATTGTGGTGGAGTCTGCTATGAAAAAGATAAGGAGTGCAAAAAGACACTCATCTAATCCTCCAGCAAGAGAATGCAGAACCTTGGATGCTTTTGGCAGGAGACTTTTCCAGGCCAATATGCTTACTGCCAGAATCAACTCCTATAGTCTCTATATGGGGATGTTTCTAAAGGAAGTTACAGATCTGCTAACTTTATCTCCTTTTATCTCAGAAGATAAAAGGGAGGAGTTTTTCACCTGGCTTAAACATGCCCAGGATGTTTCCAAATTTTCCAACCGTGCAGCCTTTGACTCTTTTGAGTGTGCCAGCAGAGCCTCGGCTATTGCCATAGGTGCACGCAGACGTGCTTGGTTACAAGCTTCTGATTTGGAACCCTGGGTCCAGGATGGATTAGGAAATCTTCCTTGTACAGGTGAAAACATTTTTGGCAAGGATTGGCAAGCAAAGGCCACTCAGATGGATGCTGAAAATTCTGCTTTAGATAGACTTTCAAAGTCTACTTCTGCTCCTGCTAGAAAAAGGTTATTCAAAAAGGCTTTCTTTCCCAAAAAAGGGAAATATTTATTTATTTATTTTATTTATTTATTTTTATTTTTTATATACCGCGCTATTGAAATCAGCGCGGTTTACAGTAAAACTGAACAGAGCAACAATGCATTAAATATCACAATGTGCTTACATAGAACAAGGCATAAACAAACTGGGATAACAGGGAAACTATATTATCCTGGTTATGGTCACCAGGCATCTTCTGCAGGTCATTTTGCTGCAAAGCGTCAGCAACAACCTAAACAAGCCAAGCCTAAGGCTGCAAGGACTGCTACAGCCCAGCAGCCTCAGCCTCCTCAGGGCCTTTGACTTACAACTAGAGAACTTAGCCTTTCTGGCTCTAGAAGTACCAGAGCCTCTCACCATTCCAGGAAGGTTAGCTCACTTTGCTCCCAGATGGGAACAAATCACAGCAGAGCAATGGACCCTCTCCATCATAAGGGAGGGGTACAAGCTTCATTTCTTAAACCTTCCTCCTCACACCATGGTGACACAGTTCAATTCTCCAACATCTCTCCTCGACCTTCTGGGTCAGGAGATTGCTACCCTTCTTGCCCAAGGGGCAATAGAAGAAGTACCTCTTCTTCAACAGGGCTCAGGGTTCTACTCCCCCTATTTTCTTATCCCAAAGAAAACAGGGGGCTACAGACCCATATTAGATCTCAGAGAATTGAACAAGTTTCTATGCAAGGAGAAATTCAAGATAATTTCTCTAGGTGCTCTCCTTCCATACCTTCAGAGTCAGGATTGGCTTTGTTCTCTAGTAGTAGTAGCTGCATTTCTACGCACTCTAGGAATATTTGTATTCCCATATCTGGACGACTGGCTCATCCAAGCTCCATCCCAGTCAGAGGCCCAGGCTTCCCTAGCCTGCACAAGGCGTGTTCTTCAGTATCTGGGACTTGTAATAAACATCCCAAAATCACAACTCACCCCTACTCAGTCATTGGAGTTCATAGGGGCCTTGCTGGATACCACAACTGCAAGGGCCTATCTTCCCCAGGCCCGTTGCCTACGCTTGGTGCAGTTAGCCTCACAAATTCAGTTAAAGTCCCATTTAACTGCTCGAGAGATGTTACAGCTGTTAGGCCACATGGCATCCACCGTGCATGTGGTTCCTTACGCTCGCCTTCACATGAGGGCAGCTCAGTGGACTCTGTCCACCCAATGGACCCAGGCATCAGGTTGCCTGTCAGACAAAATAGCAACCTCCAGTCGCCTCTTTTCGTCCCTCCAGTGGTGGAAGTCCACTCAAAATCTGTTGCTGGGGTCCCCCTTTCAACAGTTGCTACCCCAAGCAACCCTTACAACAGATGCCTCCCCAAAGGGTTGGGGAGCTCATCTACAAGATCTCTCCACCCAGGGCATCTGGTCTCCACAGGAGACATCTCTCCATATCAACCTCTTAGAGCTCAGTGCAATTCTTCTAGCTCTCAGAGTCTTCCACACCCTGCTCAGCTACAAGACAGTCCTCATCCACACGGACAACCAAGTAGCCATGTTCTACATCAACAAGCAGGGCGGGACTGGCTCTCTGTCGCTTTGCAACGAAGCTTTGAGATTGTGGGCCTTCGCCACAGAGCATCAAATTCATCTCATGGCTCTGTATCTTCCAGGGGTTCAAAACTCTTGGGCAGACAGACTCAGTCGAGTTCTGATTCCACACGAATGGTCCCTCCATGGCGACCAGATAGCCAGGATCTTTCGAATTTGGGGAACCCTGGACATAGACCTGTTTGCAAGTCCATGGAATGCCAAACTTCCCCGGTTCTGTTCCAGGATTCCGTGTCAGGGAGTTCAGGCCAGGAATGCCTTCCTCCTCCACTGGGGGCAAGACTTCCTCTATGCCTTTCCACCCATTCCCCTAATTTCCAAGACTCTGTTCAAGCTTCAGAGAGACAAGGGGTCTATGATCCTCATAGCTCCACGTTGGCCATGCCAAGTGTGGTACCCTCTACTTCTTCATCTCTCTCAAGCTCCCTCCCTGGACTTGGGATCTGCTCCAGACCTCCTGTCCCAGGAGGAGGGAACGTTGTGGCACCCAAATCCCCAGTCTCTTCATCTCAGAGCCTGGTTGCTGAAGGCCTAGACCTTCAAGATTTGCATCTTTCTCAGCAGGTGAAGGATATCCTTCATGCTTCCAGAAAGCCTTCCACTAGACGTTCCTATGCTTTTAAATGGAAAAGGTTTACCATTTGGTGTGCAGAGAAGGGTCTTAACCCTCTTGCAATACCTCTGAATTCTTTACTAGAGTATTTGCTGCATTTATCCCATGCAGGCCTTAAAACGAATTCAGTAAGAGTCCATTTGAGTGCTATTGCAGCATCCCTTAAGCCTTTCAATGGACATCCTATTTCCTCTCATCCTCTTATTGCAAGATTCATGAGAGGCCTTCTTTTAACCAAACCTCCCATTAGACCACCTCCAGTGGCATGGGATTTGAATTTGGTTCTTGGCCAGCTTATGAAGCCACCCTTTGAACCCTTAGCCACTACCTCCTTGAAATTCCTTTCCTGGAAGGTTATTTTTCTCATTGCAGTCACCTCCGCTCGCCGTATCAGTGAGCTGCAAGCCTTGGTGGCTAATCCTCCTTATACAAGGTTCCATCATGACAAGGTAGTCCTCAGGACTAATCCACACTTTATGCCTAAAGTGATCTCACCTTTTCACCTGAACCAGGAGGTGTATTTTCCTGTCTTTTTTCCAGGACCTCATGCATCAAGTGCAGAGAGGAATCTTCATACCCTGGATTGTAAGAGAGCACTTGCTTTTTACTTACAAAGGACACAGCAACATAGAAAGTCCTCTCAACTCTTTGTTGCTTTTGATCCCTCTCATTTAGGACTTCCAGTCTCTAAGAGAACTCTGTCCAATTGGATTGCTCAGTGTATTTCCTTCGCCTACCAGAGTAAGAACCTTTCTCTGGAGGGCCATGTCACAGCTCACAATGTGAGAGCCATGGCAGCCTCTATGGCTCATCTAAACTCTGTGTCCATCGACCAAATCTGTCGAGCGGCCACCTGGGCCTCGGTTCATACCTTTACAGCCCATTACTGCTTGGACAAGGACTCCTGCCGGGATGCCTTGTTTGGTCAGGCTGTTCTCAAACACCTGTTCCATACCTAATCAACTCCTACCCCCCATCCCTGGTTGGATGCCTGAGATCCATAGGGGGAGGTAGAGCCCTTCTCAGGGACTCACAACCTTGGAGATCTCCCTGGCATCTCTAGCTGGGGAGTCCCCATATGTGAAGACTCATTCCTGCTTGTTCCTGGAGATAGCACAGTTACTTAACTGTAATAGGTGATCTCTGAGAACAGCAGGAATAAGTCTTCACAACCCACCCACCTCCCCTAGGAGTTGTATCTCTCTATCTATCTTTCCTCTCTCTCTCTCTTGTCTCAGCTTAAAACTCGAACTGGAGAGAGGCGATTAGGAAAGGCGGGAAGGCAGCGCGCAGGTGCTGTGGGATGCTCCCAAAAGCTTTCTTTCTGGACGCTGGTGAGCGTTCCCGTGCAGGCTCCGTCGGTACCGACGATACCCATATGTGAAGACTTATTTCTGCTGTTCCCAGAGATCACCTGTTACAGGTAAGTAACTGTGCTTTCCACTGTTTCTTTGCTCCTTCTGAGCTGTGTGTGCTGGCTGCCTCACAGGCTTTAAGGTAAATTCCTCTTTTTCCTCTATTATCATAGGCTCTGTATAGGCTTCCATGTCACATCAGGCAATTGCAAAGCTATCAAGTTACCTAGTTCCAGGAGGTAGTTTTTTTGGGGGGGCCAGTCCTGGTTTTGAACTCACATCCTAAACCAATGTGGTATTTGTTGTTCCCAGTTCTACCCATTGAAATTACTGCTGCAGATCCCATAATGCATTAAGATGGTGTTGTCATAAATCCAGGAATAACCTGAAACCTTCTGGAATCAGATAACTTGGCAGATCTGAAACCAGTTGCAGAGTTCCCAAGTTGCCTGAGTCTGGGAGGAAGATATCAGGCCAGTCCTAGAGTTCTGATAACCCTATCCTAGTGCATTATGGGAACTGCAGCAGTAATTTCAATGAATAGAATCAGGGACTGCAAATAGGACACTGCTTTCAAGATAGGTCTGGCCTAGTGTGGTAGGCGAAGGCCTATGATCCATGCTGCTTGAACTAAACAAACAGGCCTAAGCAGCTTGACCTGTAAACGAAGCCTGTGGTTAGGCAGAGGAATGAAAACCCCCCTGAATGCTGCTTCCATGAACTTGAAACTTAACTAAGCATAACCAAGCATAGTTAAGCAGAATCGAAACTTAGGAGAAATAGAAAAACTGCTTTAATTGGTACTGATAAGAATGTGAGAAGCTTCTATGGAATTAATTAACTCTGCTGAAAGAAAGGTTACAGTGCCCTGCTTTCCCACATGTTCTAGTTAGCTAGTGACCTTGGAGGAGAAATGTATCAAGAGTCTAAGAACTGACTATTGTAATGGGGACTGTAAGGGGGGGAAACAGGTGCTGAGCCCAGACAAAGGTCCTCATTGGATAGCTACGTAACGGTACCGGGACCAATAGATGGGGTGAGAGAGGTTACCGGGACCAATGAAAAGTTTGCCTATGTTCAGAATGGAGAAGAAAGGTATAAAAGTTGTTGTTTTGCTAGAAACCATTGCTCAGCCATTTTGGATGTGATTCTGCTTGAGTCTTGTGCACAATAAATGATTTGGACCTTTTGAACAGACTCCTGGTATTATTGGATTGTTTGCGCTCTGCGCTACATATTCTTGGTGCATTGGCCTGGAATGTGTGGTTAGTAGAGGGTATACGAGCTGATATACCACGACTTTCCGCCTCTATAGGTTTGGTCCTGCCGGGCTCGTGCCGCTTTAGTTGAACAGAAACGGGGAGGTTTCCCTAACCGAAGGAGCAGAGGTAGAGGGAGGGGCCGAGGAGATAGCCGGCCCATATTAGGCGTGAATCAATGCGCTTATTGCAAGGAAGAAGGACATTGGAGGAATGCATGCCCGCAACTCAAAGATGCCTCACACGAAGAAGAAGAAAACGCCCCTCGGAGAGAGAGGGAGAGAGGCCGATCACAGAATCGCAGAGGAACAAATCGAATACATTTCCAACGGGAAAGAGAGGAGGCCATAGAAGGAGTTGCAACCGCAACGGACTATGATTTAGATGAAACAGATTAGGACAGACCGGGCTCCGAATTCGCTCTAGGTCCCCAGGAGCCTATGGTCTGCTTAAAGATAGGGGACCGATTCATGGACTTTATGGTTGATACTGGAGCAGAACATTCTGTAGTAGATAAGCAAATAGCTCCTTTGTCCACAAGAGCAGTCACTATTATGGGAGCAACTGGTGCCAGAGCCACCAAGTCTTTTCTGCAAAACCGCGTATGTGAATTAGGAAGACAGCAAATAGCGCACCAATTCCTTTATATGCCTGAGTGTCCAGTGCCACTACTGGGATGAGATATGCTAGCCAAACTGCAGGCCCAAATATCCTTTACTGAGAAAGGAGAAATGCAAATGACTGTAAATTCAAAGCCTGCAGGATTAATGGTGCTTACTGTTCCCCGAGAAGAAGAGTGGAGATATTACAGCTTGTTTAGCAGTAAAAAAACGCCGACACATGCGCGAACCTTATGTGAATCCTGAGAGAGGGAAACACAGGGGGCGTGGCTAAACAAGCTGACACTCGAAAAGACGGATCTTTACTTCCTGCATCTGTGAGATCGTTTTTTGTCAGCGATTTAGAACGGTATGAGACATTCTATAATCTAAAAGACTCCCGAAGCTAGAAGAGTCCTAATTAGTGATTTATAATACTGACAATATCGGTAAGAGATGTTTAATCCATGATGTTAGAGGTTCTTGTTAGCGATTCAGTAAGAGACAAAACTCCCGAAGTAATAAGAGTCCTAAGTGGCGATTTATACAGCACTGTTGTAATCGACAAGAGAGATTTTACTATGCCAATAGTGTGCATAGGTTTTCTATATATATATATATATATATATATATATATATATATATTTATTATTTTTTTATAGATTTTTAAAGATCCAACAAAGAGGAGAGGTGATAAATAGTGTTTTACACAACACCTGTTTTTATTGTGTTTTTTATCGGTTTTTAGAAGATCCAACAATGCTATTAACTCATGAGAAGTAAGAGCAAGATGCTACAATGTATTATTTCTTTATTTTGGTCTTATCTCTCTGCTTTTCCACATGTTTTTTTGAGTATCCCTTAGACATTGGACGTTCTTTTGATGTGAGCTTCACTTTGTTCTTTAAGATTCCTCTAGCCAATTTATGTTTTTGGCCTTTTTTTCCCGTATATTTCTGGACTAATTAAATAAAATGTCTTTGATTTAGTTGGCCCTGTGATGAACCTTTGGCCCGATTTTAAACAATTTCTCCTTTTTGTAGAATATTTTATACATGTTTTCTTGGCTGTGTCGCCCCCCCCCCCCTCCCCCATCCAAGCCTGCTGCGTTTCAGTTCCATTTCAGTTTCTTAAATTTAGTTTAGATTTAGGTTCATAGTCTGTCTCCAATGGTATACATGTGCTTTACTCTTTGCCTTCTTCATTTAGTTTTTATTCTATTGCAAGTGTTTAAGCCAACACTTCCACTAATGAGTTCGTGTGCCTCCTTGTGAGGTTTGAAAATCACCGTCTCTACAAAGAAGGTAATGACATTATAATTATATGCTTGTCACCTCCTATAAGGATTGCATTTGGTTGTGTTTTTAAACTTAGTTGTGGTCTGTTTTATTATATCATTTTTTATGGTTTTAATTTTTTTGAGTATCGCATTTCTAGCACTGTATTTTTATTGTTTTATTATTTTATTTAATTAATTTTCAAGTATTTACTATGAGAGATCTATTACTAATTATTTATATTATTATTATTATCATCATTGTAATAATTATTATTATTTATTATTATTTTTACTTCTCTAGTTAGAGCATGTTCATGTCCATTTGTTCTTTCACCTTTACATTGTTTTTTAATATTGTTTGTTTTTATGTTTGTAGTACCTATTTAGACAACCCCTGATGAAGGTCATCGAAACACGGCCTGTGTCGGGTTGCTAGGTCTGATTTCAATAAATTGTTTTTCCACCATATCACGTTTTGTACTGTGTGCCTGGTTTACGTGATAATCTGCCCTGTGTTGGTCCTCCTGGAGTATGGGCAGAAGGTAACTCACCAGGTCTAGCCAAGCACATAGCCCCAGTAATTGTGACCCTTAAGCCTGGAGCAGAACCAGTACATGTTAAACAATACCCACTCCCAAGACCAGCCATTGAGGGCATTCATCGCCATTTATTAAGATTACTGGAGTATGGCCTTCTCAAAGTATGTCAGTCACCTTGGAATACACCTCTCCTGCCAGTCAAGAAGCCTGGGACAGGTGATTACCGCCCAGTGCAAGATTTGAGGAGAGTGAATGAAGCAGTCGAAACCATACATCCAGTCGTGCCAAATCCCTATACACTCTTAGGACTGATACCTGCTGAAGCTACCCACTTTACTGTTCTGGATTTGAAAGATGCATTTTTCTGCATACGATTAGCCCCGATTAGCCAATTGTTGTTTGCCTTTGAATGGCAGGACCCTGTCTCAGGAAGACGGGGCCAACTCACCTGGACACGATTGCCTCAAGGATTCAAGAACTCACCCACCATTTTTAGTGCAGCACTGAACCAAGATCTTTCAAGCTATCCTGTAACTCCTGGGAAAAGAATGCTTCTCCAGTATGTGGATGATCTATTGGTAGCTACCACATCGGAGAGTGAATGTTGTCACGGGGTTCCCGGTGACACAAAGATTTTACGCCACTATGTAGAGACGTTAATGATCCAAGAGACCAGGTGGTGGGTAATAAAGGCTTTTATTCCCCGTTTAAAGCAAGGTTCAACTAAGAGATAATTCCAGATAACAGAAACAGTCCTTTGTCTTAAAAGGTACCAATATTCACACTGAGCAGTTAACTGTTACTTCACAGTTAAGGCAAGATTTTCCATAGTAGCATTCAGTATAAGAAACATTAAATTATATTTCACTTATTCTTCTATGGTATGTGGAGCATACAGACTTTGGAGCATAGGCAGTGCACCAATCACATTCCATTAACTCTGGCATAGGTGAGGGAACAGTGCTGGGATAATCCACTTCCATAGATTCTTCTCCCCTGTACTCATTCAAGGAGCGTTCACTGTCCCTGTCTATCTCAGCATGGTAGTTTAAAACTTGGGAGTCTGGCTTCCTATAGCTAGGGATTCTCAGGGCTGGTGGTAGTTTACTAAACCAGTCTTGATTCTTGTATCTCATAGAAGGAATACTTGTTTTAGTAGAGCTTTTAGTAGCACAATTATCACAGTCAATATTTAATGCCTCATACCTTGGCTTTGGTGAGATAAAATCCACAGTGCTTCTTTTTCCTGCACCTCTCCCTTGGTAGCTGCACTTCTGCCTGCCAACCGGATACCGAGGTGTGCTTCTAGGCAGTGGAATAAAACTGCTGTTGGATTCTCCTCTCACTCTGGGTAAAACCTTCTGTTGCCTATAAAAGTGCTTTTCTCTCTGAACAGGTGAAACTGGGTAATGATCCTCTAGAGATAATAAGCTTCTGTCAGAACCTTTCTCTCTGGTTCTTGGCTTTCCTCTCTCTATTCTAACTTCAGGCAGAGTATAGGAACTAGGCGTGGCAGACGCTCTCACCTTGGGGTAACTTCCACCAAACTCCCCTTGTACCACAGGATCAGTTTGGGCCTTCTGGCTTCCCACCTTGTGAGGTCTGTTTCTCCTCCAGCTCCCAGCTTTGCTTCCTTCACAGCAATCAGGCTTATCTCCTTGGTAGCCTCCAGGCTTCTCTGCTGTTTCTCCTTCTCCTTCTTCTACTACCAGCTCTTCTCTCTCCCTGTTCCCTTCCCCTTTCTCCTTCCCAGAAGCATTCTGCTCTGGCTTATAAAGTGAACGGTTACTGATGACTTCCTGGTTCCCTTTCAGCTGCAGGTCATCAGAGAGCCTAGGTTCATTAAGTGCGGCATGTCTGTTCCTGCTCCCTCTAGCTGTGCCTGGGGGTAACTGCACATCTAGTTCCTCTAAAGAAACAGGATTTCTTTTCTTCAAAACAACTTTATCAGTGCCCACATCATGACAATGTGTACAAGCCACAAATGACCTTTTACAACTACTAGATGAAGCTGGATACAAAGTTTCCAGAGCAAAAGCACAGCTATGCCAAACGGAAGTAAAGTATTTGGGTTTACGGCTGACCAAAGGAAGCCGACAATTAGGACCAGAAAGAAAAGAAGCTGTGTGTAGTATCCAAACCCCAATTTATTTATGCTTTTCTTCTATACCGCTTTTTCCCAAGATCAAAGGCGGTTTACAAGTAACACAATGAACAGTTTACAATTAACATAATGAACATGGTTTTACATGGAACATCTTGTTTTTTTTCAAACTACGTACAATTAACTTTTCGTAAACAACAACAAGTAACATGGAATATATAATTATGCAAATGTTGTAACTATTTACATTAGTTAAATATTTACATTATTCAATTGTTAATCGTGGTTTTTTTACACTAGGGATTTCTAGGGATTTTAATACACTGAGGATTCTAGGTTGATTTTTCCTAAATGTGTTGTGGTTTGTGGCTTTTTGATCTGAGGTTATGGAGGATTTTTATGGAGGTGTGGTGAGGGTGCTGGAGGGGGTTCATTAAGATTTATAAAGTATTCTTTAAACAGATATGTTTTTAGTTCTTTCCGGAATGTCTGTAGGTCTTTTATTTTGCGGAGGCTTAGAGGGAGTTTATTCCATATGGTGGGGGCTGCATATGAGAATGCTCTTGAGCTTGTGGTTTTTTTTGTTTTTCGAATTGATTTTTTTATGTCTAGTGAGTGAGTTGCGTTTTGTCTGCGGGTTCTATGTTCTTTTGGAGTATGTAGTAGAGTGGTTAGATGTGAGGGTGATATGTCGTTGATAAGTTTAAATGTAGTTAATAGTATTTTGTATGATATTCTGCTATTTATGGGAAGCCAATGTAGTTCGGCGAGGATGGGAGTTATGTGGTCAGTAAGGCGTGCTTTTGCTGTTACTCGAGCACAGATGTTTTGAGCTCTTTGGAGTAAGTTGGTGCTTGTGAGGGGGAGGCCGATAAGTAGACTGTTACAATAGTCAAAGTGTGGAGTGATGAGTGTGCTGATAACAGATCTGAAGTCATGTGTGTCTAGTATTGGTCGTAGGTGTTGAATGGTCTTAAGTTTATAGAATATGGTTTTTACAGTTTGCTTTATGTGGGGGAGCATACTAAGTGTGTGGTCTATTATGATGCCTAGGTATTTTACTTCCTTTTTGATTGGGATTGTTGTGTTGTTAATTGTTATTGTTTCAGGGAGAGTAGTATCTGGTTTTCTTGTTACGAACATTGCTTCAGTTTTTTTTAGGTTGATGCTGAGGTTATTATTTTCTAACCAGGTATTTGCTTTGTTGATGCAGTCCAGTAAGTTCTGATAGGTGGGATTATTTGTGCTTATTGGTTGAGTGAGCATGATATCATCTGCGTATATGTAGTGGTTGACTTTATGTTTTTTAAATATATTTGTGATGGGTTGCAGATACAGGTTGAAAAGAAGGGCCGATAGGGCCGAACCCTGTGGAATACCTTGTCCTTGTACAAATGGTTCAGAGGTGTCTTGTCCTAATTTAACGCGTATTGATCGATTTGTGATGTATGATATAAACCATTGTAGAATTGTTCCTCCTATTCCTAGACTTAGGAGTCTGTTAATGAGGGTGTTGTGGTGGACATTGTCAAAGGCACCAGCTATATCAATGAATATGAGGATGTAGCCTTGGTTGCATGTGTCAGTGCCTTTTATGAGGTCATCCATGAGTGTTATAAGCAAAGTTTCGACCCCGTGGGATGGGCGGAAGCCGAATTGGTGTGAGTCTAGTGGTGCATGTGAGTCAATAAAATCTTGTAGTTGGAGCTGTATGATTTTTTCTATTACTTTGGCGATAAACGGTATGCTGGCTATGGGCCTGTAGGAGTTTGGGTCTGTAGGATTGAGTTTATTATTTTTTATTATTGGGCGTAAGGATGTGAGTTTCAGGGCATCTGGCATGATGCCCTGGGATAGTGATTGGTTCACTATATTTTGTATATGGTTAGCTAATTCTGTTTTGGTGTTTTTTATCCATGATACTGGGCATGGATCTAGGGGGGAGGTGGTGGTGTTGATCATTGATATGATATTGAGGAGGTGTTTTTTTTTCAATGTCATGAAAGGTTGTCCATTTAATTGTTGGTTTTAAGTCCGTGGATATAGTTATGATTGTATTAGATGATTTGTTTTTTAATTTGTTAGCAAAATGATTTGCAAGAGTTTGTGCGCTTATTGTTGACTGTTCAGGCTCTGATGTTTGGGTTTTTGTTAGTGTTTTTATAACTGCAAATAATTCTCTCGGTCTATTGAGTGCCATATTTATGACTTTTGTGTGGTATTCTCTTTTCGATCTGTTAATAGTGTCTTTGTATTTGTTGAGAAGATTTAAGTAATGTGTTTTATTATCGTTGGTTTTAGATTTCCTCCACTGTTTTTCTTGTTTTCTTAGCTGCTTTTTCATATTATAGAGTTCTCTGTTGAACCATTTTTCTGACTTTCTTTTTGTAAATTGCTTTTGGGGACCTTGAGTTGGGGTTGCTGCTTCTTTTATTGTTGTGTTCCATTGGTTTATTATAGTGTTGATTTCTGTTGTGTTATTTATAAGGTTAGGTAATACATTGTCTAGGAAGGTGTCTTTGTTGAAATGAGTAAAGCGAGAATTATAAGGTGTTGGAGTAGTTTCGGTGTTGTTGTATGATAGTGAGAGTAAATTGAAGGTTATTAGATGATGATCTGACCATGGTACTTCTGTAATAAGAGGTGGGGATTGTAGTTGGTGTTTATTAAATGGGGTGGGAATGAATACAAGGTCTAGAGCGTTACCTTTTGTATGTGTAGATGTTTGTATAATTTGGTTGTAACCCATTTCTTTCATGGATTCCATAAAGTTGATTGTGTGTTGTGGGTTGAGTGATGGTAGGTTTAGATCACCTAATATAACAAGTGGTTTTCTCTGTGTAGCTGTACATGCAAGTTCTAGAATGGGGGTGAGATTTTTGTGGTCTGCTGTGGGGGGTCTGTAGATGAGGGACAGTGCGAGGGTTTTGTTTTCTATATTTATGATGTCCATACCATCTATGTTATTCACATTTTTTAGTGAGTATTGTGATACCGCAAGCCCTCTGATGCAAGAAAGGAAACTTTTAAATCTTGAAAAAAACAGGATTTGCCTGCAATTACGAGAAGGGACACATAGAGGGAGCAGGAGAACAAACCTGAAAGTGGAAGAACCACACCTCTATGGGCAGGACTCAGAAGCAGCTGCTCTGGATTTAAGTAGGAACAGAGCACTGCAAGAGAGAGAGCCAAGAGAGAGAGAGCCGAGAGAGCCAAGAGAGGCAAAGGTGCCAGGAAGGCAGTCAAGAGAGCCAGAAAGGCAACAGAGAAACCCCGAAGGGAAGAACCCAGAGGAGAAGCACAGGAGGAGGCAAGGAGCTTGGCAGAGACCTTCATGTGGAGAACAGGAGGCAGTGCCAAGGGAAGCTCCAGAGGCCAGACTCAGAGACCGAGGTGAGGTCACTGACAAACCCAGCAGAGCTAAAGGAAAGGAAGCTACTGGGAGAGCAGGCCTAGAGAAAGGCCATACACAACTTCAAGGGGCAGTATCACGGACTGCAGCCAAGGAAGGAAGTGCTTATCCCTCCGGTTGGAGAAGAAACCTTCAAGAGAAAAAAGGTACTTTTAAAAGCTTTTACAAAAGTAACTTGAAAGATAAAGGAAAAGTTCATAGCCTTGAGAGAAAGGATATACCTGGAGCACAAAACTCTCAGACTAGGCCTCAAGCCTTTTTCAAGAAGCCTAGAGAGGAACAAAGGGCTAGTTTTTATCTGGACAATAAGGACTGTTTTAAACCAGATATAACTGATAAGTTTTACAGGAAAAAGTTTAATGTTGCCAGAGAATGGAAGGAGCAAACTTTTAGTCCTGAAACGACAGCAAGCCCAGGGAGATATACTAGACCTAAAAGCTGACGCCCCAAACTCCCAAGCCAGCACTGGGATACAGTATGGCATGCTTTTAGGAAACCAGGTTTTAATATCCAAGAGATCTCAGAGACCTCAGTTTCAGATCCCATAGACATGGAATGGCTGCCAGGGGAATCTGAGAGCACTGAAGATATAGAACCAATGGAATGTGACTTTTGCACAAGAAGATATCTTTGAGTAAAAGGCAAACAAATCTAAAGTGTGCAAAACTGTACTGGAAAGTTTATGCTTTAAGTTGGTGAAGGAACCATGTTATTTTGAGTGTTTTGCTGACTCACGTTTTGATGCAACTGAATTTATGTTCTGTTACTCATTACCTCATATTTTGAATTTCTTCATGCGAAAAGGGGAAATAAAAGCCTTTTTGTACCCTACACTTGACAAGAGTTACTTTTTTAGGTTGTTGACCCTGAGGCTGACAATGTGACCTGCTATCCCATTGACCCTCACAACAGATCAACCCTGAACCTTTTAATTCTTATGCGCTCCCCAGCCCCTGTGGAACCACTACGCCGCCACTAGAGGGGGCTGCGGGGGACATAAGTGGCGTAGTTTCACGGATTTTTGGGGTACTCTTGAGTGTACAGAGCAACGTGGGCAACTACTCAAAAGAGAAATAGAAGCTCTTTTCTTTTTGAAAAAAAAAAAAAAACTGCAAGTAAAACCCGGACTGACCTGTATTAGAATCCGGATCGGAAGAGGAAAACCAGGAGACCGGAGCAGTTGCTAGAAAGTGGACCGGAGTTAAAAACCAGGAGTGGAGTCCTAGGAATCCGGACCGGAGTGGAAAAAGAAAAAAAAAAAAAAAAAGGGAGGAAAATCCTAAAGGTGAAAGATCATCTGGCGAATCCAGGAGCGGTGGAGCAACCCCTGGACGACCGCACTACATTCCCCAAAAGCTGATGCAACACTAAAGCAAGGTAAGGCGTAGATAACCCTACCTAGTGTTGGACACCTGGGGAAGAAGAAAGAAAAAATATAGAGGGTCTGGAAAATATATTTTGTGAAGAGCCGCACTTGGGTTTTTTTTTTTCTCTTTCTGTTTTTTTAACAGGTACAATGGAGCCCAAGGAGCTGTGTGCCTGGATGGCACACCAATTCACCAAACAGGCTGAGCTGGCGCAACAGAGCCAGGAGCAGGCGCTAAAGGCGATGCAGGAGCAGCAGACGCCTGTCATAGAAACAATGAGCGCATGGCTGGCGCAACAGCGAGAGGAGCTGGCTCAAAGCAGGAAAGAAGGAACATCACTCGTCGGACGGGTAAACCCTGAACTTGGACATTGGTCTTGTTCGGACTTAATGATAGGGAAGCTCAGTCCAAGTGACGATATTGATGACTTTCTAGACACTTTCGCTAGGATTGCGAATTCGGCTAAGTGGCCTGAGGAGCAGTGGGCCATACGCCTAGCGGCATCACTTACAGGTGAAGCGCTGGCGGCCTACAGGTCCATGCCCCCAGAGCTCGCAAATTCATATCAGGATGTAGTAAACGCAATTAGAGATCGTGTTGGTCTTACGCCGGTGGCGTACAATAAAATGTTCAGAGCTGCTATGCTTAAGGTAGATGAGACACCTAAGGCATTAGGCCACAGGTTGCGTAGTCTTGCTTACAAGTGGCTACAACCTGAAAGGAGAAGTATAAATACGCTCATGGATGCAATAATTTTAGAGCAGTATATGAATGCACTACCTAACAGGGTGCAGAATTTTCTGATGCTCCAAAATTGTAGCAATACCACTGAAGCTATTGTGCTTACTGAAAGATACTTAGAGGCTGAAAAGGTGACACAGCCTAGTGTAAGTCCACGAAGTGCCATGGGATTGGAGGCACAAGGGAAGGGAAGTCCCTCACGTCCTCCAGCTGGTAGGTGGCAGAGTTATAAACCCCTGGAGAAAGTGAATACAAAAAAATGTTTTGCGTGTGGGAAAAAAAGGACATGTACAGTATGAATGTCATGCGAGAACAGCCTTGGTAGGAGAGTCACCAAGAATAGTGCATGATGGGTTTCTTGTCAATGTAAAAATACATGGCATAAGTGTACGAGCATTGTTAGATTCTGGAGCCGACCAGACTATGCTTTCAAAAAGGTTATGGTCGACCATCCAGGATCATGGACTGTCGGTCCCAGAATCACCCGAGGGGTATGTCAAGATTAAGTGTGTACATGGAGCAGCTACCCGCTACCCCATTTATAAGTTGTGGATAAAGGGGATGGGTATTGTGAAAGAGATGCCAATGGCAGTGGTGCCAAGATTACCGCAGGATTTAGTCCTGGGCCGAGATTGGCCTCAATTTAGAAAAACTTTGAAGAAAGAATGTTTACCTCAAGATAAACCAGATTCCACTGGCAGGCCACCTGACCTTGTTAAAAGCCCTAGATACATCTCTGAACCCGGTCGCGCGGAAGTTCGCGCACCTCAGTTGAATAGTATATAGAGGGAATCTAACGCTCTAGTCTCTACGAGAGCCCATTCTCAGGATAAGGAGAGGCCTTCTTGTTCAAGAGAGATGACCCGGGATGATCTACCTTCGCATGACGAACTGATAGGGGACCCAGCACGAAGGGGACGAAAGCCTAAAGCTATGCGAAGGAAGGAGAGGAGAAGCCGATCCCAGGGGAGAGCCGAATTGGAGGCAGGAAAAAGTATGCCGTGGATACCCGCAGACGTGGCAGAGAAATTTCCCTCCTTTAAAATGGAGCAGAGGGCGGACCCAGCTTTGGTCCGAGCAATCGAAACAGACTCAAGAAGACTGTGAGACCCACCCTCGATTTATAATGGACGAAGAACTCTTGTACAGAGAAAGTAGAAATCCACGGACGGGACTGATCCGTAAGCAACTGGTCGTCCCGAGCAAGTTTAAACTATCTGTCCTCCGACTAGCACATGACCATCCTACAGGAGGCCATAAAGGTCCACAAGGCACCCTGGACCAAATTTTAGAAAGATTTTATTGGCCAGGTGTTTTTCGGGAGACCACCCGTTTTTGCGAATCTTGTGCCTCCTGCCAGAGGGTTACAACACACCGGCCAGCGGGAGTACCGCTAGTCCCGATGCCGGTAATAGCCGAGCCCATTAGAAGATTGGCCATGGACATCGTCGGACCCCTTACCAAGACCCCGCGCGGTTTTCAATACATCCTAGTAATAATTGACCAGGCCACGCGATTCCCCTGGGCAGTGCCCCTACGGAATATCTCCGCTAGGACGATTGCAACGGAGTTGGTCAAACTGTTCTGCGAGGTTGGATTCCTGCAGGAAGTCTTAACGGACAGAGGAAGCAACTTTCTATCGAAATACCTCGCCCAGGTCTGGGAGGCATTCGGGATCCAACATGTAAAGACGGCGGCCTACCATCCCCAATGCAATGGATTGGTAGAGCGTCTTAATCAAAGTCTAAAGCAAATGCTGAGACGAGCTTTAGACGGAGAGATGAAGGAGTGGGACAGCATACTACCCTTCATACTATATGCTTGCCGCGAAAGGAAGCAAAGTTCATTGGGCACATCACCATACGAGCTCATGTATGGACGCTCACCTAGAGGCATATTGGACGTTTTGAAGGAGCAGTGGGTTGAACCCAAGGAAGACGAAATAAGCGTACCCCTGTTCTTACGGAATTTAAGGACACGCCTCGAACGAACTGCCCAATTTGCTACGGAAAGGCTTAAGGAAAGCCAACAGAAACAGAAGCACTACTATGATCGACGGACGAAGCCGAGACATTTAAAGGTTGGCGAGAAGGTAGTGGTTTTGGTTCCTGGGGCGACCCCAAAATTTGAGTATCAATGGAAGGGTCCCCATACCATAATACACCCAGTAGGCACCACCTCCTATGTGGTGAAAAACTCAAAAGGTAGAGAGCAGGTCTACCATGCTAATCTCCTACGCCCTTGGAAGGAGCGAGACGCGCTTTGGACATATACTGAGCGCGGAGATCACCCCAACAAGAGGCCGGAAATCGGCAGACATGCCACCTATGGTTGCGAGCAGCCGAGAAGAGCGGGCCGCAAGTTATGGATTACGTGCTGCGGTGAAGAGCTTTCCCCAGCCCGTAATATTTTGAGAAGGGGGATATGTGATACCGCAAGCCCTCTGATGCAAGAAAGGAAACTTTTAAATCTTGAAAAAAACAGGATTTGCCTGCAATTACGAGAAGGGACACATAGAGGGAGCAGGAGAACAAACCTGAAAGTGGAAGAACCACACCTCTATGGGCAGGACTCAGAAGCAGCTGCTCTGGATTTAAGTAGGAACAGAGCACTGCAAGAGAGAGCCAAGAGAGAGAGAGCCGAGAGAGCCAAGAGAGGCAAAGGTGCCAGGAAGGCAGTCAAGAGAGCCAGAAAGGCAACAGAGAAACCCCGAAGGGAAGAACCCAGAGGAGAAGCACAGGAGGAGGCAAGGAGCTTGGCAGAGACCTTCATGTGGAGAACAGGAGGCAGTGCCAAGGGAAGCTCCAGAGGCCAGACTCAGAGACCGAGGTGAGGTCACTGACAAACCCAGCAGAGCTAAAGGAAAGGAAGCTACTGGGAGAGCAGGCCTAGAGAAAGGCCATACACAACTTCAAGGGGCAGTATCACGGACTGCAGCCAAGGAAGGAAGTGCTTATCCCTCCGGTTGGAGAAGAAACCTTCAAGAGAAAAAAGGTACTTTTAAAAGCTTTTACAAAAGTAACTTGAAAGATAAAGGAAAAGTTCATAGCCTTGAGAGAAAGGATATACCTGGAGCACAAAACTCTCAGACTAGGCCTCAAGCCTTTTTCAAGAAGCCTAGAGAGGAACAAAGGGCTAGTTTTTATCTGGACAATAAGGACTGTTTTAAACCAGATATAACTGATAAGTTTTACAGGAAAAAGTTTAATGTTGCCAGAGAATGGAAGGAGCAAACTTTTAGTCCTGAAACGACAGCAAGCCCAGGGAGATATACTAGACCTAAAAGCCGACGCCCCAAACTCCCAAGCCAGCACTGGGATACAGTATGGCATGCTTTTAGGAAACCAGGTTTTAATATCCAAGAGATCTCAGAGACCTCAGTTTCAGATCCCATAGACATGGAATGGCTGCCAGGGGAATCTGAGAGCACTGAAGATATAGAACCAATGGAATGTGACTTTTGCACAAGAAGATATCTTTGAGTAAAAGGCAAACAAATCTAAAGTGTGCAAAACTGTACTGGAAAGTTTATGCTTTAAGTTGGTGAAGGAACCATGTTATTTTGAGTGTTTTGCTGACTCACATTTTGATGCAACTGAATTTATGTTCTGTTACTCATTACCTCATATTTTGAATTTCTTCATGCGAAAAGGGGAAATAAAAGCCTTTTTGTACCCTACACTTGGCAAGAGTTACTTTTTTAGGTTGTTGACCCTGAGGCTGACAATGTGACCTGCTATCCCATTGACCCTCACAACAGATCAACCCTGAACTTTTTAATTCTTATGCGCTCCCCAGCCCCTGTGGAACCACTACGCCGCCACTAGAGGGGGCTGCGGGGGACAGTATTTGAGCTCTTTTTTGGTGATGATTAGGGCCCCGCCTCCCCTTTTTGCTTCTCGATGGCAGTAGAAAAGATCATATTGATGTGTGTTGAGTTGGTTTAGGAGGATTGTGTCTGTGGGTGCGAGCCAGGTCTCTGTGATGAGAAGGATATCAGGTTTTTCATCGGTGATTATGTCATTAATTATTGGTATTTTATTTCGTATGGATCTTGCATTTATGAGGATGAATTTTATGATGGTGTTTGTTTCGGGGGATCTGTTTATGGGTTCGATTTGTACGAGGTTTATTTGAATTAGTCTTGAATGTCTAGGAGTGTTGGGGCGGTGTGTCTGGTTAAGTGTGTGTGGGTATGGTTGTAGTGTAGTTTTGTAAGGGTTATGAATGATGGGGATGGTGTTGTAAACTGTGGGATTTGGTTTAAGAGCGTAGATGTTTTGAGTTAGGTGAATGGTTAGTATGGTGATGATAAGGTATGATTGAAACTTTGTGAGATCCATGTTTGTTTGAGATGTGTTGTGTTAAATAATGGTAAAGGATCATACAATGATTAATGATGAAGTTACTGTCAGCAGCGTAATATAGGTATGTCTACTGACTGTAATTATAGTGCAGTAGTTGCTATATACTGACGACAGTTGCTAATGATGTAGAGATTGCTAGAGACTGGTTACCATAGTACATACACGGTAAAATACTGACAAGAGTGATTACAGGGTAAGATACTGATAACAGTAAATTACAGGGCAAAATACTGACAACAGTAATAACAGGGCAAGACACTGATAACAGTAAATTACAGGGCAAAAATACTGACAACAGTAATTACAGGTCAAGATACTGATAACAGTAAACTATAGGGTAAGATACTGACAACAGTAATTCAGGGTGGGTTAGTTATTTGGTAGCAGTAGTGATTCTGTAATGCATTAATGGTAATAGAGAATTTGAGAGGATTTAAATAACAGGCAACTTGGGGTAAAATACTGACAACAGTAATGTTCAAAGATATGTTGGGGACAGCGTGTATATGACTAACATCAGTGTGACCTTCAAGTTATAGTAGTAGTAGTAGTTAGTTTAGTCCGGCAATGTCGGCTGTTCAAAATGAGTCAGTTAAGAAAGTAACGTTATTCTGGTACGGTATACTTGCTGCGATTTGTGTTGTGCTTGGTTCCTTGTTTCTACGCGAGCTCAACCCTAAGGGAGCTCAGTGACACGTTGAGGAGGTTTGTTGGTCTTGGCGAGGCGAAGCTGCTTCTGTTCTTTGGAGACTCGAGATTCCTTGATGTGCCTTTGCCTAAGGGCCGTGCCAAAGGGCCCTCTTGCGCGGCCCTCAGGCGCGGGCCCGCAAGGCGCGGGCGCGCTTCTCGGCGCGAACTTTTAAAGTCCCCGTTTGAGCCCGGATTGGGCCTGGATCGTGCGGCTGCTCCTCCTACCGTCGGAGGCTCTATCCCCGGCTGGGGAGAGCTGTTGATGATGGTGGGAGGTAGAAAGGACCACGCGCTGCTCGGCGCGAACTTTTAAAGTCCCCGTTTGAGCCCGGATTGGGCCTGGATCGTGCGGCTGCTCCTCCTACCGTCGGAGGCTCTATCCCCGGCTGGGGAGAGCTGTTGATGATGGTGGGAGGTAGAAAGGACCACGCGCTGCTCGGCGGGATGGTGGGAGGTAAGTCAGAGCCTTTCTGGGAGCAGCAGGATACTGCCGAATATGGATACCCAACAGTTAGCAAGTGCCCTACAGATACAATGGAAGTTACACACTGCATACAGACCCCAAAGTTCAGGGAAGGTTGAGCGAATGAATCGTACTCTAAAATCTCAGTTGTCTAAGCTGTGTCAGGAGACTCACCTGAAGTGGCCCCAAGTTCTCCCAATAGCTTTACTTAGAATACGCTCAGCCCCTGTGAAATCATCAGGATTTTCTCCCTTTGAAGTCATGTATGGTAGACCCCCACCAATAGTGCAGGGGGTCAAAGGGAGTTTGACACAAATTGGTTCAGAGATAACCAGACAAGAACTCCTAGCTCTTAGTTCTGTTCTGCAGACTCTTCATGCGTGGATACAGGACCAGTTACCCATCAACTTGACGGAATCCCTGCATCCCTACAAGCCTGGTACCTCGGTATGGATCAAAGATTGGAAGAAGACACCGCTGGAACCTCATTGGAAGGGACCATACACCGTCATCCTGTCTACACCAACAGCTGTCAAGGTCGCAGAAATCGAATCCTGGATCCATCATAGCAGAGTCAAGCCAGCAGCAGTTCCAGACCCAGATCAGTGGACAGCAGTGCAGCATCCTGATATTCCTTTGCGGCTCACCCTGAGGCGGCAACCAGCGGCCTAGCACTTCATTCAGGCCACCCAGGAACTACGGTACTCCACAGTAGACAAGTCTTTCGAAGAGGATTGTTGTTTCCAATACAGCAAAAAAATTGTTTTCTTCACTGAATAACTTTGCACTCACAGATTTTCTTCAGGCCAACTACGGATGGTAAGTTGGCATACAGCGGAAACTTGAGGATCTTCAATCAACATTGACACCCGTTGAATTGCTTCATTAGCAGACGGGTCAGCATTGTGTCAAGAAGCAGTGAACGTCGAGGTCAAGATCTTCCAGCGGAGATTCAGAAGGACTACAATCAACATGCATCTTTGCTTCTATTTTGTTCTGGTTGCCTGCCTGGGGAGATTTGAACTCACTTTTGCTTTACCCCCATGTACTGCCTGCATTACTTCTACTCGGACTGGAATGAAAGTAACTCAGACTTTGCTTTATCATTCTTACTATACCTGTACTGGTACAGTAAGCCGGTGTATATATAATACCACTGAACTGAACATTTGCACCAAGGGTAATACTAAAGTTTGTTTTAACCCGCATCAGAACCCATCCTATTATACTCTAGAAATACGATGGAATGATGCAGATGGAGCTTTACTTAATGCCACACCCCCACTCACTGATTCTACAAAGAGTGCTGTTTTGTATTTTGATGCTTGTGATGCTATAAATAGAGATAGTCGGTCTAATTGTGCTAACTGGGAAAAAGCATATTATCATAATCACAAGTATATGTGTCCAGAAGGAACCACCGGGTGGGGAGCCTGTACAGGTAAACGAGTTTTATCAAATGAATATAGCACAGCAGCAGTTGAAGATTACTATTGAAAGTGGGAATGTGTGTTCTATGCCACATGGAAGACGGGTATGATAGAAAACACCAGAGATAATCGAATGGCTGCCTTATATCAGCCATGTGTTAAGAATCTAGAAAAATGTAAGAAGGGTGCTTGTAATCCATTAGAGTTACATATAATAAATCCTAGTGCATGGACACAAGGGTATAAATTTGGACTACGCATTGCAAGCTCTGGGTCAAATCCAGGAACCATTGTATATATTAGGCTGAACACCCAGGCCCATCGTTCATCACGGTACCATATACATAATACCTTTTACAAAACTATGCATGTAAATAAGTTTGATATCCCACACCCTTCTCAAAATCTGTTCTTAGAATTAGCTTGAGCAGTAGTATCCAGTCTCCACATTTCAGATTGTTATTTTTGCGGAGGAACTAGAATGGGTGATCAGTGGCCCTGGGAGGCCCAAGAATTGAATTACTCAGTAGCTTATAATCATACTGAGCTGCATAAGACCACAAGTGAATGGGTATTAGCACACCCAATAGTTGGACGTCTGTGTTATGCTCGGACTGGACCCCAGTTCAATTTGAAAGTGGGACAGCTTGTCTGTCTTAGCCAGAGGTTTTATAATGACACCACAAAACAGAAGTCCTGGTGGTCAGGAGTTAATGAACCTGAACCTACCAACCCATTAGTAAAATTCCCTGAGCTTGCCGATCTATGGACCGACCTTGCCCAGCCTCATGCCTGGCAAGCCCCACCTGGTTTGTATTGGATCTGTGGAACCCGAGCATATGCTTGACTCCCTATTCACTGGGGAGGGGCATGTGTCTTAGGAACCATCAGACCTTCTTTCTTTCTGTTACCCACAGAGCGCGGAGAACAATTAAGTTACCCAGTCTATACAAAGAGACAGAAAAGAGCAGCTTTGCAGATAGGCAAATGGGAGAGATGGGATGGGGATGATTGGCCACCTGAAAGAATTATCGCCTACTATGGACCTGCCACTTGGGAGCAAGATGGCACCTGGGGATACCGGACCCCTGTGTATATGATAAATCATATTATATGCTTGCAAGCAGTTGTTGAATTATAACTAATGAAACTAGCCAAGCACTCACACTTCTAGCTAGACAGAGCACACAAATGTGTACTGCAATATATCAGAATCGCTTGGCACTAGATTACTTATTAGCAGCTGAAGGAGGAGTATGTGGTAAGTTGAATTTAACCAATTGTTGTTTGAAGATAGATGACAAAGGTCAAGTAGTTGAAAATATTGTTGAAAACATGCGAAAGCAAGCTTATGTGCCAGTACAGACTTGGCATGGTCTTAAGATGCCTAATTGGTTCGAATCTATCTTCTCTGGATTGGGGGGATTTACTACTTTCGCTATGATAATATTAGTATTTGTAGCCTTGTTTTTGTTGTTACCATATATAATCCCATGTTGCATGCGCTCCTGCCCAGCACTCCGGCCCTTCCTGCAGCTCTCCCGGCGAGGATCGAGCGGGCCGGAGCACCAGACCACCCCCACCGGAGATCGCTGTCCAATCGGGGCAGCCGGCGGCGAACTTAAAAGAGCGCCGATCGGGCGCGTGGTCCTCTCCTGCCCAGCACTCCGGCCCTTCCTGCAGCTCTCCCGGCGAGGATCGAGCGGGCCGGAGCACCAGACCACCCCCACCGGAGATCGCTGTCCAATCGGGGCAGCCGGCGGCGAACTTAAAAGAGCGCCGATCGGGCGCGTGGTCCTCTCCTGCCCAGCACTCCGGCCCTTCCTGCAGCTCTCCCGGCGAGGATCGAGCGGGCCGGAGCACCAGACCACCCCCACCGGAGATCGCTGTCCAATCGGGGCAGCCGGCGGCGAACTTAAAAGAGCGCCGATCGGGCGCGTGGTCCTCTCCTGCCCAGCACTCCGGCCCTTCCTGCAGCTCTCCCGGCGAGGATCGAGCGGGCCGGAGCACCAGACCACCCCCACCGGAGATCGCTGTCCATTCGGGGCAGCCGGCGGCGAACTTAAAGGAGCGCCGATCGGGCGCGCCCGCGCCTGGCGGACCCGCGCCTGAGGGCCTCGCCAGAGGGCCCTTTGGCGTGGCCCTTAGGCAGTGGTCCCCTCGGAAAACACTCAACTTCCTACCACCCCGACCGTCTAGTGGCCCGAGCTCCCCAAGGGTCGAGCTCGCTACCAGCACCAGCAAGATCTCTCCTGACAGTAGTCGATATCTATCATCACGGTAACTATTAACGGTTCCAAACTGTTCCAACCAGTAGCTTGAAAACTCCTTACTGTTGCCAATAACGGCAACCTTACGAGTAATTGCTTAATTATACTGCTTACTGCCTATATCATACTGCCTACTGCTAATTATACTGTAACTGCCTATTTATACTAGGAACTGCTATCTCCTATACCTTGTTATCGCTAACCCTTACGTCTTGTTTTAACTGCGATATTGTGACATCACACAGACACCGCTTACACCTTGTTGTAACTGCTCCCCCTCCAAGTTGCGGACAGGCTCCAACAGCTACTAGTGCCTTACACAACACTAGGAATACGCTGTCCCAACCTCCCCACTATCCCCTACGCCATGGCATCCCCCACCATGATCCCATCACAACACACATTTTTCAGCTGCTACATATTACTTGCCCTGACACAAGTCTCTCAACCCCTCACCCCCACCCATAACTCCATCCCAATCCTTCATAACCCCTGGAGAAGGCCCCACAACCACACCAACCACCACATGTTCAAACCTATACACACGACACCCCCCCACCTCATCTACATAGCCCTTCTACAGACTAGATCCTCTCAGCACAACCCCGACACCCCCCTCCACGACCTGAAATGTGTCCTAATAAACGCCCGCTCCATCAGAAAGAAATGGCCAGCTATATCTGACATACTAGCCTCCCCTGACATCGACATACTATGCATCACCGAAACATGGATGTCAGAGGCAGATACGGCAATCCTCCACCAGTTTGTCCCCCCGAATTTCACCACCCACTCCTGCCCCAGAACTGACAGAAGGGGTGGAGGTGTACTCATACTATGTAAGACCAGTCTACAATTCCAGACAATTGCTTCAAGCAGCACTCCCCACCTAGACCACATCGCCATAGCGAACAAATGTCACACCATCAACCTATTATATCGAGCTCCCTCACCATCACCGGATGATCTCTCCTCCATCACCGACATTGCCTGTAACCCCGCCAAGACACAGACCTCGAATTGGATACTAGGAGATTTCAACCTCCCCTCACTCCAAGACACTCAAGCCAGAGCCTTTCTTGACGCTCTCGAGGCGGCAGGATACATCCAGCTGATCAACTCCCCCACCCACATCAAGGGAAACACACTTGATCTAATATTCGCACCACAATCAACCTTCTGCCACATATCCAAGATCAACCTCTCACTATGTTCAGTTCCATGGTCAGACCACAGCCTAATCAGATTCACGATCCCCACTCACCCATCACTATCTAACCCTCAGCCCTTAAACAAACCACCAGAACCAGTATCAAAACGCTATCGCCAATTCAACAGAGAAGAGATCCTAGAAAGGGCACATCCTCTCCATAATACACATGATATGAATCTTGAGGACATGGTCTCCACATGGAACTCATGCCTCAATGCCTCAACTGACCCTTCCACCATCAAAGCTCCACGTAACAAGAGGAAGAATGCTCCCTGGTACTCTCCCGAGCTCAAGACCTCCCTCAGACATCTCCGACAGCTAGAGAAACGTTGGCGCCGATCCAGATCAACTGAAAGCCAAGAAACCTACTCTGCCCAGCTATGCTCCCATCGAACAGCAGTTTTAAAGAAAATGAGGCAATACCACGCTGAGTTACTACAACGATCTGAATAAGCCGCACGAGCTGTTCAACATTGTCAAATCCTTAGCAAAGGAACCCTCTACTGATCAATTAAACCAACCAAACCCACAGAAATATGCAGACTACCTGCAAACCAAAGCAAACCAAGCCACCCTATCCGCTAGCGATGAGCCCCCCGGCATTGTGATGGCCCCTCCCACCTCATCCTCACAAGCAGTGACAGCGACACAATGCACCATCTCCACCTTTACTACCCCAACCGACAGAGAAATACAAGACATCCTCATGAACATAAACACCACCACAGCACCAGCCGACCCATGTCCAGCATCCTGGATAAAAACCCTACGAACTGAACTCAGTACCTTCCTGGCAAAAATGATTGGGACCTCATTCCAAACAGGCGTCTTCCCCCGAAGCCTAAAACAAACCTCCATTAGACCGCTGCTCAAAAACAATAAACTTGACCCCACAAAGATGGAATCATACAGACCCATCTCTAGCATACCCCTCCTGGCGAAAATTGCAGAGAAAATAGTCCACCGCCAATTGAGCCAACATATCGAGGATAACTCACCCCTCGATCCCTGTCAGCATGGATTTCGGGAACAACATGGCGTGGAAACATTATTAACAATCCTATTCAGCACTCTGATAACAGGGCTGGACAACCTCAAACAGGGTTTTGCCCTCATCTTCCTCGACATTGCGGCTGCTTTTGACTCCGTCAACCATGATCTACTGCTCTCCCGCCTAGCCGAAAAGGGCATCCACGGAACCGCCCTTGCATGGTGCACCTCATACCTAAATGACAGATGGCAACACGTCCGATCCGGTACCTCAACCTCCACACCATTCCCACTAACGAAGGGCGTCCCTCAAGGCTCCTCTCTCTCTGCCCTATTCTTCAACGTCTATATGCAGCCTATCTGCACTATCATCAGGTCCTTCGGTGTAAACTGCCTAATTTACGCCGACGATGTCCTCATGTTCACCCCAATACATACGGATCACCCAGACGTATCCCGGCTATCTTCATGCTTCAATGCAGTCACAGACTGGCTTCACTCTCAGATGCTCAAAATCAACCTCAAAAAGACAGAGGTGCTTTTCATCAGCAGAGACCAAGCATTCACCCCTCCATCTTCATTGAAAGTACGCGACGCCGAACTCCTCACGAAGACAACGATCCGTTACCTTGGAGTTATGATTGACCAACATCTCAACCTAAACGCCCAGATAGGACACATCTCAAAAGCGATCTACCATAAAATCCGGATGCTACGTCATATCAGACCGCTACTTGAGCCAGACGACTTTCGAACAGTCTTTCAGTCCCTGGTGATGCCCCACTTCGACTACGCGAACTCCATCCTCCTCGGCCTACCGAAGTGCACTCTACAACCTTTGCAGCTAGCAATGAATACCGCAGCTCGAACCCTCCAACAAGCATCTAGCAGACAGCACATCACCCCTATCCTGAAGACACTGCACTGGCTCCCAATACGCTACAGAGTCACCTTCAAAATCCTAACAATAACCTTCAAAGCCATCAACAAATGCACGGCTAATGCCCTCACTGAACTCATCCAGCTTACCCCTCCCAACAGACTCAGAAGATCTGTCGCCACCAACTCCTTAATACTCCCGAAGACCATTACCAAATGCACCAATGCCTCTAGAAACCGTGCCTTTGTATTAGCTGCACCATCATGCTGGAACAACCTACCACCCAATATCCGTGCCATAAACAACCTTCTCCAGTTCAGAAAGGCTTTAAAACACTACCTTTTCCTTCAATGCTTTCCCAACCCTGAAGACATCACGTAGCCGCACCCCATCCATATCCACTTATTCCACCCTGACATATCCCCCACAAAGACCTTTGCACAGCACACATAGATGGATTGAAGAGTTGTGTACATAGTTTATATTGAAAAGTTTGTACATAGTTGTTATCTGTTATCCAAGTTTGAATTCCTTGTTTAATGTAAGTCCAAGGTTTCCCCCCCTTGGACATCTGTGTTTCCTGGAAACCGTGCTGATGTTAAATAGTGCGGTATACAAACAATGTTAAATAAATAAATAAATAAAATAAATAAATTAATAGTGTTATTGAAAATACAGTAGAACGGAAGACTGCCACTAAGATTTTGGCCTTATGGCACCCTAATCCTGGGACGCTTGGTCATAATCCGACCCCAGTGTAATTGAGTGATTTAAATCTCACACCTTATTAGCTATAGGGTGAGATTAATCAAAGGGGGGAATGTGGTAGGCGAAGGCCTATGATCCATGCTGCTTGAACTAAACAGACAGGCCTAAGCAGCTTGACCTGTAAATGAAGCCTGTGGTTAGGCAGAGGAATGAAAACCCCCCTGAATGCTGCTTCCATGAACTTGAAACTTAACTAAGCATAACTAAGCATAACCAAGCATAGCTAAGCAGAATCGAAATTTAGGAGAAATAGAAAAACTGCTTTAATTGGTACTGATAAGAATGTGAGAAGCTTCTATGGAATTAATTAACTCTGCTGAAAGAAAGGTTACAGTGCCCTGCTTTCCCACATGTTCTAGTTAGCTAGTGACCTTGGAGGAGAAATGTATCAAGAGTTTAAGAACTGACTATTGTAATGGGGACTGTAAGGGGGGGAAACAGGTGCTGAGCCCAGACAAAGGTCCTCATTGGATAGCTACGTAACGGTACCAGGACCAATAGATGGGGTGAGAGGGGTTACCGGGACCAATGAAAAGTTTGCCTATGTTCAGAATGGAGAAGAAAGGTATAAAAGTTGTTGTTTTGCTAGAAACCATTGCTCAGCCATTTTGAATGTGATTCTGCTTGAGTCTTGTGCACAATAAATGATTTGGACCTTTTGAACAGACTCCTGGTATTATTGGATTGTTTGCGCTCTGCCGCTACACTAGCATTAGGCAAAATTAGGCAGTTGCTTAGGGCATCAGCTTTTGGAGGACAGGAAAGAGCAGCAGCTTTCAAAGCAATCAATAGATTCTGACAGCCACACAAATTCAAAGAGCCATCAGCATATTGTTTTTTTACCTGCAGGAAAAGCAGGCATACACAACTATGCATTTTTACAGTATTGTTATTGGAAGGGTGGGGGGTTTAAGGCTGGAAGTTTGCCTAGGGAACAGCTTACACTAACCCTGGGACGGGGCAATTTGGCAGCTCTGTTAATTCAGTTTCAGTTCACATGAAAAAAAAAATGAAAAAAAAAAAGAATGGGTTGTTGCCTGAGTGACAGTTCTCAGTGCATTGCAGCACGATACGGATCATTGCTGGAAACGCCCTCTGCCGGTAGTGTGCGATCACTGCCGCCCCGAGAACTGCTTACCGACAGCGCCCTTCACCTGCAGCCTGTGACGTGCTGCTGCGAGCGCCCTCTGCCGGTAGTCCGGGGCACCCATGTGGTAGCCGTGCCGAAAGTGCAGTCGGGAAGCGGCGAGGAAGTTTACCCGGACTGGAGGCGGCGGCGGCGGCAATGGCGCAGGAGAAAGTCATCAAAGAGCAGAAATACGACCGACAGCTGAGGTAGGGCCGAGTCTCAGCCGGGGACTGTAGCTTTGTTTTCTATAGAGCTCGTGCTCTGATGAAGCTTCCTCCGGGTCTCCGAGAAGCGTTTCGGGCGGGTTATGACCCCCTCCATCTCTTCCTGCCCGGGGCGGCTCGTATATGCCGGTTTTCATTGCACGGACCTTTCAGACTAGCTGAGTAGCACGTTTACGGGTCCGCCCGCTGCGGTTGCGAAGGGAGATCCGGGGCCAGTCCTGGACTTCTGACAACCCCATCTCGCTGCATTATGGGATCTGCTGTGGCTGATTTTCAATAGGTAGAATCAGGGACTAGAAATTCTTTGGGATATAAATTCAAAACGAGGATTTGGCCAAAAATGTCCCTTCTGGAACTGGGTAGCTTGGAAGCTCTGCAGTGAAGGGAATGGAAATGTTTCTGGGCCCATGATATGTGAAAGTGTGATGCACAGTTTTCTCAATAGATACAAGATGTTTTATAAGCCAGACCCTTCGCCGTTTAGTCTTGATTTAATCCAGTCTGTTCTAATGGTAAAATGTGTTTTTAAATATGGCAGGCACATGACTCAGGTCAACCTTGATATACCGATCTAGTTTAGAGATTGCCTTGTTGTATCTATGCAATTGTAGTCCCATGTTGTCTAGAGAAAGTGGAGCTAGGTGTCCACAGATGAAACGGAAGCGCAAAAGAAAATCCAAGGAAAGAAAAGAACAGGGGCAATAAGGTAGATAGCAAATCTTTAGTGAAGCCCTGCACAGCCATGTTTTGGCAAACAGTTGCCTGCATCAGGAGCAAATTTGACTCAATATCATGTAATAAGTAAAAAAACAAACAAAAAAACCCCAACAACCCACCGAGGCGGTACTGTGCTATGCTGAGACTGATGACATTGGCCTATTACAAGCATAGTGCTACATCAGTGTTTTTAACTTATTAAGCAATATTGAGTCAAATCTGCCCCTGATGCAGGCAACTGTTTGCCGAAACATAGCTGTGTCAGGCTTTATTAAAGATTTTGCTCTCTACCTTATTGCCCCTGCTCTTTTTTTCCACAGATGGAATGCGACAAAATCAGAACTGGATCTGCCTCTCATTGTTTGTCAAATGGCAGGCTGAATTTTAAATTATATAGTAAAAGCTATGTAGCTTACTATATGCCTCAGTTTGGTATTCTCTGAAGTGTCAATAACATAGCTTTAGAAATTGGCTAAATATTTTGCTATCCTTATAGTTCTGATACCTTGAGCTTGTTTCTGAGCTGTCATCTACATTATGAAAAACCTGTGTGAGAAACTCTAGGACTTTTTTAAATCTATATATTTCCTTTTGCAAAGCTACTTACTTCCCACTGTTAGGGGTGCCATCCTAGTTCTGCACCGTGTTATTCTGCCTCCCCTTTGGTCAAATTTCAGCCACAAAGCAGAGATCTGAAAGTTGTCAAGCGCGTACAGTGATGTTTATATTTGCATAACAAAACTATCAGAGTATAACATGCACATAATAAAAGGACAAAAAATTACACAAAGATAAAATAGTTAAAATAATCTAAATAAACAGATACAAATGGGCCTTTCTTTATCAGAATATTTTTCTGTTGGATCTTGAATTGTATTTGACCCAGATTTGAGAAAGTGTGTGAGAAGATTGATTTTAGGGCAGTTAATGTGTGAAATAGTGTGTGCTTTTAGTGCATGGCTGTGGCAACAGTTACCATGGTGATATTAAGTGCATATGCGTTACCTGTCAGGCACATAAGACTGTTCTTTCTCGTTGCCTCAATTTTCTCTCTACTCACTCCCTTTTGGATCCCCCTCAATCTGGCTTCAGTCCCCTCCATTCAACCGACGGCCCTTGCTAAGGTCTCTTGTGATTTATTCTCAGCTAGGTCAACGGGCCAT
Organism: Ichthyophis bannanicus; assembly: GCA_033557465.1. Lineage (NCBI taxonomy): Eukaryota > Metazoa > Chordata > Amphibia > Gymnophiona > Ichthyophiidae > Ichthyophis > Ichthyophis bannanicus. The sequence continues at coordinate 43,064,621 of CM066036.1, forward strand.
TACTCTATCCTTATTCTCCTTGACCTTTCCATTGCTTTCGATACTGTTGACCATTCCCTTCTCCTCTCCACTCTATCATCCCTTGGCTTTAAGGATTCTTTCCTCTCCTGGTTCTTCTCTTACCTCTCTAATCCATTCCTTTAGCGTCTGTTCTCAAGGTTCATCCTCTTCTGCTATCCCTTTCTCAGTTGGCATTCCCCAAGGGTCAATCCTCGGCCTTCTCTTTTTCTCCCTTTGTACTCGGTCCCTTGGCTTCCAATATCACTTCTATGTGGATGACTCGCAAATTTATAGTTCTTCACCTGACCTTTCTTCTTCTCTCCAGGCCCAAATCTCCTCCTGCTTATTTGATATTGCTGTCTGGATGTCTTATCAACCTCTGAAATTGAACATGGCCAAAACAGAGCTTCTGTTTTTACCCCCTAAACCCTCCTCCCCCTCCCCACTTTTTCAATCACAGTTGATAACACACCTGTTTGTCCTGTTTCCTCAACATGCAGTCTTAGGGTGGAATCAAAGAAAACCCCATAATTTTCCTCTCATATCCAACAAATAGCTAAATCCTGTCGCTTTTTTCTCTTTAAAATTTACAAGATTCATCCTTTCATCTCTGTGTGCCACTAAGACTCGGGTACATTCCCTTATTGATTATTCCCTGTCTTGATTATTATAACCTGCTCCTTGCTGGTCTCCCTCAATCTCATCTTTTACCACTTCAATCTATTCAACACTCAGCTGCGCATTTAATTTTCTGCCAGGCTCGGTTCTCTCATATTACTACTCTTTTAAAGTTCCTTCACTGGCTCCCTATCAGTTACCACATTCAGTTTAAACTCCTTACCCTCACACATAAAGGCATTCACTCTGCTGCTCCTTATATTTCCTCTCTCCCCATACCCCCTCTCGTAATCTTCATTCATTTTCTGCTTTTCTTCTCTCTATGCCTTATTCTTCTGCTAACTCTCAGCTTTGCTCCTTTGACCTAGCTGCTCCTTTTGCTTGAACAACCTACCCCTATCACTGTGTCAAATTCCTTCCCTCACTCTCTTCAGGTCTAGACTCAAGATGCACCTCTGAGTCCGCTTTTGGCTCATAATCACCTTTTTTCTTCTTATGCATTACTCCCTTTTAGATTGTAAGCTCGATGAGCAGGGACTGTCTTTTTCTGTGTCTGTACAGCGCTATGTATGCCTGGTAGTGCTTTATAAATAATAATAATAATACAGTCAAACCTCGGTTTTCATTTGCCCCGGTTTTCATACGCTTCGGTTTTCAACGTCTTTTTTTGACTGAGATTTTGTCCCGGTTCTCATACATCGCTTCGGTTTTCAACGTCTTTTTTGACTGAGATTTTGTCCCGGTTCTCGTACATCGCCTCGGTTTTCAACGTCTTTTTTGACTGAGATTTTGTCCCGGTTCTCATACATCGCTTCGGTTTTCAACGTCTTTTTTTGACTGAGATTTTGTCCCGGTTCTCGTACATTGCCTTGCTTTTTGTAAAGTACAGTCCTGTAAATACATACACCCTCGCGCTGCACACCGGTCTGTATACACTGCCAGAACGCCTGCCCGGTCCCGGCAGCACTGCCCCCCGGACTCACCGATCGCCAGCGTGATGAGAAGCGAAAGCCAGCTGAGCACGTAAATGAAACACATCCTCGAGCCTGGTCAGAGTTAGAGAGGCAAGGATTGCGCAGAGAGGAAGGCCCCGATCTCGTCCACCGCCTGCCCGTTCTCTGGAGCCCCCCTCAGGCTCGGAGGTAGCAGGGAAGAAAAGCTGTCAACGTAAGCAGGAGAGGTTACATGAATGTGGGAGGCAGTTCTTTCTCTTGCAGGGCACGTCTGAAGCTATATCATTAAGATTTTCTGCCATTCTGAAGCATTGAGCAGATAATGTAAAGGTATTTTAATGGGCTGAATCCAGTGTGATTCCGAAGAGAGCTGGGCACAGCAGCTTGTCAGGGGTGGCTAAGGCCAGATGTTAACATACTGTACAGTACTGTACTTAGCTTGCTTTCAGTGATGTTAAATGTTCATTTATCCATTTCATTAGTCATTTATATTTATTTCTCATTGTTTTCTGTATGTAAAAATATTGTTATTCTCTATAAAATGTATTTTTTATGAATATTTTTGGGTGTCTGGAACGAATTAATTGGATTTACATTATTTCTTATGGTAAATATTGCTTCAGTTTTCATACGTTTCGGTTTTAGTCAGACTTTCTCGAACGGATTAATCATGAAACCCGAGGTTTGACTGTAATAAGATAGGGTAAATATTGTCTCTGCATTAACTGCATGGGTTGATGTTGGGAACCCTCCTGCCCAAGAGGCTACGTGCAACACACAAATGCACATCCAGGACCAGAGTACACAAATACCAAAAGGAAAACCCACACCTCACATTCTGTTTCTTGAGGTTCTATAACAGCAGGCAGGTCTCCATGGACAAGGCAGGGGGATAAATTCACATGAATAGATGTCATCTGCATTATCTGGGTCCAGATTCGTTTGGTGCTCTGCAAATGCTAGTCTCTCTGAGCATGTGTGGTAACTCCTCTGCTAGGGAAAGCCCCTCCCCATCCCTTTTTTTTTTTTTTGTAATTAATGTTTAATTGAATTTGATATACCGCTCAGACCCAAAGGTATTAGAGCGGTTTACAATACTAGATCATTGAGGGAAACAAGAAAAGAACGCCATTTGTAAGATAGGACAGAGTAGAGGACAGAGACAGACAGATTAGAGGAAGAGAAGGACATGGAACAGCAAATTACCCTGATATGTAAAAGACATCAATACATCAATAAGGATTCTGGAAACAAATGCCAAGGGCCACGCCAAAGGGCCCGCACCGGCAACGGCGGTTTTTAAGTCGTTGTGCCAAGATGGTAATTGGCGGGCTCGGGGAGGAAGGGGGAGCTCCTGCTCTCACCCCTGTCAAAGGCGCTGTTCTTCCTGGGCCCCGGCAACGGCGGTTTTTAAGCCATTGGGCCAAGATGGTGGGCTCGGGGAGTGACCAAGTGCAAAAAATAACAAACCATTGCAATACAGAACAAGTGAGGCAGTATCCCTGCCCTGCCCTCCCCTCCAGAGTAACATACAAGGAGAAAAGCACACTTAAAACAACTGAACATTGAGGGGGACAGCTCTGAAGTCCTCCCACAGACTGACTTTGAATTGTACATTGAACTGCTGGTCAGTTTTCCTTTTTATTCCCCTCAGCACCCCCAACCAAATCCCAACCCCTTCCCTCCCCAGGCAAACCAATAAAGTAGCTTTCAGTCTACTATATCTGTGCAACCTGCTGGACTTTTTTTGGGGACTGCCCTCTCTCTCTCCCTCTGTATCTATCTATCTAGATATATATATTTAGATCTCTCGCTCTCTCTCATATATAAGAAAGAGGATTGAGGTTTTTTTCCTTCATTTTCCTCTTTGTTCTCCATAACATTTTTGAATCACATACCCCAGTGGGCAAGAAACAAGCACCTGGAGGATCTGAACTTAAAAAGCTCAGAAAAATTGCAGAACCTCCGTAGGGACCTGCACTGACTACTCATGGGAGTTACTGGGCTGGCCAGGAGACCCGAGGACCAAGTGGGCTGCTCTAAAGTTCTGCAATCTTTTCCCTCTGCGCCTGCAAGGAGCAATCCTCTTATGCTGAGCCTTTTCTGCAGCCACCCCCCCCCCCCCCAATCCTCCTCTGGAGACGCTTCTCTCTTGAGTTCTGAAGCTGTTAAAAGGCTGGTGCCTGAAAAAGGTAAAAAACAGAAGCATGAGAACGAAACTATAGAAGCTTACCACTACTACTATTTATCATTTGTATAGCCCTGCAAGGCGTATGCAATGCTGTAAAGTAAGAAACAGTCCCTGCCCATCAGCGCTTACAATCTAATCAAGACAGACCACACACCAACTGGGGACTAGGGTAATTCAACTGGGGACTAGGGTAATTAGATTTAGGACACTACTGCTACATGCTCTCCAGTGCCCCCAGAAACATATACCAAAGGGTTTTTCTTAGCACAACTCTCTTCAAAAAGGGTAGCCGAAGACCCCTTCTTCCAGAGAAGTATTAATCCAAAACAATTGGCTGAGCCCACTTCCAGGGCCGCCCCACCCCCCCATGCCAAACCATGCTGTTGCAGTCGATTCTGCCTTGGGGGGGAAGGCAGACTGCAGCAGTGGCAGTATTTTAAAAGTGGCGGCTTTCTGCCACCGCTTTATTGCCTGCAGCAGGCCATGTGTTTCGGCACATATGGCCTGCTGCTTCCGGCCCCCCCCTGACAGTAAGTTGAGTTGGAGGGGGAACAGAAGCAGCAGATCATGTGTGCTGAAGCACATGTCTTGCTGCATGCAACAAAAAGGCAGCACAAAGCTGCACACCCGGATCAGCTGCCCTAGGCAGCTGCCTAGTGGATGGGCTGGCCCTGCCCACAGCTAATTCAAGGAAAGGTAACACGTAAACTATATTCAGTTAATGAAGAACCTCTTGCAACAAACAACTGTGCTATTGGAGCATATCTCCTTGGTGGTCTCTTTTCCTTAGTTTTTGGCACAGTCATCACAGCGGTTCCCACCTCAGTGCTGCATGGCCTCTAACTCCCTCTTGGGTGGGGTGGGAATCCTCTAGCCTTTTACCTGGGGAACCAATATCCTAATGGAGGACTATCCAGAGCCACTTAGCCCTCTGGAACCAGGGGAGATTGAAGAACTAGGCGATCCATTGAATTATGGGGAGGAGAGTTTACAGGGGAAGTACAGCTCCAGTCGGAGGAGACCTTCTACTCCAAATTCCTTCAGAAGCTCACAAGGCCATTCTCCCTATTTCCTTCTGAAGTTCTGCATAATATGCAGGATTTCAACTCCATATTGCAGTCCATTAGGATCACTATGGATTCTCTGGTGATTCCCATTCATCAGATGTTTTGTGATCTTCAGAATTGTTTGCTTAGGTTTTTATTGGGGAAGATGTAGGTATGTTACCATGACTGAAATAGCATTTAAAAGTTGTGCCGCAGAAGAATTGAAAGAAATATTGATACACCGGGAAGATGTATTACAGCTATTTGATAAAATGAAGAGTAGCAAATCACCTGGACCCAGATGGTATACATCCAAGGGTGTTGAAAGAACTGAAATATGAGATTGCAGACCTGCTATTAGTAATCTGTGAACTATCATTAAAATCATCTGTAATACTTGAAGACTGGAGGATGGCTAATGTAATGCCAGTTTTTAAAAAGAGTTCCAGGGGTTATCCGGGAAGCTATTGACTGATGAGCCTGATGTTGATACCGGGAAAAATGGTATCAATAAAGAGCAAAATTACTGAACACGTAGATAGTCATAGCTTAATGGGAGACAGCCAACATGACTTTAGCCAAGGAAGGACTTGTCTTGCTAATCTATTATGTTTTTTTGAAGGTGTGAATAAACAGATACACTATATTAACTGACTCACCTTTGTCTATTTGGATTTTCAGAAAGCTTTTGACAAGGTCCCTCATGAGAGATTTTTGGCGAAATTAAAAAGTCGTAGGATAGGAGGCAGTGTACTATTGTGGATCAGGAACTGGTTAAAAGATAGAAAACAGAGGGTAGGGCTAAATGGCCAATTTTCCCAATGGAGAAAGGTGAATAGTGGAGTACCCCAGGGATCGGTGCTGGGGCTGCTGCTTTTTAACATATTCGTAAATGACCTGGAAATGGGAATAACGAGTGAGATAATCAGATTTGCAGATGACAGAAAATTATTCAAAGTTGTTAAAACCCATGAAGATTGTGAAAAATTGCAAGAGGACCTTGATAAATTGGAAGACTGGGCATCCAAATGGCAGATAAAATTTAATGTGGACAAGTGCAAAGTTATGCACCTAGGAAAGAACAACGCAAACTATGGTTACATGATACAAGGTTCCACGTTAGGAACCACCACCCAGGAAAAAGATTTAGGTGTCATCGTGGATAACATGTTGAAACCCTCCGCCCAGTGTGCAGCGGCAGCCAAGAGAGCCAAGACTACGCTGACTTCCTTCAATCAAAATTATGCCAAACCGACAAGACTGACCTACCCTCCCCCATCATGGAACCATCAAACACAACGACTCTAGCAATATTCACCACCCCAACCAATAAGCAAATCATTGACACCATCTCCACAATCAACACCACTACCGCTTAGACCGATCCCTGTCCCGCCTTCTGGATAAAGGAACTTCGGTCAGAACTTAGCCCTTTCATAGCTAGACTCATTGACACATCTTTCACGTCAGGCTCTTTTCCCAATAAATCTCAAACACACATCCATCAGACCTCTGCTAAAGAACAGCAAGTTGGACCCCCAGAAGATGGAGTCATATAGACCAGTTGCCAGCATTCCACTACTTGATTTCCAAAACTCCCTGTATAGTGCTGTGTGATACTACCAAATAAAGTTATGTTTTTTTGTCGGATTACTCACCGATGAGCAGAAATTTTTCTACTCTCGAAGTGAGCCCTCCATTTTATTCAAAAGTTAGTTTAAAATGGCCCACTACAGGTCATTAGATCAGGTGCTACAGCACTAACAAGCCGTTGCCCCTGCACTGTGAGGACTAAATTTTGCTTTCTAAAAGACGTTTCAAACTGCTCTAGTGTAATCGTCCCTTGTTCTTGAACAACGATAAGAAAATACTCATCTGGAGTAGATCAAAATGCATCCAAAGATCTTCATAGCGGCTGCGCCGCGTTGTCAATGAGAAGTGTTCAAGACAAGAGCTTTAAGCAATAGCTCAGATTCACTCGTAGTATCTGAAACTGTCTCAACTTGATATACCATATCTTCTGTACCAGTGAAGGAGTAGTATGATTCTATGCAACACTAATCAGTGTTTCAAGCCGCTCAGCTTTGCAGCTCAGCTGATTAGTGTTGCATAGAATCATACTACTCCTTCACTGGTCCAGAAGATATGGTATATCAAGTTGAGACAGTTTCAGATACTACGAGTGAATCTGAGCTATTGCTTAAAGCTTTCCTGATTTTGACTTTATTTTTCCAAGTTAAACACTGGAAGCAAGTAACCTGATTTATGTGCTACCAAGCATATCTGTGTTGGGAGAAATAACCCCATAAATAAATATCTTATTGGCTTTACCCAACAGCACAACTAATTATTGTGAGCAGCTGTGTCTGGTGTGAATGAACTGCATTGCCCACAATCCCTTGCAAATCATATAGATATATGCACTTGCCAAGACTGTGAAGATTCTCACCCAGGCAGCCGTCTGACAAGCTGCAGCGTTTGACTCCGTATGCCATGAAACTCTTCTGAAACGGCTCAAAGAAAAGGGCATCTGTGACCTAGCACTAACCTGGTGTAAGTCATACCTATCCGATAGATGGCAACATGTGCAAACAGAGACCTCCACCTCCAAACCGTTCCACCAGAAACAAGGCGTCCCGCAAGGTTCCTCCCTATCAGCCTTATTGTTCAACATCTATATGCAGCCTATTTGCAACCTCATACGATCATTCAATGTCGAATGCATGATCTATGCCGACGACGTGCTACTCTACAAACCGTTCCAGATTGACCTCACATCACTAACTAACTGTTTTAGCACAGTGGAAATATGGCTCCAAAACCAGAATCTCAGAATCCAACACAAAAAGACCGAAGTGCTGTTCATCTCCAGAAACCCCAATTTTTCCCCTCCAGCCTGCCTAAAAATCGGGGAAATAGAACTGCAAACTAAACCCTCAATCCGCTACCTGGGTGTTACACTGGACCAAAGACTGGATATGAAGACACACATTGGCAACATTGTAAAATCAACATACCATAAGATCAAGTCACTCAAGCATCTGCGTCCCTTACTACAACCGGGCGACTTTCGAACAATCTTTCAGGCACTAACCCTTCCCCATCTTGACTACGCCAATGCAATCCTCCAAGGGCTGCCACAGTCCACCCTGAGCCCGCTCCAACTCGCCATGAACGCTGCAGCCAGAGTTCTAAATGGGACCTCAAGCCGAGACCATATAACACCCATCCTCAAAAGTCTCCACTGGCTCCCAATCCATTGTAGGATCACCTTCAAGATCTTGCTACTAACATTCAAGATCATCAACGGCCTCGCCCCCTCTTCACTCGCCGACCTCACGCACATTACTCCCCCAAATAGAGTCAGATGACAGACTGCTATAAACACCTTGGTAATCCCCAAAGCAATGACCCATTGTACACAAACAACTGTAAACAGGGCCTTAAGCCTCTGCGCACCCAGATCCTGGAACGCTCTTCCACCCAATATACGAGCAATCCCTGATCTAGCTAAATTCAGGAAAGCACTGAAGCACTACCTCTTCCTCAAATGCTGTCTGGAGGTAGATACACCCTCTCTCACAACAAAGCTACACCACCACATGTAAATACCCTCAAAGTGATGTATAACGTGTAATTACTTTTCTCTTAGCCATACAGATGTAAATAGTTAATACTGTTATCCAAGTTGATCTACCTGTTATATGTAATTACGGTGTAATCCTCCACCGTAAAACACCCGATGTTCCATGTAAACCGTACTGATATCGAAGAGCGCGGTATATAAGAGAAATAAATAAATAAATAAATAGAATGCTACATAGGTATCATATGAATAAAACAAAGGATATTATAATGCCTCTGTATCATTCCATGGTGCGACCGCACCTTGAATACTGTGTGCAATTCTAGTCGCCGCATCTTAAAAAGGATATAGCGTTATTAGAAAGGTACAGAGAAGAGCCACCAAAATGATACAGGAGATGGGATAACTATGAAGAGAGGCTAAAAAGGTTAGGGCTCTTCAACCTGGAAAAGAGATGGCTGAGGAGAGATACGATAGAGGTCTACAAATTAATGAATGGAGTAGAATGGGTAAACGGTGACATGCAATGAAGCTACAGTTTAACCTGTTTAAGACTAATAAGAGAAAATATTTTTTCCACTCAATGTGTGATCAAACTCTGGAATTCGTTACTGGAGGATGTAGTAAAAAGTGTTAGTTTAGCCGTGTTTAAAAAAGGTTTGGACAAGTTCCTGGAGGAAAAGTCCATAAACCATTATTAAAGGGGTCCTGGGATATCCACTGCTTGCCCCAATACAAGCATTGTGGAACCTGTGTCTTTTGGGGAAACTGTTAGGTACTTGTGGCCTAGATTGGCCACTGTTGGAAACAGGATACTGGGCTTGATGGACCTTGGTCTGACCCAGTATGGCACATGTTATGTTCTTATGTTTTTAACTCCAGATCTGGTAAACGTCCAGTTGGTGGGACCAGTGGCAAGGAGAACTGATCTTAAGTATAACATGCAGGCAGTTCCAGGGCTTATATAATCCCAGCTGCTGCACCAGTGGTTAGTTTCTGAAGCAACTTTAAAAAAGCTTAAATCATATAGCCACGCGCCCCCCGCCCCCCTCAGGGAAGGATTCAAGAATCCTGGATACCATAGGCAGAAAAAGGTAACGCAAACTTCCAGAATTGCAGCACATCAGCTGCAAATGTTGCACTGCAGCATTTGCTCTTTGCACAGATGCAAGAAGTGGCACAGGTACATAACCAGCTTGCAGATGTAACTTTGCTCAAGCTCATACAGAAGGTTCAGGAAGCTCAGTACCACCTTAAAAACTCCACATACGACACTTACAATACAGCTTCTCAGGGAGCAGCAGTAGCCTAGAGGCTCGAATAACGGGGGTCTATGGAAAGACTTGCATGAGCAACTTGTGGATGTCGCATGCCTTGTGGATGTCGCATGCCTTGTGGATGTCCCATGCCTTGGGTATAACCTTTTCAGGGAAAAGATAAAAGAACAATCTAACTTATCTAGGACCAGAGCTCAATAGTTTGGGAAGTCTCCAGACAACTAGTTGACTAAGGATAACATCCAGGAGGCCAGCCACTATGCCCTAAAGGAAGCAAAATCCTCATCAATACCTTCAGGTGATGTATACCCATAGTTGCTATCGGGCATTTGCGTGTCATAGCCGCAGAAGCAATTCTGCAGCACTTCACACCTGTACCGTTACAAAAGGAACAGAAGCAAGCAACTACCTCTCAACCCCAGGCCTAGTTTTTTGATGGTTTGCCTGTCGGGGACTGGCTCCAGCACTTTAGGGAGGTCTGTAAAACCATCACCTCAGACAAATGGGTTCTACGTATTCTGGCATGAGGCTAAAGACTGTATTTGCTGAGCCACCCCCACTTTGGGTTGCCAACTGGCTCCAGATGCACCCGACAGGCTTGATCCAGTCCTGGGTTTAATACCTTGCATGCAGGGACTTTTAGTCTTGTTTTTCTTATGGAGTGCAATAGAGAAATCAGAACTACATATCCCTGCTTGCAATGGGGTAAACACAGGACTGGATCTAGCTTGTCGGGCGCATCTGGAGCAAGTTGGCAACCCTCCCCCCACTCCACAGCATGCAAATCCTGCAAGAATTCTTCCTCTTCCATCTTGCCCAGTTGGAGTTACAGATTTTTTCCCTCATGCAAGCAAGAGCAATAGAAGGGATTCCTTGGCACGAGAGAGGGCAGGGATTTTACTCAAGACATTTCCTTATTCCAAAAAAATCAAGGGGTTTTCGACAATACTGGATCTCAGGAATCTCAACCACTTTTGAAAAGAGCAAAGTTCAAAATTAACTTCCCTTGCTACAATTCTCCCACTCATTCAGAGGGACAATTGGCTGGTATTGCTAGATCTAACAGATGCATATATTCATATTCACACCCTCAACAGTGGAAATTTCATCGCTTCGCTGTTGGAGGGGCCACTTTCAGTACAAGGTGTTTCTTTTTGGCCTCTCCACGGTCCCCAGAATCTTCATGAAGTGCCTGGTCCTGGTCCTGGTCCTGGTTCTGGTCCTGGTCCTGGTCCTGGTCCTGACTATGACCCATCTACGAAAAGAAGGTTTGTGTATTTTTACATACCTGGACAACATCCTCATCACATCCAAGACCTGGTAGGATGCAGAAAGATCATGGAAGTTAACCTTCTCCAGGACCAAGCAGGAAGTCAGTCCTCACATATGGGTGACGTCGGCGCCGACGGAGCCCTCGCGGAGCAATTTTCCCCAGCTTTCAAAGAAAGCCTTTGGGAATTGCAGCGCGCATGCGCGGTCCCCTTCCCGCCCAAAGGTGCCATCTTGGCCAGTCTTCTTTTTTCCGCGGAGCTCTACAGACGTTGTCTTAACAGTCGCCGCTGGAAAAGTTGATTTTCTTTCTTATTTTAAGTATTTCTTCTTTTCGACGCCGGTCCTTTTTCCGTCCGGCCTCGCGACGCCGGTTGCGAGGCCTCCCCTTCTTTTTCGGTTTTTCTGTCCTTCGTGACAAATTCGCGCTTTTTCTCTTTTCCCTGGCGGCCCGCTCGTTCGACCTCGCAGGGGCCCTTTTTCCCCCGATGGCCGCCAGTGGCTTTAAGAAGTGTGTTAAGTGTAAGAAACTGATGTCTCTTACCGACACACATGATTGCTGCCTCCGTTGCCTGGGCCCAGATCATGAAGAAATGATCTGTGGGGCCTGTGGCAAGATGTCCGCGAAATCCTTGCGGAGTCAGCAGCATCAGCGGGACAGAATCTTCTCTGACCCCAGCCGTACCCAGACCTCGTCAGAAGCTTCGGTGTCCAGGGAATCTGGCTCTGAACACCGTCGGAGCTCCTCTGAGAGGGGGTCCCCTACTCGGGAACATCACCGGAAGAGCAAACCCGCGAGGGCGGCGTCGGTGGACGCTCCTGGCTCCTCGAGGGCCAGGTCGCATAGCCCCGACAGCCGTCCCGGGTCTTTGGAGCTGGAGCGGCTGTCCAAACAGCCTCGTCTGGAGATGGACTCCTCTGCTCACGTAAGTGCTGTTGTCTTCGTGGACTCGCCTCCGAGGGGTCCGACGTCGGGCTCGACACCATCGGGGCCCGAGTCGGGGGCTGCTGGGTCTCCTGAGTTCGGACTCAGGTTGACGGCCTTGGAGAGCAGCCTTGCTGCCTTCATGGACCAGCAGCGGGCATTGATCACTGGCCTCGCTGGCGCTTCTGCCCTGACCGCCGGGTCGTCGACGTCTAAGTCGACCCCGGAGACCGAGCCGATCCTCGAGTCCATGCGGGCTCGAGTCGATCCTCGGTCGCGGTCGCCTTCGGCCTCCCGTTCGGGGCCGAGGTCGTCAACGCCGACCCCCTCGGCGTCGGGGCGGACGGCGTCTGTACCCGCCCGGCCGGAGCCGCTCGACTCCTCCTCCGAGGAGTCCGCCTGGGAATCCGAGGTGGATGAGTCGCCTGATTCTTTTCGGACTCGGTGTGTCCCTTCGGACTCCCCCGAGTCCGAACCTTGGAGACAGTCCCCTCCGGAGGATGCCCGGTTCTCGGACTTCGTGAGGGATATGGCCAAGGCCTTGGCCTTCCCTGCGGATCCCGAGGAGGAGCCTTTAGCTGAAGAGCTCGATGCCCTCCAGTATGACTCCTGCAAAGGAGCATTTTACTGTACCGGTTCCTCCGATGCTGGAACGACTTCTCTTCCGCATGTGGGAGAGTCCGGCGTCGTCGCCGGTGTTGAGCAAGCGGGTCGATGCCATCTATCGAGTCCGCAAGAGCCCTGGCTTCCAAAAAGCACAGCTGCCGCACCATTCCATGGTGGTGGAATCGGCCATGCATCGGCTCAAGAGCCAGAAGATGCACTCCTCGGTGCCTCCCGGCAGGGAAGCCCGCAGCCTGGATGGCATCGGTAAGAAGTGTTTCCAGGGCTCTATGCTTGCTTGTCGGGTCCAGACCTACCAGCTCTACATGGGCATGTATCTCCGAGACCTGGCTAAGGAACTAGCCGGATTCTCTGCTGGTCTCTCCGAGGAACCTTTGCGGAGGTTCCTGGCCTTGTCCACAAGTTGGTCGATGTCCCCTGCAGAGGTGAAAACCTCTTTGGCAAACCGATGGACGAGAAGGCTGCACAGCTCGAGACAGAGACTCTCACCAGGACTCGGCTCTCCAGGAAAACCTCTGCCCCTTCCCAGAAGAAGAAGGGCTCGGGGAAAAAGCCCTTTTACCCGAGGAAGGCGGCCGCCTATAAACACTACCCTCATTATCAGGCCTCAGCAGCTCCCCAACAGGGTCAGCAGGCCAAGGGACGGGGTAACGGGTCCCGTAGGCAGCAAGCCCCCAAGCCTGTGCCACCGGCCCCTGCTCCGCAGGGTGGGGGTTTTTGACTCTTTCAGCATAGCCTCTCCCCCTCCGCTGGTGTCTCTCAGCACGGGAGGCCGGCTGGTCCACTTTGCCCACAGGTGGTCCAACATCACGTCCGATACCTGGGTGCTTCACATAGTCCGAGAGGGCTATCTTCTACACTTCCACCAGGTACCTTCCCCCTACTTTCCAGGGGAGCCTCTGCGACCCCCTCTCCACCGGGACTTACTCCTTCAGGAGTTGGCAAGTCTTCTTCGGGAACAGGCGGTGGAACCAGTGCCCCACCACCTGAGAGGTCAAGGCTTTTATTCCAGGTACTTCCTGGTACCAAAGCGAACTGGGGGCCTCAGACCCATCCTGGACTTGCGGAACCTCAACAAGTTCCCGGAAAGGGAAAAGTTCAAGATGCTTACCCTTGGAATCCTGCTGCCCTACCTCCGACAGGGAGATTGGCTATGCTCCTTGGATCTAAAGGATGCCTACACTCACATCCTCATCCACCCAAGCCACCGACAATACCTAGGGTTTGTGGTGGCAGGCAATCATTACCAGTACAGAGTACTGCCCTTTGGCCTATCCTCCGCACCACGAGTCTTCACAAAATGTCTCGCAGTGGTAGCGGCTTATCTCCGGCTTCAAGGCCTCTTTGTCTTCCCTTACCTAGACGACTGGCTCATCAGAGCACCGTCCTCCACGGAGGCCACTCACGCCACGCAACGTACTTTGACTCTACTCCAGTACTTGGGCTTTGTCATAAACTTCGAAAAGTCCACTTTGCTCCCCTCTCAGGATCTCGAGTTCATCGGCGCCAGGTTAAACACGCTTCAAGCGCGTGCCTTTCTGCCGCTCGACAGGGCACAACGGCTCATGGCCCTCGCCAGCCGCTTTCGCAGCCATTCCCGGGTCTCGGCCAGGCGCTTTCTGCAACTGCTCGGCCATATGGCTTCCACGGTCCATATGACCCCCAATGCCCGCCTGAATATGCGGCCTGCTCAATGGTGCCTCCGCTCACAATGGCGTCAGGCCTCGGGGAGACTAGCGGACTCAGTACGAATCTCCGGCCCGCTGGTCTCTTCTCTACGGTGGTGGCTTCATCTGCCCAACCTAGTGCTCGGAATGCCTTTTCAGTCTCCCCTGCCGGTTCAGGTACTGACGACCGACGCTTCTCTCCTGGGTTGGGGAGCACATTGCCAAGGGGCATGTACTCAAGGCCTCTGGACCCCGTGGGAATCTGCCCAGCAGATCAACTTCCTGGAGCTCAGAGCGATCCACCTGGCTCTCCGGGCTTTCTCCCACCTTACCACTCGCCAGTCCGTCCTCGTCCAGATGGACAATCAAGTGGCCATGTTCTACGTGAACAAACAGGGGGGCATGGGCTCCTTCCTTCTCTGTCGCGAAGCGCAAAAGCTCTGCGCTTGGGCCGTCAGCCGAGGGATCCTCCTCAAAGCTGTCTACCTCCCAGGTCAAGAAAATTACCTGGCAGACAAACTGAGCAGAATCCTCCAACCACACGAGTGGCGATTGGACCCGTTGGTGGTTCAAAGGATCTTTCTCCAGTGGGGCCTCCCCACGCTGGATCTATTTGCCAGTCCTCTGAACAGGCAACTTCCTCGGTTCTGCTCTCGGGAACCGCACCCCCTCCGAGTAGCGGCGGATGCTTTCCTGCTCTCATGGTCCACGGGCCTTCTGTATGCCTTTCCTCCCATGCCGCTGGTGTCTCGAACACTTTTCAAGGTTCTCCAGGACAAGGCTTCGATGATCCTGATAGCGCCCCGGTGGCCCAGGCAACCGTGGTTCCCGCTTCTGATGCAACTGGCGGTGGATACTCCGTTGCCTCTGGGGTTCCAACCAGATCTCCTGACCCAGGATCAGGGGTCTCTCCTACACCCCAACCTCAGATCTCTTCATCTGATGGCCTGGCTGCTGAAAGGGTAGTCCTTGCTCCCCTCCTGCTGCCTCCGGAGGTGGAAGAGGTCGTGCTGGCTTCCAGGCGACCCTCTACCCGGAAATCCTACGCCCTTAAATGGCGTCGCTTCTCCACCTGGTGTACTCAACAGTCTCAAGACCCCTTCTCCTGCTCGGTGTCGGTGGTCTTGCAGTACTTGCTTTCCCTCTCCAATCTTGGACTGAAGTCCAACTCGGTCAAGGTTCACCTCAGTGCTATTTCTGCACATCATGTGCCGGTGGAAGGAAGGCCTCTTTCCGGCCACCCTCTTGTGGCGCGGTTCTCCCGAGGTCTCCTTCTCCTTAAACCACCTTTGCGCCCCCCAGCCCCCGACTGGGACCTGAACGTGGTTTTGCAACGGCTTACCTGTCCGCCTTTTGAACCCATGGCTACCTGTCCTCTCCGTTTTCTTTCTTGGAAAACCTTATTCCTGGTAGCCCTCACCTCCGCTAGACGCGTTAGTGAACTGCAGGCCCTAGTGTCTGATCCCCCTTACACTAGGTTCTACAAGAACAGGGTGGTCCTGCGGACTCACCCTAAGTTTCTTCCAAAAGTGGTCTCCCCTTTTCACATCAATCAGGAGGTGGTGCTTCCGACCTTCTTTCCCAGGCCACACTCCAGCCGAGCTGAGATGGTCTTGCATACCCTGGACTGTAGAAGGGCGCTGAACTTCTACCTTGATCGTACGCGGGAGCACCGTAAGACTGTCCAGCTCTTCCTGTCTTACGACCCTAATAAATTAGGGCTCCCTGTCTCCAAGCGTACTCTGTCCATCTGGGTAGCTGACTGTATAGCTTGGACTTATGGGGCGGCAGGCCTCTCGTTGGAGAGTCGAGTCACGGCTCATCGGGTTCGGGCGAAGGCTGCGTCAGTGGCTTACCTCCGCTCTGTTCCATTGGCAGACATCTGCCGGGCCGCTACTTGGTCTTCGAGCCAGACTTTTGCAACCCATTACTGCCTCGAGAGGGAGTCCCGCAGGGACAGTGCTTTCGGACAGGCAGTCCTCCGTAATCTCTTCGAGGTTTAAGCAACTCCTACCCTCCATCCCGGATGTTGGGCTACCGGTTGGAGATTAGTCAGAGAAGATTCCTTCCTTCTGTGCTGCTGAGCTAGAGGGAGCTCATTTTTGTGCTTGGGGTCTCCGGTAGCCTTGAGCTTGGGAGTCCCATATGTGAGGACTGACTTCCTGCTTGGTCCTGGAGAAAGCGTAGTTACTCACCTGTAACAGGTGTTCTCCAGGAGCAGCAGGAATCAGTCCTCACAACCCTCCCTCCTCCCCGTGGAGTTGCAGTCATATGATTTAGTTTTTGCAATTTTTTTGCTGTCTTTTCGCTATGTCATCAGACTGGCCAAGATGGCTCCTTTGGGCGGGAAGGGGACCGCGCATGCGCGCTGCAATTCCCAAAGGCTTTCTTTGAAAGCTGGGGAAAATTGCTCCACGAGGGCTCCGTCGGCGCCGACGTCACCCATATGTGAGGACTGATTCCTGCTGCTCCTGGAGAACACCTGTTACAGGTGAGTAACTACGCTTTGTCTCTCTTCCAAGCCTTTGGTTTTCTAATAAACATAGAAAAGTCCTCACTAGTTCACAAACAGGACTTACAGTTCATAGGCGCCTGCCTGGTGATACATTTAGGCTGAATGTTTCTGATAAAGGATAACTGCAGAGCTAGGGATACAATTAAGTGCACAGTGTCTGCATGCAATATCCTCAGGGTCCTTGGGCATATGGCTGTGAACAGTGCATGGCCTGCCTCTAGCAAGACTACAGATGTGTCCTTTACAATGGCAGTTTAAGCTCCAGCAGTCTCAGCTGTGGCATCCCTTCTTCAAGAGAGCAAAAATAGCTCCATTGATTCAGCAGTGTCTTTGGTAGTCGGCCAGTCCTGAGCATCTGAAGGAGGGCTGTCCATCTGAGTCTTTCTCCTTAGACTACCTTCACTTTGGATGCCTCTGTGACAGGATGGGGAGCGTACCTTCCTTACCTGTGCACTCAAGGTATATGGGCAAGGTCTGAATGCAAATGGTACATCAATTTCTTAGAACAATCTTCCATGCTATCGAGGCGTTGCATCAAAATACTCTGAATAGAAATGGATAACGAAGTGGCCATGTTTTATGTAAATGTTCGGGAGGTGCGGGCTCCCTCCTCCTGTGTCAGGAGGTAGTCGATATGGAAACTGGTGCTCTCGATAGGAGCTCAGCTCCAGGTAGAGTACCATCTGGGCTATTGCAGCCAGTTAATGGACAGACCCGGCCAACACCTGGACCTTCACAAATTGGGAGCTCGACAACAAAACTGTTCATATTGTTATCAGAAATTATGGAATCCCCAATATTGAGCTCTTTGCCTCCAAGGACAACAGAAAGCTTTCCACCTTCCACTCCAGCAGACTAGCAAATGACCAATATTCACATGATGCCTTCAGCGGTGCTTGGATCACAGGGCTCCTTTATGCATTCTTACCAATACCAGACTTATCCAGTGGCCCAAGAGATTATAAGAGACTGGGCACATGTCATTCTGGTAGTTTTGCTCTTTCCACAGCAGCTCTACTTCCCATGGCTGGTGAGGCTGGCACAGGACCAATCCATATGCTTGCATTGCAAGCCCTCCCTCTTGATGTAATAGGGGATATACCATCCTAACCCACCATCTCTCTTACTAGTCTCCTCTATGCCTGTCTCCAAAACTGTTCTGCGGATAATGCAAGCATCCAGAAGATTAGCTACAAGGAAGTCATACCAAGTGACGTGGAAGTGCTTTGCCACATGGTGTGCTCAGCATTTGCAGAACTGATCAACTGCCCTATCTATCTTCTGCTGGACTAATTGTTGCACCTATCTGACTCAAATTTGAAAATGAATTTGTTGCAGCTGTATTTATCAACAATTGCAGCTTATCTTAGTTCACCCATTGGTCTCCAGATTTATGAAAGACTTCTATAACAGGAAAACAACAGTAAAGCTCCCCCCCCCCACCACTTCACCCTGGGAGCTAAATATAGTGCTGTTTCAACTAACAAAGGTGTCCTTTGAGCCACTGGCCTAGGCAATGCTTTGACACATCTGGAAAGTTTTATTCTTAATTGTGATCGCTTCTGCTAAGAAAGTGAGTGAATTACAAGATCTTGAGCATCATTTTCGCTACATACAGTTGTTCAAAGACAAAGTCATTTTGAGAACTCATCCCAAATTCCTATTCAAAGTAGTATCAGAGTTCCACCTTAATCAAAATATTGTGCTTCCAGTGTTCTTTCCAAAACCTCACTCTTTCATGGCTGAGACTACCTTGCACATCTTGGACTGCGGGAGAGATCTGATTTATTACATGTAACCCAGAACATAAGAAGGATGCACAGCTGTTCATCTCCTATAATCTCAGTGCTCCAGGCCAGGAGGTGACCATGCAAAACTTAACTAGATGGATCGTGGATTGTATAGAATTTTGCTATTTGAATGCTAGTGAGCAATTGCCAGGCTATATGCACTGTTTGCAGGCCAAAGCAACCACAGTGGCAAACCTCTGGGCCACTTACTTTGTGAATATCTGCAAGGCAGCTATATGGTTTTTGCATTCGCACCTTTGCAAAACATTACAGTTTGGACTCCCATTTCCTGTAATGGCAGTAATTTTAGACATTTGTTCTAAGGCGTCTTTTTGCTTGATACTATTCACCCATGCCTCTCTGAGTCTGGATCACGGTATGGCATGACCCTCAGCTTTGGAGTTGCCCATTTATGTGGATCCATTCCCTTGCCTTTGTTTATGGAGGAACCAAAGTAACCACCTAACTAAAGATTTTCCCACTATACAATTGAGCATGCGCTGGCGTCTTTTCCTTCAATCAGCAGCAACGAACGGAATGGATGTAGTTGATGAGCGTTGAAACAGGGCGTAAGGCATTGGATCGCCCGAAACGCAGTGCTGTGTCTGCTAGTTGGCTACTCAAATGCGCTGATTTATCGTGTTGGAGAATTTCTTCTACTACAGTTTGAACTTTGGGGCGAATTGCACATTTCGTTACAATGGGACTTTGACTGCATGACGGAACGACTTCAGCTAAGTAACCAGTTAATAGTGCAATGTTCTTGACCCCTATCTAAAAACTTCACAGTGTTTTATTGTCTTATTGGTGACACTTTTAAGTAGTGTGGAACCTTATTTATCGTAAGCTCACGTTTGGGCTCAATTTTGAGTAAAATGGAAAGATAGCTACAAGAGATTGAAAATTGTCTCAAGGCTATACTTCCGACATTTGCACACATATATACGTCAGTCTTTAGACTTAGGTTACACAGTTTTCCATTTTTTTCCATTTGTTTATGGAGGAAGCATGTTTGCTTACCTATAACACTGGTCAACATTGAAATCGTTACTGACTTTAAAAGGCCCTAATCTATAGTATTTTGGTGAGCTGAACACGAATATAACATTAAAATGATTTTATTGGCTCTCGTTTTGAAGATATTGCATGTAATTCATTTTTGCCGTTTCACTGTGTAAATTTATCCAGTAGGACATCAACAACATCCCAAATAAGCCTTGAATGATGTAATATTGCATCACATTGCATAATACCAGCATGCACACATCATCCAGAGTTGATTACATCATTTTCTGATGCAATGCAATACTACTGCCAGACGGCTGCTGGCGCCATCTGATGTCAGCAGTGTACTATACGCAGTCGGAAAGGAAAGTAATCTGGTATTCTGTTCCGATATTGAAAGCCTCATGAATGCCTTAAAAATCACTCATGACCCACAAGACTGGAGACTATTTATAGACTCTTCGAAACTGAGTCTGAAGGCTGTGCTTTTGAACAATGGAAACCGTCTTCCATCTATTCCAGTAGCGCATGCTGTCCACATGAAAGAGACATACGATAACTTAAAGCATCTACTGACTTCCATTAACTATAACAAGTACAGCTGGCACCTCTTTGGTGACTTGAAGGTAGTTGCCCTTTTAATGGGACTGCAGTAGGGATATATAAAATACATGCGTTTCTTATGTGAGTGGGATAGCCGAGCAAGGGATTGGCACTACTTGCTGAAGGAATGGAATCGCAGACAAAATGTAACAGTTGGAGAGAAGAATATCCAGCACCCAGCTCTGGTTGAGGCTCAAAATCCTGCTACCACCCTTTCACATCAAACTAGGTTTGATGAAAAACTTCATGAAAGCCATGGACCGCACTTCGCCAGCTTTCCGATACCTGCATGAAAAATTCCCTCGACTCAGCGAAACAAAGATTAGAGGGAGTTTTTGTGGGTCCTCAGATTCGAGAGCTCTTCAAAGATGACCGGTTCAACAACTTGCTGCAGGGTGATGCGAAACAAGCATGGAATGCTTTTCGCCTAGTGTCAACAAACTTTCTCGGGAATGTTAGGGCAGAACACTACAAGGAACTAGTAGAAGACATGCTGATGCAGTATCAGAAACTTGGCTGCAATATGTCTCTAAAGATCCATTTCCTTGATTCCCATCTCGATTTCTTTCCTGACAACTGTGGTATGGTTAGTGATGAACAGGGCGAACGTTTTCACCAGGATATCGCAACGATGGAGTAAAGATACCAGGGAAAATGGTCCACTACAATGCTGGCTGACTACTGCTGGACACTCCCCAGAGAAGCTCCAGAACAGCTGTACAAGAGACAGGCGAAAAAAATCTAAGAAGTAGTCTATGACTTGTTTTTTTACAGGTATTAACCAAAGGCCTATTATATTTACTATTGACATGCATTTCGTGATGTAAACATTACTTCTTGTAGATTACACAAAAACTAGAGCCAACTTTGCAATTTCACTGTCATATTCGTGTTCAGCATATAAAAATTGATAAGAAAGGACTATTTTTATTTCAGTAACATGACTTTTGTAAAAATTTGTTGACCAGTGTAATAGGTGTTCTCCATAGACAGTAGGGGAAATGGAGTCACAAACTCCTTCCTTTCCCCCTGTGAATGCACCATTTAAGTTGTGTTATAGACTGAGAGCAGAGTAGGCATATCAATGGCATGGGAGTTGCTGCACATGCTCAGAGAGATTGGGAGGGTCTTTGCTGAGTATTGAAGAGAGCAACAAGTCCAAATTCAGGCGATGCTGATGACCTCATAAGAACATAAGAAATGCCATATTGCATCAGAACAAGGTCGATCAAGCCCAGTATCCTGTTTTTAACAGTGACTAATCCAGGTTACAAATATGTGGATTAGCCAAAAAGGTACAAAGATTCCACAGTACTTGTCCCAGGAAAAGCAGTGGCTTTCCTGGGTCCTCTATAATAATGGTTTATGGACCTTTCCTCCAGGAACTTGTCCAAACCTTTTTAAATGCAACTGCAGTAACAGCTTTTACTGCATCCTCCGGTAATGAATCACCCATTCATGTGATTCCATTCCTCTGCTGTTCATGGAGAACCCTTATTACAGATGAACAATCATGCTAAACAGAGCAGGCATAACAGGAAGGGTACAGCAAGATGGCATGCACCTACTGCTAAGGCTAGAAACAGTATGGTCATGCACACAAAGCATGCTGGTCTGGTTAAGGTTCTGAAGGAAGCTTTACATTAACAATAGGTTAGATGTGGAGTTGAGAGGGCTGGAGAAGAAAGATAAAAGAGGTTCCTTTATACTGTTCATCTTGTGAAGATTAACCTATTAATTAAAAGAATATAATAAAGAATTCTATTAAGTCATTTATATACCACCTGTGCATTCTAGGCTGTTTACAAGCAGGTACTTTATACATTCCCTCGTCCCCAAAGGGCTCACAATCTATATGCGTACCTGAGGCAACGGAGGTTTAAGTGGCTTGCCCAAGGCCACAAGGAGCGCCTATTGGACTAGAGACCTCTGGCCCAAGGTTGCTGTCCCTGAACAGGAATCAAACCCCTGGCCCTCCATCCTGTCCCTGTCACTAGGCCACTCCCTGCACACATATAACAGACAGTTTTTATAGGTGCTGTGTCAAATCATTGTGTTATACCTATGATGATTTCTTGCACTTTCAGGTCAGGATGTTGGCCTGTTTAATATTTATCACATATTGAATACTGTATATTTTGATAAAGACTTTTTTTGGTTTAATGTTTATTTCCTAGAATTTGAATAGAGCTTAATGTATCTGAATATACATTCCTTCTGCATTTCAGTAAGCTAAAAATGTGTGCCTACAAAGATTCTGTCCTTGGCAAACTATTACTGCCTCAGTTAACTTGTTAATTATATTGTTTGTTATTTTTTTTTTTTATAGGCTTTGGGGTGATCATGGTCAAGAAGCATTAGAATCGTCTCATGTGTGTTTGATAAATGCAACAGCCACAGGAACTGAAATCCTTAAAAATTTGGTATTGCCAGGTAATTCTATCTTCCATATCGTCCTGCTAGACCAGTCCAGACAAGTGGGTTGTGTTCCCCTACCAACAGATTGGTGGAGACAAAGAACCAATTAAATGCCTAGGTTTCAATGACATCATTCCCATTCCTCTTCCCGCCTCAGCCTCCAGAGGTCTTGTCTTTGTCTCCAGCAGATGGTGGATGGATTTTATCCTCTCTGAAGAAAATTCTGAAGATTGAGAGGAAAAGATTGATTAATCACTCATGAATTAATGGGCATCTTGAGAGTGACTCTCTCACTTGAGCGCGACACTCCACTAGACTGCGGTCTCTTCAGTAGCCATAAGAGAAGGGAAAATTGGTTCAACTCCACATGCTTAACATGACGAGCCTGTTGAGCAGCCAGAAATGGGCACCTTGAGAGTGACTCTCTCACTTGAGCGCGACACTCCACTAGACTGCGGTCTCTTAAGTAGCCATAAGAGAAGGGAAAATTGGTTCAATTCTACACGCTTAACATGACGAGCCTGTTGAGCAGCCAGAAATTAGAATGATTTGGAAGGATCTGGAAGAGTGCAGCAGCCTCGCACAACCTCAACGCCTCTCCCTCCTCCTCTTTTCCCCCTTGCTCTCTCCTGAAGATTGCAAAAGGCTCTCAGAGGGATCTGCCTGCCAGCTAACTTGAACACAGTGCTGTAAAAGCCAGCGCAACAGTATCAGGTGAGTAGAGCTGAGCCTGGCACGGATCCCCTGCCTGGGGCTCTCGGGGTAAGTATCAAGGCTTGATACTTGTTGGGGGCTCCTGATTCCATCTGTGTGGGACGGCTGGCAACTTACAAAGGCACATAACATAGTATATGACGGCAGATAAAGGCCATATGGTCCATCTAGTCTGCCCAGCAAGGCGACAAGAGTAGGTGCACCGCTGGCGCGGTGTGGGGGTTTTCCGACGTTTTCTGCACATGCTAGTAGCATTTTCTCCTATTGTGCGTCTGGAGGTCATGGGGTCTGTATGCACGTTCTGCCCAAGCAGCTCCAACGCTACTACTACAACTTATCATTTGTATAGCATTACAAGGCATATGCAGCGCTGTTTAGACACATGTAAAAGATGGTCCCTGCTCATCAGAGCTTACAATCTAGTCAAGACAGACAACACAAAAGCTGAGGACAAGGACACATCTAGGGAAGTGGCATGGAAGCACATAGGAGACCAAGCGGATCAGGATCTGAAAGCAGACTCGAAGTGGTGAGTTTTCAGCCTGGATTTGAAAAGGGCCAGAGATTCATTTTATTTATTTATTTGTGTGCTTTTCTATACCGCCCCTTCCAGCGATCAGGGGTGGTTTACAGAGAACATGGTAAACATCAATTACATAGAACATTTTGAGAACATATTAACTATTTTACAGAGAACAGGTCAAATTTGCAAAACAATGAAATACATATTAACTATTTACAAAAGCCAGAATGGGTCAGATTATAGATCAGTGGTATACATATTAATTAATTAAAAGCCAGGAATATAGAAGATTTATCAATGTTTATACCAGAGATGAAGCCTGATGCACAGACTGGGATAGTTTATTCCAGGCATATGGAGCAGCAGGGTGGAAGGATCAAAGTCTGGAGTTGGCAGTGAAAGAGAAGGGTACAGATAGAAGAGATCTGCCAGAAGAGCAGAGCACCCAAGGAGGGGTGTAGGGAGAGATAAGAGAGGAAAGGTAGTGAGGAGCAGCAGAATGAGTGCACTTATAGAATACGTAAAGAGAGCCAGTGAAGCAACTTGAGAAAAGGAGTTACATGAGCATGTAGAGGTTGGCGGAAAATTAGCCGCGCAGCTGTGTTTTGAGCAGATTGAAGGGGAGAGAGATGATTCAGAGGGAGACCAGCAAGGGGGAGGTTAAAATAGTCTAGACGGGAAGTGACCAAAGAGTGGATAAGTGTCTTAGTAGTGTGTGTAGAAAGGAAGGGATGAATTTTGCCAATGTTATAGAGAAAGAAGCGACCGATTTTAGCTATCTGTTAGATGTGTGCAGAGAAAGAGAGAGTAGAGTCAAAGATGACCCCAGGGTTGCAAGCTGAGGAAACAGGGAGAAGTGTAGTATTATCCACAGAAATAGA
Organism: Ichthyophis bannanicus; assembly: GCA_033557465.1. NCBI lineage: Eukaryota > Metazoa > Chordata > Amphibia > Gymnophiona > Ichthyophiidae > Ichthyophis > Ichthyophis bannanicus. Next base: position 43,089,226 of record CM066036.1, read on the forward strand.
GAAGCGAGGAAGGGGGCAGGTGGGTTTAGGGGGAAAGATAAGGAGCTCAGTTTTGGCCATGTTCAGTTTCAGACAGCAGGCAACAATATTGGATAAGGAGACAGAGATCCGGGCCTGGATTCCAGACATAGAAAGGTAGCTCTGAGAGTCATCAGCATAAAGATGGTACTGAAAACCATGAGAGGAAATAAGTGCACCGAGGGACTGAGTGTGGAGAGAGAAAAGGAGAGGTCCCAAGACAGAGCCCTGAGGTACACCAACAGAAAGTGGGATGGCAGTAGAGGAGGAACCACCAGAACATACACTAAAAGTGCAATGGGAGAGATAAGAAAACAAGGACAGAAGAAGCCCCTAAATCCAAGCAAGGACAGGTTATCAAGGAGAAGGTGGTGATCAACAGTGTCAGAAAAGTCAAGAAAGATGAGAATCGAGGAGAGGCCTTTGGATTTGGCAAGCAACAAGTTTTGGCAAGAGCCATTTCTGTGGAATGTAGAGAACAAAAGCCAGATTGCAATAGGTCCAGAAGATCTTGAGAGGAAAGAAAATCAAGACAGTGGCGGTGAGCAGCTTGGTCAAGTAGTTTTGAAGTAAAGGGGAGGCGAGAGAGAGGTCAATAACTGGAAGGATAGATAGGATCTAGTGAAGGCTTTTTGAGGAGAGGTGTAATCACAGTATATTTGAAGGCCACAGGAACAGTTGCAGTGGAAAGCGAAAGGTTAAGGATATGACAGATGGAAGGGATAATGACAGAAGAGATAGAGCTTAGTAGATGGGAGGGGATGGGATCAGAGGAGCAGGTAGAGCTTCTAACGAGCATTGCAGTAAAAGCTCAGTTAACGCTCGCCACTGTAAAAGTGCAGTTAACGTGCACTTTTAAGCCGCTGTGGCCTTAGCGCATGCTGTTGTGATACTTGCCATAACTCTCTTATGTCTTCTTCCAGGAATTGTTGTTTGGCCTATGGCAAGTGTGGTGCCTCATCTTCGGATTTTGGACTCTGCTCTTCTAGCATGGCAGCTCCTGAGTTGACCCTGGGGGGATTGTTCCCCATCTCTATGCCGGGGGATGTGGTTAGTCCAGCCTTGCCTGCCTAAGGGCAAGAGGTGGTTGATGGTGCTATGGATAAGGATAACCAGCCAGCCGGAGTTTCCGGCAGCCATGCTGTGCGCTACTCCCCGACCTCTAGAGGATCGACGATGACTATATTCCCTGGTATAGGAGGGCTCATTTCTGCGAGGAGAGCTTCCGAAATCCAGATTGTCCTTCCCGGAATTCTTTTCCTTTTTACAACAGGCCTGGTCATTATGGCATGGAAATTCAGACCCTGCAGCCTCTGGGTTCCCCTGAGCACAGGCTCGTGAGGGGCGGGCTAAGAGTGGAAGCCCTGTTCGATTGCCTATGGTTAAGAGTCCCCGGCAAAGGGTGCCCCCTAGAAATGGAGATTAGCTGGGATCTATTAGAGATTTGGACTGTGGCTTTGATTCAGATGTCTGATGTGGATGAAAAAGTACTCTTGCCTTCAGAGGATTGTGAGGAATCTGCCTGTTCTGGAGGGAGGAACTAGAGAAGTTGATTCCCAGGGTCTTATCCAACTTGAGCTTTGCGGATGCTCCAAGCATGAAACAGGAACCAAAGATGCATCCTCTCCTGCAAGGGTTGCAGAAATTCACTACTGTCTTCCCGTTTCTGGAGGTATTCAAGGGCTTGTTCCGGTCAGAGTAGGATTCACTCGGCTTCCCGGCTAAGGGTGTATAAGAAGATGCACGCTCTTCCAGAGAAAGAGTGCGTTGTGTGGTTTGATATTTCCAAGGTGGATGTGCAGGTCATGTCGGTTACCAGTCAACCCATCATTCTTGTTGTCTCCCTCCTGCCAATTCCAACCCCTCCTGCTGCCTCAGTCTCACTCCTTTCCCTCCTTTGAAGTCCACTCCATCTGCTTTTTCACTCCACTGCTTCTCCAGGTAGCTGTTATTTATTGACCTGACAAGTCTACTTCTACCTTTCTCACTGACTTTGACTCGTGGCTCTCCTTTTTTCTGGATTCCTCTTCCCCAATTCTTATTCTCTGTGATTTTAACATTCATGTTGATAACCCCTCTGATCCTTATGCTTTAAAGCTCCTTTCCCTTACCTCCTTATTCCACCTCCAGCTTTGCTCTACTGCCCCCACTCACCAGCATGGCCACTATCTTGACCTTGTATTTTTCTCTAATTGCTTACCCTCAAACTTCTGTACCTCAGTTCTTCCCTTATCTGACCATCACCTGCTAGGCTTCACTCTTCATCACCCGCCACCTCAACCTCATCCTGTCTCCTCCAACCTATTTAAACATTTTCATGCTATTGATCCCCACTTCTTCTTTTCTTCACTATGTCATCTAAGTCTGTTGACAATGCAGTAGCTTCCTATAACACTGCACTCTTTTTCTGCTCTGGATGCTCTCACTCCACCCATGCCATGTCCTGTGAGCCATACTGCACCCCAGCCCTGACTTTCATCCACTACCCACTATCTACATTCCTGTGCCCGTTCAGCTGAGCGTGCTTGACTCAAATCCCGCTCCCTTGCAGACTTTCTATACTTCAAATTCATGCTTGTCTCTTTCCAGTCAGCCATAGCACTTGTCAAACAAGACTATTATGTCCATCTGACTTACTCTCTTGCCTCTGATCCTCGCCATCTCTTTACTACTCTCAGCTCTCTCCTCAAGGTGCCTCCACCTCCAACCCCTCCCTCCCTTTCTACCCAAGCCCTAGCTGACTATTTCCATGACAAAATCCTCAAGATCACCCTCCAATTCCCCATAAAGTCAGCTACTTTCCCTCCTCCCCTTCTTCACTCCCAACTTTCCCCCTTTCTCTGCTACCCTCTCTTCCTTTTCTGTGATCTCTGAAGAGGAAACTGCACACATTCTTTCTTCCTTCAAACTCACTACCTGCTCCTCTGATGCTATCCCCACCCATCTCCTAAGCCCCATCTCCTCCACTGTTGTCCCTTCCATCTCTTATATTCTCAACCTATCGCTCTCTACTGCAACTGTCCCTACAGCCTTCAAGCATGCTGTAGTTACACCTCTCCTCAAGAAACCCTCACTTGATCCTACCCGTTCTTCTAATTATCGACTCATCTCCCTCCTCCTTTTCATTTTTAAATTACTTGAACGCGCAGTTCACCGCACCTGTCTTGACTTCCTCTCCTGTCATGCCGTCTTGGATCTCTTACAATCTGACTTTCGTCCTTTACACTCTACTGAAATGGCTCTTGCCAAAGTCTCCAGTGACTTGTTCCTGGTAAAATCCAAGGGCCTTTACTCTGTCCTGATCCTTCTTGACCTCTGTGCTGCTTTTGACACTTGACCACAACCTTCTCCTTGATACCCTGTCCTCGCTTGGTTTTAAGGGCTCTGTACTATCCTGGTTCTCTTCTTATCTCTCCCATCGCTCTTTCAGTGTTTTTTTTCTAGTGGCTCCTCCTCTGCTGCTGTCCCGCTCTCTGTTGGTATACCCCAAGGATCTGTCTTTGGTCCACTCCTTTTCTCTCTCTATCCTGTCCCTTGGTGCGCTCATCTCTTCCCAAGGCTTTTCAGTACCATCTTTATGATGATGACTTCCAGTTCTACCTCTCTACGTCTGAAATCTCTCTGGCAATCCAGACCCGGATTTCTGCCTTTCTTTCTGACATTGCTGCTTGGATGTTTCACTGCTGCCCATTCCTTTCTGAACACACTACCAAGACACTTATCCACTCCTTAATCACCTCCTGTCTTGACTACTGTAACCTACTCTTTGCTGGTCTTCTTTTGAATCATCTCTCTCCCCTTCAATCTGTTCAACATTCTGATGCACGGCTAATCTTCCGCCAGTCTCGTCATGCCCATATTACCCGTCTTCTCAGGTTACTTCACTGGCTCCCTATCCGTTTCCACATCCATTTCAAATTTCTCCTGCTGACCTATAAGTGTATTCACTTTGCAGCTTCTCACTACCTTTCTTCTCTTATCTCTCCCTACATCCTTTCTCTGGAACTCCGCTTTTCTGGCAAATTGCTTCTATCTGTGCTCTTGTCTTCTATTTCTAACTCCAGACTTCGCTCTTTTCACCTTGCTGCACCTAAAGCCTGGAACAAACTACCTGTGTCTGCACGCTGGGCGCCTTCTCTGACCCTTTTCAAATCCAGGCTGAAAACTCACCTCTTTGCTGCTGCTTTTGGATCTTGACTCACCTGATCATCTTGTTTCTTTACCATTCCCCCTAGATGTATCCCTGTCTACACCACCTGTGTACAATCTGTCTTGACTAGATTGTAAGCTCTGATGAGCAGGGATTGTCTCTTACATGTCTGTGCAGTGTTGTTAACGTCTTGTAGCGCTATACAAATGCTCAGTAGTAGTAGTAGTAGTAAGGTGGATTGGCCTTAAAGGATACTCTGGACCGAAAGGTGGATTCATGTTGAAGAACCAGTTCGCTGCAGTGGCTGCTATTCTTCAGTTGCAGTATGTGCAGGCCTGATGTCTTGAGCCCAGATCCAGTGGATTCAGTCTCTTCCACCGGATGATTCTACCCCTCTTTGGAGTCTGCTGTGGCCTTCCCTTCTGATACCATATACGGCCTAGTATGTCTAGCAGCCAGGGATTATGCCCTGTTGATGGTGATACAGCATTGATTTGGCTCTGACACGGAGTAGTGGATTCATCTGGCCTTAGAGGGTCTCCTTCTCTTAGGTCCAATTTTGAAAAGCTGGTGAAGGACCTGGATGAGATGACATCTTACCGCTTTCTGAAGGACAGATCTAAGGGGCCTGTGAAACGGATAAGAGCCCCTTTTCCATTAGCCTCCCCCAACTCCTCATTGCTCGATAGTCTGACTTCCGGGAGTCTTGGGACTCCTGTTGCTGCTGGCTTGGAAAGCCTTTCTTCCCCTCTGCTTATGGACTTCAGGTTCTCAGTACTTTCGTGGAGTGCTTGGGCCCAAGGACCCAATCCCATCCAGAGGAGGATCCTCCCAGGCTGTGCAGTGACAGTTTGGGGGCCCATTCCCTGGTTCTTCTGATTGGGGGCAGCTTTGCCTCTTCCTTCAGGAATGGGCCCAGATCACCAAGGATCTCTGGGTGCTAGTTTCCATTCAGTACGGCTGTGTCTGGAATGCAAGAGCCAATCCTGGTCACTTTTGTCATCTGCCCTTGTAGATACAACTACTACAATATTACTCCATTAGAACAAATTCACTAACATAGAATAGGGGATTCGTTTGCAGTACGTTACTCTATGGCACGGAAGTTGTCTCAGACTCCTCGGCAGCCTCAACAATGATACATAGTATCCAGCATCAATGACTAGCCTTCCGGCTTTTTTGGTAAATCACTTGCAAGTTCCCTCAAACAATATTTGTTTCACACTTAACTTTAAAGCAATGATGATTTCTTAGACAATCTTCATTCAATCTTATATTGTTCAGCTCATTCTTACTGAGGTTCTTCAGGGGAACATTCTCAAAATATTAAATTTCATTAACGGAACAATTCACTGCAAACAAACAAAAAAAGAGGGCTATGAACAGTAGGGCCACTTTGCACATCCCCTTCGACAAGTTGCCTCTCCTGAAGGCAGTGGTGCCCGTTCTCCTGGACGATTGGGGCAAGAGCAGGTATTTCATCAGTTTTGTGGTACCGACACGGAAGGAACATTCCAGCTCATTCTGGATCTCAAGTGTGTCAACGAGCGCTTGAGCATCTTCACTTCTGGATGGAAACTTTGAGGAGAGTTCCTGGCATCTCTGACTTTGACTGAGGCTGACCCGATCCGGGGGATCAGTAAAGTATCTGTGTTTAGTCATGCTTGGCTTTCAACTTTGCCGTACTCCCACTGGGACTCTCCACTACCCCAGGGATATTCTCCAAGGTCATGGTGGTGGTGGCTGCAGTGCTATGGCGTCAAGGGATTTATATGCACCAATATCTGGATTACTAGCTCACCCGAGCCCATTCTCTTTTAGAAGCATCTCGGCTAACTCCCCGAGTGGTGTCCTTCCTGATAAGCCTTGGCAGGGTGATCACTTGGGGAAAGAACAAGTTATTGCATTCGCAGTTCCTGAGAGCACATTTTGATACTCGAGTGTGCAGTGTCTTCCTACCAGAAGGAAAAAAAAAGTCTAAGGCTGTTGGATTGCCTAGTGCTGTTCTGTTTGCAGCAGGCTCCCAGAGTCTTGGATTATCTTCTTTGGATTGATGGTGGCAACAGTCAAGATGGTGCCAAGGGTGCATGCTCTTTTGCGGCAGCTCCAGTGGTCCTTGCTGACTCTGTGGTTCCTGAGTTCAGTGGTTCGAGTGCAGGCTTCTGTCCCCAATGATGGTGATGGCCAGCGGGCGTGGTAGCAGCAGCCCAGACTTCTGAGTAAGAGCATACCGCTGGACGAACGCTCATGATCCTTCTGTCGAAAGGATGTCAGTCTCTTGGGCTGGGGAGCCAATTGCCAAGGCCGAACAGCTCAGGGCTGTTGGAACCACAGGAAAGAGGTGTGGTCCATCAACTGCCTTGAGGCTAGGGCCATTAGGTTGGCTCTGCCTTGTTTCCAGCCATCGTTGTTGAGCCGGGCAGTTTGAGCATTCTCGGACAACGCCACAGTGGTGGCTTATAGTTTGTGATAAGGAAGCTTATCATAGTTCAGGAAGGAGCTATAATAGAGGTGAATTGGCTCTGAACAAGCAACCTGTCTTTGCTGGTAGAAATAATAAAACAGAATGTTTCCATAAAAGACTACCAGTCCCAGAATGCACCAGGTTTCCAACAGCCACTAGAAGAGCTGAAGTGGGGAAACGTGTGTTCAATCAGGAGAGCTATGAGGTAATCCCCAAGCACTCATCTCCAAGGGCAGGGCTTGATTCAGCACAGCTGCGCTGTGCTAGGGTGGAGCAGCCCTCTAAACAGGTTAAAAGTAAAGCCTATTCTACACAGCAGAATCTTCAGAATCTTCATGATCATCATCATCAGCAGAAGAAGGAGCAGAGGCAGCAGAAGCCAGAGCCCACGGACAGAGAGAGCAAGAAGCACTTTGGAAGAAAGAAGAGAAAAGCATCTTGGAGGTCTAAAGGAGTCCATAGCAGTACGTGTGCTGGGAGTCATTCCAGAGGCAAGCATACTCCATTGGACTGGAGGAAACCAGAGGAGTGGGGTTGCAGAGCCAAGAATCCCCGGACGGGACCTGTGAGGGAGACGGCTGCATTTGGAAGGGGCCCTAAGACCAGTGCAAGAAGGTATGTGAAGAGAGACCCAGTGTCCAGGGATCTGGATTGGAAGGCTGGACATTAAAACTGGACTACATACTGGCCAGGATATTTGGAGAGGAACCCTAACAGCAATGGAAGCTCAGGTATGAACACTGATCTATGCCCTAGCTTTTCACTTGGAAGACAGCAGGGAAACAAGTATTGTCCTGAGAGTGCTCCATTAAGAAATTCCTCTGTGCCAATCCATGATATTGATTCTATGATAGTTGAAGAAGAGGGGGATATTGTAAATGAACAGTGTGAATACATGGATTGCTCTCTGTCTAAACTTCTGTGCTAATATACTTTTACAAAATACAACAACCGTCACAAAGAAATATAAACTTGTTCTTTGATCTACTCAGAAAAGCTTTTGAGCAGGATTTGAGCCACGTTTAGAAAGTAAACCAGCCAAGAGGTTTGCAGCTGGTTACTTGTTAGCAATTGAGCCTTGCCTAATTGCCTGTGAGCTCTGAAGAGACACTTCTGGGTGTGTGTGAAAATACCAGAAGTTAGCCTTGAAAAACAACAGTTTTTTTTATTACTTTGTGGGTTTTGTTTGTTTTTGAAGCACTGCTAAAAAGATATTAGCAGGAGCCCACAGAAAAGACCTTTCTGTTCCCATCAAGGTCTTTATGATTTGATTTGATTGCTTAAGAAGTTCAGTTGTTGTTTTTCCTGATTTGTTTTTCTAAGTATAATACTGAAAGCAAGTATCCTTTTTGTGCTACCAAGCAAATCTGTGTTGGGAGAAATAACCCCATAAATAAAATATCTTTTCTTTGCTTTACACTCGAGCAAGCACAACTAATTTATTGTGAACGGCTGATTCTGGTATGAATGGACTACCTTTCCCACAATCCTTTGCAAGTCATATTAATATTTGCCTTTGCCAAGACTGTGGACATTCTCACCCAGCGCCCCCGTTTACAAGTTGTGGTCAACATTATTGGCACCCTTGCTTGCATTTTAGGTATGTTGTTTACAATATCTTGAGAAGTAATTGGAAATATTCCAACTGTATGTCATCATAATATTTTTAATAGTATGTTCAAAGGTATATAACAAAAAATGTCTGTGCAGCTTAGATGCAGTAATTTTTGAGAAAGAAACAAAATATGACCTGGACGGGATTAATGGCACCCTTCACTAATATTTGGTTGTACGACCCTTGGCAGTAATGACAGCCTTCAAATGTTTCCTGTAACCATCTATAGGTTTGGTACATCTGTCTGCTAGTAATTTCTCCCACTCTTCAACTGCAATTTGTTCCTGCTGATGAATGTTTCCAGGATTCCTTTTACCAATGGCAGATTTCAGCTCTTTCCAAGGTTCTCAATTGGATTGAGTTCAAGACTCTGTGCTTGTCAGTTTAAAACAGTCCATTTTTTCCTTTTCAACCATTCTTTTGTATTTTTGGGTGTGTGTTTTGGGTCATTGTCCTGCTGGAGGACCCATGACCTTCAACTCAGACCTAGCTTTCTGACCTTAGGTAGCACATTTCGCTCCAAAATACCTTGGTGGTCCTCTGACTTAATGATTCTTTTAATATGTTCCAGGCCTCCATTTCCTGAGGAAGCAAAACAGCCCACAACATTATGGAACTTCCACCATATTTAACTGTAGGAAGGGTGTTTTTTTTCCCTTATAAACGTAATTTCTTCACCTGTAAATGTATCGCTGGTCTGCATTGCCAAAGTGCTCAAGTTCGTTTTCATCTCTTCACAGAACATTTTCTCAGAAGGACTGTGGTTTCTCAAGATGGGTTTGGGCAAAGATCAGGTGTGCCTTTTTATGTCTGTCTTTGAACAATGGGATCCTCCTTGGCCTTCGCCCATGAAGTCCTTCTTTGTTTAGTGCATGGCGTATGGTGCGGGTTGAAACCACCACTCCAGATAGCTCCAGGTCAGCCTAAAGCTCTTTGGATGTCGTGCGTGGTGTTTTTTCAATAGTTTGCACTAACCTTCGATGACGACTTGGATTCATTTTCCTCTTCCCACCACGTCCTGGGAGATTCTTGACAGTTCCATGTGCAGAAAACTTCGTAATAACATTACGAACTGTAGACATAGGAATCCCAAGGTCTTTGGAGATGGCCTTGTACCCTTTTAAGTTTGATGTTCGGTGATAATTGTGTTTCTGAAGGTCTCAGGCAGCTCTCTTGTCTTCACCATTGTGAATGTGGCCATTTTAAACATTAGAGCCATCACTCATTGGTTGATTCAAGTCATGTGAGTACTGACAATTGATCACAGGTGCATCTAATTTTACTGCAGTGGAAATATGGTTCTTCTGTTCAAACCGATTTGAATTGTTTATAAGGGTTCCAATAATCATGTCCTGGCAATGTCTCAGTTTTTATACTATTTTCTTTTTTAATCAGTCTTGTTTTATTTGATTCTTTTATGTGTCAGATATGTGTACATATATAGTCCAAAGCCATTTCACTGGCCACTTTATTTAGGAGATATTGAACATTAAGGGGTTGAACTGCAACGGTGCCAATAATGTTGACCACAACTATATGTCCTTTGGCAAGGCAGCATGAGGAGTGCTGGGGTAGGCCTGGAGATGACATTTCTGTTTGCCTGGGCAGTGAAGAACCTCCTAGTTTGTTGGTTCTGCACATTGCCAGGGTGGTTACTGTGGAAACGGATTTTCTCAGCCAGCACTCTCTGATTCCAGGAGAGTGGGAGTTATCAGTGGGTGTTTCCATTGTTCTGCGCTGTTGGAATCACCCCAAGATGGATCTGATTGCTCCAGTGCCAAAGTGTGCTGCTTCTTCAGTTGCCGCACGGAGACTGGGTCTAAGGGCTTCAGTGCCCTGGTTCAGCCTTTGACCAAGTCAACACCTGCTGTATGTGTTTTCTCTGTGGCCCCTGGTGGGGCATGTGATTCGGTGTATGGAGTAACACCCAAGAAGGATTATTCTGGCAGTGCCGGATTGACCAATGAGAACGTGATACAGCTCCTGCAAGTGCCACCTCTTCATTTCCCTCCATTTTGGAGCCTATTGTGTCGGGGGCCCCTTGTCCTGGAGGACCCAGCTCCCTTCTCGCTTACGGCTTGGCTCCTGCAAGGAGACAGAGCACATACAGGCTACTCTCCAGTGGAGGTTTTCCACTCTGCTCAGAAGCCAAAGGTGGTTACCAACCATACACATGTATGTCTGGTACCTTGAGTGCTAGTGGGCTCCAGAGGTGCTGTCTCTGTTGGCCTTTTCTGCAGGACAGTCTGGAGAAGGATATTTTCTTTTAGCTCCCTGAAGGTCAAGTGGCAGCTTTTGGTCTGTTTCAGAGGTCCATTGGTTGGTAATTCTCTAGCCTTACACTTGGATGTTTTGCGCCTTCGTCAGGGAGGTTCAGCGTCTGCGTCCTCTTCTCCGGTCAGTGATTCCTTCCTGGGATCTATGTCTGATGCTCGGGGCTCTGATGTCAGAGTCCTTTGAGCCATGGAGGTGCGCTACTTTGAAGGATTTTACACTCAAAGTGGTCTTCTTGGTTGCAGATTGTTCTGTAAGGAGAATTCTGAGCTGCTGGCTCTGTGTTGCCAAGATCCTTATCTATCTTTTTCTTTGGAGGCCATTTCCATTCAGCCTGTACCTTCCTTCTTCCCAAAGTGATTTCTCTCTTTCATGTGAACCAGGAGGTTTGCCTCCTCTCCTTCTGTAAGGAGCAGGGTCAGGGGAATGATCAGGATCTTTGCTTTGTGGATGTCAGGAGAGTGCCTCTCTGGTTCTTGGAAGTTATTTATTTATTTTTATTTATTTTACATTTCTTATATACCGCACTATTTGCGATCAGCGCGGTTTACATAAAACAAACAGTATCCGACAATAAACAAGAGTCAGGTCATTACAATGAACAGGAGCAATCAACTTGGATAACGGGGGAAACTATGTACATGTTTGGAACATTGAAATAGGTAACTGTATATATGTGAGATGGAGTTATTGTGTGTTGTTCATACCTGGTGGCTGGGGTTCGGGGGAGGCTGTGAGGTATTTAATAAAGAGAAGGTGTTTTAAGGCCTTCCTGAACTGGCTCAGGTTGGGGATAGCTCTGATGTGTGGTGGTAGGGAGTTCCAGAGGCTTGGGGCGCTCAGGCTGTAGGCTCTATTTGAAGTTGATATGGCGCATCTTGTCATAGTTATGAATTCTTTTCATAAGTTAGACCATCCTTTTGTGCTGTTTGCTGGCCCACGCAAGGTGATGCGGTGACTAAGTCTGCATTGGAGCACTGGGTTAGGGAGGCTGTTGCCTCGGCAGATCTGTTGAAGAACTGTCTGGTTCTGAAGGATTTGTGCACCCATTTTACCTGAACGCTAGTGTCCCCGTGAATGGAACAGAGCTCAGTAGCCTCTGCAGACATTTGTCGGGCAGCAACATGGGCTTCACTTTTTCCTTTTGGTGAAGCATTTCCACTTGGATGTCCACGTTCAGGCAGATATGGTCTTTGGCTCTAAGATTTTGCGAGCTGCTATGTCTTCTTCCCGCCCAGTTGAGTCGTAGCTTTGGTATGTCCCACTTGGCTGGACAGCTCTAGCAGGAAGATATGGAAGGTGACATTTTACTTAACAGATAATGTCCTTTCCTTGAGTCCTGCTAGACAGACCAGGGCCTGCCCCTGGAACTGTGTGTGCCTTGTTCTGCAGTGGTACCCTTGGATCTGCTATAATTTATATACTTGGCTCTACAGGTTAATTTTCTACGGACAGCCTTCTGTTTATGCTTTCCTGTACATAGTTCGCTACTGTTTGATTACTTATTATTGCCCACGTTGAGGCTATGTGACGCTTGCAATGTTTCTCCCATATGTTTTGGGACAAATACCTAAGAGACCTCTGGTGGCTGAAGGGAATAGAGGCATGGGAGTGATGTAATTGAAACCTGGGCATTTCAGTGGTTCTTTGCCTCCACCAATCTACTGGTAGGGGAACACAACCCATTTTTCTGGACTGGTCTAGCAGAACTCAAGGAGGGGACATTATCTGGTAAGTAAAATGTCACCTTCTGTTGTGCAGCTGACATTCTCAGGCATTTTCCATTTATTTATTTATTTATTTAACATTTCTTATATACCGCCTTTCATGATATCAAGGCGGTTTACATTGAACAAACTGAAATTACATTGAACAGGGAATTATAACTTGGAGAGAACTATTTTACAGGGAACATGGGCAATGGAGGGTTAAGTGGCTTGCCCAAGACCACAAGGAGCACCTGTGGGACTAGAAACCCCAGTCCTTCCGGCCCAAGGGTGCTGTCCTCTAGTGGGATTTGAACCCCCGACCTTCCGGCCTGAGGTACCTTGCCCCAGCCACTAGACCACTCCTCCACTCCATTGCCCTACAGACACATTTTGGGGGCTTTTGGAAAGGCAACATGCTGTGCGTTTGGAGAAAAGTTGTGTGTTTGGTTGGGGGGGGGGGGGTTGGCAGAGCTATGGCATTTATTTTAGAAAGGGGAATTAAAATAAAGATAACAATTGCCACCCTACAAATGACCCATTGCATCTGTGACCATGTAGCAGAGGAACAGCAGTTGACACATTGACGTGGGGATCTCATTCCCTTTGTTCAAGAAACAGTAAATGACACACAGGCCTGGGAAGTTAGCAGTATAGCCAGACCCAAGATTCCTTTTTATTAGGCCTGGGAGAGAGAGTGGGCTGGACATATTCTCTCTCTTTATTTTTTCTCTGGTTGCCATTTGTAGCTCTCTGATAGCAAAATTGCTTAAGGAGAAAAAGGATCTCAGCACAAATTGCCACCCACAATATCAACTTCATGTGTACGACTGTTTCAGCATTACAGATCCTAAAAAAAACCCTTTTCAAAAGGATACATCTTTATTGTAGTAATTTAAAAAAAAATTCTTTAGATTAGTTTTTTATATTTCATCATTTCAATTTCCAAAATTCAAGGTCAATACAAAAATATTTATTAAAAAAACATTGTCATCCCTAAAAAGTCTTTCTTTAAACTGCTGCTAGAAAATTGCACAAAATTGCAAAAAGATCTTATTATAATAATCCAATATGCATCCAAATATAGTGCAGCACAGTCAAGATCTTAATCTATTGCTAATATAAAGTTTTTCCTCTCTGTGATGTATGGTTATTGACCAAGTTAGATCTCATGTAAGATGGGGTGACTGTAGAAAAGTGTTACTGTAACAATAACAGAGATGGATTTTCAAATTGGATACTTTGGAATATAGTCATTGAATGGAAGAGATTCTTTACATAAACTTTGAAAATAGTGGAATGCCTGATTATATCTAACAGTTCAGGTTCATGAGTTCTCTGTATTACAGTGCACCAATGTTGCCCTGTATAAGCCTGGAGCGCATAGTGTTATGATCTGCCTTTGATATGATGACGTGTGGTTGTGTGATTTGTTGGTTTGAACGAGTGTTTGTATATAAGAGATCCTGCCATCTTGAATGGAGTAAATGTATGTGAGAGTGGATGCTGTGGTGCAGAAGACAGTATGAAAAGACCATGCTGAAATATTTAACACTGGTAATGTCAGCGCAATAGAGAGAAAGTGACGCAAGTAATGTAGATGGCCCCTGATGCAGCAAATTTACTTTCAAAACAAACACCTTTGTCGGGCATTTCATTACAATACAGATGAGTATTTTTTTATATAAACTGTGTGCTTTCCCTAGTGATTTTTAGATCTTTAATGCTGCAGAATAACTTTATTGATTTGGTACAACCAAGGCATAAGATTATGTGGAATTTTATAGAAACATAGAAATATGATGACAGAAAAAGACCACATGGCCTATCTAGTCTGTCCTTCCATATCAACAACTACAACAGTCCCCTTTTTACCTTCAGAGATCCTCTGTGTTTGTCCCATGCTTTTTTGAATTCAGTTACTGTCCTCATCTCTACCACCTCTACTGGGAGACTATTCCACGGATCCACTACTCTTTCCGTAAAGAAATATTTCCGCATATCACTCCTGAATCTATCTCCCTTCACCCTCATCCCATGTCCCCTCGTAGCAGAACTTGCTTTCAATTGAAAGAGGCTCTCTCCCTGAACATTTATACCACGGAGGTATTTAAACATCCCAATCATATCACCTCTATCCCGCCTTTCCTCCAAGGTGTACATATTAAGATCCTTCAGTGTGTCCTCATATGCTTTAGAATGAAGACCACTAATCATTTTAGTAGCCACCCTCTGCACCGACTCCATCCTGTTTGCAATAGATTAAAATCTTGACCATGCTGGATTATTTTTGGATTATTTGGATTATTATAAGATCTTTTTGCAATTTGGTCCTGTAGCAGCCATTTAAAAAAGATTTCTTTAGTGATGACTGGGTTTTAATAAGTATTTTTGTATTGACCTTGAATTTTGGAAATTGAAATGATGAAATATAAAAAATTAAATATAAAGAAAACATTGTTTGAAATTAATACAATAAAGATTAATCCTTATAAGAAAGGAGTTATTTTTTTAGAATCTGTGATGTTGAAACTGCTGTATACATGAAGTTGATATTGCGAGTGGCAAGTTTGTGCTGAGATCCTTTTTCTCATTTTATAATTTTTCTACAGGGAGTTCTTAGTTAATTGATCTTTTGACTATTTCTCTGGTACCCCTGTTTATTTTTTGTGTACTTCCTATTTGTAGCTGCCATGCTAACACTCTAAGAACCATAGAAATAAAGGGCAACAAACAAGTTGTGCAGTTGCGTGTAAACGTCAAGCATGGCATCTTTCTGCATATTTTAATACAAGGCTTGACAAATTCCAGGTGCCAGATCACCATGGCCACATTTAAATTGCACCCTGGTGCCCGAGATTTGATTGTCTCCCATCCATCACCCGATTTATCACTATGATCTGCTTTGCATGCATTTTGAGCCACGTAGTGGAGGAAGTTTGCTAATCTTGCTCTTTCAAGTCTCGTGAGATCAGCAAACAGCACAATTAGCAAACTGTCTTCACCGCGCGGCTCAGTCTGCATGCAGAGCTGATCACGGTAGAAGAGTGAAGAACTGCAGATTAATGGTGAGACATCGGATGATGGCTAAGGGGGGCGGGAGAGACATCGGTTGATGGCTGGGGGGGCAAGATGAAGAGAAAGAGATCCGGTGATGGCTGGGGGGGAATAGACAGTGGGAGAATGGGTGATGACTGAGGAGCAAGAGAGAGAGAGACATTGAGTGATGGCTAGAAGTACTGAGAGAGAGAGACACACTGAGTGATGGCTGGGGGGCAATAGAGAGAGATTGGGTAATGGCTGGGGGGCAATAGAGAGAGACTGAGTGATGGCTGGAGGGGCACACTATGAGAAAGAGAGAGACACTGGGTGATGGCTAGGGGGGCTGTGCGAGATTTTTTTTTTTTTGCTTCACATATTACCAGATCATGGTGATATGTGATGCCAAAAAGGAAGTTGTCTCAGGTACAGCTATAAAGAATCACCAATATGCTGCTGACAACATACTCATTGGAGGCAATGGAAGGGGGAGAAGGAGAAGGGTCACTACCTTCTTTTGGCACTGTGTAATGGCAAGTTAAGGGCCTGATTAATTAAGCTTTCTTTTCCTATATGAAATGGGAAAACAGTAAATCGGGCCCTTAAAAATGGAGCTGCGATACACCTTTTTGGGGGTATGTGAGGAGCACTGTGACTGAGGTCTCTGTGGCCGGCTCCTAAATGTTAAAGCTGGCTCCTAGATCCCAAGAAAATTTATTAAGGCCTATTTTTCATGCACATTTAGAGGCACATTCTAATATGTGCGTCCCAGCCTCTGTGCGTCCGATCGGAAACGGACACACAGAGATAGGACCCGATTCTGATCCCGCAGGGCATGTCTAGCCCCCACAGGATCAGAATCACATCTAGGGTCAGTACGTGTAGGCCGCATCCTATTCCAATGAGCCTGCATGTACTGAGCCAAGCCTGGCTGACTCAGTCAGGCTCCTGAATGGAGCCGCAGTGCCATGGCGTCCGGTTGCTATGACACTGCAGCTCCATTCAGGAGCCGTGATCCCCAGCCACTGACTACTTTTTCCTTTCCCCGCAGCCCCAACCTCCCATGGCCAGGGTTGGGCTGTGGGGAATCTGCACCCGTTTTGATCCCTGCCAGGCCTCCCGTTCTTCCATTGTCTAGGGGGACTTATTCCACCTCCGAGATGGAATAAGCCCCTGTCCAGTCTGCCGGTCCCAGACGTACAGGGCTGACTTCAGAATCGACCCTGTACGCCTGGGGCCGTGGACTGCCCACAGCCCGCTCTAACTCCGCCTCTGCACTGCCCCTTCCCGCCCCCGTCTAAGCCTACTCCTTACTCCATACCCCTTACTGTTTATTTGCTGATTTTAGCAGATTGCAGATAAAGAGGTGAATATGGTAAGTGCAAAGGTTTGGATATCCTTCTAGTTGATTCATTACCACAGTGGTTTTTTTTCAAAGTTATTAATAAGGCCCAAAATGTTTAGCAACTTATTAGGCCTTCAGTTAGGTGAAAACAATTTCAGAGTTGAACAGATCTGACCTTTCTATCTAAAGACACATCTGTTTGGAGAAGCTTTCGATCTCTTGGGTTATGCTGGCATGACAGACCCTGCCTGGAAAACACAAGGGAATATGACATCTGTCTAAGAATGTATGATATTCTGATATGAATGGATGGCACCTTTCTTAATTCCTTCTTCCTTTTTTCCTGTTAATTGCACAGGTCTGCGACTAAAAAGCTGTTTGATTATTTTCATCTAATTTCCATGTATTTTGGTGTGCTGAAAACAAATAAAATATTGAAAAAACTCCTAGACGTCATGATTTGCCACAACATGCAAAATTGTCTTCAAATTTTTTCAAATTACTATTAATTAAAATTACTATTAATTAATAAGAGCATTTAAGAAATAAAATGCCAAAAAAACCTTAAAGGGGTTGTCAGAGTTATGTAAAAAAAAATATAGCACTGTAAATCTGATGGTCAGCAATATATACATAAGCTAAGCAAGTTTTAAGTCCGTGCTTCTAATGGTAGAAGGGGTTAATCTTTCCTGAAGAATCGAGTGGGAGGGAGACACAGGGCAGATAGCAGCAGCTCCGGTCAGTGCAGGGGGGCGTGGCCAGCACTGTGACGTCTCGTGTACAGACACAGAGCTGCTCTCTCCTTCATGCCACACTTGTGCACGAATCATCATCAGGTTCTTGGTTCTAGGCTGTTCACACTTTTTCATCGCAATTCGTGTTAGCTCGTCATTCTTCAACTGTTATGTTATGGCTCCGCGAAAGTGTATTAATTCGCCAGACAGTTTCTGTTTCATCTGTGGTGAATATACAGTGTTTAAGCAACAGTAGAATATTACAGACTTTGTGAAAAAAGTATACTTTGCATACTTTGGACTAAAAATTGGAGATCAAGATAAAGTCTGGGCGCCTCATAAAGTGTGCAAACGGTGTGTGGAGGACCTCCGAAACTGGTTCAAGGGTAAGAAAAAATCTTTCCGTTATGGGATTCCTATGGTATGGCGAGAGCAAAAGAACCATAGTGATGACTGTTCCTTATCGTCACTCCAGTCCAGTCCCTTTACTTCTGGGTTACGCAACCCTTCCAGCAGCTTGGAGGCTGAGCCCAACCTTTTTGGGAGTGGGGCGGTATAAATACCCCTGGGACCACCCACCAACTCCAGTATTCTCAGCCTCCAAGCAGCTGGAGGGTTCCGTAAGCCTAGGGCTTACTGGAGTCTCCCTTTCTTTAAATTTTACTTTAATTTTAATCTTAATTGAGCTTAGGTTGTTTCTAGCCCTTTTATTTTGAGTATGGTATTTATTTTGTCTCTGTATCTTTAAATTGTTCCTGCCTTCTCCCCTCCAACACCCCCCCCCCCCCCCCCGGGGACGGACGTCGGAGGTGAGTTCTTTCACCGGCGGCAGCGAGGAGGACAGGTCAGGATCCTCTCGCGGCTGCCCCGGGCTTACCCCGCATTTCTTCAGAGTCCTGTGCTACTGTGCTGCCTCGCGCCGAAGCCCCCCGGTGGCTGAGCGCTGGAGGCACGCCGCATCTAGTCTCCTCCGTTCGTCCCGCTTCTGCCCGAAGGGACGCGGAGTTGAGCCCCGGAGCCGCGATCGCAGCAGGCCCGCGGAGATCGTCGGCAGCAGCGGGAGGAAGCCGCCTCTGGCGCTGGAGGGTGTTCCCGGCCCTGGCTCTTCTCTCCCAGCGCCGTCCTTTGCCCCGGGTCGAGCTCCACGTGGCTGAGGCCTACCACGTGTGGAGCCTACGGCCCGAGATTGCTGAATCGGCTCTCTGCACAGCTTGGAAGAACTCCTAACCGCAAGTACAGAGTCTTATGTTGGCAGGGGAGTTTGCTTGTGCATAATGTGTGGCACAGATTCTTCACATTGAAGCTAATTTTAATTTTAATTTTAATTTAATGTTAATTTTAATTTAATTTTACTTTTAAGTTAAGCTGTTTAGTTTCCCTTATCCAGTCTTGGTTTGCTCCCATATTAGGAAAGCATTACAAGCTATTTGCTTTATCAGGGATTTGATTTACTTCCATGGCATCCAAGCCGCGGTGTCCTTCCTGTGGGACGCGCAGGGGCACCTCCGCAGAGTCAGGAATCTGTAGGGGCTGTGCCGCGGAGGCTGCATCAGTGGAACAGGAGATTAGCACGGCCATGTCGCAGCCCTCCCAGGGATCAGGCAATCCTCTGGAAGAAGAAGGGGAGTCCCAGTTTCCTATCTCCACTCCGGCAGACCTGCCTATGCCTCCTCAGCCTTTACCTCCCCCCCACACCAGTGCGGGGGGGCCCAGAGAACTTTTCTCTCCTGATTTCATCCTCTTACTCCATAAGGCCTACTGCCTACGTAAGCAGGGCCGGGGGGCAGAAGAGGCTGTCCCGCCAGCAGAGGACAAATCAGCTAGTGCCTCCGGGGCTACCATTCGGGACGCCGGTATCCCTGCTAAGCGCCCACGTCTGGGCGGCGAAGAGCTCCTAGCATCCCTGTCCCAGGGTACTCCAGAGGAGGATAGCTCAGTTAAAGACTTGGAGGAGGATGAAGAGGAGCTAGAAGAAGGAGAGATCCCGGAAGAAGATCAGTCACGGGTAGTCAGGGTCTTTCGCCGTGAGGAGCTCCCGGCGTTAATTAATGAGTCCCTAAAGGTCCTCAATGTGGCCTCAGACACGCCCTCGCAGGAAGAAGAGTTGGAGGACCCCTTAATCCAGGCCTTTAGGAAATCCCAAAGGGTCTTCCCTATCCACAGGGTCGTATGCCAGATGATCCAGGAAGAATGGGACCAGCCTGAATCAAGCTTAAGGGGAGTCAGGACCATGGCTCGATTATACCCGCTCCTGGAGGTGGATAAAGAGCTTCTAAGATCTCCCAGAGTAGATGCAGCGGTATCAGCAGTGACCAAGAAGACCACGATACCAGTGGAGGGCAGTTCGGCCCTAAAGGACGCGCAAGACAGGAAGTTGGATACGCTCCTGAAACAAGCCTTTGATGTAAGCGCCATCGCCTTGCAGGCCTCCGTGTCGGGAGCATGGGTGGCCCGGGCCTGTTTGCGGTGGGCCCAACAGCTCCAGTCAGAGGTCTCAACGGGCGAGTTACAGGCCAACTCGACTAAGGTGGAGTCCGGAGCGGCCTACTTGGCGGACAGTCACTATGACCTCATCAGAAGCCTAGCCAAGAACATGGCCTCGGTCGTGGCAGCTAGACGGTACCTGTGGCTCCGAAATTGGGCAGCTGACGCGTCCTCAAAGTCACGCTTGAGCCGACTCCCCTTTAAGGGGAAACTCTTATTTGGAGAAGATTTGGAGAAGATAGTTAAGGACCTGGGTGAGTCAAAGGGAGGCAGGCTCCCGGAAGATAGACCAAAACAAGGGCGCCCTCCAGTCCCGGTGCGCTCCCAACCTAGGGACTCGCGGAGATTTCGTCCAGCCAGGTCAGGCTCCTTTCCCAGGGGCCGTTTTCCCTCGAAGGGACATAACTTCAGAGGTTTTCGGGGGGCAGGACGGGGTTTTGGGGCCTCCTCCTCCTTCTCGGGACCCAGAAAACAACAATGAGATGACGGGGGTCCAGGAGGAAGGACAGCCACTAGGCGGTCGCCTGAGGCGGTTCCTTCCCGCCTGGTCCCGTGTCACGTCCGACCAATGGGTCCTAGAGGTAATCAGAGAAGGCTATGCTCTCGAATTTTCAAAACAAATTCCTCCAGCGTTTGTCCAGTCACCCTGCGGTTCCCCATCAAAGGGGGCGGCAATAGAGGCAACTCTTGCCCGACTAATAGCTCTAGGGGCGGTGGTCCCAGTTCCACCAGACCAGTGCGGCTCTGGTCGATACTCGATTTACTTCGTAGTGCCAAAAAAGGAAGATTCCTTCCGACCGATCCTGGATCTAAAGCAGGTCAACCGTTGCCTCAGGGTACCACACTTCCGAATGGAGACCCTACGCTCAGTCATAGCGGCCGTAAGGGGAGGGGAGTTCCTAACGTCCCTCGACTTGACAGAGGCCTACCTTCATATCCCGGTCAGGAAGTCCCATCAGCAATTCCTGAGATTCGCAGTGCCAAGAGGCCACTTTCAGTTCCAGGCCCTACCCTTCGGTCTAGCTACGGCCCCCAGGACATTCACCAAGGTGATGGTGGTAGTGGCGGCCTTCCTTCGGAAGGAGGGAATATTAGTGCACCCCTACTTGGACGACTGGCTGATTCGAGCAAAGTCACAAGAGGAAAGTCATGCGGCAACGGCCAGAGTGGTTCAGGTTCTAGAAGAATTGGGGTGGGTCATCAATCGCCTAAAGAGCAGGATGACTCCCTCACAGGACCTGGAGTACCTCGGGGCAAGATTCCACACTCTCAGGGGCAAGGTCTTCCTGTCACAATCAAGATCAAGAGAGCTGAGGCGTCTGGTCACGCAGTTTCTCGGCAGGCGAAGTCCCTCGGCTTGGCATTATCTTCAGCTTCTGGGAACTATGGCGGCGGCGATAGAGGTAGTCCCGTGGGCCAGGGCACACATGCGTCCGCTTCAGCGGGCACTGTTACGTCGATGGTCTCCTCAGCATCATCCTCTGGCAATGCAGTTACCTTGCGCCCCGAGGACCAAACAGTCCCTTCTCTGGTGGCAGTGTCCAAGCAATTTGGACCACGGGATGCCCCTCGAACCTCATCTGTGGTTACTATTGACAACGGACGCCAGCCTGTCAGGCCTGGGAGCACACTGCGAGGACCAGTTCGTCCAGGGCCGCTGGACACAGGTGGAGTCTCAGTGGCCCATCAACAGACTGGAACTGAGGGCCGTCACGCTGGCGCTCAAGGCATTCTCGACCTTAGTTCAAGGGAAGGCTATCCGCGTCCTTTCCGACAACGTCACGGCGGTGGCATACATAAACCACCAGGGGGGCACCAGCAGTCCGGCCCTGGAGAAGGAGGCAGACGTCCTCTTCCGGTGGGCGGAGCACAGCCTACTAGCCCTTTCAGCTCAGCACGTGGTGGGCGAGGACAACGTCACGGCCGACTTCCTCAGCAGATGCAAGATAGACCACGGGGAGTGGGAACTAGATCAGGAGATCTTCGAACAGATAGTGGCACGCTGGGGGATCCCAGTCATGGACCTCATGGCGCGGTTCTCTACAGCCAAAGTAGACAGGTTCTTCAGCCGAAGGAAGGAAAGAATGTCCGAGGGCTTGGATGCCCTGTCTCAAAGGTGGCCTCCCAAAGGGCTCCTATATGTGTTCCCTCCGTGGGCTCTGATCGGAAAGGTACTGCAGCGGGTGGAGTCTCACCAGGGGTTGGTAGTCCTCATAGCCCCGGATTGGCCTCGCCGCCCCTGGTATGCGGATCTGGTGAGGATGATCGCCGACCCCCCGTGGCGGCTCCCTTGCAAAAGGGACCTGCTAAGGCAAGGTCCGGTGCGCATGCCTCACGTGGATCGATTCTCGCTTACGGCCTGGCTATTGAGAGGGCGCGGTTCCTAAAACGAGGCTACTCAGGAGCAGTGATCTCGACGCTGCTGAAGGCGAAGAAGCGATCGACCTGTTTATCCTATGTAAGGGTCTGGCGCATTTTCGAAGCCTGGTGTGCAGAGCATCGACGGAAACCTCTCTCGGCCTCTGTCCCAGAGGTTCTGGAATTCTTACAAGCAGGGTTTGATAAGGGCCTGGCGCACAGCACCCTACGGGTCCAGCTAGCGGCGATCGCTTGCTATAGAGGCAAGGTCCGGGGCAAACCCTTAGGGGAACACCCGGACGTATCCAGGTTCCTGAGGGCAGTTAGTCGACTTCGCCCTCAGCGGAGGGTGGTCGTCCCCCCTTGGGACCTTAACCTAGTGCTGAATGCCATGGTCGGGGAGCCCTTTGAGCCAGTGAAGAGAGCTTCCTTAAAGGATTTGACCCTGAAGACAGTTTTCCTGGTAGCGATCTGCTCGGCCAGGAGGGTTTCGGAGCTCCAGGCGCTCTCCGCCCAGCCTCCTTTCCTGACCTTCTTAAAGGACAAGGTAGTCATGCGCACAGTGCCGTCCTTTTTACCCAAGGTTATCTCTCCTTTTCATGTGAACCAGACAGTCACCCTACCGGCCTTCGAGGCCAAGGGGCAGGAGGGAAGGAATAACAAGATGCGCCTGCTAGACGTCCAGAGAGCCTTGAAACGGTATCTAGCTCGCACAGCTCCATTCCGGAAGTCCGACCGCCTGTTCATTCAGTTTGGAGGTCCACACAAAGGGGAGGCGGCGGCAAAGGCCTCGATCTCCAGGTGGATCCGAGAGGCAATTGCCTCTGCCTACATTCTCAAGGGGAAACAGGTCCCAGTGGGTCTGAGGGCTCACTCCACTCGGGCACAGGCGACCTCCTGGGCGGAATTCAGTCTTGTCCCCCCACTGGATATTTGCAGAGCAGCGACGTGGTCCTCGCTGCATACCTTCACCAAACACTATAGGCTGGACGTGCAGAGCACTGCAGATGCTCGGTTCGGGATAGCGGTTCTTCGGGCCGGTTTGCCGGATCCCACCCAGGGTTGAACTGCTCTGGCACATCCCAGAAGTAAAGGGACTGGACTGGAGTGACGATAAGGAAATGGTAATTAGATCTTACCTGCTAATTAGTGTTCCTGAAGGAACGACAGTCCAGTCCCTGATCCCACCCGGTTCCGGCAACTGGCAAGTCTTCACGTGCATGGAGGAGCGCTGGACCGAGCGCGGAGCTGGGTCAGCGGGAGCAAGTGCGGGGGAAGCCCGGGCTGGATAGAAGCAGCCTCCTCCTCCGTCCGTTGCCGTTCCTCCTCTCCTTCTCCTATATTTCCAAAAAAAAAAAAAAAAAAAATATATATATATATATCCTATTGTTCAGAGTATTGAGTTATTGGTTTAGGTTAGGGTATGCCGTGATAAGTTTTTGCATGGATGTTCGTTAAGTATGCTTTTTCATTCGAATACTGGAGTTGGTGGGTGGTCCCAGGGGTATTTATACCGCCCCACTCCCAAAAAGGTTGGGCTCAGCCTCCAAGCTGCTGGAAGGGTTGCGTAACCCAGAAGTAAAGGGACTGGACTGTCGTTCCTTCAGGAACACTAATTAGCAGGTAAGATCTAATTACCATTTACTTTTGTTCATGCGATGTGAAAGGGTTTAATTCCAAATGGAAGCATTCCATTTCATACCCCAATTTTCACTCGGCAATTCGTCCCATCCCCAATGGCACAGATATACCAGTACCCAAGCCCCCTGCTACCTTGGAAGAGATACCTAGCTCCGATGAAGGTGAAGTCATATCTGAACCAGATGACGAATCAAGTTCTGACTTTGAAGATGATACAAGACCAAAATTGTTTTCTCAGGAGGAGATGAATGATTTGGTAAGAGACTTGAATCTTCCCAAAGATGCCACTGAGTTACTCGGATCAAGGCTGAAAAGCAGGAATTTATTGTTGCCAGGAGTGTCATCTTCATGGTTCAGACATCGTGGAAAGGAGTTCGTTCCTTACTTCGCCCAGGAAGACAAGTTGGTTTATTGCATCGATGTCAAATGTCTGATGGGTCAATTTAAAATCCAATATGATTCAGAGCAATGGTGTCTTTTTATAGATTCTTCAAAAAGAAGTCTCAAAGCAGTTTTACTCCACAACGGTTTTTACGCTTCCATACCTGTAGGTCATTCCGTACACTTGAAGGAAACCTACGAGAACTTGGAATTGGTTCTTCGTAAACTTAAATATGAAGACCATGGTTGGCAAGTGTGTGGGGACTTGAAGGTCTTGTGCATGCTGCTCGGGCAACAAGCTGGGTATACCAAATATCCTTGCTTTCTGTGTCTATGGGACAGTCGAGACCGACAAAATCACTGGACCAAGAAGAGTTGGCAGCCGAGGGTGCTAACAGTCGGTGAAAAAAATGTCCTCCGAGAAACTTTGGTACCTTCCCATAAAGTTCTTCTACCACCTCTCCACATAAAATTGGGATTGATGAAGCAATTCGTAAGATCACTTGGTCACCAAGTTTCCAGGCCTGTCGGAGGCAAAATTGAAGGAAGGTGTGTTCGTCGGATCAGACATTAGAAGGCTTATAGTTGATCAAGAGTTTGTCAATACCATGACGGATCCTCAAAAAGAAGGGTGGATTGCATTTAAAGAAGTCGTCAGAAATTTTTAGGCAATAACAAAGATCCTCACTGCAAAAAGATCGTCGGACGAATGCTGAAAGCATTTCAAGCTTTAGGTTGCCTGATGAGTTTGAAAGTGCATTTCCTCCAGTCCCACCTTGACTACTTTCCTGAAAATTTGGGAGCTGTGAGTGAGGAACAAGGTGAACGATTCCACCAAGACATTAAAGAGATGGAATGGAGATACCAGGGAAAATGGAGCATTGCAATGATGGCAGACTACTGTTGGATGCTTCAGAGAGACATTCCAGATGCTACTCACAAGCGTAAATGCACCAAGAGGAGCCTCACAAGGAAGAAGAATCGAGTTTAGTGTGTGTAGGTGAGCTCATTTCAGTTCAAAAAAGGATTTTCATGAAAATATTGTAATAAAACTTTAATTTTATAAGTCTATTTCCATTTATATTGAGGTATTGCCTTATTTAACATAGTTACCTAAATTGTCAGGAAACGTGATGTCCTATGACAAAATTGAGGTCATTTTCAGATTCAGCGCACCAAAAAACAAAGATTACGTGGAATAACCAAAACGGCTCTCTCAAAATTTTTTTTGCAGACCTGTGTTTGGAGTTCCTTTCATATTTTCTTATTGATTTGCATTGTAAATTGCTTTGCATATTTGGAAAAGGCAGTATACCAAATATAATAAACCATATTTACTTTCAACAACATTTTCCTTTTAGTATTAGAAAATAAAGATGCTTCATTCTTACAAAGCAGAGAACAGCTATAAAATAATCTGTAAATGCATCCAGCTAGCAATTTCAACTGTCAGAAACAATATTAAAGACCTGGAACTGTTGAAGTCAAGGCAGGATTGGAAGACTTGTCAAAAACTGGTTAGATTTGCAAATCAGAACCCACAAATCACTGCAGATGACCCACCAAAAGGTTTAGCTGACAGTGGAGTAGCTGTCCACAGTACAGCATTGCGCACACAACAGTAATTTGCATGGGAGAGTTGTCAGAAGGAAACCTTTTCTACAGCCTCATTATAAAAGTCATTTTCCAAAGTATGAAAAAGAAAACCTTGATTAGCGTGAAACATTTTGGAACAAAATGCTTTGGACTGATGAAATGAAAATTGAACTGTTTGGCTACAAACACACATGATACATTTGAAGCAAAGAGTACCTTAGCAACTGTTAAGAACAGGGGAGAATCTATTATGCTTCAGATGCTTCAGTGTTATGTTGCCGCCGGTGGCACAGGAAATATTGTGCAGGTTAAAAGAAGAACGGATTCATTATCAACATATCCTAGACGTTAATATCCCACAGTGAAGAAACTGAAGACGAAAAGAGGTTGAATATTTCAGTAAGACAGTGATCTGAAACATATTTCAAAATCAACTATGAAGTACTAAAATGAAGGTTATGGAATGGCTTTCAAAGTCTGCAGACTTGAATAATACTGAAAATTTGGAGGACAGTCTCAAACATGCAGAATGTTTTTGAGCTTTGCAAAGAAGAGTGGAAAAAATTGCGAAAGCAAGAATAGAAAGCTGCTTAGCTGGCTATAGGAAGCTTTTGAAAGATATTATTTCTGCCAAATGAGGTATTAAAATGTACTGACTGAAAGGATGTCCAAACATTTGTACTTTTCATATTCACAGTTTTCTTATTTTGAATCTGTAAAATCCCGCAGGTAGTAATTATACAGTAAAATTTGCAGAAAGATGTCGGGCCCGATATTTGAAAGGCATTTACATGGTTTACAAACCTGTAAACTGTGTAAATGCGCTGAACGGGATATTCAGAAACACTAACACAGTGCCACTGAATATCCACAGTTATCTCCCCTACACACCCTGATGCTAACCGCTTAGCATCGGGGCATGTGTTAGGCGTTCCATGGTGGAACAGAGGCAGTGACGGTCACTAACTGGGTAGCGGCGATATTGCACCACCATGCGGTTAGCAACCTGCCGGTAAAACTAGGCAAAGCAAAAGCTGGCCTAGTTTTACCCACGGGAACTAACCAGGCAGCGGTGCAATATCGCCACTACCCAGTTATTTCTGCGGATCTGGGGCATGTCTGGTGATCCTGTATATTCAGTGCTGGGGCCATATATGACCCCGGCATTGAATATCCGAGGTTAGAGGTTGGCGGGGATGGCTATGTGCCATAGCAACACATAGCCGGCTCATTTCAGTATCGGGCCTGTCATGTTTAACTGTGTCTATATTGATAGAGGTTGTGTCTATATTGATTTGCTTACAATTTGACAAAGGGTGCCTAAACTTTTGCACAACATGAATGATGCCTTTTTATTGGACTAACTTGATACATTTCACAAGGGTGAAAAAATTCCAGGAGCTAAGTGCCCAAAATAGGTACATGATGCTGGTCTATGCCCAGGAGGACTCACTGCCACTGCAGTGGGCCCAGCCTTGAGAAAAACTCTTCTGGACCCAAGCACAGAAGGCACTGCTACCACAAGCACAGGTATTATCACTATAGTGGGCCTGTGCTGTGGGGAATGCTCTCTGCCTGCTCAGACCGAAGGCTGTAGGAAGATAGGGGGTGAAATCCCTAGAAATCAAACAAGTACAAAAAGACAAAGAACTTACAAATTTAACAATCACAAGCAAAGAAAATCTATCAATGACAAAACAAACAAGAAATCAAGAAAAGAAAATATTGACAAAACATAAAAAGAAAAAATGGAAAAAAAATCCGAAACAAAGGCAAAAAAAAAAGAAAATAAAAAATCCAAAAAATAGACAAAACAAAAAATACTAAATGAAAAAGAAATAAAAGAAAAAATACCAACCCTAAAAAATAGAACATAGAAAAATAATTATCTTGGCGCCTAAAATGTTTTGTCTTGCATACGTATTTACTGTATATTTTTCTCTCCCTTTATTTGTTATTAGATTGAAGCAGAATTTTCTGAAGTGAGTCTCAAGTGTGTTAAGTGGCATGTTATTTTAAGTGTCACAGCAACCAATTGTATATTACCTTGGCCACAGCAGTACTTAATATGCAGTAACATCCGTTGTCGCACAGTAACGTTTAGTAAACATGCCCCTAAATTTGTCCAATAAAAAGGTATCGTCTACAGTTATATTGTTTATTGACCTGTATTTCCCATTGTAGGTTAAATTCTAAATAATTTTGTTCTGGACTAATCCCTTTCTTCTTGTTTCCCAGGGATTGGTGCATTTACAATTGTGGATGGGAATCAAGTCAGTGGAGAGGATGTTGGAAATAAGTAATTGCTTTTTAGATCCCTGCTTTCTGAGCCTCAGAATTCCTGCAATCTTTACCTAATTTTCTTCTTAGAGGGATATACAGTGCTTTAGATCTAGGAAAAAGGATAGTACAGCATTACTGATATTAGAGAAAACTGGAGAAGCGACTTGGTAATACTTGAAATAGAGCATGATGCTCTGCATTATAAAAGGCTAAATTATATTTTGAAATAAGTAGTATAATGGAATTTTTATTTTGCATAGGTGATTGAGGAATACAGAAATATCCCAGAACTTCAGAGTAACATATCTAAGATTGCATTTGTTTCCTGTAAACTTCCCATCGGTAGCTATCTGTTAGTTATGTGATGCTTTGGAGTAGTAGGCTGTAAGTTTGTACATTGTGGAGCTACCTCATCTCATAGTTCCTGAGCGGGTGTCCAGTTTAGTCCTCCACATCCGGGTAGTGCACCTCCTCCTGCAGCAAGGAGACTGGACCAATCAACTCTTTAGAACCGTAGCCTGCTTACTGCTGGAACTCCCATGAGCCCTCCAGTGTGTCCAGTCTCCTTGCAGCAGGAGGTGGTGTGAGCCTGGAGCTAGGCTCACTTCTTGTTATTGCTTGTGTTTTCTCCAGTTTCATTTACTTTACTTTACTTCTTTTTCCTGGCTCCTGTCTCTTTAATTGGGTTTAAAAAAAAAAAAAAAAAAGATTTGGCAGCGAGTGTCAGTGACACACAGTGGAGAAGCTGAACGGCACTGCTCTTCCCCCCTGGTTCCCTGCCTGCAGTCTCTACTGGCTGCTCTGATCGCTTCCCCAGGACTGTTCGGGGGCAGGATCAGCATACCTGCGGCGCTTCTTCTTCTTTTCTATTGCCCTGAACACGCGGCCAGGCACTCCGGCTGCGATCCGGTGCTTGTCTGCCCTTCAGCACTCCGGTTTTCTGCTTTTCTCCGGTCCGGCTGAGCGCCTGTCTGATCGTTTGCTTTTCCAAATTTACAGGGTAAGTGTTCTTTCTTCGGGGTTTTTTGCTCGTCGGTGCTTTTCCTTTATTTTTGGAATTTTTGGATTTTTTGTTTTTTGGCGCCCTTTTTTTCTCTGGCGCGTCTTGCTTGCGGCGGCCATTTTGGATTTTAATTTTTGGCGGTAATTGCCTTTGCTGGCTTTCCATTCCTTTAATTTCGTAGCGTTTTTGCCTTCCCTTCAGTTTTGGGCATTTTCTGACTATTTCTTTTTTGTTTTTGTTTCAAAAAAAAAAAAAAAAGGGGTTTAAGTCCGCGGGGTCTGTGTGCGGCTGGGCACTTGATCCTCGGCTGTCTCAGCGTGCACTATTTCTATCCTTTCTACAGTTGCGCCCCTGGTTGCCTGTAAAAAAAAAAAAAATGTCCTCCAAACCACAATGCCTAGTCTGCGGTTTGCGTAGGCGGTCCGTCTCTGCCGCTGGATTCTGCTCCAGCTGTGCTGCAGTCTCCTCCGGCATGGAACATCAGGGGGACTCCACTTCTTCAGCAGAGCATCTGGTGACTCCGCTATCTGCTGAGGGTGATCTTTCTCCGGGGCCTCTGTTGCCGCCTGTGGCTACTGGCTCTCAGGCTCCGGGGTCCGGAGTCTCTGTGGAACAAGGGGATGCTTCTTCTGCTCTGACGCATTTTTCTCCAGATTTCGTGCTCATTATGCACCAGGCGTTCAAGTTGGGGCAGTTGGGCAAGTGGCCTGAGTCCTCTCCCTCAGCTCTCGTCCCTCTGCCGTCTGTATCGGTTCCGCTAGAACCGCCCTCCAAGGCGGCTAAGAAGTTGCGCACTGCTAGCTTGGTGCATGAAGATTTTGATGTTCTAGACCTTGAGCTGGATGCTGACCTTGAAGGCAATGGCGATGACCTTGAAGAGGGTGAAATTCCAGACCCTGAGGATCAGGCTAGAATTGTTCGGGTCTTTCGTAAGGAGGAGTTGGTTCCCCTTATCACGGAAGCCCTTCAGACTCTCAATCTCTCAGCGCCGGCTCCGGGGGAGGCCGATGTGTTGGAGGATCCCCTTATTCAGGCAGTTCGGGACTCTCAGGTGGTCTTCCCTGTTCACCGGGTGGTAGCTCAGATGATACAGACTGAGTGGGACCATCCGGACGCTGGCTTGAAGGGCATCCGGACGATGCATCGTCTTTATCCATTGAAGGACGAGGATAAAGAGAAATTCAAGTCTCCTCGAGTTGATGCAGCAGTATCTGCGGTGACCAAAAAGACCACTATTCCGGTGGAAGGCAGTGCTGCTTTGAAGGATCTTCAAGACAAGAAAGTGGATGGTTTATTGAAGCAAGCGTTCGAGACAAATGCTTTATCGCTACAGGCTTCGATTTGTGCGGCCTGGATTGCTAGAGCTTCTTTGAGATGGGCTCAGCGCTTGCGTCAGAATTCTTCCCTAGACCAACAGGCATTGCTTGAGGTTACTCGCCTAGAGTCGGGTTCCGCTTATCTGGCAGATGTCCATTATGATTTGATCCGTACCATGGCGAATAGTATGGCTTCGTTGGTGGTTGCGCGCAGGTCCCTTTGGTTGCGTAACTGGGCCGCCGACTCTTCTTCCAAGTCTCGCCTTAGCCGACTTCCCTTTAAGGGTAAGTTGCTCTTTGGGGAGGACTTGGACAAGTTGGTGAAAGACTTGGGGGAGTCCAAAGGTGGAAGGCTTCCGGAGGACAAGCCCAAGTCGGTTAGAGCTTTTCCAGCATCTCGGGGTTCCTTTCGGGATTTTCGGCACTTTCGGTCGACCCACCTTTGGAATTCCCAGCGAGGCCGGTTTGCGTCTCGGACTCAGTCCTTTCGTGGTTTCCGGGGGGCTGGTAGGGGCTTCTCCATCGCTTCCTCCGGTGCCTCCTCTTCCTTTAGTCGCAAACCGCAATGAAATGAGGCGGGCTCCGGAGGGGGTTCAAGTTATCGGCGGACGTCTCCGGAACTTTCTACCCTCTTGGGTCCACATTACTTCGGACCGTTGGGTTCTCGAGATCGTCAGGGACGGTTATGCGTTGGACTTTGCCATCCCTCCAAGAGATTCCTTTGTCCTCTCTCCCTGCAAAGGGTCGCAGAAGGAGCTAGACATTCAGCTGACCTTGGAACGCTTGTTAGCGCTGGGTGCCGTCGTCCCAGTTCCTGCGAACGAGTGCGGACTCGGTCGTTACTCCATTTATTTCGTGGTGCCAAAGAAGGACGGCTCCGTACGCCCTATTCTCAATCTCAAGGGCGTGAATCGCTGTCTCCGAGTACCTCATTTCCGGATGGAGACTCTCCGTTCCGTCATTGTCGCCGTGCGACAGGGAGAGTACTTGACTTCTCTGGATCTCACCGAGGCTTATCTACATATTCCCGTTTGGCCCGCTCATCAGAAGTATCTCTGATTCGCGTTTCCCTGGGGTCACTTTCAGTTCCAAGCACTACCCTTCGGCCTAGCCACCGCGCCTCGCATTTTCACCAAGGTGATAGTAGTAGTCGCGGCGGCCTTGCGCAAGGAGGGGGTTCTGGTACACCCCTACCTAGACGATTGGCTGATAAGAGCGAAGTCCGCGAAAGAGAGTTTGCAGGCCACGGACAAAGTCGTTCGTCTTCTGCAGAATCTCGGCTGGGTGATCAACGTCTCCAAGAGTCAGCTGGTGCCGGCTCAACATCTCGAATATCTGGGTGTTTGTTTCGATACGGTCACAGGGATAGTGTCTCTCCCGGATCGCCGGGTCCAGAGTTTGCGTCAGCTCCTGCGGGTGTTCCTGGCGGACCCCGCTCCTTCGGCCTGGTGGTATCTCCGCTTATTGGGAACCATGGCGTCGACTCTGGAAGTAGTTCCGTGGGCCCGATTTCATATGCGACCTCTTCAGCGTGCGCTGCTACGTCGTTGGTCCCATCAGTCGGACTCTCTCAACCGCCGCTTGGCGTGTCCCCTTCGGGTTCGGATGGCCTTACAATGGTGGCTGTCCCTGCTATCGCTTCGGACGGGAGCACCCTTGGAGCAGCCCCTCTGGTTGCCAGTCATCACGGATGCGAGTCTCTCCGGCTGGGGAGCCCACTGCCAGGGCTGGTTTGCACAGGGGACATGGTCTCCGCAGGAGGCTCGGTGGTCGATCAACCGTCTCGAGCTGCGGGCAATTCGGCTAGCGCTTCAAGCTTTCGAGGAGTCAGTCCGAGGCCGAGCGGTTCGTGTTCTGTCGGACAACGCGACGGCGGTGGCATACGTCAACCGGCAGGGCGGCACAGGCAGCGTGCCCCTGGAAGTCGAGGCGGACGCGCTTTTTCTTTGGGTGGAAAAGTGTCTCCTGGCCATTTCGGCAGCGCATATCGCTGGAAGGGACAATGTCATGGCAGATTTTCTCAGTCGTGTGCGAATAGACGCCGGCGAGTGGGAGTTGCACCCACAGGCTTTTGCTCAAATAGTTCGTCGGTGGGGTCCGCCCATCATGGATCTCATGGCGACGTTCGAAACGGCCAAGATGAGTCGTTTCTTCAGCAGGCGACGGGAACGAATGTCCGAGGGTATCGACGCCCTTCTCCAACCGTGGCCCGAGTTCGAGCTTCTGTATGTCTTTCCGCCATGGGCTCTGATTGGCAGAGTAGTTCAGCGCATCGAGGCCCACCGCGGAACGGTCCTGTTAGTGGCGCCGGATTGGCCCCGCCGCCCGTGGTACGCGGATCTGGGGCGGCTGCTCGACGGCGTGCCATGGCGCCTTCCTTCCCTAGTGGATCTCCTGATGCAGGGGCCTCTGCGCATGCCTCAGGTGGATCGGTTCTCGCTTACGGTATGGCCATTGAAAGGGCTCGGTTGAGGAAGAAAGGGTATTCCCCAGCGGTTATTTCCACCCTGCTGCGGGTACGGAAGCCGTCTACCTCCCTCACTTATGTTCGGATTTGGCGGATTTTTGAGGATTGGTGTTCCCGGCATGCGGTCTGGGCTGCCACTTCTTCCATTGCGGTCATTCTTAGTTTTTTGCAGGATGGTTTTGACAAGGGTCTGGCCGCAAGCTCGTTAAAGGTCCAGATTGCCGCTCTGGCGTGCTATCGCGGCAAGATTCACGACGTCCCTCTTTCCTCCCATGCGGATGTTCAGCGTTTTCTCAAAGCTGTGTTTCGGTTGCGTCCTTCTCGCAGGGTTGTCTTGCCACCCTGGGATTTGAACCTGGTGCTACAGGCTTTGTCTCGGGCGCCCTTTGAGCCGCTCCGCCGTGCATCTGTAAAGGACTTGACATTGAAGGCAGTCTTTCTCGTTGCCATCTGCTCGGCGCGTCGTATCTCTGAACTTCAGGCGCTTTCTTGTAGAGCTCCCTTTTTATCCTTTCTTAGCGATAGGGTAATTTTGCGGACGGTTCCTTCTTTCTTGCCTAAAGTGGTGTCTCCCTTTCACGTGAATCAACCCGTAGTTTTTCCGGTTTTCGCTCCAGGATCGTCTTCAGAGTCCGGCTCGGTACTTCATAAGCTTGATGTGCGTCGGGTCCTACGTCAGTATCTCAAGGTGTCCGCGCCTTTTCGAAAGTCGGATCGTTTGTTCGTGCTGTTTGGGGGTCCGCGGAAAGGGGAAGCGGCGGCTAAAGCCTCCATTTCTCGGTGGATTAAGTAGGCAATCTCCTCGGCGTATCTTCTGCAGGGAAAGATTGTACCCTTGGGGTTGCGAGCTCATTCCACTAGGGCGCAGGCCGCGTCTTGGGCGGAGCATGGTCTCGTTTCTCCACTGGAAATTTGTCAAGCGGCGACGTGGTCCTCCCTCCATGCCTTTAGTAAACATTACCGTTTGGATGTGGCAGCGGCTCGGGATACCAGTTTTGGGTCTGCGGTCTTGCGCGCCGTGTGCCAAGACCCCCCCCCCCCCCCGTTGTTGACTGCTCTGGTACATCCCGGATGTGGAGGACTAAACTGGACACCCGCTCAGGAAATGGAAATAACACTTACCTGGTAATTGAAGTTCCTGGAGGGTCCAGTTTAGTCCTCCTTCCCGCCCGGAATTTTCTATTTGCTCAGTCTTGGCGGCGCGCTTTGCCCGTTCTACTCTGCTATCGGTTACCTTGAAGAATCCTACGCAAAAAAAAACAAAAACAAAAAAAAACCAGAGGGGACCCATCACACTTGGGTTACCGTCCCATGGATTTTCGTTCCCTCGAGTTTGTTCTCGGTCTTCTCTTTTTGCTTTCTGTTTCCTCAGCTTCCGGTGTTGACGGTCGGTATTCGGGACCGGGAACTGAAGCAAGGTGCAGCGTTTCAGCCCTCTATTTGGGGAGGGGGTTCTGCACCGCCTCTGTGAGTGCTTTTCTGGTTTTCTGTACTTTCCTTAATCTGTTCTTTCTTCAGTCTGCTTTGTTACTAGTTCACTGGAGGGCTCATGGGAGTTCCAGCAGTAAGCAGGCTACGGCTCTAAAGAGTTGATTGGTCCAGTCTCCTTGCTGCAGGAGGAGGTGCACTACCCGGATGTGGAGGACTAAACTGGACCCTCCAGGAACTTCAATTACCAGGTAAGTGTAATTTCCATTTCAGTGGAGATTCCAAGCAGACATCAGAAAGACCTTTCCCTTACCATGGGCAAAGTCTGAGCTCTTTCCTCTTCATCATTCTAAGCTCTGATTAACAGGGACTGTCTTTTACATGTCACACATAATCAGTAGTAGTAGTAGTATGGTGGTGGAGGTTGGGGGGGGATCTTTGTGTGACAAGTGTTTTTAGATAAAGATTTTAGATTTGGTTTCCAACTATGCTAAAAACCTTATTGAAATCTAAAGCTCAGATAACATGAGGAAGGTTTTGTGGTGACTGCATGTAGTTCAAATGACAGGTTCTAGTCAAATCCAGGTTAAAATACCACCTCTTCGAGGCTGTGTTACAAACTGGTTTCCCTAGTTCTACCGTAGCCCTTTGTTGATTTTCTTTTTCTTGAAAAGGTTGTAAGCTCTATTGAACAGGAACTGTCTCTTACATGTATGTGTACAGTGCCGCCTATGCCTTATAGTACTATTCAAATGAAAAATACTATTAGTAATTTTCAGGGAAAGATTAACTGAAACTTAAACCAATAAATTATTTACTGATATCTGATTTCTCTCCCTTCCTCGACCCTCCCACCCATTTTTTAGCTTTTTCCTTCAGAGAAGCAGTATTGGAAAGGTACAGTAAATAAATAAGACTTATTTGTACATGGAGGGTTCATATTGGATAGCACTAGGTAGCTCATTCAGTTGAATTAAATTGATTGACATCAATTAGGGGTTTAATTATCTTTCCTCAGGAGTAAAAGAAGTATGGAATATAAAATAAACTCTTCTGCTGATGTCTGTCTGCATGGATGACTGGGCTGGAAAGACGAAAATAATTGATTTCTGTATACAGTTGGCTGTATCATTAAAATACTGTCTCGTGTCTTTAATGCATGTGGCTGTCATTCATCCCTGAAGCGTCCTGGTTTCTCCAAAGAAGTTTCCATATCATCCTTCTAGATCAGTCCAGACAAATGGGTTGTGTTCCACTACCAGCAGATGTGTGGAGACAGAGAGCCAATGAAATGCCCAGGTTTCAGTGACACCACTCTCATGCCTCTATCAACTTGAGCCACTGGAGGTCATCTCGGTATTTCTCTGTCTCCAGCAGATGGTGGTTGGATTTTCTCAGCTTTTGTAAAATCTGAACAAATGAAGATTTGATTGAGAGGAAAAAGACTGATTTCACTCGTGAACAATCACCTGCGGGTGACTCTTTGAGCGTGATGTGGGAGGCTCCACTAGACTACGGTCTGTTGGTAGCCATAGGAGGAGAGAAACCTGATTCAACTCTGTGCTGTTATTCTATTAAGGGTCTGTTAAGCAGCCAGAATATTGGAAGGATTTAAGCTGCCTCACATAACCTCAACACACCCTCCCTCCTCCTCTGTCCCTGTGCTGTTCCCTGAAGACTGAAGACAGCTCAGTAGTATGTGACTGCAAGCCTGTTTTTAAAAATCAAGTCAGAAAAGAAAAACAGCATCTGGGGAGTAGCAGTGAGCCTGGCTCAGTTGGCTCTGCCGGGGCTCCCAGAGGGGTGAGTACCAAGGCTTGATCTCGTCATTGTTCTTGTTGGGGGCTCACAAATTCATGGGGCACAAGTTGGGGTGGATCGAGGGTGTCCATTGGCTTAGTGTTGGAACTTCCTGCCATTTTCCAATGTGTTCCGAGTTTTCTGTTTTTGCTCACCTTATGCCGAAGCGGTCCCAACATGTGTTTTGCCTGAACAGCTTCAGTGCATGTTCCTGCCCAAGTACCAGTAATGTGTGCTCTTGTACGTGCTCTGTTAGCATGTGCTCTTGTGCCTATGCTGTCTTATCATGCTCAAGTGTTTGCCTTGCCTTAACTCTTTCTGTCATCTTCCAGAAAATGTTGTTTGACCTGTGGCAAGTGAAGAGCCTCATCACTGGATTCATCTTACATAGCAGCCTCTGATTTATCACTATTGGGACCATCTCTTATCTTCCACTGAGGGGATTCTTTTGGCCTGGCATTTTCCGCCTCAAAGTAGGAGGCAACTGATGGCACTTTGGGTAAGAATACGAGCCCGTTCTTGAGTTCCAGTGACCGCACTTCTGGCTGCTCCTGTTCTTCGGAGGGCTTGGCTACAGCTGTGTCCCCTGCAACTGGGGATCATTCTCAGGGAGGGGAGCTCCCAGAATCTAGGTTGTCCTCCCCAGAATTCTTTTCCTTCTGCAGCAAGCCTGGTCTTTGGCACAGAAACTCAGACTCTGCAGCCTTTGGATTCCCTCAAGTGTAGTTATCTTGGCTTGAGTGCCTCATTCAAAACGACCCAGATGGATGTTGTATTTTGAAGATGTGGATCGGCTGGGGTCTGTCCGAGACTTGGACTTAAATGCAGGTTCTTACCTCCCAGTTGAGGAGTCTGCAGAGGAGGAAGTGTTTTCATCTTCAGAAGATCAGGTGGAGGCTGGCATTTCCCGCCTGTCTCAGAAGGGTGAGCTGGTGGCATTGGTTGTTCAAGTTTCATCCACCAGGTATTTGACTGATGCTCCAGAGATGGAGCAGGGGCCTCAAGTTCACCCGCTTCTACAGGCGGTGCAATTATGCATGGCAGTCTTCCCATTTCTGGAGATTATCATGAATGTATTCAGGTCAGAATGGGTCCTTCCTGATTTCCCATCTAAGAGGTTTAAAGGACTGTGAAAGAATGTACGCTTTCCTGGAGGAGGAGTTCGTTGCTGGGTCTGGTCTGCCCAAGGTAAATGCACAGGTCATGGCGATCACGAAGCAGGCCTCCATTCTCATGGTAGGTGGGTTGGCCTTAAAGGACACTTTGGATAGAAAGGTGGACTCTCTGCTGAAGAGCCAGTTCCTAGTGGCAGCTGCAATTCTCCAGTTGTGGTGTGTGCAGGCCTGATGCCTCAAGCCCTGCTCCTGTGGATTCATTCTCTCCCGCTGGATGATGCTTCCTCTCCTTTGGAGTCAGTTACTGCCTTCCTTCTGATGCTATGTATGTTCTAGTCCACTTGGTGACTAGAGATATTGTCCTGTCAGCAGTGACGTGGCATTGGATATGGCCTCACCACTGAGCAGCGGATATGTCCTCCAAACCCAGATATCGCCTTCCAAAGAATAGACCGAAAGAACTGAATGGACTTCCGGGGGTCTTGGGACTTCTGGCGTTATCATTCTGAAAAGCTTTTTCTCTGCTGCTGGATTTTGGACCTGTAATTAGTCCTTTAGAGGGGCTTATGGGCCCAGAGACTTGCTCCTTTCCAGAGGGGGTTCCTCTCGTTCATCACAATGAAGGTTTGAGGGCTCATTTCCGGATGTCACAAAGGATCGCTGAGTGCTAGACACCATTCAAAGTGGCTATGTCCTGGACTGCAAGCAGCCGATCCTGGTGGCATTTGTCATCTCTCCATGTGGTTCGGAAGACATGAGAGCCACTGCATGGGTCACATTGGACAAGTTACTGCGCCTGAAGGCGGTGGTGCCGGTGCCCCCAGCTGAGTGAGACGAGGGCAGATATTCCATTTTATTTTGGGTTGTCAAAGAAGGATGGCTCCTTCTGT
Organism: Ichthyophis bannanicus; assembly: GCA_033557465.1. Taxonomy (NCBI): domain Eukaryota; kingdom Metazoa; phylum Chordata; class Amphibia; order Gymnophiona; family Ichthyophiidae; genus Ichthyophis; species Ichthyophis bannanicus. The sequence goes on from CM066036.1 coordinate 43,127,333, forward strand.
GACCAATGGTTGGCCTCAAGGGAGTCAATGCTCATGCTTGTGTTGCACTTCCAAATGGAAACTGAGATCTATGATTTCAGCAATGCGCCAAAGGGAGTTCCTAGCGTCTCTGGCTTTAGCTGAAGCTTCTTTTCATATTTTGATATGGGAGGATCAGTAGAGATGTCTGCATTCTGCTGTGTTTGACTCACACCTTCAGTTTGCTGCCCTCCCTTCAACCTCTTCACTACCCCATGGACATTATCCAGGGTCATGGTGGTAGTGGCTGCTGTGCTACAGTGCTAAGGACTATGTGTACACACATTTCTGGTCAACTGGCTCATCTGAGCCCGTTCTCTGTCAGAGGCATCTCAGATTTTGGCCCAAGTGATGTCCTTCTGGAAGGCCTCGGCTAGGTGGTCAATCTGGTAAACGTCTGTAGGAGCCTTCCCAAACCATGGAATTCCTGGGAGCATGGTTCAGTGCTCCAGTGGGAAGAGTCGTCTTGCTGGAGGAGAGAGTGCAGAGATTGTTGGAACAACTTGAAGTGTTCTGTTTTCAACAGGCTCACAGGATTTGGGATTATCTACAGCTTCTTGGCTTGATAGCATGACAATCAAGATGGTGCCATGGGCAAGTGTCAATGAGGCCGCTCCAGCGGCCCTTCCTGACTGGAGTTCGAGCTCAAGCTTCCGCTTCAGCTGGGAGTGAGAGCCAGCTTGAGGTGAAGGCTATGCCCACATTATCTGAAGAGGGGCATGCCGTTGGATGATCCCTTGTGGATTCTTCTGGGGACAGACACCAGTCTTGCAGGCTGGGGAGGGTCCTGTTGGAGCCGCAGGGAGGCGGTGTGGTCCATCAACCATCTTGAAGCAAGGGCTTTCTGGCTATCCCTCTTAGGTTTCCGCCCTTGGTTAAGGGCAGGATGGTCTCAGGCAATGCCACAGCAGTGGCATATGTCAGTCACCTAGGAGCGGCCCTAGGGATGGCTCTCTGCTACGCTTGGGCAGTAATGAGCCTCCTAGCTCTGTCAGCTCAGCACATTACTGGTGTGGTCAATGTGGAAGTGGTCTTCCTTCGTCATCACTCTCTCGATCCGAGAGAGTGGGAGTTGAGTCAGTAGGCATTTCAGATGCTTCTCCACCCTTGTTGTTGCCCCGTGATGGAATTGATGGCATCCTGCTCCATTGACAAAGTGTGCTATTTCTTCAGTTACCACACAGAAACTGGGTCCAAGGCTGTTGCCACCCTTTATGTGCTTCCTCCATGACTGCTGTTGGGACATATGTTTTGTCACATAGAGTGTTATCCAGGCTGGATTGTTCTGGTGGTGCCAGATTGACTAAGTAGAGCGTGGTTCAGGGACCTGATGTGGTTCCTGCAGGAACCTTCTCTTCGTCTGCCCCGTTTCGGGACCGGTTGCATCAGGTGCCGATTGTCCTAAATGATTTGTCTCCCTTCTTGCTTGCAGCTTGGCTCTTGAAAGGAGTTCATTTATGCTTAAGCACTATTCTCCTGCAGTAGTTTCCAATCCGAGCAAAGCCCAGAGGGAGAGGTTCTACCAGCCTGGCATACATGAGTCTGGTACCTCTTTGAGCGTTGGTGCAGCAGCTTGTTCCTAAGGCTGCCAAGATTTCGGCTTTGTTGGCCTTTCTGCAGGATAGTCTGGAAAAGGATTTTTTCCTTTTATATTTGAAAGTCCAGGTGGCAGCTTTGTCCTGTTTCAGAGGTTCTGTGGCTGGAAAGTCTTTAGTCTTGCCCCTGGATGTGTTGCATTTTCTTCAAGGGGTTTGGCATCTGTGTCCTACTGTCTGATCATTTGTCCCTTCCTGGGATCTCTGTCTGGTGCTTAGGGCCCTGATGTTGGAGCCTTTTGAATCTTTGAAGTGTGCTACTCTGAAGAATTTGATTCTCAAAGCTGTTTTCTTGGTAGCGATTATTCGGCAAAGCGGATTTTTGAGCTGAGGGCGCTCTCTTGCCGGGATCCATAACTGTCTTTTCGGAGGAGGCCATCCCGATTCAATCTCTGCCCTCCTTTTTAGCCAAGGTGATATCCCCCCTTCATATAAACCAAGTGGTTTGTCTATACTCCTTTTCTAAGGAGGAGTGTCAAGGGAAAAATAAGGATCTTTGACTTTTTGATGTCCAGGGGGTGTTTCTCCAGTACTTGGAGGTTACAACTTCCTTTTGTAAGTTGGACAATCTTTTTGTGCAGTTTGCTCTGCTGTGCAGGTGCACAGCATCTGCCAAATCTACACTGAGGCATTGGATCAAGGAGGGCATTGCCTCGGCGTATCTGTTATGGAACTGGACAGTTCCAGAGGGTTTGTGTAGACATTCTGCTCAAGCTCAAGCTGCTTCTTGGGTGGAATGTGGCTCGGTAGCCCTTTTAACCAACAGTGAAGCAAAATACCACTTGCAAAACCGAAGCACAGACCAGTTTGGAGCGAGGTGTAGATCAAATATAATTAAACTTTATTAGGGATACACCCTAATCCAGTGGTACAAAGGGCCACACCCGACATGGCCATGTTTCAGCACTTCCTTCATCAGGGTTATATGGGCACTATAAATAGACATAAAAACAATAAAATACACAATGAGCAATTCATAAAACATACTATAAATATTAAATAAAATGCACTTAAAAACTTAATAAATAATGTAAAACAATAAAATGTGGATGCCATTCTGAACATTAAAACAGTAATACTACACAACTGAAATAAAAAAGATGCCTGATATGAAATAAATAAATATTGAATCCCATAAATAAAGGGTAAAACTGATACAATATGCATAAAAGAAATTAAGAAACAATGTATGTAGTAAATAATGAAAACACCGTCTGAGTATAGAGATCTGGATAAAGTGCTAAATAGCATTGAATTCTATATAAGGAAGACACATACGCGGGAGAACTGAAAGTGCCTACTATACAAACGGAAATGAATAACAAACAGTTACACTGTTACTCCCACTGGAGGTTCTTAACCCTTTCCAGGCCGAGCCCAAAACTCTCGGAATCCAAAATACTGACTAAATATTCCTATCAAATGGTATATAATACATGACCATAGCAGAAGGAAAATCACTATTAGAACATATTGAATAAGACGGGTACAATTTTCCTGAAATATACAAGAATTAACCCGGCTGCAGAATGTGGATTAAAATTTTAAAGTAGGCCTTCAAAGGGTTAAATGAAGAAACCCTATATGCAAAATGAAATAATAGCTGTTAGGCCAATGGGAACAGGAATATTGTAAACTCCTAAGTCATCCATTAGTATACAAGTCACCATTTTAAACTGCAGGAATAAACCTCAGAGATTCCATTACCTTAAGTATTGCAGTGAGACCTTTCGAGTTCAGCCAATGCTCACAGTGAAAAAAACAGTCTCACTAACCTCGGTATTCGTATACTGATTTTGGCACCAAAGTTATATTTTTTTATGGGAAGGAGTAAAAATGTCAAAGAAATGGGAAGATCCACTTTTCACCACGGAGAAATGATAACTATATTACATTTTTTATTTTTATAAAGAGGACTCTGCAATTGTTAGTTAAACAACGGAATGTACATGCAGTTCAGGACCTTCTTATAAAGTTAAGGTTGTCCAATTGTCATCTCAATATAGATGGCCACCTATTAAACCCAAGGGCTGCAGCTATATTAAACTATATAAGAAAGAATTAAATGATCCGTATTTGAAATCGGCAACAGAGCGCGCCTACAAATTGAAAAGCTCCTACAAGTTTATGATGGTCCGATAGTCATCTTTTTATTAATAATATATCTTATTAGCCCCAGATGAATTGGAGCGACCTAAAAATCATTTAAAAAGAAAGAAGGGCTCTACAATCCTTATTCACATTTAACAATAGAGCAAAACGTGCAATTAGGAGACTTCATATAAATTTAAGGTGATCCGGTTGTCATCCACCAATTATCCACCGTCTATGGACTTAATAACTTTCATTTTTGTTATTTTTGATACTACGTCAGATCTTCAGTGTTGAACGGGGAGATCATATATATCAGATATTACATCATATCAATGATGTTTAAACTCTTAGTATATCAATAAACACAATGGAAGTGCCAAAGGAGGGGGGGGGGGCGAGGGAGAAGAAAGGGAAGGGAAGGGAAGGAGGAACTGACTTATGACTTGTTCACAGTCTGATATCTAATCACTACTTCTTACTAAATTGCTTGAAACCGTATGTAAATCTGATAGAGAGAGACTAAAAAATAGGAATAGAATAAAAATGAAAGCCATCTGTCCATATTCCTTTAATATAATTATCATTTTTGATGAATTCCTCTTACTGGTTTAATATTTCACTGTTTATTTAACTGAATTTAATATACCATTTTTCTACACGGCATAACAGTTTACATGGAACAAGTTAATAACAGTACAGGTAATTTATAATATAATGCAGGTAACTATATACAAATGCCAGTTCAGACAACTATATACAAATAGCTATGAAGAGATAGCTGGTAGTTGAATGGCAGATTTGATATGGGAATGGAGTTGGTGTTAAGTGTATTCAAAATGGAAACCAGAAAATAGAATGTTACATTGTAGGGGGTAGGGTAGGAGGGGTGAGAGGGGGAATGTTGCAAGTTCTAAAGGGAAGCATGAATTGTCTGTATTATATGTAGAAAAGATAAGTAGGATTAGGGGTTATGGTGGAAGGGAGAGGGGGATGGTGTGAAAGAGTCGGGGATGTTCTTGCTGTGGGTTGGTTGCAGTGGATGAGCCATAATATTCTTCAAATAGGAATGTTTTGAGGTTCTTCTTGAAGGTGATGTGGGATGAAATGCAGCATAATGTGGGCGAGAGTCGGTTCCGTATAGTGGGGGCGTAGAATTTAAATGCTCTGGTGCAGATGTGTTGGGGTTTCTTGCAGATTTGCATTGGTGGGAGTAGAAGATTGTATGCATTCTGTCAGCGAGGTCTGTTATTATTAGGTTGCTTGATTAGAGATTGAAGCTGCTCAGCTGAGGTATTGAAAAAAGCTCTACGAATGACTGTATCTTGAACTTAATTCGGGATGCAACAGGGAGCAAGTGCAGGGGTTTTAAGGTGGGAGTGATGTGAGAATGTCTTGGGACACTGGCTATAATGCGAGCTCTGGTATTTTGAGCAAGCTGGAGAGGAGCAGTGGTGGTCTTAGGGAGCCCATGGAGGACAGAGTTACAATAGTTAAGAAGTGGAGTGATGGAGGCTTGGCAGATTGTACGGAAGCTGTCTGGTGATAGGAGGGGGTCAAAGGTTGCAGAGGGTTTGGAGTTTGAAGCAGATGTTTTTTGTGACATTCTTGATGTGATGTTGGAAGTTTAAGTGTTGGTCCAAGGTGATACCGAGGAGGGAGGGAGTGGCCTAGTGGTTGGGACAAGTTACCTCAGGCCGGAAGGTCGGGGGTTCAAATCCCACTAGAGGACAACAACCTTGGGCCGGAAGGACTGGTGTTTCTAGACCCACAGGTGCTCCTTGTGGTCTTGGGCAAGCCACTTAACCCTCCTTTGCCCATGTTTCCTGTAGGTATTAGTGTATGTGTCTCATATCCCCTTGTGTTAAATGTATCTCCCAATTGTGTTGTGACCACTTTGATTGAAGGATAAGGTGGTATACAAAACTGTCTAAATAAATAAATAAATAAATTTTTGTCTGGGATTTGACTTGTATGGTTGCATCTCCAAGTTTGTTACTTTGGGGAGGTATGAAAATGAGGTCTTTGGAGGTGTGAAGGATTTCTGTCTTGTTGAAGTTTAGTGCAAGGTTGTGATCCTGTAGCCCTAGGGCAATTTCCTTGAAACAGTCATTAAGATGGGAATAGTTGGGGAAGGAAGTATAAAATGAGGTGAAGATCATTATATCATTGGCATAGAGTTGGTAGCTGACCTTGAATTTCTGTGCGATGTGACACAGTGGCCTGATGTAAATGTTGAAAAGGAGAGAGGAAAGGGTGGAACCTTGAGGGACTCCTTGAGGGAGGGTATAAGGCGCTGATGATTGGTTGCCTATCCTTACTGTTTGAGTTCGGTGGAATAGGTAGGAATGAATCCATTTGAGTGGGGCACCTTGGACTCCAATGGTGTTGAGTTGGTTGAGCAAAGTTTGGTAGGATACAGTGTCAAATGCAGTAGAGATGTCCAAGAATAACAGTATGAAACCAGAGAGGGGGTTTTCAGTTTCAGTGATGAATGTATTTAGTAGGGATGTGAAAAGGATTTCAGCACTATGAAAGGGACAAAAACCATGTTGCCAGTGGTCAAGTAGGGAAAATCTGTCTACGAGTTCCTGGAGTTGAATTTGAACTCTTTTTTTGGAGAGGTAAGGAACGTTGGCTATAGGTTTGTAGGATGCAGGAGAGTTGGGGATCAAGGTTGAGTTTCTTGAATAGGGTCTCACAGAGACTTGTTTAAGAGCAGGAGGGAGATAGGCTTGGTTGAGTGACATTTAAAGGATGGAAGAGAGAAATGGTAACATAGTAATTTTTGTATGCTTGATCCAGGTTACTGGGCAGGGGTCAAGGGGGGAGGAGGTGGCATTGATGTAGTTGATGATGTTTAATATTTCTTCATGGGGAACATCTTTGAGGGTCATCCATTGGGTCATGATGGAGGAGTGGGAGGAGGTATAATGATGGTGGAAGAGCCAGGAAGCTTGTGCTTGGATATTAGGAAGTCGGCTATTAGTTGGGGGTGGATGGTGCCACTGTGTTGGGGTTGAGATAGGTCATTTGTGAAGGATTCGACGAGGCTGAATAGTTCTCTTGGCTTATTTATAGAGCGTAATAGGATGTTTTCATGATGTTCACGCTTGGCTTTGATGGTGTTATTGGAGTATGCTGTCCGATGTTCTAGATAGATAGCTTGAAGTTGTGGGTCTTTAGATTTTCTCCGTCATTGCTGAAGTCTTCGGAGAGAAAGTTTTTGATCTCTGAGGTGAGTTGAGTACCAGTGTGCATAAGGATGATGAGTTTTAAATGAGGTGCGCGGTGGAGCTTTGGCGGCTACAGAGATGGTGGTGTTTCAAGAGTGAGCAAGCGTATCTAGGTCTGAGTGGAAAAATGCTTTTAATGTTTATTGATTTGGTCAATCTTCATGATTCCATATGTTTTTATACTGGTCCTGCACCTTTGATATATGGTTTCTACTTTTTATTTGGTGTTTGGTTTGGTTTTATTTTTTATCACTTATGTTTTTAATTTTTACAGCAATGTTTTTTAGCACTTAGTGAAGGACATTCATATGGTTTTATGAAACACATTGCTATTGCTACTTTTAATATTGGCTTTCCTTTAATGATATAGTTTTAACTCCATTTAGAGATGCAATGAAGTATATACATACGTTTTTATGGAATACAAGAGCTTTTTTATCCATTGTTTTTATCTTTTATTGATCAGACTCTTTGGTACACCAAGTTATTATTTCTTTTTATATATTTTTAACAATATAGTAATGTGTTTTTAAATAGATTGGTCCTTTTGCCTCTTTAGAAATCTGGGCGGCAGTCCTGTGAAACGGGAACTGATGGTTGCTTAGATCTTAAGCCATTTTTTATAGTGATTTATGTACACAGAGAGACACATTTTTATACTAATATAATTTTTAACCTCATTTTCATCCTGTGTTTTTTGACAAAACAGTTATGTTTTTGGACAAGCCTGCTTTTAATAATCTTGTGTATTTCAGCTTTGCTTTCATGTACTTTTTATGTAGTTTCGCCAATATAGCCATGTTTTTTAATATCAATGTGGAGGAGCTCTTTGGGGTGGGCACCGATGCCTGGCTTTCATTTTTATTCTATTCTTATTTTTTAGTCTCTCTCAGACTTAAATATGGTTTTAAGCAATTGAATGGGAAGTAGCAATAGATATCAGGTTTTGAAGAATTCATAAATCAGTTCTTCCTTCCATTTTCCCTCCCTCGCCCCCCTCCCCCTTTTGAAACTTCCATTGTGGATATTGATATACTAAGAGTTTAAACATTATTGATATGATGTAATGTCTGATCTATGGTCTCCCCATTCAACATTGAAGGTCTGACCTCTAATCTAAAAAATACCAAAAATGAACGTTATTAAGTCCATACATGGTGAATAATTTGTGGATGACTACTGGACCACCTTAAATTTATATGAAGTCTCCTTCTTGCATGTATCGCACTGTTGTTAAATGTGAATAAGGATTGTAGAGCCCTTCATCTTAAATGATTTTAGGTTGCTATGTTTTTAATAAAGAGATGACTATCAGATCATCTCAAATACCTTCTTCTAGCAACACAAGCGCCGACTGCACACGTGGACTTCACCCAATGGATTGTTCAAAAATCAAATTGACTACATCTGTGGAAATCAACAATGGAAAAGCTTTATAACATCAACAAAACCTAGAGCTGACTGTGGTATAGATCACCAACTACTAGTATGCAAACTCAAGCTAAAGTTGAAAAAGAGAAAGCCACTCATGAATGCAGCAGAATAAACCATTGGAATTTAAAGACTGCCTGCAAAATCGATTTGCTGCTTTAGATACAAATGGCAGAACTCCAGAAGAGTTATGGGATGACATCAAGAAGGCTGTGTTGGAAGAAAGTAAGAAGTCTCTACAAAAGGTGTAAAAGCAAAAACAGCAAAATGGATGACTGAAGAAACTTTGAAAAATGCCCAGAAACACAGAAAAACTAAAGCCAAAGGAGAAAGAGAGGCAATCACAAAACTCAATAGAGATTTTGAACGTGCAGCAAGACAAGACAAGGAGAAGTACTACAATGATGCATACAAGGAAATAGTATCAGAAAATATTAGAGGAAGAACAAGATAGACTTTCCTAAAGCTATGAGAGTTAAAGAAAAAATTGCAGCTTCGAATTGTAATGCGACAAGATGCTCAAGGATCCATGTTGGATGATGCTGAGACGATCAAGAAAAAGTGTAAAGAATATACAGAGTTATTATACCATAAAGATCAGGTGGACCAATAGCCATTTCAACCTGTACCTTATGATCAGGAATCATTGGTTATGAAAGAAGAAGTCGAAGAAGCATTGAAAACCTTATCAAAGAACAAAGCACCAGGCATTGATGGCATTCCCATTAAAGTATTACTGTAATCAGATGCAACTGTTACCATACTTACAAGGCTCTGCCAAAAAATTTGGAAGACATCATGGCCAACTGATTGGAAAAGGTCTGTGTTTATACCAGTGGAGGCACATTCCAAGTTGGCCACCCAGGCCCCAGTGCGCCGGATCGGAAGTGGGACGCACAGAGGCAGACCTGATTCTGATCGCGCAGGGGCTAGACGTGCCCATTGGGATTGGGTCCGGATCCGGATCTGGTCTGGGCTTGGGCCAGTATGTGCAGGCCAGGACCTGATGCAGATCAGCCTGCATGTACAGGCCCCTGCCTGGCTAACTCAATCTGGCTCCTGAATGGATCCGTGGTGTCATGGCATCCCATTGCCATGGCACCGCGGCTCTATTCAGGAACTGCGATCCCTGGTTGCTGACCACTTGTTCCTTTCCCTGCAGCCCAAATCCGATCTGGGCTCCCATGGCCAGGGTCAGGTTGCGGGAAACACTCTGCACCCCTAGCCCCACTGACATCCAGGGGGACTTATTCCACCTCTGCGGTGGAATAAGTCCCCCGTCCAGTCTCCCGGCCTCGGACGTACAGGGCCAACATCAAAATCAGCCTTGTATGTCCAGGGCCGCGGACCACCCACTGCCTAGCCTCACCCTGCCTCCGCGACGCCCCTTCCAGCCTTGTTCATATGGGGAGGATTTCGTCGGGGATGGCAAGGGTGCGAATAGCAGGGATGGACGTCCCTGCATTTCGCGTGTCAGAATAGACCCCATACTGAAGAAAGGTGATCCAACTGACTGGGGAAATTATCGCACAATCGCTGTGATCCCACATGCCAGAAGATTGTACTCAAGATCATTCAGCAGAGACTACAACCATACCTGGAACGAGAACTGCCTGAAGTGCAAGTAGGGTTCAGGAAAGGGTGAGGAATGAGAGACATCATTGCAGATGTGAGATGGATCCTTGAAAAGACAAGAGAATTCAAAAAGGATGTCCATGTGTTTCACAGACTACAGTAAGGCTTTTGCCTGTGTAAACCATGAGAAACTCTGGGCCACATTAAGAAGCATGGGTATACCAGAACACTTGATAGTTGTCTTGCACAACCTTTACGTTGATCAAGAAGCAACAATTCGAATGGAACTAGGCGAAGCAGAATGGTTTAAAATCAGCAAAGTTGTATGACAAGGCTGGATTCTTTCCCCTTCTTGTTTAATTTATATGCAGAACAAATCATCAGAGAAACAGGACTGTATGAAGACAACTGAAGTGTGCAAGACTTATCAACAACTTTTGCTATGCTGATGGTAGCACATTGCTGGCTGAAAGTGAAGATGATCTGAAACATTTGCTTCTCAAGATCAAGGAACATAGTCTTAAAATGGGCCTGCACCTTAACGTTAAGAAGACAAAGATCCTGACAACTGGCAAAATCAACAAGTTCATCATTGATGGAGAAGAAATTGAAATAGTTAACAATTTTAACCTTCTTGGATGAAGAATTAATAAAGAAACAACAAGCATTCAAGAAATCCAATGATGCATTACTCTTCGCAGAATGACTATGAAGGACCTAGACAGGATTCTCAAGAGCAGAGATGTTGCTCTCCATTCAAAGATTTGACTTGTCCAAGCCATAGTATTTTCAATAACATCATATGAATGCAAAAGTTGTATAGTGAAAAAGATAGACAGGAAGAAAATTGATGCCTTTGAATTATGGTGCTGGTGATGAATACTATGTATACCATGGACTGCCCAAAGAGCTAACCAGTCCGTAATAGAGGAGATCAAACCTAAGCTTTCCTTAGAAGCTGAGATAACAAGACTTTGACTTTCATACTTTGGACATATCATGCGAAGAGAGAGATCATTAGAGAAAGACATAATGCTTGTCAAGATAGAAGATCAATGCAAAAGAGGATGGCCAGCAATGAGATGGATCGATGCAATAACAGTAGCTATGGGTGCCACTCTATCAACAATGATCCGCCTGACTACAGACCGAACACAGTTTAGGTCAACTATCCAGAGGGTCGCCATGAGTCCTGTAGTTTAAAATGGTGACTTGTATACTAATGGATGACTTAGGAGTTTACAATATTGGTGTTCCCATTGGCCTGACAAATATTATTTCATTTCCCATGTAGGATTTCTTCATTTGAAATTGAGAACCTCCAATGGGAGTAACTGTAACGGTTTGTTATTCCTTTCCATTTGTATAGTAGGCACTTTCAGCTCTCCCGTATATGTATCCTTATATAGGATTGAATGCTATTTAGCACTTTATCCAGATCTTTATACTCAGATGGTGTTTTCATTATTTCTTACATACTGTACATTATTTCTTAATGTCTTTTATGCATATTGTATCTATTTTACCCTTTATTTATGGATTCAGTATTTATTTATTTCATATCAGGCATCCTTTTTATTTCACTTTATATGTAATATTACTGTTTAAGTGTTCAGAATGGCGTCCACGTTTTATTGTTTTACATTATTACGTTTTGAAATGCGTTTTATTTAATATTTACAGTATGTTTTATGAATTGCTTATTGTGTCTTTTATTGTTTTTGGACCTGATTTTTGAAGGCATTTACACGGGTAACTGCCCTAGTTACCCATGTAAATGCCATATCTGGGATTTTCGAAGGGCACCTACACGGGTAGTGCCCTTCGAAAATCCTGGATAAGTCCCTTAGGCCCCAGATGCTATGCGGTTAGCATCGGGGCATGTTAGGGGCATTCCAGGGCAGAGTGGGGGCAGAGGAAAGGGCTAACTGGGTAGTATCAATTTTTGATGCTATCCGCTTAGCCCTCTGCACCTTAAAGATAGGCGAGGTTTGTCGATGCTACCCGGTTAGCTCCTGTGACTTCCGGGTTGTGCAGCGAGACCTGGATTTTCAATGCTGGGGCCGCATATGATCCCAGCATTGAAAATACGGGTTAGGCGGAAGGGGGCAGGCTATGCACCGGTGTGGCGCATAGCACCACCCAGCTGAAAATCGGGCCCTTTAAATCTATTTATAGTGCCCATATACCCCTGACGAAGGCAGTGTCGAGACATGACCATGTCGGGTGGGGCCCTTTGTACTCCTGGATTAGGGTTTATCCCTAATAAATTATAATTATATCTGATCTACCCCTCGTTCCAGACTGGTAGGTAGCCCTTTCAGACATTTGTCGGGCATAAACATGGGCATCTCTTCTACTTAGGTCAAGCATTACTGCTTGGATATCCATGCTTGTGCGGACATGGTCTTTGGCTCCAAGGTTTTGCGAGCTGCTGTGTCATCTTCCTACCAACAATGATATGTGTCCCTCTAATTTCTACTGGGCTATGATCTTTTACCAATATATGACTGATAACATTTAAAATCTCAGAAAAAGATGTTAGTCAGAAACTTGAAAAGAACTTGCGGTCTCAGACTGTTGATGGCACAGTTATGCAGACGATGTCCTTATTACATGCCAAATATGCATCAATGACCTCTGTTCTGTCAAGATCTCATTTCCATTATTTTTTTTATTTTTTTCTCCAATTTTTTTGTCATATCAAAACAGTTGTGCTTATCTTATGCTGTCTTCTTTGTTCCCCGATGCCTCCATTTGGCTCCGTGTCGCGTTTCACAACCAACGGGTTTCTTCAGGGGGGTTTTAAATAAAAGCGTACTACTGCTTATCGCATCTAGGAAGGTCTAAGCTGCCATGCACTGAACAAGCACTATCAAAAAAGATAATTAAAATGAATCAAAATGTCATGCCTTATTTTGTTACTACTTAGATAAAAGATATCAATAAACCCAATTATGCAAAAAGAATGTTACATACCGTCTATCTCAGTATGCTTATGGTAAACTCTTGCTTTGCTAGGCGTGTGGCATAGAGCCTGCTGGCTTCAAAAAAACTCCGCGCATGCGGGTTTGCTCAGACAAATGGGTATTTAACTGATTCGCTGTTCAACGTACCCACGTCAGTACGTAAAGTGTAGGATAATCTTGTTCACTAGGCTTTTCCTGATGCGCTCCCATTCTTTTCCCCAAAGCCAATTCTAGCAATGGGATATCCTACCATTGTGTCATCTTCCTAGCCAGTGGAGTCGTAGCTTTGGTATGTTCCACTTGTCTGGACTGGTCTAGCAGTACGATAGGGAAGGTGACATTTTACTTACCAAATAATGTCCTTTCCTTGAGTCCTGTTAGACCAGTCCAGGATTGTCTCTAGAACTGTTTTTGATCTGTTATGTTGCAGCAGTACCTTTTGGTCTGTTATGGTCTACATGCTTGACTCTGCAGGCTCATATCCTACTGATAGACTTCTCTTCAGTCTCTCTTGTACATAGTTTCTCAGCTATTGATTGATCATTGTTGCTTTCGTTGAGGTTGCCATGCCTCCCCGTATAATTTGGGACGAATACCGAATTGCCCTCTAGTGGCTCAGGTTGATAGAGACATGGGAGTGATGTCATTGAAACCTGGGCATTTCATTGGTGCTCTGTCTCTACACATCTGTTGGTAGGGGAACACAACCCATTTGTCTGGACTGTTCTAGCAGGATTCAAGGAAAGGACATTATCTGGTAAGTAAAATAGAAACAGAGAAACATGATGGCAGAAAAAGACCATATGGCCTATCTAGTCTGCCCTTCTATATCAACTACTATAGTCCCTGTTTTTCCTTTAGAGACCACCTATGTTTGTCCCATGCTTTCTTGAATTCAGATACTGTCCTCGTTTCTACTATTTCCACTGGGAGACTATTCCATGCATCTAATGCTCTTTCCGTAAAGAAATATTTCTGCATATTATTCCTGAGTCTGTCCCCTTTCACCTTCATCATATGTCCCCTTGTTGCTGAACTTTCTTTTAAGAGGCTTTCCTCCTGTGCATTTATGCCACAGAGATATTTAAATTTTTCTGTATATCTCCTCTATCCTGCATTTTCTCTAAAGTATACATATTGAGATCCTTAATTCTGTCCTCATATGGCTTATAATGAAACATAGAAACATAGAAATATGATGACAGAAAAAGACCACATGGCCTATCTAGTCTGTCCTTCCATATCAACAACTACAACAGTCCCCTTTTTACCTTTAGAGATCCTCTGTGTTTGTCCCATGCTTTTTTGAATTCAGTTACTGTCCTCATCTCTACCACCTCCACTGGGAGACTATTCCATGGATCCACTACTCTTTCCGTAAAGAAATATTTCTGCATATCACTCCTGAATCTATCTCCCTTCACCCACATCCCATGTCCCCTCGTAGCAGAACTTAAAACCCTCTCGCACCGAGGAAGTTTCTCCAGGGCCATGTGCCCATGAGGGAAGGGTTAGGACAGCCGTTATAGTTGGTGATTCGATCATTAGGCATGTAGATAGCTGGGTGGCTGGTGGACGTGAGGATCGCCTGGTAACATGCCTGCTTGGTGCGAAGGTAGCAGACCTCACGCGCCACCTAGATAAGGTCTTAGATAGTGCTGGGGAGGAGTCTGCTGTCTTGGTACATGTCGGTACCAATGACATAGGAAAATGTGGTAGGGAGGTTCTGGAGGCAAAATTAAGGCTTTTAGGTAGGAAGTTGAAATCCAGAACTTCCAGGGTTGCATTCTCCGAAATGCTTCCTGTTCCACGCGCAGGACCCAAAAGGCAGGCAGAGCTCCGGAGTCTCAATGCGTGGATGAGACAATGGTGCAGAGATGAGGGTTTTGGATTTGTTAGGAACTGGGGAACATTCTGGGGAAAGGAGGGGCTCTTCCGAAGGGATGGGCTTCACCTTAACCGGGATGGAACCAGGCTGCTGGCATTAACCTTTAAAAAGGAGATAGAGCAGCTTTTAAACTAGATATTAGGGGAAAGCCGACAGTTGCCCAAGAGCGGATGGTTCGGAAGAATGTATCCTTGAAGGATACTACCAAAAGCAGAGAGGTTCCACAAAAGAGTAAAGTAGCCCAAATGCCCTCAAGTATGGAGCAGACAGAGCTTAAAGATCCCAATTTACCCATGTCTAACAATAGCCAAATTAACATGAATAAAATACATTCTCTAAAATGCTTGTATGCAAATGCTAGAAGTCTAAAGAATAAGATGGGAGAGTTAGAATATATAGCACTAAATGAAAGGTTAGATATGATTGAAATATCAGAGACATGGTGGAAGGAGGACAACCAGTGGGACACTGTGATACCTGGGTACAAACTATATCGTAATGATAGAGCTGATCAAATTGGTGGAGGGGTTGCGCTCTATGTTAGAGAGGGCATTGACTCAGAAAGGATTAAAGTTTTGCAGGAAACAAAATCTGCTGTAGAATCTATATGGATTGAAATTCCATATAAAAGGGGGAAGGCGATGGCAGTGGGGGTGTACTATCGAGCGCCTGGCCAGAATGACCAAATGGATGATGAAATGCTCAAAGAAATCAAGGAAACTAACAAATGTTACAGCGCAGTAATAATAATGGGTGATTTCAATTACCCCGGTATCGACTGGGTCAGTGTCACGTCAGGACATGCTAGGGAGATAAAGTTCCTAGATGAAATAAATGACTGCTTCTTGGAGCAGCTGGTTCATGAACCGACCAGAGGGGAAGCCATATTAGACCTAGTCCTTAGTGGAACACCAGATCTAGTGCAAGAGATAAGGTTGTTGGGGCCACTTGGCAATAGTGATCATAGCATGATCGCCTTTGATTTAATTAGTGGAGGAGGAATAGTAAGGAAATCCACAGTACTACCTTTTAACTTTCGAAAGGGAGACTATGATAAAATGAGGAAAACAGTTAAGAAAAAACTAAAAGGAGCAGTTGCGAAGATTAAAGACGTACATCAAGCTTGGGTGTTGTTGAAAAATACTATCTTGGAAGCCCAGATCAGCTGTATTCCACGCTTTAAGAAAAGTGGAAGGAAGTCCAAAAAACTGCCAGCATGGTTTAAAGGTGAGGTCAGAGAGGCTGTTGTTGCCAAAAAAGCATCTTTCAGGAAATGGAAAAAAGAGCCAAACGACGAAACCTGGAAACAGCACAAGCACTGGCAAGTCAAATGCAAGGCATTGATAAAGCAGGCAAAGAGAGAATTTGAGAAGAAGCTTGCTGCGGAAGCAAAAACGCGAAATAAAGACCTTTTCAAGTACATTCGTAGCAAAAAACCTGTGAGAGAGTCAGTTGGTCCATTAGATGATAAAGGGGTTAAAGGAGCACTAAGAGGCGACAAGGCGATAGCGGAGAGACTGAATGAATTCTTTGCTTCGGTCTTTACTGAGGAAGATGTAGGGATGTTACCCATGACTGAAGTGGTATTTAAAGGTGTGGAAGAATTGGAGGAAATATCGATACATCGGGAAGATGTCTTACAACTATTAGATAAACTGAAGAGTAGCAAATCACCTGGGCCGGATGGTATACATCCAAGGGTGTTGAAAGAACTGAAATATGAGATTGCAGAACTGCTATCAGTAATCTGTGAACTATCATTAAAATCATCTCTAATACCTGAAGATTGGAGGATCGCCAATGTAACACCAATTTTTAAAAAGGGTTCCAGGGGTGATCCGGGAAACTACAGACCGGTGAGCCTGACGTCAGTACCGGGAAAAATGGTAGAAACCATCATAAAGAATAAAATTACTCAGCATGTAGATAGTCACAACCTAATGGGAGACAGCCAACATGGCTTTAGACAAGGAAGATCTTGTCTTACTAATCTGTTATGTTTTTTTGAAGGAGTGAATAATCCGGTGGACACAGGTGAGTCGGTTGATATTGTGTATCTGGACTTTCAGAAAGCCTTTGACAAGGTCCCTCATCAGAGACTTTTGGCAAAACTAAAGAGTCATGGGATAGGAGGCAATGTACTATTGTGGATCAGGAACTGGTTAAAAGATAGAAAGCAGAGGGTAGGGCTAAATGGCCAATTTTCCCAATGGAGAAAGGTGAATAGTGGTGTACCCCAGGGATCTGTGCTGGGTCCGCTGCTTTTTGACATATTCATAAATGACCTGGAAAGTGGAATAACGAGTGAGGTTATCAAATTTGCAGATGACACAAAACTATTTAAAGTTGTTAAAACCCAAGAGGATTGTGAAAAATTGCAAGAGGATCTTGATAAATTGGAAGACTGGGCATCAAAATGGCAGATGAAATTTAATGTGGACAAGTGCAAGGTTATGCACCTAGGGAAGAACAACCCAAACTATGGTTACACGATGCAAGGTTCCACATTAGGAACCACCACCCAGGAAAAAGATTTAGGCGTCATTGTGGATACCATGTTAAAACCCTCGGCCCAGTGTGCAGCGGCGGCCAAGAGAGCAAATAGAATGCTAGGTATGATAAGGAAAGGAATGGAAAATAAAACAAAAGATATTATAATGCCTCTATATCGTTCCATGGTGAGACCGCACCTTGAATATTGTGTGCAATTCTGGTCGCCGTATCTTAAAAAGGATATAGCGATTTTAGAAAAGGTACAGAGAAGAGCTACCAAAATGGTAAAGGGGATGGAAGGATACTCCTATGAAGAAAGGCTAAAAAGGTTAGGGCTCTTTAACCTGGAAAAGAGACGGCTGAGGGGAGATATGATAAAAGTCTATAAATTAATGAACGGAGTGGAACGGGTAAACGTAGATCGATTGTTTACCTTATCAGAATATAGAAAGACTAGGGGACATGCAATGAAGCTACAGGGTAAACTATTTAAGACTAATAAAAGAAAATATTTTTTCACTCAACGTGTAATCAAACTCTGGAATTTGTTACCGGAGGATGTAGTAAAGGCTGTTAGTGTAGCTGGGTTTAAAAAAGGTTTGGACAAGTTCCTGGAGGAAAGGTCCATAAACCATTATTAAGAAGTGACCGAAGATATCAATACTTGACCCAGTACAAGCATTGTGGAACTTGTGTCTCTTGGGGAAACTGCTAGGTACATATGACCTAGATTGACCACTGTTGGAAACAGAATACTGGGCTTGATGGACCTTGGTCTGCCCAGTATGGCATATCTTATGTTCTTATGTTCTTATAACTTGCTTTCAATTGAAAGAGGCTCTCTCCCTGAACATTTATGCCACGGAGGTATTTAAACATCTCAATCATATCACCTCTATCCCGCCTTTCCTCTAAGGTGTACATATTAAGATCCTTCAGTCTGTCCTCATATGCTTTATAATGAAGACCACTAATCATTTTAGTAGCCACCCTCTGCACCGACTCCATCCTGTTCACATCCTTTTGAAGGTGCGGTCTCCAGTATTGTACACTATACTCCAAATGAGGTCGCACCAAAGACTTATAGAGAGGCATTATCACCTCCTTTTTTCTGCTAGCCATTCCTCTCCGTATGCACCCAAGCATCCTTCTAGCTTTTGCCGTCACCTTTTCTACCTGTTTAGCTACTTTAAGATCATCAGACACAACCACGCCTAGGTCCCGCTCTTCTTTAGTGGACAAAAGTACTTCACCCCCTATACTATATTGCTCCCTTGGATTGCTGCAGCCCAAATGCATGACCTTACCACTGTCCACTTTGGTAGCCCCCTCTGCACCGACTCCATCCTGTTTATATCCTTTTGTAAGTGTAGTCTCCAGAATTGCACACATTATTCCAAATGAGGTCTCACCAAAGACCTATCCAGAGACACTATCACTTCTTTTTTTTTCTGCTGGCCGTTCATCTCCCTATGCACCCAAACATCCTTCTGGCTTTCGCTATCACCTTTTCTGTTTAGCTAATTTAAGATCATCAGAAATAATCACGCCCAGGTTCTGCTCCTCTTTCGTGGACAGACTTACTTCACCTATCCTGTACTATTCTCATATAAATTTTTTTTCAGTTTTTAGTGTTAAATCTCCACTGCCAAATTCTTGACCATTCTCTAAGCTTAGCTAGATCCCTCCTCATGTTATTTACTCCTTCCTGGGTGACTGCTCTATTTCAGATTTTGGTATTATCCGCAAACAACAAGCCTTACCCGACAGCCCTTCTGCAATATTGCCAACAAAAATGTTAAAGAGAATTAGACTAAGGACAGATCGCTGTGGCACACCACTGGAACATCCTTCTCCTCAGAATGAGCTCCATTAACCTGTACCCTTTGTCACCTCCCACTCAACCAATTTCTAACTCAGTCAGTCACTTTAGTGTGCTCAATTTAAAAGTCGCCTGTGCGGAACGGGTATCAAAGGCTTTACTGGAATCTAAGTGCACCACATCTAGGGCTCTCTCTGTCTAACTCTCTGATCACCCATTTAAAGAAATAAATCAGATTTATTTGACAAGACCTGCCTAGTAAACCTATGCTGCCTCAGATCCTTCAAACAACTGAACTTCAGAAACCTCATTATCCTCTGTTTTAGCAGCGTTTACATTAAATTTCTCGCCACTGAGGTCAGACTAACCGACCTGTAGTTCTCAACCTCATCCTTGCTTCCGCTTTTGTTTAAAGGGTCCACATGTGCCTTTCTCCAGTCCTTTGGGACCACTCCCATTTCTAGCATTGAAAGGTCAGACAGTCCCCAAGTTCCTTCAGTACTCTGGGATGTATCCCATTGAGCCCCATTGCTTTGTCTACTTTTAGTTTAGCTAGTTCCTCACAAGCACAGTCTTCTGAAAATCATTCAAGATCCCTTTACTTATGTTCCTATTTGTGGGTGTTTTCTGAGGTCCTGCTCCTGGCCCTTCAACTGTGAACACAGAACAAAAATATTTATTAAGCAATTACTTTTTATCCTCATCTTCTACATATTCCTCTCCTTCACCCTTGAGTCAGACAGTACCACTTTTGCACTTCCTCCTCTCGCTAATGTATCTGAAAAATGTCTTGTCCGCCCATTTTATTGTATTGGCTATTTCTTCTTTTTTTTGTATCTTTGCTTTCCTGACTACTTATGCAGCAACGGCCAAGAGAGCAAATACACAGGTACACTTAGATTGTGAGCTCTTCGGGGACAAGGGAATAAAAAGTACCTGTTAGTATACATGTAAACCACTCTGATGTGCAAGTAAAGGGGGTATGTCAAGTGCCTAAACCATAACCATAACCATACTTTTCTAGCTTCTCTAAGTTTTTCCAAATATTGATGCTTGCCTTCCTCTTTCTTTGATCTCTTGTATTATATGAAGGCCACCCTCTTCATCTTTTCAGCTCTTCTTCTGAGAACCATAGTGGCCTCCTTTTCCTTGTACATGTATTTACCTTTCTTACAAAATGGTTTGTTGCCCTTAGACTATCCCCTTTCAGTTCTGCCCATTGCTTTTCTACATCCTCCAGCTGTTCCCAGCCCACTAATGAGTCCTTGAGCTAGTGTCCCATCTTGACAAAGTTAATTTTCCTAAAGTCTAAAACCCTCGCTTTTGAATGGACTTTATCAGCCCTAGTCCTAATACTGAACCATACTATCTGGTAATCACTGGATGCAAGATAATCTCTGACTATCAGAAACACTTTCTCCATTGGTAAGCACCATGTCCAGTATGGCCCCTTCACATGTGGGTTCTGTTACCAGTTGCCAGAATAGTTCTACCTGTAGAGAATCCAGAATCTCCTTACTTCTAGATGATGCCGCAGTAAGGATGTGCCATTCAACATCCGGTATATTGAAATCACCTGTCAGTAGCACTTCTCCTTTCAGGCAATACTGTGAATGTCTCCTATTAAATCTCTGTCCACTTCTTCTCCCTGTGAGATCTGTATATCACATCAGTGCAAATGGATTTCCCATTCCCTCTTTGTAGTTTAACTCAGAGTGCCTCTTCGCTCCCTTGTAAGCTCTGTAATTCTGTAATTTTAATATTATTTTTTTACATATAGTGCCACTCCTCCTTCCTTTCTTCCTACCTTGCCCTTCCTGAATAAAGAATAGCCCAGTATAATTAAATCCCAATCATGGTTGCCCGTAAGCCATGTCTCTGTAACCACTACTAAATTGTAATTCAGCCTCCTCCATTAAAGCCTCAACATCTGGGATCTTATTTTCCATACTACGGGAATTTATGCATACCGCTTTCCAGATGTTGCCCCTTTTACCCATTTCTACAGAGGTATTTAATGTTTTACTTATCTGAGTGCTGTTACTTATCTGTGAGATTTCTTCACCCTTCCCCATCTTTGGCCACAGGTTGGCAAGGCTTTTGGAAAATAGGTTAAGTGGATTTTATGTCTTGAAAATTGAATGTTATAAAATTTATAAGGGACTACATTTATCAACCGTTTTCTCAACTGGGGCTGGGTAATGAAATTAATACTGTTCCTCTTTACTTTTGGAAATTGTCATATGGACCATTTTCTACCCTTCGGTGGGGCTGTGTGTATGTTCAGGAAGCAGAAGAGTTGTAAAGAGTGTGTGCATGAACGATACTCTTTAAAGTTTTAAGTGTGGGCATTGCTACAGTTTATATTCGCTTTTCAGCCTTCTGGCTGAAATCAAGTGCAGAATTTGAGATATGAGCAGAAAATAGATCCTTCTTTGTCTTCTGGCTGAGATAAACAACCTGTACAGTATTTGGGGAGGGTGGGAAGTTTAATTCCATGCTACCTGACTCCAACAGTGAGATGATAATCTAGAACCATTGCCAAATCAAAAGGATTAAACCATCTACTTTAAAAGAGATGTACACACTTCTCATCTGCCCTTTTGAAAAGCTGTCAACTTGTTCAAGTAAAAATATTCACACAGGACCCGATTCAGACCCGGATGTCCTGGCCCTCTGTGTGCCCGGTCGGAACTGGATGCACAGAGTTAGCTGGGATTCTGATCCCACAGGGCATGTCAAGCCCCATGGGATCAGAATCACGTCCAGGCCTGTACGTGCAGACTGGGACCCCGATTCAGGTCTGCCTGCACGTAAAGACCTTGCCTGGCTATCTGAGTCAGGGCTTTTCAATGGAGTTGCGTTGCCATGGTGTCCATTTGCCATGGCACTGCGGCTCCATTCAAAAGCCACAATCCCCAGCCACTGGCTCAAAAAGTGCTTTCCCCGCAACCCAATCCCCGATCTGGCCTCCCAAGGCTAGGGTCAGGCTGCGGGGAATGTCCTCTGCCCACTCTTGCCCTTTGTGAGCCCTGGGCCCGCCATCCCCCGCCAACTAGGGGAACTTATTCCACCTCCGAATAAGTTCCCCGCTCAAGCCGCCAGCCCCGGACATACAGGGCCAACATTTGAATTGGCCCTGTACGTCCGGGGCCGACGACCACCTACTGCCTGCCCTAACCCCACCCCTGATCCGCCCCTTTCCTGCCCCCGTCCAACTTCCCTGTACAACGTGCAGGGAAGTTAGATGGGATCAGGAGAGGACACAAATAGCGGGGATGGATGTCAGAATGGGACGTCCATCCCCGCTATTCGTGCCTTGGAATGACCCTTAACAGTTTTACAGAACCCATTGGAAGCGTGGTTAATTGGGGAGGGGAGAGACATATGTCTTGATTTAATGTGGGTGCATTTATACTGTATGGATAAGCAGAAGAGTTTGGAAAGATCTGCTTCCTAATTGAGAGGAGGGGTAAGGGAGTGGGTTCTGTGAGGAATCATTTGATGTAAAATTCTTTGTTATATTGTGGATGGTGTGAAGAAACAACTCACTCTATTGTTTGGTGTGTGCTGTGATCTTTAATAAAGATATAAATACCAAAAAAATGAGATGCTAAATTGTTATTCATGCTGATATATACCTGCATTTTTAACACAGAATCGAGCCCAGAGTGTCATGGAACTTTTGCAAGAATTAAATCTTGATGTCTCGGGTAATTTTGTGGAAGAGGTAGGTATCCCTGAATTGTGTCTTTCTTCTACTGAATAAAACACAGCTAGGGTTCAGTTTGGAGTGGTTAGAACACTGGCTTGGTAACCAAGAGACCAGAGTTTGTTTCCCACTACGAGCACTCCTTGTGGCCTTGGGCAAATAACTTAACCATCCATTGCCTGAGAAGAAAGGCCTGGCAATCTACTTCTGGTCACTCTGCCAAGAAAACCCAGGAGCTGCTGGGTTGCCAGGAGACAGCATTGACTTGCAATTTTCAGGGTTCAGTTGTGCAATGAGCAGAATTTTGAACTCCTGGACTTACATGTAGATGCATTTGCAGAAACCTTCAGCCCAGTCCATACCATATTTCAGAGGGGCTTAGCAGACAGTTTCACTTCTTTGGGGTTAAACATTGAAATTCTCATCAGCTCAAACTGGATCACCAATGCAAGCGATATCACAACTAATTCTGACTTATTTATTATAGTTTTTTTAAAAGTGGCAGCATTACCTAAACTTGATGACTAGGGTAATATAAATAAACAAAACCAGAAAGTTTCTACTTTACGACAGTGAAAGGTTTTTTAAAGCTCATCATTCAGAGCCTTATTAACACAGGGCTGCTGCTGTGCTATTTCTTGTGTGAGATAAACATAGCTATAATACAAACAGATTATGGGTGTTTGGAGAGATGTCTTTTTAAAGAATGGGTTTGGGTTTGGATTTTGGATTTAATTACATGTCTTTCCAAATCTGATCTCAAGGTGCATTATATTCAGGTACAGTAGGTATTGCCCTACCTCATAAGGCTTACAGCCTAAGGGATAGGTTTACTAATGTGCATTAATGTGATAAGTATGAGATATTGGTAAGTGGGCCCCACTGAGAATAATGGGGCTTATATTAAATAATAGACTTTAATAAATCTAACCCTAAGTTTATACCTGTAGCAGTAGAGGAAGACATGATTTGCCCATTGTCACAAGGAACACTAGTGGGAGAAGTGGGATCTGAATCCTAGCTATCCTGTTTCAAAGCCTTCTGCTGTAACCACTAGGCTAGGTATTATCATAAAAGGATTCAATTTATATCTAAAAAACCATGCAAATATAAACTATGGGGATGATTTTCAAAGCCCTTATCTGGATAGCACACACGGGGGGAGTTATCCGGATAAGGGCGCTGAGAGATTCAGCAGCACTATCCGGATAGTGCCGCTGAATATCTTCACAGATCACCGTGGTATTATCTGATTAGGGCAAGGATGGTCCATGGACGGACCTAGGGTGTGTGACCACTATCCAGATAAGTGCTGACCGTATCCAGATAATGGTGATTTTTGGCCAACTTTATGTGGATAGTTTAAGTTGCCTGAAAAGTAGGGCTAAATTGCTGTCCAGATAAGGCCAGCTGAAAATCACCACTATCTGGATAATGTTGGCACTTATCTGGACAGTGGCTGCTGCTGAATATCTAGTTTATATTTAAACAACATGACTGACTGCAGCAGTGTTTAAATATCATCCTTTTCAAATATTGGATGATATAATTATAGTAGCAAGCAGAAATATTGTATTATATTCTGCCTTTATCTGGATCCCATTACAAAGGGAATGTCTTACAAGATAGCATACTGTTATGGTTATGGTTTATTAACTTGATATACTGTATTGCTTAGGATTCTATTAAAGTCAAGATCATTCAACCACTCATGCATGGTATTTAATAAGCTATTTAATATGACAATTAGCTTGACAATAAGTTAGTGACATTACAATACAACAATAAGTTAGTGATATTACAATGACAATAAAACAATTGATATTGAGAGTCAGAAGCCGTAAAGACGTCTTACACATTGGAACATGGAACATACGAAGCATGAACCAAGGGAAGTTGGAGGTGGTCAAGAATGAAATGGAACGTGTACAACTTGATCTGTTGGGTGTCAATGAACTGAAATGGACTGGCATCGGGCACTTTGCATCAGATGATCACATGGTCTACTATGCTGGAAATGAAAGACAAAGAAGAAATGGTGTTGCATTTATAATAAAGAAGAAACTTGCAAGAACTGTAATGAAATACAATACAGTCAGCGAACGCTTAATCTCTATTTGTCTACGAGGATTGCCTATCAACACAACAATAATTCAAGTATATGCCCCAACAACAGCTGCAGAAGAGAATGAAATTTAAGAGTTCTATGAACAAGTACAAGCTGAAATTGACAGAACATGCAAACAGGATATCCTGATAGTCATGGGTGACTGGAACGCAAAAGTTGGCAACAAAGAAGGCGGCAAAGTAGTTGGAAAATATGGACTTGGCAACAGAAATGAAGCTGGAGAAAGACTGATAGAATTCTGCAAGACCAATGATCCATTCATCTCAAACACCTTCTTCCAGCAACACAAGCGGCGACTGTACACATGGACTTCACCCAATGGATTGTATAAAAATCAAATTGACTACATCTGTGGAAGTCAACGATGGAAAAGCTCTGTAACATCAACAAAGACAAAACCTGGAGCTGACTGTGGTACAGATCATCGACTACTAGTATGCAAACTCAAGCTAAAGTTGAAAAAGAGCAAACCACTCATGAATGCAGCAAAATATGACCTTGAGAATATACCACTGGAATTTAAAGACTGCCTGCAAAATCGATTTGCTGCTTTAGATACAAATGACAGAGCTCTGGAAGAGATAGAGCAGCTTTTAAACTAGATAATAGGGGAAAGCCGACAGTCGCCCAAGAGCGGATGGTTCGGAAGAATGTATCCTTGAAGGATACTACCAAAAGCAGAGAGGTTCCAAAAAAGATTAAAGTAGTCCAAATGCCCTCGAGTATGGAGCAGACAGAGCTTAAAGATCCCAAATTACCCATGTCTACCAACAGCCAAACTAATATGAATAAAATACAGTCTCTAAAATGCTTGTATGCAAATGCTAGAAGTCTAAAAAATAAGATGGGAGAGTTAGAATATATAGCACTAAATGAGAGGTTAGATATGATTGGGATATCAGAGACATGGTGGAAGGAGGACAACCAGTGGGACACTGTGATACCTGGATACAAACTATATCATAATGATAGAGCTGATAAAATTCAGAACCGACCAGAGGGGAAGCCATATTAGACCTAGTCCTTAGTGGAACACCAGATCTAGTGCAAGAGATAAGGCTGTTGGGGCCACTTGGCAATAGTGATCATAGCATGATCACCTTTGATTTAATTAGTGGAGGAGGGATAGTAAGGAAATCCACAGTACTACCTTTTAACTTTCGAAAGGGAGACTATGATAAAATTAGTAAAATAGTTAAGAAAAAACTAAAAGGAGCAGTTGCAAAGGTTAAAGACTTACATCAAGCTTGGGTGTTGTTGAAAAATACTATCTTGGAAGCCCAGACCAGCTGTATTCCACGCTTTAAGAAAAGTGGAAGGAAGTCCAAAAAACTGCCAGCATGGTTTAAAGGTGAGGTCAGAGAGGCTGTTGCCAAAAAAGCATCTTTCAGGAAATGGAAAAAAGAGCCAAATGACGAAACCTGGAAACAGCACAAGCACTGGCAAGTCAAATGCAAGGCATTGATAAAGCAGGCAAAGGGAGAATTTGAGAAGACGTTTGCTGCGGAAGCAAAAACGCGAAATAAAGATTTTTTCAAGTACATTCGTAGCAAAAAACCTGTGAAAGAGTCAGTTGGTCCATTAGATGATAGAGGAGTTAAAGGGGCACTAAGAGGCGACAAGGCGATAGCGGAGAGACTGAATGAATTCTTTGCTTCGGTCTTTACTGAGGAAGATGTAGGGATGTTACCCATGACTGAAGTATTTAAAGGTGCGGAAGAATTGAAGGAAATATCGATACATCGGGAAGATATATTACAACTATTAGATAAACTGAAGAGTAGCAAATCACCTGGGCCGAATGGTATACATCCAAGAGTGTTGAAAGAACTGAAATATGAGATTGCAGGCCTGCTATTAGTAATCTGTGAATTTTCATTAAAATCATCTGTAATACCTGAAGATTGGAGGATCACCAATGTAACGCCAATTTTTAAAAAGGGTTCCAGGGGTGATCCGGGAAACTACAGACCGGTGAGCCTCTCGTCAGTACCGGGAAAAATGGTAGAAACCATCATAAAGAATAAAATTACTCAGCGTGTAGATAGTCATGGCCTAATGGGAGACAGCCAACATGGTTTTAGACAAGGAAGATCTTGTCTTACTTAACAGGTGGACAAAGGTGAGTCGGTTGATATAGTGTATCTGGACTTTCAGAAAGCCTTTGACAAGGTCCCTCATCAGAGACTTTTGGCAAAACTAAAGAGTCATGGGATAGGAGGCAGTGTACTACTGTGGATCAAGAACTGGTTAAAAGATAGAAAGCAGAGGGTTGGGCTAAATGTCCAATTTTCCTAATGGAGAAAAGTGAATAGTGGTGTACCCCAGGGATCTGTGCTGGGTCCGCTGCTTTTTGACATATTCATAAATAACCTGGAAAGTGGAATAACGAGTGAGGTTATCAAATTTGCAGATGACACAAAACTATTTAAAGTTGTTAAAATCCAAGAGGATTGTGGAAAATTGCAAGAGGATCTTGATAAATTGGAAGACTGGGCATCAAAATGGCAGATGAAATTTAATGTGGACAAGTGCAAAGTTATGCACCTAGGGAAGACAACCCAAACTATGGTTACACGATGCAAGGTTCCACATTAGGAACCACCACCCAGGAAAAAGATTTAGGCGTCATTGTGGATAGCATGTTAAAACCCTCGGCCCAGTGTGCAGCGGCGGCCAGGAGAGCAATTAGAATGCTAGGTATCATAAGGAAAGGAATGGAAAATAAAACAAAAGATATTATAATGCCTCTATATTGTTCCATGGTGAGACCGCATCTTGAATATTGTGTGCAATTCTGGTCGCCGTATCTTAAAAAGGATATAGCGTTATTAGAAAAGGTTCAGAGAAGAGCCACCAAAATGGTAAAGGGGATGGAAGGATACTCCTATGAGGAAAGGCTAAAAAGGTTAGGGCTCTTTAACCTGGAAAAGAGACGGCTGAGGGGAGATATGATTGAAGTCTATAAATTAATGAACGGAGTGGAACGGGTAAACGTAGATCGATTGTTTACGTTATCAGACTATCGAAAGACTAGGGGACATGCAATGAAGCTACAGGGTAAACTATTTAAAACTAATAAAAGAAAATATGTCTTCACTCAACGTGTAATCAAACTCTGGAATTTGTTACCGGAGGATGTAGTAAAGGCTGTTAGTGTAGCTGGGTTTAAAAAAATCTTTGGAGAAGTTCCTGGAGGAAAGGTCCATAAACCATTATTAAGAAGGGACCCAGGATAGCAATGCTTGACCCAGTACAAGCATTGCGGAACCTATGTCTTTTGGGGAAACTGCTAGGTACTGTCACGCCCTTAGCCCCTTACCTTGGTATGGGGGGCGTGGATTTGTTTTTGTCACTGTGGTGCTTCAACTTCTGGCCTTTTTTTTCTAACTGGATGCCTTTACATGCATTCTGGGAAAGGTAGTTCAGTTAGATATCACTTGGGCTCAGATGAAAAAAAACACCTTCTTTGTAATTGGGTTTGAGTGAGTGCAATTTATTCATTAGCACAAAATAAGACACACTAGGTTCACAGATTCACCTTTTAAAGATATTTTCATCCAGGAACTCTTGCAACTTATAACAGGATAACTTGAACTGCAAAAAAACAGCTTCCCTCAGTCTTAATTAGCAACACCTGCCTTCAGCAGAGCTTGCCGTGAAGATCAAAACAAACAGAAAGAAAGAAACTTTTAAACCAGGTTTCTTTTCCTTTCCAGTCCAGAGCAAATACCTGGCTATCTTGTATGCTTAAACTCAGCACTTCATACAGATAGTCCAATTCATAGAAGCAATAAAACTCTCTTCCAAGTTTTCTCAGCAGTTAGACAAACCAAAAGCATTTCTTACTTCCTTCAGTTGAAACGGCATCCAAAACTGAGCTCTGCACTGCTCACAGCTGTTTCTCAAAAGACAATCAGGAAGCTTCAGCTTTTCACTGCGTAACACTTTTCCTGAGCTTAGAACTTTAACAAGCAAACACAGCTCTCAAGGCTTTGGACACTGGAGACTTCTCTTTACGGTTGACATCACTAGCAACCATTTTTTAATTGGCAAACTGGCATGCAGAGCAGTCCATGTATGAGACCCCTTCTTCACAAGGTAAATCTGGCTCCCCCAATTCCATGGGTTCACTCTCCAGCTCAGATTCAGATAGCTTACTTGACTGCTTTTTATTAGGGTTAAAGCTGTCTCTGGCAAATACGTATTGCTCCTTATTAGCTAAACCTCTGGGACTCATACCTTGATCAAAGCCTGTAGTAGCTTCACTCCTTACATGCTCTGGCCACCATCTAGCACGTCCTGTTCTCCAATTAGTGCTTCTGGCTCTCACTGCTCCATTCCTTGAGTAGGCCAAACCTCTGCTCTCTCCTTCCCTCTGGTTAGCAGTTACCGCACTCTCTGGTCTCAGGAGTCCTTCCAATTCCTCTCCATGTGTCCTGCTTGTCCCTCTTCGTCGACCTGCTCCTCTCTCTGCTGCTCTCTGACCTGGTCTCTCTGTTGGTCTCTCACCTCTTCTCTCTGACCTAACTGAGCTAAACTTAAACCCCTCAGGCTCCTGCTCCACCCTCTCCCCTCTCAGATGAGAAAGATCAAACTCCCTCGTGGCAGCTGTGTGATTAGGGGATGCAGTGACGTAAGGGTTCCTTACCCTGAGCCTGTATTTCCTATCCTTTCTACCACTAGGGGCACTCTGTTCCTCATTGTAGCCAGGAATTACTGGCTTTCTAGGAGCAAATGGAGTTTTAAGTCCTGGACCTTTTAAAATGGGTCCCTTTATTAAGGTAAATTCCTTCTTTTTACCCTTCTCTTCTAGATCCTGATAAGCTTCCTTATCACAGTACGTATGACCTAGATTGGCCACTGTTGGAAACAGGATACTGGGCTTGATGGACCTTGGTCTGACCCAGTATGGCATATCTTATGTTCTTATGTAAAAGAAAAAACACAATAGGAACGAAAAACTCAAGACAGAAGAGACGAGACAAAACAAGAGAAGGGGAGGAGGCTTAGGTTACAATACTGTGATTGTCCAAGTAGGACCATGAAGGCAGGGGAGACAAGTACCCAATGAGAAATCCATACTCCATAGCATAGACCAGCAGTGGCCGATGGCCAGCAACACCAGGACAAGAATCAAAGGGACCCAGAGGGAAAAGCCTGCACAAAGAAATACGCCTTAAGCTGGGCCTTAAAATGGCCGTAGGCAAGCTGCGTATGCAAATTAAGGGGTAGTGAATTCCAGATCACCGGAATCACTGCCCGATACGCTGCATACATATTAATAGACCTGGGGCTGAAATACTAAATAATGGATTCATCAAAAGTGAGCATGAAGGAATGGGTCTCTAAGCTGGATTGAATCACAGTCTGTGTGGGTAACCTCAATGCCAGGAGGCAGCATGTGCCATTGATTAGGTGCTAGGACAGAAAAGAAGCCTGCTTAACATGAGGTACACAGAGAAGAGTTTGATGAGAGAAGCAAAGATTTAAAGGAGTGAGAATAGAAAAGATAATGTTAGACAGACAGGAGCAAAATTCAAGATTGTGTTTTTGCTTATGACATCGGTGTTGAATCACCAGTTTCATTTAATTGGAAGCCAATGCATGTTCCTGATCAAAAGGTAAGTCGTGACAGTGGTAGCGAAACTGCTAAAGGTGCAAGCTGCAGAAACTTGTAGAACCTGGAGCAGGGTTAGGAAGATCAATTGATATGCTGTTATGGTAGATGAGCTTTATAAAAATATGTATATTATTAGTACTAATAGTTGAACTGACAGGTGTGCCCAAGAGGCAGTAAAAGTTAAGGGTGATCTCCAGGGACAAGCAGGAATGTAGTCTTCACATATGGGTATCGTCGGTACTGACGGAGCCTGCGTGAGAACGCTCCCCAGCGTCCAATAGGAACGCTTTTGGGAGCATCCCTCAGCACATGCACGCTGCCTTCCCACCTTTCCAACTGTCCCTCTTCAGTTCTTCGTTTTCCGCGGAGCCGACAGGACACATACCCTGTCACCGCAGAAAATTTCTTCTTGTTTTCTTGTGGCCTACCGGTTCTTTCTTCTTTTTAAAAAAAAAAAAATATATATATATTTTTGAACTGTTTCTCTTCAGAAACTTTTTCTTTTGGTGCTAGGTGCCATTTTGGGCATTAAACCCCATTTTTCCCAAAAGATGTAAAAACCAGCAAGTGGTTTTAAAAATTGTACTAAATGTGGTGGTACCATCACCGACACCCATGACTGGTGTCTAAAATATTTAGGCCCTAACCATTCTCCATCTGAGTGTTCCTCCTGTATGGGGATGACTAAAAGAGGAAGACAGAA
This sequence comes from Ichthyophis bannanicus, assembly GCA_033557465.1. Classification (NCBI taxonomy): domain Eukaryota; kingdom Metazoa; phylum Chordata; class Amphibia; order Gymnophiona; family Ichthyophiidae; genus Ichthyophis; species Ichthyophis bannanicus. The sequence goes on from CM066036.1 coordinate 43,158,617, forward strand.
CCGAGCTGCAAAGCTCGGTACTCTCTTTTCTTCGGATACCAGGTCCATTGTATCGATGTCTTCAAGATCCTCGTCTTTCTCCCATGGATCTCAGGTAACTTAACATAAGAGCTGGTCCTCAAAGGGTAGCTCTCCTTCAAAGCATCGAGAGGCCATTGGCATTACCCTTGAGGAAACTACACTGGCAAAACAGCCCCGGCGGGAGGCTTCGGCCTTCAAAGCATCAACGGGGTTCCAGGATGTTCTCAAGGCTTCGACCTCAGCAGAACTACTGGTGCCATGTTCAGGGGTTCCGGCCGCTTTTACCGATACCGATACCCAGGCATCGGCAGCGTCGATGGACCAGAGATTCCTCGCTATCGAACGCAGTCTTGCAGCTCTCCTTACAGCTGCGGTACTGTTGACACCAGTGGTTCAACGGGCACCGGTACCGACACCAGTACAGATGCCGGTACCAGCACCGGTACCGATACCGGAACAGCACTGACGGTACCGGCTCCGGTGGGAATCCTTCCCATGCAGACTTTTTCTGGCATTGACAGATCGGTTCCGGACCAATTCGGTACCGACTTCGATTGATACCGAGACCGTGCTTTGCATGAACATCGGGATCAGAGATACTTCGAATCCTCCGATTCCGATGACTCCTGATAATTCTTCCGGTACCAGAGTGTTTCTCCCGGAAGACTCCTCTTCTCCCCAATGCAGAATGCCTTCTCCGGAAGACATGTCTTTTCAGGATTTTATTTGTGATGTAGCCCGAGGCCTTTCAATCACGGTAGCTCCTGAAAAAGAACCTAGAGCAAAGGAATTGGAAATTCTCCAATACCCTAAGGCTCCCAGGGAGGCAGCCACTCTGCCCATTCATGAAATTCTTCATGATTTGATGCTCAAAATGTGGGAGACATCTTTGACCACATCTCCTCATTCTAGGAGACTCAATACCATGTATTGAGTTCCACCATGTCCTGGTTTTCAAAAGACTGAGCTGCCACACCATTCAATGGTAGTGGAGTCAGCCATGCATAGGATGAAAAGTGCAAAGAAACATGCATCCAATCCTCCAGGTTGTGAATGCAGGACTCTTGACGCTTTTGGGCGTCAAACTTTTCAGGCTTCCATGCTTTCAGCTAAGATCAGCTCATATATTTTATATATGGGAATGTTCCTCAAAGAGGTCACAGGAGATTTGGAGCTTATGAGCCCCCTTCTCCCTGAGGACAAACGATAGGACTTTCTCACTCTGGTCAAGCATGCTCAAGATGTCTCCAAGTTTGTAAACCGTGCAGCCTTTGACTGCTTTGAATGCATCAGCAGAACCTCTGCTATTGCCATTGGTGCACGTCGGATTGCCTGGCTTCAGGCATCAGACTTGGATATTTGGGTACAGGATAAATTAGGAAACATCCCTTGCACAGGAGAAAACCTCTTTGGCAAGATTTGGCAGGAGAAGGCTAATGAGATAGATACTTACAATCTCACTTTAGACAGATGGTCAAAATCTACAGCCACTCCAGCCAAAAAGAAACCCTATAAAAAAACCTTTTTCAGTAAAAAGAGGAAGTTTTATCCATCCTATACCCAGCAAGGGCAAGCTCAGGGTCAAGTTGCCCAGAAGGGTCAACAACAACAATTGAGACAAAAGAAGCCAAAAGGCCTTAGAGCTCAACCAGCTCCACAGACCCAGCCCCCTCAAGGACTTTGACTCCTTCATAGAGAACTTAGCCTTCCTGCCTCTGAAGGGGCCAGAACCCCTAAACATTCCAGGCAGGTTGTGTCATTTTGCCAACAGATGGCACCAAATAACAACAGAAAACTGGACTCTGTCCATTGTGGGAGAGGGGTACAAGCTTCATTTTCACAGTATGCCCCCTCCTACACTCGTAAGACAGTTCAATTCCCAAACCTCTACAGGCATTCTACTGGATCAAGAGGTCTCGACACTCCTTGCTCAAGGAGCAATAGAGGAGGTGCCCATTCTTCAGCAGGGTGCAGAGTTCTACTCCCCCTATTTTTTTATTCCAAAGAAAACAGGAGGACACAGACGCATTCTAGACCTCAGAGAATTGAACAAATATCTGTTCTGAGAAAAGTTCAAAATGATTTCTCTGGGAACTCTTCTGCCATACCTTCAAAGTCTGGATTGGCTTTGTTCTCTAGATCTAAAGGATGCATATAGTCACATTCTGATCCATCCAGATCACAGGAAATTCTTACAATTCCTTTTCAAGGGAAAACATTTCCAATATAGGGTTCTTCCCTTTGGTCTGGCTTCGGCACCAAGAGTATTCACAAAATGCATGGCAGTAGTAGCTGCATTTCTGCGAACCCTGGGAATATTCGTCTTCCCTTACTTGGACGACTGGCTCATTCGAGCCCCCACGCCACGGTTCCAGAAGCCAGATCTGCACTGTCTCGCACAATGCGAATCCTTCAATACTTGGGATTGGTCATAAACCTCCCAAAATCCCAACTTGCTCCATCTCAGTCCCTAGAGTTCATAGGAGCTCGTCTAGATACCAGACAGTCAAGGGCTTTTCTCCCACAACCCCGCTGTCTTCGTATAATGCAGCTAGCTTCTCAAGCAGCGGTGAAGTCCTCCCTAACTGCTCGAAAACTACTACAACTATTGGGACGTATGGCATCCACGGTTCATGTGGTTCCCTACGCTCGCCTTCATATGCAAGCAGCCCAGTGGACCCTATCCACACATTGGACACAGGCCACAGGACGTCTGTCGGACAAGATATCAAACTCACAACGACTGATCTTGTCCCTACAATGGTGGCAATCACTGGAAAATCTTCTAGTGGGGTCTCCTTTCCAGCAACCCCTATTCCAAGCCACCCTAACAACAGATGCATCACAGGTAGGATGGGGAGCACACCTGCATTATCTCTCTACCCAGGGTACCTGGACTCCACAGGAGGCTTGTCTTCACATTAACCTCCTGGAACTCAGAGCAATCTATCTAGCTCTTCGAGTATTCCATGCCCAGCTCAGCTACAAGACAGTCCTAGTCCAAACGGACAATCAAGTAGCTATGTTCTATGTGAACAAGCAGGGCGGAACAGGCTCTCTGTCGTTATCAACAAAGCTTTATGACTATGGGCCCTCGCCAGAGAGCATCAAATTCACCACCTTGTGGTATATCTTCCAGGCATTCAAAACCTTTGGGCAGACAAACTCAGCCGTGGTTGACAGAGATGGCTGGCCGAACCCTGGGCCTGAATCGGGAACCCGAACCCTGAGAAGAATTAGAAGGCAGTGAGTTTATGATAGGCATGCTGAGGAATGCACAGCGTCTAAATCTAAGCAGAGTAATTGAAGGGAACTGGACAGTGCACTATTGTACAGATGGATGGATGCAAGGATGGCTGAAGGGATGGTTGGGTGTAGATGGATGGATAGATGAATGGCTAAGGGAGGGAGGGAGAGAGGGGGCATAGGAAGGGGGAGGGGGAAGCTGGAAGGAACAGAGGGTTGGGGGGTTGGAGGGAGAGCTTAATGTGTAGATTTTGGGTCTAGTTATTATGGGATTTGATTGATGCTTGTAATGTTATCGTAAGTGACCAAGGTTTGTAAAGGGCCAGTTGGTCAACTTACCTTACTGTTCATTTGTTCATGATTAGATTGGTTAACCTGGCATTGGTCTAAGTGGTGGGAGGGTTGGGGATAACTGTATCAATAGGATGTTATATACTGTACTAGCAGGCTAATTGGGGTTACTCTGAGTATGAAGCTATTCAATAATGTTCGGAACTGGTTTTATAGAGTTTTTGGAAAGTGTTGAGCCCTGTCTGCTACTTTGGACATTGTATCGAACTGTTTGTTGTGGATATCATATTAATACCAATAACTATAATAATGATAAAAATGATTTTCCTTAAAAAAATGTTGGGATCCTTTCATTTTTTACATCCATTTTTATTCCCCTGCTGTGTTTCCTTTGGTTGGTTTTGGGAGGTTCTCTCTGTTCTGTTCCATACTGCACTAGGACATCTTCTGATCCATCCATCATCCTCCTACCTGCAAACTGTAAACATGCTGCAATGAGCCATGCAGAACTGTAAAAACCTAATTCATGATTTTTATTTAAGAAAAGGGATTTTGAGTAGTCTTTTAAGAATTCCTGTTATCTTTTTCTTCCAAAGAGAGAGGATTCAGTGGCATGATCATCGTATTTTAAGGTTTCTGCAAGATCATTTTTGTACCCGTGGTGTGGTGATAGTGCTCTCATAAATTTATTTTCTAAGACAACCTTATACAAATCTTAAATATGTTGCTGTAGAAACAGGGGGGGGGGGGGGGGGGGGGGGGGGGGTGGAATGCACGGCTGAAGGTTTGCCTAGGGCATCAGATACCCTTGGGCCAGCCCTGTTAGTATCCCAAATCTCTGCCAGTTGCAATCATTGGCTTCTAATAAGCTTCTGTAATAAGGGAATGCTAAGATTTGTGTGGCTCACTTTCAGCCTCTCCATGGAGCTTCCATTAAAAATCCCTTCCTTCAGTAGGGTCCACAGGTACATACAGTGCTGAAAAGGTTTGCGAACCCCCTAAGATAGTCTCTGTGTTAGCTCAGTTTTTACTCAGAACATGGTTAGGTCCTAATCTAAACCCCAATAAGAGAAAGATAACCCCTTGAAAAAATAACGCAGACAGAAACAATACATTTTGTTTATTCAACCGGTTCCCTCAGTAAGTGCTGGCAGATCTTTGAACAGCAGTGACATCAACTAAATATTTCCTGTAACTGTTGACCAATCTTATATGTGCTTTAATGTGATGTCTCTTTTCAGAGCCCAGAAAAACTTCTAGACAGTGATCCCTCATTCTTCTGTAGGTTCAATTTGGTTGTTGCAAGTCAGCTAACAGAAAGGTAAGTATAAGATGTTATACAAACATCATTGGCAACAAACTGTATTATTTATATGTTAAACTATTGCTCTAATAATGTGTTTTAAGAATTGTGACAGGCGAGAGACTGGTCTCTTGGACTGGTATAGTAGAAAATTTTGTTCAATGAAGACTACAATACTCTGAGCACTTTTCGATTGTAGTCCTCTTGTCTTTCTAGAGACATTCAGAGTTGCACGGCCTTTCTTTGAAAATGTCTCTGGGTTAAAGAGTTTCGTAATTAATTGACATATTTTATATTATGTAGCTTGACACTCAGTTTGGCATGCTTGCCTATCCGGAAGCTTCTTCCAGGTGGGCTCTCGTATAGCTATTGCTTACAGAGCATTTGGACTCGAGGATGGCCAGAATGGGAATATAGATAAAGTGGAAGAGAATTACAAAAAATTAGAATGAAGTGGCAGTATTGGCAATTTTTTTTTAGTATTTTTGGCATGGTGATTTTATTTTGCACCCTTGAGTCTCCAACTTATTCAGATTAGACTTATTGAGTTACAGTGTTTTGAGCTTAGGGATGGGGAATTCTGCCCCATTTTTGTCCCGTCCCCCCCCCCCCCCCCCAGCTCTGCGGAGATATTGCAGCTACAGTTCTGGGCTTTGGCTTCCTTTGGAACTTAACTAACATGAATCCTGAGTCTGGCTGTTAGATTAAAATGCTGGTTCGTCACCAAAACTCAATATTAACATGTGAAAGAAATATTTCCAGCCCATCCTGCTAGACCAAGCCAGACTAATGAATTGTGTCCCCCTGCCAGCAGATGGTGAGACAGAGAAAATCACAGAAGCTTTGAGACCTCCCCTTTAGCATATAGTCTGCTACCCCTAGGAGTCAGCTTCAGTATTTTCTCTGTCTCAGCAGATGGTGGACTTCTTTGGCTCCTGAGGGATTCCCAAGAATTCTAGTGGAGCACTTTACTTACTTTTTAAGCCCTTGGCACACGAGAGATTTCTTGTCAAAGTCCTTCATTACATGCCAGAGGTGCTCCTGGTCGGGAGGATCAGTAGAGCACTTCTGAAGGGAAGGTTTCTGTTCAGGAGGAACAGTACAGTCTTTCACCTCATCTATTGGTACAACTTCTTTACTTTATAAAATTAAATTGACCAAAATTGGAAAAAAAAAACCCAGTTACCGGACAGAGGCACCAACTGAGCTCCGTCGGAATCTGCATCGGCTCCTTCTTAGCTCTTCAGGATTGTGACAGCGCATGGCAGTGAGTTCCCTTCCCCTCTGGTCTGCTCACCATCTGCAGCACCGAGGCCGTGGCCTGAACAACAACAAACAGGCATTTGTATTAATTTTCCTTGACATTGCTTCAGCCTTTGACAGCATATGTCCTAAAATACTTATAACAAGACTTCAGCAGATTGGTCTACATGGCACAGTAATACAATGGTTCCAATCCTACTTAACTGACTGAACACAACAAGTTTAGATTGGTCAGATATCTTCAGCCTTTAAACAGGAACAGGGCATTCCACAAGTATCCTCCCTCTCTGCTTTACTTTTTAATTTGTACATCCAATCAATCTGTGATATCTTTAAAAAACACAAGGTAAATTATCACATCTATGCGGATGATATAATGTATCTTCCCATAGATACAATTAACCCCATATATCACCAAATAACATCTTGCATAGTAGATGTTATAGAATGGATGACATTACACAATCAAAAATAAACTTTAATAAAACCGAAGTTCTATATATAACCCGAAACCAAAATTTTATCCCTCTTCCAAAATTCCACATCCAGGGGAACGATCTGGATGTCAAAAAAGAGGGTGAAGTACCTTGGGATTACAATAGATCAGTACCTAAATATGGTATCCCACATAAAATCAGTTACTAAAGCCATTTACTTCAAATTATATATGATACAACACCTTCTAAAAAGCTATGACTTTAGATCGGCACTACGGGCATTAATCATACCACATTCTGATTTATGTAACAGTATCCTACAAGGCCTCCCTAAAAAAACAATCCAACAACTCCAATTTGTACAGAATCTCGCCACACGAATAATTTATAAAGCTCACCACTTAGACTATATCACCCCACTTCTTCATAAGCTTCATTGGTTGCCCTTATCAAGCAGAATAAAATACAAACACATGATACTAGTCTTTAAACTCCTCAGCAACACAGCCCCTTCATATCTATCCACCCTCCTTACCACACCCTCTAGTACAAGAACCAGAAGAAGCTGTTCTCAAAACACGATTGATATCCCCACTCACATCCGCAACATCAATCGCTCCACAAGTAATAGGGCTTTTACCTACCGACAATTTGGAATATGCTTCCAGATAAATTAAGAACCATAAAAGACCTCCAATTGTTCTGCAAAGAGCTCAAAACATTCCTGTTCTTTAAATATTATGGTAACCTGACTGACCCTCAAACACAACCGGCATAGATATTATCTTTCTCACTGTCTCTTTAGCCCCCTACACTACATAGACTTACCTACCAGGATATTAACCACCTATGTACACCCTCTGATAACAGGAATATCAAGAAAATTCCTAACTATATGTACATAAGATGATTATAATATGTTAACTTTCTATATTATGCTATACAGCTGTTAATTTCATGTAATAATGTAATTGCATTATGTTCAATGTAAACCGTCCTTGATTTTTGGAAGGGGCGGTATAGAAAAGCTAATAAATAACTAAATAAGATAAATAAAAATAAAATAAACCACGCCAAGAGTTACCTTCAGCCAACGCAGTCACTGGACTTCCTAGGGGCTCATTTCGATACGGCAGCAGGCCGAGTCTCCCTTTCTCAGGACCAGTTTCAGAAGCTAGATGCCCAACTCCAAGCCTTTCAGCGCAGCCCATCTCTGACAGCCTGGGGCTACCTGCAAGTCCTCAGCACCATGGCAGCCACCCTCGAGGTGGTTCCCTGGGCCCGAGCCTGCATGCACCCATTGCAGCGTGCCCTGCTGTTCAGGTGGTTGCCTTCCACCCAGCACTATCGGACTCACCATTCCCTTCAACCCACGGTGCGCCGCAGCCTCAAGTAGTGGCTGTGCCCGCGGAACCTCTTCTGAGGCGTACTGTTGGCCACCCCGCAGTGGATCGTGCTCACCCTGCAGTGGATGCCATTCTGTTGGGTTGGGGGGCACACGGCCTTTTTTCCAATTGCACCGGTCTTCTCCCGTCCTTCCCGGCGCACCCGCTTCGGCCGTGGGCCAGGGGATCCACTTTTATATATTTTTTTCTTGCTTCGGGCCCTTGTCACACACTTTTTCTAACTGCTGGCCTCGAGGGTGTTCGACCTCACAGGGACTCTTTTTGCCCCCATGGCCACTAGCTACAAAAAATGTGACAGATGCTCCAAAAATATGTCGCTCACGAACACCCATGACTGTTGTGCCTTGGGGCTGACCACAACCCGGAGCTCTGCTCGCTTTGTAAGAAAATGTCCGCTAAATGTCCGTAAGCAGAAGTCGGACAACATTTTTCATAAGGCAGCCCCAGGGTCTCCAGTAGCAGCCTGCTCCACCGATCCACCACTTGCGGGGTCCCGCACAGTGACTCCGCGTCCCAGGCGTCACTCCGACCAGGGTTCGCTCTAGATGGAACGGTCTCGCAGTCGCTTTTGGGGGCTCCGAATAAGCATGAGTGGTCTCACGCTTGTTCCCTTAACCCTCCCCGGCGTTCCCGAGAGTCGGGCAAGAAGTGGCCTCGAAAGGTACCTCGTACAGATACGGAGGCCTCCGGCGATGGCACCCAGTCTCCTGAGGGTCATCCCGGTGAGGACCCCCCTCTGCTCCTCCACGCCAGACCCGGTAACCCCGGCGTCAGCATCCCAAGGACCCACTCCTGAGTGGGAGTCCCGTATGCTGGCACTAGAGTGCAGTATTTCTGCCTTCCTAGCTGCCTAGCAGGCACTTTTGCCCAGCACGGCTGGCCCGCGCCTTGAGACTGAGGGGCCCTCGTCTGTGGTCCCGAAAACTGCCTTGGAAATCCCCGAGAGCCATTGGACTCGTGATGGTCCTCGGCACCGGTCTCGTTTGCTGTCCCGTTCTTTGGGGGCGAGGTCTTCCAGAGTCAGTGCCTCCGGCTCCAAGCAAACCTTGGCCAAGGGACATGAGGATCAGCCCGACTCTGAGTCCTCAGACCTCTCGGGCTGGGAGTCGGATGGGGACATGTCCCCTGAAATCCTCGCCCATAGAGATCTTCCTTCTGACCCATCCCCGCCCCACTCGCAAAGGCAGTTCCCTCCCAAAGATACCTCCTTCTTGGTATTTGTGCAGGATATGGCTCGGGCCCTTGATCTGCCCACAGAGACTGAGGAAGAACCAAGGGCAGAGGAACTCGACATTGTGCAATATGAGTCTCCCCCTCGGGAGTCTTTCACGGTCCCTGTGCCATCCATCTGGACCCAGCTGCTCCTCCGCATGTGGGAAGCACCTGCCTCGGTCCCTATTGTCAGTAAAAGACTCAATGCCATGTACAGAGTCCAGCGCGGCCCTGGGTTTCAAAAGACCCAACTTCTCCATATCTCCATGGTAGTGGAATCTGCGATGCGGAAGCAGAAGAGTCCGAAGTCGCACTCTTCTGTCCTGCCTGGTAGAGAATCCCGTGCCCTCGGGCCCAAGGCCTACCAGGGATCCATGCTGGCATGCCGCATCCAGGCATACCAGCTATATATGGGTATGTTCCTTCTGCTTTATGCATTCCCTCCCTTCCCCTTGATTCCCAAAACACTGTTCAAACTACAGGCCAACAAGGGTTTCATAATTTTCTTAGCCCCCTTTTGGCCCTGTCAGCCATGGTTCCCTCTACTTCTTCACCTAGTGCAGGCTCAGCCACTCGACTTCCTCTCTCAGAACAACGGGACACTCCTCTATCCCAACATCCACTCCCTCTGCCTGATGGCATGACTGATGAAGGGCTAGTGCTAGCTAACCTCGACCTGCCACAAGAGGTCAAAGATATACTCCTGGATGCTATTACTATTTCCTGGTTCCTGCAAGTTACCTCTGGATTGGCTCCTGCACCTGTGTGCCTTGCATGTCAGTCAGGCTTGGAAGAGAGGGGCTTTAAAGAGCAACCCCGTTACAGCATATGGCCACGTGACCGTGGGCGCATGCCCGAAGGGGCGTGTCCAGAGAGGCAGGCGCTGCCCCTTTGGAGCCCCTTCGGAGCACTAGAGCCTAGTGAGGTATAATCTCTGTAAAGGGAAAGCGGAAGAAGAGACTACTACAGAGTTTGGCTGCAAAGTCTGTTAGGGTCACAGGCCCTATGGACATTCATGTTAAAGTCTTATCCATCTATCTGTCTATTTATTTATTTATTTAAAGTCTTTTCTGTACTCTGCTTTTTAAAATCAGCTCGGTTTACAGTCAACAACAAATTTGTACAGTCCCGGCAGGGCCGGTACTGTACTTACAATGAACAGGATTTGCAACTTGGATTAACTAGGGTAACTATGTACAGGCTGCACAGCTAGGCAGCGTGGCAGCCTGTACATAGGAGCCTGTATCTTCCGTCGTCATGAACTCTTCTTCAACCATGAGTACCCTCTCCCTTGACTGAATTTGGAGGGCATTTAAACCCCACCCAATCAAAGAGTGGTTGCAGCTGTGGAATCTGCTACTCCTGGGTAGGAATGGTGGTCCCCCCCATTCTCTTCTCCGCAGCAGTCCCCCATATTTATCTCAGAGATGTCAATGACACATACAGGCCCACAGCTCAACCCAGTGGAGTTTACGTCTTTCCTGGTAACTCTACTCCCCTGTCTGATATTTCTTTAAGGGACATTTGAGACGCTATTGCATCTATGGATCACTCTTTGCAATCTTTTTTGAAACAAGTATCAGACTTTTCCAAAGAAGCTGTGATGAAACTCGTTGAACACCAGAAATTTACTGGTCTTGTAAACGTTTCCCAGAAGGTTGATTCCCAGCTTGTTGAACTGCATACTGTAGTATCATCATCTGCTTTAGATTTTACTGCAATGTATCGCCAGATGGAAACATTGGATAATATCTCTAGGTCAAAAAATGTACATTTTCTAAACTTCCCCAGGACCCATTTCCTTTCGCCGCAAATATTATTTACTAAATATCGTAAAGAGGTTCTGCAGCACCTGGACATGGATGCTGTTCGGATCTCAAAGATTTATTATGTCCCTAAGGGGAATGATAAGTCGGTGAAGGGAAATGGGGATCTGGCTGAATAGCGAATGAATAGCCTTGATTTATCTGCTTATATGGAATCATCTACCAATGAAATTCCATTGCGGGCAACTTTGTTTCTTTTGTTTCAGAATTAGCTAAAGATCATATCTTAAGTTTGTATTTCTCCAAATGTTATAAGTTTTGTGAGCAATTGATACACATATTTCCTGATGTTACCAGGAGTATGCAGAAACAAAGAAAAGCGCTTCTGGAGTTGTGATGCAGAGTCTTAGCTCTGGGTGCTTCTTTTTCACTTAGTTTTCCGGGTAAATGTTTCATTTTCTATCAGGGCGGTAGATATGTATTTATTGAGGTCAATCAGTTGGAAGGCTTTTTACAGGGGAAGCGTTTGTAGTTCATTTGCTTTTTTTGTTCTCCTTTTTGATCTAGTATAATGGTTTTTTGTAATATACAGTATACAGGGAGCCTTTCTGTTTTTTGCCTTTGCATTCACAGTTTTGTGGTCTAAATTAATACATTATGTATGATTCTTTTTGTAAATTTTTAAATGCAAATATTTAAAAAAAATGAAAAAAAAATACTCATTGCATCACGCAAGGACTCTACCAGACAATCTTATGTTTTAAGTGGCGTAAGTTTGCACCCCGAAGGGCATTGACCCCTTTTCTTGTACGGTAGAGTTACTTTTACAATATCTCCTTCACCTATCCTTAACACGCCTTAAGACTAACTCAGTCAGAATGTACCTTAGTGCCATTATGGCTCATCACGAACCACTGCAGGAAGAGCCTATCTCCAGGAACAAGCAGGAATGTAGTCTTCACATATGGGTATCGTCGGTACCGACGGAGCCTGCGCGGGAATGCTCCCCATTGTCCAATAGGAAAGCTTTTGGGAGCATCCCACAGTGCCTGCGTGCTACCTTCCCACCTTTCCCAACTGTCCCTCTCCAGTTCTTCGTTTTCCGCGGAGCCGACAGGTCGCACTTCCTGTCACCGCAGAAAAAAATCCCTTCTACTGTTCTTTTTTGTGGTCGTGTCTGCCTTCCCTTGACGCTACACCGGTACCGCCGGTTCTTCTTTCTTTTTTTCTTTAAAAAAAACCAAAACTTTCTTCTGGAGTCTTTCCAGTAATTTTCTCTTCAGGTGCCACGCACCATTTTGGGCACTAGGCCCAACATTTTCCTTCAAAATGGAAAAACCTGCTTCTGGTTTTAAAAAGTGCTCTAAGTGTGGCGGTACCATCTCCGTCACCGACACCCATGAGTGGTGCCTCAAATGTTTAGGTCCTGACCACTCTATTTCAGAGTGTGTTGCCTGTGGGATGATGTCGAAAAGGGGCCGGCAAAACCGAGCTGCTAAACTTAGCACCCCTTTTTCATTCTGATGCAGCCTCCGTAGCATCAATGTCTTCCAGGGCTTCGCCTTCCTCCCATGGATCTCAGGTAACTAAACATAAATCTAGCCAGTCTTCAAAGGATAGATCTCCTTCTAGACATCGAGATGCCTCTGGTGTTGCCCTTGAGGGACTTTCACCGGCAAAATTGCCCCGGCGGGAGGCTTCGGTTAAGGCTTCCAAAGCACTAACGGGGCTCCAGGATGTTCTCGAGGCTTCAACCTCATCAGAACTACTGGTGCCATGCTCTGGGGTGCCGGCCGCTTCATCCGGTGCCGATATCCAAGCATCAGCAGCGTCGATAGACCAGAGAATCTCCAGGAACAAGCAGGAATGAGTCTTCACATATGGGAGACGTCGCCGACGGAGCCCGCACGGGAATGCTCCCCAGAATCCAATCAGAAAGCCTTTGGGAGCATCCCCCGCGCCTGCGCGGTGGCTTCCCGCCCTTCCTACTGCCTCTCCCCAGTTTTTCGTTTTCCGCGGAGCAGGCAGGACGTCCCTCGTGCCACCGCAGAACTTTTTACCTTTTTTTTTTCTTTTCTTTTCTTGTTCTGTAGTCGCGGCTTTTCCCGCCGACAGCGACACCTCTGTGCCCTTTTGTTTTTCTTTTCTTATTTTCGTCGCCTAGCGGGACCTTTTTCCCTCTGGGCGCCGAGGCCTACCGGGCTTACAGCATGGAGCCCCAGAAGTGCCCTCACTGCGGGGACTTAGTTTTCCACATGGACTCCAATGCCTGGTGCCTCTCTTGTTTGGGGCCTGACCCTTTCCCCCCGGGTCCTCCAGGCTACAGTGTCGGGAGAAGACCTTCCCTTTTTCGGGTATCCCTCGATGACGTTTTCACGCCCAAGGCGCGGTCATCGAGTTTTTCTTCTCTCCAGGATCAGGTAACCACGCAACAGTCTGTTAAGACTAGCCAAGTCTTGAGGGGCGAGTCTCATGCGCGGCATGGCGACGGCTCCGGCCAACCCCTCAAGTCCCCCTTGGCTACTATACCCCGGCGGGAGTCCTCGGGCTCCAAAGCATTTACGGGGTTTCGGGATGTTCCTGGGGTTCGCTCCTCACAGAACATTCCCGAGCCGTGCTCGAGGGAGGTACCCGCTTTGAGCGGTGCCGATTCCCCGGCATCGGCGCCGGCGTCGAGTGTTCCACTCCTCGCCAGGGATCGTCAGCTGGTGTCCTCGGCGCCTCCGGGGCCGATCGACTCGACCGAGTCTGACCTCCCTATGTCTAAGCCGTGCTCGAGGGAGGTACCCGCTTCTAGCGGTGCAGACCCCCGGCATCGGTGTCGGTGTCGGTGTCGAGCGTCCCGCTACTCACCGAGGATCGCCCGGGGCCGATCGAATCGGTCCAGCCTGGCGTTCCGTCATCCCTGCCATGCGCGGGGGTGGTATCCGCCACGGGCGGTGCCGACCCCCCGACGCCGGCATCGAGCGTTCCGCTCCTCACCCGGCCCTTGGCGCCTCCGGGGCCAACCGACGCCTGCCGGTATGGCGTTCCTACGGGGGTGGTATCCGCGCCCGGTGGTGCCGACCCGTCGGCATCGGGGTCGAGTGACCCGCTCCCCACCGGGGATCACCTGCCGCTGCCCTCGGCAGCTCTAGGACCGACCGACTGGACACAGTCTGGCGGCCCTACGTTCAGGCCATGCGCAGAGGTGGTACCCGCTTCGGGTGCGTCGTCGTCGATGGTTCCACTCTTCGCCGGGGATGGTCATCTGGCCTCGGGGCCGGTCGCCTCGACCTGCGCTGGGTTGCCGGTATCCCAGCCCTGCGCGAGGGTGGTACCGGGTTTGCGTGGCACCGCTCCGCCGGAGACGGCAGGGGCGTCGAGCGCCAGGGACCGCCGTCGGCCTTCCCCGGGAGCCTCGGGGTATGTCGATCAGCCCCAGACGGGCGACCCCCTGGCATCGTCGCGGCCGTCGGGCCCCGGGATCTTCGATCCAGCCTGGATCTGCGCCGTCCCGCAACGGTACTCCGGCATCGGCGCAGGAGTCTGGCACTTCCCTTCCCGCAGGGGCTCGTCGACGGGTGACCTGGATACCCTCGGGGACGGGTCGTATGTCCCGGAAGGATTTCCCCCCGGGTCAGGTGGGCTCGAGAGGGGGCCCGGCATCTGGCAGTGCCCGCCGCCCGACATCGGCGCCGGCGTCGGATGGGCCCCTCTCCACCGAGCTTCGTCCTCGTGAGCCCTTGATGCTCACGACGCCGATCGACGCTGTTCCGATCCGCTCCCCGGGATCAGCACCGCCGACGCGGCCGCCCCCACTGGGGCCCTCTAGAAGGGAGTCGATTTCATCGCTCGGTTCGATGCCCAGCCTGGAATCGGTATCCAGCCTCGAAGACTTGGCCACGACACGTCTCGGGATCGGCCCCTGTCCCCTCCCGCGACGCAGAGCGGAGATCGTTGGCCACTGCCCTCCGGCTGACTTGGAACCGCTTCAGTTGCCGGGGGAGGCACCGCCCCCGGGTTCGGGGCCGAGGCCGATTCTGGCGGCTCCGTCAGCGCCATTGACCCCTTCGATGCCTAGCTTGGAATCAATTCCAGGAGCTGACGACGCCTTGTTGACCACCCCAGTCCAGGGCTGTTGGTCCCCTCCTCTGCCCAGCGGGCAGCAGCCCGAGAGGCTTCTCAGTGCCCTGGTGGCCTCTACCGCCACCGCCTCCCATGGCATAGCCCCTCCGGGAGAGCCGTCTTTTCAGAATTTCCTCCTTGACATGGCGGACTTGCTGGCCATCCCTATCCCGGACCTAACTCCAGGCCCTGCGGAACGGGCCGCCGTGATGCTTCCTCTGCATCCCTCCCTGCAGGATCTCCTGCTGGGGGCTTGGCGGTCGCCTTTGAGGGTTCCGGCACCGTCGACTGCGATGCATGCTCTGTATCGGGTGCCTCCCTCCCCGGGGTTTCGGCAGCACCAACTTCCACATCGTTCCATTGTGGTGGAATCGGCGCTGAGGAAGGCCGGCAGCAAGGAAAAGCATTCTTCTCGCCCGCCAGGCCGCGCCTCGAAGACGCTAGATACCCTAGGACAGCGATGGCGAACCTATGGCACGCGAAGGCCTTGCAGCTGGCACGCGGGAAGGTCCGCAATTAGTTTTTTTTTTTTTTTCAATTTTACTTGTCTGCTGCCGCTGTCGGGGCCGCCGCGGCAAAATCGAGCGTGCCGCGGGGCCCCCCTGTACCCGGCAGAGCCTGCCCTCCCCGTAGCAGCTCTCTCTTTGGAGCTGCAGTCAGACGCGCCGGCTTGCAGAGCGCGAAGGGAAGAGTTTCCCTTTCGCGACTCTGTTAAGCCCGCGGGGGCTGATGGGAACTTCCCATCAGCCCCCGCGGGTTTAACAGAGCAGCGAGGGAGAAACTCTTCCCTCGCGCTCGGCAAGCCGGCGCGTCTGACTGCAGCTCCAAAGGGAGAGCTGCTACGGGAGGGCAGGCTCTGCCGGATACAGGGGGGCCCCGCGGCACGCTCGTGTCGGCCGCGGCGGCCCCGACCGCGGCAACAGACAGGTTTTCTTTTTTTTAATTTTCCCTGGGCTGGGGGGGGGGTTAGGAGTGGTGATGTGATGGGCTGGGCTGGGCTGGGGGGGGGGTTAGGAGTGGTGATGTGATGGGCTGGGCTGGGGGGGTTAGGAGTGGTGCTGGGCTGGGGGGGTTAGGAGTGGTGATGGGCTGGGCTGGGCTGGGCTGGGGGGGGTTAGGAGTGGTGATGGGCTGGGCTGGGGGGGTTAGCAGTGGTGATGGGCTGGGCGGGGGGGGGTTAGGAGTAGTGATGGGCTGGGCTGGGGGGGGTGTTAGGAGTAGTTCTGGGCTGGGGGGATTTAGGAGTGTTGATTTGAAATGGTGTGGGGGGGTAGGAGTGGTGATGGACACTGGGCTGGCTGGGGGGGTTAGGAGTGGTGATGGGCACTGGGCTGGCTGGGGGGGTTAGGAGTGGTGATGGGCACTGGGGCTGGGGGGGTTAGGAGTGGTGATGGGCGCTGGGGGGGCTTAAACTAAAAATTGGGTGATGGGGGATTAGGACTGGAAATGGGCTGGTGGGATTAGGACTGGGAGTGGGCTATGGGGGGCTAGGACTGGTAATGGGCTATGGGGGGGCTTAAACTGAAAATTGGGTGATGGGGGATTAGGACTGGGAGTGGGCTGATGGGGAGGTTAGGACTGGTAATGGGCTATGGGGGGGCTTAAACTGAAAATTGGGTGATGGGGGATTAGGACTGGAAATGGGCTGGTGGGATTAGGACTGGGAGTGGGCTATGGGGGGCTAGGACTGGTAATGGGTTGGGGTTGCTAGGACTGGAAATGGGCTGAGTGGAAGGGGGCTTGAACTGCAAATAGCTGTTGGGGATGGGGCTTGGAATGGAAATGGGCTGAGGGGAAGTGGGGGGCTTGAACTGCAAATAGCTGATGGGGACGGGGCTTGGAATGGAAATGGGCTGAGGGGAAGTGGGGGCTTGAACTGCAAATAGCTAATGGGGAGGGGGACTTGGAATGGAAATGGGCTGAGTGGAAGGGGGCTTGAACTGCAAATAACTGATGGGAAGGGGGGCTTGGAATGGGCTCTTAGGGGAGGGAGCTAGGACAGGAACTGGGCTGATGGATGGGCTAGGATAGAACTGAGAATTGGGTGTTGGGGGAGCTAAGATTGGAAATGGGCTGTGGTGGGGGCTTGGATTGAAATGGACTCATGGAGGGGCTAGAACTGGAGGTAGGCTCATGGGGGGCTTGGATTAGAAATGGGCTGAGTGGAGGGGAGCTAGGATTTAACATGGGCTGATGGTGGGGCTAGGAAAGGACTAGAAATGGGCTGATGGGAGGCTGGTATTGGAAATGAGCTGATGAAGGGACTCGGATAGGACTGGAAATGGATGGGGGAGCTAGGACTGGAAATGGACTGATGAGGGGACTAGAAGGGAGCGGATACTGGGTGGGGCTGGAACTAAAAGGGAGCTGATGTTGGGGGAGATTAGAAGGGGATGGGGCTGGGAGAATGAAATGGAGAGGGGAAAAATATTTTGTGTGTGAGGGAAGAAAAATGTACAATTGGCCTGGTATTGGGAGAGTAATTTGGGATTGAGGATGGAGGGTAAAATTTGAGTGGATGAAATAGGAATGAGGAAAGAGCAAAAGGAGAAAGATTAGTAGTTTAAAGCGGATGTAGAGAGAGAGAATGGAAAAAAAAACTAGAAGAGAGAAGAAAGGACAAATGGACAGCAGATGATGGAGAGTTAGCAGAAAACATGAAGAAACCAGAAGAAAGTGGCTGGAGCAATTGCAACTGTGTAACTGAGCTGAGGTATTCTGTTTATGGAATTCCTTTTTGACATTGCCACTTGTTCTCTTTCCCCAGTAGGTCATGTATTGTTGTTCTCTGAAATGTATTGGTTTAATATTTGCAGTGTTGCCTTTTGATAGGTATGGTATGGTGCTTTGTGACTCCTGGTAGTGCTGTTAGGATACGGCGGGTTTGCTATTGGTTCTAAATGGGCAGTGTTTGTAGTAGTTCCTAATGTGCCTGGCGGTTGGCACTGGATTATAGTAATGTAGAAATCTTTTAGTCTGTCTTTATCCATACACTCATTAAGAGACATGTTTACTAAAAGTTAGTGTATGTTAGCATTATGCAAATATTTATGCAAATTGACGTGCTGGCACTTTGAGGAAATTCTTTGGTTTTGTGCGGCAGTTTGGGCACTCGGGCTCAAAAAGGTTAGCCATCACTGCCCTAGGACGTCAAACCTTCCAAACGTCTATGCTGGCGTCCAGAATTATTTCATATATTTTTTATATGAGTCTGTCGCTCCGGGAGGTCACCGAGAAATTATCTCTGTTGTCTCCCTTCTTGTCTGCAACCAAGGCCTTTGAATATTCCTTGCTTCTTTATCACTGCAGGAATATCTCTGGGTTCCTTTCTCGTGCTTCTCTAGACTCCTTCCTGTCGGTCAGCAAATGCTCTGCTGTTGCTATCAGAGCACGCCGTACAGCATAGTTGCAGGCGTCCGAGTTGTGTAGATGGGCACAGCATAACCTGGGTAATTCTCCCTGTGACGGAGATCACCTCTTCAATAGCGAAGCCTTACGTCAGGTCGCGCAGTGCTTCGCTAACCTTCCCAGCGTTAGAAGCCATCCTAGGGCCCGGCTTCACCCCGGCGGTGGTGCGCGCCTCACCAGGCCCTCCTTCCCTAGGAAGAGGAAATGTCACCCCTCCGCCCAACCGCCAGGTGCGCCCAAGCAAGGGACCCCTCGCCCTGGGTTGAAGTCCCCGGGGCCGCACCAGTACTCTCATACCAAGCAGTTTTAGGCTCCAGTGGGCGGCTGCCTGCAATTACCTTCTTACCAGAAGTTTACAATTGAGCTCTACTCTGGGGTTCGTTCAGTAGGGTAAATGGTTCGGGGGCTTATCCAGGGGTTCAGGTACTCTCCTCCCGTTGGTAGAGGGAGACCACCTCTACTCCATGATAGATCTGGCCCACGGTCAGCTGGCTTACCCTTAGGTACGTCCCCGAATCCTTCTCCGCAGTATCCCCTGCTGATTGCTTCCGTACCGTAATTTTCCTTCCAGCCGCTATAGTTCCCCTATGCTTACCGGGGGCTATGCCCTCATGTCCCCCGATTAGTGCGGGGGGGGGGCGAGTTTCTGCGTGCAGGTCCTGGGGACACCTATAGGGCCTCGAGCCCCCTGGTGTGTTCTTCCGGACTGATGCTATCCTCTGTCCTTCACGCTACTGTTCGCCGATCTGCCCGTGTTCCACCGGAATAGATCCCTCTCCCGGACGGATCTTGACACCACCTCCCCAGGTGGACGTTCTGTGGATCACTGGCAGGTCCGCCTTACCAGTGTTATGCTCATGGAGGTAGGACCCTCAGTGTACCTGCATTACTGCGGGGGGGGGGGGCCAATATCCACAGATATCGCCTGCTCGATAGGCACGTTTTGGGGGATGCCCACAGTGCCTGTGTTCTGCCGCCTATTTTTTTCCCAATGGCCGCTACTCACGCCCCCCCCCCCACCTCCGGGGTCCGGCCAGTCCGCCTGCCTATTCCTTAGATCGGCCCTCGGACTGGTTGTACTCTACTGCTGTGAAGTCAACAGCTTCTATTTTCAGTTATGCCCTCTTCCCGGAGGTTCAGACCCTTGTCTCCCTATCTCTTAGCTAGGGCAGGCTGTGTACTCCTTCTGCTCCGGGGTACACCCCTACTCTTCTCCGGAATGGGCTATCAAGATCGGCCAGTCTTCCACTGTTAGTCCTCTGAGTTATGGACTCTGATCCTAAGGGAGTGCTCAACTTTGCATAAAGCTTCCTTGAAGACCTGCCGTCCTTCTCCTGACCCAGCTGATTCCTGGATCTCCTGGCCTTCCGGATTTGGAACTTCCTCCTCGCTGCGGTGAAGTTCCCTTGAAGACCTCGCTACTGCGTCTACAGTACCTCCATCACAGTCTTACTTCCTACAGCTCAGTGGGTAAGCTTTACATGGTACTAAGTCATTAATTCATTAAAAACTTAATGATGCTCCATGCACTCTAATGACTACTCTCCCTGTAGTCTTTGGGTTTTGCTGTTCTTCTCCTCTCAACTCCTACCCTCCATCCCTCGGGGGATGCCGAGGATCCAGGTTGTAATAACTGTTGGGCAAATGCCATCCCGTCCTGGGCCGGGCTTACGGGATCTCCCCCGGGCATCCTCAGCTAGGGAGTCCCCATATGTGAAGACTCATTCCTGCTTGTTCCTGGAGAGAGCACAGTTACTTACCTGTAACAGGTGATCTCCGGAACAGCAGGAATTAGTCTTCACAACCCGCCCACCTCACCTAGGAGTTGTATCTCTTTCTCTCTATTCCTTCCTCTCCTCTCCTTCTGGCTCGGCTATGAAACTCAACTGGGGAGAGGCAGTAGGAAGGGTGGGAAGCCACCGTGCAGGCGCGGGGGATGCTCCCAAAGGCTTTCTGATTGGATGCTGGGGAGCATTCCCGTGCGGGCTCCGTCGGCGACGTCTCCCATATGTGAAGACTAATTCCTGCTGTTCCGGAGATCACCTGTTACAGGTAAGTAACTGTGCTTTCTTGGCTATTGAACGCAATCTGGCGGCTCTTCTCACGGCCTCAATGCCCCTGAAACTGCTTCAGACAATTCAACCGGTACCGGCACCGACTGCATCGACATCAGCAGGTATTCTACCTGGACCGAGTCATGCGTGTCTATCCGGCATCGACTTTGATCGGTACCGGTACTGTGCCTTGCACGATCACCTAGATCGGAGATACTTGGAATCCTCGGATGAGTCTGAAGACTGAAAGCTTGGCCGATACCAGAGTACTTCTTCCTGAGGATTATTCTTCTCCTCAGCGTAGGATGTCTCCACCAGAGGATATGTCCTTTCAGGATTTTATCCGAGATGTGGCCCGAGGTCTTTCCATCAAAGTGGCTCCTGAAAAAGAGCCTAGGGCAAAGGAATTAGAAATCCTACAATACCCTAAAGCTCCCAAGGAGGCAACTACCTTACCTATTCATGAGATCTTGCATGATCTCATGTTAAGGATGCCTAACCACATCTCCTCACTCTTGAAGACTCGTCACCATGTATCGAGTTCCTCCTTGTCCTGGGCTTCAGAAGACTCAATTACCACACCATTCCATGGTGGTGGAATCAGTTATGACAAGGATAAAGAGTGCAAAAAGGCATGCATCTAATCCTCCAGGACGTGAGTGTAGGCCTCTTGACACCTTTGGACGTCGAACCTTCCAGGATTCCATGCTTTCTGCTAGGATCAGTTCCTATATCTTATATATGGGAATGTTCCTTAAGGAGGTCACAGGAGATTTAGAGCTTATGAGCCCTCTCCTTCCTGATGATAAGAGGCAAGATTACCTCGCCCTTGTCAAATATCCTCAGGATGTTTCCAAGTTTGTGAATTGTGCAGCCTTTGACTGCATAAGCAGAACCTCTGCCATTGCCATAGGTGCACGTAGGATTGCCTGGCTCCAGGCATATGACTTGGAAATTTGGGTACAGGATAAACTAGGGAATATTCCTTGCACAGGAGAGAATCTCTTTGGCAAGAATTGGCAGGAAAAAGCTAATGAGATAGATGCTGACAATATCACTTTGGATAGATTGTCTAAATCTACAGCTGATCCTGTGAGGAAAAAATCCTCTTAAGAAACCATTCTTCAGTAAGAAGAAGAAGTTATATTCCTCCTATACCCAACAGGGGCATTGGTTAGGTCAGTCTACCCAAAAGGGATAGCAGCAACAACCTAGGCAAAGAAAGACAAAAGCAGCTGAGCCTCAACCGGCTCAGCAGACTCAGCCTCCACAGGGGCTTTGACTCCTATCTAGAGAACTTTGCCTTCCTGGCCCTGAACGGCCCAGAACCCTCTACCATCCCAGGAAGGTTATGTCATTTTGCCTCCAGATGGGGGTCAGATAACAGCAGAAAATTGGACTCTGTGTATTGTAAGAGAGGGGTACAATCTTCATTTCCTCAGCATGCCCCCTCCTACAATGGTAAGACAGTTCAATTCTTAGACCTCTCTCAATGACCAGTTAGGTCAAGAGGTCACTGTGCTTCTTGCCCAAGGAGCAATAGAAGAGGTACCCATTCCCCAACGGAGTACAGGGTTTTACTCCCCCTATTACCTTATTCCAAAGAAAACAGGAGGACACAGATCCATTTTAGACCTCAGAGAATTGAACAAATTCCTGTTCAAAGAAGTTCAAAATGATTTCTCTAGGAACTAGGAATGCTTGACCCAGTACAAGCATTGCGGAACCTGTGTCTTTTGGGGAAACTGCTAGGTATGTATGACCTAGATTGGCCACTGTTGGAAGCAGTATACTGGGCTTGATGGACCTTGGTCTGACTCAGTATGGCATATCTTATGTTCTTATGAACTCTGCTGCCATACCTTCAGAGTCAGGATTGGCTTTGTTCTTTAGATCTCAAGGATGCGTACACTCATGTTCTCATCCATCCAACTTACTGAAAGTTCCTTCGCTTTCTGTTTCAAGGGAAGCACTACCAATATAGGGTTCTTCCTATTGGCCTGGCCTCTGCACCAAGGGTGTTCACAAAATGCATGGCTGTGGTGGCAACATTTCTCCGCACCCTGGGAATATTCGTATTCCCTTACTTAGACGACTGGCTCATTCAAGCCTCTTCAGAGCCAGAGGCCAGGATTGCTCTCTCTCACACAATGCGCATCCTTCAGTATTTGGGACTTGTCATAAACTTCCCAAAATCCAACCTTGCTCCCGCTCAGTCCCTAGAGTTTATTGGAGCTCTGCTGGATACCAGACAGACAAGGGCCTACCTTCCACAGCCCCGCTGCCTTCACATTGTGCAATTAGCTTCCCAAGCAGTGCTAAAATCTCACCTCACTGCTCGGGAAATGTTACAGTTGCTAGGCCACATGGCATCCACCGTGCATGTGGTTCCTTATGCTCGCCTCCATATGAGGGCAGCCCGTGGACGTTATCCACTCAGTGGATTCAGGCGTCAGGTTGCCTGTCAGACAAAATAGCAAACTCAGAACGCCTTATTTTGTCCCTCCAATGGTGGCAATCACCCCAAAACCTTTTGGTGGGGTCTCCTTTTCAGTAACCCCCATCCCAAGCCACTCTAACAACAGACGCTTCACAGGTGGGTTGGTGAGCCCACCTGCAAGGCCTCTCTACCCAGGGTAACTGGACTCCACAGGAGGCCTATCTACACATCAATCTCCTGGAACTCAGAGCAATCTTCCTTGCTCTTCGAGTATTCCACACCCAGCTCAGCTACAAGATAGTCCTAGTTCAAACAGACAATCAAGTAGCCATGTATTATGTGAACAAGCAGGGCGGAACAGGCTCTGTCGCTCTGCAACAAAGCTTTGCGAATATGGGCCTTTGCCAGAGAGCATCAGATTCATCTCCTTGCGGTGTATCTTCCAGGCATTCAAAACTCTTGGGCAGACAGACTCAGTCAAGTTCTTCTTCCACACGAATGGTCTCTCCATGCTGACCAGGTGGCCAAAACTTTTCAAATTTGGGGAACTCTGGACATAGACAACTTTGCAAGTCCGCTGAATGCCAAACTTCCCAGGTTCTGTTCCAGAATTCCGGCTCAGGGTTGTCAGGCCAGGGATGCTTTCCTCCTCCATTGGGGTCAGGGTTTCCTGTATGCCTTTCCACCCATTCCCCTAATTCCCAAAACCCTGTTCAAGCTTCAGAGAGACAGAGGTCATATGATTCTCATAGCTCCACGTTGGCCACGGCAAATGTGGTACCCTCTGCTCCTACATCTCTCTCAAGCTCCGCCTCTGGAGTTAGGTTGTGCTCCAAATCTCCTTTCTCAAGAGGACGGGATGCTGTGGCATCCCAATCCCCTGTCTGCATCTCAGGGCCTGGTTGCTGAAAGCCTAGAACTTCATGGTCTTAACCTTTCCCAACAGGTAAAGGATATTCTTTATGCTTCCAGGAAGCCTTCCACAAGACGCTCTTATGCATTTAAGTGGAAAAGGTTTACCATATGGTGCTCGCAGAAGGGTCTTAACCCTCTTGTGATACCTCTGGAATCATTACTGGAGTATCTCCTTCATTTATCAAATGCAGGGCTTAAGACTAATTCAGTGAGAGTTCATTTGAGTGCTATTGCAGCTTCTTTCAAGCCCCTAAATGGACAACCTATTTCCTCTCATCCTCTAATAGCGAGATTTATGAGAGGTCTTCTTTTAACTAAGCCTCCCATTAAGCCACCACCGGTGGCATGGGACTTAAATCTGGTTCTTGGGCAGCTCATGAAACCGCTCTTTGAACCATTAGCCACTACCTCTTTGAAATTCCTTTCCTGGAAGGTCATCTTTCTTATTGCAATCACATCAGCACGTCACATCAGTGAATTGCAAGCGTTGGTGGCTGATCCTCCTTATACAAGATTCCATCATGATAAGGTAGTCCTTAGGACTCATCCACACTTTATGTCAAGGTGGTGTCACCTTTTCATTTAAACCAAGCGGTTTACCTTCCTGTATTCTTCCCAAGGCCTCATGCCTCAAATGCAGAAAGGAATCTTCATACTTTGGACTGTAAAAGGGCTTTGGCCTTTTACTTGCAAAGGACACAGCAACATAGAAAGTCCTCCCAACTCTTTGTTGCTTTGATCCTAGTCATTTGGAGCTTCCAGTCTCCAAAAGAACACTGTCCAGCTGGATAGCACAGTGTATATCTTTTGCCTATGAGAGTAAAAACCTTCCTCTTGAAGGCCATGTCACAGCTCACAATGTGAGAGCCATGGCAGCCGCTATGGCTCATCTTCACTCTGTGTCTATCGACGACATCTGTCGAGCAGCTACTTGGGCTTCGGTTCATACCTTCACAGCCCATTACTGCTTAGACAAGGACTCCCGCCGGAATGCCTTGTTTGGTCAGGTTGTTCTTCAACACCTGTTCCATACTTAATCAACTCTTACCCACCATCCCTGGTAGGATGCCAGAGATCCATGGGGGGAGGTGGAGCCCCTTCACAAGGGCACACAACTTCTGGGGCCTTCTCCCTGGCATCTGCAGCTAGGGAGTCCCCATATGTGAAGACTACATTCCTGCTTGTTCCTGGAGATAGCATAGTTACTCACCTGTAACAGGTGATCTCCGGGAACAGCAGGAATTTAGTATTCACAACCCACCCACCTCCCCTAGGAGGTGTATCTCTTTATCTCTCTCTCGTTCCCTCTCTCTTTGTCTCAGCTTTAAACTCAACTGGGGAGGGACAGTTGGGAAAGGTGGGAAGGCAGCATGCAGGCGCTGTGGGATGCTCACAAAAGCTTTCCTATTGGACGCTGGGGAGCGTTCCCGCGCAGGCTCCGTCGGTACCGACGATACCCATATGTGAAGACTAAATTCCTGCTGTTCCCGGAGATCACCTATTACAGGTGAGTAACTATGCTATCTCCTCACACCCCTTAGTAGCATGCTTAATGTGGGGTCTGCTGCTGCCGGTAGCCTGTGATCTCAATGTGGTTCTTATACAACTACTAAAGCCTCCTTTTGAGCCTTTGGCCACCATTTCACTGAAATTTCTATCATGGAAGGTACTCTTCCTCATTGTACTCACATCACCTCACTGCATTAGTGAACTGCAAGCTCTAGTAGCGAACCCACCCTTTCTCAGGGAACATGCAGGAAGTCAGTCCTCACATATGGTTGACGTCGGCACCGATAGAGCCCTCGCGGAAGCATCCCCCCAGCTTTCAAAGAAATCCTTTGGGAGATGCCACCACGCATGTGTGGTCCCTTTCCTGCCCAAGGGTGCCATCTTGCTCAGTCTCCTTTTTTCCGCGGAGCCCTTCAGATGTTGTCTGGCTTGTCCCCGAAAAAAGTTGATTATTTCTGTCTCTGAGTTTTACACTCGCCTCTGGTATTGCACTGATACTCTACCTGCCTACCGACCTCGGTACCTCGACGTCGTTTTCGGTTTAATCTTTGTAATCTTATGTTATTTTCTTTTTCTGGCATCTTTGCGCCTTTTTTCTCCTGCTGGCAGCTTGGAGAGTCTTCGACCTTGCAGGGGTACTTTTTTCCCCATGGCTACCAGTGGCTTTAAGAAGTGTGATCAGTGCTCTAAAATCATGTCTTTGCCCAACACACACGACTGCTGTCTTCGATGCCTCGGGCCAGACCACGACCCGGCAGCCTGCAGTCTCTGCAAGAGGATATTCAGTAAAGCCCTCAAGAGCCGCCAGCAGCTGCACGATAAATTTTCCCCGATGCCTCCGAAGGCCAGGGCCTCATCTGAAGCTCCGACTTCTCGGGTGGAACTCTCCGAAACTGAGCCTCATCGTGGGTCCTCAGAAAGGGGGTCTCCCTCGAGGGAACCCAGGAAGAAGAAGAAACCCTCGAAGGCAGCATCCTTGAGTGGTTCCGACCGGCTGGGAGCTGCCCGGTCCCACAGTCCGAAACACTCATCTGAGAAGGAGCGACCAGCGAAGGTCCCCCGGAAGGATCTGACCGCTGACCGGCCTCTGTCCCTAGACACCATCCTCGTCGAGAACTCCCCTTTGGGGGAGCCGGCATCGGGCCCGAGTCTCTCGGTGCCCGTGCCAAAAGGCTGCGGATCCTTCTGGTCTGAAGTCCAGAATGGCGGTCCTGGAGTGCAGTTTGTCTGCTTTTATGGAACAGCAGCGGGTGCTGTTGTCTGGCATGACAGGTTTATCCACCCTGACCACTGGGCCTTTGACGTCCAAGACGTCCCCGGAGGCCGAGCCAATCCTTGAGGTCCTTCAGCCTCAAGTCGATTCTCGGCCGAGGTCACGCTCTGAATCCCACTCAACGGGACCACGGTCATCCCCGGCAAGTTTACCGGGCACTGGCCATAGGGCATCGGGGCCCCTGAGGCCCGCAGAAGAGCTCTCCTACGAGTCGTCAACGGACTATTCCGAGTGTGAGACTGAGGACGAGGAGTCCCCCGATATCCGTTACCACCACAACATCCCTTCTGACTCTCCCGTCTCGGAACCTTGTGGTGGTCTCCGCCCGAGGACATGGGCTTCCTGGATTTTGTCAAGGACATGTCTAAGGCCCTGGCATTCCCAACAGAGTTGGAGGAAGACCCTCGGGCGGATGAGTTGGAGATCCTCCAGTACAAGGCTCGTCCGCGGGAATCGCTCGTGGTGCCCATTCCTCCTATCCTGGAACGGCTCATGCTCCGAATGTGGGAGACACTGGCATTGGTACCAGTGGTGAGCAGAAGGCTCGACTCGATATATCGGGTCTGCCGGAACCCGGGCTTCCAGAAGGCACAACTGCCTCATAACGCCATGGTGGAGGAATCGACAATGTGTCTGCTGAAAAGCCAGAAGATGCACTCCTCAGTGCCCCCCGGCAGGGAGGTCCGCACCTTGGACATCCTCGGAAGAAAGTGCTACCAGGACTTAATGCTCATCTGCCGCATCCAGGTCTACCAGCTGTACATAGGCATGTACCTGAGAGACCTGGCGAAGGAACTCACCGGGTCATCGGCTGGTCTCTCCGTGGAACCTTTGCAGCGGTTCAAGAACCTGACCAAGGCCGTCCGTGAGTGCTCCAAATTCATGTCTCAAGCGGCCTATGACGGGTTCGAGTCGGCGGCCCAGGTAGCCGAGGTGGGCATCGGTGCATGCCGCCAAGCTTGGCTTCAGTCATCTGACCTTGAGCAGTGGGTTCAGGACAAATTGGTCGATGTTCCATGCCAAGGAGAGAACCTCTGGCAAACCCATGACTGACAAAGCTGCCAAGCTGGAGACCAAGTTCATGATGAGGACCAGGATCTCTAAGACCACTGCCCCTCCCCAACGGAAGGGCTTGGTCAAAAAGTCCTTTTACCCGAGGAAGGGGGCTGCTTACCGAAACTACTCACCTTATCAGGCCTCCCCTGCTCCCCAATTGGGTCAACAGGCTAAGGGACATGGTCATGACCCGCATAAGCAGAAGGCTCCAAAACCCCAGGCACCGGCCCTGGCCAGCCAGGGGGGAGCTTTTGACTCCTTGAGCATAGTCTCTCTCTACTCCAAGGAGATCAGCAGCCCACAGGGGGATGTCTGGCCCTCTATGCCCAGAAGTGGGCGACCATCACCACCGAGTCCTGGGCACTAAAGGTAGTCATGGAAGATTACCTCCTCCACCTGACAAACACCTCCCCCTTATTTCTCGAGAGAGCCCCTCAGGTCTCCCCTCCACTGGGACCTTCTTCTGAAGGAGTTGGCAGGTCTTCTCTAGGACAAAGAGGTGGAACTAGTACCCCAACATCTCAAGGGCAAGGGGTTCTACTCCAGATACTTCCTTGTGTCAAAGAGGACAGGGGGCCTAAGTCCCATCCTCGACCTGCGCAACCTCCAACAAATTCCTGGTGAGGGTGAAGTTCAAGATGCTCTCTCTTGAAACATTGCTGCCATGCCTCCAACAGGGAGACTGGCTATGCTCCTTAGACCTCAAGGATGCTTATACCCACATCCTCATCAACCCCAACTACAGGCAGTACCTGCGGTTCATGGTAGGTGGCAAGCACTTTCAATACAGGGTGCTCCCCTTCGGCCTAGCCTCTGCCCCAAGAGTCTTTACAAAATGCCTGGCAGTCATGGCTGCCTTCCTCCGGTTCCATGGGGTCTTCGTTTTTCCCTACCTAGAAGACTGGCTCATAAAGGGAAGCACAGCTGGCCACCCTGCACACCATCCAGGTTTTTGCAATACTTGGACTTCATCATAAACTACCCCAAGTCTCACCTCTTCCCGACACAGTGCCTGGAGTTCATCGGGGCAAAGATTGACACTCTCCAATCAAAGGCCTTCTTGCTCAGGCACCGAGCTAATTGTCTCAGTTCTCTAGCTCGGGACATACAGTACTGTCCCTCAGTGCCTGCCCGGTTTCTTCTGCACCTCCTGGGGCATATGGCTTCCACGGTCCACGTCACCCCCAGACGCTCGACTCCACATGAGGACGGTGCAGTGGTGTCTCCGGGACCAGTGGTCTCAGGCCACAGGCCGCCTCCGAGACAGATTTTCAGTGACCCGCCAGTTGGTGGACTCCCTGGTCTGGTGACAGTTGCCCCAGCATCTCGAGGCGGGCATGCCCTTTCAGGCCCCATACCACTTGAGGGTCCTCATCACGGATGCCTCCCTGCTCAGCTGAGAAGCCCACTGCGGAAATCTCCACACTCAGGGCAACTGATTGCCAAATGAGAGCACCCAGCAGATCAACCTCCTGGAGCTCCGAGCCATACACCTAGCCCTGAGAGTCTTCTGTCACCACCTGTGTCACCAGCCAGTGCTGGTCCAGATGGACAACCAGGTGGTGATGTTCTACGTGAACAGGGCACGGTGTTTCATACCCTTTGTCGGGAGGCACTGCTCCTCTGCTCGTACGCAAGCTGACAGACTCAGCAGGGATCTCCAGCTGCACGAATGGCAGCTGGACCCCAAAGTGGCCAGTTGGCTTTTCTGGCTCTGGGGAAACCCGTGATGGACCTGTTCGCTAGCCTGGAAAACTTTTAGTTGTCCCTGCTTCTGCTCCTGGCGGGCCCACCACTCCAGGGTGGCAATGGATGCGTTCCTAGTCTCATGGTTGGAAGGCCTCATGTATGCCTTCCCTCCGATGCTGCTGATTGCCAAGACCTTCTACAGAACCCTCCATGACAGGGCCTCGCTCATCCTGATAGCCCCTCAGTGGCCCAGGCAGCCGTGGTTCCCTCTTCTTCTATAGTTGTCCGTGGAGGCCCCCATCCCCTTGTGGACCACCCCAGACTCCTATCTCAGGAGGGGGGCTCACTCCTGAACCCCAACCTGGGGTCCCTGTCGCTGACAGCATGGCTGCTGAGAGGGTGACTGGCCCCTTTCAAACTTCTAGCTGAGGTGGAGGACATCCTGCTGACCTTTCGCAAGGCCTCCACTAGGAAGACTTATGCCCTCAAATGGCGCACGTTCTCTGTTTGGTGCACCAAACACGGGGCTACTCCTTTCTCCTGCCCGGTGGCTCTGGTGTTACAGTATTTCTCCACCTCTCTCAGTCTGGGCTCAAGTCTAACTCAGTCCGAGTGCACCTGAGTGCCCTGGCGGCGCACCACTCAGTCCAGTCATTGGTGACCCGTTTCCTTTGGGACCTGCTCTTATCGAAGCCCCCAGTTCATCCTCCAGCAACCGAATGGGACCTCAACATAGTGCTGGGGCAGCTCACTCACCCACCCTTTGAGCCTCTAGCTACCTGACACCTTCGCTACCTCTCTTGGAAGGTGGCCTTCCTGGTTGTGCTCACCTCCGCTCGCATAGTTAGTGAGCTCCAGGCCCTTGTGGCAGAGGCGCCTTATTCCAGGTTCTATAAGAACAGAGTGGTGCTTCGCATGCACCCCAAATTCTTGCCGAAGGTAGTGTCACCTTTCCATCTCCACCAGGAAGTGGTGCTCCCTACCTTCTTTCCAAGACCTCACTCCAGGAGGGCGGAGATGGTCCTTCATACCTTGGACTGTAAGAGGGCCTTGTCCTTCTATATCCAACGCACTCAGGGCCACTGCAAAGCTTCTCAGCTTTTCATCTCCTACGACCCAAGTAGGCTGCGGGAGGCAGTGACCAAGTGTATGCTGCCCACATGGGTGGCGGACTGTTTTGCCCTCACTTATGAGCAGGTGAGGCTCCTGCTGGAAGGCTGCATCTCGGTGCACCTTGTCAGGGCCATGGCGGCTTCGGTGGCAAACTTGAGCTCTGTTCCGATGGTGGACATCTGCTGGGCCACCACCTGGTCTTCAGTCCATACCTTCGCAGCCCATTACTGCCTGGAAAGAGAGTTCTGATGGGACAGTGCCTTCAGCCAGGTTGTGCTCCATAACCTCTTCGGGGTTTAGGCAACTCCTACCCTCCGACCCCTCTGTGTTCAGGCTACCAGAGTGCTGTTTTCATCGGTCACAGGGGCCCTACTGTGGTCCGTGTACACTGACTAATTTGCTGCTGTTTGCAGCTCCCCATGAGGGAGCCCTATTTTTGCTATGGGCTTTTGGTAGCCTGCAGCTGGGGAGTCCCATATGTGAGGACTGACTTCTTGCTTGTTCCTGGAGAAAGGGTAGTTATTCACCTGTAACGGGTGTTCTCCGGGGACAGCAGGAATCAGTCCTCACAACCCTCCCTCCTCCCCTTGGAGTTGCTCTTTTACCATCTTTATTTTTGCCATCTTTTAGCTATGTCATCTGACTGAGCAAGATGGCATCCTTGTGCGGGAAGGGGACCACGCATGAGTGGTGGCATCTCCCAAAGGCTTTCTTTGAAAACTGGGGGGAGGCTTCCATGAGGGCTCTGTCGGTGCCGACATCACCCATATATGAGGACTGATTCCTGCTGTCCCTGGAGAACACCTGTTACAGATGAGTAACTACGCAATACCCGGTTCCATCATGACAAGGTAGTTCTGTGGACTCATCCGCATTTCCTTCTGAAGGTTGTTTCTCCCTTCCATTTGAACCAGTCAGTTCCTATTTTCTTCCCTAGACCACATGCGTCTCGGGCGGAAGCAGCGCTTCACACTTTAGACTGCAAGTGAGCGCAGACTTATTATTTAAGTAGAACTAAGGATCACTGAAGATCCTCTCATTTATCTCTTTTGATCCCAGTCACCTGAGTTTCCCAGTGACAAAACAAACTCTATCCAGGTGGATAGCAGATTGCATTTCTCTTGCTTATGCACAGGCAGAATTCTCCCTAGAGCAGTGGTTCTCAACCCTTTTTGTACCGTGACCCCTTTTACCATTGGTCAACTTATGGTGACCCCCAATGATAAAATCAAATGCGTCTCTCTTCCTTTATCGTTAACGCATTGTCGCTGTAATCATTTGTTGAATTATTAATATATTATAGGCCTTTGCAATATGTTTTTATTTATAAAATTTATTTATTTAAACCACAATAACAAGTAACAATATTTGATTTCAAAATTATGATGATTTTGTAGTCAAATCACTAATATGAAATAAAATTATTTTTTCTACCTTTTTTGTCTGACCAATTTATTCTCTGATCATGCTGGTCCCGATCTGAGGCTTCTGCTTTCCTGTCTTCTCTTAGCTCTCTTTCTGTGGTCTATGGTCCATCTGCCATTTCTTATCTCTTCTTTCGTTTTCTTCACTTCTTTCCATCAGCCTATTTCCAGTCCCAGTAACCCTCCCCAGTATCAGCCCCTTTCCAGTCCTCACTCCCAGTACCTTCCATTGTCAACTTGCATTCCCATGACTGCCACTGGTGTCCATTCCCTTCCAGTCCCCCTCCTTCCCCACTGACCAGCCCCTTCTAGTACAAATACCATGGCAGCCCCTCTCAGATCCACTCCCTTCCAGTTCCATTTTCCCATCCCCTCATATCAGCCCATTTGTAGCCTTAGCCCCCAGTATTCTTCCAGGGTCAGCAGCTCTATCCTCCCCTCCACACAATCAGCCCATTCCCAGTCGAAGCCTCCAATCAGCTCGCTTCCAATGCTATTCCCCCCTCAACCCCATTACCAGTGCTAGCCTCCCCTAATCAGCTCTTTTCCAGTGCTAGTCCCTCCTCAACCCCATTACCAGTGCTAGGCTCCCCTAATCAGCCCATTACCAGTCCTACCCCCCCATCAGCCCATTACCAGTCCTAGCTTCCTCTAATCAGCCTATTTCCAGTCCTAACCTCCTTGATCAGCTCATTTCCAGTGCTAGCCCCCCATCAGTCCATTACTAGTCCTACCCCCCTATCAGCACATTACCAGTCCCAACCCCCCCTTGATCAGTCCATTCCCAGTCCTAGCCTTCCCTAATCAACCCATTACCAGTCCTAGCCCCCCCATCTGCCAATTATAATCCTAACCCGCACTGTCTCTCCCCTCTGTCCAGCATTTATCCCCCGTCTGTCCAGTATGTCCCCCTGTCTCTT
Organism: Ichthyophis bannanicus; assembly: GCA_033557465.1. NCBI lineage: Eukaryota > Metazoa > Chordata > Amphibia > Gymnophiona > Ichthyophiidae > Ichthyophis > Ichthyophis bannanicus. The sequence goes on from CM066036.1 coordinate 43,191,470, forward strand.
CCCTTTGTCCATGTCAGCCCCCCTCCCTCCCGCCATGTCAGCCCCCCTCTGTCCATGTCAGCCCCCCTCCCTCCCTCCATCCATCCATGTCAGCCCCCCCTCTGTCCATATCAGCCCCCTCCCTCCATCCATCCGCTCTCCCCTCCCTCCATGTCAGCCCCCTGTCCATGTCAGCCCCCCTCCCTCCCTCCATCCAACAATCAGCTCTCCCCTCCCTCCCTCCATGCCAGCCTCCTCCCTCCCTCATGTCAGCCCCGTTGCAGGTTCCCTGACCCCTCCTCCCCGCTCCCTGTCTGCCTGCTACTGCCCTGTTCTTCTGCAGCTGCGGCTCCCTGCCTCTTAGGGAACCGTGGCTGTGCCTGCTGTGAGTGAAGCCGTTGCGGAGCCTTTCTGTCTCTCGACGGGCTCCGTGCAGCATGCCATTGTCCCGCCTCCAAAGGAAGTGGTAAACAACTTCCTGTGGAGGCGGGACAATGCTGCACGGAGCCCATCGAGAGACAGAAAGGCTCCGCAACGGCTTCACTCACAGGCACAACCGTGGTTCCCTAAGAGGCAGGGAGCCGCGGCTGCAGAAGATTGGAGTCTGTGAGTTTGCCACTGCCGAGAAGCGGACTCAGCAGCGGCAGCAAATTGTGCGCTTTTTTTTTTTTTTTTAACAGCGGAGTGAGGCGACCCCCGCTGAATCCTGTGGCAACCCCCGTGAGGGTCGCGACCCACAGGTTGAGAACCGCTGCCCTAGAGGGTCACATTAGTGCTCGTAATGTACGAACTATGGCAACTGCCTGGACAGAGATTCCCGTCGGGATGCTGTCTTTTGCCAAGCTGTATTCCAGCACCTCTTTGGGACCTAATCTCAACTCCTACACTCCGTCCCGGACTTCTACAAGAAACCAAACTACATTTAGAGGGGGTTCTTCCCTGCTGGAATTGAGTCCAAAACCCACAACTATTCCAGATTCTTTGGCTGCAATCTTTTGGCCTCAGGGATTGTACTGCTCCACCCCCATACCTGTCTGATTCCAGGGAGCTAGTGAGTCCCATATATGAAGACTGCATTCCTGCTTATTCCTGGAGATAACGTAGTTACTCACCTGTAACAGGTGAGCTCCGGGAACAGCAGGAATCAGTTTTCACAACCCACCCTCCTCCCCTAGGAGTTGTAAGGCTCCTCATTTTTCTTCTTCTCAGTTACAAGCTCAACTGAGGAGAGGGATTGGGAAGGCATGAAGGTAGGCACTCAGGCGCAATGGAGGGCTCCCAAAGGCTTTCCTATTGGATGCTGGGGAGCATTCCCGTGTTGGCTTCGTTGATGCATATGTCACCCATAAGATCCTGACAACTGGCAAAATCAATAACTTCATCGTTGATGGAGAAGAAATTGAAATAGCTTTAACTTACATGGATCAGCAGTCACTAAAGAAAGGGCTAGCAGTCAAGAAATCTGACAACATATTGCTCTTGGTAGAATGGCTATGAAGGACCTAGACAGGATCCTCAAGAGCAGAGATGTCTCTCTCCATGCAAAGATTTGACTTGTTCAGGCCATGGTATTTTCAATAACGTCACATGGATGCAAAAGTTGGTCAGTGAAAAAGATAGACAGGAAGAAAATAGATGCCTTTGAATTACGGTGCTCGTGACGAATACTGTGTATACCAGTGGATTGCCCGAAGAATAAACCAGTCAGTATTAGAGGAAATCAAACCTAAGTTTTCCTTAGAAGCTCAGATGACAAGACTTCAACTTTCATACTTTGGACATATCATGCGAAGAGATAGATCATTGGAGAAAAACATAATGCTTGGCAAGGTAGAAGTCACTGTAAGAGAGGAAGGCCGGCAATGAGATGGATCAGTACAATAACAGCAGCTATGGATATCACTCTATCAACAGTGAGCTGCTTGGCTGAAGACTGAACAAGGTTTAGGTCAGCTATCCAGAGGGTCGCCAGGAGTCGATACCGACTCAACTGCACTTAACAGCATCATCCATATGTGAAAACTGATTCCTGCTGTTCCTGGAGATCATCTGTTACAGGTGAGTAAAGCACAGTTACCTGTAACAGGTGATCTCTGGGAACAGCAGGAATAAGTCTTCACATATGGGTACGTCGGTACCGACGGAGCCTGCGCGGGAACGCTCCCCAGCTTCCCAAAAAAGGAAAGCTTTTGGGAGCATCCCACAGCGCCTGCGCGCTGCCTTCCTGCCTTTCCTAAACGCCTCTCCACAGTTTGAGTTTTAAAGCTGAGACAAAGAGAGAGAGGAAAGGAAAGACAGAGAGATACAACTCCTAGGGGAGGTGGGTGGGTTGTGAAGACTTATTCCTGCTGTTCCCAGAAATCACCTGTTACAGGTAAGTAACTGTGCTATCTCCAGGAACAAGCAGGAATGAGTCTTCACATATGGGGACTCCCTAGCTAGAGATGCCTGGGAGATCCCCAAGGTTGTGAGACCCTGAGAAGGGCTCTACCTCCTCCTATGGATCTCAGGCATCCAACCAGGGAAGGAGGGTAGGAGTTGATTAAGCATGGAACAGGTGTTTGAGAACAGCCTGACCAAACAAAGCATCCCGGCGGGAGTCCTTGTCCAAACAGTAATGGGCTGTGAAGGTATGAACCGAAGCCCATGTGGCCGCTCGACAGATCTGGTCGATGGACACAGAATTTAGATGAGCCATAGAGGTGGCCATGGCCCTCACATTATGAGCTGTGACATGGCCCTCCAGAGAAAGGTTCTTACTCTGGTAGGTGAAAGAAATACACTGAGCAATCCAATTGGACAGTGTCCTCTTAGAGACTGGAAGTCCCAAATGAGAGGGATCAAAAGCAACAAAGAGTTGGGAAGACTTTCTATGTTGCTGTGTCCTTTGTAAGTAAAAGGCAAGAGCCCTTTTACAATCCAGGGTATGAAGATTCCTTTCTGCACTTGATGCATGAGGACCTGGAAAGAAGACAGGTAAATATACCTCTTGGTTCAGATGAAAAGGTGAGACCACTTTGGGCATAAAGTGTGGATTGGTCCTGAGGACTACCTTATCATGATGAAACCTTGTATAAGGTGGATTAGCCACCAAGGCCTGTAGTTCACTGATGCGGCAAGCTGATGTGACTGCAATGAGGAAAATAACCTTCCAGGAAAGAAATTTCAAGGAGGTGGTGGCTAAGGGTTCAAAAGGTGGCTTCATAAGCTGACCAAGAACCAGATTTAAGTCCCATGCCACCGGAGGAGGCCTAATGGGAGGTTTAGTTAAAGTTAGGCCTCTCATGAATCTTGCAATAAGAGGATGAGAGGTAATAGGCTGTCCATTGAGAGGCAAGGGATGCTGCAATAGCACTCAAATGGACTCTTACTGAATTTGTCTTAAGGCCTGCATTGGAGAGATGCAGGAGATATTCCAATAGAGAATTCAAAGGTAGTGCTAGAGGGTCAAGACCCTTCTCAGCACACCAAATGGAAAACCTTTTCCATTTAAAAGCATAGGAACGTCTTGTAGAAGGTTTTCTGGAAGCATGGAGGATATCCTTCACCTGCTGAGAAAGATTCCAACCTTGAAGGTCTAAGCCTTCAGCAACCAAGCCCTGAGGTGAAGGGACTTGGGGTTTGGGTGCCACAAAGTTCCCTCCTCCTGAGACAGAAGGTCTGGAGCAGCTCCCAAGTCCAGGGAGGGAGCTTGGGAGAGATGCAGAAGTAGAGGGTACCACACTTGGCGTGGCCAGCGTGGAGCTATGAGGATCATAGATCCTTGATCCCTCTGGAGCTTGAACAGAGTCTTGGGAATTAAGGGAATGGGTGGAAAGGCATACAGGAAGTCTTGACCCCAGCGAAGGAGGAAGGCATCCTTGGCCTGAACTCCCTGACACGGAATTCTGGAACAGAACCAGGAAGGTTTGGCATTCCACGGACTTGCAAAGAGGTCTATGTCCGGGGTTCCCCACTCTTGAAAGATTCTGAGTACCAGGTCCATGTGCAGGGACCATTCGTGTGGAAGCAGAACTCGACTGAGTCTGTCTGCCCAAGAGTTTTGGATTCCTGGAAGGTATATGGCCAGGAGATGGATTTGATGCTCTCTGGCGAAGGCCCACAATCTTAAAGCTTCGTTGCAAAGCGACAGAGAGCCAGTTCCTCCTTGCTTGTTTATGTAAAACATGGCTACCTGATTGTCCGTATGAATGAGGACTGTCTTGTAGCTGAGCAGTGTATGGAAGACCTTGAGAGCTAGAAAAACTGCTCGGAGCTCCAAGTGGTTGATATGTAGAGAGGTCTCCTGTGGAGACCAAGTGCCCTGAGTGGAGAGGTCTTGTAGATGAGCTCCCCAACCTGTTGGGGAGGCATCTGTTGTGAGGGTTGCTTGGGGCAACAACTGTTGGAAGTGGGACCCCAGCAACAGATTTTGGGTGGACTTCCACCACTGGAGAGACCAAAAGAGGCACCTGGAGGTTGCTATTTTGTCTGACAGACCTCCTGATGCTTGAGTCCACTGGGTGGACAAAGTCCATTGAGCTGCTCTCATGTGAAGGCGAGCATAGGGGACCACATGCACTGTGGATGCCATGTGACCTAGCAGTTGTAGCATCTCCCGGGCAGTTAAATGGCTCTTTGACTGAATCTGGGAGGCTAACTGCACTAGGCGTAGGCAACGGGCCTGAGGAAGATAGGCCCTTGCAGTGGTAGTATCTAGCCAGGTCCCTATGAACTCTAGGGACTGAGTAGGGGTGAGCTGGGACTTTGGGAGATTTACCACAAGTCCCAGATACTGCAGAATGCTCCTTGTGCAGTCCAGGGAAGTCTGGGCCTCTGACTGAGATGGAGCTCGGATGAGCCAGTCGTCCAGGTATGGGAATGCAAATATTCCCAGAGTGCGTAGAAATGCAGCTACTACTGCCATGCATTTGGTGAACACTCTTGGAGCAGAGGCCAGACCGAAAGGAAGCACCCTGTATTGGTAATGCTTTCCTTGGAAAAGGAAACGGAGGAACCTTCTGTGAGATGGATGGATGAGGACATGTGTGTATGCATCCTTGATCTAGAGAACAAAGCCAATCCTGACTCTGAAGGTATGGAAGGAGAGTGCCCAGAGAAAGCATCTTGAATTTCTCCTTGAATAGAAATTTGTTAAATTCTCTGAGATCTAATATGGGGCTGTAGCCTCCTGTTTTCTTTGGGATCAGAAAGTAGGGGGAGTAAAACCCTGACCCTTGTTGAAGAAGAGGTACTTCTTCTATTGCCCCTTCGGCAAGAAGGGCAGCCACCTCCTGACCTAGAAGGTCGAGGAGAGATGTTGGAGAATTGAAATGTCTCACCATGGTGTGAGGAGGAAGGTTTGAGAAATGAAGTTTGTACCCCTCCCTTATGATGGAGAGGGTCCACTGCTCTGTTGTAATTTGCTCCCATCTGGGAGCAAAATGAGCTAACCTTCCTGGAATGGTGAGAGGCTCTGGCTGTTTCAGAGCCAGAAAGGCTAAGTTCTCTAGCATCAAGTCAAAAGCCCTGAGGGGGCTGGGTCTGCTGAGTTGCAGCAGCCCCTGTAGGCTTAGGCCTGGCTTGTTTAGGTTGCTGACGTTTAGCAGCAAAACGACCTGTAGATGATTGTTGGCCAGAAGCAGGATGGAATCTGCCTTTCTTGAGGAAAAAAGACTTCTTGAAAGGTTTTTTCTTGGCAGGAATGGAGGTTGACTTTGAAAGTCTATCCAAAGCAGAATTTTCTGCATCCATTTGAGTGGCTTTTATTTGCCAATCTTTTCCAAACAGGTTTTCTCCTGTACAGGGAAGATTTCCCAAGCCATCCTGGACCCAAGATTCTAGGTCAGAAGCTTGGAGCCAAGCAATTCTGCGTGCAGCTATGGCAATGGCCGAAGCTCTGCTGGCACCCTCAAAGGAGTCAAAAGCTTCATGGTTGGAAAACTTTGAAATATCTTGAGTATGCTTAAGCCAAATAAGAAATTCTTCCCTTTTATCCTCTGGAAGAAAAGGGAGGAAAGTGTGCAGCTTATCTGCAACTTCTTTCAGAAACATTCCCATATAAAGACTATAGGAGTTGATTCTGGGAATGAGCATACTGGCTTGGAAGATTTTCCTACCAAAAGCATCCAAGGTCCTGCATTCTTTTCCTGGAGGAGCAGAGGAGTGTCTTTTTGCACTCTTTATCTTTTTCATAGCTGACTCCACCACAATAGAATGGTGAGGAAGCTGTGTTTTATGAAAACCAGGACAAGGAGGGACACGGTACATGGTGTCCAACCTACGAGAATGAGGAGAGATGGTGAGAGGAGTCTCCCATAAGTCAATCATGTGATCATAAAGAATCTCATGAATTGGCAAGGTGACTGCCTCCTTAGGAGCCTTGGAATAACCTAAAATATCTAATTTTTTAGCTCTAGGCTCTGATTCAGAGGTTACTGAAATAGAAAGCCCTTTAGCCACTTCTCTTATGAAGTCTTGAAAGGACAAGTCTTCTGGAGGAGACATTCTTCTTTTTGGAGAAGAAGGCTCTTCAGGAAGGGCTATGGATACTTCAACAGACGCCTCCGATGCATCAGAATCTTCGGAGGAATCAAAGTATCGACTGTCAGGGTGCTCTTTCAAAGCTCGATACGCGTACCGAGCCGTATCGACATCGGGCGTTATCGGTACCGGTTCGGTACCGATGGGCATCCCTAGGCAGGGAACCGCTGCAGACGACACCATGGCCGATGTTGAATGCAGTCGGTACCGGTACCGGCATTGGTGCCGGTACCTGGGCCGATACCGACAACGGAGTTTGTTGAGGTATCAGCGGCGTCGCAGCTTGAATGAAGGCCGTGATAGCCTGCTGCATGGATAGAACATTCTGATCCATCGACGCCATGAATGCCTGGAATTCGGTACCGGAAGGTTGTGCCGGTACCCCAGAGCATTCTAACAGGTGATCGGTCGAGGCCGTGCTATCGATGTCAACCTGTAACCCCATAGGTGGAGCTTTGGAAGCCGGAGCTTCCCGCCGGGGTAGTTTTGCCGGTGCAGGATCCTCAAGGGCAAGCCCGGAGGTATCTCGATGCTTGGAAGGAGATCTACCCTTCGAGGACCGGCTGGATTTATGTTTGGTTACCTGAGATCCATGGGAGGAAGAAGAAGCCCTGGAAGACGTCGATGCCACTGAAGCTGCATCAGAGGGAAACAGAACATGGAGCTTGGCTGCTCGGTTCTGTAAACCTCGTTTGGACATCAAGGAGCAGGACGAACAATCCAAAATGGAGTGGTCAGGACCCAAACATTTGAGACACCATTCATGGGTGTCGGTAACAGAAATAGTACCGCTGCACTTAGTGCATTTTTTAAACCCGGAGGCTGGTTTTTCCATTAGGAAAATTTTTCGTGAGGCCTAAGGGCCAAAAGAGGAAAAACACACTAAGTGAGGGAAAATTATGTTCATTTTTTTTTTTTAAGAAAAGAAAGGAAGACCGGCGGTACCGGTCCGACGTCGGAGAAGGCAGACGCGCGACCAAAGAAATAAAATAAAACAAAGAACTTCTTCAGCGGTGACAGGAACACGACCTGCTGGCTCCGCGGAAAAGAAGAACTGGGGAGAGGCGGTTAGGAAAGGCGGGAAGGCAGCGCGCAGGCGCTGTGGGATGCTCCCAAAAGCTTTCCTTTTTTGGGAAGCTGGGGAGCGTTCCCGCGCAGGCTCCGTCGGTACCGACGTACCCATATGTGAAGACTCATTCCTGCTTGTTCCTGGAGATCTATGCTTTATTCATTATGTGGTCTTTTCCATTATACTATCCCAGTCCACCTTTCACAACACCTGTCACCACATTCACCAACCCCCAACTACGTACATAAGCCTTCCTTCATTCTATACTAATTTATATGGTAAACTTCTAGAAGCATCCAGCAGCTGTTACAGCATTGCTGCAGTCTCTATCAAGCTGTGTACTGTTTTAAGTGACAATGTATGTAAAAGATATAAATTTATATTTTTACAGAACTGTGAGAGTAAACAAATGTTCTTTTTTCCACTTTTCACTTTTTTTCCATATTCAGCGATATCCCTCTAAGCAGCAATATCCCCGATGATCTCTGCTACATGCCCCAATGCTAACTGCTTAGCATCGCGTATTGTGGGTGTTCCGGGGGCAGCACCAGTCGCTAATTGGATAGCGGCGATATGTTTACCTATAGGAGCTAACTGGGCAGCGGCTCAATATCGCCGCTGCCCAGTTAGCTCTGCTTGTAGGATGTGTGGTAACACCAGATATTCAATGCTGGGGTCGCATGTGACCCCGGCATTGAATATCTGGGGTTAAAGGTCAGCAACAATGCTGTTCCACAAGAATATCGGGCCCTATATTTTTAGAAAGGTGCACGTATGCTCATTCTCAGTAGCAGTTCCCTGAATAGAAGGCTTTATTAATCTTGAGCCCTTAATATAATTGAAATCCTTATAGCATTGTATTAAAGCTTTTAGGCGAGAAAGTCATCTTTTCTCCTTTTTCTTGCTGCCCAGCATGGCGAGTAGTGCTCCAGCTGACATATTTCATTCAAAGCAACTTCCTACTATTAGTCTCCACCAATCACAGGCTAAACTTAAATTCACTGCAATTGGATGACATGGATGGTAATTGGCTGCCAATCATACAGAGCACTCTTCCTTCTCCATCTCCACTCCATAATGAATTGTCGATGTGAAACGTTGCCACTTGTACTTGCAGAGGGCCATTAAATGGGTGAGGTTCATTTTAACTCCTCATTTAACCCCCCCCCCCCCGGCGTAGTGACTTTAAAGTGACAATCCATCTCTGCTCTTTATAATTTAGTCTTCTCACGATTGCCCCCTCCAGTGGAGGAGTGAGGCACTATATCAATGACCCGCCATACAGGCTGATGAAACAAATGGCCCTGTTATGCACAGTGACTCACTACTAGTGCTGTCGGAGTTTATGTATTTATACTCTGATAAGCGTGTTTTAAATTTGTGACTAGTGCAACCCACTTAGCTTGTGATTGGTGAGGACTAAAAGCACGAAGTTGCTTTGAATGAAATATGGTGGCTTGAGCGTTAGTTACCTCAATGGGCAGCAAGGAAAAGATACTACTGAAATTAAGACTTTCAGGTTTGCCAGGCGTTGCTTTTTAGAAGAAAATGGACCCTGGACAGATAAGTTGTATTTGGTTGTTTACCCCGAAGCAGGATTTTATGAATGAATAGTCTGAAACATGATATTGTGTTGGGAGTGGGAGCAAGAATGAAATAGAAACCTTTAATTCTGACCCAGAATTACTAGCTTAATATAGCGCTGTGGTAACATAGTTGTAGTACTGGGTTTGCTGTTTTTGAGTGGATAGCCCATGTTTTAAATGGTATGGTATATGAATAATACATAAAATAAAATAAAAATGGACACATTGACTTTACCCTAATCAGTATATTTCTAAGCCAGGGGGTGGGGCTGAATATGGTCCAACAAAAAGATATTTTGTTTTTGGAATTGCTGGGGCTCAGTTGTTGGGATATTTGAATGTGTTGACCCCGTAAGTAAGATTTAGGATTAATATTTTTGATCTAAAGAAGAAAATTAGGTATGTGAAATTTTCCTACACTTCCCTGGTTTCTGCATTTCAGTTCTCACCCATTTTCTTGTTTCTCTACAGCACACTGTTGCATTTAGCAGAAATCCTCTGGGATGCTAGTATCCCTTTCCTAGTCTGTAAGACTTATGGACTTGTTGGCTACATGAGGATCATTGTAAAAGAGCACACTGGTAAGAAGTTTATTTGGGATCAGATTCTAACATTTGTACTCTGTTCCAGTGTCATGCTTATCTATGAAATGTATCTACTAGAGCAGCTATATAAGGTTCTGTAGTTTTGCTTTATACTAATTAACCATTTATTCCTGCTACAAAATGGAGATTTTTGTGCATTATAGAACTGTGTTAGATTATTTTGAAATGAAGAAGACATTTATCATTTTCCTTTAGTTCTGCTTCCAAAGAGTATTTTGCCTATTTGACAGTCATAGAATCTCATCCCGATAATGCACTGGAGGATCTGCGACTAGACCAGCCATTTCCAGAGCTAAGGGACCACCTTCAGTCCTATAATTTAGATGAAATGGAGAGAAAGGTAGGACAGTTTATTCTCTGCATGTCTTAAGATGAGTCTTGCAGAAGTTAGGACTCTCTATGGCTAAGCCAAATCCAGCACATTTAAATTTCATGATCATATTACCCCAAAGGTGTGACTCAAGGATCCGACCCTCTGCCCTTCCACCTTTAGTATAGAACTGTTATCTTGGTATTCCTTCCAACCCTTGACCAAGTTCAAATAGCTTTAGTTCTGCTGCTCTGCACATGCAGCTAAAATGAAGCACTCGGTCTGGATTATTGTTTATATGGTATAAGTTGCCTCCGTTAGATGCCAACATTTTAAACATAAAATCAATCAAGTACATGATCTGCCTTTGCTTCCCTGTTCCTGCATGGCTGACATTTCAGTATTCATTGGTAAATAAAAAAAGGTTATTTTATAAGGTTACATCTAATTCCAAAATTCTTCCTTGGCAGATTTTCATGTTTGATTCACTGACGTGTATTGGTTGAACTTCATTTGGGAAATGATGAAGTTGCCTTATTAATATGTTTATTGCAGTATCATCCATCCACCTTCTCTGTTGTGTTGTTTGCAGGATCACAGCCACACTCCATGGATTGTAGTCGTTGCAAAGTTTCTAGAAACATGGTACATTGAGGTACGTTGGGTCTGAAATGTGGTTATCACTAAAGTGTGTTCTTAGTGTTCCAAACAAATGCTAAGATTATTTTCTGAGAAATGACAGTTTACAATTAAAGCATTGTGGGATGAAGTTACTAAGAATAGGGAGGGTATAATAATTTTATAACAAGGCACCTGGGTAGAGAATGTCTCATAGGAGTATGTTGTACCTGGTTTGTAAAGGCAACATGTACAGTTATGTGCATTTATAAATTAGTCTGCCCAGAAGTAACCACACAAAATGACATCTGCTCTGAGATAGGAATAATTTTCTGCATGTATTTTCCGGCATAAATCAACACAATAAATGCCAGTCTGTCTCAGACTGCATAAGCATATATCCCATAAAAATAGGTGCAATGACTTCCTAGCGTCTACCTTTATACTTTTATTCGCTGAGGCAATTTTATAAGTGCCTATTTGAACATGTGAAATGCTGTTCTGCATTCTCACATCACTAATAAAATTACCCAAATCGTGTAATCAGTGGTGTAAATTCTACCTCCCAGTCAGGGGCCCTTTCTGAAATTGTCACCTAAAGGTCATTCATTTCAATTTATACTGTTTAACTGTATAATCAGGGCTTAATTTGAAGACAGAAAGGAAATGAACCTGTGGAGCCAGGGAAGGGAATGGGTAAGCGGACAGGTCGGGGCAGGAGCAAGAGCAACAGGAGAAGAGGGGCTAGATTAGGCAGGAGAGTGATTTTTCTCTCCTCTGCTCTAGGCTCACCCCTTCTCCTCCTCTTCCCTGCAGGCACAATACCCCTGCTGCTCTGGAATCTGAAGAGAAATGGTATAACTGCGTTCTGGGCCATTCCTCCAAAAATTAAGCCCTTTGTACAATAGAGGGTACTCATCAGACAGCATTTCCTGTTTAAACTATAAATGTGTTCTGCTACTCTAGCTGTGAAAATGATCAATCAAATTGAATGTATTGCAATTGTGATCAGTTTTTACATCTTCTGTTTCTTAATTATTAAAATAATAAATGGATGTTTAGGAAGCAATTTTGGAATTTTAATTAACAAGTTCTTATTTTAAATTTTAATATTTAGAACAATGGGCAAATACCAAAGAGCTACAAGGAGAAAGAGGCCTTCAGAGAATTGATTAGAAAAGGTATTGTAAATGTGTGTGAACCAGAGAGTTTTAGCAGGATCCTTTTTATTAGAGACTGTGGTTCCCATAAACTGCTGTTTAATCCTCTTCCAACCAGGAATGTTAAAAAAAGAAAATGGGGTACCAGAAGACGAAGAGAACTTTGAAGAAGCAATTAAAAGTGTCAACACCGCCTTGAGTGCCACAAAGGTAGACTGCAGTTAGTTTTTTAAATTACTTTCAGAGAATAAGGATGAGATCACATTTTAAAAATTATTATCCTGCACTTTATGGAAGCGTCTTGTCCTGGAAGATGGATAATGTGGATACTTCTCCCTGAAGAGCTAGCACATTTGGGGGTGTGAAAGGAAATGGCTGTGAGGTGCTAATGGTGCACTGGTGGTCTGATTTGTTTGGCAGACTCTTACGTTTTTCCCTTTTTATTGTATGAGCACTAAATATTATTTATAGTGTATCTTAAGCAATGAAATTCTCCATTTATCCACAGGAAAGGGACAGCCTGGGCATTAGCAGTGCTCGGCCTGTAGCCTCTGGAGCAGACAGTCTCAGCCTAAGTTTTGGAACATAATCAGTATAGTTTGAGGATATCCATATTAAATATGCATGAGAGAGATTTGCATGCAGTGTTTCCCGTGCATGAAGATTTCTCTCTTCCATACCCATTGTGGGAATCCTGGAAACCCAACTGATGGAGTGTACCTCAAGGATTAAATTGAAAACTACTACTCTAGAGAACAGCAAGTAATTCAGGCTCCATTCCTGTGGCATCTTTGACCCCGCTGCTGAGCATTATTGATGAACTGGCTGATGAGAACAGAGATGAGATGATCATCTCATTTCAGATAGGCCAAATTGGAGTGGAGTGGCCTAGTGGTTGGGGCAAGGTACTTCAGGCCGGAAGGTCGGGGGTTCAAATCCCACTAGAGGACAGCAACCTTGGGCCGGAAGGACTGGGGTTTCTAGTCCCACAGGTGCTCCTTGTGGTCTTGGGCAAGCCACTTAACCCTCCATAGCCCATGTTCCCTGTAAAATAGCTATCTCCAAGTTATAATGCCCTGTTCAATGTAATTTCAGTTTGTTCAATGTAAATCGCACTGATGCAGAAAAGCGCGGTATATAAGAGAATGTAAATAAAATAAAAATAAATAAATAAATAAATTGTACAAATTGGAGATGAATTTGAACTGCTGACTTCGAGATGAAGGGTTCTCCCTCAGTGCCAGTCCACTGACTTGTCCAGGCTTCCTGTCCCCTCAGCTGTTGAGTTCATGATCGAAAGAAAAAGTGATACTTTTGTTTAAGAAGGGCATTTCCAAAGTGATTAACGCAGTTAGCAGAGCTGCTAACCTTGTTAATCACGATGAGTGGGATATTCATTGGCACTAATGTGGTTAGTGCAACTGAGTATCCCCGGATGCTACCATTGAATGCCCTGACTCTGGCCAGCTAGTGTCGGAACATTCTGGGAGTGGATCGGATGCGGTGCCCGGGAATAACCAGCTAGTGGTGATATTTAGCCACTAGCTAGTTATCCCAAAACAACTAAATTTAGGCACCTGAAAAGCTTGCCAAATTTTTGCTGCTGAAGCTAACCCGGGCAGCAGCTGAATATCACTTCTCCGGGAACAACAGGAAGTCAGTCCTCACATATGGGTGACGTCGGCGCCAATGGAGCCCTCATGCGGAGCAAATCCCCAGCTTTCAGAGAAAGCTTTTGAGAATTGCATCACACATGCGCGGTCCCCTTCCCTCCCAGAGATGCCATCTTGCTCAGTCTCCTTTTTTCCGCGGAGCCCTTTTAGTCGCCGTGAAAAAAGTGTTTAAAAATAGTTGAAATTGTTTCTTATCTCCAGGAACAAGCAAGAATGAGTCTTCACATATGGGTATCGTCGGTACCGACGGAGCCTGCGCGGGAACGCTCCCCAGCGTCCAATAGGAAAGCTTTTGGGAGCATCCCACAGCGCCTGCGTGCTGCCTTCCCGCCTTTCCCAACCGTCTCTCTCCAGTTCTTCTTTTCCGCGGAGCCAGCAGGTCGTGTTCCTGTCACCGCAGAAGAAGTTCTTTATTTTTTCGTTATTCTTTTGTGTCGCGTCTGCCTTCTCGACGTCGATCCGGTACCGCCGGTCTTTCTTTTCTTTCTTCTTTCGAAAAAAAAAAAAACTTTTCTGTGCATTTTCAGTTTTTGGGCCCTAGGCCTAAAAATTTTTTTCCTCATGGAGAAGCCCGCTTCTGGGTTTAAAAAGTGCACAAAATGTGGTGGTACTATTCTGTCACCGACACCCATGACTGGTGTCTAAAGTGTTTGGGACCTGACCATTCCATCACGGATTGTGTGTCCTGTACCATGATGTCCAAGAGAGGTCGGCAGAACCGAGCAGCCAAGCTCAGTACCCTGTTTCCCTCTGATGCAGCTTCGGTAGCATTGACGTCTTCCAGGGCCTCCTCTTCCTCCCATGGATCTCAGGTAACCAAGCATAAATCTGGCCGGTCCTCGAAGGGCAGATCTCCCTCCAAGCATCGAGATGCCTCCGGGCTTGCCCTCGAGGATTCCGCAACGGCAAAATTACCCCAGCGGGAAGCTCCGGCTTCCAAAGCATTATCTATGGGGTCACAGGTTGACATCGATGGCTCGGCCTCGACCGATCACCTGTTGCCGTGTTCTGGGGTACCGGTAGCTCCCACTGGTACCGACATCCAGACTCTGGTGGCGTCGATGGATCAGAAGATTCTGACCATGCAGCGCACCTTAACGGCTTTCATGCAGGCTGCGACGCCTCCGGTACCGCAACAATCCCCGTTGCTGGTACCGGCTCCAGTACCGGCATCGCTCCCGGTACCAGTACCGATGGCATCGACATCGGCTTCAGTGTCGACTGCTACGGTACCCTGTCCTATGATGCCATCGGTACCGAACCGGTACCGATTACTCCTGATGTCGATCCCACTCGATATAGTTATCGGGCTTTACAGGAGCATCCAGACAGACGATACTTCGATTCCTCTGAGGACTCTGATGAGTCTGAGGGTTCTGTAGAAGCATCGATACTTCTTCCTCAGGAGTCTTCTTCACCTAAACGAAGAATGTCTCCTCCAGAAGACTTGTCTTTTCAAGACTTTGTTAGGGAAGTGGCTAGGGGCCTTTCTATCACAGTGGCCCCTGAGTCAGAACTCGGAGCCAAGGAGTTGGATATTTTACAATATCCCAAAGCTCCTAAGGAGGCAGCTACTTTACCTGTTCATGAGATTCTGTATGATCTCATGTTGAGGATGTGGGAGACACCTCTCACCACTTCTCCTCATTCTCGCAGGTTAGACACCATGCTTCCACAAGACTCAGCTTCCTCACCACTCTATTGTGGTAGAGTCTGCCATGAAGAAGATCAAGAGTGCAAAAAGACACTCATCTAATCCTCCAGGGCGTGAATGCAGGACCCTGGATGCTTTTGGCCGAAGGGTTTTCCAAGCTGCTATGCTAGCTGCTAGGATCAATTCCTATAGTCTCTATATGGGAATGTTTCTAAAAGAAGTCACAGATCATCTGCAGACTTTAACCCCTTTCATTTCAGAGGATAAAAGACAGGAGTTTCTCACTTGGCTCAAACATGCCCAAGAGGTCTCCAAATTTTCCAACCGTGCAGCCTTTGACTCTTTTGAGTGTGTAAGCAGAGCTTCGGCTATTGCCATAGGGGCACGCAGAATTGCTTGGCTACTCTGTAATTAGTTACCCCTGTTACCTCCAGGTTATCTCGTCCATGTTCAATGTAAAAACTCAATTGTCGTGTGACATTGCAGTATGTTTTTTGTTCAATTGTAAACCGCACTGATTTTAATAGCTCGGTATATAAGAGAAGTAAATAAATAAATAATACACGCTTCTGATTTGGAGATCTGGGTTCAAGATCAATTAGGAAATCTCCCTTGTACAGGTGAAAACCTTTTTGGTAAGGATTGGCAAGCAAAGGCCACTCAGATGGATGCTGAAAACTCTGCTTTGGATCGACTTTCAAAGTCTACCTCTGCTCCTGTTAAGAAAAGATTGTTTAAAAAGACATTCTTTTCCAAAAAGGGAAAATACTATCCTGCTTATGGTCAGCAGGCATCCTCTGCAGGTCGTTTTGCTGCAAAGTGTCAGCAACCATCCAAACAGGCCAAGTCAAAGGCAGCTAGACCTTCCACGGCCCAGCAGCCTCAGCCTCCTCAGGGACTTTGACTTGCAACTAGAGAACTTAGCCTTTCTAGCTCTGGAAGGACCAGAGCCCCTTACCATCCCAGGAAGGTTGACTTACTTTGCTCCCAGATGGGAACAAATCACAGCAGAGCAATGGACACTCTCCATCATAAGGGAGGGGTACAAGCTTCATTTCTTAAGCTTTCCCCCTTACACCATGGTGAAACAGTTCAATTTTCCAACATCTATCCTCAACCTTCTAGATCAGGAGATTGCCACTCTTCTTGCCCAAGGGGCAATAGAAGAAGTACCTCTTCTTCAACAAGGCACAGGGTTCTACTCCCCTTATTTTCTTATTCCAAAGAAGACAGAGGGCTACAGACCCATGTTAAATCTCAGAGAATTGAACAAATTTCTATTCAAGGATAAATTCAAGATGATTTCTCTCGGTGCTCTGCTTCCATACCTTCAGAGTCAGGACTGGCTTTGTTCTCTAGATCTCAAGGATGCGTACACCCATGTCCTCATCCATCCAACTCACAGAAGGTTCCTTCGGTTCCTTTTTCAAGGAAAGCACTACCAGTACAGGGTGCTTCCTTTTGGTCTGGCCTCTGCACCAAGGGTGTTCACGAAATGCATGGCAGTAGTAGCTGCATTCCTACGCACTCTAGGCATATTTGTCTTCCCATATCTGGACGACTGGCTCATTCGAGCTCCATCTCAAGCAGAGGCCAAGATTTGTCTAATCTGCACAATGCGTGTCCTTCAGTATTTGGGACTAGTAATAAACATCCCAAAATCCAGTCTCACCCCTACTCAGTCCCTCGAGTTTATAGGGGCTTTGTTGGATACCACAACTGCAAGGGCCTATCTTCCTCAGGCCCATTGCCTACGCTTGGTGCAGCTAGCCTCCCAGATACAGTTAAAGCCTCTTTTAACTGCTCGAGAAATGTTGCAACTCTTAGGCCACATGGCATCCACTGTGCATGTGGTTCCATATGCTCGCCTTCACATGAGGGCAGCTCAATGGACTTTGTCCACCCAATGGACTCAGGCATCAGGTTGCCTGTCAGACAAAATAGCAAACTCCAGTCGCCTTTTTTGGTCTCTCCAGTGGTGGAAGTCCTCTCAAAACCTGTTGCTGGGGTCCCCTTTTCAACAGTCACTTCCCCAAGCAACCCTTACAATGGATGCCTCTCCAATGGGTTGGGGAGCTCATCTACAAGATCTCTCTACCCAGGGCATCTGGTCTCCACAGGAGACTTCACTACACATAAATCTCTTGGAACTCAGAGCAATTTTCTTAGCTTTCAGAGTATTCCACTCCCTGCTCAGCTACAAGACAGTCCTCATCCACACGGACAATCAAGTAGCCATGTTCTATGTAAACAAGCAGGGGGGGACTGGCTCTCTGTCACTTTGCAACGAAGCTTTGCGACTGTGGGCCTTCGCCAGAGAGCATCAAATTCATCTTATGGCAGTATATCTTCCAGGCGTTCAAAACTCTTGGGCAGACAGACTCAGTCGAGTTCTGCTTCCACACGAATGGTCCCTCCACAGGGACCAGATAGCCAGGATTTTTCGAATTTGGGGAACCCCGGACATAGACCTGTTTGCAAGTCCGTGGAATGCCAAACTTCCCCGGTTCTGTTCCAGGATTCCGTGTCAGGGAGTTCAGGCCAGGGATGCCTTCCTTCTTCATTGGGGTCAAGACTTCCTTTATGACTTTCCACCCATTCCCCAAATTCCCAGAACACTGTTCAAGCTTCAGAGAGACAGAGGGTCTATGATCCTCATAGCACCACATTGGCCACGCCAAGTGTGGTACCCTCTACTTCTGCATCTCTCTCAAGCTCCATCCCTGGAGTTGGGCTCTGCTCCAGATCTTCTCTCCCGGGAAGACAGAACGTTGTGGCACCCAAACCCCCAGTCTCTCCATCTCAGGGCTTGGTTGCTGAAGGCCTAGACCTTCAAGTTTTCCATCTCTCTCAGCAAGTCAGAGATATTATTCATGCTTCTAGAAAGCCTTCCACTAGACGTTCCTATGCTTTCAAATGGAAACGATTTACCATTTGGTGTTCAGAGAAGGGTCTTAACCCTCTAGCAATACCTGTGAATTCTTTACTAGAGTATCTTCTGCATCTTTCACATGCAGGCCTCAAAACTAATTCGGTAAGAGTCCATTTGAGTGCTATTGCAGCGTCCCTCAAGCCTCTCAATGGACAGCCTGTTTCCTCTCATCCTCTTATAGCAAGATTTATGAGAGGCCTTCTTTTAACTAAACCTCCCATTAGACCACCTCCAGTGGCATGGGACTTAAATCTGGTTCTTGGCCAGCTTATGAAGCCACCATTTGAACCTTTAGCCACCACCTCCTTGAAATTTATTTCTTGGAAGGTTATCTTTCTCATTGCAGTCACCTCAGCACGTCGCATCAGTGAGTTGCAAGCCTTGGTGGCTAACCCTCCTTATACAAGGTTCCATCATGATAAGGTAGTCCTCGGGACCAATCCAAACTTTATGCCCAAAGTGGTCTCGCCTTTTCATCTGAACCAAGAGGTATACTTACCTGTCTTTTTTCCAGGACCTAATGCATCAAGTGCAGAGAAGAATCTTCATACTTTGGATTGTAAAAGAGCTCTAGCCTTTTACTTACAAAGGACACAGCAACATAGAAAGTCTTCTCAACTCTTTGTTGCTTTTGATCCTTCCCATTTAGGACTTCCAGTTTCTAAGAGAACACTGTCCAACTGGATTGCTCAGTGTATTTCTTTCGCCTACCAGAGTAGGAACCTTTCTCTGGAAGGCCATGTCACAGCTCACAATGTGAGGGCCATGGCAGCCTCAATGGCTCATCTGAACTCTGTGTCCATCGACCAAATCTGTCGAGCGGCCACCTGGGCCTCGGTTCATACCTTCACAACCCATTACTGTTTGGACAAGGACTCCCGCTGGGATGCCTCGTTTGGTCAGGCTGTTCTCAAACACCTGTTCCATTCCTAATCAACTCTTACCCACCTACCCTTGTTGGATGCAGAGATCCATGGGGGGAGGTGGAGCCCTTTTCAGGGACACACAACTCTGGGGTCTCTCCCTGGCATCTGCAGCTAGGGAGTCCCCATATGTGAAGACTCATTCCTGCTTGTTCCTGGAGATAGCACAGTTACTTACCTGTAACAGGTGATCTCTGGGAACAGCAGGAATAAGTCTTCACAACCCACCCACCTCCCGTAGGAGTTGTATCTCTCTATCTATCTTTCCTTTCCTCTCTCTCTCTTTGTCTCAGCTTTAAAACTCGAACTGGAGAGAGACGGTTGGGAAAGGCGGGAAGGCAGCACGCAGGCGCTGTGGGATGCTCCCAAAAGCTTTCTTATTGGACGCTGGGGAGCGTTCCCGCGCAGGCTCCGTCGGTACCGACGATACCCATATGTGAAGACTTATTCCTGCTGTTCCCAGAGATCACTTGTTACAGGTAAGTAACTGTGCTTTCTTCCGGATCGACACCGGTTCCCCTTCCCGCCTTCGGCTCGGTACATCTGTATCGAATCCTGTTTGTTTTTTCGTTTTTTGTCCTTAGTGACTAGTGTTTGCGCTTTTTTTCTTTTTCACTGGCAGCCCTGGTCTTCGACCTTGCAGGGGCCCTTTTTCCCCCGATGGCTGCCAACGGGTTTAAGAAATGTGATCGGTGTACAAAATTAATGTCCCTCACCAATACACATGACTGCTGTCTCTGGTGCCTCGGGCCTGACCACGACCCGAAGGTCTGTGGCCCGTGCAGGAAGATGTCCTCGAAGACCCTGAGAAGCTGCCAGTAGCAGTATGATAGGATTTTTGCTGAGTCTGTACCTTCGCGGGCCCGGACCTCGTCTGAGGCCTCTACGTCTCGGGGGGAACACTCTGAACCCGAGAGTCGTAGAAGTTCCTCGGAGAGGGGTCTCCCTCGCAGGAACGTCGAAGGAAGAAAAAATCCTCAAAGGCGTCGTTGTTGGATGGCTCTGAAAGGCCAGGTCCCGCCCAGGATCGGTCGTGGAGCCTCAAGCGTCGGCCCGGATCTTCAGAGATGGAGCATCCAGCAAAGCTTCCTTGACAGGATACGGAGCAGCCGAGGCAGGTAATGGTCCTTGTCGAGGACTCCTCCCCGGGGGAACCGGTGTCGGGACCCGACCCGGTGGCTGCGGAGCCTTCTGAGCTCGGTCTCAGAATGGTGTCCCTGGAGCACAGTATGTCTGCCTTCATGGATCAGCAGCGGTCACTGATTGCCGGCCTAACCGGTCCTTCTGCCCCGACCACCGGGCCACCAACGTCCAAGTTGACCTTGGAGGCCGAGCTGATCCTCAAGACCATGCGTACTTGAGTCAATCCTCAGCTGAGGTGTTCCTCGACCTCCCGCTCGGGGCCTAGGTTGTCACCGCCAGTTCCACCAGTGTTGGGGCGGTCGAGGCCGGAGCCCCTCGATTCCTCCTCAGAGGCATCGGGATGGGAAATGGAGGAGGAAGAGTCCCCGGACACCTGCTGGCACAGGGACGTCCCATGGTTGTGGAATCGGCCATGCGCAGGCTGAAGAGCCAGAAGACGCACTCCTCGGTGCCTCCCGGCAGGGAGGCCCGCAACTTGGACACCCTCGGCAAGAAGTGCTTCCTGGGTTCTATGCTGACATGTCAGATCCAGGCCTGCCAGCTGTACATGGACATGTACCTGAGGGACCTGGTGAAGGAACTCGCCGGGTTCTCTGCTGGTCTCTCCGAGGGACCTTTGCAGTGCTTCAAGAGCCTGTCCACCGGAGTCCGTGAATGCTCGAAGGTCATGACTCGAGCAGCCTATGACGGCTTTGAGTCAGCCGCCTGGGTAGCTGTGGCGGCCATCGGTGCACGCCACCAAGCATGGCTACAGTCATCAGACCTCGAGCAATGGGTTCAGGACAAGTTGGTCGATGTCCCATGGCAGGGAGAGAACCTCTTTGGCAAACCCATGACCGACAAGGCTGCTGAGATCGAGTCTGAGTACATGACCAGGACACAGCTCTCAAAGAAGACCTCTGCCCCTTCTAAGAAGAAGGGCTCAGGTAAGAAGCCCTTTTACCCGAGGAAGGGTGCTGCTTACCGAAGGGTGCTTATTTCAGGCCTCCGTGGCTCCCCAACAGGGGCAGCAGGCCAAGGGACAGGGGCATGGCTCGCATAAGCAAAAAGACCCCAGGCTCCGGCCTAGCCTGGGAGTGGCTTTTGACTCAAAGCATAGCCTCTCTCACCACAGGAGACAGGTAGTGCACAGGAGGAAGGCTTGCCCTGTATGCCCACAGATGGACAGCCATCACCACCGATGCCTGGGTCCTACAGATAGTCCATCAGGGCTATCTCCTTCATTTGACCCAGGTTCCTCCTCCTTATTTCCCAGGAGAGCCCCAGGAGTTAGCAGGTCTTCTTGAGGATCAGGCGGTAGAACCAGTGCCCCACCATCTACAGGGCAAAGGCTTCTACTCCAGGTACTTTCTGATACCATAAAGGACAGGAGGCCTCAGACCCATCCTCGACCTGCGCAACTTAAACAAATTCCTAGTGAGGGAGAAGTTCAAGATGCTCTCACTTGGAATATTGCTGCCTTACCTTCACCAGGGAGACTGGCTCCGTAGACCTAAAGGATGCATATACACACATGCTGATACACCTAGACCACAGGCAATGTCTACGCTTTGTGGTGGGAGGCAATCGCTACCAGTACAGAGTACTTCCCTTTGGCCTGGCCTCTGCCCCCAGGGTATTCACAAAATGCCTGGCAGTGGTGGCCGCCTTCCTCAGACTCCAAGGAGCCTTTGTCTTCCCCTACCTAGACGACTGGCTCATCAGAGCCACTTCAGCCATGGAGGTCCAACAGGCCACATCTCGCACCATCCAGGTGCTCCACCACCTGGGGTTTGTAATAAATTACCCGAAGACGAGCCTAGTGCCCGCTCAACAGCTAGAGTTCATAGGGGCCAGACTGGATACCCTGTAAGCAAGGGCCTACTTGCCAGCAGACAAGGCAAAAAGGCTTCTGGTCCTGGCAGGCCAAATAAGGCACAGATCCCAGGTATCAGCAAGACACTTTCTGCGCCTCCTCGGTCACATGGCCTCCACTGTCCATGTAACACCAGATGCCCGCCTCCACATGCGCACAGCTCAGTGGTGCCTCAGGGACCAGTGGACACAGGCCACAGGCGGCCTCCGAGACAGAGTCAAAGTGTCCAGAAGACTAGTACAGTCCTTGGAATGCTGGCTTCAACCATTATACATGGAGGCGGGGATGCCCTTCCAGGCTCCTCGACACACCCACGGATGCATCCTTACTGGCTGGGGAGCCCATTGCCAGGGTTTGTGTACTCAGGGTGTGTGGTCTCCGGACGAGAGCACACAACAAATTTCTTGGAACTTCGTGCCATCCGACTGGCTCTGTGAGTTTTCTGTCAGACTTTGGCTCATCAGCCTGTCTTGGTACAGATGGACAACCAAGTAGCCATGTTCTATGTGAACAAACAGGGTGGCACGGGGTCCTGCCTACTGTGCCAGGAAACCCTGGATCTGTGCTCCTTTGCAGTCTAACATGGCATGCACTTGAGTGCAGTTTACCTGCCAGGCCAGGACAACTAACTTAGCCGACAGACTATGCAGGATTCTGCAGCCCCACGAGTGGCAGCTTTACAAGGGGGTAGTCCATTGGCTTTTTCAGGCCTGGGGACGACCAGTAATGGACTTGTTTGCGAGTCCACAAAATCACCAGTTGTCCCGGTTCTGCTCCAGGCAACCACACCCATACAGGGTGGCTGCCGACGCATTTCTCATATCATGGTCTGTGGGCCTCCTGTATGCGTTTCCTCCCCACGCCTCTGGTGGCCAAGACTCTATTCAGTATTCTCCAGGACAAGGCTTCGGTTATCCTGATAGCTCCCAGGTGGCCGAGGCAACCCTGGTTTCAGCTTCTGCTTCAGCTAGCAGTGGAGGCCCCCATTCCCCGGGGTCCTCTCCAAACCTCCTGTCCCAGGAGGGGGGCAGTCTTCTGCACCCCAGTCTCAGCTCCCTCAACCTAATGGCATGGCTGCTGAAAGGGTAGTGCTCGCACCACTCCTCCTTCCAAAAAATGTGGAAAACGTCTTGCTGACCTCAAGGAGGCTCTCGACTAGACGGACCTATGCCTTCAAATAGCATAGGTTTGGGGTTTGGTGCGAGAAGCAGAAAGTGAATCCTTTCTCCTGCCAGGTTGAAGTGGTAGTAGAGTATCTTCTCCACCTTTCGGATTTGGGCCTTAAGTCCAACTCCGTCAGAGTGTACCTCAGTGCCCTGGCTGCACACTACTCTCCGGTGGAGGGAAAGCCTCTCTCTGTGCATCCTCTGGTGTCTAGGTTCTTGAGAGGCCTACTTCTGCTGAAGCCCCCTGTCTGCTCTCTGGCGACCGAGTGGGATTTGAATTTGGTTTTAGGGCAGCTTATGCGGCCGCCCTTCGAGCCAATGGCAACTGCCATCTGCGCTACCTTTCTTGGAAGGTAGTTTTCTTGGTGGCACTCACGTCAGCCAGACGAGTGAGTGAGCTTCAGGCTGTTGTGTCCGACAGGCTTTATACAAGGTTTTATAGGAACTGGGTGGTGCTCCGCACACACCCCAAGTTCCTGCCAAAAGTGGTCTCTTCCTTCCACCTCAATCAATAGGTGGTGCTGCCTACCTTCTTTACCAGGCTGCATGCCAGTCGGACACAGATAATTCTGCATACCCTGGAGTGTAAGAGAGTGTTAGCCTTCTACATTCAACCTACGCAGGGCCATCGAAAGGCCTCTCAGCTCTTCGTTTCCTATGACCCCAGTAAGCTGGGGATGGCTGTTTCCAAGCGTACGCTATCCACCTGGGTGGTGGACTGTATCACCTGGGCATACGGGGCAGCCGAGCTTCCGTTGGAGGCTCATTTCCACTCTGTTCCGCTGGCAGACATCTGCCGGGCCACCACCTGGTCTTCGGGTCAGACTTTCGCAACCCATTACTGCCTGGATAGGGAGTCCCGAAGGGACAGTACTTTTGGCCAGGCTGTACTCCGTAACCTATTTGAGGTCTAGGCAACTCCTGCCTTCCGACCCTTCTGTGTCAGGCTACCGGAGTGCTACTCTCTCAGTTAGATTCCTATTGTGGCTGCTATTTTTCAGCTGTGGGTTCTCAGTAGCCTATAGCTGGGGAGTCCCATATGTGAGGACTGACTTCCTACTTGTTCCCGGAGAAAGCGTAGTTACTCACCTGTAACAGGTGTTCTCCAGGGACAGTAGGAATCGGTCCTCACGACCCTCCCTCCTCCCCTTGGAGTTGCAGTCCTATTATTATATCTTGTTCTTTTACCGTCTTTTTAGCTATGTCATTTGACTGAGCAAGATGGCACTCTTGGGCAAGAAGTGGACCGCGCATGCGTGATGCAATTCTCAAAAGCTTTCTCTGAAAGCTGGGGATTTGCTCCGCACGAGGGCTCCGTCGGCGCCGACATCACCCATATGTGAGGACTGATTACTGTTGTCCCTGGAGAACACCTGTTACAGGTGAATAACTATGCTTTTGCCACTATCTGGCTGACCCGGATATTCAAAGCTGGTGGCCAGATACGGCCCAGGCATTGAATATCCAGGTTTAAAGTTCAGCAGAGACAGCTAACTGTTGTAGAAGCACTGTTACATTTTTTTGAAGGTGTGAATAAACATGAAGACCAAAGTGAACCAGTTGACATAGTGTGCTTGAATTTTCAGAAAGCCTTTGACAAGGTCCCTCATGAGAGACTCTTGGCCAAATTAAAAAGTGATGGGATTGGAGGCAGTGTACTATGGTGCATCAGGAACTGGTTAAAAGATAGAAAGCAAGAGAGTAGAGCTAAATGGCCAATTTTTTCAATGGAGAAGTGTGAATAGTGGAGTACCCCAGGGATCTGTGCTGGGCCCTCTGCTTTTTAACATATTTATAAATGACCTGGAAATAGGAATGAGTGAGGTGATCAGATTTGCAGATGACACAAAATTATTCAAAGTTATTAAAACGCAAGAAGATTGTGTAAAATTGCAAGAGGACCTTGATATATTGGAAGACTAGATGAAATTTAATGTGGACAATTGCAGAGTTGTACACCTAGGAAAGAAAACCCAAACTACGGTTACACGATGCAAGGTTCCACATTAGGAACCACCACTCAGGAAAAAGATTTAGGCATCATCATGGAAAAATATGTTGAAATCCTCCATCCAGTGTGCCGCGGCAGCCAAGAAAACAAATAGAATGCTAGGAATCATAAGGAAAGGAATGGAGACTAAAACAAAGGATATTATAATGCCTCGGTATCGTTCCATGGTGCAACCGCACCTTGAATATTGTTTGCAATTCTGGTCAGCCTATTGCAGAATTAGAAAAGGTACAGAGAAGAACCACCAAAATGGTAAAGGGGATGGAAGGATACTCCTGTGAGGAAAGGCTTTAAAGGTTAGGTCTTTTCAACTTGGAAAAGAGACGGCTGAAGGGAGATATGATAGAAGTCTATAAATTAATGAAAGGAATGAAATGAAACGGGTAAACATAGATCGGTTGTTTACACCATCAAAAAGTAGAAAGACTAGGGAACATGCAATGAAGCTACAACATAACATATTTAAGACTAATAAGAAAAAATATGTTTTCACTCAACGCGTAATCTAACTGGAATTTGTAATGGGAGGATGTAGTAAAAGATGTTAGTGTAGCTGGATTTAAAAAAAGGTTTTGGATAATTTCCTGGAGGAAAAGTCCATAAACCATTATTAAAGAGGACCCGGAAAATCCACTGCTTGCCCAGGGACAAGCATGCATTTATTTAGCTGTATTTAATATACCGCCTTTCTCTGGGTCAAGGCGATTTACATAGAACTGAGGATGTAACTTACATTTAAACAATTTTGTATTAACTATTTACAGCATGCAAACAAAGAGTGTTGGCTGTTAACTATGTGTGCCTTTTGTAAACTTGCCAGGTCCTTCTGACCTAGATTGGCCACAGTTGGAAACAGGATACTTGATTTGATGGACCTTGCTCTGACCCATTATGGCATTGCTTGTGTTTTTATGAATATCCCCCCTAAGTATTTAAAACAGTGATCAGACTATCCAGTTTTTGATAAACCAATTTCTGAACAGTCAGTGGGCATATAAATCATTAAATAAATAATACAAAATATTCCTGTATACAAATAAGCATTTTTCTTTTGACCAACTGAACTGAAGTTGGTTCTTGTTATGACTTAGGGTGGAGTAAGTAAGTGCAGGAAAAACATGGCTTATTTTGCAATTTCATGAGACTGATGGTGGTCTTTTTGGTGGCCATCTGCTAAGCTAGGCGCATTTCGCAAAATCAGTAAGTTCATCATTAATGGAAAAGAAATTGAAATAGTGGACAACTTTAACCTACTTGGATTAACTATCAATAAAGAAACAACAAGCAGTCAAGAAATCCGACGACGCATTGCTCTTGGCAGAATGGCTATGAATGACTTAGGCAAGATTCTCAAGAGCAGAAATGTCTCTCCATACAAAGATTTGACTCGTTCAAGCCATGGTATTTTCAATAACATCATATGGATGCAAAAGTTGGACAGTGAAAAAAGATAGACAGGAAGAAAGTTGATGCCTTTAAATTATGGTGCTGGCGACGAATACTGTGTATACCATGGACTGTCCGAAGAACAAACTAGTCAGTACTAGAGGAGATCAAGCCCAAGCTTTCTTTAGAAGCTCAGATAACAAGACTTCAACTTTCATACTTTGGACACATAATGTGAAGAGAGAGATCATTAGAGAAGGACATCATGCTTGGCAAGGTAGAAGGTCAACCCAAAAAGGGAAGGCCAGCAATGATCAATACAATAACAGCAGCTATGAGTGCCACTCTGTCAACAATGAGCTGCCTGACTGAAGACTGAGCACATTTTCTAGAGGGTTGCCATGAGTTGACACCGACTCGACGGCATTTAACAACAACAACACACTAACAGTTTTTACTACATCCTCCGGTAATGATTTCCAGAGTTTGATTATGGGTTGAGTGAAAAAATATATTCGCTCTGGACAAGCAGGAAATAAGTCCTCACATATGGGTGACATCGCCGACAAATTCCGAGTGGGAATGCTCCTCAGTTTCTTTTGGAAGCTTTTTGGAGACTCCACCATGCCTCCCTTCCCCCTTCCCCCTGCCACCACGACACCATCTTCTCCAGTCTTCGTTTTTCTGCAGAACCTGAAGGACATTATTTCAGTCCTCCACCAGTAAATGTTATCCTTCCCCTTAGGGGGCCATTCTGGCTAAGTATCTTTGTTAGTGCCCTGCCGTCGCGGTTCCGTCAGTCGCAGTTCCTTCATTGGTTACAGTGCTTTCGGTAAATTTTCATTTTTCTGTCATTGGTTTTCCTGTAGCCTGGCGAGGCCCGTGATCACCACTGAGCTGTTTGATTTAGCCACAGCCATCTTTCAGAACATGTCCCAGAAACCGGCCAGCGGGTTTAAGAAGTACAATAAGCATGTCAGAACCATCTCTATCACCAATAGGCACAACTGGTGCCTCCAGTGTGTGGGTCCTGATCACCAGCCGCCTCCTTATAATTTGTGTTGGCAGATGACAAGGAGAGTCCTTTACGATTGGGAGAAACAGAGAGAAACTTTCTTTGGCCAGAGGTCTGATTCAGCATCTGTGGCATCAGCATCGGTCTCAGTGGCTTCCCAGGATCTGCCAAAGGTGCATCAACATCGAGAAATTCTCTGGCTCAATCGGAGTTGAGCACCCGCAGTGCCCTGGAGCATTGGCCATCAGTCATTCTCCGCCTGAAGTTGAGGAAGGATTTGATCTTGTCTCAATTGGCGTCGAAGGGGGATCCATCCAAGCACCAGGCAAAGACCCGGTTGCATCGGCATCGGAGCCCTTCCGTGTGCAACATTGAGAGTGATGGGTTTGAGCACCCCGTCAAGGTGCCCCAGAGAGAGGTCTGCTCAACTTCCAGAGTTTCGAAGAGGCACTGACCACCTTCCGACAGCAAAGGCCATGCAAATACCCCTGTATGGATGCCAGAATCATTGGTGGAAGTTGCTCAGGCCCCAAGGCCTTCGGAATCGGCAGCCATGGAGGAGCACCTCTTTCAGGCACTCGAGGTCTGCATCACGTCATTGCTAGAGAAGCAGCTGGCTGGTGCCTCAGTGCCTGCGATATCATCATTGAGTGTCATGCAGCCAGACCTCAAGATGCATGCTCTGCCTGCGGAAGCATTGACGTCGGGGCATTGAAGAAATTTGATGCTGGTTTCCGGCAGGGCCATATACCTCTCGAGTGTCTCAGGTTCCAGTGCCCTGGCGAAGCCTGGGAAGCCCTCAGTGCATTACCAATCCCATAGAAGCTCTCACTCCCCTTGAAGCAGCTCATGTGAACTCTCTTTGAGCTGCTCGATTCCTGCCCTATGACGTTCTTGACCTGGAAAATCTTGTTTCTGGTGGCAGTTATGTCAGCATGCCAGGTAAGTGAACTCTAGGCTCTAGTAGTTCATCCGCCATATACCAGGTTCCATCATAACAGACTGGTCTTGCGCACTCATCCTCGATTCCTTCCAAAGGTGGTATCGGCTTTCCATCTTAGTCAGTCGTTCTGCCAACTTTCTTCCCAAGGCCTTATGCCCACAGAGGGGAAGTGGTGCTGCACATGTTGGACTGCCCACCGAAAGTCCATCCAGCTGTTTGTTTCTTTTGTTTTGTTTTTTAACTTGACAATGTTTATTAAACCATCTCACATCCATAAGCTTTTTTACATTATTCTCTTATTTTTCATGCAAGATATGTTTACATTTATATACATACACATTTCCCCCAACTCCCTCCCCTTCCTTCTTACCACTCCCCTTCTTCGGCTTATCACAGCTTTCTTGGTTACCCTTTTTCTCTGATACCTTTTACCCTTTATATTCTCTAATTTTCACCGGGTACTTGGGACTGGCCTGCCACCCAGGGAGCCCAACACTCCTCGAATGCTTCCTGTTTCTTGCTACAAATGGCTGTTCCTTATCGTCACTCCAGTCCAGTCCCTTTACTTCTGGGTTACGCAACCCTTCCAGCAGCTTGGAGGCTGAGCCCAACCTTTTTGGGGATGGAGCGGTATAAATACCACTGGGACCACCCACCAACTCCAGTATTCTCAGCCTCCAAGCAGCTGGAGGGTTCCGTAAGTCTAGGGCTTACTGGAGTCTCCCTTCTTTAAATTTTAATTCTTTTAAATTCTTTTAAGTTCTTTTAAATTCCTTTAAGTTCCTTTCCTGTGGATTGAGTCATTTGTACTTACTTGGCTCTGTAGCTTTAATTCTCTCCTGTCCTCTCTCTCCCTCCCCCCCCCCCCCGGGCCGGACATCGGAGGAGAGTCTTACCGGCAGCAGCGAGGAGGACTAGTCAGCGTTCCTCTCGCAGCTGACCCGACCTTACCCTGCATCATCTCTGCGGAGACCTGCTCTGCCTCGCGCCGAAGCCCCCCCGGTGGCTGAGCGCTGGAGGCACGCCGCGACTAACCTCCTCCGGCCTGTCCCGCTCCGGAGCGAAGGGACGCGGAGTCGAGCCCCAGAGCCGCGATTGCAGTCAGCCGACGGAGGCCTTAAAGCGGCAGCGGGAGGAAGCCGGTACCGGTGCTGGAGAGTGTTCCCTGCACTGACTCCTCTGTTCCAGCGACGCGAAGGCACATTCGCGGTCCTCCGGGTCGGGCTCCACGTGGTTGAGGCCTACCACTTGTGGAGCCAACGGCCCGAGAGCGCTGAGTCAGGCCTCTGCACAGGCAACAGAGAAGCTTCTAACTGCAAGTACTGAGTTCATTTTGGGCAGGGGTGTTTGTTGCACATAATGTCTGCTCAGTTCAATTTAATTTAATTTAATTTAATTTTAATTCAAATTAATTTTATCTTATTTTAAGTTTGGTTTCTTGTTTATTTTAATCTTCACTTTCCTTGGATTGGTCCCTATTAGGGAAGCATTATAAAGGTCTCTGCTCTTTCTCAGGGGATATATTGCCTTAGTTCGGCTGCTCTGAAAGGGAAGCCCCGGCTCTTGCCCATGGCATCCAAGCCACGCTGCCTTCCTGTGGAACGCGCAGGGGCACCTCCGCAGAGACAGGAATCTGCAGGAGCTGTGCCGCGGAGGCCGCATCAGTGGAACAGGAGATTAACCTGGCCATGTCGCAGCCCTCCCAGGGATCAGGAGACCCTCTGGAAGGGGAAGGGGGGTCCCAGTTTCCTATCTCCACTCCTACGGACCTGCCTATGCCCCCTCTGCCTCTACCCTCCCCCCACTCTAGTGCTGGGGGGTCCGGAGATTTTTTCTCTCCTGACTTCATCCTCTTGCTCCATAAGGCCTACTGCCTACGTAATCAGGGCCTGGGGGCAGAAGAGGTTGCCCCGCCAGCAGAGGACAAATCAGCTAGAGCCCTCGGGGCTACCAATCAGGAAGCCGGGATCCCTGCTAAGCGCCCACGTCTGGGCGGCGAAGAGCTCCTAACATCTCTATCCCAGGATACTCAGGAGGAGAATAGCTCGGTTAAAGACTTGGAGGAGGATGAAGAGGAGCTGGAGGAAGGAGAGATCCCGGAAGAAGATCAGTCACGGATAGTGAGAGTCTTTCGCCGTGAGGAGCTCCCGGCGTTAATTAATGAGTCCCTAAAAGTTCTCAATGTGGCCTCAGACACGCCATCGCAGGAAGAAGCGTTGGAGGACCCCTTAATCCAGGCCATCAGGAGATCCCAAAAGGTTTTCCCTGTCCACAGGGTCGTGCGCCAGATGATCCAGGAAGAATGGGACCAGCCAGAATCAAACTTAAGGGGAGTCAGGACCATGTCTCGTCTATACTCGCTCCCAGAGGCAGATAAAGAGCTGCTAAGATCTCCCAGAGTGGATGCAGCGGTATCAGCAGTTACTAAGAAGACGATGATACCAGTGGAGGGCAGTTCGGCCTTAAAAGACGCGCAAGACAGGAAGTTGGATACGCTCCTGAAACAAGCCTTTGATGTAAGCACTCTCGCTTTGCAGGCCTCCGTGTCCGGAGCTTGGGTGGCTCGGGCCTGTTTACGGTGGGCCCAACAGCTCCAGGCAGAGGGTTCAACGGGCGAGATACAGGCCAACTCAGCTAAGGTGGAATCCGGAGCGGCCTACTTGGCGGACAGTCAGTATGACCTCATTAGAAGCCTAGCCAAGAACATGGCCTCCGTTGTGGCGGCTAGGCGGTATCTGTGGCTACGAAATTGGGCAGCTGACGCTTCCTCAAAGACACGCTTGAGCCGACTCCCCTTTAAGGGGAAACTCTTATTTGGGGAGGACTTAGAGAAGCTAGTTAAGGACCTGGGTGAGTCTAAGGGAGGCAGACTCCCGGAAGATAGACCAAAGCAAGGGCGCCCTCTAGCCCCAGTGCGCTCCCAGCCTAGGGACTCGCGGAGATTTCGCCCAGCCAGGTCAGGCTCCTTTCCCAGGGGCCGTTTTCCCTCGAAGGGACAAGGCTTCAGAGGTTTTCGGGGGGCAGGACGGGGTTTTGGTGCGTCCTCCTCCTCCTCCTTCCCGGGACCCAGAAAACAACAATGAGATGACGGGGGTCCAGGAGGAAGGACAGCCGGTAGGCGGTCGCCTGAGGCTGTTTCTTCCCGCCTGGTTCCGAGTCACGTCCGACCAATGGGTCCTAGAGGTGATCAGAGAAGGTTATGCTCTCGAATTCTCAAAACAAATACTTCCAGCGTTTGTTCAGTCTCCCTGCGGTTCTTCAGCAAAGAGGGCGGCAATAGAGGCGACTCTTGCCCGCCTAATAGCGCTAGGGGCGGTGGTCCCTGTACCACCAGGCCAGTGCGGCTCTGGTCGGTACTCGATTTACTTCGTAGTACCAAAAAAGGAAGGCTCCTTTCGACCGATCCTGGATCTAAAACAGGTCAACCGCTGCCTCAGGGTGCCACACTTCCGGATGGAAACCCTACGCTCAGTCATAGCGGCCGTAAGGGAAGGGGAGTTCCTAACGTCACTCGACTTGACAGAAGCCTACCTTCATATCCCGGTCAGGAAGTCCCATCAACAATTCCTGAGATTCGCAGTGCCAAGAGGCCACTTTCAGTTCCAGGCCCTACCCTTCAGCCTAGCTACGGCCCCCAGGACGTTCACCAAGGTAATGGTGGTAGTGGCGGCCTTCCTTCGGAAGGAGGGGATATTAGTGCACCCCTACTTGGACGACTGGCTGATCCGAGCGAAGTCGCAAGAGGAAAGTCATGCGGCAACGGCCAGAGTGGTTCAAGTTCTAGAAGAATTGGGGTGGGTCATCAATCGCCTAAAGAGCAGGATGTCTCCCTCTCAGGAACTCGAGTACCTCGGAGCAAGGTTCGACACCCACAGGGGCAGGGTATTCCTGTCTCGGTCAAGATCAAGAAAGCTAAGGCTTCTAGTCACGCAGTTTCTCGGCAGGCGAAATCCCTCGGCGTGGCATTATCTTCAGGTCCTGGTAACGATGGCGGCGGCGATAGAGGTAGTCCCATGGGCCAGGGCGCACATGCGACCGCTGCAGCGGGCGCTGCTACGTCGATGGTCTCCTCAGCATCAACCTCTGGCAATGCAGTTACCTTGCGCTCCGCGGAACAAACAGTCCCTCCACTGGTGGCGATGTCCAAGGAATTTGGACCGCGGGATGTCCCTCCAACCTCATCAGTGGTTACTATTGACAACGGATGCCAGCCTGTTAGGCTGGGGAGCACACTGCAAGGACCAGTTTGTCCAGGGACATTGGACACCGTTGGAATCACAATGGCCCATCAACAGACTGGAGCTGAGGGCCGTCACCCTGGCGCTCAAGGCGTTCACGGCTTTAGTCCAAGGAAAAGCAATTCGCGTCCTTTCCGACAATGTCACGGCGGTGGCCTACATCAACCACCAGGGAGGCACCAGCAGTCCTGCCCTGGAGAAAGAGGCGGACGCCCTCTTCCAGTGGGCGGAGTCCAGACTGCTGGCACTTTCAGCTCAGCATGTGGCGGGCGAGGACAAAGTCACAGCCGACTTCCTCAGCAGATGCAAGATAGACCACGGGGAGTGGGAACTAGAACAGGAGACCTTCGACCAGATAGTGGCCCGTTGGGGTCTCCCAGTCATGGACCTCATGGCGCGGTTCTCTACAGCCAAGGTAGACAGGTTCTTCAGCCGAAGGAAGGAAAGAATGTCCGAGGGCTTAGATGCCCTGTCACAAAAGTGGCCTTCCGAAGGCCTGCTCTATGTATTCCCTCCGTGGGCCCTGATCGGAAAGGTTCTACAGCGGGTGGAGTCTCACCAAGGTTTGGTAGTCCTCATAGCTCCGGATTGGCCTCGCCGCCCCTGGTATGCGGATCTGGTGAGGATGGTCGCCGACCCTCCTTGGCGGCTCCCTTGCAAAAGGGACCTGCTGAGGCAAGGTCCGGTTCGGATGCCTCACGTGGATCGATTCTCGCTTACGGCCTGGCTATTGAGAGGGCGCGGTTCCTAAAGCGAGGCTACTCAGGAGCAGTAATCTCGACGCTGTTGAAGGCTAAGAAGCGCTCGACCTGTCTATCCTATGTAAGGATTTGGCGCATATTCGAAGCCTGGTGTGCAGAGCATCGTCGGAAACCTCTTTCGGCCTCTGTCTCAGAGGTCCTGGAATTCTTGCAAGCAGGATTTGATAAGGGTTTGGCGCACAGCTCCCTGCGGGTCCAGCTAGCGGCAATCGCTTGCTATAGAGGCAAGGTCCGTGGAAAACCCTTAGGGGAACACCCGGACGTCTCCAGGTTCTTAAGAGCAGTTAGTCGGCTACGCCCTCAACGGAGGGCGGTCATCCCCTCTTGGGACCTTAACCTAGTGCTGAATGCCATGGTCGGAGAACCCTTTGAGCCAGTGAAGAGAGCCTCCTTAAAGGATCTAACCCTAAAGACAGTTTTCATGGTCGCTATCTGCTCGGCCAGGAGGGTTTCGGAATTGCAGGCGCTGTCCGCCCAGCCTCCCTTCCTGACCTTCCTAAAGGACAAGGTGGTTCTGCGCACAGTGCCTTCCTTCTTGCCCAAGATTATCTCTCCCTTTCATGTAAACCAGACAGTCACCCTGCCGGCCTTCTCGGCCAAGGGGCAGGAAGGTAGGGATAGCAAACTGCGTCTGCTAGACGTCCAGAGAGCCTTGAATCGGTACCTATCTCGCACAGCACCATTTCGAAAGTCCGACCGACTGTTCATTCAGTTCGGAGGGCCGCACAAAGGTGAGGCGGCGGCCAAGGCCTCAATCTCCAGGTGGATTAGAGAGGCGATTGCCTCCGCCTACATCCTGAAGGGGAAGCAGGTCCCGGTGGGTCTGAGGGCTCACTCCACTCGGGCACAGGCAACCTCTTGGGCGGAATACAGTCTTGTTCCCCCGCTGGATATTTGTAGAGCAGCGACTTGGGCCTCGCTGCATACCTTCACCAAACACTATAGACTGGACGTGCAGAGTACGGCGGATGCTCGTTTCGGTCTAGCGGTTCTTCGGGCCGGTATGCCGGATCCCACCCAGGGTTGAACTGCTCTGGTACATCCCAGAAGTAAAGGGACTGGACTGGAGTGACGATAAGGAAATAGTAATTAGATCTTACCTGCTAATTAGTGTTCCTGAAGGAACGGCAGTCCAGTCCCTGATCCCACCCGGTTCCGGCAACTGTTAAGACCTCACGTTCATAGAGGAGCATTGGACCGAGCGCAGAGCCGGTTCGGCGGGAGGGAGTGCAGAGGAAGGCCGGGTTGGATAGAAGCAGCCACCTCCTCCGTCCGTTGCCATTCCTCCTCTCCTTCCCCTATACTTTCCAAAAAAAAAAAAAAAAAGAAATTGATAATGCCTATTGGATAGATTGTTGAGATATTAGTTTAGACTTAGTTTATATTTCATTATGAGGTTTTTGGATGGAAGTTCGATAAGTCTGCTTTTTCATTCGAATACTGGAGTTGGTGGGTGGTCCCAGTGGTATTTATACCGCTCCATCCCCAAAAAGGTTGGGCTCAGCCTCCAAGCTGCTGGAAGGGTTGCGTAACCCAGAAGTAAAGGGACTGGACTGTCGTTCCTTCAGGAACACTAATTAGCAGGTAAGATCTAATTACTATTTAATCTCTCATAACTATAAATCTCATGTATGCATTTGTACCAAGACACTTGTGTAGGAGTATCCTCTTTTTTCCACATTTTCGCTATGTCACACCTTGCAGCAATTACACAAAATCTTATCAATATTCCATCTCTCCCCTCCCAACCCCTCCCTTTAAGGGTCAGCAGTGTATTCGCTCAATTCCTCTCAATTTTATGTCCCACCATCTCTTAGATTACTTGATAAATTCTGTCCCAAAATGCTTGGAGTTTCTGACACCCCCACCACATATGGACATAGTCGCCCTTCTCTTTACATCT
The DNA here is from genome assembly GCA_033557465.1 of Ichthyophis bannanicus. Classification (NCBI taxonomy): domain Eukaryota; kingdom Metazoa; phylum Chordata; class Amphibia; order Gymnophiona; family Ichthyophiidae; genus Ichthyophis; species Ichthyophis bannanicus. Next base: position 43,226,922 of record CM066036.1, read on the forward strand.
TCTCCAGTACTCTTCTGATTGATTTTTTTTCCTAGTAGTGCTAATCATGCCGGGGTGAGATACCATCAATATATCATTTTATAAATGTGCTCTATATGTCTAATAGTGTAAATCCTTTGACATATGTTTGAAAATTTCTCCCCACCCCTTATCATCTAATGATTCCCCCATATCCTTTTCCCACTGTTGTTGCCACGATAACTTTCCAACCTCTTGTTCTTCTCTAATTAAATGGTATATCTTCTGTAGCTCCCCACGGCGAGACATAGGCTTCCAGCATATTCTTTCAAAATCTGTCAATCCCCTTTTTATATTCTCTGCCCATTCTTTGCTGAATAGCCAATGTCACACCTGTAGAAATCCGTAGAAATTTGAGTGCGGTAGCCCATATTTCACCTATAATTTTGAATATTCTATCAACACACGCTGAATGATTGCTATTACTCCCTTTTCTTTTCATCTCTTGAGCAGTGGGTCTTGGTAGTCCTGGTGAAAAATTTGGGTTTTGACATATTGGCTGCAGCAAAGAGTTTGTTCCCTTTAACTTCCTTCCCTCCCTAGTCCTTCTCCAAATTTTCATCACATATTGCACATATCGGTTACTAATAGATCCTTCCCCTTGATCTAGTCATGGCAGCCTCCAGATAGGAACTTCTCCTTCTATCCCCTGTAATAATTCTACCAATTTTCTTTTAGTGCCTTCTTGCCACGCTATAATATTGGTTAGTTGAGCTGCTCTATGATGCCACATTAAATTCGGAACTGCTAACCCTCCCACCCTTTTTGACCTATATAGTGTCTTCCTAGCTATTCTTGGGGATCTATGACTCCAAATGTAGTGGAGCATTTTCCTTTGTGTTTGAACCAGAGCTTGGTTCGGTACAGCTATGAGTAGTGTTTGGAACAAATATAATACTAGGGGTAATATTACCATTTTGATGCTTGCTATTCGCCCCAGTCAAGACAGTGGAAACTCTAGATCCAAGGCCATTTTTTTCCAGAGTGGTTCATAATTAATTTGGTACAATTTGGCCACATCCGCACAGATCTGAACACCTAAATATCTCAAGGGGCCTTTTGTCCATCTAAATGGGAACTGTTCCTTTAAGATTGCTACATCTCTTTTCTCTAATGTGAGATTTAAAATCTCTGTTTTCTCTAAGTTAGCTTTAAATCCAGAGACCTCCTGGAAAGCATAGTTGCTCACCTGTAACAGGTGATCTCCGGGAACAGCAGGAATTTAGTCTTCACATATGGGTATCGTCGGTACCGACGGAGCCTGCGCGGGAAAGCTCTCCAGCATCCAATAGGAAAGCTTTTGGGAGCATCCCACAGCGCCTGCGTGCTGCCTTCCTGCCTTTCCCAACTGTCCTTCTCCAGTTGAGTTTAAAGCTGAGACAAAAGAGAGAGGAAAAGCGAGAGAGATACAACTCCTAGGGGAGGTGGGTGGGTTGTGAAGACTAAATTCCTGCTGTTCTCGGAGATCACCTGTTACAGGTGAGTAACTATGCTATCTCCAGGAACAAGCAGGAATGTAGTCTTCACATATGGGGACTCCCTAGCTACAGATGCCAGGGAGAAGGCCCCAGAAGTTGTGTGCCCTTGTGAAGGGGCTCCACCTCCCCCCATGGATCTCTGGCATCCTACCAGGGATGGGTAGGTAGGAGTTGATTAAGTATGGAACAGGTGTTGAAGAACAGCTTGATCAAACAAGGCATCCCGGCGGGAGTCCTTGTCTAAGCAGTAATGGGCTGTGAAGGTATGAACCGAAGCCCAAGTAGCTGCTCGACAGATGTCGTCGATAGACACAGAGTGAAGATGAGCCATAGAGGCTGCCATGGCTCTCACATTTTGAGCTGTGACATGGCCTTCAAGAGGAAGGTTTTTACTCTCATAGGCAAAAGATATACACTGTGCAATCCAGCTGGACAGTGTTCTTTTGGAGACTGGAAGTCCCAAATGACTAGGATCAAAAGCAACAAAGAGTTGAGATGACTTTCTATGTTGCTGTGTCCTTTGCAGGTAAAAGGCCAAAGCTCTTTTACAGTCCAAAGTATGAAGATTCCTTTCTGCATTTGAGGCGTGAGGCCTTGGGAAGAATACAGGAAGGTAAACCGCTTGGTTTAAATGAAAAGGTAACACCACCTTTGGCATAAAGTGTGGATGAGTCCTAAGGACTACCTTATCATGATGGAACCTTATATAAGGAGGATCAGCCACCAACGCTTGCAATTCACTGATGCGACGTGCTGATGTGACTGCAGTAAGAAAGATGACCTTCCAGGAAAGGAATTTCAAAGAGGTAGTGGCTAATGGTTCAAATGGCGGTCTCATGAGCTGCCCAAGAACCAGATTTAAGTCCCATGCCACCGGTGGTGGCTTAATGGGAGGCTTAGTTAAAAGAAGGCCTCTCATAAATATCGCTATGAGAGGAAATAGGTTGTCCATTTAGAGGTTTAAAAGAAGCTGCAATAGCACTCAAATGGACTCTTACTGAATTGATCTTAAGCCCTGCATTTGATAAATGAAGGAGATACTCCAGTAATGATTCCAGGGGTATCGCAAGAGGGTTAAGACCCTTCTGCGAGCACCATATGGTAAAACATTTCTGATAAAATGCATAAGAGCGTCTTGTGGAAGGCTTCCTAGAAGCATAAAGAATATCCTTTACCTACTGGGAAAGGATAAGACCGTGAAGTTCTAGGCTTTCAGCAACCAGGCCCTGAGATGCAGAGACTGGGGAATGGGTTGCCACAGCATCCCGTCCTCTTGAGAAAGGAGATCTGGAGCAGATCCTAACTCCAGAGGCAGAGCTTGAGAGAGATGTAGGAGCAGAGGGTACCACATTTGCCATGGCCAACGTAGAGCTATGAGAATCATATGACCTCTGCCTCTCTGAAGCTTGAACAGGGTTTTGGGAATTAGGGGAATGGGTAGAAAGGCATACAGGAAGTCCTGACCCCAATGGAGGAGGAAAGCATCCCTGGCATGACAACCCTGAGCCGGAATTCTGGAACAGAACCGAGTAAGTTTGGCATTCAGCGGACTTGCAAAGAGGTCTATGTCCGGGGTTCCCCAAATTTGAAAAATTTTGGCCACCTGGTCTGCATCGAGAGGCCATTCGTGTGGAAGGAGAACTCGACTGAGTCTGTCTGCCCAAGAGTTTTGAATGCCTGGAAGATACACCGCAAGGAGATGAATCTGATGCTCTCTGGCAAGGGCACATAGTCGCAAAGCTTCGTTGCAGAGCGACAGAGAGCCTGTTCTGACCTGCTTGTTCACATAGAACAGTGATGGCTAACCTTTTTGAGCCCGAGTGCCCAAACTGCCGCACAAAACCAAAGAATTTCCTCAAAGTGCCAGCACGTCAATTAAAGCCCCATTTGCATAAGGTGCTTCATTTGCATAAATATTTGCATAATGTTACCATACACTAACTTTTAGTAAACATGCCTCTTAATGAGTATATGGATAAAGAAAGACTAAAAGGTTTCTACATTACTATAATCCAGTACCAACCGCCAGGCACATTAGGAACTACTACAAACGCTGCCCATTTAGAACCCATAGCAAACCCGCCGTATCCTAACAGCACTACCAGGACTCACAAAGCACCATACTCTACCTATCAAAAGGCAACACTGCAAATATTAAACCAATACATCTCAGAGAACAACAATACATGACCTACTGGGGAAAGAACAAGTGGCAATGTCAAATAGGAATTATATAAACAGAATACCTCAGCTCAGTTACACATGCAGAACAGACCATCACCAAACAAGGAATCACAATTTAGAAACAGGAAGACAATAATTAAACTGGGAACCCCAAAAGCCAAACTTGGAATATACAACAACACTGTAGAAATAAAACTATATATTAATTTCCTCTTGTACTAAACAAAGCGCAAAAATTAATGATGCACATTTCCCAGAGCTGACATATTCCAGTTAATAAATTCAAAATAAAGAGATATTTTTCTACCTTTTGTGCATTTTTTTTCAGTTGCAATTGTTCCAGCCACTTTCTTCTGGTTTCTTCGTGTCTTCTGCTAACTCTCCATCTGCTGTCCATTTGTCCTTTCTTCTGTCTTCTTGTTTTTTTTTCCATTCTCTCTCTACATCTGCTTTAACATACTAATCTTTCTCCTTTGGCTCTTTCCTCATTCCTATTTCATCTACTCAAAATTTACCCCTCCATCCTCAATCCCCACTTACTCTCCCAATACCCGGCCAATTGTAGATTTTTTATCCCTCCCACAAAATATTTTTCCCCTCTCCATTTTACTCTCCCAGCCCCATCCCATTCTAATCCTCCCCCAACACCAGCTCCCTTCTAGTTCCAGCCTCACCCAGCATCCATTCCCTTCTAGTCCCTGCATCAGCCCAATTCCAGTCCTAGCAGCCCCCCAACCCAATACCAGTCCTATCCCCCCCTCATCAACCCACTTCCAGTCCTAACCCCCCATCACCCCATTTTCAGTTTAAAGCCCCCCCCTATAACCCATTACCAGTCCTAACCCCCCACTTCCAGTCAGCCCCCCATAGCCCATTGCCAGTCCTAACCCCCCCATCAGCCCACAGTCCATTACCAGTCCTAACCCCATCAGCCCACCTCAAGTCCTAACCCCTCCCCATCAGCCCATTTCTTGTCCCAGCCCCCCCATAGCCCATTATCAGTCCTAAACCCCCCCATAGCCCATTACCAGTCCTAACCCCATCAGACCACCTCCAGTGTTAACCCCCCATCAGCCCATTTCCAGTCCTAACCCCACCCAACAGCCCACCTCAAGTCCTAACCCCTCCCCATCAGCCCATTAGCAGTCCTAACCCCCCCCCTAGCCCATTAGCAGTCCTAACCCCCCCTCTCTAGCCCATTAGCAGTCCTAACCCCCCCCATAGCCCATTACCAGTCCTAACCCCCATCACCCCATTTCCAGACAGCCCCCATCAGCCCACAGCCCATTAGCAGTCCTAACCCCCCCTAGCCCATTAGCAGTCCTAACCCCCCCTCCTAGCCCATTAGCAGTCCTAACCCCCCCTAGCCCATTAGCAGTCCTAACCCCCCCCCCCCTAGCCCATTAGCAGTCCTAACCCCCCCCAGCCCATTAGCAGTCCTAACCCCCCCCTAGCCCATTAGCAGTCCTAACCCCCCCTCCTAGCCCATTAGCAGTCCTAACCCCCCCCTCCTAGCCCATTAGCAGTCCTAACCCCCCCCCAGCCCATTAGCAGTCCTAACCCCCCCTAGCCCATTAGCAGTCCTAACCCCCCCCCTAGCCCATTAGCAGTCCTAACCCCCCCCTCTCTAGCCCATTAGCAGTCCTAACCCCCCCCATAGCCCATTACCAGTCCTAACCCCCCATCACCCCATTTCCAGACAGCCCCCATCAGCCCACAGCCCATTAGCAGTCCTAACCCCCCCTAGCCCATTAGCAGTCATAACCCCCCCTCCTAGCCCATTAGCAGTCCTAACCCCCCCAGCCCATTAGCAGTCCAAACCCCCCCCAGCCCATTAGCAGTCCTAACCCCCCCCCTGCCCATTAGCAGTCCTAACCCCCCATCACCCCATTTCCATCCAGCACCCATCAGCCCACAGTCCCTTTGCAGTCCAAACCCCCCCTAGCCCATTAGCAGTCCTAACCCCCCCCCCTCGCCCATTACCAGTCCTCACCCCCCCCAGCCCATTAGCATCCCAAACCCCCCCCACCCCCCCGGCAAATTTAAAAACAGAAAAAGCGGGCTCTGGCTGCTGCCGCGGACGCGGCAGCATGCAGTGTCCCGCGGGGCCCCTCCGCCCGCTAAGCCCCTCTGCAAGGGCTTTCAGATTCGCGAGGGAGACAGCGTCTCCCTCGCGTCTCTGTTAAGCCCGCAGGGGCTAATGGGAAATTTCCCATCAGTCCCTCGCGTCTAAAGGGGCTGATGGGAAATTTCCCATTAACCCCTGCGGGCTTAACAGAGACGCGAGGGAGACGCTGTCTCCCTCGCGAATCTGAAAGCCCTTGCAGAGGGGCTTAGCGGGCGGAGGGGGCCCCGCGGGACACTGCATGCTGCCGCGTCCGCGGCAGCAGCCAGAGCCCGCTTTTTCTTTTTTTGCGGACCTTCACGCGTGCCAGCTGCAAGGCCTTCGCGTGCCACAGCTGGCACGCATGCCATAGGTTCGCCATCGCTGACATAGAACATGGCTACTTGATTGTCCGTATGAGCTAGGATTGTCTTGTAGCTGAGCGGGGTGTGGAATACTCTAAGAGCAAGGAAGATTGCTCTGAGTTCCAGGAGATTGATGTGGAGATAGGCCTCCTGTGGAGTCCAGGTACCCTGGGTAGAGAGGCCTTGCAGGTGGGCTCCCCAACCCACCTGTGAAGCATCTGTTGTTAGAGTGGCTTGTGGTGGGGGTTGCTGAAAAGGAGACCCCACCAAAAGGTTTTAGGGTGACTGCCACCTTTGGAGGGACAAAATAAGGCGATCTGAGTTTGCTATTTTGTCTGACAGGCAACTTGATGCCTGAGTCCACTGAGTGGATAAAGTCCACTGGGCTGCCCTCATATGGAGGCGAGCATAAGGAACCACATGCACCGTGGATGCCATGTGGCCTAGCAACTGTAACAGCTTCCCAAGCAGTGCTAAAACCTCATCTCACTGCTCGGGAAATAAGTGCACAATGCGAAGGCAGCGGAGCTGTGGAAGGAAGGCACTTGTCTGTCTGGTATCCAGCAGAGCTCCGATAAACTCTAGGGATTGAGTGGGAGTAAGGTTGGATTTTGGGAAGTTTATGACAAGTCCCAAATACTGAAGGATGCGCATTGTGAAAGAGAGAGCAACCCTGGCCTCTGACTCTGAAGGGGCTCAAATGAGCCAGTCGTCTAAGTAAGGGATTACGAATATTCCCAGGGTGCGGAGAAATGCTGCCACCACAGACATGCATTTTGGGAACATCCTTGGTGCAGAGGCCAGGCCAAAAGGAAGAACCCTGTATTGGTAGTGCTTCCCTTGAAACAGAAAGCGAAGGAACTTTCGGTGAGTTGGATGGATGAAAACATGAGTGTACGCATCCTTGAGATCTAGAGAACAAAGCCAATCCTGACTCTGAAGGTATGGCAGCAGAGTTCCTAGAGAAATCATTTTGAACTTCTTTTTGAACAAGAATTTGTTCAATTCTCTGAGGTCTAAAATGGGTCTGTGTCCTCCTGTTTTCTTTGGAATAAGGAAATAGGGGGAGTAAAACCCTGTACCCCGTTGGGGAATGGGTACCTCTTCAATTGCCCTTGGGCAAGAAGCACAGTGACCTCTTGACCTAACTGGTCGTTGAGAGAGTTCTGAGAATTGAATTGTCTTACCATTGTAGGAGGGGGCATGCTGAGGAAATGAAGCTTGTACCCCTCTCTTACAATAGACAGAGTCCAATTTTCTGCCGTTATCTGACCCCATCTGGGGGCAAAATGACATAACCTTCCTGGGATGGTGGAGGGTTCTGGGCCGTTCAGGGCCAGGAAGGCAAAATTCTCTAGATAGGAGTCAAAGCCCCTGTGGAGGCTGAATCTGCTGAGCAGGTTGAGGCTTAGCTGCTTTTGTCTTTCTTTGCCTAGATTGTTGCTGCTGTCCCTTTTGGTCAGACTGACCTAAATGATGCCCCTGTTGGGTATAGGAGGGATATAACTACTTCTTCTTACTGAAGAATGGTTTCTTTGAGGATTTTGCCTCGTAGGATCAGCTGTAGATTTAGACAGTCTATCCAAAGTGATATTGTCAGCATCTATCTCATTAGCTTTTTCCTGACAATTCTTGCCAAAGAGATTCTCTCCTGTGCAAGGTATATTCCCTGGTTTGTCCTGTACCCAAATTTCCAAGTCAGATGCCTGGAGCCAGGCAATCCTTCGTGCACCTATGGCAATGGCAGAGGTTCTGCTTATGCAGTCAAAGGCTGCACGATTCACAAACTTGGAAACACCCTGAGCATGTTTGACAAGAGCGAGATAATCTTGCCTTTTATCATCAGGAAGGAGAGGGCTCATAAGCTCTAAATCTCCTGTGACCTCTTTAAGGAACATTCCCATATACAAGATATAGGAACTGATCCTAGCAGAAAGCATGGAAGCCTGGAAGGATCGACGTCCAAAGGCGTCAAGAGTCCTGCACTCACGTCCTGGAGGATTAGATGCATGCCTTTTTGCACTCTTTATCCGTCTCATGGCTGATTCCACCACCATGGAATGGTGTGGTAATTGAGTCTTCTGAAACCCAGGACAAGGAGGAACTCAATACATGGTGTCGAGTCTTCGAGAGTGAGGAGATGTGGTTAGAGGTGCTTCCCAAATCCTTAACATAAGATCATGCAAGATCTCATGAATAGGTAAGGTAGCTGCCTCCTTGGGAGCTTTAGGGTATTGTAGGATTTCTAATTCCTTTGCCCTAGGCTCTTTTTCCGAAGCCACTGTGATGGAAAGACTTCGGGCCACATCTCGGATAAAATCCTGAAAGGACATATCTTCTGGTGGAGACATCCTACGCTGAGGAGAAGAGAAATCCTCAGGAAGAAGTACTCTGGTATCGGCAGAGCTTTCAGAGTCTTCCGACTCATCCGAAGATTCGAAGTATCTCTGATCTGGGTGATTGTGCAAGGCACAGTACTGGTACCGATCAAAGTCAGCATCGGAGTAGTCTGGTACCGACTTGTCGATGCCGGATAGAGACGCATGACTCGGTCCCGGTAGAATACCTACCAATGTCAATGCAGTCGGTACTGGTACCGGAGTCGGTTACGGTACCGGTTGAATTGTCTGAAGCGGTTTCAGGGGCATCGAGGCCTTGAGAAGAGCTGCCAGACTGCGTTCAATAGCCAAGAATCTCTGGTCTATTGATGCTGCTGATGCTTGGGTGTCGGTGCCGGATGAAGTGGCCAGAACCCCAGAGCATGGCACCAGTAGTTCTTCCGAGGTTGAAGCCTCGAGAACATCCTGGAGCCCCGTTAGTGCTTTGGAAGCCAAAGCCTCCCGCCGTGGCAATTTTGCCAGTGAAAGTCCCTCAAGGGCAACGCCAGAGGCATCTCGATGTTTAGAAGGAGATCTACCCTTTGAGGACCGGCTAAATTTATGTTTAGTTACCTGAGATCCATGGGAGTAAGACGAAGCCCTGGAAGACGTCGATGCCACGGAGGCTGCATCGGAGGGAAAAAGGATGCTAAGTTTAGCAGCTCGATTTTTGCCGGCCCCTCTTCGACATCATCCCACAGGCAACACACTCTGAAATAGAGTGGTCAGGACCTAAACATTTGAGGCACCACTCATGTGTGTCGGTGACGGAGATGGTACCGCCACACCTAGAACACTTTTTAAAACCCGAAGCGGGTTTTTCCATTCGGAAGGAAAAAGGTTGGGCCTAGTGCCCAAAATGGCGCGTGGCACCTGAGGAGAAAATTACTGGAAAGATTCCAGAAAGAAAGGTTTTGGGGTTTTTTTGTTTTTTTTAAAAGAAAGAAGAACCGGCGTTGCCGGTGTAGCGTCGAGGGAAGGCAGACGCGACCACAAAAAAAGAAGAATAAGAAGGGAATATTTTCTGCGGTGACAGGATGGTGCGACCTGTCGGATCAGCGGAAAACGAAGAACTGGAGAGGGACAATTGGGAAAGGCTGGAAGGCAGCACGCAGGCACTGTGGGATGCTCCCAAATGCTTTCCTATTGGACGCTGGGGAATGTTCCCGCGCAGGGTCCGTCGGTACCGACGATACCCATATGTGAAGAGTATATTCCTGCTTGTTCCTGGAGATCATCTCTAACTCTTCCCTTAGCCGTCTGAATGAGCTTCTCGGTTCAGTTATTGTTAATAGGATATCATCAGCGAACAAAGTGATCTTATATTCTTGCTCACCTACTCTCACCTCTTCCACATCTTTTTGTTGCCTAATTCTGGCTGCAAATGGCTCTACAGAGAGCGCAAACAGCAGTGGCGATAGCAGGCAACCCTGCCTAGTTCCCCTTTTTAGATTAAAAAAAATGTGAATACCCCCCATTTACCTTCACCGCTGCTTGAATATAATGCTTGAATCCACTTTATATAATTCTCCCCTATCCCATAGGCTGTTAGGGTAGACTGGACATTTTTATGGGTAAGAACATAAGAACATAAGATATGCCATACTGGGTCAGACCAAGGTCCATCAAGCCCAGTATTCTGTTTCCAACAGTGGCCAATCTAGGTCATATGTACCTAGCAGTTTCCCCAAGAGACACAAGTTCCACAATGCTTGTACTGGGTCAAGCATTGATATCTTCGGTCACTTCTTAATAATGGCTTATGGACCTTTCCTCCAGGAACTTGTCCAAACCTTTTTTAAACCCAGCTACACTAACAGCCTTTACTACATCCTCCGGTAACAAATTCCAGAGTTTGATTACACGTTGAGTGAAAAAATATTTTCTTTTATTAGTCTTAAATAGTTTACCCTGTAGCTTCATTGCATGTTCCCTAGTCTTTCTATATTCTGATAAGGTAAACAATAGATCTACGTTTACCCGTTCCACTCCGTTCATTAATTTATAGACTTCTATCATATCTCCCCTCAGCCGTCTCTTTTCCAGGTTAAAGAGCCCTAACCTTTTTAGCCTTTCTTCATAGGAGTATCCTTCCATCCCCTTTACCATTTTGGTGGCTCTTCTCTTAACCTTTTCTAAAATCGTTATATCCTTTTTAAGATACGGCGACCAGAATTGCCCACAGTATTCAAGGTGCGGTCTCACCATGGAACGATACAGAGGCATTATAATATCTTTTGTTTTATTTTCCATTCCTTTACTTATCATACCTAGCATTCTATTTGCTCTCTTGGCCGCCGCTGCACACTGGGCCGAGGGTTTTAACATGGTATCCACAATGACGCCTAAATCTTTTTCCTCGGTGGTGGTTCCTAATGTGGAACCTTGCATCGTGTAACCATAGTTTGGGTTGTTCTTCCCTAGGTGCATAACCTTGCACTTGTCCACATTAAATTTCATCTGCCATTTTGATGCCCAGTCTTCCAATTTATCAAGATCCTCTTGCAATTTTTCACAATCCTCTTGGGTTTTAACAACTTTAAATAGTTTTGTGTCATCTGCAAATTTGATAACCTCACTCGTTATTCCACTTTCCAGGTCATTTATGAATATGTCAAAAAGCAGCGGACCCAGCACAGATCCCTGGGGTACACCACTATTCACCTTTCTCCATTGGGAAAATTGGCCATTTAGCCTTACCCTCTGCTTTCTATCTTTTAACCAGTTCCTGATCCACAATAGTACACTGCCTCCTATCCCATGACTCTTTAGTTTTGCCAAAGGTCTCTGATGAGGGACCTTGTCAAAGGCTTTCTGAAAGTCCAGATATACAATATCAACCGACTCACCTTTGTCCACCTGTTTATTCACTCCTTCAAAAAAACATAACAGATTAGTAAGACAAGATCTTCCTTGTCTAAAGCCATGTTGGCTGTCTCCCATTAGGTTGTAACTATCTACATGCTGAGTAATTTTATTCTTTATGATGGTTTCTACCATTTTTCCCGGTACTGACGTCTGGCTCACTGGTCTGTAGTTCCCCGGATCACCCCTGGAACCCTTTTTAAAAATTGGTGTTATATTGGCGATCCTCCAATCTTCAGGTATTAGAGATGATTTTAATGATAGCTCACAGATTACTAATAGCAGGTCTGCAGTCTCATATTTCAGTTCTTTCAACACCCTTGGATGTATACCATCTGGCCCAGGTGATTTGCTACTCTTCAGTTTATCTAATAGTTGTAAGACATCTTCCCGATGTATCGATATTTCCTTCAATTCTTCCGCACCTTTAAATACCACTTCAATCATGGGTAACATCCCTACATCTTCCTCAGTAAAGACCGAAGCAAAGAATTCATTCAGTCTCTCCGCTATCGCCTTGTCGCCTCTTAGTGCTCCTTTAACCCCTTTATCATCTAATGGACCAACTGACTCTCTCACAGGTTTTTTGCTACGAATGTACTTGAAAAGGTCTTTATTTCGCGTTTTTGCTTCCGCAGCAAGCTTCTTCTCAAATTCTCTCGTTGCCTGCCTTATCAATGCCTTGCATTTGACTTGCCAGTGCTTGTGCTGTTTCCAGGTTTCTTCGTTTGGCTCTTTTTTCCATTTCCTGAAAGATGCTTTTTTGGCAACAACAGCCTCTCTGACCTCACCTTTAAACCATGCTGGCAGTTTTTTGGACTTCCTTCCACTTTTGTTAAAGCGTGGAATACAGCTGGTCTGGGCTTCCAAGATAGTATTTTTCAACAACACCCAAGCTTGATGTACGTCTTTAACCTTCGCAACTGCTCCTTTTAGTTTTTTCTTAACTGTTTTCCTCAATTTATCATAGTCCCTCTTTCGAAAGTTAAAAGGTAGTACTGTGGATTTCCTTACTATTCCTCCTCCACTAATTAAATCAAAGGTTATCATGCTATGATCACTATTGCCAAGTGGCCCCAACACCCTTATCTCTTGCACTAGATCTGGTGTTCCACTAAGGACTAGGTCTAATATGGCTTCCCCTCTGGTCGGTTCATGAACCAGCTGCTCCAAGAAGCAGTCATTTATTTCATCTAGGAACTTTATCTCCCTAGCATGTCCTGACGTGACACTGACCCAGTCGATACCGGGGTAATTGAAATCACCCATTATTATTACTGCGCTGTAACTTTTGTTAGTTTCCTTGATTTCTTTGAGCATTTCATCATCCATTTGGTCATTCTGGCCAGGTGCTCGATAGTACACCCCCACTGCCATCGCCTTCCCCCTTTTATATGGAATTTCAGTCCATATAGATTCTACAGCAGATTTTGTTTCCTGCAAAACTTTAATCCTTTCTGAGTCAATGCCCTCTCTAACATAGAGCGCAACCCCTCCACCAATTTGATCAGCTCTATCATTACGATATAGTTTGTACCCAGGTATCACAGTGTCCCACTGGTTGTCCTCCTTCCACCATGTCTCTGATATTCCAATCATATCTAACCTTTCATTTAGTGCTATATATTCTAACTCTCCCATCTTATTCTTTAGACTTCTAGCATTTGCATACAAGCATTTTAGAGAATGTATTTTATTCATGTTAATTTGGCTATTGTTAGACATGGGTAAATTGGGATCTTTAAGCTCTGTCTGCTCCATACTTGAGGGTATTTGGGCTACTTTACTCTTTTGTGGAACCTCTCTGCTTTTGGTAGTATCCTTCAAGGATACATTCTTCCGAACCATCCGCTCTTGGGCGACTGTCGGCTTTCCCCTAATATCTAGTTTAAAAGCTGCTCTATCTCCTTTTTAAAGGTTAATGCCAGCAGCCTGGTTCCATCCCAGTTAAGGTGAAGCTCATCCCTTCGGAAGAGCCCCTTCTTTCCCCAGAATGTTCCCCAGTTCCTAACAAATCCAAAACCCTCATCTCTGCACCATTGTCTCATCCACGCATTGAGACTCCGGAGCTCTGCCTGTCTTTTGGGTCCTGCGCGTGGAACAGGAAGCATTTCGGAGAATGCTACCCTGGAAGTTCTGGATTTCAACTTCCTACCTAAAAGCCTAAATTTTGCCTCCAGAACCTCCCTACCACATTTTCCTATGTCATTGGTACCGACATGTACCAAGACAGCAGACTCCTCCCCAGCACTATCTAAGCATTATCAAATGCTTTCTCGGCATCAATTGCTACTTATAAAAGCCAGTATCTTTTTTTTTCTTTTACCCACAAGCACAAGTTAACCACCCTCTTTACGTTATCTGCTGCTAAGCGTCCTTGAATGAAGCCTGCCTGATTATTATTTACTAACCTAGGCATATATACATTAATTTGTGCTGCTAGAATACGAGCTAGTATTTTCGAATCCAGATTTATTAGGGTTCTCCAGGAACAAGCAGGAAGTCAGTCCTCACTTACAGGCGATGTCGGCACAGACGGAGCCCGCACGGAGCAATTCCCCAGCTTTCAAAGAAAGCCTTTGACATTGCTACCGCACATGCGTGGTCCTCTTCCCACCCAAGGGTGCCATCTTGCTCAGTCTCCCTTTTTCCGCGGAACCCTTCGGACGCACATCCATGTCTATCAAAAAAGGTTTTGTGTCTTGGGCCTTCTGGCCTTTTTTCCGGTAACACCGGTCCTCTTCCGTCCTCCCCCTTCGCCTCTGCTCCGGCTGTGGGCCAAGGGATCCCTTTTTTCTCTCATTTTAATGTTTTTCCTTTTGGCCGTTTTTGCGCCCTTTTTTCCCCAACTGCTGGCCTCGAGGGTTTTCGACCTTGCAGGGGCACGTTTTGCCCCCATGGCCACTGGCTTCAAGAAATGTGATGTGACTCCGCTCCCCAGGTGTCACTCTGATCAGGATTTGCCTGAGGTGGAGCGGCGAAAGAAGAAGACCTCTAAGTTGCTGTCAGGAGCCCCAGAGAAGCGTAAGGGGTCTCGTGCTCGTTCCCTTAGCCCTCCCCGGTGTTCCCGAGGGTTGGACAAGGAGCAGACTCAATAGGTACCTTGTACGGACACTGAGGCCTCTGGCAGTGGCACCTGGTCTCCTGAGGGTTGTCCCGGTGAGTACTCCCTCTCCTCCTCCACGCCAGACCTGGTAACATCGGCATCGCAGGGACCCACTCCCGAGTGGGAGTCCCGTATGCTGGCACTGGAACGCAGCGTTTCTTCCTTCCTAGTTGCCCAGCAGGCGTTCTTGTAGAGCACAGCTGGCTCGCGCCCCGAGAACGAGGGTTACCCGACTGGGGTCCCGAGAACTGCCTTGGAATCCCCCGAGAGCTGCTGGCCTCGTGAGGGTCCTCAGCACTGGTCTTGCTCGCCCTCCCATTCCTCAGGGGTGAGGTCTTCCAGAGTGAGTGCCTCCAGCTCCAAGCAGGCCTCGGCCACTGGGCGTGGGGATCAGCCCGACTTCGAGTCCTTCTCTGACTTCTCGGGCTGGGAATTGGACTGGGATACTTCCCTGGAGATCCTTGCTCATAGGGACCTTCCCTCTGACTCATCCCCGCCCGCCTCGCAAAGGCGTTCAAATCCCAAGGACATCTCTTTCCTGGTGTTTGTACGGGATATGGCTCGGGTCCTCAGTCTGCCCACGCAGACCGAGGAGGAACTGAGGGCAGAGGAACTTGACATCTTGTGTACAAGTCTCCACCCAGGAAGTCTCTTACGGTTCTGGTACCGTCCATCCTATCCCGGCTGCTCCTCCACAAGTGTGAAGCACCTGCCTCGGACCCTATTGTCAGTAAAAGACTCAATGCCATGTATAGGGTCCAGCGCGGCCCGGGGTTTCGGAACACCCAGCTTCCTCATACCTCCATGATAGTCAAATCCGCGATGTGGAAACAGAAGAGCCCAAAGTCGCACTCTTCGGTCCCGCCTGGTAGGGAATCCAGTGCCCTTGACGCCCTCGGGCGCAAGGCTTACCAGGGATCCATGATGGCATGCCGCATCCAAGCGTACCAAGTGTATATGGGTATATTTCTTTGCGACCTCACCAAAGAGCTTGGCGGTTTTTCCGTGGGCATTGGTGGCGAGCACCTTCTCAGGTTCCAGAACCTCCTGAGGTCAGTCACAGACTGTTTGAAATACCTTTCCCGCGCCGCATATGACAGGTTCGAGTCTTCCGCCTGTGTGTCAGCGGCTGGCATCGGAGCCCGACGCCAGGCGGGGCTCTAGTCTTCGGACCTGGAACAGTGGGTCCAGGAGAAGCTCCTGGATGTTCCCTACCTTGGCGAGCAGCCGTTTGGCAAGCCCATGGAGGACAAAGCAGCCAAGATCGAGACGGAGTTCATCATTCGCATCTGTCTCTCGTGCAAAACCTCCCGCGGAAGAAGCAGCACATCAAAAAGCCTTTCTTCCAGAGGAAAGGGATCCTCTACCGGGGATACCCACCATACCCGCCTACCCCTGAGCCAATGACCAGCACTCAGGGCAAAGGGAGAGCTCAGGGTCACCAGAAACCCAAGGGGCCCAAGACCCAACCACCGGCGCCACCCCTGCCAGCCCCGGGGTTTTGATGCCGAAAGCATAGCCTCTTGCCCCTTGGGGGCGCTTTTGCCCGTGGAAGGACGCCTGTCTCTTTTTGCCCCTGAGTGGGCGGCCATTGCATCGGTCACCTGGGTCTTCCAGGTGATCCGAGACGGGTATCGTCTTCGTCTAGACAGACTCCCTCCTCCCTTCTTCCCAGCGGAACCTACTCGGCTTCCCTCGCATTAGGCTTGCTTGCAGCAAGAGCTGAACAACCTCCTCGGTCAACAGGTAGTCGAAAGAGTTCCACCGCACCTCCGAGGTTGGGGGTTTTACTCCCGGTACTTCCTCATTCCGAAGAGGACGAGGGGCCTGCGCCCCATCCTCGATCTCAGGAATCTGAACAAGTTTCTGGTGTGGGAGAAGTTCAAAATGCTATCGTTTGGTGTCCTGCTTCCCTACCTCCAGCAGGACGATTGATTATGCTCCTTGGATCTCAGAGACGCTTACGCCCACATTCCTGTCCACCCCAGGCACAGGAAGTACTTGCGTTTCAGGGTGCAAGGAGAGCACTTCCAGTACAGAGTGCTCCCCTTCGGGCTCGCGTCTGCCCTGTGAGTCTTCACCAAGTGCCTGTTAGCGGCTGCGACCCACCTCTGGCTGCAGGGCATGCCCGTCTACCCTTACCTAGATGACTTGCTCGTCTTGGCCACATCGGCCGAGGAGACTCGCCTCTCGGCATCGCACACGGTCCTTCTCCTTGAGCACCTCAGTTTCCTGATCAACTACTCCAAGTCCCACCTCAAACTGGTGCAGACATTGGAGTTCATTGGCACTCTTCTCGACACAGAATGTGCGACCTCCTTTCTTGCTCGAGTACGCACGGATTGGCTCCGTGCTCTGGCTGTCAAGGTCCAAGGCTGGCCCAAGGTCTTGGCGCGGGCCATGCTGCGCCTCCTGGGGCACATGGCCTCGACCATCCACGTCGTTCCCCACACTCTCATGCACATGTGAGCGGCCCAATGGTGCCTCAGAGCGTAATGGACCCAAGCTTCAGGCCACCTCTGGGACCCCATCCGGGTTTCTCGCAGCCTATTCGAGTCCCTAGTCTGGTGGCAGAATCCCCAGAGCCTCCTTCGGGGCATGCCCTTCCAGACTCGATAGCACAATCTCGTCTTGACAACAGATGCCTCGCTGTTGGGCTGGGGAGCCCACTGCGACCATCTCTGCACGTAGGGGGCGGTGGTCACCTGAGGAATCTCAGCAGCAGACCAACCTGCTCGAGCTTCGGGCGGTCTGGCTGGCCCTGAAGGTCTTCAAGTACCGCCTGAGGGGCAATTCGGTGCTCGTGCAGACTGACAACAGGGTCACGATGTTCTGTGTAAACAAGGAGGGGGGCACTTGCTCCCACCTCCTCTGTCAGGAGGCAGTTCTCCTTTGCTCCTTCGCCGTATGCAGAGGCATGATGCTGAGGGCGGTCTACCTCCCGGGCCAGGACAACCTCCTTGCAGACAGACTCAGAAGGCTTCTTCGCTCACACGACTGGTGCCTGAGTCCAGAGGTGGTTCTCCACCTGTTCCGCCGCTGGGGAACTCCGTCTCAAGACCTGTTCGCCAGTCCGGCGAACGCACAGCTACCCCGCTTCTGTGGGCGATACCGCATCTGAGCAGGGTAGCCTCGGATGCATTCCTCCTGAACTGGACCTTTGTGCTTCTGTATGCATTCCCTCCCACTCCCCTCTTTGCGAGGACCCTGCACAAGATCCAGCGCGACCGAGCCTCGGTAATTCTCGTAGTTCCTTCGTGGCCTTGACAACCCTGGTTCCCGCTTCTACTCCGGCTCATGTCAGAGCCGCCGGTCCCCATGGGCAGTGCCCCAGGTCTGCTAACACAGGAGGAGGGACAGGTGCTTCATTCGAACTGGGTCTCGCTATTCCTGACAGCCTGGCGGCTGAATTGGGGCTCTTTAGCCTATGCCCTGAAGTGGCAGCGGTTTTCGGTCTGGTGCTCCAGATCAACCCGTTCTCCTGCTCCACCCGTTGGGTTCTCCAGTACCTTCTCCACCTCTTGCAGGTGGGGCTGAAGTCCAACTCAGTCAGGGTTTACCTGAGCGCCATCTCGGCCAACCACTTGCCCATTGAGGGTAAACCCCTCTCGGGTCAGCCTCTGGTCTCCCGCTTCATGCGGGTCCTCTTGCTTTCCAAACCCCCCATTCGGCCTCCACCGGTGGAGTGGGACCTTAACATCATGCTTATGCAGCTGATGCGGCTGCCCTTCGAGCAGATGGCAACGTGCTTGCTCTGGCACCTCTCCTGGAAGGTAGTCTTCCTGGTGGCACTGACCTCGGTGCGGCGAGTCAGCGAACTTCAAGCCATCATGGCCGAGGCCCCCTACACCAGGTTTTACAGCAACAAGGTGGTCCTTCGCACCCACCCCAAGTTCCTACCAAAGGTTGTCTCAGATTTCCACCTCAATCAGGAGGTGGTCTTGCCTACTTTCTACCCGAGACCTCACGCCGTCCGGGCATCAGAGGTCGTGCATGCACTCGACTGCAAGAGGGCTCTCTCCTTCTATCTGCAGCGCACCCAAGGTCATCGCAAGTCCGACCGGCTCTTCATCGCCTACAAGCCCAACCGCCTGGGGCTGGCAGTCACCAAGCGCACCCTCTCCATCTGGGTGGCGGACTGGATCGCCTTCGCACTGGCAAAGGCGGGCGCCCCGCTAGATAATCGGGTCACCACACACGGCATCCACCCAAGGCGGCGTCGGTGGCTTCGCTGCCCTCAGTGCCTCTGACAAACAGCTGCTGGGCTACGATCTGGTCTTCAGCGAATACCTTCGCTTCGCACTACTTGGAGTGGGAATCCTGCTGGGACAGCGACTTCGGCCAGGCTGCACACTGTAGTCTGTTCGAGGTATAAGCAACTCCTGCCCTCCGACCCTTCTTCTGCGGTTACCGAGAGCTTGCTCCGGACTTCGGCTTCTGCTCACGAACTCGCGGAGGCGTTTTTGGCTTATAGGTGCAGTAGCCTGTAGCTGGGGAGTCCCATAAGTAAGGACTGACTTCCTGCTTGTTCCTGGAGAAAGCGTAGTTACTCACCTGTACCAGGTGTTCTCCAGGGATAGCAGGAATCAGTCTTCACTACCCTCCCCTGAAGAGTTGCAGTTTTTTTTATCCTTCCTTGCCATCTGCTTAGTAGGGTTCTAGCTTTGGGACTTGACTGAGCAAGATTGGCACCCTTGGGCAGGAAGAGGACCACACATGCGTGGTAGCAATCCCAAAGGCTTTCTTTGAAAGCTGGGGAATTGCTCCGTGCAGCCTCCATCGGTGCCAATGTCACATATAAGTGAGGACTGATTCCTGCTGCCCCTAGAGAACACCTGTTACAGATGAGTAACTACGCCATATTGGCCTGTATGAGGCACACTGCTTTGGTGTTTCCCTAGGTTTCAACAAAATGCTTATCCCCACTTGCCTCATTGATTGAGGAAGTTGTCCCTCCGCTAATACTCCATTGTACACCTGCACTAACCTCTTCACTAATTGTTCCTTAAAAGTTTAAAAACACTAGCGGTTATTCCATCTAGTCCCGGGGCTTTATTGTTTGACAGCACTTCTATAGCCCTCCGGACTTCCTCCTCACTAATAGGTCAATCCATTTGAGCACTTTCTTCTACCATTAGTTTGGGGATTGAGATCCCTTCCACATATTCCTTTTTTGGCTTCCTCGTTTTGTCCTCCCTCTTTGCTATATAGCTGCTGGCAAAATCTTCTAAAAGATTCTCTTATGGCCTCACCTCCATTTATCCAACTACTCCCCTTTCCCCTCATCTTGGCCACAGATGCTTGTGCCTGTTGAGTTTTAAGGCTGCGGGCTAAGAACCGTCCTTGTTTGTCTCCATGCTCATAAAATCTTTGGTGACAACATTGTAGTTCAAATGCTAATGTTTCTGCTTGTAGTTCTCTGACTTTGTTTTTGGCCTCCTCTAGCTTTGTTTTCCATTTGTTCTCTTTTATTAATGTAGCCTGTTTTTCAGCTTCTTTCAATTCTTTCATAGCTTGCTGTAGGGCCTGTTCTATTTGTTTCTTTTTCTTTGCACCCCACCTTATGAAATGCCCCCATACTACTGCCTTAAATGCATCCCATACTATATCCTCTGCTGTTCCTTTTTGTCATTATTTTCAAAAAATTATTCTATCACCTCCTGTATTTCCACTATCACCCTTTTGTCCTTTAACAAACTGTCATTCATTTGCCAGAAGCGGGACCTAGATTGTTGTCCTCCACCCCCCAGCTCGATCCATTCTATCTTGTGGTCTGTCCACATGATTGGTTTATAGTCCCCTCCCTAAATTGTTCCTACTAGTGGTAATGATACCCATATCATATTGATACGGGTACTTGTTCCATGTGGGTGTGAGTGACACGAGAAAACCCTGCTCTTGGGGTTCCCTCCAAGCATCCAGTAGCGGCCATGATGCCATCACCTCTCATTTTTTTCCTATGTATAAGCTCCTTCCTCCTCCTCCCCCCTGATGTATCTAGTTATGGGCTTGTCACCGTGATAAAATCTCCTGCTAGTATGATCTTTCCATCTATGAACCCAGAAAGTTTCAATGATATTTTATCAAAACAAAATCACCTGGTTTTGATTTGGAGCATATATTCTAACAATTGTCATTACTTCTCCCTGGATTCGACACTTAAGAGCCATGTATCTATCTATCTTCCTCTTTTATATACCCCCAGCTCGTCAAAAGCCACATTATTGTGTACCAATATTGCCGTGCCGCCCTCGAGGCGCAATAATATTTTTGGTATTATTTATTGCTTATCAGCCTATAGTCACTCCTTTTCTAATGTGTCTCTTGTATATAGATAATTCCCAACTGCAATCTGCCTGCTTCTTTGTAAAGCAGAGGGCAGGCCGTTCACATTTATAGATCCAATTTTAAGTGAAAACATCTTGGGTATGTTTTCCATTCCCCTGCCCCTTTTCTGGGTGTTCCTTTTTTGCTTACGTTATCTCCCCTCCCCCTTTACCACCCTCCCTCCTCCCCCTTTACCCTTACTGCCTGTCTCCTCTGTTCCAGTCCCCAGAATTACCCCCTTCCCCTGTCTTGCATACCCCTATATAATCTCATCCATTCTTGCTTCCATCTATTCTTGCTTTCCTCATACTATAATTTTTTGAGCTTTCGCTTGTGTGGTCCTCACCTTTTACATTTTTACTGCAATCCAGTTTCATATATCTCTTTCCTCATTTATATGCCTTTAACTCTAAGGATTTTTTTTCTACCCTTATATATCTTGTACAACCTCAATCTCCAGGAACAAGCAGGAATGTAGTCTTCACATATGGGTATCATTGGTACCGACGGAGCCCGCGTGGGAATGCTCCCCAGCATCCAATAGGAAAGCCTTTGGGAGCATCCCACAGCGCATGCGTGCTGCCTTCTCGCCTCTGCACCTCTCTCACTTCAGTTCTTCGTTTTCCGCGGAGCCAACAGGACATGGTACCCTGTCACCGCGGAAAATCTACCTTTATTTCTTGTTTTTTTGTGGTCGCGTCTGCCTTCATTCTACGCCTACCGGTACCGCAGGTTCTCTTCTTCTTCTTTCTTTAAAAAAACCCAAAACTCATATTTTTCTTCAGGGATCTTTCCCTGTTTCTGGTGCTAGGCGCCATTTTTGGGCATTAGGCCCATTTTTCTTCAAGCATGGAGAAACCAGCTAGTGGTTTCAAAAAATGCTTAAAATGTGGCAGTACCATCTCCGTCACCGACACCCATGATTGGTGTCTAAAATGTTTGGATCCTGAACATTGTCCAACGGAGTGTCTCTCCTGCACGAGGATGACCAAAAGGGACCGGCAGAATAGCCGCAAAACTCGGTACCCTTTTTGCCTCCGACACGATGTCAATTGCATTGACGTCTTCCAGGGCTTCATCTTCCTCCCATGGATCTCAGGTAACCAAAAGTAAAACTAGTCGGTCCTTGAAGGGAAAATCTCCTTTAAAATATCGAGATGCCTCCGGTGTTTCCCTCGAGGATACTTCACCGGCAAAACAGCCCTGGCGAGAGTCTTCGAGCTCCAAAGCATTAATGGGGCTCCAGGATGTTCCAGAGGCCTCGACCTCTACGGAACTACTGGTGCCATGCTCTGGGGTCGTGGCCGCATCCACCGGTACCGGCACCAAGGCATCGCCAGGAGCGATGGATCACAGAATCCTCGCTATCGAACGCAGTCCAGCGGCCCTCTTAGCAGCCTCGGAACCGCTAAGACCACAACAGATGGTTCCACAGGTATCGGTACCGACAATACCTGCTTCGACAGGACTGCTTCCCCCCATGCCGATGTCCGGTATCAGAGATCAGGAACCGAGACATTTCGGTACTGACCTCGAGCGGTACTGATATCATGCGTCACAGGAACACTCGGTGCTTGAGTCTTCTGATTCCGATGACTCTGACGATTCTACCGGTACCAGAGTGAATCTATTAGAAGATTCAACTCCCTCTCCTCAACACAGGATGTCTCCTCCAGAGGATATGTCCTTCCAGGACTTCATACGTGATTTAGCAAAGGGTCTTGCAATCACTGTGATTCCAGAAAAAGAACCTAGGGCAGAAGAATTAAGAATTCTGCAATACCTTATGGCTCCCAAGGAAGCAGCTATGCTTCCCATTCACAAGATCTTACATGATCTAATGTTGAGAATGTGGGAAACGCCTTTATTTATTTATTTACATTTCTTTTATACTGCGCTGTTCGGCATCAGTGCGGTTTACATCCAACAAAATCACTAGAACAACAAGTTGTTCTGAGTATACAGAGAACAGGGACCGAAACTTGGATAACATGGGGGTAACTATATACATGGAAGCCTTTAACAATATCTTCACATTCCTGATGCCTTGACACTATGTATCGAGTGCCAAGTTGTCTTGGGTTTCAGAAAACTCAATTACCACACCATTCAATGGTAGTGGAATCAGCCATGCGAAGAATCAAGAGTGCAAAAACACACTCTTCTAATCTTCCAGGCCGTGAATCCAGGACACTCGATGCCTTTGGCCGTCGATGTTTTCAATCCTCCATGCTGGGAGCCAGGATCAGTTCCTACATTCTGTATATGGGAATGTTCCTGGAAGAAGTCACAAAAGACTTAGAGCTCATTAGTCCTTCTGTCTCAGAGGAAAAAAGAACAGACTACCTTATTCTGGTCAAACATGCCCAGAATGTCTCTAAATTCATGAACCGTGCTACCTTTGATTGTTTTGAATGTATTAGCAGATCCTCTGCTATATCCATAGGAGCACGTCGTATTGCTTGGCTTCAAGCATCAGACTTAGAACAGTGGGTGCAAGAAAAGCTGGGAAACATTCCTTGCACAAGAGAAAATCTCTTTGGCAAGGACTGGCAGGACAAGGCTAATCAGCTTGAATCTGACAATACTACCTTGAACAGATTGTCAAAGGCTACAGCCAACCCAGCAAAAAAGAAAACATTCAGGAAACCTTTTTTCAGTAAGAAAAAGAAGCCTTACCAATCTTACACCCATCAAACTCACTGTCCACTTCATGTTTCCCAAAAGGGACAACAACAGAACAGACAGCAGAGAAAGCCACAAGCTCAAAATGCTCAACTGGCTCAACAGACCCAGTCCCTTCAGGGTCTTTGACTTCCACCTAGAGAACTTCATCATTCTGCCCCTAAAAGGTTCAGAACCCTTGACCATTCCATGCAAACTATGCCATTTTGCCAAAAGATGGCAACAAATAACAAATAACACTGGACCTACATAGCACTATAGTAGAGTGGTGATAAGTGTTCAGGTACACTATGTCCCTTCCCAAAACAGTTTACTATCTAAATGTGTACCTAAACCAATAGGAGATAAAGTAACTTGACCAAGTCAAGGAGTGGCAGTGGCAGAAGTAGAATTTAATCCTTTGCATCTCTGATTCTCAGCCCATTTATTTAACATTAGGCCACTTCCTATGCACTTCCTTTCTTACCTTGCCTCATCTCTAGGGGAAGTGGATCGTTCTGTGGTTATCATCTCACATGGTCTCTCTCTGACTTGATGTGAAAAGGCACCATGGTACTTTCTTTGAGGTAGTAGCCATTATTCTTCTGTAACACCCAACAACATATGCTTAGTCATTAATGGCTAGATTTCCCCTAATTCAGGATTTGTAAACATTTATAGCCAAAAGATATTCTACAAGGTTAGTGGATAAAAATAATCACATCCTCCAGGACTCCGGTCCTGTATATTTTGGGGGGAAAAGGCACAAACTTCCACTAGTGGAAATTTGAATGATGACCATTTTTTGACTTAGATAATTCTTTCAGGAGAAAATGTAGAGTGTGTTTTGTAGATCTTTATTTTGTAGATTCCTGCTATAATGTATTTTGAATTATATTTTTTAGAAAGCAGAATTTGAAAAATGTACAAGAGTGTGAAGATTTGCAAGGCACTGTATGTGGGTGACTTGGTATTTGTAGGCAGAGAAAATAGTGTTGGGAGATCATCTGGAATGGCTGCTTCTTCATGGTCCAAATATATTTTTAGTCTGAAAGATATTGTTTGTGATAAATATCTCAGGTAATATGGCTGATATTATCATCACACAAGTAAAGAGTAGTTACTCACCTGTAACAGGTGTTCTCCAGGAGCAGCAGGAATCAGCCCTCACATATGGGTGTCATCGACGCCGATGAAGCCGCAGCGGAGCATTTCCCCAGCTTTCCATGAAAGCCTTTGGGAATGCAGGCACGCATGCGCGGTTCCCTTCCCACCTAAAGGTGCCATCTTACCTCAGTCAAATGACATAGCTAAGAACAGCACACAAAAATGAAAAATAAACTATGTACAACTGCAACTCCCAGGGGAGGAGGGAGGGTTGTGAGGACTGATTCCTGCTGCTCCTGGAGAACACCTGTTACAGGTGAGTAACTACTCTTTCTCCAGGACCAAGCAGGAAGTCAGTCCTCACATATGGGTGACTCCCTAGCTCTGGGCTACCAAGAACCCAGGCTGAACAAGAGAACTCCCTCTAGTCCCAGCATTAAAGAAAGGCTTTTCACTGACACAACCTCCACCGGTAGCCCAACAGAGGGCAGGAGTTGCCTAAACCTCAAAGAGATTCCGGAGTACTGCCTGGCCAAAAGCACTGTCCCTACGGGACTCCCTCTCCAGACAGTAATGGGCCACAAAAGTCTGGCTTGAAGACCAAGTTGCAGCCCTGCAGATGTCTACCAACGGTACAGAGCGGAGATGAGCCACTGAGGCAGCCATTGCCCTGACACGGTGGGCTGTGACCCGACCCTGCAAAGGAAGGTCAGCCGCCTTGTAAGCCCAGGTGATACAGTCAGCCACCCAGATGGACAAGGTATGCTTGGACACAGCTAACCCCAAATTATTAGGGTCAAAAGATATGAAGAGCTGAGTAGCCCTTCTGTGCCCTTGCGTACGGTCAAGGTAGAAGGATAAGGCCCTCCTACAGTCCAGGGTATGCAGGACTGCTTCAGCCTGGCTTGCATGAGGCCTAGGGAAGAATGTTGGAAGCACCACCTCCTGGTTGAGGTGGAAAGAGGAGACAACCTTTGGGAGGAACTTTGGATGAGTCCTGAGGACTACCCTGTTCCTATAAATTCTGGTGTAAGGCCTATCACAGACCAGGGCCTGAAGCTAGCTCACTCGCCTAGCCAAGGTAAGGGCTATCAGGAAGAGTGTCTTCCAGGACAGGAAGCGTAGTGGACAAGTAGCCATCGGCTCAAAAGGTGGGCGAGTCAGTTGCTGCAAGACCACATTCAACTCCCACTCAGGAGCAGGAGGACGGATTGGAGGCTTGAGCAAGAGCAAGCCTCTGAGAAACCAGGACACCAAGGGGTGAACCGACAGAGAATGTCCTTCCACCAGTGAGTGGTGAGCTGCTAGAGCTGAGAGGTGGACCCGAACAGAATTGGACTTAAGACCTTGATTGGATAAGTGCAGTAAGTATTGAAGCACTACTGGCACAGTACAAGAGAAAGGATCCTCTGTACGTAACTGACACCACACTGAAAACCTCTTCCATTTAAGAGCATAGGTTTTCCTAGTGGATTGTTTCCTAGAGGCCAGGAGAACTTCCTCTACCTCCTGAGGTAGGCCCCAGGGAGCCAAAACTACCCTTGCAGCCTCCAGGCCATCAAATTTAGAGCTTTGAGATTGGGGTGCAGAAGGGTATCCTGATCCTGAGAGAGAAGGTCGGGTTGCAACCCCAGAGGCAGAGGGGGATCCACTGCCAATTGAAGGAGAAGTGGAAACCAGGGCTGTCTGGGCCACCTGGGAGCCACCAGCAGGACTGAGGCCTTGTCCTGAAGAATCTTGAACAGAGTTCGGGCCACCAAGGGCGTGGGAGGAAACGCATACAGGAGGCCCTGAGACCAGGGAATCAGAAAAGCATCTGCTGCTACCCGCAGAGGATGCGGTTGCCTGGAGCAGAAGTTTGGCAGCTGTTTGTTTAGAGGGCTGGCAAACAAGTCTATGGATGGAAGTCCCCATTTCATGAAAATCTTTTGAACTACCAAAGGATGGAGCTGCCACTCGTGGGGTTGCAGAATCCTGCTCAACCTGTCCGCCAGGTGGTTCTCCTGGCCAGGTAGATATACTGCCTTGAGGAGCATGTTGTGTCTGAGAGAAAACAAGCAAAGGTCCTGTGCTTCCTGACAGAGGAGCCTGAACCCAGTTCCGCCCTGCTTGTTCACATAGAACATGGCTACCTGGTTGTCTGTTTGAACTAAGACAGACTGATGAGCCAGGGTCTGAGAAAAAGCCTTGAGGGCTAACCGAATAGCTCTGAGTTCCAGGAGATTGATTTGTTGTGCAGATTCCCAGGGAGACCACAGGCCCTGGGTGCACTTGCCTAGACAATGAGCCCCCCCAGCCTTGCAGGGAGGCATCCGTGGTCAAGACCACTGTGAACGCAGGACTCTGAAAAGGTACTCCCCTCAACAGATTGGGTGGGTGTAGCCACCATCTGAGGGAGTGCAGCAAGTGTCTGGACACCTTTATCCTGTCTTTGAGGTTGCCTGTGGCCTGTGACCACTGAGTCCGCAGGCACCACTGTGCAGGCCTCATATGGAGCCTGGCATTGGGGGTCACATGTACTGTCGAAGCCATGTGGCCAAGAAGCCTTAGGCAGAGTCTGGCGGAGACCAGCGACCTGAGGAGAAACTGGTTGGCTAAGTTTATCAGTCTCTGGGCTCGGTCTTTTGGCAAGAACGCCTTTGCCAGCAGCGCGTCTAACCTTGCTCCTATGAACTCCAAGTTTTGGGAAGGGAGCAAAGTGGACTTTGCGAAGTTTATTACAAACCCCAGGCTTTGAAGAAGAGCAATAGTTCTGAGGGTGGCCTGTCTGGCCTCCTGGCATGTCGGACCCCTGACGAGCCAGTCGTCCAGATAAGGGAAGACAAAGATTCCCTGATTTTTCAGGTAGGCCGCCACCACTGCCAGGCATTTGGTAAAGACTCTGGGAGCGGAGGTGAGGCCAAAAGGCAGTACTCTGTACTGATAATGGTTTCCTCCCACAATGAACCTGAGGTACTTTCTGTGGTCTGGATGAATGAGGATGTGGGTATGCGCATCCTTTAGATCTAAGGAGCATGCCAATCTCCCTGCTGGAGGTAGGGCAGAAGAGTTTCAAGAGTAAGCATCTTGAACTTTTCTTTCTCCAGGAACTTGTTGAGGTTTCTGAGATCCAGAATAGGTCGAAGACCACCGGTTCTTTTGGGTACCAGGAAATACCTGGAGTAGAACCCTTGACCTTGCAAGTGGGGAGGCACAGGCTCCACTGTCCTGTCTACCAACAGACCTTGGAGCTCTTGAAGGAGAAGATCTGTGTGCAGGGGAGGCCTTGGAGGCTCCCCTGGAAAGTATGAAGAAGGCAGTTGCTGGAAGTGTAGTGCATAGCCCTTCTGGACTATGTTTAATACCCAACTGTCTCCAGTGATGAGTGGCCACTGGTGGGAAAACAGAGCGAGGCGACCTCCTGTGCAGGGTTGGGAGAGCAGGGACGGAGAAGCTATGCTGAAGGAGTCAAAACCCCCCACCCTGCTGAGTGGGAGCAGGGGCCGGAGGCTTGGGGGGTCCTCTGCCTACGGGGCCCATTACCCTGCCCCTTGGCTTGCTGACCCTGAGGGGCAGCTTGGGCAGCCTGATATTGTGGGTACTGTTTGTAGGCAGTGCTCTTCCTCGGGTAAAAGGGCTTTTTACCCGAGCCCTTATTTTTGTGAGAAGGGGCAGAGGTCTTTCTAGACAGCCTTGTCCTTGTAAGGTGCTCGGTCTCGAGCTGTGCGGCCTTCTCAGCCATGGGCTTGCCAAAAGGGTTCTCAGCTAGGCAAGGGACATCGACCAACTTGTCCTGAACCCATGGCTCGAGGTCCGATGACTGCAGCCACGCCTGGCGTCGAACTGCGATGCCGGCTGCTGCAACTCGGGCCGAAGCCTCAAAGCCATCGTAGGCGGCGCGGGACGAACTTGGAGCAGTCCCGAATCCCCGAGGACAAGGACTTGAATCTCTGCAAGGGCTCCCCGGAGAGACCAGCAGAGAACCCAACCAACTCCTTGGCCAGGTCTCGCAAATACATGCCCATGTACAGCTGGTAAGACTGGACACGGCAAGCAAGCATCGAGCTCTGGAAGCACTTTCTACCAAAACCATCGAAGTTCCGGGCCTCCCTGCCGGGGGGCACCGCAGAGTGCATCTTCTGACTCTTCAGGCGATGCATGGCCGATTCCACAACCATGGAATGGTGTGGTAGCTGCGCCTTCTGAAAGCCAGGGCTCTTCCGGAGTCGATAGATCGAATCGACTCGCTTGCTTGCTTAAAACCGGCGCCGAGGCCGGTGCCTCCCACATCCGGAAGAGGAGCCGTTCCAGCATCGGAGGAACCGGGACAGTAAAGGCCTCCTTCGGAGGAGAGTCGTACTGCAGGGCCTCGAGCTCCTCGGCTCGAGGCTCTTCCTCGGAGTCCGCCGGGATAGCCACGCGGTGGCCATATCCCGGACAAACTCCGAGAACCGGGTATCCTCCGGAGGGGATCTACTCCGGGGTTCAGACTGCAGTGAGTCCGACCGGACGCACCGAGTCTTGAAGGTGTCAGGGGACTACTCATCCTCCGTCTCCCAGGCACTACTCATCCTCCGTCTCCCAGGCGGACTCGTCAGACGAGGAGTCAGGATCCGACCCCGCGGGGCCCGGGAGCATCCGCCCCGTTGCCGGAGGCACCGGCGTCAATGCCCTCGGTCCCGAACGGGAGGTTGAGGGAGACCGCGACCGAGGTCGACCTCAAGCCATCATGGTCTCGAGTATCAGCTCGGTCTCCGGGGTCGATGTCGATGTCCCGGTGGTCGGGGCAGATGCGCCAGACAGGCTGGCCATCAGTGCCTGCTGCTGCTCCATGAAGGCAGACAGTCTGCACTCCAAGGCTGTCATCCTGAGACTCAGCTCGGGAGACGCAGCAGCCACCGACTCGGGCCCCGGCGGCGCCTGGCCTGACGTCGGCACTCTGGGAGGAGAGTCCTCGAGGACTACAGGGCTTACGTGTCCAGCAGACTCCGGCTCCACGCGAGGAACTTTGGCAGGCTTCTCTTGTTCCACGGGCCCGGGGCGACGGTCGGGGGTCTTAGACCTGGCCCTCGAGGAGCCAGGGACCTCTTCCGACGACGCCCTCATGAGCCGCTTCTTCCTCTTGCGTTCCAGGTCGGGGGACCCCCTGTCCGAGGAGCCACGACGGCGCTCGGGATCCGAATCCCGAGATGTCGAGGCCTCAGTCGAGGTCCGGGCCCGGCAGGAGGCTGAGTCAGAGAAAAGCCTTTCTTTCTGCTGCTGGCGACTTCGCAGTGCCTTGGAAGACATCTTCCCACATGGTCCACACGTCTTAGGGTCGTGATCAGGACCGAGGCACCGAAGGCAGCAGTCGTGTGTGTCCGTGAGAGACATCAACTTCTTACACCGATCACACTTTTTAAAACCGCTGGAAGCCATCGGGGAAAAAAGAGTCCCCGTGAGGTCAAAGGACCGGCCTTCCAGGGAAAAAGCAAAAAAGGGCGCGAACGCCAGCCACGAAGGGCAAA
Organism: Ichthyophis bannanicus; assembly: GCA_033557465.1. Classification (NCBI taxonomy): domain Eukaryota; kingdom Metazoa; phylum Chordata; class Amphibia; order Gymnophiona; family Ichthyophiidae; genus Ichthyophis; species Ichthyophis bannanicus. Next base: position 43,257,004 of record CM066036.1, read on the forward strand.
AACCGAAAAAAGAAGAAACGGGCTCGATACCGGTGTACCAAACCCGGTGGGAGGGGAACCAGTGTCGAACCGAAGAAGAAAAATAGCGAGAATCGCCAAAAAAATCAAACTTTTATCCGGGATGACAGGACACACGTCCGGTGGGCTTCTCGGAAAAAGAGAGACTGAGGTAAGATGGCACCTTTAGATGGGAAGGGAACCGCACATGCATGCCTGCATTCCCAAAGGCTTTCATGGAAAGCTGGGGAAATGCTCCGCTGGGGCTTCATCGGCATCGATGACACCCATATGTGAGGACTGACTTCCTGTTTGGTCCTGGAGAAAGATGTGGTAAGCATGTGTAAATTACTAATATCGGGGGTTTGCATCTTTTTCTCAAGATTTATTTATTTAGCTGTTCTTTTATACTGCTTTTCACTAGGTCAAAACAGTGTGCAAAAAATAAGAGGATACATTGAACACATCAATGACAACTTATGTACTTGAGATTTTAGCTTATATACATTGAATACATGGAATATAATTTATGTATAAGTGTTTGTAAGCTATATACATAATTGGGAAAACAGGGGACTATGTGTAGGTAGGAGGCCGTTGGTTGGGGCGGGGTGCTTTGATGGAGTGTGTGAGGCTGGAGGGGTGGGGGGGAGAGGGGTGCAGATGTGCAGGAGCTCTAAGCCACAGGGATGCGATGATTGTTATTCCCCAGTCTTGAAGAATACCTTTTGGCTGTAAATTTTATGGGCCTGATTTTCGAAGGCCTTTTCACAGGTAACTTCCCTAGTTACCCGTGTAAAGGCCTTATCCTGGATTTTTGAAGGGCACCTACACGGGTAGTGCTCTTTGAAAATCCCGGATATCTCCCTAACGCGCCCAGATGCCGTCCGCATAGCATCGGGGTATGTTGGGGCCCTTCCGTGGCAGAGCGGAGGCAAGCCATGACACTACCCGTATAGCACCGATTTTTGATGCTACACAGTTAGCACTCTGTGCCTTAAAGATAGGCGTGGGAAAACCTTGCTTATCTTTAAGGCACTGGGGCTAACCATGTAGCATCAAAAATCAGTGCTACATGGGTAACTCCTGCTGCTTCCTGTCTTTGCAGAGACACCTGGATTTTCGATGCTGGGGCCGCATATGACCCCGGCATGGAAAATCCGGGTTAGGCAGGAGGTGGCAGGCTATGCGCTGATGCGGCGCATAGCACCACCCAGCTCAAATTCAGGACCTATCTCTGTATGATAGTTGAAATTGAGAAAAATCTGAACATTTTTTACTCTTTGACCGCCAGAGACAGAAATGTATTTGGGTGATTTCATGCACAAGATATTTTAAATTACTTATAGTATTTCTAAATGTGGACACTTTTAGATGAGATCTTGCAATTAATTGCTCATTACCATTTTCGTTTTCTAGATACCGAGCAGTATTGAAGAGCTTTTTAACAATCAACGCTGCATCAGCCTCTCACAAAAGGTAATGATAATTAAGCTATGGACATTATCTTTAAAAAGAAGTATATTGTACATAACTATAACTAGATGAGAAGTAAGGACTAATTTTGCTTTGTACATTGACAGTCACCACCATTTTGGATTTTGGTTCGAGCCCTGAAAGAATTTGTGGCAAAGGAGGGTCAAGGAAATTTGCCTGTTCGAGGCACCATCCCAGATATGATTGCCGACTCGGATAAATTTATCCGACTGCAGAGTGTGTAGGTACTTCAGTGCTCTGGGGAAGATGCAACCATCAGCCAGGAGACAGATAAAGATGAGGCCTTAGTACATCAATTTACTGGGGCCTCACTCCTTCAAGTAATTGCACTATACTTTTGCAAATCTAGGAAAAAATGGCATTTTGAACCCACCCCTTATATCATAATATAAATCATGGCAGTATGTCTATTTACTTAACTATATTATTGAATTATTTATTGTCAAAGTTCAAAAGTATTGTTTTTATACTTTAAAAAAACTTAAATTTTCTACTCAAACATATTATCTTTTTAACTCAGTTTTTAGATATACCTGGCTAATTTGCTTACAGATATTTCTGGCAGTTATTCCTAAATTTTTCTAAACCTGTTTCTGTCAACTTGAGGCTCTATGCATGCTCTCGTCAGCCTTGTGGAGAAGGCAGTGATTACAGATAAGAAAATGCATTTATGCATTGGATTACAGATGGAAGTTTTTTGCCTGTCTCTTGAACAGCTTAATTGATCCCTTTCTCCTTATTTCTGAGATGGTAGAGTAAACCCTACCATACAAACACACCAGCTCTCTGCATCACATTTTATCTGTATCTGTGTTTTGCTATAAAATTTTGCTTCCAATTCATCAACACACAGTGAACTCATCTCACATATAGACAGTTACCAATTTCAGTATCCCATTTGTGTACATAGTTTACCAATTTCAGTATTCCATTTATGTACATAGTTTCCCCCGTTATCCAAGTTGATTGCTCCTGTTCATTGTAATGACCTGACTCTTGTTCATTGTCGGATTCTGTTTTGTTTTATGTAAACCGCGCTGATCGTAAATAGTGCGGTATATAAGAAATGTAAAATAAAATAAATAAAAATAAATAAAAATAAATCCTGCTAGACCAGTGGTTATGTCCCCTTGCCAGCAGATGTTGGAGACAGAGAAAATCTCCAGGAACAAGCAGGAATGAGTCTTCACACGTGGGAGACATCGCCGACGGAGCCCGCACGGGAAAATGCTCCCCAGCATCCAATCAGAAAGCCTTTGGGAGCATCCCCCGCACCTGCGCGGTGGCTTCCCGCCCTTCCCACTGCCTCTCCCCAGTTTTTCGTTTTCCGCGGAGCAGGCAGGACGTCCCTCCTGCCACCGCAGAAAATTTACCTTTTTTCTGTAGTCGCGGCTTTCCCGTCGACGGTGGCACCTCCGTGCCCCCCCCCCTTTTTTCTTTCTTTCTTTTAATTGTTTTCATTTAATTTTCGTCGCCCCCTTCGGACGCTGAGGACCGGGGCATGGAGCCTTCTTCCCCCCAGCCTCACGGCGGGGACTTAAGTTTCCACGTGGACTCCAATGCCCGGTGCCTCTCCTGTTTGGGGCCTGACCCTTTTTTCCCCGGATTCCCCGGGCTACAGTGTCGGGAGAAGACCCTCCCTCTTTCGGGTATCCCTCGACGACGTCTTCGCGCCAAAGGCGCGGTCGTCAGGTTGTCCTTCTCTCCAGGATCAGGTAACCACACAACAGTCTGTTAAGACTAGCCGAGTCTTGAGGGGCGAGTCTCATGCGCGGCATGGCGACGGCTCCGGCCAACCCCGCAAGTCCTCCTTGGCTGATATACCCCGGCGGGAGTCCTCGGGCTCCAAAGCATTTACGGGGTTTCGGGATGTTCCTGAGGTTCGCTCCTCACAGAACATTCCCGAGCCATGCCCGAGGGAGGTACCCGCTTCGATCGGTGCCGATTCCTCGGCGTCGGCGTCGAGTGTTACACTCTTCGCCAGGGATCGTCAGCCGGTGTCCTCGGTGCCTTCGGGGCCGATCGGCTCGACCGGGTCTGACCGCCCTACATCCAAGCCATGCTCGGGCGTGGTAGCCGCTCCGGGCGGTACTGAGCCCCGGGCATCGGCGTCGGTGTCGAGCGCTCCGCTCCTCACCGAGGATCGTCGGCTGCTGTCCTCGGCGCCTCCGGGGCCGATTGACTCAGTCCAGCCTGGCGTTCCTTCAGCCCTGCCATGCGCGCGGGCGGTACCCGCTTCGGGCGGTACCGGCCCCTCGGCGTCGGTGTCGAGCGTTCCACTCCTCACCGGGGATTGGCGGCTGCGGTCCTCGGCGCCTCCGGGGCCGACCGACTCGCGCCGGTATGGCGTTCCTACGGGGGTGGTATCCGCTTTGGGCGGTGCCGACCCGTCAGGCGTCGATGTCGAGTAACCCGCTCCCCTCCGGGGATCGCCAGCCGCTGCCCTCGGCACCTCGAGGGCCGATCGACTTGACACTGTCTGACGGCCCTACGTTTAGGTCATGCGCGGGGGTAGTACCCGCTTCGAGGGCGCGGGCGTCGGTGGTTCCGCCCCGCGCCGGGGATGGTCATCTGGCCTCCCTCCCCTCGGGGCCGCTCGCTTCGACCCGCGCCGCGTCGCCGGTATCCCAGCCCTGCGCAAGGGTGGTGCCGGGTTCGAGCGGCGCTGCTCCGCCGGCGACGGCAGGGGCGGCGAGCATGAGGGACCGCCATCGACCTTCCCCGGGGACCTCGGGGTATGTCGGCCAGCGCACGGGAGACTCACCGGCATCGACGCGGCCGTTGAGGGCCCCGCCCTTCCCTAGAGAAGGGGCCTCAGGGTCTTCGACCGCTTCGACCCAATCTGGGTCTGCGCCGCCCCGCTACGGTACCCCGACGTCGGCGCAGGGGCTTTGCACTCCCCCCCCCCCCGCAGGGACTCGTCGTCTGGTGACCGGGGTCCCCTCGGGGATGGGCCGTATGCCCCGGAAGGATTTCTCTCCGGGTCGGACGGGTTCGAGAGGGAGCCCGGCGCCGGGTAGTGCCCGCCGATCGACATCGGCGCCGGCGTCAGATGACCCCCTCTCGTCCGAGCACCGTCCTCGGGGGCCCTTGATGTTCGCGGCACCGGTCGGCGCGGTTCCGATCCGCGCTCCGGGATCTCCACCACCGGCGCGATCACTCCCGCCGGGGGCCTCGAGGACGGAGTCGATCTCCTCGCTCGGTTCGATGCCCAGCCTGCAGTCGTTGTCCAGCCTTGAAAGCCTGGCCACGGCACGTCTCGGGATCGGCCGCGGATTCGCTCCAGTCACGGGGGGAAGCGCCGCCCCCGGGTTCGGGGCCGAGGCCGGTTCCTGCGGCGCTGTCGGTGCCATCGACTTCTTCGATGCCTAGCTTGGAATCAATTCCAGGAGCCGATGACGCCATGTTGACTGCCCCGATCCGGGTCGGTTGTTCCCCTCCTCTGCCCAGCGGGCATCGGCCCGAGCGGCCTCTTAGTGCCCGGGCGACCTCTCCCGCCATAACTGCTCCGGCAGAGCCGCCTTTTCAGGATTTCCTCCTTGACATGGCGGACTTGCTGGCCATCCCTATCCCGGATCCGAGCCCAGGCCCTGCATCCCGCCCTGCAGGATCTCCTGCTGGGGGCTTGGCGGTCGCCTTTGAGGGTTCCGGCGCCGCCGACTGCGATGCAGGCTCTGTACCGGGTGCCTCCGTCCCCGGGGTTTCGGCAGCACCAGCTTCCACATCGGTCCATTGTGGTGGAATCGGCGCTGAGGAAGGCCGGAAGCAAGGAGAGGCATGCTTCTCGCCCTCCAGGCCGCACCTCGAAGACGCTAGATACTCTAGGACGTCAAGCCTTCCAAATGTCTATGCTGGCGGCCAGAATTATTTCATATATATTTTATATGAGTCTGTCGCTTCGGGAGGTCACCGAGAGGTTATCTCGGTTATCCACCTTCGTATCTGCAACCAAGGCCTTTGAATATTCCCTGCTTCTTTATCATTGAAGGAATATCTCCGGGTTCCTTTCTCGTGCTTCGCTGGACTCCTTCCGGTCGGTCAGCAGAGCCTCTGCTGTTGCCATTAGAGCACGCCGCACGGCATGGTTTCAGGCGTCCGAGTTGTATCGACGGGCACAGCACATCCTGGGTAATTCTCCCTGCGACGGAGATCACCTCTTCAATAGCGAAGCCTTACGTCAGGTCGCACAGTGCTTCGCTAACCTTCCCAGAGTTAGCAGCCAGCCTAGGGCCCGGCTTCCCCCCGGTGGTGGTAAACGCCCCTCCAGACCCCCCTTCCCTAGAAAGAGGAAATGTCAGCCCTCCGCCCACCCTCCAGGCGCGCCCAAGCAAGGGACCTCTCACCCCGGGTTGATGTCCCCGGGCCCGCGCCAGGACTCTCATACTAAGCATTTTTAGGCTCAGGTGGGTGGCTGCCTGCTCTTAACCTCCTTACCAGAAGTTTAGACTAGAGCTCTACTCTGGGGCTCGTCCAGTTGGAAAATGTTCGGGGACTTATCTAGGGGTTCAGGTCTTCTCCTCCATGGGAAAGGGAGACCACCTTACGCCGTGATCGCTCTGGCCCACGGTCACCCTACTTACTCTTCGGTACGTCCCCAAACCCCTCTCAGCCAGTATCCTCTTGCTGATTGCTTCCGTACTGGAATTCCCCTCCAGCCGCTATAGTCCCCCTATACTCTCCAGGGACTATACCCTCATGTCCCCCGATTGTGCGGGGTACAATTTCTACGCGCAGGTCCTGGGGACACATTAGGGCCTCCAACCCCTGCGGCATTCTACCGGACTGATGCTATCTCCGTCCCCCGCGCTACCGCGCTCTTAGCTCGCCGATCTGCCCTTGCCCTCCGGGAAAGATCCCTCCCCTGACGGATCTTGCGGCCACCTCTCCAGGTGGACGTTCTGGGGATCGATGGCAGATCCGCCTTACCTGAGTGCTGCTCATGGAGGCGGGCCCCCCGGCGTGCCTGCGTTAGTACCGGAGGGGGCGTCCCCATGTCCACCGGCTTAGATATACTAGATATCACCTGCTTGGCAGGCGCCTTGGGGGATCCCCACAGTACCTGTGTTTACCGCTTTTCCCCCTATGGCCAGGGGGTCCGGCCAGTCCGCCTGCCTAATCCCCGTCGGGCCGTGGACTGGTGGCACCCTGCTGCTGTGAAGTCAACAGTCCCTTTTTTAGTTAGGTCCTTCTCCCGGAGGTCCGGACCCTTGTCTCCCTATCTCTCGCTAGGGCAGACTGTGTACCCCTTCTGCTCCGGGGTACACCTCTACTCTTCTCCGGGATAGGCTCGCTAGTTCGGCCTGTCTTCCACTTTTGGTCCTCTGAGTTATGGACTCTACTCCTAAGGGAGTGCTCAGCTTGCCGTGAGCCCCCTGGAAGACCTGCCGTCCTTCTCCTGACCCAGCTGACGCCTGGATCCCATGGCCTTCCGGATTTGGAACTTCCTCCCTGCTGCGGTGAAGTTTCCTTGATGACCTCGCTACTGCGTCTACAGTGCCTTCATCACAGGACTACTTCCGACAACCCGGTGGGTAAGCAGTACAGGATTCTAAACCATTAATTCAGTAGAAACTTAATGGCCGGTAAGCTCTGTATGGTACTAGGTCATTTACTCATTACATGCTTAATGATTCTCTTCATGCTCCCCTCTGCCTACTCCCGTAGCCTGGGTTTTTTTTTTGCTGTATCCTAATGGTACCTGTTCTGCACTCTAAAGACTTGCCTCCGTAGTCTTTGGATTCGCTGTTCCTCTATTCAACTCCTGCCCTCCATCCCTCAGGGGATGCTGGAGATTCAGGCTGGGCAAATGCCATCCCGTCTGGGCTGCACTTATGGGATCTCCCCGGGCATCCTAAGCTAGGGAGTCCCCACGTGTGAAGACTCATTCCTGCTTGTTCCTGGAGATAGCACAGTTACTTACCTGTAACAGGTGATCTCCGGAACAGCAGGAATTAGTCTTCACAACCCGCCCACCTCCCCTGGGAGTTGTATCTCTCTTTTTCTCTATTCCTTCCTCTCCTCTCCTGCCGGCTCAGCTATGAAACTCAACTGGGGAGAGGCAGTGGGAAGGGCGGGAAGCCACCGCGCAGGCGCGGGGGATGCTCCCAAAGGCTTTCTGATTGGATGCTGGGGAGCATTTTCCCGTGCGGGCTCCGTCGGCGACGTCTCCCACGTGTGAAGACTAATTCCTGCTGTTCCGGAGATCACCTTTTACAGGTAAGTAACTGTGCTGTACCAGAAGCTTCAGTGACTCACTCATGGCACATATAGTGGTTTCCCTAGGGGTTGCCTTCATTTTTTCTCTGTCTCCAGCAGATGGTGGTTGTCTTTTATTTATTTATTTAACTGTTTTTTTTATACTGCTTTATCATTTCAATCAACTTAAACTTGGTAATGTACATTAAACAGGGACATTGATAACTTGGATTTTTCTGAGCAATGGTGACTTTCCCAAGGCCACAAGGAGTGCTAGTGGGCACCGAACCCTGGTCTCTTGGTTCCAAAGCCAGTGCTCTAACCATTAGGCTACTTCTCCACTCCTTTGCTTTTGCTCCTGGCAATCACTTTGAGGCTGCTCTGCCAGTAGGTATTTTTTCTTGTGGAGGGCTCCAGGGAGCACAGGAGTTGCCCCTCTGTAGTTTCCCACTGTTCTTTTGGGATAAGCATCCTGATCAAGAGGATTGGTGTGGCTTCTCACAGAAGGGAGGGGGCTCCTGGTTAGTAGGATCATTGGAGCCTAACTGGAGGGGGGCTCTCAGTATTCCTTGATCAGCAAAGAGGACTGATGATTCAAGTTTTTTTATTTTAAATTAAAAAAAAGAACAGGTTTTTAGTTTCCTTTCCATAAAGCAGGCAACTTAGTACTATTGATTGACTCTTCGGCTGGCTGGCTGTTCGGGACTCGCAGTGAGTTAACCTTTTCCCCACACTGACTGGCTATTGCTGCAAGGAATATCATCGGGGCTTCCTCTCGACGCAAATTTCATCTATACAGGTGGAGACTGCTGACGGAGCTCACAGCCTTTGCCTTCCTTCCATTTCCCTACACGTCAGGCTGGCAGCACAGCGCAACATTTGCAGCAGCAGCCATTTTGTTAGCGGTTCTTGTTTTCTTGCGCGGCTCCCCTCGTCCTTGGGGGGACATTCTCTTTCATTTTTAGCACAGGGGGCGGCAGCCTGACTATCCCTTCTTCCCTGCCTCGCCTGCAGCCGCAATGCTGTTATCTTGTAGATCGGCTTTGCGCAGCCTGCTCTGCAGACCCCGGTGAGTCCTCCCACTGCACAGGCTGCCACGGACCATGAACAAAACGATACCGGGGAACAATGCAAGAAGGTTCATCTTCTCCGTGTTTGATTAGGGCTTCCATGGACTCCGCGGCTGCCCCTCATCCTGGGGATGCCCCTCTTCCACCCCTCCTGCTTCCTCAGCAGTTGGGGATGATGACCCAATCCCAGACGGTCACAAACCAGGATTCAGAATATTTTATGACCCTCTTCCTGCAAGCCTGGGACCTTTGGTGGGCTGAACCTGCTTCTACCTGTACCACGCCTCTGTTGACCACAAAATCAGCAGCAGATAGGGGTCACTCCTCCAGGAAACACTCTCAAAGGAATCACGCTTCCTCAGATAGGGAGCACGTGCCCAAGAAGTCTCCTGGGCCTCCAGGGACTGGGATTCCACTCTCGACGATGACAGGGACCACCTTTTGGTTGATGATAGTCCTGACAGCGGCTCTGACCACGAAGTTGGGGATGATCAGGAAGAAGCTCAGAATATTTGCTTGTTTCGCAAGGAAGAGCTACCGGCCTTGATTGCACAGATCGTGGAGGCCCTTCATATCTCAGACCCTCTGGACTAGCAAGCATCCAGCCAGAATAAATCTCAAGTGGACCCTATCGTTCCAAGGCTTTCCTGTTCTCTCTAGAGCTTCAACAGATGGTCTCCCTGTAATGGGATTCCCCTAATGCTTCCATGTGCATAGCCAGACATTTGGGCAGCCATTACATCCGATCCCTTGCAGACCTAGATAGATGGCTCCACTTCCCTAAGGTGGATTCCTTTGTAGCAGCAGTCACTAAACACGCTACCATACTGGTGGAAGGTGGAGCAACCCTTCTGGATCAGCAAGACCATAAGGTAGAAGGGTTCTTAAAAGATGGCCTTACCCTCCTCTTCCCTCGCCCTTCAGGCCTCTGTATGTGGAGGTCTAGCAGCATGTACCCTTCTCTGATGGATTCAGCTGCTGTCTGAAGATCCTTCTTCAGTGCACTTGGAATTGGCTGCCACCTTCCTGGCAGATGCCCTTTATGACCTCCTGCGATTGGCAGCTCGATCGATGGTGGTGGTGACTGTGGCTCGCCGCTTATTCTGTCTTCGTCATTGGTTGGCAGACGCAGCCACTAAGGCGCTTCTTGCTAAATTCCCCTTCAAGGGCAAGCTCCTTTTTGGGGAGGATCTTGAGAAGCTAGTAAAGGACTTGTGGGAAATCAAGCTGCAGTGTTTGCCCGAGGACAAGCCCAAAACAGCCTCCTGACGCTCTGGGTCTGGTACATCGTTCTCCTCCTCCCGGGTGATTCGAGTCGCTGTTGGACTGGCAAGTCCTCTGCCTTCTCCTCTTCAAGAAAGTCCAGTTCCCAGTCGCAGCACTTTCGGGCTGTGTTCATCAGCCAGGAAATTGTTCACAGATTACCTTAGAAGCAAAGGTCTGGGACCTGTGTAGCAAGCCAGCCTTTACTAAATATTGTTTCTCTCCCACCCACCCCAGGCATAATCTTAGCTTTGTAGAGTCTTGGACCTATTAAAGAGGGAGGGGTATTCACTTTCAAGTTCAGTTGGTTATCTTCGCCAAGACTAGATGAATTAAAACCCTGAAATTAATTAATCTTGAGGTCAAGAAAGCCCCTTAAACTTATTTGGTATAGTTGTATTAGTACAAGTATCCTTAGTTACTTCAAACAACTTAGATAGCTAAACAAAACTTTCAAACTAAGATGCAGACTGCAGTCCAGCAGCGAGATTGGGGTTATCCAGTTTTTTGCTTTGAGTGTCCAGTGTATGATTTTCTCCCGGTTGATGAGGGGTCTTGCGTATGCACTGGGTGCAAGGAGCTCTTTGCTCTCAGAGAATGTGCGATCTCTGGAGGCTAGAGTAGCAGACTTGGAGGACATAAGGAAGACAGAGAGGTACATAGACGAGACCTACGGGGACATAGTATTGAAACCCCAGCTCCAATCTAGCAGCTCTCAGTTGCCATGGAGGTGAGACATCTCATGAAAGGAGAGCATCACCTTGGTGAGGCAGGAAATGATTCTGTAGCTAGGACCTGTTTACCAGGAAATATAAAACCCTCTTGTACCGAGGAAATTTCTCCAGGGCCATGTGCCCATGAGGGAAGGGTTAGGATGACCGTTATAGTGGGTGATTCGATCATTAGGCATGTAGATAGCTGGGTGGCTGGTGGACGTGAGGATTGCCTGGTAAACATACCTGCCATGTCTGAAGGTAGCAGACCTCACTTGCCACCTAGACCAGTGGAGAAGGAAGGCATCCGTTGCCTGGCTGTGCCAGGAGGGAAGCCTCGAGCAAAACAGTGGAAGTAGTGGATTCTCCTGGGTGGCAAACAGATCTATTCTGCGGGTCTCCCACATGTGGAAGATCCAAGATGCCGTTTCCCTATTTAAAGTCCACTCATGTGGACGTAGGATATGGCTGAGTCTGTCTGCAAGGAGATTGAGTTCACCCGGGAGATACACCGCCCTGAGATGGATGCAGTGTGCAATGGAGAAGAACCAGAGATGAAGGGCTTCCTGGCAGAGGGAATAGGAACCTGTTCCCCCCCCCCCCCCCACTGCTTCTTCACATAGAACATAGCCACCTGGTTGTCCGTTCAGACTAAGACCTGTTTGCCCGAAAGCTGGGGCTGAAAAACCTGAAGGGCATTTGTGAGAGCACATAGCTCCAGGAGATTGATCTGCACCTGAGCTTCCTGTTGTGTCCATTGCCCCTGGGTAGTGACACTGTCTAGATGTGCTCCCCACCCGAGTTTGGAAGCATCTGTTGTCAGGGTGCATTGAGGTGGAGGCATCTGAAAAGGTGACCTTCCAAGTAGGTTTTGAGGGGAGCACCACCAATGAAAGGGAGTTGAGAAGTGGAGGGTTGATGCAAATCTTGTCTGAGAAACTCCCGTTTGCTTATGTCCATTGAATCGAGAGTCCATTGGGCTTGCCGCATGTGCAGGCAAGCATAGAGGATGACATGGACTGTGGAAACCATGTGCCTCAGAAGGCGCAGCATTTCTTGAGCTGTCACAGCACTGTGACGCCTTATGCTGTTAGCCAGCTAGATGAAATGGGCAGAGCAGTCCTGTGGAAGGAATGAAGTGTCCAGAACTGCTTCGATAAATTTGAGCATCTGGGATGGGACCAGGTGCGATTTTGGAAAGTTTAGGATGAATTCCAGATTTTGGAGCACAGTGAATGGTGCAATGAAAAGATAGATTTACCTCTTGTGGGGATTCTCCCCTGATTAGCCAGTTGTCTAAGTAGGGGAAGATGAAGACCCCACAGTACGAAGGTAGGTGGCAACCACTGCCATGCATTTTGTGAATGCTTGGGGTGCGGAGGCTAGCCCGATATTGGTAGTGGGTTTGCTGCAACCGAAAATGCAGACACTTTCTGTGTTGAGGATGGATCAGCAAATGCATGTATGCCTCCTTGAGATCTAGAGAACATAGCCAGTCGTTCCTCTGAAGGTATGGCAGAAGTGTACTTAGGGAAATCATTTCGAATTTTTCTTGAACGAGGAATTTGTTTAGGTCCCTCAGATCTAGAATTGGCCGGAACCCTCCTTTCTTTTTTGGGATAAGAAAGTAAGGAGAGTAGAAGACCCTGTCCTCTTGGGTGGGTGGAACTCTTTCTACGGCCCCCTGAGCTAACAGGGTTGATACATCCACTGATAGATTTGTCTGCAAGGGGTTTGCAGGATAATCCCTTGTAGAGGTGGTGGGGACAAGCTTTCAGAATGAAGCTTTGGACGATGTTGAGAGTCCACTGCTCTGATGTGATGAGGTGCCATCTGTGGGCATAGGAACAGAGTCTGCCTGGGGGGGGGGGGCAGTTTCTCCAAAAGGGTTAGTTTTGTGCATAAATCTAAATAAAGAGACCCTTAGTAAACCATATTATCCACAAATTTACTCAAAAAGTATTTTAAATTATCTCTACATTTAATAATCCCCAAACTACATAAGGCATACAAGACCTTAGGATGGCCTCGCCCCTACATGTGGCATCACCATAGGGTTAAAGCAGACACTTACATCACAGGTCATTAGCCTTCTTATTTTGTACTCCGTTTATATTACACAATTCCCACATCAACTAATCAAATTAGTGAGGTGCAAATAACTTATTACCACAACAGGGAATACCTTTTGGATGTGGCGGTGTAGTAGCTGTTTCGTTTGGACACCGACATGTGCTGGAGTTCGGAGACTTTGCAAATAAGATAACGAATTGGTGGTCCCGATCTTCCAGGCCGATGTGGGAGTGCAGACGCTTTGTAATTGTTCCTGTGTAGTTGTAGTTATTTATTGGAAGAATCCTTAAAAGTACCTTTTTGGATGTAATTTGATTAGTTGATGTGGGAATTGTGTAATATAAACTGAATAGAAAATAAGAAGGCTAATGACCTGTGATCTAAGTGTCTGCTTTAACCCTATGGTGATTTATTTCGCCACATGTAGGGGCGAGGCCATCCTGAGGTCTTGTATGCCTTATGTAGTTTGGGGATTATTAAATGTAGAGAGAATTTAAAATACTTTTTGAGTAAATTTGTGGATAATACGGTTTACTAAGGGTCTCTTTATTTAGGTTTATTCTACCCTTAGGCAGTTGTTATTTATTAATAATTAGTTTTGCGCATACCATGACCGTCATGACCCTTGCTTCTAAACCAGGTCATGGGGAGTATGATCTCAGTCTCTCAAATTTACTGCTAGTATTTGCACTGTGCAAGAGAGCTTCCTGCTGAAGTTTGTAAGATGTAACACGTATGGGTAGTTTGTTAGGATGAGCTTGGAAATTCTTCTTTATCAAGCCTATGGCACCCAACACGAAAGGAAATATTTCTGTATCTTTCTGCCACATTTTCTTGGTCTCTGACTGCGTTTCCTGGTATTTCAGGATCTTCTACCTCTCCAGGCGATTCACAGAGTAGGTGCTTGGAACTGACACCTCTATTATCAATGCCGTTCTGGTGTTTTTCTTCTTAACCACTATATCCGGCTTCTTTGCATCCAGCTTTTTATCGGTTGGAATGAGAGTTTCCCAGGTGATCATAACCTCCTCATTCTCTGTAAATCTCTTAAAGTCATGATCCCAGTGCTTTTTGGGCAGAGTGATGTTGTAGTGCTTGCAGAGTCTGCCTGCTATATGCAGGGGTGGGGGACCCTGCAGAGGCAGAGCAGCTATGCTCTCTAGGAAGGAGTCAAAAAACAGATGCTAGTTGTGGCTGTGCAGCTGGTTGTGGCTTAGGCATCTTAGGTTTTTTGGGTTGGCGAGGGCGCTGCTGTCGCTGCTGTTGTTGCTGAGGTTGGTAAGCAGCTGCAGGTGGATAAAGATAATATTCATCTTAGGATAGAAAGACTTCTTTGGAGTAGTCATTCTCCTAAAGGGGTCTGATGTCTTTCTGGAGAGGCGTTTGAGAGTGAGATCATCTGTCTCAGTCTCTCCAGCCTTCTCTCTCCAACCTTTTCTAAAGAGGAGAGGCATTTGAGAGTGAGATCATCTGTCTCAATCTCTCCAGCCGTCTCTCTCCAACTTTTTCCAAAGAGGTTTCCTCCAGAGCAGGGGATATTGGTCACGTTATCCTTCACCCACTGCTCAATGGAGCCAGGCCATTTTGCGAGCACTGATGCAGACTGCTGGAGCTCTGCTAGATGACTCAAAGGCATGGAAAAATGCTCTGGTAAGAAACTTGGATGTATTCTGATTTTGCCTGATTAAGGCCTGGAATGCATCACAATTGTTATCAGGAAGGATGGGGCAAAGTTCTCTAGATTCCTGGAGATATCCTTGAGATAAATGCCCATATAGAGCATGTAGGACGTAATCCTGGAAGTGAGTATGCATGCCTGAAAGCACTGATGGCCAAAGGCATCGAGAGTTCTGGAGTCCTTGCCCTGGCCATCAGTGCTTTCAGGCATGCATGCTCACTTCCAGGATTACTTCATCAGTGCTCGCAAGAGGAAACCTCTTTGGAAAAAGTTGGAGTGAAAGGCATGAAAGAATGATTTTTAGAATTCTTGATGTGCCACATCGCCAATTCCTCCTCTATGGAGTGGTGTGGTAGTTGAGACGTTTGGAAGCCAGGGCATGGTGGAACTCGGTATATGGTATCAAATTGTTTGCTAATAGGTGGAACCATAGGGAGGCCTCCCATATACGTAGCATATGGTTCAAATCATATATATCCAATAGGATGCAACAAGTGCAGTTCAACAATGATAAAGCTGATGCCTTCCCTCAAACCCAAGGGATTCCTCAAGGGTCCGCCTTATCATCTCTATTGTTCAATTTGTATATAAAACCGGTCTGCGAGATCTTTCAGAAATGTAACATCAAATATCACATATATGCAGACGATGTGATGCTGTACACGCAGCTTGACATAACGCAGCCAAATTTCAGTCCGCTAGAAGAATGCCTTGACATGCTCCAGTCATGGCTTCAACAAAATAACATGTCAATAAACCACAAGAAAACGGAGGTCATGATTGTCTCCAGGAAACCCAATTTTATCCCGCCCACCACAATCACCCTTAACAAAAACATATATCATACGAAACCTGTAATAAAGTATCTAGGTGTCCTACTGGACTGCAACCTTAGAATGGACAAACACCTCCGAACAGTTAACCGAGCCATCTTCTACAAACTGAAAATTTTACAACCACTCCGCAATATCCTCGAGAAATCTGATTTCAGGTCTGTTGCTCAAGCACTAATCATTCCCCACCTGGACTACAGCAATGCAATACTACAAGGGCTTCCGAAGAACACCCTAAGCATCCTGCAAATGGCCCAAAACGTTGCTGCTAGAGTCATCATGGAAAAGAAAGTCACAGACCACATAACCCCAGTGCTAATGGAACTGCACTGGCTCCCAGTAGCCGCCCGTATCATCTACAAACTGCTCATCACAACATTTAAACTCATCCATAACATCGCACCATCCTACCTCAATAACTTAATCACTATTCAACCATGCAACAGGAGCAGGAGAACCATGAATCTCAACACCCTATGCTTACCGACTAGCATAAGATCTGTCAAGGCCGAAACAAGCAATAGGGCGTTCACATACACAGCACCAATCCATTGGAACCAACTCCCACATGAGTTGAGACTCATAAACAACCTAAGTGAATTTAGACGAAAGCTTAAAACACACTTGTTTCAAACCCACTACAACTTGAGCTAACTGCTAATCATGTATAGATTGTACTTTTTGGCAAGTAATTCTGTATAAATTGTATATATGGGACCCACCACCCCCCACGCTATTGTAATCAAATGTATACCCAAATCTGTGTGCTCAAATCAAATGTATGTTGCACCCTACTGATTCTCCCGTGTTATGTAAATCATTGACCAATCAAAAATGTAAATCTGAAAGATCTCAATGTGCTGTACAAAGCATTACGATTCTGTAGAGTAAACCGCTGCTGATCGTAGGAAGCAGCGGTATACAAATGTTTACTAAATAAATAAATAAAAATTAGATCCTGTAGGATGTGATGCATCTGTTACATGGCCGCCTTTCTTTGGGCGCCGAGGGGTATTGGAGGATTTCCATTTCCTCTGCCCTCTGTTTCTTCTCCAATGCCACGGTAATCTGCAGGCCTGCTGGCAAGTCTCAAATGAAGCCTTGAAAAGACATGTCCTCTGGCAGGGGCCAATGTCGCTCATGAGGAGGGATAAATCCTCCAATGCATCATCGGAATTGAAGGAGGGTAGAGTCCAATTCTGACAATTTCAAAGTATCGACAGTCTTGTGCTGATGGTAAGGCCCGATGCTGGTGCCGATGAACAGTCGGTGCAGCAGCGGGAACCTGTTTAGTCAGCTCCAAAGGAGGCATCGGAGGGAGAGGATTCCTCATGCAAGTTCGAGGTCCATCATCGGCCCCAGAGATATCAGCTGTGGGCTGGATGCCGACGCCTGCATTGCTGGAGCTGTCGATACTGACAGTACCGAGAGTGTCAGGAGTGCTTTCAAACTCCTCTCGATAGCCAGGATGCACTGGTCAAGGGAGGAGGCCAATTCCTGGGTGCAGTCCTGCACAGGGCTCTTAGCCACCGTCCCAGAGCATGGAATCAATAGCTCTCCGGAGTTCGAGGCCTTGGGAGTCTCCTGGAGCCCCTTTTGTGCTTTGGATGGCTGGTCCTCCTGCTGGGGCTGTTTGGGAGGCCTGTCTGCATCGGATGCATCTTTCAGAGAAACTCGATAAAGGGACTTACCTCGAGGATCAGTATTGAATTTCGATGACGATAACTTAGACTTAGTCTTATGTTTGGACTTTGAGGAGACCTGAGAACCAAGAAAGGAAGCCGATGTCCTTGATGATGTGGAAGCCACTGAAATCGAGTCCAGGGCAAACAGAGAACCATACTGTTTGGCTCTGTTCTTTAGGCCTCTCTTTGTCATTTGTTGGCACAAAGGACAGTCAGTCAGTAAATGGTCTGGACCCAAAGATTTTAAACACCAGCCATGTTTATCGGTGACTGTACCAGAACACTTGTTACATTTTTTGAAGCCGCTGATAAGTTTTTCCATCAGGGCGAAACACAAGTAGGCCAAAGCTGAATATGGGCGTGAAACCACCAAAATTGAAAAAAAAACGAAAGAAGAAAAATATTTTGAAAAGAAAAGAAATATCAAGGCAGGTATCGTAGAAGGTACTGGTGTCAATGGAAAGGCAGAGCACAGATTTAAACCAAAAAATGATGTTTTTCAGTGGTAATAACCTGCTGGCTCCGTGGAAATGAAGAACTGAGGAGAGGATTTGGGAAGGTAGATGCGCAGGCGCAGTGGATTGCTCCCAAAGGCTTACCAATTGGATGCTAGAGAGCGGTTCCAGTGTCGACGATACCCATATGTGAAGACTGCCTTCCTGGTTGTTGCTGGAGATATCCACAGTACTACCATTTAACTTTCAAAAGGTAGACTATGATAAAATGAGGAAAATAGTTAAGAAAGGACTACTGTAAAAGAACAGATGTATTCAACACTTTAAGAAAACTAGAGGGAAAGCCAAAAAACTGCCAGAATGGTTTAAAGGTAAGGTCAGAGAGGCTGTTGCTGCCAGAAAAGCATCTTTCAGGAAATGGAAAAAGGAGCTAAATTACGAAAACGGGACACAACATAAGCATTTGGCTAGTGTGATAAGGAAGCTTATCATAGTTCAGGAAGGAGCTATAATAGAGGTGAATTGACTCTGAACAAGCAACCTGTCTTTGCTGGTAGAAATAATAAAACAGAATGTTTTCATAAAAGACTACCAGTCCCAGAATGCACCAGGTTTCAAACAGCCACTAGAAGAGCTGAAGTGGGGAAACGTGTGTTCAATCAGGAGAGCTATGAGGTAATCCCCAATCACTCATCTCCAAGGGCAGGGCTTGATTCAGCACAGCTGAGCTGTGCTAGGGTGGAGTGTCCCTCTAGACAAGTTAAAAGTAAAACCTATTCTACACGGAATCAGACCAGAGAGAAAGAGTTGGAGTGGATGAGGAACCCAGAGCTCAAGGACAGAGAGAGCAAGAAGCAGCGTGGAAGAAAGAAGAGGAAAACATCTTGGAGGTCTAAAGAAGGAGCCCATAGCAGTACGTGTGTTGGGAGTCATTCCAGAGGCAAGCATACTCCATTGGACTGGAGGAAGCCAGATGAGTGGGGCTACAGAGCCAGGAATCCCCGGACGGCACCTGTAAAGGAGACGGCTGCATTTGGAAGGGGCCCTAAGACCAGTGCAAGAAGGTATGTGAAGAGAGACCCAGTGTCCAGGGATCTTGATTGGAAGGCTGGACATAAAAGCTGGACTACTTATTGGCCAGGATATCTGGAGAGGAAACCTAACAGTAAAGGAAGCTCAGGTATGAACACTGATCTATGCCCTAGCTCTTCACTTGGAAGACAGCAGGGAAACAAGTATTGTCCTGAGAGTGCTCCATTAAGGAATTCCCCTGAGCCAGACTATGATATTGATTCTATGATAGTTGAAGAAGAAGGAGATATTTTAAATGATCAGAGTGATTACATGGATTGCTCTCTGTCTAGGCTGCTGTGGTAAAATACTTTCACAAATACAACAACCATCAAAAAGAAATATAACTTGTTCTTTTATCTACCCAGAAAAGTTTACAAGAAAGCTTTAGGGTAGGATTTGAGCCACGTATAGAAAGTAAACCAGCCAAGAGGTTTGCAGCTGGTTAATTGTTGGCAATTAAGCATTGCACAGTTGCACGTGAGCTCTGAAAGGGAACTACTGTTTGTGTGTGAAAATACAAAGAAAGTTATCCTTGAAAAGAACAAGTTTTTGATTACTTTTTGGGTTTTGTTTTGTTTTTGGAGCACTGCTAAAAGGTATTAGCAGGAGCCCTCAGAAAGACCTTTCTGTTCCCATCAAGGTCTTTATTGTTTGATTGATTGCTTAAGAAGTTCAGTTGTTGATCATGATTTGTTTTTCCTAAGTATAATACTGAAAGCAAGTATCCTTTTGTGCTACCAAGTAAATCTGTGTGGGAGAAATAACCCCATAAATAAAATATATTTTCTTTGCTTACACTCGAGCAACACAACTCATTATTTTGTGAACGGCTGATTCTGGTATGAATGGACTACATTCCCCACAATCCTTTGCAAGTCATAATAGTTTTTGCCTTTGCCAAGACTGTGGACATTCTCACCCAGCGCCCCCGTTTACAGTTGGCGTAGTTTTTCGGATTGCTTTTGCGCAAAGGATGTACATGATATAAGGATTACAACTGAAATCTGAAAGAAAAAAAAAAAAGTTCAAGTTAAAAGCTGGAAAAAGGATTTTCCCTTAACAACACTTTGGAGAAAAAAAAAGAGGTGGCTGTCCCAGGAGGAAAAGACCCTGTGTAAGCTGGATTAATCACTGGCATAAGGTAATAAGTACCTGGGCATGTCTAGTGGTGGATGGGAGTAAGGCACAGGGGTAATTGAAAAAACAAATTAGGAGAAAAACACCTGTTTGGAAGGTGCTGCTCTGTGTTTTTTTTTCTTTTGTTTTCTTGTAGGGATCAAGATGGATCCAAAGGAACTAGCCGAATGGATGGCAGCCCAGTTTAGCAGGCAACAGGAGCTAGCGCAGCAGGCTCAGGACACTGCTATGAAAGCATTAATGGACCAGCAGAAGCCAGTGCTTGATCTGGTGAAAGCCTTAGTTGCTCTTCATAACCAAAGTGGACCAGATGCAAGACCAGCAGTAACAACTGGTATACCACATGTGGACAATGTGGGACTCAATCAGGGAATTGGGGCATTTAGTTTTGGGAAGCTGACTCCAGATGATAATGTTGATGATTTCTTTGAATCTTTTGAGAGAGTGGCACAAGCATTAGCATGGCCAGAGACCCAGTGGGCAGTAAGGCTGGCAGCCTCATTAACTGGAGAGGCGCTTGCAGCTTATAGAGCAATGCCAGCAGCCCAAGCTTTGAATTATAAAGATGTAAAGGCTGCTATAAGAGATCGCCTAGGGTTGTCTATTTCAGAGTATAGGCGAATGTTTAGAGCTACTGCATTAAGAGTGGGTGAAACACCCAGGGCTCTGAGTCAGAGAATCAGAGGATTGGCTGTAAAATGGTTGGAGCCTGAGGGAAAGAATGTGGAAATGTTATTAGACATTATTATGCTTGAACAATTTATGTCTGCTGTGCCTAAAGATTTGCACACTTTCCTTATACAGCAAAATTGCCAGAATCTTGGAGAGGCAACCATGCTAGCAGAAAGATTCTTGGCCCTCTGAAGGTTGGTGCTGAGGCAAGCTGTGCTGTATCAGAAAAGAAAATGGTTAAAAATGTTTCTGAGAATAATTATACTGTGCCAACCCAGATTACACAGTGGAGTAAAAAGAAATGTGAAAAATGGGGACATTTGGAAAGGGGATGCCAGATACACACTAGCTTGATGGGTGTTGATTTAAAACAGCCCAAAGAAGGATTCCTTTTGATGGTTGATGTGCAGGGAATTACCACAAATGCTCTGTTAGACTCTGGGGCAGACCAGAGTATGTTGTCAAAGAGGCTTTGGAAGAGGATAGAGGCCCAAGAAGGATTTGTGCCTAGAACCCCTGAAAGCCAAGTTCACATCAGATGCACTCATGGTGCTGCAACATCATATCCCACCTATAGGCTAATGGTTAAGTGCCTGGGGGAACAAGAGGAAGTTCTTTTAGCAGTGGTGCCTAGGCTTCCATTTGATTTGGTTCTAGGAAGAGACTGGCCAAGATTTAAGCAGGGTCTAGTGAAAGGACTAGGAAAGAAGGAGGGAGAAGGAATGATGGTAATAGCTCCCGGGCCTTTGTTTGGAAGTCCTCAGACCCCAGCTAAAAAGATGGTTAAGCGTCCAGAAGACCAAACTACCCAGAAGCAGATATTTGTCTTGAAGTACCATAAGGTCACAGAGAAGGCCCAAGCTCCTAAGCGGGCAACCCCTCAAGCTGCTGGGTTTGACCTGTGCAGTATAGAAAATGTGACTGTACCTAGCCAAGGGAGAGCCCTCCAAGTTGAAATACCCATTGGGTGCTATGGGCGAGTAGCCCCAAGGTCCGGATTAGCTCTTAAGTATTTCATCGATGCGGGAGTGATTGATCCCGATTACAGGGGCAATCTTAAAGTTCTGTTATTTAATTTTGGACAGAACGATTACCATGTGAAGACGGGAGACAGAATCGCTCAATTGATATGTAAGAGACTGGGTTTCCCACCTGTGGAGGAGGTCACATCCCTGTCAAATTCTGAGCGTGGAATCAAAGGCTTTGGTTCTACTGAAGACTAAGGGGTTAAAAGCCTAGCTGCCACTTGTGCCCGAGAAAGGGAGGTGAATGAAGAGGAGGATTTGGGACCCCAGGTATCTGATTGTAAAGAAACGTCAGAGCCCCAAATAGGTGAGGACCTGACAGTGGTACAACAGGAAGAAATAAGGAAATTGCTTAAAGAATTCCCAGATGTTTTGACTCCCATACCTGGGGAGACACATTTG
This sequence comes from Ichthyophis bannanicus, assembly GCA_033557465.1. Classification (NCBI taxonomy): domain Eukaryota; kingdom Metazoa; phylum Chordata; class Amphibia; order Gymnophiona; family Ichthyophiidae; genus Ichthyophis; species Ichthyophis bannanicus. The sequence continues at coordinate 43,278,773 of CM066036.1, forward strand.
GTTGCCCATGAGATAATAACTCCACCTGGGAAATTAATTCGTCAAAGGCCATACCGCTTGCCTGAAGCAAAGAGACAGGAAGTAGTGGCACAAGTCCAGGAAATGTTGGACATGGGAGTAATAGAGGAGTCGAAGAGTCCCTGGAATAGCCCCATAGTCCTGGTGCCAAAGCCTGATGGCTCTTTAAGATTCTGTATTGACTTCCGGCAGGTAAACGCAATATCAGTTTTTGATGCATATCCAATGCCAAGAATTGAAGAGCTGTTGGACCAGCTTGGACAAGCTCAATATTTAACCACCCTTGATATGACAAAAGGCTATTGGCAAATCCCTCTAACCAGGGAGTCAAAGCCGAAGACTGCGTTCAGCACCCCCATTGGCCTTTTCCAGTTCAAAAGAATGCCTTTCGGACTGCATGGAGCGGCAGCTACCTGCCAAAGGTTAGTGGATCAGGTACTTCGACCCCACCAAAATTATGCCTTTGCCTATATGGATGATGTCATAATCCATAGTAACACTTGGGCGGAACATCTAAAGAGGATCAGGGCAGTCTTATGCTCCATGAAGCAAGCGGGAATCACTTTGAACCCAAAAATGCATAATACAAACTTTTTCAAGTACATTCATAGCAAAAACCAGCTGCTCCAAGAAACAGTCATTTATTTAATCTAGAAACGTTATCTCCATAGCATGTCCTGCCGTGACACTGACCCAGTCGATACCAGGGTAATTGAAATCACCCATTATTATTACTATTCTGTAACTTTTGTTAGCTTCCCTGATTACTTTGAGCAGTTCATCATCCATTTGTTCATTCTGGCCAGTACACCCCCACTGCCGTCACTTTCCCCTTCCCCTTTATACATGGAATTTCAATCCATAGAGATTCTACAGTGAATTTTGTTTCCTGCAAAACTTTAATCCTTTGTGACTCAATGCCCTCTCTAACATAGATCGCAACCCCTCCACCAATTTGATCGGCTCTATCATTACAATATAGTTTGTACCCAGGTATCACAGTGTCCCACTGGTTGTCCTCCTTCCACCATGTCTCTGAGATACCAATAATATCTAACCTCTCATTTAGTGCTATTCTGGCAGTCGGTAGGCAGGGGTAATTGGGAATCTTTAAGCTCTGCTCTGTACTCAAGGGCATTTGGGCTACTTTTGTCTTTATTGGAACCTCTCTACTGATATGCCCTAACTTCAGTCTTTTGCTAGTATCCGTCAAGAATATATTATTCCAAACCATGCGCTCTTAGGTGACTGTCAGCTTTCCCCTGTTATCTAGTTTAAAAGCTGCTCTATATCCTTTTTAAATTGGTGGATGGGTTGCACTCTGTGTTAGAGAGGGCATTGAGTCACATGGGATTAAAGTTTTGCAGTAAACAAAATATGCTGTGGAATCTCTATGGATAGAAATTCCACGTAAAAAGAGGAGTGCAATGGCAATGGAGGTGTACTACCAACCGTCTGGCCAGAATGAACAGATGGACGATGAAAATGCTGAAAGAAATCAGGGAAGCTAACAATAGTTACAACACAGTAATAATGGATGATTTCATTTACCCCAGTATCGACTGGATCAGTGTCCCAGCAGGACATGCTAGAGCGATAAAGTTTCTAGATGAAATAAATGACTGCTTCTTGGAGCATTTGGTTCATAAACCGACAAGAAGGAAAGCTATTTTGGACCTGTTCCTTAGAGGCACACGGGATCTGGTGCAAGAAATAAGGGTTTTGGGGCCACTTGGCAATAATGATCATAGCATGATCGCGTTTGATTTAATATATAGAAGGATGGCAAGGAAATCCACCTTTTAGCTTTCAAAAGGGGGGACTATGATAAAATGAGGGGCACTAAGGGAGGACAAGGCTATAGCAGAGAGACTGAATGAATTCTTTGCTTCAGTCTTTTAAGAAACTTTATTTAGAGACACCAATCAACAGTAATAAACAAAACAGCAAACTGACTCCGAGTGGGGTTGACTCTTACCCCCAACCCGGAGACCAACCACAATTAGAGGTGCGTTTAACACTTTTTTCTCCCTCAACCCCCCTCCCCTCCCACCCACCGCCCCCCCTCCCCATAATCACATCCAACCCCGGACAAGACACCCCAAAACCACCGCTCACTAATACATTTACACCTCTGCCCATCCCACGTGCCACTATGAACCCAGTTGTAGCACTTCATTCCGGCTGCGAGGATTCAGATTCTGAATATAGGGATCCCAGAGCAACTGGAAAAGTGGCCAATGCCGAACACTACCCCGGGCGCATCGGGCTTCCATAAGCAGCAGCTGATGGAAGGCGTTACGCCACTCCCAAAATGAGGGCGGGGACGGTTCTCGCCATCTACGCAGTAGGGGCCCTTTACCCACCAGACAAGCCTTACGCACTAACAGGCGCTCCCATTTACCTTTTGCCTGTGTGGGGCGCAACTGATCGAGTATAATTAAGGAGACATCCCAGCACACCCACTGTCCCAGTAACCCTCCCATAAATGAACTGATTTTTGCCCAATAGGGACAAATTTATTTATTTATTTATTTATTTTATTTATTTAATTTTCTTATATACCGCGCTATTTGTCATCAGTGCGGTTTACATTGAAACAATATAACAATTGGTCAGATATAACAGACCTTTTACAAGTAACAGGAAAATTAACATGGAAGTAAACAGGGAAATCATTTATATTTCTAGAAAATACATGTTGGAGATATATAAAATCTGTACAGTTAGTTAGGGTAGGTGTGAGGTTAAAAGGATGGGGGAGGGGAAGGGGTGTTTAGGTGTTTGAAGTGTGCGATGAAAAGGTGGTGTTTAAGGGCTTTTTTGAATTGTTTGATGTCTTTAATTGCTCTGATATTGGGAGGGAGTTTGTTCCAACATCTAGGAGCATAATTCGAAAAAGCCCTATTGATGGATGATTGATTAGCTTTTAAGGAAACTTTTGGTATAAGTAGTGTGTCAACAGCTGGAGATCTCCTGGACCTGTTATTTGTTGTGTGTATGATGAGATCAGAGATGGAATCTGGAGAAATATTATTGAAGGCCCTAAAGGTGGTAAGGATGGCCTTATATTGGATTCTACAGTTTATTGGTAACCAATGAAGCTTCTCTAGAATGGGGGAAATATGCTCACACTTTGATGATCCGCAGAGGACACGAGCAGCTGCGTTCATGGCTAATTGTAGAGGATTAATAGTTATATTTGGTAAGCCATGGAGTATTATGATCCTACACCCCCACCACATGTGCAATAAAGTCGCTAATGGTTCCAAGCACCTCGGACACCGTCCATCCACGGTGAGATGGGAGCGAAAGGTCCGTCGAGGGGAGAAATGTACTCTGGTGAGACATTTGAATTGCATTTCCCTCCAGCGGGCTCCCACTGCCAAATCCACTATTTGACCTAAAGCTTTAATAAGTGTACCGGGAGGAATCTCCCTCCCCATCTCCCCCAGCCCACGCCAACTCCACTGTACGATACTCTGGGGAGGGTCTATACTGAATTAAGCGTGACTTCAGGACCCGAATTGATGGCGGGGTGTCCCCACCCAGGTCAAAGAATGCCAAAATCTCGCCGAGCGGTCTGCATGTAACTCCGCTTCCGGCAGGGATGCCACATAGTGTGAAATCTGCATGTACGCAAAAAGGTGAGCAGGCCCCAGACCGTATTTGGTACACAGCGGCTGAAACCGCTTGCATTTCCCCGACGGTTCCACCACATGTCCTAGACTGTGAAGTCCTTTCCTCGCCCAGTTTCGAAATATCGCAGTGTCCATTCCAGGGGTAAAAAACACGTTACCTTGGATTGGCAGCCAACTCGAGACCCTCCAGTTCCTCTTCCAATAGACGTTTAGTTGCCTCCAAGTTCGCCGCACCGAACTAAGCAACACCCTATCAGCTAAGGTATCGGGGCTCAGACGGTCATCCTGGTGTAATAGAGCATGCAAAGAAGTCGGAGCTGCATAAGCCTCTTCCAGGGTCACGGGAGTATACACCTCAGTTCTACCCAACCAATCCCCCAAATGCTGGGCCTGGCAAGCCAAGGCGTATGCCCCTAAATCAGGAAGCCCCAGTCCACCCTGCCTCCAATTCCCCACCAAATGGCTATATGGAATACGCGCTCTCGCCCCCTTCCACAAAAATCCTCGAATTATGCCCTCCATCCTCCGCAGGTCTCTCCGCAACAACCAGACTGGCAGTGTTTGCATCCAGTAAAGTATCCTCGGTAGGATGACCAACTTGATCGCTGCAATTCTCCCTGACAGGGACAATGGAAGAGGGCGCCACGCCTGCAACTGAACTTGCAACCTAGTTAAGATTCAGCGCAGATTACACCCATAAAGCTGGGAGGGCTGACTAGTCAGTAAAATACCTAAGTACTTAAACTGATCTGCTGCCCACTTAAGAGGAAAGTCCCCCTGCCAGCCACTCCGCACGCGACCCGATACATCTAAGGCCTCCGATTTGTCTCCATTAATACAAAGACCTGCAAATTGACCAAAAGTCGTAAATTCCCGCAATAACTCGGGTAACAATTCTTGGGGCCGAAGCAGATGCACAAGGAGGTCATCGGCAAAGGCCGACAGCTTAAATTCCGATGGACCAATACAAACCCCCCTTACCCTCGGAGAGAACTCCACCCTACGTATAAAGGGGTCTAAAGATAGAACAAAAAGTAGGGGGGAAAGAGGACATCCCTGTCTAGTCCCCCTTCGCAAAGGGAAGGTGTCAGAAAGCACTCCGTTACAGTGAATCGCTGCCATCGGGTCTATGTAAAGACTTTGAACCATATTACAAAAAGAATTCCCGAGCCCGTAGCAGGGTAGGAGGCACCGCAGGTATTGCCAGTCGACCCTATCAAACGCTTTTTCAGCATCAAAGCTGATTAACAAGGACTGGAGATGTCTACTCTGCACCCACTCCAATGAAGTTAAGATCTTCCGCAGGTTGCGGACCGCATAACGCCCTTTCTCGAAAACCCGCCTGTGATTCATGGACCAAATGCCCCAAGACCCCCGCCAAACAATCTGCCAGAATTTTAAGATCAAAGTTAAGAAGTGAGATAGGTCGATACGAATCGGCTCGCAGCGGATCCTTCCCTGGTTTAGGAATAAGTATAACATGGGCAAGGTTACTCCCCCATTGATAGGCGCCATGCTCGGACCTCCTGGTATGAACTGCCACCAGAAGCGGGGACACCAGCTCGCTAAGGATCTTATAGAATTCTGCCCCCAGCCCATCAGATCCCGGCGTTTTATAACAACTAGCCCTAGCAATAACAGTTTGCACCTCTTGTACCTCTTGTACGGCTGATTCAACTGCGCCCGTTGCTGCTCGCTCAATTGCGGTAAGTCTAACCCTTCCAAATAGTCTGACATCTGTGCGGGAGAGCACGCCTTTGCCGTGTATAGTCTCTGGAAAAAGGAGCGAAACACACAAACTATCTCCAGGAACAAGCAGGAATGAGTCTTCACATATGGGAGACGTCGCTGACGGAGCCCGCACGGGAATGCTCCCCAGCATCCAATCAGAAAGCCTTTGGGAGCATACCCCGCGACTGCGCGGTGGCTTCCCGCCCTTCCTACTGCCTCTCCCCAGTTTTTCATTTTCCGCGGAGCAGGCAGGACGTCCCTCCTGTCACCGCAGACATTTTTACCTTTTTTCTTGTTTCTGTAGTCGCGGCTTTTCCCGCCGACAGCGGCACCTCCGTGCCCCCTTTTCTTTTCTTCTTTTCTTCATTTCTTCATTTATTTTATTTTATTTTTCGTCGCCTAGAGGGACCCTCCCCTCTGGGCGCCGAGGCCTACCGGGCTTACAGCATGGAGCCTTCTTCCCCCCAGAAGTGCCCTCACTGCGGGGACTTAGTTTTCCACATGGACTCCAATGCCTGGTGCCTCTCTTGTTTGGGGCCTGACCCTTCCTCCCGGGTCCTCCGGGCTACAATGTCGGGAGAAGACCTTCCCTTTTTCGGGTATCCCTTGATGACGTTTTCCCGCCCAAGGCGCGGTCATCGGGTTTTTCTTCTCTCCAGGATCAGGTAACCACACAACAGTCTGTTAAGACTAGCCGAGTCTTGAAGGGCGAGTCTCATGCACGGCATGGCGACGGCTCCGGCCAACCCCTCAAGTCCTCCTTGGCTAATATACCCCGGCGGGAGTCCTCGGGCTCCAAAGCATCTACGGGGTTTCGGGATGTTCCTGGGGTTCGCTCCTCACAGAACATTCCCGAGCCATGCTCGAGGGAGGTACCCACTTCGAGCGGTGCCGATTCCCCGGCATTGGCGCCAGCGTCGAGTGTCCCACTCTTCGCCAGGGATCGTCAGCTGGTGTCCTCGGCACCTCCGGGGCCGATCGACTCGACCGAGTCTGACCTCCCTATATCCAAGCCACGCTCGGGTGTGGTATCCGCTCTGGGCGGTGCAGACCCCCCGGCATCGGCGTCGGTGTTGAGCGTTCTGCTCCTCACCGAGGATCATCCGGGGCCGATCGAATCGGTCCAGTCTGGCGTTCCTCCATCCCTGCCATGCGCGGGGGTGGTATCCGCTACGGGCGGTACCTACCCCTCGACGTCGGCGTCGGTGTCGAGAGTTCCGCCCCCCACCGGGGGTTGGCAGCCGTGGTCCTCGGCGCCTCCGGAGCCGACCGACTCGTGCCTGTATGGCGTTCCTATGGGGGTGGTGTCCGCTTCGGGCGGTGCCAGCCCGTCGGCGTCGGTGTCAAGTGAACTGCTCCCCACCGGGGATCGCCAGCCGCTGCCCTCGGCTCCTCTGGGGCCGATCGACTCAACACAGTCTGGCCGCCCTACGTTCAGGCCATGCGCGGAGGTGGTACCCACTTCGGGCGCGTCGGCGTCGATGGTTCCAGTCTTCGCCGGGGATGGTCATCTGGCCTCACTCCTTTCGGGGCCGCTCGCTTCGACCCGCGCTGGGTTGCAGGTATCCCAGCCCTGCGCGAGAGTGGTACCGGGTTTGAACGGCGCCGCTCCGCCGGAGACGGCAGGGGCGTCGAGCGCCAGGGACCGCCGTCGACCTTCCCCGGGGGCCGCGGGGTATGTCGACCAGCCCCAGACGGGCGACCCCCCGGCATCGACGCGGCCGTCGAGGGCCCCGCCCTTTCCTGGAAAGGGGACCTCGGGGTCTTTGATCGCTTCGATCTAGACTGGATCCGCGCCGTCCTGCAGCGGTACCTCGGCGTCGGCGCAGGAGTTTTGCATTTCCCTCCCCACAGGGGCTCATCGTCGGGTGACCTGGGCACCCTCGGGGACGGGTCGTATGCCCCGGAAGGTTTTCCCTCCTGGTAAGACAGGCTCGGGAGGGGGCCCGGCATCTGGCAGTGCCCGCCGCCCGACATCGGCGCTGGCGTCGGATGACCCCCCTCCACTGAGCTTCGTCCTCGGGGGCCCTTGATGCTCGCGACGCCGATCGACACGGTTCCGATCCGCTCACCGGGATCACCACCACCAGCACGGTCGCTCCCGCCGGGGCCCTCTAGAAGGGAGTCGATCTCGCTCGGTTCGATGCTCAGCCTGGAGTCAGTATCCAGACTCGAAGGCTCGGCCACGACACGTCTCGGGATCGGCCCTTGTCCCCTCCTGCGACGCGGAGCGGAGATCGTTGGCCACTGCCCTCCGGCTGCCGCGGAACCGCTTCAATTGCCGGTGGCGGCGCCGCCCCCGGGTTCGGGGCCGAGGCCGATTCCGGCGGATCCGTCGGTGCCATCGACCCCCTCGATGCCTAGCTTGGAATCAATTCCAGGAGCCGACGACGCCATGTTGACTGCCCCGATCCGGGGCTCTTGGTCCCCTCCTCTGCCCAGCGGGCATCAGCCCGAGAGGCTTCTCGGTGCCCTGGCGGCCTCTCCCGCCACCGCCTCCCACGGCATAGCCCCGCTGGGGGAGCCGTCTTTTCAGAATTTCCTCCTTGACATGGCGGACTTGCTGGCCTTCCCTATTCCGGACCTAAAACCAGGCCCTGCGGAACAGGCCGCCGTGATGCTTCCTCTGCATCCCTCCCTACAGGATCTCCTGCTGGGGGCTTGGCGGTCGCCTTTGAGGGTTCCGGCACCGTCGACTGCGATGCATGCCCTGTATCGGGTACCTCCCTCCCCGGGTTTTCGGCAGCACCAGCTTCCGCATCGTTCCATTGTGGTGGAATCGGCGCTGAGGAAGGCCGGAAGCAAGGAAAAGCATTTTTCTCGCCCTCCAGGCCGCGCCTCGAAGACGCTAGATACCCTGGGACGTCAAACCTTTCAAACGTCTATGCTGGCGTCCAGAATTATTTCATATATATTTTATATGAGTCTGTCGCTTCGGGAGGTCACCGAGAGATTATCTCTGTTGTCTCCCTTCTTATCTGCAACCAAGGCCTTTGAATATTCCTTGCTTCTTTATCACTGCAGGAATATCTCTGTGTTCCTTTCTCGTGCTTCTCTAGACTCCTTCCTGTCGGTCAGCAGATGCTCTGCTGTTGCCATTAGAGCACGCCGTACAGCATGGTTGCAGGCGTCCGAGTTGTGTAGACGGGCACAGCATAACCTGGGTAATTCTCCCTGTGACGGAGATCACCTCTTCAATAGCGAAGCCTTACGTCAGGTCGCGCAGTGCTTCGCTAACCTTCCCAGCGTTAGAAGCCATCTTAGGGCTCGGCTTCCCCTCAGCGGTGGTACACGTCTCTCCAGACCCTCCTTTCCTAGGAAGAGGAAATATCACCCCTCAGCCCATCCGCCAAGTGCGCCCAAGCAAGGGACCTCTCACCCTGGGTTGAAGCTCCTGGACCCGCGCCAGAACTCTCATACCAAGCAGTTTTAGGCTCCGGTGGGCGGCTGCCTGCAGTTTACCTTCTTACCAGAAGTTTACAATTGAGGTGGGACTCGTTCAGTAGGGCAAATGGTTCGGGGGCTTATCCAGGGGTTCAGGTATTCTCCTTCCGTTGGTAGAGGGAGACCACCTCTACTCCTTGATAGCTCTGGCCCACGGTCAATGGGCTTGCCCTTAGGTACGGCCCCGAACCCTTCTCGGCCAGTATTCCCCTGCTGATTGCTCCCGTACCGGGACTTTCCCTTCCAGCCGCTATAGTCCTCCACTGATTACCAAGGACTATGCCCTCATGTTCCCCGATTAGTGCGGGGGCAAGTTCTGCGTGCAAGTCCTGGGGACACCTATAGGGCCTCCAGCCCCTGATGTGTACTTCCGGACGGATACTATCCTCTGTCCCTCACGCTACCGTGCTGTTAGCTCGCCGATCTGCCCTTGTTCCACCGGAGCAGATCCCTCTCACGGACGGATCTTGATGCCACCTCCCCAGGTGGACGTTCTGTGGATCAATGGCAGGTCCGCCTTACCAGTGTTATGCTCATGGAGGTAGGTTCCTCGGCGTACCTGCGTTAGTGCCGGGTTGGGCGTTCTCCATGCCCAACGGCCTAGATATACCAGATATAACCTGCTCGATAGGCGCATTTTGGGGGATGCCCACAGTGCCTGTGTTCTACCGCCTATTTTTCCCAATGGCCGGTACTCACGCCCCCCCCCCCCTTCGGGGTCCGGCCAGTCCGCCTGCCTATTCCTTAGATCGGCCCTTGGACTGGTTGTACTCTACTGCTGTGAAGTCAACAGCTTCTACTTTCAGTTATGCCCTCCTCCCGGAGGTTCAGACCCCTGTCTCCCTATCTCTCCGCTAGGGCAGACTGTGTACTCCTTCTGCTCCGGGGTACTCCCCTACTCTTCTCCGGAATAGGCTATCCAGATCGGCCAGTCTTCTACTGTTTAGTCCTTTAAGTTATGGACTCTGCTCCTAAGGGAGTGCTCAGCTTTGCATAAAGCTTCCTTGAAGACCTGCCGTCCTTCTCCTGAACCAGCTGACTCCTGGATCTCCTGGCCTTCCGGATTGGAACTCCCTCCTCGCTGCCGTGAAGTTCCCTTGAAGACCTCGCTACTGCGTCTACAGTACCTTCATCACAGGTCTACTCCCTACAACTCAGTAGGTAAGCTCTACATGGTTCTAAGCCATTAATTCATTAAAACTTAATGGTGCTTCCATGCTCTCTGGTAAGCTCTGTATGGTACTAGGTCATTAACTCATTCAATGCTTAATGATACTTTTCATGCATTCCACAGACTACTCTCCCTGTAGCCTGGGGGTTTTGCTGTATCTTAATGATACTTGACATGCACTCTAAAGACTCCTTCCCCGTAGTCTTTATATTCGCTGTTCCTCTACAGCTTTTCTCTATTCAACTCCTACCCCCCATCCCTCAGGGGATGCCGGGGATCCAGGTTGAGGAAATTGCCATCCTGTCCTGGGCTACGCTTCGGGGGTCTCCCCGGGCATCCTCAGCTAGGGAGTCCCCATATGTGAAGACTCATTCCTGCTTGTTCCTGGAGATAGCACAGTTACTTACCTGTAACAGGTGATCTCCGGAACAGCAGGAATTAGTCTTCACAACCTGCCCACCTCCCCTAGGAGTTGTATCTCTTTCTCTCTATTCCTTCCTCTCCTCTCCTTCCGGCTCAGCTATGAAACTCAACTGGGGAGAGGCAGTAGGAAGGGCGGGAAGCCACCGCGCAGGCGCGGGGTATGCTCCCAAAGGCTTTCTGATTGGATGCTGGGGAGCATTCCCGTGCGGGCTCCGTCGGCGACGTCTCCCATATGTGAAGACTAATTCTTGCTGTTCCGGAGATCACCTGTTACAGGTAAGTAACTGTGCTATCTCCGGGCTCCCCCTTTGGAGAACCCCCTGATCATCTTTGAGCGCTGGCACCAGCCTGGAACTCCTAGGACCGCGCAAACAACGGGCCAACAACCTTCCCGGCTTCTCCCCATGACAGTAAAGTTGAAAGCGATAATACGTTATGGACTTCTTTGCACGCTGATGCAGAAGCTCGTTTAACGCAGTTTGCGTCTCCCAGACTTGTTTCTTAAGAGTTGCACTCGGGTTATTTGCACACATCCGTTGCAGCTTAGTAACTAAGTGTTCTAGACGAATACTACGTTCTGCCATAAGTCTCCGCTTTCTCGCCAAGAACCCAATAATATCCCCTCGCAAGACAACTTTTGCCGTCTCCCAGACCAACTCGGGATCATCCTGGTGTCCACTATGGTCCGATTCAAATTCCTGCCAGCGCCTCCGCAGAAATTGGCGGAACTGCGCATCCCTATATAATTCCAAAGGAAACCGCCAGAACCGTGTCTTGGGGCTAGTATCGCCCCAGCGCAGCTGTAGCCAGATAAGGGCATGGTCCGAGATTTCCGCGATCTGTGCATCGTCCACACTAGCAAATAATCCCTGAGAGGTCAGCAAGCAATCAATACGTGCGCTAGAGCTATGTGCTCAAGACTGATGAGTGTAATCTTTTTCGGTGGGGTGCAGCAAGCGCCATGGGTCTACTAATCCCAATCGTGCCCTCAAGCGGGTTAACGTCCGTGCCGTCTGAGCTCTTTCCCTAGGTCCTGCACCTCTGGACGTATCAAGCTTCACATCCATCACACCATTAAAGTCCCCTCCCAGGATCAGTGGAAGCTCAGGGAGCTGCTCTACTTGAGAAGCTAAACGGAAATAAAGGTCAGGGTCCAGTACGTTGGGGCAATAAATATTACCAAGAATAACTGGTCTCCCCTCCAGGCAGCCTTGTATCAATATGAACCTCCCCGTAGGATCTACTACTTCCCTTTCAACTTCAAAGCGTATACGCTTGTGTATCAAAAGGGCCACACCACCCTTCTTATTCGTGGCCGGGGCCCCCCGTACTTGTCCCACCCAGTCTCTACACAATTTAGCATGCTCCTCGGCTGTCTGGTGGGTTTCCTGTAGCAGGGCGATGTCAGCTTTTTGCCTAGCTAAGGCCTGCAATATTTTAGTTCTCTTAATAGGGCTCCCCAGGCCACAAACATTCCAGGAGAGTATCTTCAGCTTGGTAGGGCATCACTCCAAGATCTCAAAAAGATACGCAGCAATGTCCCGGAGGGAACTCCCCCAGCCTGGAGTCCCCCTCTGCCACATGTAAGTGGTTCCCACAATGCCAATTGTCTCTTGGATGGATGTGACTATGTCCCCCCCTCCCTCCCCCCCTCCTCTCCACCCCCCCTCTCAAACTGCCTCTCCATCCTCTACCTTCTCCTCTATTGGATAGAGACCTGATATCCCCCTGCTCTGAAAGTGTGTAGAGAGGGAGTAATGGAGTAATGCTCCGGCCAAGGCCCGAACCAGGCACCCCCCACCATCTTACTCTCTGGCACTCCCTCGCAAGGGAACACCCGGCCCAACTCAAGACAGACCCCACGGGGAGAATCGCAGCAAACAGGGGAGGGGGGCCCAAAGTCCCCGACCCCCCGCAGCAGACTAACACATTCTCATGGCGCAGTCTGGCCCCACAACGGGGGATCGTATCGTTGAAAGTTCCTCAAGGATTCTGTAGGCGCGCCGGGGACTCTCGCCCCCCCCCCCCCCCACGAGCGTCACAATGTAAGGCCTGGCATCGGCCACTGAGTCGAATGTCCGGTGGTGTCCCTCATGGAAAACATGCAGTCGGGCAGGGTATTGCACCGAGAATTTAATCTTGGCATTAATCAATTGTTGACAGAGGGGTGCATAAGCTCTGCGCCTCTGACTTAAAGCCACAGAATAGTCTTGGGCAACTCTCAATTTCAAATTCTCATGCAGCAGCTCTCCCCCCTGCCTTGCCGCTCGCAGAATAACCTCTTTTTGGGGGAAATGCAAAAATTTAGTGAGCACTACCCTCGGCCGTTGGTCCCGAGGTTGCTTGCTCCCCACTCGGTGTGCTCTTTCGATCTGCAGCTTCCCGCCGTCCTCGATGCCTTCAAATAACTGGGGGAGCAAATTCTCCAGATAGGACTTTAACTCTTTATCAGCGACCGAGTCTGGAATGCCCATCAGCCTCAAATTATTGCGCTGTGAACGATTTTCCAAATCGTCAATTTTAGTTTCCTGTGTCTGGACCTGGGATTTCAGAGTCGTCAGTTCTTGGGTCAAAGATTCCAAACTATCTTCCGTTTTGCCAATGTGATCTTCGACTTCTTGCAAACGACTACCCAAGGCCCCAAACGCAGAGTGCAGATTGTCCATCTTTTCATGTAAGGCCGTAAATTGTATAGCCAGAGCATCTGCCATGGCTGTCGAGACCTCTTCAAGGAAAGCTGGGGAGGTCGGCGATTTCAGCATGGTGATAGCGTCCGCCATTTTAGGTGTTGGGGCTCCCCGGTCCTTCTCCTTTCGCGCAGCCTTAACTGTCGCCGCCATCGCACCAGAGCCCTCCCGACAGCAGAGCCAGCCACGTATGCCTTTCCCAGCTCGGTAGATAGTATTTTTTGCTCAAGGTCGCTTCTTAAAACTGCACTAATGACCCGATTTGGGCTGGAGGAGACCGGAGCTCAGCAGAATCCGTCTGCTAGGCTCACCGCATCATGTGACTCTCCTCTTTGCTTCAGTCTTTACTGAAGAGATGTAGGGAAGTTACCTGTGCCTGAAATGGTATATAAAGGTGATATATTGGAAGAATTGAAAGAAATATTGATAAACCAGGAAGATGTATTACAACTATTTTGATAAATGAAGAGTAGCAAATCACCTGGACTGGATGGTATACATCCAAGGATATTGAAAGAGCTAAAATATGAGATTTCAGACTTGCTATTAGTAATCTGTGTACTGTCATTAAAATCATCTGTAGTACCGGAAGATTGAAGAATGGTCAATGTAACGCCAATCTTTAAAAAGGGTTCTAGGGGTGATCCAGGAAACTACAGACCAGTGAGCCTGATGTCAGTACTGAGCAAAATGGTAAAATCATTTTAAAGAATAAAATTCATCCATGTCCCTCCAGTCTAGTCCAGACAAATGGGTTGTGTCCGTCCACCATTAGCTAGAGACTATGCATATCTTTTCTGATGTCACCCTTTTAAGAGCTGAGGCACCTTCTTCTCTCCAGTACGTCAGTCTCCAGCAGCTGGTGAACTTCCATACAGACATCTGTCTGGAACTGTTGGTGGTTTACTCACCCCTATTTTTCTTGGCTAGCGTAGTGTTGTTTAGGGAAATAGCATCAAGCAGAGGCTTCAGACTGCATCTTGCTCAAATTAAATTTAAAAAAATAAAAATAGGAATAAGGCGTACTGCAGATAGTTTTGGTAGTCTGTCCCGGAGTCCATTGGTAGGTGTGGGATCCTTCGGCGGGACACCGTGAACTGTGGAATCGGCATCGGTGATGCCCAGTGGCAGCAGCAGTACTTTGGAGATCCGGAGAATCTGGCCAGCTACTATACTTGGCTTCTTCAGTAAGTGTTTGTCTCAGTGGTTTTTGCCATTTTCGCGCATTGGGATCAGGCTGTTGGGGTGAGTGAGAGTGGGTCTCGTGTTAGCCGGATCTCGGGGGACTGGGCTTCATTTCGACATACTGGCTAATCGCACGGCGTAGCTCGCTCTCGTCGGTTGGATACAGTAAGGCTTGCAAGCCGGAGAATTGTGAGTTGGAGGAACAGCCAAGGGGGGCCGAGTGCTCATGCAAGCTGAGCTTGGGACTCGGGCTCTGCATCAGTTCATGATTTAGGCCCTTCTGGTGTCCGGCGGGAAAGTTCCCATGCTGCTTCTCCTACTGTCTGCCCCGGAACCTCTGTGGCTGTTTTGGGTGGAGAGCAGTCCGCTCTGATGCTTGGAGGAGACCCTTGGGTGTCGCAAGGGCACAGGGATAGTGGACCGGAGGAAATCTCCCTCTTTTTTCCCAAGTTTATCTTGCTACTTAATCGGGCCTATAGGCTAGAAAGAAGCCAGGTTTTGAATAAGACCTTAGGGACAACACAGGTTGCATCCATTAAGCAGCCTGGAGGGCTTTGTCTAAATGCCCCAGGTTAGCCAAGGGCTCTTAAGTGAATGACTGGGACTCCAAGGCCTCGGCTGGTGAGGCAAATCCAGGAGGGGGGCCCTCGGAACCGGAGGAGGATTTGGAGCCCCTAGGCTTAGAGGAGGATCTTCCCTCAGGGGAGGACCTAGCCATAGTCTGCATTTTTCGGAAGGAGGAACTCCTGTCATATCTCAATCCCTAGCTGCACTAACCATTCCTTTCTGGGCAGCAGAGGAGGGGATGTCGTTGGAGGACTCGCTCCTGCAAGGTATGCGCACGCCTCAAAATTCCTTCCCCGTCCACAAGGCCATCATGCAGATGATTGAAGCTAAGTGGGACGTGCCCGAGGCAGGCCTGAGGAGGCGGTCAAGCAATGGCTCAGCTATGTCTGATCCCTCTGGCGGAGAAGAAGCTGTTTAAAACTCCCAAGGTCAATGCGTTGGTCACAGTGGTGACCAAGAAGACCATGATTCCTGTGGAGGGTAGAGCAGTTCAGAAGGACCCGCAAGATAGATGTCTAGAATTGCTCCTGAAACAAGCCTTTGAGGTTAATGCGATGTTGCTGCAAGCCTCCATCTTCAGGCCTATGTGGCATGGGCTGCATGCGTTGGATGCAGGCCCTACCTGAGCTGAGCCGGGAAACGAACCTGGAGCCCGAAGAGCTTTCTAAATTGGAATCGGCATCAGCTTACTTGGCTGCTTTTTGTTATGATTTGGTTCATTCCTCGGCTGAATATGGCCTTAGTGGTGGCGGCTGACTATTCCTATGGCTGCGTAATTGGTCGGCAGATGTAGCATCTAAGGTCAAATGAGCAAGCTTCCTTTTAGGAAGAAACTCCTATTTGAAGTTGGTCAAGGACCTTGGGGACACTAAAGAGGCAAGCTGCCTGAGGATAAACCTCAGGGGGGGGGGGCTAAAGGGCAGTCTGTGTCAGCACAAGACTGAGCTTGCGATTTTCAACATTTCTGAGCAGCCCAATTTGCCCCTCCCCAGTGTGGTCAGTATGCCTACCAGGGTCAGTCCTTTCGAGGTAGAGGAACAGGCCGTGGGTTCTACGTGGGTTCCTCTAATGTGGTCAAAATGGCTCAAGTGAGGTGGACCTGGGTATTTGACGAGCTGATTGGGGGTCGTCTTCAATGCTTTTACCATTCTTAGGTCCAAATTACTTCGGATCAGTGGGTCCTGGAGATCATTAAAGAAGGTTGCGCTCTGGAGTTTCAGAGGCCACTGCAGGATGCCTTCATGGAGTCACTCTGCAGGGAGGCCGGAAAGATGCGGATCCAGTCAATACTTCATTTATTTCGTAGTATCCAAGAAAAAGGGGACCTTCCTCTTCGTCTCTCCGGGCCAGTCCAGGTTACAGTTGGGTAGTCAATCCCTTCCAGCAGCTGAGGACTGAATGCTGAAACTTTTACTGGCAGGTGTTATAGCTCCCCCTGGCTTCAGGAAACCAGTCTTCAGTCCTCAGCAGCTGTGAGGGATGTTTCTCTGGCAGGCTCCCAGAAGACCCGCATTTTACATCTGTGTTAGTGATAGAAACGATATAGAGCAGAATAATAAGAGCATGCTACTGGAGGCAGACTGATTGGTTTTTGAAGTAAGAGGCTTCATCGCTGGTCCTAGCAGGACACTTCCGCGAACGGGACTCCCTTATTAGGGGAAATCCGTTGATGGCACACAGACAAGATCAGAACGTTGATCCTCGGCTATACTTGTGATTTATAGCTGTTTCGGAGGCAGAGCCTGTCTTCCGCAGGATCCGTTCTTCAGCGGGGGACTTAGGCACCGGGAGGCCCGGTATCCTCTTCCCGCTGCAGTGTACAACGTCTCTCAGTCTCGCTAGCAGCGAGTTTCTAGAGTCGTCAGTTCAGTCTCCTGAGTTCAGGTAGTGAATTTTTGCTTTTTCGCTTTCTTTCTCTCGCCGGTCAGTTTTGTTGCCTGTAGCGTTTTTCGCCGGCGGGAAAGCCAGCGCGCGCCATTTTTTACTTTCGCGTGATGTTTTCAGCGGAGGGCTACGGCGTTTCAGTTTTTTCCTTGCTAGCTCTTCGTGTGTTTTACTAATTTCTTTGGTTTGCTGTTTCTGCGACATTTAGCCATAATGGAGAGCTCTGGCTCGGGGGATAGGGCTGGAGAGAAGCCTCAGGGGTCTCTGCTTAAGGCGGGAACGGCAGCCATAGTGTCTGCAGAGGCTGCGGCCTCTCCCGCGCCGTTGCCACGTTCTGGGAAAAAGAAATCTAAGTCCTCCAAAACGTCTGTGGTACAGGAGATAGACAAGTCTCCGGCTCCTGGAGCTCCAGGTCCCTTGGACTCTCTTTTTTCTCCTGATTTTATTCTAGCCATGCATAAAGCATATCTGTTAAAAATGTCTCAACCTGCTGAAAGCCAGTTTCCTAAGCCTCCTGCAGGTTTATCTTGCGGTGACCCTATCCTCTCGGATCCGGGGGAAGGGACCTCGGCGCAGTGCCCGGGGAGAGATTTCTCTTCGGGGGCATCAGGTTCTCAGCTCTCCGATCCGCTTATGCCTGAAGAAGGCAAAATTTTGTCTGAAGGGGGGTTGGATTCCTGGCCCTTCAACTTGGAGGAAGGGGAGCTGGGGCCCGGGGAGGACCCCAATGTTTTCAGGGTCTTTCGTAAGGAAGAGCTGGGGCTTTGATTCTTCAGTCCCTGGCTGCCTTAAATATTGTGCCTCCTGCACTGCAGCAGGAGCCTTTGGAGAGGATCCTTTATTACAAGGGTTTAAACCTGAGCAGCGGTGTTTCCCTATGCACAGAGTAATTAAACAAATGATTGAATCAGAATGGGAATGCCCAGAGGCTAGCTTAAGAGGTGGGCGTACCATTGCCCGACTTTACCCGGTTCCTCAAGAGGAGAAGGAGTTACTGAGGATGCCTAAAGTGGACGCTCTAGTGTCGGCGGTCACTAAGAAAACCACGATCCCGGTAGAAGGGGGGGGGGGCAGCCCTTCAGGATCGTAAGTTAGAAGTGCTGTTAAAACAAGCCTTTGACGCTAGTGCACTAGCCTTGCAAGCTTTGGTTTGCGGAGCATATGTATCCCGAGCCTCTATCCGTTGGATTCAAGGAGAGCAGTCTACGGTAAAGTTGGAGGATCCGTCTCCAGAAGGGGCGAAACTGGAGTCGGCGGCAGCTTATCTCGCGGACGCTTTCTATGATTTGATTAGGATATCAGCGAAATCCATGGCGTCGCTGATTGCGGCTAGGAGGTTTCTGTGGTTACGGAACTGGGCGGCGGACATGCCTTCTAAGTCGCGCCTCAGTAAGCTTCCATATAAGGGCAAGCTGCTTTTTGGGGAAGCATTGGAAAAGATTGTGAAAGATTTGGGCGATTCTAAGGGCGGACGTCTTCCTGAGGATCGGCCCAGGTCAGCTAAATCTACTCTGACGCAAAGGGGTCTCGGCAGGGACATTCGTAGGTTCTGCGGCTCTCGCTTTGTCCCTTATCAGAGGGGTCGCTTTCCCTCCAGGGGGCAGTCCTTTCGTGGAGCCAGAGGGTTTGGCGGGGGTTTTCAACACTCAGCAAACCTCCTCCAAGAAGCCTCAATGAAGGGACGTTGATCCAGGCGGAGGTTCCCGTAGGGGGACGTTTGCAGGAGTTTCTGGGCCAACATAACTTCCGATCTCTGGGTGCTAGAGATCATCCGCGAAGGGTATGCTCTAAAGTTTGCAGCTCCTCTGGCGGATGCCTTTGTGTTGTCCCCCTGCGGTCCTCAATGGAAAAGTCAGGCGATCAGCAGCATGCTTCAGCGGTTGTTGCGGCTATGGACCGTGGTGCCCGTGCCTTTAGACCAGTGCGGCGTAGGTCGGTACTCGATTTACTTTGTGGTGCCCAAGAAGGAAGGCTCGTTTCAACCTATTTTAGATCTCAAGCTGGTGAACCGTTCCCTGCGGGTTCCGCATTTTCGTATGGAGACTCTGCGGTCAATCATTCGGGCGGTAAAGCCCGGAGAATGGCTCACCTCCATAGATTTAACGGAAGCCTATTTGCACATTCCCATACGTCCGGAACACCAACGGTTTCTATGCTTTGCAGTTCCTCTGGGTCATTTTCAATTTCGGGCATTACCCTTTGGTCTGGCAACCGCGCCTCGTGTCTTCACCAAGGTGATGGTGGTAGCGGCAGCTCTTCGCAAGGAGGGAATTCAGGTACATCCCTACCTGGACGATTGTCTCATACGGGCAGGGTCTCGGCAGGAATCAGCCGCAGCAACGGCCCGAGTAGTGCACTTCCTGGAACACCTCGGTTGGGTCGTCAACCAAGCAAAGAGTCAGTTGCTTCCGGTTCAGCGTTTGGTTTACCTCGGGGCCTTGTTCGACACGCAGAGCGGAACGGTTCTTCTTCCGCCGGACAGGGTCCGGAAACTGATAGCCCAGGTCGATGCCTTCCTTGGGTTGGCGACTCCAACAGCGTGGAGGTACTTGCAGTTGTTGGGTTCGATGGCCGCGGCCTTGGATCTGGTACCTTGGGCCAGACCTCACATGCGGGCGCTGCAACACGCCTTGATCTCGAGGTGGTCTCCGCAGATGCATCCCCTGTCACAAAAACTTCGGTGTCCGGAGGACGTCAAACTCAGTCTGCAGTGGTGGCAACTTTCTGCGCACCTTCAGGCTGGAGTTCCGCTGGAGGATCCGGAGTGGATCTTGGTCACTACGGATGCCAGCCTGTCCGGTTGGGGAGCTCATTGTCGGACTCGGGTGGCACAAGGCAACTGGTCGGCAGAGGAGAGCACTTGGTCGATCAATCTGTTGGAGCTGCGAGCGGTGCATTTCGACTTCTGCATTTCTCGGATCTCCTCGAAGGTCAAGCTGTACGAGTGTTTTCTGACAATTTAGTGATGGTGTCCTACATCAACAAGCAGGGGGGCACGGGCAGTGCGCCCTTGCTGCAGGAAAGTCAGCTGTTGCTTCAGTGGGCGGAATTGCATCTTGTGGCACTTTCGGCGGCTCACGTAGCTGGAAAGGACAACGTTCAAGCCGATTATCTCAGCCGTCATCGCCTGGATCCCGGAGAGTGGGAGCTGAACTGGGCAGTGTTTCACGCCATTACCATGCAGTGGGGTCAGCCAGTCCTGGATCTCATGGCAACGCTGGCCAGTGCCAAGGCATCGCGGTTTTTCAGCAGGCGAAGGGAGCACATGTCGGAAGGTCTCGACGGTCTGGTGCAGCCCTGGCCGGCAGGGGAACTTCTTTATGTGTTTCCTCCTTGGCCGTTGATAGGTCGGGTCATTCGGAGGATTTCGGCTTACAGCGGCACGGTGATTCTCATTGCTCCAGATTGGCCACGATGACCCTGGTATGCGGATCTGGTTCGCCTTCTCGTAGCTCCGCCTTGGAGGTTGCCTTCGAGGGTCAACCTCTTGAGTCAAGGTCCAATCTTGATGCCGCAAGTGGATCGGTTCTTGCTTACGGCTTGGCTCTTGAGAGGGAGCGGTTGCGACGGAGAGGATACTCGGCGGCTGTAATCGCTACTATGTTGAAGTCTCGGCGGCCTTCGACGTCGCTAGCCTATGTTAGAGTATGGCGCATTTTTGAGGCCTGGTCTAGAGATCGGGGCTTGCGGCCCGGCGCTGCGGGCTTGCCGGAGGTTTTAGCATTTCTTCAGGGGGGACTAGAAAGGGGTCTAGCCCTAAGTACGCTCAAGGTTCATCTCGCGGCTCTAACCTGTTTCAGAGGTCGGGTGAATGGGTCTTTCCTCTCTTCGCACCCGGATGTTCAACGCTTTCTCAGGGCGGCTAGAAATATCCATCCACCCTTATGTCTCGTGGTGCCTCCGTGGGACTTAAATCTGGTTCTGGAGGCCTTAACGGGCCCGCCCTTTGAGTTGACTGACAGTGACAGTCTCCGAGAGCTTTCTTGGAAAACGGCCTTCCTAGTGGCCTTGTGTTCGGTTCGAAGGGTTTCGGATTTGCAGGCGCTGTCTTGCAGAGAGCCGTACCTGCACTTTTCGGAGGACAAGGTAGTTCTGCGGCCGGTTCCCTCGTTCTTGCCGAAGGTGGTTTCCGATTTTCACATGAATCAGACGGTTTCACTTCCTACTTTTCGCTCGCGAGGGGGCGGGAAGGTGGTTCGTGGTCTTCGAAGCTTAGATTTAGGACGGGTTTTACGGAAGTATCTTTGGAGGACGCGCTCCTTTCGGAAGTCAGATCACTTGTTCGTTCTGTTTGGTGGCCCTCGTAAGGGTCAGGCAGCTACCAAGGCGTCTGTTGCTCATTGGGTGAAATGGGCGATTGTGGCAGCTTATGAGGCCAGGGGCAAGACTCCTCCTAAGGAGCTTAGAGCCCATTCGACGAGAGCCCAAGCTACTTCTTGGGCAGAGTTTGCCTTGATTCTGCCCGCAGATATCTGTCGGGCGGCGTCCTGGTCATCTCTCCATACTTTCACGAAGCACTATAGGTTGGATGTGCAGGCTCGCGCAGATGCTAAGGTTGGGGCCTCGGCTATTTTAGCGGGGCTTGCAGGACCCTCCCCAGTTTAGGTACTGCTTTGGTACTGCCCAACTGTAACCTGGACTGGCCCGGAGAGACGAAGAGGAAGGAGAAATTAGGCCTTACCTGCTAATTGTCTTTCCTTGAGTTCTCTCCGGGCCAGTCCAGGTCCCTCCCATTTCGTCTGCAAGCACCTCAGTATTTTACGTTGCCTTCTCATCTTACCGTTGCACAGCTTCGCGCTTACAGCTAGGGCCTTTGTGGCTGGAAGAGGATATTAGGAATTCTAGAAACATAGCGGGTTTAAAAGATAAAAAAAAAAAAAAAAAAAAGCAAAACAACAGATTTTTCAAGGGGTACGCTTCTTTCGCAGTTTTTGTTGTTTTTTCGGGACTTCTCAGTTTGGTTCCAATAGTTCCTTATTAGGGGTTTTGTTATTTTGGTCTGCTGCTTTGACAATAGGTAACTGGTTTCCTGAAGCCAGGGGGAGCTATAACACCTGCCAGTAAAAGTTTCAGCATTCAGTCCTCAGCTGCTGGAAGGGATTGACTACCCAACTGTAACCTGGACTGTAACCTGGACTGGCCCGGAGAGAACTCAAGGAAAGACAATTAGCAGGTAAGGCCTAATTTCTCCTTCTGGCCCATTCTCGACCTACAGGGCCTTATGAGTCCCCAGGTTCCACATGGCGAACTTAAGGTCCATCATGGTGGCTGTACGGAAGGGAGAATTTCTTCATGGCCTTGGACCTCACGGAGACATACTTGCACATCCCCATTTAGCCTGAACATCAGAGGTTTCTTCGCTTTGCGACCCGACTGGGACATTTCCAGTTCCGGGCACTTCCCTTCAGTTTGGTGACGGCACCCAGGACTTTCACCAAGGTGATGGTCATTGCGGCCATGGCTCTCAAGTGGCAAGGCATTCTTGTTTAACCGTACCTGGACGATTGGTTGATTCAGGCAAAATCGAGGGCAGAGAGCAAAGAGGTAACACAGAAGGTGATCTCGTTCCTGGAAGGACTAGTTGGAGTTGTCAGCTACGCGAAGAGCAAGTTGAGCCCATTACAGAAATTGGTGTATGTTGGAGCTCGGGTTGACATGGCAGCTGTTCTACTGCCAGAGGAGCGTATCGGCAAGTTGCAGAGTTGCCTGCTTCAGTCGGCCTGGCACTATCTGCAGTTGTTGAATCTGATGGCAGTGGAACTGGATCTAGTCCCCTGAACCAGAGCACATATGAGACCATTGCAGAGGGCCTTGCTCTGAAGATGGTTGCCTCAACTGCATCCCTTGTCTTGCCGGCTTCAGTGTCCAGGAGATACCAGTCAAGCGTTTCAGTGGTGGCTGAGCAAGGACAATCTGAGCAAAGCGGTGCCTCTGGACACAACGGAATGGGTGGTGGTGACCACCGATGCCAGTCTATTTGTCTGGGGTACACAGTGTCTCTCCCAGTTGGCTCAGAGACAGTGGTTGGCAGAAATTAAAAGTCATGGGATTGGAGGCAGTGTAATACTGTGGATCAGGAACTGGTTAAAAGATAGAAAGCAGAGATTAGAGCTAAAGGGCCAATTTTCTCAATGGAGAAGGGTGAATAGTGAAGTACCCCAGGGATCTGTGCTGGGCCTGCTACTTTTTAACATATTCATAAATGACCTGGAAATGAGAATGAGTGAGGTGATCAAATTTGCAGATGACACAAAATTATTCAAAGTTGTTAAAATGCAAGAGGATTGTGAAAAATTACAAGAGGCCCTTGATAAATTAGACTAGAGGTCCTAATGGCAGATGAAATTTAATGTGAACAAATACAAAGTTATGCACCTAGGAAAGAACAATCCAAACTGTGGTTACATGTTGTAAGGTACCACCTTAGAAACCACCACCCAGGAAATAGATTTAGGCATCATTGTGGATAATACGTTGAAAACCTCTGCCCAGTGTGCAGCAGCGGCCAAGAAAGTAAATAGAATGCTAGGATTCATAAGGAAAGGAATGGAGAATAAAACCAAGGATATTATAATGCTTCTGTATCGTTCCATGGTGTGACTGCACCTTAAATATTGTGTGCATTTCTGGTTGCCATATCTTAAAAAGTATAAAACAGAATTAGAAAAGGCCCAAAGAAGATCCCCCAAAATGGTAAAGGGGATGGAAGGATACCCCTATGTTGAGAGGCTTAAAAGGTTGGGACTCTTCAACTTGGAAAAGAGATGGCTGAAGGGGAATATTATAGAGGTCTATATATTAATGAATGGAGTGGAACGGGTAAATGTGGATCTGTTGTTCACGGCCATCAAAAAGTAGAAAGACTAAAAGACAGGCAATGAAGCTACAACGTAACCCATTTAAAAATAATAAGAGAAAATATTTTTACTGAATGTGTAATCAAACTCTGGAATTCGTTACCGGAAGATGTAGTAAAAGTTATTGGTGTAGCTGGGTTTAAAAAAGGTTTGGACAAGTTTCTGGAGGAAAGGTCCATAAACCCATTATTAAAGAGGACCCAGGAAATCCATTGCTTACCTCGGGACGAGCGTTGTGGAACTTATGTGTCTTTTAGGGAACCTGCCGGGTACTTGTGACCTGGATTGGCCACTCTTGGAAACAGGATACTGGGCTTGATGGACCTTGGTCTGACCCAGTATGTTACTTTCATTTGCCATTATCACCTTGATCTCCAGGCTCAAGATTTGGTGCATTTTGGGACCAGCGTGGTGGCAGTGGCTGTCTCTGGGGTGTCACTTGGGGTGGTGTAGCTCTGGTACTTCCTACTAGTGTGGACTGGTCTAGCAAGATGAATTGGAAGTGGACATTTCACTTACTGTTAATTTCCTTTCCTGGAATCCTGCTAGACCAGTCAATGACCCACCCCGCTCTCTGAGTTCTCTTGGACAGCCTTCTCAGCAGAGCCATATCTAATGTACGGCTATTCTTCTATTTTGTGCATCTTGACACCTTTGGGTGTCCATTCTGACAGTAGCTCCTTGTCGCTCATTATATATAGTTGCACTATTCTGTGCTGCCACATCTCTTTTTACTACTGGCGTGATTTGTTTGTTGTTCCTTCGCTAAGTTGAGTGATAGCATTTCATTGAACAATGACATTCTATTGTTTTTCCAGAGTATACTGAAGGCGACCCCTAGGGAAACCACTATATGTGCCAGGGCTAAGTCACTGAAGCTTCTGATACTTTCTCTGTCTCCAACATCTACTGGCAGGGAGGCATAACCACTGGTCAAGCAGGATTTCAGGAAAGGAAATTAACGGTAAGTGAAATTTCCCATAATTTTACAATGGAAAATGATTTATTTTAGTTTGTTGTAACTTGGCTGAGCCAATACAGTTTTCATGATTTGCAAGCTGGGCACATAGCAGTTTGATTTAATTCTTCTCATCTAGTACCCATGTTTCCTTTCTCAGCAGGAATTGAGCCATCCATTTTCAGGATGTCAACATATTTAATATCAATTACTGTAGCAGCAAGACAACAGGCATCACTGGTGTACTCTGTAATCTCTAACAGCCTCTAGCTTTACACTCTGGAGCATCATTTTAAGACTCTGTGGCCCCACCTTCTTGTTGCCATTTCATTTCTCTTTAACTGTTATATTTGTTCTCCAGGAACAAGCAGGAAGTCAGTCCTCACTTATAGGTGACATCAGCTTTCAAAGAAAGCCTTTGGGATTGCTGCCATGCATGCATGGTCCTCTTCCCGCCCAAAGGTGACATCTTGCTCAGTCTCCCTTTTTCCGCTGAGCCCTACGGACGCATGTCCTCGTCCCTCGGAAAAAGTTCTTTTGTCTTCGGCTTTTTGGTCTGTTTTCCAGTAGCACCAGTCCTCTTCCGTCCTCCCCTTCACCCCTGCTCTGACTGTGGGCTAGGGGATCTCCTTTTTTCACTCTTTTAGTGTCTCCCTTTTTGGGCCCTTTTTTCTCCAACCACTGGCCTCGAGGGTTTTTGACCTCGCAGGGGCCCTTTTTGCCTCCATGGACACCAGCTTCAAGAAATGTGAGAGATGCTCCAAAAATATGTCGCTCATGGACACCCACGACTGTTGTCTACAGTGTCTGGGGGCTGACCACAACCCGGAGCGCTCTCTCTCTGTAAGAAAATGTCCGCTAAGACCTTGCTAAGCCGCAAGCAGAAGTCCAACAACATTTTCCGCAAGGCTGCCCCGGGGTCTCCGGTGGCACCTTTCCCTGCCGATCCATCGCTTGCGGGGTCCCCCGCAGTGACTCCGCGCCCCAGGCGTCACTTCAATCAGGGTTCGTCGAGGTGGAGCGGCGAAAGAAGAAGACGACATCAAAGTCGCTGTCGGGGGCTTTGGACAAGCGCGAGCGGTCTCGTGCTTGTTCCCTTAGCCCTCCCCGGCGTTCCCGAGAGTCGGACAAGGAGCGGCCTCGAAAGGTACCTTGTATGGACACAGAGGCCTCCGGCGATGGCTCCCAGCGAGGACCCCCTCGCTTCCATGCCAGACCCGGTAACACCGGCGTCGACATCGCAGGGACCCACTCCTGAGTGGGAGTCCCGTATGCTGGCACTGGAGCGCAGTGTTTCTGCCTTTCTAGCTGCCCAGCAGGTGCTTTTGCCCAGCACGGCTGGCTCATGCCTCGAGACCAAGGGTCCCCCAACTGGGGTCCCATAAACTGCCTTGGAAACCCTCAAGAGCCGTGGGCCTCATAAGGGTTCTCGGCACCAGTCTCGCTCGTCGCCCCGTTCCTCAGGGGTGAGGTCTTCTAGAGTGAGTGCCTCTAGGGCTCCAAGCAGGCCTCGGCCACTGGGCGTGAGGATCAGCCCGACTCCGAGTTCTTCTCGGGCTGGGAATCGGACAGGGATACTTCCCCGGAGACCCTTGCCCATAGGAACCTTCCCTCTGACCCAACCCCGCTTGCCTTGCAAAGGCGTTCACATCCCAAGGACAGCTGTTTCCTGGTGCTTGTGCGGGATATGGCTCGGGTCCTCAATCTGCCCACACAGACCGAGGAGAAACTGAGGGCAGAGGAACTTGACATCTTGCGTAGAAGTCTCCATCCAGGGAGTCTCTTATGGTTCTGGTACCATACATCCTATCCCGGCTGCTCCTCCGCTTGTGGGAAACACCCGCCTCGGTCCCTATTGTCTTTAAAAGACTCGATGCCATGTATAGGGTCCAGCACGGACTGGGGTTTTGGAAGATCCAACTCCCTCATGCCTCCGTGGTAGTTGAATCCGCGATGTGGAAATAAAAGAGCCCAAAGTCGCATTCTTCGGTCCCACCTGATAGGGAGTCCCGTGCCCTCGATGCCCTTAGGCGCAAGGCTTACCAGGGATCCATGCTGGCGTGCCATATCCAGGTGTACCAACTGTATATGGGTATGTTTCTTCGCGACCTCGCCAAAGAGCTTGGCGGGTTTTCCGCGGGCCTCGGTGGGGAGCACCTTTTCAGGTTCCAGACCCTCCTGAGGGCGGTCACAGACTGCTTGAAATACCTTTCACGCGCCGCATATGATGGGTTTGAGTCCTCTGCCCGAGTGGCAGCTGCCGGCATCGGAGCCCGGTGCCAGGCATGGCTCCAGTCGTCGGACCTGGAACAGTGGGTCCAGGAGAAGCTCCTGGATGTCCCCTGCCTCAGCGAGCAGCTGTTTGGCAAGCCCATGGAGGACAAGGCAGCCAAGATCGAGACAGAGTTCATGACTCGCACCGGTCTATCTCGCAAAACCTCCTCCCTTCCACAGAAGAAACAGCCCAGGGTCTCGGTGCGGGCCATGTTGCGCATCCTGGGGCACATGGCCTCAAAAACACCCACAAACAGGAACAGAAGCGAGGGACATCTTGAACAATTTTCAGAAGACTGAAGACGGTTTACCTCCTGGGCCAGGACAACGTCCTCGCGGACAGACTCAGCAGGCTCCTTGCCCACACGAGTGGCGCCTGTGTCCAGAGGTGGTTATCCACCTGTTCCGCCGCTGGGTATTCTGTCCATAGACCTGTTCGCCAGCCTGGCAAACGTGCAGTTTCCCCATTTCTGTGGGTCGATACCACACCCGAGCAGGGTGGCCCCGGATGCATTCCTCCTGAACTGGACCTCCGGGCTTCTGTACACATTCCCTCCCACTCCTCTCCTTGCGAGGACCAACCACAAGATCGAGGCTCAGTCGCACTGGGTGATTCTAGTGGCTCCTTCGTGGCCCTGACAAACTTGGTTCCCGCTTCTACTCTGGCTCTCAACGGAGTCTCCGGTCCCCCTGGGCAGTGCCCCAGGTTTGCTGATGCAGTAGGAGGTGCTTCACCCAAACTTGCGCTCGCTATCCCTGACAGCCTGGCGGCTGAACGGATCTCTTTAGCCTCGCTGCACCTTCCAGTGGAGTTGAGGATGTCCTCGCGTCGAGGAAGGACTCGATGAGGCGGGCCTATGCCCTGAAGTGGTGGCGGCGGCATTCGATCTGGTGCTCCGAGCTCCAGATTAACCCATTCTTCTTCTGCTTTACCCATTGGGTTCTCCATTACCTTCTCCACCTCTCGCAGTTGGGGCCGAAGTCCATTTCGGTCAGGGTTCACCTGAGTGCCATCTCGGCCAACCACTTGCCCGTCGAAGGTAAACCCCTCTCGGGCCAGCCTCTGGTCTCTCGCTTCATGCGGAGCCTCTTGCTTTTCAAACCCCCCATCCAGCCTCCACCAGCGGAATGGGACATCAACATCGTGCTCATGCAGCTGATGTGGCCGCCCTTCAAGCCAATTGCGATGTGCTCGCTCCGGCACCTTTTCTGGAAGGTGGTTTTCCTGGTGACATTGACTTGGGTGCGGCGAGTCAGAGAACTTCAAACCTTCATGGCCGAGGTCCCCTACACCAGGTTTTACAGGAAAAAGGTGGTCCTTCGCACCCACTCCAAGTTCCTACCGAAGGTTGTCTCGAATTTCCACCTCAGTCAGGAGGTGGTCTTGTCGACTTTCTTCCCGAGACCTCACGCTGACCGGGTATCAGAGGTCCTGCATTCACTTATTTATTTATTTATTTATTACAGTTTCTTATATACCGCGCTATTCGGCATCAGCGCGGTTTACATCATAACATAACTACCATGACGACAAGGTGTCTGGTTTTACATTGAACAGGGAAAAAAACTTGGATAACAGGGTTAACTATGTACATAAGCTATTTACACTGCAGGATAGGTAAAATCAGATCATAAGTAAGGGGGCATCTCTAGAGGGGTGATTGCAAAAGGGCTCTTGCCTTCTACCTGCAGCGCACCCAAGGTCATCGCAAGTCCGACCGGCTCTTCATCGCCTACGATCGCAACCACCTGGGGCTGGCAGTCACCAAGCGCACCCTCTACATCTGGGTAGCGGACTGTATCGCTTTCACCCAGGAAAAGGCGGGTGCCCTGCTGGATCGTCAGGTCACCGCGCACGGCATCCACGCCAAGGTGGCGTCAGTGACTTTGCTGTGCTCAGTGCCTCTGACGGACATCTGCCGGGCTGCGACCTGGTCTTCAGCGAATGCCTTCGCTTCGCACTACCGCCTGGAGAGGGAGTCCCGCTGGGACAGCGCCTTCGGCCAGGCTGTACTCCGTAGTCTGTTCGGGGTATAAGCAACTCCTGCCCTCCTGTCTTCTTCTGTGTCTTCTTCTGTGGCTACTGATAGCTTGCCCCGAAGGCCCGAGGACTTGGGCTTCCTTCAGACATCGGCTTCTGCTCACAGCCTCGTGAAGACGTTTTTGGCTTACAGGTTCGGTAGCCTATAGCTGGGGAGTCCCATAAGTGAGGACTGACTTCCTGCTTGTTTCTGGAGAAAGCGTAGCTACTCACCTGTAACAGGTGTTCTCCAGGGACAGAGAGAATCAGTCCTCACTACCCTCCCACCTCACCTGAAGAGTTGCAATTTTTTTATCCTTCCCTTGCCATCTGATTAGTAGGGCTCTAGCTTTGGGACCTGACTGAGCAAGATGGCATCTTTGGGTGGGAAGAGGACCACGCATTCGTTGCAGCAATCCCAAAGGCTTTCTTTGAAAGCTGGGGAATTGTTCTGTCGGTGCCGACGTCACCCATAAGTGAAGACTGATTCCTGCTGTCCCTGGAGAACACCTGTTACAGTTGAGTAACTATGCTTTTTCAAATGAGGCATCAGAATATTATCAAAATAACCAAAACAGAGGAGTATTTTTATTTTTTCTGTGTTTGTAGTTTGTGGTACCTTCCTTTTAAATATAACACTGTTCATATTAATATTTCTTGTAATGTAGAATTACTGCTGCTGATGGTAGTACTGTAGTCTATAAATAGCCTTTCACAAAGCCAAATTTATTTTTATTTTATTTATCTTG
This sequence comes from Ichthyophis bannanicus, assembly GCA_033557465.1. Classification (NCBI taxonomy): domain Eukaryota; kingdom Metazoa; phylum Chordata; class Amphibia; order Gymnophiona; family Ichthyophiidae; genus Ichthyophis; species Ichthyophis bannanicus. The sequence goes on from CM066036.1 coordinate 43,308,382, forward strand.
GTTTTTATGTGCCTTTTCCGTAACAGCATATGTTTAAAGCAGATTACAAAAAGTTAAACTTCAAAATTAAAACCAATAAAGTCTCTTAAGAGTTTACAACTTAAGAATTTTTTTTATTTTAGAAACCTCAAGTCTGAGTTTAAAAATCTGTCTGTTTTCCTGCTCTGTTGTTTTTTCAGGTACCATGAGAAAGCTAAAAAAGATGCTGCGGCCATTGAGAATTATGTTGCCAGACTCTTACAGTCAATAGGCAGGGCAAGTAGTATTTTGCAATTCTTTTTTTTAAATGCTTCCTATGAATGAGCATCAGATTTCCTCAATTAAAAAGGAAGAAATTAAAGGGTAGAGCAACTCAAATAGGGAGTAGTCTGAAGATTTCCATGACAAGTGCATTATGGTATGGTTGGTTTTATGCATGACAGGTGGATGTTTTTTGTTTGATAATTGTTGACCCTTATATCATAAATATGAATCATCCTTGTCTTTCTGCTATTCATACTGTCTACCTTGTGTAAAAGCAAAACCTTTTGCTTGTTTCTTTGCAGCCCCCAGAATCAATTCAGGAGAAAGATATTCGAATGTTCTGTAAGTTTTCTTGCTTACCTTATGATTTATTAAATTTTGCATGTAAGATGATAAAAGCGTACGTATCATGTGATTGGTTCTTATGATTCTCCGGGAACAAACAGGAAATCAGTTCTCACATATGGGTGACATCGGCACTGACTGAGCCCGTACGGCAACATCTAGGCTTTCAAAGAAAGTCTTTGGGAGATGCACCACCCATACGTGGTCCACTTCCTGTCCAAGGGTGCCATCTTGCCTCAGTCTCCTTTTTTCTGCAGAGCTCATCGTACGTTGTCCAGTTTGCCCCGGAAAAAGTCTGATTTTTGTTGTCAAGTTTTGTCAAGTTTGCATACTGGTTCCTTCCCGCCCCCAAGCCAGCTCGCCTCTGTGCCGCTCCTTGGGTTCGTCCATTCATTTTCTCATTTTTTCATCGAGGTGTTCCTCAACCGGCATTTGTGCCCTTTTTCAGCCAAAGGCCTTGGACCCCCCCCCCCTTTTCCGGTGGCCTCCAGTGGCTTCAAAAAGTGTGACCGGTGTGGCAAAATGATACCATCACCGACCCACACGACTGTTGCCTCCGATGCCTTGGCCCAGAACATAACGACTCCGACTGCGAACTCTGCAAAACCATGACCTCAAAGGCCTTAAAGAGTCGCCATCAGCAGCAGGAAAAATTTTTTCAGAAGTCCAGCTCTGCGCTGGAGTCTCCGGTGACACCATGCTCCAGAGCCCCATCTGATACCTTGGTGCCCCGCAAATCCAGAGCCACGTTGGAGTCCTGCGTCCTCAGTTCCTCCGAGTGGAAATCCCCGGAGGTAGAGCACAAGAAGAAGAAACTATCGAAGACCACGTCAAAGGACGGATCCGGGAAGAAGGGGTAATCCCACCCCAGGACCTGCAGTCCCAGGTGTGAGTCCGAGGAGTCTGGGCAGGAGCGGTCTTCCAAGCTTCCCCGTAAGGAGTCGTCGGCACTCGCTGACTGGCCATGGACCTCCGAGGCCATCCTCATCGAGAACTCCCCCTCGACAGTACCGATGCCAGGCCCAAAGTCTTTGGTGCCCATGTCGAAGGCTGCAGAGCCAACTGGTATGGAGACCAGAATGGCCGCCCTAGAGAGCAATATATTTGTCCTAGTGGGCATGCAGTGAGCGTTCATGTCCAACTCATCCAGTTGATCTGCCCTGACGATGGGACCCTCGCCATCGAGGGCCTCCCCTGACCTTGAGCCATTCCTCAAGCACCACCAGCCTCGAGAGAGCCCCTGGCACCGGACGAAGTCCTGGTCCCTTCCTCGGCACACCGGTCCTCCCTGGCGAGCACCCACAGCTCGGACCGCAGATCCTTCAGAGGTCACAGACCACCTGGAGCGACCCTCGACAAAGGTAATTGCATGACATTGGACTCGTACTCAGGCTTTGAGTCTGAATGGGAGACCAAGGACGAAGAATCCCCAGACACGAGGCGACACCGAGACATGCCCTCGGATCTGTCTTCCCCGATGACCCAGCCCCATTCATAGAAACATAGAAATATGACAGAAAAAGACCACATGGCCTATCTAGTTTGTCCTTCCATTCCCTGTCCAAGGATGTTGCTTTCTTCAGTTTTGTGCAGGAGATGGCCAGGCTCTCATTATCAAGACTGAGACTGAGGAGGACTCGCACACCGAGGAATTGGAAATATACCCTTATGGTCCCAGTGCCCCCAATCCTCGACCACCTCCTCTGAATGTGGAAACACCAGCGTCAGTACCAATCATTAGCAGGTGCCTCGATGTCATGTACCGGGTACACCCTGGGTTCCAAAAGACCCAGCTTCCCCACAACTCCATGGTCAAGGAGTCAGCCATGTGACGGCTTAAAAGCCAAAAAACTCATTTGTTGGTTCCACCTAGCAGAGAGACACGAACCCTTGATGCCCTTGGCCGCAAGGCATTTTGGGGCTCGATGCTAATGTGCCGGATTCAGTCCTACCAGCTCTATATCAGTATGTATCTGAAGGGACTGTCGAAAGAGCTCTGTGGATTCTTGGCAGGCCTCGATGGGGAACCCATTCAGAGGTTTAAGACCCTGACCTTGGCAGTAAAAGAATGCTTGAAGTTTTTGTCCCGAGCACTCTACAATGACTTTGAGTCATCGACCAGGGTGGCCGCCGCAGGCATTGGGACACGATGCCAAGAATGGCTGCAGTCGTCCAACCTGGAACAGTGGGTGCAGGACAAACTGATTGATGTCCACTGCATAGGAGAGAACCTATTTGGGACGCCTATGGTGGATAAGGCAGCAGAGATAGAGACCGAGATCATGATGAGGACCAGGCTCTCAAAGAAGACCTTAGTGCAGCCCCGGAAGAAAGCCCGGGGGGGGGGGAAAGCCCTTCTTCCCAAAGAAGAAAGAGGGCTTTAGCGGTACACCGCACTTCCAGGCCTTCCTGGCCCCTCAATAGGGCCAGCAACAAAAAAACCAGGGACATGGTACCAGAAAACAAAAGACCCTGAAGTCCCAGGTGCCGTCTCCATCCCAGTCTGGGGGGAGCTTTTGACTCCCTGGGCATGACCTCCTCTTCTCCAGGAGGTCCCCTGCTGCCCACAGGGGGCGCTTAGCCCTGTTTGCCCACAGGTGGACAGCAATCATCACTGACACCTGGGTGCAACAAGTGGTCAGGGACGGCTGCCTCCTCCACCTTGTACTTCCCAGGAGAGCCCACCAGACCTCTCATTCACCAGACCCCGCTTCTCACTGAGCTAGCAGGCCTAATCCAGGACAAGACAGTGGAGCCAGTCCCGAAACATCTTTGGGGCATAGGCTTTCTACTCCAGGTATTCCTCATCCCCAAGAGGACAGGGGGCCTCAGACCCATCCTGGGCTTGCGAGAGCTCAACAGGTTTCTGATCCAGAAGAAATTCAAGATGCTCTCCCTTAGAACACTACTGCCATTCCTCCAGCAGGGAGATTGGCTCTGCTCCTTAGACCTAAAAGGGTTTTGGATTTGTTAGGAACTGGGGAACATTCTGGGGAAAGGAGGGGCTCTTCCGAAGGGATGGGCTTCACCTTAACCGGGATGGAACCAGGCTGCTGGCATTAACCTTTAAAAAGGAGATAGAGCAGCTTTTAAACTAGATATTAGGGGAAAGCCGACAGTCGCCCAAGAGCGGATGGTTCAGAAGAATGTATCCTTGAAGGATACTACCAAAAGCAGAGAGGTTCCACAAAAGAGTAAAGTAGCCCAAATGCCCTCAAGTATGGAGCAGACAGAGCTTAAAGATCCCAATTTACCCATGTCTAACAATAGCCAAATTAACATGAATAAAATACATTCTCTAAAATGCTTGTATGCAAATGCTAGAAGTCTAAAGAATAAGATGGGAGAGTTAGAATATATAGCACTAAATGAAAGGTTAGATATGATTGGAATATCAGAGACATGGTGGAAGGAGGACAACCAGTGGGACACTGTGATACCTGGGTACAAACTATATCGTAATGATAGAGCTGATCAAATTGGTGGAGGGGTTGCGCTCTATGTTAGAGAGAGCATTGACTAAGAAAGGATTAAAGTTTTGCAGGAAAGAAAATCTGCTGTAGAATCTATATGGATTGAAATTCCATATAAAAGGGGGAAGGCAATGGCAGTGGGGGTGTACTATCGAGCACCTGGCCAGAATGACCAAATGGATGATGAAATGCTCAAAGAAATCAAGGAAGCTAACAAACGTTACAGCGCAGTAATAATAATGGGTGATTTCAATTACCCCGGTATCGACTGGATCAGTGTCACGTCAGGACATGCTAGGGAGATAAAGTTCCTAGATAAAATAAATGACTGCTTCTTGGAGCAGCTGGTTCATGAACCGACCAGAGGGGAAGCCATATTAGACCTAGTCCTTAGTGGAACACCAGATCTAGTGCAAGAGATAAGGGTGTTGGGGCCACTTGGCAATAGTGATCATAGCATGATCGCCTTTGATTTAATTAGTGGAGGAGGGATAGTAAGGAAATCCACAGTACTACCTTTTAACTTTCGAAAGGGAGACTATGATAAAATGAGGAAAACAGTTAAGAAAAAACTAAAAGGAGCAGTTGCAAAGGTTAAAGACGTACATCAAGCTTGGGTGTTGTTGAAAAATACTATCTTGGAAGCCCAGACCAGCTGTATTCCACGCTTTAAGAAAAGTGGAAGGAAGTCCAAAAAACTGCCAGCATGGTTTAAAGGTGAGGTCAGAGAGGCTGTTGTTGCCAAAAAAGCATCTTTCAGGAAATGGAAAAAAGAGCCAAACGACGAAACCTGGAAACAGCACAAGCACTGGCAAGTCAAATACAAGACATTGATAAGGCAGGCAAAGAGAGAATTTGAGAAGAAGCTTGCTGCGGAAGCAAAAACGCGAAATAAAGACCTTTTCAAGTACATTCGTAGCTAAAAACCTGTGAGAGTCAGTTGGTCCATTAGATGATAAAGGGGTTAAAGGAGCACTAAGAGGCGACAAGGCGATAGCGGAGAGACTGAATGAATTCTTTGCTTCGGTCTTTACTGAGGAAAATGTAGGGATGTTACCCATGACTGAAGTGGTATTTAAAGGTGAGGAAGAATTGAAGGAAATATCGATACATCGGGAAGATGTCTTACAACTATTAGATAAACTGAAGAGTAGCAAATCACCTGGGCCGGATGGTATACATCCAAGGGTGTTGAAAGAACTGAAATATGAGATTGCAGACCTGCTATCAGTAATCTGTGAACTATCATTAAAATCATCTCTAATACCTGAAGATTGGAGGATCACCAATGTAACACCAATTTTTAAAAAGGGTTCCAGGGGTGATCCAGAAAACTACAGACCGGTGAGCCTGACGTCAGTACCAGAAAAAATGGTAGAAACCATCATAAAAAATAAAATTACTCAGCATGTAGATAGTCACAACCTAATGGGAGACAGCCAACATGGCTTTAGACAAGGAAGATCTTGTCTTACTAATCTGTTATGTTTTTTTGAAGGAGTGAATAAACAGGTGGACAAAGGTGAGTCAGTTGATATTGTGTATCTGAACTTTCAGAAAGTCTTTGACAAGGTCCCTCATCAGAGACTTTTGGCAAAACTAAAGAGTCATGGGATAGGAGGCAGTGTACTATTGTGGATCAGGAACTGGTTAAAAGATAGAAAGCAGAGGGTAGGGCTAAATGGCCAATTTTCCCAATGAAGAAAGGTGAATAGTGGTGTACCCCAGGGATCTGTGCTGGGTCCGCTGCTTTTTGACATATTCATAAATGACCTGGAAAGTGGAATAACGAGTGAGGTTATCAAATTTGCAGATGACACAAAACTATTTAAAGTTGTTAAAACCCAAGAGGATTGTGAAAAATTGCAAGAGGATCTTGATAAATTGGAAGACTGGGCATCAAAATGGCAGATGAAATTTAATGTGGACAAGTGCAAGGTTATGCACCTAGGGAAGAACAACCCAAACTATGGTTACATGATACAAGGTTCCACATTAAGAACCACCACCCAGGAAAAAGATTTAGGCGTCATTGTGGATACCATGTTAAAACCCTCGGCCCAGTGTGCAGCGGCGGCCAAGAGAGCAAATAGAATGCTAGGTATGATAAGGAAAGGAATGGAAAATAAAACAAAAGATATTATAACGCCTCTATATCGTTCCATGGTGAGACCGCACCTTGAATATTGTGTGCAATTCTGGTCGCCGTATGTTAAAAAGGATATAACGATTTTAGAAAAGGTTAAGAGAAGAGCCACCAAAATGGTAAAGGGGATGGAAGGATACTCCTATGAAGAAAGGCTAAAAAGGTTAGGGCTCTTTAACCTGGAAAAGAGACGGCTGAGGGGAGATATGATAGAAGTCTATAAATTAATGAACGGAGTGGAATGGGTAAACGTAGATCTATTGTTTACCTTATCAGAATATAGAAAGACTAGGGGACATGCAATGAAGCTACAGGGTAAACTATTTAAGACTAATAAAAGAAAATATTTTTTCACTCAACGTGTAATCAAACTCTGGAATTTGTTACCGGAGGATGTAGTAAAGGCTGTTAGTGTAGCTGGGTTTAAAAAAGGTTTGGACAAGTTCCTGGAGGAAAGGTCCATAAACCATTATTAAGAAGTGACCGAAGATATCAATGCTTGACCCAGTACAAGCATTGTGGAACTTATGTCTCTTGGGGAAACTGCTAGGTACATATGACCTAGATTGGCCACTGTTGGAAACAGAATACTGGGCTTGATGGACCTTGGTCTGACCCAGTATGGCATATCTTATGTTCTTATGTTCCTATGCCTACACACACATCCTAATCCATCCCAGCCACAGAAAATACCTCTGGTTCGTGGTGGGGAGACAGCACTATCATTACAGGGTGCTGCCCTTTGATCTGGCTTCATCACCAAGGGTCTTCACACAGCCTACCTCCAGCTTCAGTTGGCCTTTGTCTTCCCTTACCTGGACGACTGGCTCATAAAAGGGGACACGGCCATAGAGGCATAATGTGCCACCAGGCGCACCATAAACATCCTGCAGCACCTGGTGTTCGTCATAAACTACCCAAGTCCCACCTTATTCTTGACCAGCACCTAGAAGTTCATAGGAGTACAACTAGATACCCTCCAGGCGAAAGCCTTCCTCCCTCAGGAGAGGTCAGTACGCCTCAAGGAACTGACCGCAGAGGTACACCGATGCCGCACACTAACTGTCCAGCTTCTACTCAGCCTCTTTGGAGACATGGCCTCCATGGTTCACATGACCCCAGCCCCGTGGTGCTTCTGCTCACAGGCAGGCTCAGGGAGAGAGTCAGTGACCCATCAGCTGGCAGACTCCCTTGGATGGTGGCAGATCCCATGTCACCTTCAGGCAGGAATGCCCTTCCAGGCACCCACCCCCCAGATAGTCCTCACCACGGATGCCTCCCTACTGGGCTGGGAACGCATTGCAAGAGCCTTCAGATGCAAGGCTGCTGGTCCCAGGAGGAATCCCGGCTGCAAATTAGCCTGCTGGAGCTCTGGGCGATATTCCTGTCTCTCCGAGCCTTCCACCACCAGCTACAGCACCTTTCAATGCTAATCCAGACCGACAACCAGGTTGAAATGTTCTTCATGAACAAACAAGGGGGAACAGGGTCGTACCCCCTCTGCCAGGAGGCAGCAGCCCTTTGTGCTATGCGGCAGCAGGGGTATGCTCCTAAGAGCAGATTACCTCCCGGGCCAGGACAATGCCCTGGCGGACAAACTGAGCAGAGTCCTCCAGCTGCATGAGTGGCACCTGGATCCAGTAGTAGTCTCCCAGCTGTTCTGCCTCTGGGGCGTCCCCTCGATGGGCCTGTTCACCAGCTCAGACAATACACAGTTCCTTATCGGTCCTACAGTTCAGTCCTCCACCACTGGGTAGTGCACCTCCTCCTGCAACATGGAGACTGGACAAGTCAAACTTGTGACATCACTGGGTATATCCTGCTGGTCTTCTCCCATGATCCCCCAGTGTGTCCAGTCTCCATGCAGCATGAGGACGTAGTGAGCCTAGGTGCTGGGCTCACTTGAGAAGCAGTTTAGGAGCAGTTAGTCAGGATTTGATTTACCTTGCATTTCTTTTGCCCTTCTTATTTATTTTATTTATTTATTTGTGTGCTTTTCTATACCGCCCCTTCCAGAGATCAAGGGCGGTTTACAAGGAACTTAAAACAACAATACAGCAGAACAGTGCAATATTGCATTACATTAAACATTAAGTATTACATAAGAACTATGATACATGGAAAACAGTGTGTAAGCTATTAATAAAAGGAACATAACTATGTTACAAGGAACCAAAAATGGTAAATTATTTACATGGTTAGCAAGAGTTATTTGCAGTCATAAGTACAATATTGGGAGGATGCTGACTTGAGGGGATATTCAAATGAAGTCTGGATTTAGGTGGGGTAAACTTGTGTTTGGTTAGTTGTATGTTCTTGTGTAGTAAATTTGATTTCAGGTTGTAGGTTGCTATAGTGTTGAGTAAAGAGGTAGGTTTTTAGTTCCTTCCTGAAAGATGTGAGATCCTTAATCTCTCTTAGGTTTAGGGGCAGTTTATTCCATTGGCTGGGAGCATAAAATGAAAAGGCAGTGTTGGAGGTTATTTGTTTTGATTTTGTCACGGCAATGGGAATTAGTAGCATGTTGAGGTTAGTTTTTCTTCTAGTTCTGTTTTCTTGTGGGGTTTGAAGTAGAGTTGCCAACTGTGATGGGGCTAGGTCATTAATGAGTTTAAAAGTTGTGACAAGTGTTTTATTGAATCCTACTATAAATGGGTAGCCAGTGAAGAGCGTATAGGATAGGAGAAATGTGATCGAATATTTTAGCTTTAACAATGATTCGAGCAGTGACATTCTGAGCTCTTTGAAGGATGTGTAAATTCTTTTTGGTTGTTCCTTGGAGGATGCCATTGCAGAAGTCTAAGTGTGGCATAATGAGAACCTGGACAACTGTTCTGAAATCGTTGATGTCAATGAGGGGTCGGAGTTGCTGTATGGTTCTCAGTTTGAAAAATATAGTTTTGGCAGTCTGTTTTATGTGATTAGTCATGCTTAGGGTTTTGTCTAGTGTCACTCCAAGGTATTTAATTTCAGATTCTTTAGCTGTAATCCTGTAAATTGAATTCATTTTCATTTTCATTTAGTTTCATTTACTTTTACTTTATTTATTTTCACCTAGTCTGCCTTAGTGTAAAGGGGGGTTCTGTCCCTTTTCAAAGTTCACGCTGCCAGCTAGCCTCTCTGCTTGGGATTCTTCGGTCTCTGTGCCCGGTGATGATCTCTCCCCCAGGACTGTACGGGGGAGAGCTCTGTGGAACACCTGCATTTTGGCAGTGTCCATGCGGCAGATTCCCATCGCGGCGGGAGCCTCGGGCCGTTCGAGGTTCTTTAGCCGGTGGGCCGGGGCTCACAGCGTCTGCTACTTCTGGTGGCGCAAGGCAGCAGCGTGTCTGGACAGCTCTTCACCCCGCAGCTACAGCGGGGTAACTGCTGCATCCCAATGCCACAAGGGAGTCTCTCGAGTCCGCATGGAGGGGCTCTGAGCTCTTGCCGCCTCTGTGGTGTTTGGTGCCAAACGGGCCTGCTTCGGATTGGCGCCATTTTCTCGGCAGGGCTGAGGCCTCGTGGCGGAGAGCGGAGCAGCCCCGCGTTTGAGCAGACGATGCTGTTCCACGCGGCTACACCTAGATAAGGACTTCCTTTTGCTGTTACTTTTAATTTTAATTCTAATTTTAATTTCCTTTTAATTTTAATTTCCTTTTAATTTCATGATAGTTTATAGTTCTTTGACTGCAATGTGATTGGTTTGGGTTTTACTTCTTGGGGGGTGCCTTTACCTTTGTCTGCATTCTGGCAGTTAGCGACGTCTGTCAGCAGCAGGTTTCCGTGCTAGGATTTGGCCATTCAGGGTCATCGGCGGCACAACCACCTACAAATTGAGCCCTTTCTGAAATTGTCATTTACATAAGGATGCTATTTCCATGTTTATACGCTTGGAAATTGTGCAGACAGCCTCTAAATGTCGTTATGCCATCTGCAAATTTGATCGCCATGCTTGCTGATCTCTTTTCCAGATCATTTCAGTGCAGTAGATGTTACCAGATGCCGGTTCCAGTGCAGATCCCGAGACATTCCACTATTTACGGGTCTCCTGTGGGGAAACTGGCCATTTAGTCCTATTGTGTTCCTGTTTTTGATCCATTTCCCATTCTATAATAGCACATCATCTCCTTCCTCAGGAGAAGTTCATAAGGGGCTTTGTCAAGTACCTTCTGAAACATCCAGATACATATCATTTGGCTTACTCACATGTTTATTAACCCTTTGAAAAGACAGCTTGGTGCTGCTTTTCAGAACAAGTTCTATCATTTAACTGGCACTGAACTCAGATTCATTGGTCTGTGGTTTCCAAGATCGCCTTTGAAGCTCTTTAAAAAAACAAACAAAAAAAAAACAACCCCAATTGTTGTTACATTAGTAACTCTTCAATCTTTAGAGATCATTAATACTAATGTTATAATTGAGCCTGGCTGATATTATGAATGATCACTATTAGACAAAAATTAGCTAGGTTAAGACACTTTGATTTGGTTTTCTGCACTATGTTATCAGAGCGCAGCTTGCCCATTTGGCGGGAACACTGCCCATCTGGGCCATCTGGGGAAAGGCCCCTGCTGGGGATCGTGAGAAGTGTTGCTGGATGGCACAGTCCGGGGCTTAGTGTTCCAGGGTCCTGGAAGGGTTGATAGCGGCAGTCAGGCCTCCCTGTCTTTGCTATGACGGTCACCTAGGTTCAGGCGTCCTGTGTTTTGGGTGACAGGAGTGGGACACCTGGACATGTGGTGCTGGATGTTGGATAGGCTCATACTTCTTAGGTGCACTCTCCTTGAGTGCGTCTGCATGTCCGTGTTCCGTCTGTGATCTCATGCTCAGGTGATTGTTGCAGCAATGACAGAGATCGCTTGGGATATCGTGAGCGGGGTTGTCATGGTGTTGCATGGGGTTGCCAATGCAAGACGGGGCCATTCTGAGGAGTTTGGGCCTCAGTCATCAGCTTTCCCTTCGGTGGCCTGGCTGTCCAGGAGGCACCCCTCCAGATCCGCCGGTCCAGTTCTTCTCTGCCTCTTCTCAATGTGGGCAGGGGGGCTGGCAGATCTGGAAATTCACGTCCACTGCACGTTCTACTGTTTTACCTCTGTCTTGGGGTTCTGAGGTCATATATTCCCAATCATTTGTTTGGTGGGGTGCTGCTGTCTGTTGTGCAAGACAAGGTGGTCAACAGTCGGAGGCTGTCGTCTATTCCCCTTACCCCTGAAGGTGCTCACAATTTAAGTTTTTTGTACCTGCGGAGGTGTATGTTGTTAAAGGCTAGCAGGCGCACCTGTGGGACCAGAATCCTCGGTTCTTCCGACCTTCCGTTGAGGTGCGCGTGTGGGGTTTACTCCCTTGGTCAGCTAGCAACTTGCTTCACCCATTGGGCCTTCCCTTTCCTCAAGGCATCGTTGCGTCCCACTTCTTCGTGGGGGCTCGCCGCAGGGCCTGGAATGCTCAGCCGGTTCCAGCCAGGGCTAAGTCCTTGGGGGGAGGCTCCGATCCTAACGATACAGGGAGTGCTGGGATCCGTTCAATCAGGTTCCTTCGGGCCCAGCGTACGTCGTCTTTTGCTGGCCGGTTTAGGTCTTCTGGTCGTGGCGGTGCTCCGAGAAGACCAGTAGGCTGCACAGTGCTTGTCTTGGAGCAAGCGCGGGATATCTGTAGGTTCATATTCAAAGCTGTCTGGTTACATGTCCCTCCATTGTGGAATGCTGTACTAGTAGGCATACTTCATATGCTTGGCTTACAAGTTGGCTTCCGCGCTGCTCGGCATCAGCCAAGGTGACTGCCGGTTTAGGCTGTGGAGTCAGCCTGGAGGAGGGGCCTTGCGTTCTCTGGACAATGCCCTGTTCGGTTGTGTGCCTTGTGGCCCTTATGGAGTTGTAAAAAGGAAAAAAAAAAGAATAATCAAACAGGAAAGCCTTCCTAATTGTCCCCACTTCTTTTTTATAAGGTTCTGTCCCTTTCTTCCGGGAGCTTGGCCGGAACGTGGTTAGACTCAGCTACATTTTGGGGATCCTTTATGTACAAGGCGTTTTAGTGTACGCAGCACGCCCAGTGTTCCATCGTCTGACTGGAACGGTACGCGGTACGTCAGCCATGGCAGGCGTTCACGGACACGGTAGCGGATCGAGCGCTGTAGGTGCTGTCTGAGCTCCGGGATGGTGGCCTATTTCGATCGGCAGGGTGGAGTCGGTCGGGTGGTCAGGGTGGCCCGAGCAAAGGGACAGCGTGCGCGGTTGAAGCTTTGGCGGCCTGCGTTTCGGTGGGGACACTGTGGTGGCGAATGTCCTTAGCGGGGTCCGAGTGTTTGCCGGAGGGGTGAGATTGCATCAGGCGGTGTGCGCGCCGCGTGTTCTCAGATGCGGTCAGCCCATATTGGACCTCATGGCGACCTGTCAGTCTGCGGCGACGGGTCGATGTTTAGCAGAGGACATATGAGGCTGCTGGATAGCGTCGACGCATTGGTACGGGGCCGTGGCCCGGTCCATTCTATGCCTTTCAGAGGTCATAGTGAAAATGGCCGACTGGGTCTGGTTGCTAAGATATGTGCTCTTCATTAGTCAGTGGGGACCATTACCAGTGTATTCTGCAACATTTGCGTGAGCTTGCATAATCTTTACTTGCAACCAATCGAAATACCTGTCCAAAACCAGTTGATGCAGTCACTACTTAAATTTGCCTCGCTTGGTGTTAATCATGCAGATAATTTCTGCTCTAGTTGTGGTGATGTGACTTTTACATCACAAAAATGGCATATGACTGTGGTGGTTCAGAAAGCCTACAATTTATATTTTGGCTGCAGAATAAAAGATCAGGATAAAAGCTAGGCGCCACACATATGCTGCAATACATGTGTAGTAGATCTCAGGCTGTGGATGGATGGGAAAAGACCATCAAAGTCTTTTGCGGCTCCAATGATCTGGAGAGGGCCCATGGATCACGTCGGCGATTGCTACTTCTGCATGGTTCCTCCAATTCCGGAGGGCATATCCAGGTGATGTAAGCGGTTGGCCTACTGGCATTGCGTCGTGGGCGTGGCTACCAGAGTCTCCTTTCTTTTTTGTCACACCATGTAAGACTCCACATCTTCTGAAACAACGCTGGACTCTGGGGCGCTTGACACCCTCTTATATGCCCTTGGTGGATCACGCTTGGTTTATTGCAACTCATTGCTTCGCTGCATTCCACATTCTCAATTAAAAAGACTCCAACTGGTCCAGGACATAGCTGTAGAGCTACTTTGTGTTGCAAAGAATAAAGCCCTTAAGAGGTGTGACAAATAGGGTGTTTGACGCTTGTGGTTTTTTCCATTTCCCTCATTTTGCTTCCCACCTCTGTCTGGATGGACCTCGGTTCCGTTCTCCCTCGTGGAATCCGGCTGTGCCTGTTTAGTTGTCGGTTTGGGACTTACGCAAGAACACTTTGCTTGTAACCTGCGTTCCTTGGACCTTAGGTGAGGTTCCGTCGCTTTCTGGGAGATCTCTTCGCTGCCTGTCCCTCCGTGGAGGCGGGTTCTGCGGGAAAGCAGCGGTTGCTAACACTTGACACCCTGGTGGGTTTGAGAGCCAAGGGGGAGCTCAAGCGGATTTTTCAGGCGGAGCTCCGGTAGCCTTCTCAGTAGGTCTGTTTCTAGGGCGTTCAGTGTGTTTGCGATGGCGAGTTTGTCTTTCTGAAGCACTAGCGCTGCTTGGGGCAGAGTTCTGTGCTGTTTTCACCAGTGAAGAGGATCCAAGTGGGCTCTCGGTTGTGTCTTCCTGGTTGGCTTACCGCCTGTTGACGTGAGGAGCGGGCTGGGGTTGGTGCCTGCTCTGTTCGTTTAGGGGCCGAGCCGACTGGATAGGTCCCTCCCAATGATTACTGCTCTGGTACATCCCAGTGGTGGAGGACTGAACTGTAGGACCGATAAGGAAATGGAAATTACACTTACCTGGTAATTGATGTTCCTTGAGGGAGTACAGTTCAGTCCTCATTCCTGCCCGGGGATGGATGTTTCAGACGCGAGGCGTCAGTTCCGAGTATGCTTTCGGATCCTAGAGTCGGCAACGGGCTCTGATTGGCAGATAATCGCGAGAGCAACCTTTTCTGCCTATACTCTTCCTTAGTTCTCCTTCCTTCTAGCTCTCTGTCTTCCGCTGTTTGGTGCGCAGGGGGACAGGGGCACGGAGGAGGGTGTTTTCGGCCTTTCTTTTTGGGGCCCTGTGATTTTAAAGTTGAAGTTTGAGCATAGCTTTGTATTTAGTACTTTAACTGGTTGTTTGTTTGCTCCTTTGAGTCTGCTTTGACAGTAGGTCACTGGGGGATCATGGGAGAAGACCAGCAGGATATACCCGGTGATGTCACAAGTTTGACTTGTCCAGTCTCCATGTTGCAGGAGGAGGTGCACTACCCAGTGGTGGAGGACTGAACTGTACTCCCTCAAGGAACATCAATTACCAGGTAAGTGTAATTTCCATTTGCTCCAATTTTGCTCCCACCAACTTCACCCTTCCCAGGTGGCAACGGAGGTGTTCCTCATCCCGTGGATGGAAGGCCTCCTGTACACCCTCCCACCGACACCACTGGTCGCCAAAACCCTTCTCAAGGTCCAGCGCTTCATTAATGCTGATAGCTCCTCGGTGGCCCAGGTAGCCCCGGTTCCCACTGCTCCTCCCCCTATCTGTGACATCGCTGATTCCCCTGGGCCGAGCCCCAGGGCTACTCTTACAGGAGCAAGGCTCTCTCCTGCACCCCCACCTTGGGTCCCTGTCACAGCTTGGCTGCTTGGTTAGCTCCCTTCAGCCTCCCACGGGACATGGAGGAGGTTCTACTGACCTCGCATAAGACCTCCACAAGAAGGGCATACGCCTTCAAGTGGTGCCGTTTCTCGGTGTGGTGCGCAGAAAGACAGGTAAACATGTTTTCCTGCTCGGTACAATCAGTTCTCCAGTACCTGCTCCACCTGTCACAGATGGGACTAAAGTCCAATTCGGCCAGAGTACACTTGAGCACCATCTCGGTACACCACCATCCCATTGAGGAAAGTCCCTCTCAGCAGAGCCCCTTGTGTCCTTATTCCTGCGGGGCCTCATGTTATCCAAACCCCCCATCCACCCTCCAGCAGCGGAGTGGGATCTAAATGTGGTGCTCTCACAGCTCACGAAGCCTCCGTTTGAGCCTGTAACCAACCTGCCACCTGCGGTACCTTTCCTGGAAGGTCGTATTTCTTGTAGCACTCACATCAGCTCACAGTCAGCGAGCTCCAGGCTCTGATGACAGTCCTCACAACCCTCCCTCCTCCCCTTGGAATTGCTTCTTTACCATATTTTATTTTTGCAATCTTAGTTATGTCATTGGACCGAGGCAAGATGGCACCCTTGGGTGGGAACACGTATGTGTGGTGCATCTCCCAAAGGCTTTCTTTGAAAACTAGGGAGATGCTTCCACGCGGGCTCCATTGGTGCTGACGTCACCCATATGTGAGGACTGATTACTGCAGTCCCCGGAGAACACCTGTTACAGGTGAGTAACTACGCTATTTTCTCTCCTGTTCATTTGAATTTTTCCCCTATTAGTAAATACAAATTGTATAACAATGGTGGCTTCCAGCCAAGGATATTATCTAAGATTCACTACTATCAATATGCATTAATTCACTGTTAACGTGAATTATTTTGGCATGGGTCGCATGTTATTCAATGGAATCTGTTACTAAGAATGTGCATTAGCAACGAACTAACCAATGTTAACATTAGCACATGTTAGTAACTAGTCCCCTGAATGCCATTTCTTAAGAAGTACTATAGCACTGTGCAGCTATCTTCTGGGTCAGCATAAATCTAGTGAATACCGGTGTACACTAACATCTTCCTAGGACTGTAGGCCTGATTCCTTTCTCTTCTTATTCTGAAATCAGGCAGAAATGCTGCATTCCTTCGAGTAACATGCTGCCGGTCTCTAGCAGAAGAGTATAGTTTGGATATGTTTAAGAAGGATGACATTGGTAAGCCTCTCGTTTCCTTAATCTGGTCCTTAAGTCTTTTCTATAAGTAGCTGTTTTCCAGTACATTCTTTGAGGGGGGGGGGGGGGTTAGTGCATGTAAATGAAAAGCGTTAAAGCGTTCATTTGCTAAAGGTACGCACATGCTAATACTGCTGATAACGCATAGTAATGATAAACGTTTGTGCTAACCTTTAGTAAGTACCCTCTAATTATTTGTTCAATCCATAAAGATAATGGAGGAGGAGTAGCAAATGCTGTTTTATCATATTTGCATAAGAATGGAATACCCTAGTTAAATACAGCAAGTTAATAAATACTCCTTTTAAAATGCATGCATGGAATTGTGAAGTCTTTAAGAGAACAATCGTGCTGAGACAAATGAGAACACTGCTCCTTCATAGCATCCATGAACTTGTAACACAATATCTGGGCCGCTGGCTAAGATGTAGACAAAGGCAGTGTTTTATGTACAGGCTTTAGAGATGAAGGAAAAATAAGAATCTTTAGGGCTATGTAGTTTGCACTTTATTTTTCTAACCCCAATACAGGCTGAGATTTTTTTCTTTCACTTTAGCTTCTTGGATGGATAATGCAGACAGTGAGATAGTAATGTACCTAATGTTAAGAGCTGTTGATAGATTTCGAAAACAGCATGGCAGATACCCAGGTAAATAAATGTATTTCCTGTAAATCAATTACTATAAGCAAAGTAGCTCTTACCTTCACTTGCAATTGTGATTTTTCACCACAAAGTAGTACTGTATCTATAAATATGAGGCTACAGCACAGGTTTTACTCACACTAAAACAACTATTTACATTTTCATCATGGTACATACAGTATGTTTGTAACACAAAACACCTCTTATAAAATTAGGTTGCACATAAAGTAGGAGCGCATTTGTTAAGTAGGCATACTTAGGGGAGGAGTTTGGGTAGAGCACGGGCAGAGTTGCATCCATGCCTACTTTACACACTAACGTTTACATCTAGTCTTGAACAGGCTTAAATGTCTGTGCTTTCAATGTAGATGTGAATCTCCAGGAACAAGCAGGAATGAGTCTTCACATATGGGTGCGTCGGTACCGACGGAGCCTGCGTGGGAACGCTCCCCAGCTTCCCAGAAAGGAAAGCTTTTGGGAGCATCCCACAGCGCCTGCGCGCTGCCTTCCTGCCTTCCCGCCTTTCCAACCGCCTCTCTCCAGTTCTTCTTTTCCGCGGAGCCAGCAGGTCGTGTTCCTGTCACCGCTGAAGAAGTTCTTTGTTTTATTTTATTTCTTTAGTCGCACGTCTGCCTTCTCCGACGTCGGACCGGTACCGCTGGTCTTCCTTTCTTTTCTTAAAAAAAAAAAAAGAACATATTTTTCCCTCACTTAGTGTGTTTTTCCTCTTTTAGGCCTTAGGCCTCACGAAAAACTTTCCTCATGGAAAAACCAGCCTCCGGGTTTAAAAAATGCACTAAGTGCAGCGGTACTATTTCTGTTACCGACACCCATGAATGGTGTCTCAAATGTTTGGGTCCTGACCACTCCATTTTGGATTGTTCGTCCTGCTCCTTGATGTCCAAACGGGGTTTACAGAACCGAGCAGCCAAGCTCCATGTTCTGTTTCCCTCTGATGCAGCTTCAGTGGCATCGACGTCTTCCAGGGCTGCTTCTTCCTCCCATGGATCTCAGGTAACCAAACATAAAACCAGCCATTCCTCGAAGGGTAGATTTTCTTCCAAGCATCGAGATGCCACCGGGCTTGCCCTCGAGGATCCTGCACCGGCAAAACTACCCCGGCGGGAAGCTCCGGCTTCCAAAGCTCCACCTATGGGGTTACAGGTTGACATCGATGGCACGGCCTCGACCGATCACCTGTTAGAATGCTCTGGGGTACCGGCACAACCTTCCAGTACCGATTTCCAGGCATTCATGGCGTCGATGGATCAGAATGTTCTATCCATGCAGCAGGCTATTACGGCCTTCATTCAAGCTGCGACGCCGCTGATACCACAACAAACTCCGTTGTCGGAATCGGCCCAGGTACCGGCACCACTGCCGGTACCGGTACCGACTGCATCGACATCAGCCATGGTGTTGACTGCAGCGGTTCCCTGCCTAGGGATGCCCATCGGTACCGAACCGGTACCGATAACGCCCGATGTCGATACGGCTCGGTACGCGTATCGGGCTTTGAAAGAGCACCCTGACAGTCGATACTTTGATTCCTCCGAAGATTCTGATGCATCGGAGGCGTCTGCTGAAGTATCTATAGCCCTTCCTGAAGAGTCTTCTTCTCCAAAAAGAAGAATGTCTCCTCCAGAAGACTTGTCCTTTCAAGACTTCATAAGAGAAGTGGCTAAAGGGCTTTCTATTTCAGTAACCTCTGAATCAGAGCCTAGAGCTAAAAAATTAGATATTTTAGGTTATCCCAAGGCTCCTAAGGAGGCAGTCACCTTGCCAATTCATGAGATTCTTTATGATCACATGATTGACTTATGGGAGACTCCTCTCACCATCTCTCCTCATTCTCGTAGGTTGGACACCATGTACCGTGTCCCTCCTTGTCCTGGTTTTCATAAAACACAGCTTCCTCACCATTCTATTGTGGTGGAGTCAGCTATGAAAAGGATAAAGAGTGCAAAAAGACACTCCTCTGCTCCTCCAGGAAGAGAATGCAGGACCTTGGATGCTTTTGGTAGGAAAATCTTCCAAGCCAGTATGCTCATTGCCAGAATCAACTCCTATAGTCTTTATATGGGGATGTTTCTGAAAGAAGTTGCAGATAAGCTGCACACTTTCCTCCCTTTTCTTCCAGAGGATAAAACGGAAGAATTTCTTATTTGGCTTAAGCATACTCAAGATATTTCAAAGTTTTCCAATCGTGCAGCTTTTGACTCCTTTGAGGGTGCCAGCAGAGCTTCGGCCATTGCCATAGCTGCACGCAGAATTGCTTGGCTCCAAGCTTCTGATCTAGAATCTTGGGTCCAGGATGGCTTGGGAAATCTTCCTTGTACAGGAGAAAACCTGTTTGGTAAAGATTGGCAAATAAAAGCCACTCAAATGGATGCAGAAAATTCTGCTTTGGATAGACTTTCAAAGTCAATCCTCCATTCCTGCCAAGAAAAAACCTTTCAAGAAGTCCTTTTTCCTCAAGAAAGGCAGATTCCATCCTGCTTCTGGCCAGCAATCATCTACAGGTCGTTTTGCTGCTAAGCGTCAGCAACCTAAGCAGGCCAGGCCTAAGTCTACAGGGGCTGCTGCAACTCAGCAGACCCAGCCTCCTCAGGGTTTTTGACTTGATGCTAGAGAACTTAGCCTTTCTGGCTCTAAAACAGCCAGAGCCTCTCACCATTCCAGGAAGGTTAGCTCACTTTGCTCCCAGATGGGAGCAAATTACAACAGAGCAGTGGACCCTCTCCATCATAAGGGAGGGGTACAAACTTCATTTCTCAAACCTTCCTCCCCATACCATGGTGACACATTTCAATTCTCCAACATCTCTCCTCGACCTTCTAGGTCAGGAGGTGGCTGCCCTTCTTGCCCAAGGGGCAATAGAAGAAGTACCTCTTCTTCAACAAGGGTCAGGGTTTTATTCCCCCTACTTTCTGATCCCAAAGAAAACAGGGTGCTACAGACCCATATTAGATCTCAGAGAATTGAACAAATTTCTATGCAAGGAGAAATTCAAGATGCTTTCTCTGGGCACTCTCCTTCCATACCTTCAGAGTCAGGATTGGCTTTGTTCTCTAGATCTCAAGGATGCGTACACCCATGTCCTCATCCATCCATCTCACAGAAGGTTCCTCCGTTTCCTTTTCCCAGGGGAAGCATTACCAATACAGGGTGCTTCCTTTCGGTCTGGCCTCTGCTCCAAGAGTGTTCACCAAATGCATGGCAGTAGTAGCTGCATTTCTACGCACCCTGGGAATATTTGTATTCCCATACCTGGACGACTGGCTCATCCGGGCTCCATCTCAATCAGAGGCCCAGACTTCCCTGGACTGCACAAGGAGCATTCTGCAGTATCTGGGACTTGTGGTAAACCTCCCAAAGTCCCAGCTCACCCCTACTCAGTCCCTAGAGTTCATAGGGGCCTGGCTAGATACTACCACTGCAAGGGCCTATCTTCCTCAGGCCCGTTGCCTACGCCTAGTGCAGTTAGCCTCCCAGATTCAGTCAAAGAGCCATTTAACTGCCCGGGAGATGCTACAACTGCTAGGCCACATGGCATCCACAGTGTATATGGTCCCCTATGCTTCGCCTTCACATGAGAGCAGCGCAATGGACTTTGTCCACCCAGTGGACTCAAGCATCAGGAGGTCTGTCAGACAAAATAGCAACCTCCAGGCGCCTCTTTTGGTCTCTCCAGTGGTGGAAGTCCACCCAAAATCTGTTGCTGGGGTCCCCCTTCCAACAGTTGTTGCCCCAAGCAACCCTCACAACAGATGCCTCCTCAACAGGTTGGGGAGCTCATCTACAAGACCTCTCCACTCAGGGCACTTGGTCTCCACAGGAGACCTCTCTACATATCAACCACTTGGAGCTCCGAGCAGTTTTTCTAGCTCTCAAGGTCTTCCATACCCTGCTCAGCCACAAGACAGTCCTCATTCATACGGACAGTCAGGTAGCCATGTTTTACATAAACAAGCAAGGAGGAACTGGCTCTCTGTCGCTTTGCAACGAAGCTTTAAGATTGTGGGCCTTCGCCAGAGAGCATCAAATCCATCTCCTGTCCGTATACCTTCCAGGAATCCAAAACTCTTGGGCAGACAGACTCAGTCGAGTTCTGCTTCCACACGAATGGTCCCTGCACATGGACCAGGTACTCAGAATCTTTCAAGAGTGGGGAACCCCGGACATAGACCTCTTTGCAAGTCCGTGGAATGCCAAACTTCCCCGGTTCTGTGTGCCTTTCCAACCATTCCAGGAGATGGATTTTCCTACCAAAAGCATTCCCTTAATTCCCAAGACTCTGTTCAAGCTCCAGAGGGATCAAGGATCTATGATCCTCATAGCTCCACGCTGGCCACGCCAAGTGTGGTACCCTCTACTTCTGCATCTCTCTCAAGCTCCCTCCCTAGACTTGGGAGCTGCTCCAGACCTCCTGTCCCAGGAGGAGGGAACTTTGTGGCACCCAAACCCCAAGTCCTTTCACCTCAGGGCTTGGTTGCTGAAGGCTTAGACCTTCAAGGTTGGAATCTTTCTCAGCAGGTGAAGGATATCCTCCATGCTTCCAGAAAACCTTCTACTAGACGTTCCTATGCTTTTAAATGGAAAAGGCTTTCCATTTGGTGTGCTGAGAAGGGTCTTGACCCTCTAGCACTACCTTTGAATTCTCTATTGGAATATCTCCTACATCTCTCTAATGCAGGCCTTAAGACGAATTCAGTAAGAGTCCATTTGAGTGCTATTGCAGCATCCCTTAAGCCTCTCAATGGACAGCCTATTTCCTCTCATCCTCTTATTGCAAGATTCATGAGAGGCCTAACTAACTAAACTTCCCATTAGGCCTCCTCCGGTGGCATGGGACTTAAATTTGGTTCTTGGTCAGCTTATGAAGCCACCTTTTGAACCCTTAGCCACCACCTCCTTGAAATTTCTTTCCTGGAAGGTTATTTTCCTCATTGCAGTCACATCAGCTCGCCGCATCAGTGAGCTACAGGCCTTGGTGGCTAATCCACCTTATACAAGGTTTCTTCATGATAAGGTAGTCCTTAGGACCAATCCACACTTTATGCCTAAAGTGGTCTCACCTTTTCATCTGAACCAAGAGGTATATTTACCTGTCTTCTTTCCAGGTCCTCATGCATCAAGTGCAGAAAGGAATCTTCATACCCTGGATTGTAAAAGGGCTCTTGCCTTTTACTTACAAAGGACTCAGCAACATAGAAGGTCTTCCCAACTCTTTGTTGCTTTTGATCCTTCTCATTTAGGACTTCCTGTCTCTAAGAGGACACTGTCCACTTGGATTGCCCAGTGTATTTCTTTCGCCTACCAGAGTAAGAACCTTTCTCTGGAGGGCCATGTCACAGCTCACAATGTGAGGGCCATGGCAACTTCTATGGCTCATCTAAATTCTGTGTCCATCGACCAGATCTGTCGAGCAGCCACATGGGCCTCGGTTCATACCTTTACGGCACATTATTGTTTGGACAAGGACTCCCGCCGGGATGCCTTTTTGGTCAGGCTGTCCTAAAACACCTGTTCCATACTTGAGCAACTCCTACCCTCCATCCCTGTTTGGATGCCTGAGATCCAAGGGGGAGGTAGGGCCCTTCTCAGGGTCTACAACCCTGGGATCTCCCTGGCATCTCTAGCTGGGGAGTCCCCATATGTGAAGACTCATTCCTGCTTGTTCCTGGAGATAGCACAGTTACTTACCTGTAACAGGTGATCTCTGGGAACAGCAGAAGTCTTCACAACCCACCCACCTCCCCAAGGAGTTCTATCTTCTATCTCTCTTTCCTTTCCTCTCTCTCTCTCTTTGTCTCAGCTTTGAAACTTGAACTGGAGAGAGGCGGTTGGAAAGGCGGGAAGGCAGCGCGCAGGCGCTGTGGGATGCTCCCAAAAGCTTTCCTTTCTGGGAAGCTGGGGAGCGTTCCCGCGCAGGCTCCGTCTGTACCGACGTACCCATATGTGAAGACTTATTCCTGCTGTTCCCAGAGATCACCTGTTACAGGTAAGTAACTGTGCTTTTCTGCTGGATTTGTGCTGGTCTTTGATAAAGACACATAGGTATCTCCCTGCCCAATTAACCTAGATGACCTGTTAAAAATTCATGATCATAGTATGGAGAGTAATTTTTTAAGCAACCCAGATTTTATCACATCTATGTAGATCTATGAAAATTCCAGCAATATCTCATATTTCTTTAAAGAGTGAATGTTCAGATCCTGAAAACACAAGTTATTTGATTTGCTTTAAATAGAAATTACACTTACCTGGTAATTGTTGTTCCTTGAGTGACGACAGTTTAGTCCTCCACCTCTGGGTTGTGCACCTCCTGCAGCTTGGAGACTGGGCATGTCAAAGTCGTGACATCACTGGATATAGCCTGCTGGTATCTCCCATCAGCCCCCAGTGTACTATTGACAAAGCAAACTCAAAGGAACAACAAATAAGTAACTATACCATAACTTTAAATAACTCTCCATTCCTCAACCTGAGGAACCTTTTTAACCTTATCAGTCTTATATTTTCTTTTTTTTTTAACTTTACATTCACGTCCCCCCTATGCAAACACGTTTCCTATACCATCCCCTCGTTTAAATAAGAGAGAAGGAAGAAACAACAGAGAGGGATACTCACTGCGATCTAGAATCTGAAAGGATCTGTCTACTCCTTGAGATTGATGCTCCACTCCGCCTGAAAATAAACTCTGAAGAAATCACACCCCTGGGCGGGAATGAGGACTAAACTGTCGTCACTCAAGGAACGACAATTACCAGGTAAGTGTAATTTCTATTTCCTTATCGTTCTCCAGTTTAGTCCTCCACCTCTGGGTTGTAACAGAGCAGTAATCATTGGGAGGGACCTATCCAGCCAACTCACCACACCGTCAACCCGGAACAGGCATCCTTTACTGCCAGAACATTTAGACAGTAGTGGTTACTGAGGGAATGAAGAGACGACCTGGAAGCTGCTCTACCAATCCCCCCTGGTGGAATGACACAGTGATCCACCCATGAAGCTGCCTGCGCCCTGGTAGCAAGAGTCAGAAAGCCCGCCGGAATCGTACAACCTTGCCACCAGAATGCTGAGGCAACCACCGCCTTCACTGATGCTTCCCCTTCGCGGGGACCTCCAACCAACACACAAAAACAAAGAAATGAACGCCGCACCCTGCATTTTATGTTTCCTATCGGCGTAAGCTACAAATAAAAACCTCCCCTTCCAGAAAAACTGAGAACTGGAAGAGAAACCAATAGGCTCAGGAGAAAAATCAGATACCACATTTTGGAAGGACGACGGGACTGGTCGCAAACACCACCCTCTATCCAGAAAGGGTGAAAACGTCTCATTACATGACAACGCCTGAAACTCCGAAACTCGTCGCGCCAAACAAAGAGCTATCAAAGCCACTGTCTACAACAGCAAATCCTTTACCGACGCCTGGAGTAAAGAATCAAAGGGCTCTTTAGTTAATGCCTCTAAGGCCCAATCGGGATCCCACAGCGGCACCCGAACTCTCCTTGAGGAGCGCAGTCGGGTCCCAACTTAAGGAAACGCCACACATCGATCCGAACACCTAGCGCTATTCCCTCCACAGAACCTCTACAGCCGGAAACAGTCGCCAGCTGGACCCTCTAAGGAACTGGCCGCTAGTTCCTTCAGACACTGTCCTGCAGAGAACTCAGACCAAGGATACAGACAGCTTTGTTGCCCGGACTTGCCGCCGTGAACAGCAGCCTTCAAAAAGGCGCTAAGCACGGACCTATGTACCAGACGCAGCCTGCCTCCTTGCTCTCAACAAGGTGGCGAAGACTGCTGCAGAATAACCCTTCTTCTTCAGCCCCGCCCATTCAAAGGCCAAACCGTAGGCGGGCACCGATCCACCTGAGACATTCGTCGTGGACCTAGCTGCAGCAGAACGTCTGCTACCAGCAACTTCTAGGAAATAACCATCGAGTAGGCGAATGAGATCAGCCTAGTACAGCCGTCTCGTCCAACCGGGCGCTACCAAGAGTACCTTTCACCGAAAGCCTCGACACGCTAACTACTTGCCCTATGAGAGCCCACGGGGAAAGGACAAGACAAAGACTTTTAACTGGGAACTTACTGAGCTTCGACTCGGACGAACCATCAGCCGCCCCATTCCTCCACCAGAGAGACCTCCGGGTGAACCCCAAGGAAGCCAATAATATTAGCTAGTGCTCGAATTAAACCATAATGCACATTTGCCACATAAAGCAAATCGGGCTCTAGTCGATTCAACTCCCTGATCCTTTCCTGTTCCAGGCGAGTAGACTGACGTAAACACTGTGACCACCTGAAGCATGCTCTCGCCCCCCCAGGCTCCACAAATGGGAGCTTGTAAGGACAGAGCATTGCCCCCAACGATCGCTTCAGTGAACCATCTACTTTCCTATCTTGCGCTAAAGAAGATTGCTAGGGCTCTCTTCCATACAGTGAATCCACACCCCCTGGTAGTGCAAGGTGTGCACCCACCCACGTAGTACCCATGCCTGCCCCTGCTTAGCCTCAAAATGTCAATCAAGAACAGGCGAATTCAGGACAGCTGAATACTTTTTTTTTTTTTTCTTCACAAAGACATCTCTTAACCAAAAATTCTTTCAGCATATGTTAAGAGAAGCTCTTTCTGTGCCAACAATATGAAGTAGAAAGAAATCCCCATCACAGGCATACTAATCCACGGCCTTCCTGCTAGAGTAACGCCCCATTCCGTCTGACTGCACAAAGATGGACTTTATATTTTAAGTTCAACTAGCACCTGGTGTTAGGAAATACAGCTTTCTCATTCCGCAGTGGCAATTGAGTCAGCAATGAAGAAGCCGAGAAACTGCAGACAAGTTCCCATTATATCACCTGGAAAAGACTCCACTTTTAGACCACTGAAGCAAAAATTCATGCGAGAGTGCATTGTGTCCTGCCAGTAGCTGATCGAATTTAAATGATTCAGTGTATGCAGGGCATTTTCCAGAGAACGCAAGGTCCCTCATCCAGGCTGCCTCCACATTCACATTCTAAACCGGCAGCCATCTTGGCTGATGCCGATCAGCGTGGAAGCCATCTTGTAAGCCCAGCATATGATGTATGCCTACTAGAATCTGAACTGCTGCTATTGCTGCTAGAGAACTAGCCTGGCTGCGTGCTGCTGGCCCCCATTATGGCATTCGCTGAACACAAGCAGATACTCTCCGTACTGGAGAACCTCTGATAAATGGAATGGGAGCATAGATAGCTTCAAAGGCCAGAGTTCTTCTATTTTGCAACCTCTCTCTGCTGAGCTGCCTTTTCCATATGTAAAATTAAACCACATATAGCCAAAATTAAGACATTACAAATCTACCATAAAATCTTATAATTTGGGCAAAGTCAAACTAAATGGGAATATTTTCCATTAAGAAACCACACAACTATAAAACCCCTCTCATGACATAATGCTTATGGCAGAGCATTCCACATCTGTGGACTGGCCATGGCGCTCAGCCAAGCACCTGTTACAGCTGTCCAAGAGAGTTATCACCATAATTCCTTTTGACTAGAATATGTTTACAGCAGATCATAGCACTATATCACAGCAGCTAAGCCAAAATATTACCCTGCCATATAAACCGACTTTAACGCTTTATAGGACCTTCTTTGGATAGCGGAAGGAGATTCTTGTAAATCAACATAGCTATGCCTTTTTTTTTTTAAAGTATGGGATACCAAAAACTAAGTTTCCGCCAACTCCAATGAAATCAAAGCAAATCAGCTAAAATTACCCGAACTGCTCCTATAGCTTTGCAAGAAGCTACCAGCCCCCGCTGCACCCAGCTTTCCTTCCCCCCTTATCCTGAGGGATTCAGCGTTGCAGGACGCGTTGCGCACCCACTGCCAGCCTGCTGTGTCTGCCAGGGAGCTGAAGAGCGAAATAGAGAGTAGAACCCCTGGAAGCAAACAGTGTACCGACCTTGGGGTTCAGGACGCAAAAGGCCACCGAATAAATCAACAGTGTTAGCTAAAAATGAACAAAGCTATCTCTCACTAAAGAGAGTTTCTTTTTCTTTTTGAAATCCCACCGAAGTCCGTGGGACCCAAGCCTTCGAACACAGTCCCTTAACGCTGTGCATTAACCATAACCAGAGAAATGAAATGAAATCCTGCTCTAGAAATAGATGAGAATTTCCTGAGAAGGGCATGCTAAGTGGAGCTATGAAACACACAGGCACCCCCCCCCCCCCCCGGCCTTCCTGCAATCAGAGAAATAGCAGTGGGATACACTGACAACCTTGCAAATGGAGGTCTTAGAGGTTGCTGCCTGTATGAACCTGATGAGTAATACGATTTTGTATTTTACCACCCCCCCCCCCAAGGGATGGGGGCACTGAATACTATATGTGATTCATGAGCAGCGCTGCCATCCGGTGGCCTTTAGGGCACTGGAGCCCAACAAACGATACAGAAGTTAAGAGCTTTAAAATCCTTTGAAGGCCTACTTTAAATTTTTAATCCACATTCTGCAGCCGGGTTAATTTTTTGCATATTTCAGGAACATTGTACCCGTCTTATTCCATATGTTCTAATAGTGATTTTCTTTCTGCTATGGTGATGTATTATAAGAAACTGTTAAATAAATAAATAAATAAATATACCATTTGATAGGAATATTTAGTCAGAATTTTGGATCCCGAGAGTTTTGGGCTCGGCCTGGAAAGGGTTAAATCTTGGTCATATAATCTTGATTTGCAGAACATCACAGTTGCTGGTTTAGTCACTAACCCCTGAGAGTCCATGAGGTGGCCCTGTGGAGGAGTGGCCTAGTGGTTGGGGCAAGGTACTTCAGGCCGGAAGGTCGGGGTTCAAATCCCACTAGAGGACAGCAACCTTGGGCCGGAAGGACTGGGGTTTCTAGTCCCACAGGTGCTCCTTGTGGTCGTGGGCAAGCCTCTTAACCCTCCATTGCCCATGTTCCCTATAAATATTAGTGTATGTGTCTCATATCCCCTCGTGTTAGTGGCCTAGTGGTTGGGGCAAGGTACTTCAGGCCGGAAGGTCGGGGTTCAAATCCCACTAGAGGACAGCAACCTTGGGCCGGAAGGACTGGGGTTTCTAGTCCATGAGGTGGCCCTGTGGAGGAGTGGCCTAGTGGTTGGGGCAAGGTACTTCAGACCGGAAGGTCGGGATTCAAATTCCACTAGAGGACAGCAACCTTGGGCCGGAAGGACTGGGATTTCTAGTCCCACAGGTGCTCCTTGTGGTTGTGGGCAAGCCACTTAACCCTCCATAGCCCATGTTCCCTGTAAATATATGTGTAAATAGTTAATATGGTTATTCAAGTTGAGATCCCTGTTATTTGTAATTACGGTGTAATCCCCCACCGTAAAATACCTTGATGTTCCATGTAAACCGCACTGATATTGAATAGCGCGGTATATAAGAAAAATAAATAAATAAATAAATTTATTCCCTGACTTGCAAAGAATGATCAATCTGATGATGGCTGCATACACACAGTCACAGAAAGGCACTATTGAGTGTACCAGCTGCCCTCTGGTGGCCATAGACCGTAGCACAGGCACTTCTTGGTTGACAGTTAACTGTTATATACTTTTTTTATATCCTAAGGTTTCCTAAACCTGTCCCTGTGAAACCACAGGCATTTGGGCAACTTTCACTATAGAATACACAAAGGCACACTTCCAGCCTGTCCCTCCTTCCAACTACAAGTTAGGGCTCTGCTCTTGAACCTAAAAGCTGGCAATTTGCCTACTATCCCGGAACTTAACAGATGCTCCTCAGAGACATGATTAGGAGGGAGAGAATATGTGGTATCAGAGATCAATGCCAAAACTGCTGTCCTATAAAACTAAGAATAAACTTAAAAATAAAGAGGGCTGACAACAGCCCCCTTAAGGCTGAGGAACCCCCCGAGCCTCAAACCTTACAAACAAAAGAAAGAAACACTAGGCCCAAAAATCTAGCTATTCTGCCTGTTGTCTTCCTCACACAGGCCGCTCACTGCAACTCTTGCCATGCGGTCCAAATACCTAGAGAGAAAATGGCCGCCCCTTCGCCAATGAATTTTGGAGGCAAGAACAACAGCCGCTGCAAAAAGGAGCCCTCAGCAGACCGACCGAGCCCGAAAGCCTTACCTGCAGGGCCGAAAGCCACGCAGCCTGCTCCTACCACCTTGAATTCCTCCGATCCTCAAGCCACGCTGATGCGCCTGGCAGCCGCGGCGAGGACCTCTCAGCCGGTTCCACAGAGTAAAATTAAAATCTTGCAGCAACGGAGAGGCTTCGTCTCACACAGCTTCAGTGTGGCTGTACGGGTCCCGGAGCTCTCTCCCATACCGTCAAGGGAGAGAGATCCGCACCGGCAAATGCCCGCAGCAAGTGAAAATAACTGACAAGGAGGGAAGGCGAGAGCTGCTACTAGTTTAAAGAGCCAGGCTCAAATTTAAAATTACCGTAAATATAAGGAAATTTGTTCCTAATAACTAAAAAGAACTAATCCCTGATTGCCAATTAACCAAAAGTAAAACTAAAAGTAAAAATCAAAAGTAAAATCAGAATAGAATTTGTCACACTAAATGCTCCTTATCTGTTCCTCCCAAGTGAGCCCAGAAGCTAGGCTCACTACGTCGTCCTGCTGCATGGAGACTGGACACACTGGGGGCTGATGGGAGATACCAGCAGGCTATATCCAGTGATGTCACGACTTTGACATGCCCAGTCTCCAAGCTGCAGGAGGAGGTGCACAACCCAGAGGTGGAGGACTAAACTGGAGGAACGATAAGGAATGTTTCATTTTCATGACTCCCATTCCTAAGTTAAAAAGAAAATCTTAAGTTTCTGGGCAGCCACAGATCTTCATCCCTTCACACCTTAACATTCCTACTCTTTAGCTGGTTGATTGCCATCATGTGCTCCCAGCCCTTAATAGTGGTTTCTTTAAGTTTCTCTTCAAATATATATAATTAAACATACATCTGGGTAACATCTGAAATATGCATGATAGCTAACAACATAGGAAGAATAGGAATAGGAGGAGAGAGAGAGAGTCACTATTTAAAGTGGCTAGGAGCACATCTGCAACATATCAGAGAGAACTCATACCGTAGGGATGGAGAGCACCTTCTTTCTCCAAAGAGCATGTGATAAAACTTTCAGATAGATGAAAATGCATCATTTGAAGAAATAATTGATGCTAGTTATTTTATAGGTGTGTACAACAGCCAAGTGGAAGAAGATATTGGAAAACTGAAATCCAGCCTCACTGGGCTTCTCCAGGAATATGGCTTATCTGTAATGGTGAAGGACGAGTATGTCCACGAATTGTAAGTATTGTACACATCTTCTAAAAATGCCTTTTTGGCACAAACGCATTTCTAATTCTTAACTCTTTTTCTTTCAGCTGCCGTTATGGAGCTGCTGAGCCACACACTATTGCTGCATTCTTGGGAGGTATGCTTTCACTAAAATGCTGTTTATTTGGCTGAGATTTAAGTCACTATTGCTAACTCTGAAATGCAAGTGAAGGCTACCTAAGGAGGTAAACAAAAGGGGTGAAGGTGGTTCAGGATTACAGCACTGTTTTCAGAAGCTTCAGCCCTAGTTGGTGTTCTGTCTGATCAGTAACTGTCAGATCTCATGGAACTGAATGGGTTTCCTGCATTATGGGACAGGCTTCCATAGAAAGACTTTGCATGTAATGCAATGCACCATGTTTTAGATGTGATTCTGAATGGCAGAATCGGACCTGAATTTCTGTATAATTACGTAGATGCTAATAACAGAAAGCAAGAAAAGCTGACTCATATAATTTCAAGGCCAAATATATAATTGCCCCATAAAACAATAATTAGCACCAGTCCCACCTATGCTAAGTGTACAGTCTTATAATTCTCTGTTAATCATTTAGAAATTGTAGGTGAAATTATTCCTTTAAACCTTGTAATGTTCAGTGTATAAACTAAGTTATAATGCATTCCCAAATTCCAAATCATATTCAGTGGAATGCGTCCATTAACATTTTGACTACAAAGAAAGTGATCACAGAACAGGTTTTTACATGTGTAAATCGTTTCTCTGAAAATGACCCTCCCTCAGTGCAGCTTAGAAGTCCATGCATTGTTATATAGCATGCAATCTCCAGGAACAAGCAGGAATGAGTCCTCACATATGGGTACATCGGTACCGACGGAGCCTGCGCGGGAATGCTCCCCAGCTTCCCAAAAAGGAAAGCTTTTGGGAGCATCCCACAGCGCATGCGCGCTGCCTTCCCGCCTTTCCTGACCAACTCTCCTCAGTTCTTCTTTTCCGCGGAGCCAGCAGGTCGTGTTCCTGTCACCGCTGAAGAAGTTCTTTATTTTCTTTTATTTCTTTGGTCGCGCGTCTGCGTTCTTTGACGTCGGACAGGTACCGCCGGTCTTTCTTTCTTTCTTAAAAAAAAAACAAAAAACTATCGTTGCCCACTTCTGTGCTTTTTTATTTTTGGGCCTTAGGCCTAGGAAAAATTTTCCTCATGGAAAAGCCCGCTCCGGGTTTAAAAAGTGCACGAAGTGCAGCGGCACTATTTCTGTCACCGACACCCATGAATGGTGTCTAAAATGTTTGGGTCCTGACCACTCCATCATGGACTGTGAGTCCTGTGCCATGATGTCTAAAAGGGGTCGACAGAATCGAGCAGCCAAGCTCAGTACCCTGTTTCCCTCTGATGCAGCTTCGGTAGCATCGACGTCTTCCAGGGCTTCTTCTTCCTCCCATGGATCTCAGGTAACCAAACATAAGTCCAGCCGGTCCTCGAAGGGTAGATCTCCCTCTAAGTATCGAGATGCCTCCGGGCTTGCTCTCGAGGATCCTGCACCGGCAAAATTACCCCAGCGGGAGGCTCCGGCTTCCAAAGCTTTATCTATGGGGTCACAGGTTGACATCGATGGCTCGGCCTCGACTGATCATCTGTTGCCATGTTCTGGGGTACCGGTGGTTTCCCACTGGTACCGACATCCAGACATTGGTGGCGTCGATGGATCAGAATATTCTGACCATGCAGCGTGCCATTACGGCATTCATACAGGCTGCGACGCCTCCGGTACCGCAACAAACTCCGTTGTCGGTACCGGTTCCGGCACCGACACCGATATCAGTTCTGGTGCCGGTACCGATTGCATCGGCTTCGGTGTCGACTGCAGTGGTACCCTGTCCTGTGATGCCCATCGGTACCGAATCGGTACCGATCACTCCCAATGTCGATACCACTCGGTACGCGTATCGGGCTCTGCAGGAGCATCCAGACAGACGATACTTCGATTCCTCCGAGGACTCTGATGAATCAGAGGCTTCTGTCGAAGCATCGGTACTCCTTCCTCAGGAGACCTCTTCTCCAAAAAGAAGAATGTCTCCTCCAGAGGATTTGTCTTTTCAAGACTTCATTAGGGAAGTGGCCAGGGGCCTCTCCATTTCAGTGGCCCCTGAACCAGAACCTAGAGCCAAGAAATTGGATATTTTACAATCTCCAGGAACAAGCAGGAATGAGTCCTCACATATGGGTACGTCCAGGGCCGGCCCGTCCATTGAGCAAGAATGTTTTTTGCACAGGGCCCCGCGTTTCAGGGGGCCCCGCGCAAAGAACATTCTGCTTTTTTTTTTAAAATTACATTTTTAAAAAAAACCTGTCTCTGGCTGCTGCCGCGTCCGTCGCAGCAGCGGCAGAATGGCGTGTCCCGCGGGGCCCCTTCTCCTCGTCGAGCCCTCTGCAAGGGCTTTCAGATTCGCGAAGGGAGAGTGCTCCCTCGCGTCTCTGTAAAGCCCGCAGGGGCTAATGGGAAATTTCCCATCTGCCCCTTTAGACGCGAGGGGCTGATGGGAAATTTCCCATTAGCCCCTGCGGGCTTTACAGAGACGCGAGGGAGCACTCTCCCTTCGCGAATCTGAAAGCCCTTGCAGAGGGCTCGACGAGGAGAGGGGGCCCCGCGGGACACGCCATTATGCTGCTGCTGCGACGGACGCGGCAGCGGCAGCAGCTAGAGCCAGTTTTTTTTTTTTTTTTTAAATTTGCCGGAAGGGAAGGGAAGGGGGGGGGCTGATGGAGGCTGTCTGAAAATGGGGTGATGGGGGGGAATTAGGACTGGAAATGTGCAAGGGGGGGGGTTAGGACTGGAAATGTGCAAGGGGGGGTTAGGACTGGAAATGTGCAGGGGGGGTTAGGACTGGAAATGTGCAAGGGGGGGGGTTAGGACTGAAAATGTGCAAGGGGGGGGGAGTTAGGACTGGAAATGTGCAAGGGGGGGGTTAGGACTGGAAATGTGCAAGGGGGGGGTTAGGACTGGAAATGGGCTGGAGGGGGTGTTAGGACTGGAAATGGTCTAGGGGGGTTAAGACTGCTAATGGGCTGGGGCTGATGGAGGCTGACTGGAAATGGGCTGGGGGGGGTTAGGACTGGAAATGGGCTGGGGGGGTTAAGACTGCTAATGGGCTGGGGCTGATGGAGGCTGACTGGAAATGGGTTGATGGGGGTTAGGACTGGAAGTGGGCTGATGGGGGGGTTAGGACAGGTAATGGGCTAGGGGGGGTTAAGACTGCTAATGGGCTGGGGCTGATGGAGGCTGACTGGAAATGGGCTGGGGGGGGGTTTAGGACTGGAAATGGGCTGGGGGGGTTAAGACTGGTAATGGGCTGGGGGCTGATGGAGGCTGTCTGGAAATGGGGTGATGGGGGGTTAGGACTGGAAATGGGCTGGGGGGGTTAAGACTGTTAATGGGCTGGGGGTTGATGGAGGCTGACTGGAAATGGGGTGATGGGGGGTTAGTACTGGAAATGGGCTGGGGGGTTAAGACTGGTAATGGGCTGTGGGCTGATGGGGGCTGTCTGGAAATAGGGTGATGGGGTTAGGATTGCTAATGGGCTATGGGGGGGGGTTAGGACTGCTAATGGGCTATGGGGGCGCTAGGACAGGAAAAGGGCTGATGGGGAGGGGTTAGGACTTGAGGTGGGCTGATGTGGTTAGGACTAGTAATGGGCTGTGGGCTGATGGGGGGGTTAGGACTGGCAATGGGCTATGGGGGGCTGACTGGAAATGGGCTGATGGGGTTAAGACTGGAAGTGGGCTGATGGGGGGGTTAGGACTGGTAATGGGTTATAGGGGGGCTTAAACTGAAAATGGGTTGATGGGGGGCTAGGACTGGTAATGGGTTGGGGGATTGCTATGACTGGAAATGGACTGAGTGGACGGGGAGGCTTGAACTGCAAATAGCTGATGGGGAGGGAGCTTGGAATGGAAATGGGCTGTGAGGGAAGGGAGCTAGAACTGAAAATGGGCTGATGGAGCAGCTAGGATCGGCCTGGAACTGGGCTGTTGGGGGGAGCTAAGATTGGCCCTGGGCTGTGGTGGGGCTTGAATTGAAATGGACTCATGGAGGGGCTAGAACTGGAAGTAGGCTCATGGGGGGGCTTGGACTGGAATTGGGCTGAGTGGAGGGGAGCTAGGATTTGACATGGGCTGATGGTGGGGCTAGGAAATGACTAGAAATGGGCTGATGGGGGGCTAGGATTGGAAATGAGCTGATGAAGGGACTCAGACTGAAAATGGATGGGGGAGCTAGGACTGGAAATGGGTTGATGGGGGGCTAGGACTGGAAATGGGCTGATGCAGGGACTAGAAGGGAATGGATGCTGGGTGAGACTGGAACTAGAAGGGAGCTGATGTTGGGGGAGGATTAGAATGGGATGGGGCTGGGAGAGTAAAATGGAGAGGGGAAAAATATTTTGTGTGGGAGGGATGAAAAATCTACAATTGGCCGGGTATTGGGAGAGTAAGTGGGGATTGAGGATGGAGGGGTAAAATTTGTGTGGATGAAATAAGAATGAGGAAAGAGCAAAAGGATAAAGATTAGTATGTTAAAGCAGATGTAGAGAGAGAGGATGGAAAGAAAACTAGAAGAGAGAAGAAAGGACAAATGGACAGCAGATGATGGAGAGTTAGCAGAAAACATGAAGAAACCAGAAGAAAGTGGCTGGAGCAATTGCAACTGAAAAAAAATGCACAAAAGGTAGAAATATATCTCTTTATTTTGAATTTATTAACTGGAATATGAAAGCTCTGGGAAATGTGCATCATTAACGTCTGCGCTTTGTTTGGTACAAGAGGAAATTGATTTATAGTTTTATTTCTACAGTGTTGTTGTACATTCCAAGTTTGGCTTTTGGGGTTCCCAGTTTAATTATTGCCTTCCTGTTTCTAAATTGTGATTCCTTGTTTGGTGATGGTCTATGTTCTGCATGTGTAACTGAGCTGAGGTATTCTGTTTATGTAATTCCTATTTGACGTTGCCACTTGTTCTCTTTCCCCAGTATTCTCTGAAATGTACTGGTTTAATATTTGCAGTGTTTCCTTTTGATAGGTAGGGTCTGGTGCTTTGTGAGTCCTGGTAATGCTGTCAGGATACAGCGGGTTTGCTATGGGTTCTAAATGGGCAGCGTTTGTAGTAGTTCCTAATGTGCCTGGCGGTTGGCACTGGATTATAGTAATGTAGAAATCTTTTAGTCTTTCTTTATCCATACACTCATTAAGAGACATGTTTACTAAAAGTTAGTGTATGGTAACATTATGCAAATATTTATGCAAATAAGGCCACTTATGCAAATGAGGCCCCGCACCGAGTCTCCGCACATGGCCCCGCACCCCCCTTGGGCCGCCCCTGGGTACGTCGGTACCGACGGAGCCTGCGTGGGAATGCTCCCCAGCTTCCCAAAAAGGAAAGCTTTTGGGAGCATCCCACAGCGCATGCGCGCTGCCTTCCCGCCTTTCCTGACCAACTCTCCTCGGTTCTTCTTTTCCGCGGAGCCAGCAGGTCGTGTTCCTGTCACCGCTGAAGAAGTTCTTTATTTTAATTTATTTCTTTGGTCGCGTGTCTGCCTTCCCCGACGCCGGACCGGTACCGCCGGTCTTTTCTTTTCCTTCTAAAAAAAAAAAAAAAAGAAAAGTCATTTCCCTCACTTGGTGTATTTTTCTTCTTAGGCCTCCAGGACCATAAGAACATTTTCCCTCATGGAAAAACCAGCCTCCGGGTTTAAAAAATGCACTAAGTGTAGCGGTACAATTTCTGTCACAGATAACCATGAATGGTGTCTGAAATGTTTGGGGCCTGAACACTCTATTCCGGATTGCCAGTCCTGTTTTCTAATGTCTAAACGAGGGTTACAGAACCGGGCAGCCAAGCTCCATGTGCTGTTTCCCACGGATGCACCGGCGGTGGCATCGACATCTTCCAGGTCTTCCTCTCCTGATGGGTCTCAGGTAACCAAACATACTTTTAGCAGGTCCTCTAAGGGCAAATCTCCCTCTAAGCATCGAGATGCCTCCGGGCTTGCCCTGGAGGATCCTGCCCCAGCCAAACAACCCCGGCGGGAAGCTCCGGCTTCCAAAGCTCCTCCTATGGGGTTACAGGTTGACATCGATGGCACGGCCTCGACTGATCACCTGTTAGACTGCTCTGGGGTACCGGCACAATCTCCCGGTACCGACATCCAGGCAGTTGTGGCGTCTATGGATCACACTGTTCAATCCATGCAGCAGGCTATAATGGCTCTCTATTTCAGTAACCTCTGAAAAAGAACCTAGAGCAAAAAAATTAGATATTTTGGGATACTCCAAGGTTCCCAGAGAGGCAGTCACCTTGCCAATTCATGAAATTCTTCAAGAACATTTGATTGAATTATGGGAAACTCCTCTCACCCTTTCTCCTCATTCTCGCAGATTGGACACCATGTACCGTGTCCCTCCTTCTCCTGGTTTTCAAAAAACTCAGCTTCCTCACCACTCCATTGTGGTGCAGTCAGCAATGAAGAGGATAAAGAGTACCAAAAGACACTTTTCTACTCCGCCAGGAAGAGAATGCAGGACCTTGGATGCTTTTGGTAGGAAAATCTTCCAAGCCAGTATGCTCATTGCCAGAATCAATTCATATAGCCTTTATATGGGTATGTTTCTGAAGGAAGTTGCAGAGAAACTGCACAATTTTCTCCCTTTTATTCCAGAGGATAAAAGGGAGGAGTTCCTTCTTTGCCTCAAGCATACTCAAGACATTTCAAAGTTTTCAAACAGGGCAGCCTTTGATTCCTTTGAAGGTGCCAGCAGAGCCTCCGGCATTGCTATAGCTGCTCGTAGAATTGCTTGGCTCCAGGCTTCTGATCTGGAACCCTGGGTTCAAGATGGTTTAGGAAATCTGCCCTGTACTGGGGAAAATCTCTTTGGCAAAGAGTGGCAAATTAAAGCCACTCAAATGGATGCAGAAAATGCTGCTCTGGATAGACTTTCAAAGTTTACCTCCACTCCTGCCAATAAATTTTTTTTTCAAAAAGTCTTTTTACAAAAGGGCAGATTCCTTAGCGTCCCTCTAGTCCATCCCGGAAAGATAGAGTTGTCAACCTCCACCAGCAGCTTTGGAGACTGAAAGATGTCATCGTCGTGATGTCACTGGTACAAATAGGCTCATTCCGCCCCCTTTCACCAGTACTTTCAGTCTCCAAGCAGCTTGGAGGTTCTGAGCCCAGGACTGGGCTCAGAGGGACAAATAAGCAGAGCTTAATCTTTTTCTTTAGTTCATCTTTTGTTTTTAAATTTAGATTTTCTGGCTCTTTGGGTGCCTGCTGCTGCTATAGAGATCTGTTCTGCTGAGACTGTTTTTCTCCTTTCTCTGCTCCCTAACCCCCTCCCCCCCGGCCACAGCCTTGAAACAAGCATTGCAGTAGCACAGGAGTGTGCCTGCTTTTGCCTCCCTGCCCCCGAACCCACTTGGAAGGGTGAGGAGCAGGTAGAAGGCTATATAGAGACTCCCAGCAGCAGGCAGTGGTTATTACCACAGGATTTTGAGTCTCTCCAGGAGCTGATGCTGCTTTGAAAGCTGTGCTTCTGAGGGGTCCAGCGCTGCCCTTCTTCTCTCTCTCCCGAGGTCTGGTGAGTACTCTGGACTTTGGGGTTTACCTGGGGGAGGTATTTGGGGGTTAGTTGAGGTGTTTTGGCAGCTCCTTAGGAGTCAGGGAGGCCTAGCCGCGTGATTTTTCGCGCCGAAAAAGTGGCGGCGGCCATTTTGAATTTTGAATTTTTCATTTTCAAAGTCATTTTTTTAGGGTTTAACAGCTTCGTTTTGAAAAAAGGTGGTTAGGGGGCAGCTAGTTACATCTTGCTTGATTGATCACTGCCAAAAAAGTAAAAAAAAATAAAAAAAAACGCGTTTAAATTGGAGCTTGTCTTGTGGCTGTGCAAGGCTCTGTGCAAGGCTCTTTTACTGGCATTGAAGCGCTGTTACTTACCATGCCTGCCAAACCACGCTGCTTGGTCTGTGGGGTGCGGCGTGGGGAGCTTCTGGACACTGGCGTTTGTAAAACATGCTCTTTAGAGGCCATGGGCATGGAGAAGTCCTTGGGGGAAGGTTCTCAGGACCACGAGACCGCGTCTCAGAATGGCAGGGGTTCTGACCCTCCTTCCTTGCCTGCTTCGGAACCGGTAGCGGGTCCGTCCTCCGCTTCCAGTGTTCCCTTGGTGCCAGAAGGATCCCAGGGGTCTGGGATTCCAGGTCTCCCTTCCGAATTCCTCTCCTTGATGCAGAAGGCGTTTGCCCTGCTGCAGACGGACAGGGGGGTTCAGTCTCCCGGTCCTTCTAGCAGGAAAAGGAGTCGAGCTGCCGGTCTTCAGGAAGGGGAGATGACGCTACCCAAGAGGTGACGGGATGATTTGGAACCGCAGTCGCCTGCCCTTCTAGAGGAGGACCAGGGGATGCCGGACCTTGATGATGAGGTCTCGGATGACGACTTGGAAGATGGTGAGTTGTTGGAGGAGGAGCAACAGAGCAGGGTGGTCCGTGTTTTTCGGCGAGAGGAGCTCCCTGCCTTAATTTCTGAGACACTCAAAGTTTTAAATATGCATGTGGGGTCCGCACCCTCAGAGGAGGCGTTGGAGGATCCGCTGTTGCAGGCTGTGCGCACCTCGCAGCGGGTGTTCCCTATCCATAGAGTCTTTCGGAATATGATTCAGGAGGAATGGGACGCGCCGGAGTCGGCGTTGCGCGGAACCAGGGCTTTGGACCGCTTGTGCCCGCTCTCGGAACAGGATAAGTTGATATTTTGGTCTCCAAGGGTTGATGCCGCGGTGGCTGCTGTCACGAAGAAGACCACCATTCCGGTGGAAGGAGCGGCGGCATTGAAGGATGGCCAGGATAGGAGGTTGGATACCTTGCTGAAGCAGGTGTTCGACATGAGTGCCCTTTCCCTGCAGGCCTCCATAGCGGGGGCGTGGGTGGCGAGAGGCTGTTTACGCTGGTCTCAACGTCTTCAGGGCTCCCTCTCAGACGACCAGATGGCGGATACGTCTCGGCTGGAATCTGGCACTGCGTACCTGTCCAATGTTCATTATGATCTAATTCGTGGCCTAGCTAAATGTATGGCTTCTGTAGTCGCGGCGCGCCGTTCTTTGTGGCTCCGAAACTGGTCGGCGGATAGTTCGTCCAAGGCTCGGCTCAGTAAGCTTCCCTTCCGGGGCAAGCTCCTCTTTGGAGAGGATCTTGAGAAGTTGGTTAAGGACCTCGGGGAGTCCAAAGGGGGGGCGTCTCCCTGAGGATAGACCGAAACAGACTCGAGGAGGATCGGCATCTAGAGGCCTCTCGAGGGATTTTCGCAAGTTTCGCACATCTCGCTTTCAACAATCGCAGCGGAGCAGGTTTCCAGCGTGGAGTCAGTCCTTTCGAGGGTTTCGGGGGGCAGGCAGGGGTTTTGGTCCCTACCAGTCTTCCGGTGCGAACAAGAAATCACAATGAGATGAGGTGGGCCCAGGTAGTGGAGGTGCCCATGGGAGGCAGGTTGCGGGAGTTCTACCCTGCCTGGGTCCAGATTACATCAGACCGGTGGGTCTTAGAAGTCATTCGGGACGGCTATGCTCTAGATTTTCAGCGTCCAGTGCGAGATTCCTTTGTTCGTTCCCCCTGCAAGGCGCCTCGGAAGCGCCGAGCGGTCACGGACACCTTGCGACGTCTCCAACGGCTCGGGGCAGTCGTATCCGTTCCGATCGACCAGTGCGGCGCAGGACGATACTCCATTTATTTCGTGGTCCCCAAAAAGGGAGATACGTTTCGGCCAATTCTCGATCTCAAGAGGGTGAATCGTTGTCTCCGAGTGTCCCACTTCC
The DNA here is from genome assembly GCA_033557465.1 of Ichthyophis bannanicus. Lineage (NCBI taxonomy): Eukaryota > Metazoa > Chordata > Amphibia > Gymnophiona > Ichthyophiidae > Ichthyophis > Ichthyophis bannanicus. Next base: position 43,348,374 of record CM066036.1, read on the forward strand.
GCATGGAGACCTTGCGCTCCGTCATTGCGGCCGTTCGCGAGGGCGAATTTCTTACGTCCTTGGATCTGACGGAGGCTTATCTTCACATTCCCGTGCGGAGGGAGCATCAACGTTTTCTGCGCTTTGCTGTACCGATGGGACACTTTCAGTTCCGGGCGTTGCCTTTTGGTCTGGCGACGGCTCCTCGGACATTCACAAAGATTATGGTGGTTGTAGCGGCCGCGCTGCGCAGAGAAGGGATCCTGGTGCACCCGTACCTGGACGACTGGTTGATTCGGGCAAAGTCCAGGGAGGAAAGCGTGGGGGCCACCGCTCGAGTGGTGGAGTTCTTGGAGAGCCTCGGTTGGGTAGTGAACGGGGCAAAGAGTCAGCTGTCCCCCTCGCAGAGCCTAGATGACCTAGGGGCACGCTTCGAGACTCGACAAGGTCGGGTCTTTCTTCCCAGCTCAAGGGCGCAGGCCTTGCGCGGCCTGGTGCGGCGGTTTCTGGGGCTTCGAGCGCCGACGGCTTGGCAGTACCTACAGTTACTGGGGACCATGGCGGCTACAATAGACTTAGTGTTGTGGGCCAGAGCTCACATGCGGCCGTTGCAGAGTGCTCTCCTCAGGCGCTGGTCTCATCAGAGAGATGCGTTGTCGCAGTCTCTGCCCTGTCCGGCGGCGGTGAAGGGCAGCCTACTTTGGTGGTTGCATCCCGACAGCCTGACGCAGGGCGTCCCCCTGGAGCCTCCGTGCTGGCGGTTGCTCACGACGGATGCGAGTCTCGCAGGATGGGGGGCTCATCTCGAAGGCTCGTTTGCGCAAGGAACGTGGTCAAAGGAGGACCGTCTATGGTCCATAAACCGTCTGGAAATGCGCGCAGTGTTTCAGGCTCTTCTGGCTTTTCAGCAGAAACTGCAGCAGGCGGCGGTGCGCGTGCTGTCGGACAACGCGACCACGGTGGCGTATATAAATCGGCAGGGCGGCACGGGCAGTGCGGCCCTAGAGGAAGAGGCGAGTGTGCTGCTGGCTTGGGCGGAAAGGAATTTACTGGCCCTGTCGGCTCAGCACGTCGCCGGAGTCGCCAACGTCGAGGTGGATTATCTGAGTCGGTGCCGCGTGGATCCGGGGGAGTGGGCTCTGCACCCGGACATTTTCGCGATGATTGTGCGCCGTTGGGGGCTTCCGGTGATGGATCTCATGGCCACCTTGCGGTCGGCAAAGGTGGAGAGATTCTTCAGCAGGCGGAAAGAGTGGATGGCGGAGGGCCTGGATGCCTTGGCGCAGCCGTGGCCGGTGGGGGGCCTACTGTATGTGTTCCCTCCCTGGGCGCTGATTGGCAAGGTGGTTCAGCGCTTCGAGCAACACAAGGGCCAGGTGGTCCTGATAGCGCCCGATTGGCCGAGGAGACCGTGGTATGCGGATTTGGTTCGTCTGTTGGCCGACGTTCCGTGGAGGTTACCTCTTCGGGAGGACCTGTTGCTTCAGGGTCCCTTGCGCATGCCTCAGGTGGGTCGGTTCTCGCTTACGGCTTGGCTCTTGAGCGGGCGCGGTTGATGGCCCGTGGATACTCGGCGGCAGTTATAGACACTCTCCTGCCGTCGCGTCGGAGGTCGACTTCCCTGGCTTATATCCGAGTTTGGCGTGTCTTTGAGAACTGGTGTTCCGATCTCTCTCTCTCAATCCCTTACGAGCTTCGGTGTCCGATGTTCTTTCCTTTTTGCAGGCTGGATTGGATAAGGGCCTCTCGGCCAGCTCCTTGCGGGTGCAGTTGGCGGCTCTCTCCTGTTTTCGTGGAAAGATTCAAGGGCAGGTAATCGCAGCGCATGGCGATATTCATCGGTTCTTGCGGGCGGTGTTGTTGCTCAGACCGCCGAGGCGGACTGTTCTTCCTCCGTGGGATCTTAATTTGGTCCTGAACGCCTTGGTTGGGGAACCCTTCGAGCCATTAGGACGGGCTTCGCTCAAGGATTTGACGCTCAAGACGGTGTTTCTCGTGGCGATATGTTCCGCCAGGAGGATTTCCGAGTTGCAAGCGCTCTCTTGCCGGGAGCCTTTTTTGACTTTCTCTGCGGACAAGGTGGTCTTGCGTACGGTACCCGCCTTTTTGCCAAAGGTGGTGTCCGCTTTTCATGTTAATCAAGTGGTGTCGCTCCCGGTGTTTTCGGTGGAGCAGGGAGCTCAGGCAGGTGGACGTTTGCACCGGTTGGATGTGCGGAGAGTGCTCAAGAGGTATCTTGGTCGTACGGCGTCGTTTCGGAAGTCGGACAGGCTTTTTGTCGCGTTCGGAGGCCCGCGAAAGGGAGAAGCGGCGGCAAAGTCTTCCATTCTCGGTGGCTGAAGGAGGCGATTGCTTCGGCCTACATTTTGAGAGGCAGAGCGGTGCCGGTAGGGTTGCGGGCGCATTCCACGAGAGCGCAGGCAGCCTCGTGGGCGGAAGTCAGCCTAGTGCCGGCGGCCGATATTTGTAGGGCGGCGACCTGGTCCTCGTTGCATTCCTTTGCTCGGCATTATCGCTTGGATGTGCTGGCGCGCGGGGATAGTTGTTTTGGTTCAGCCGTCCTTCAGGCTGGGCTCTCGGGCCCCTCCCGTTGAGATTTACTGCTTTGTTACATCCTCTATCTTTCCGGGACTGGACTAGAGGGACGCTAAGGAAGAGTAAATTAGACTTACCTGCTAATTGTTGTTCCTTAAGGAACTCTAGTCCAGTCCCGGATCCCTCCCGTTCAGTGGGTATTCGCCAGCCTGAAGTGTCCACAGGCGGGGGAGAGTGAGATTGACAGTTGCTGTACCCGTACGGCGGGGGGAACACAGAAAGTAAATGTTAAAGTATAAAATGAGAAAACAACCAAAATGCTTTTCAGGGCGCTCTGGGGGTAGCAGAGATGGGAAGCGCTCTCAGAGGGGATCTCTGTGGGGTTGGCGGCAGGCGGCTGGGGCGCAGAGGAACCGGGCTCCTGCTCTTCCGTTCCCCGTCCGTTATAGGGTGCACTCTGGCTCTATCCTTTTCTTAGAGATATATCTCTATCTGTACATAATTGTTTTGTATAGGTTTTTGAAATAACTACTTATTTGTTGCTCTGCTGAGTCTGCTTTGTCAATAGGTGCTGGTGAAAGGGGGCGGAGCGAGCCTATTTGTACCAGTGACATCACGACGATGACATCTTTCAGTCTCCAAAGCTGCTGGTGGAGGTTGACAACTCTATCTTTCCGGGACTGGACTAGAGTTCCTTAAGGAACAACAATTAGCAGGTAAGTCTAATTTACTCTTTATTTCCACTTCTGCTCAACAGTCTTCTACAGGTCGCTTTGCTACTAAGCGTCAGCAACCTAAACAGGCCAGGTCTAAACCTGCAGAGGCTGCTGCAACCCAGCAGTCCCAACCCCCTCAGGGATTTTGACTTCCTACTAGAGAACTTAACCTTTCTGGCTCTACAACAACCAGAGCCTCTCACCATTCCAGGAAGGTTAGCTCATTTTGCTCCCAGATGGGAGCAAATCACATCAGAGCAGTGGACCCTCTCCATCATAAGAGAGGGCTACAAACTTCATTTCTCAGACCTTCCTCCCTTGAGAGGGCTACAAACTTCATTTCTCAGACCTTCCTCCCTACACTATGGTGAGACACTTCAATTCTCCCACCTCCCTCGACCTTCTGGAGTAGGAGGTGACCACCCTTCTGGCCCAGAGGGCCATAGAAGCAGTTCCGCTTCTTCAACAGGGGTCAGGGTTTTACTCCCCCAATTTTCTCATTCCAAAGAAAACAGGGGGATACAGACCCATTCTAGATCTCCGAGAATTGAACAAATTCTTATGCAAGGAGAAGTTCAAGATGCTTTCCTTAGGAACTCTCCTTCCATACCTGCAGAGTCAGGATTGGCTTTGTTCTCTAGATCTCAAGGATGCGTACACTCATCAGTCCCTAGAATTCATAGGGGCCTGGTTGGATACCACTACTGCAAGGGCCTACCTTCCTCAGGCCCATTGCCAACGTCTAGTGCAGTTAGCCTCCCAGATTCAGTCAAAGAGCCACTTAACTGCCCAGGAGATGCTACAACTGCTAGGCCACATGGCTTCCACAGTACATGTGGTACCCTATGCTCACCTACATATGAGAGCAGCTCAATGGACTTTGTCCACACAGTGAACTCAAGCATGAGGAGCTCTCTCAGACCAAATAACAACCTCCAAACGTCTCTTTTGGTCTCTCCAATGGTGGATGTCCACTCAAAATCTGTTGCTGGGGTCCCCCTTCCAACCTGTACTACCCCAAGCAACCCTCACAACAGATGCCTCCCAAACAGATTGGGGAGCTCATCTTCAAGACCTCTCCATCCAAGGCACTTGGTCCCCACAGGAGACCTCTCTTCATATCAACCACTTGGAACTTCGAGCAGTGTTCCTCGCTCTCAAGGTCTTTCATACCCTCCTCAGCTAAAAGACAGTCCTCATTCATACGGACAATCAAGTAGCCATGTTTTACATAAACAAGCAAGGAGGAACTGGCTCTCTGTCGCTTTGCAACGAAGCTCTAAGATTATGGGCCTTCGCCAGAGAGCATCAAATCCATCTCCTGGCAGTATACCTCCCAGGAATCCAAAACTCTTGGGCAGACAGACTCAGTCGAGTTCTGCTTCCACACAAATGGTCCCTGCACATGGATCAGGTACTTAGAATCTTTCAGGAATGGGGAACCCCGGACATAGACCTCTTTGCAAGTCCGTGGAATGCCAGACTTCCCCGTTTCTGTTCCAGAATTCCGTGTCAGGAAGCTCTGGCCAAGGATGCCTTCCTCCTTCATTGGGGTCAGGACTTCCTATACGCTTTTCCACCCATTCTTTTGATTCCCAAGACTCTGTTCAAACTTCAGAGGGATCAAGGATCTATGATCCTCATAGCTCCACGCTGGCCAAGCCAAGTGTGGTACCCTCTACTTCTGCATCTCTCCCAAGCCCCCTCCCTGGATTTGGGAGCTGCTCCAGGCCTTCTGTCTCAGGAGCAGGGGACTTTGTGGCACCCAAACCCCAAGTCCCTTCACCTCAGAGCTTGGTTACTGAAGGCCTAGACCTTCAGGACTTAAATGTTTCTCAGCAAGTGAAAGATATCCTCCATGCTTCCAGAAGACCTTCCACTAGGCGTTCCTATGCTTTTAAGTGGAAAAGATTTTCCATGTGGTGTGCTCAAAAGTGTCTTGACCCTCGAGCACTACCTGTGAATTCCCTCTTAGAATATCTCCTGCATCTCTCCAATGCAGGCCTTAAGATGAATTCAGTAAGAGTCCATTTGAGTGCTATTGCAGCATCCCTCAAACCTCTCAATGGACAACCTATTTCCTCTCATCCTCTTATTTCAAGATTTATGAGAGGCCTAACTTTAACTAAACCTCCCATTCGACCTCCCCCGGTGGCATGGGACTTAAACTTGGTTCTTGGTCAGCTTATGAAGCCACCTTTTGAACCCTTAGCCACTACCTCCTTGAAATTTCTTTCCTGGAAGGTTATTTTCCTTATTGCAGTCACTTCTGCTCGCCGCATCAGTGAACTACAGGCCTTAGTGGCTAATCCACCTTATACAAGGTTCCATCATGATAAGGTAGTCCTTAGGACGAATCCTCACTTTATGCCTAAAGTGGTCTCACCTTTTCATCTTAATCAAGAGGTGTATTTACCTGTCTTTTTTCCAGCTCCTCATGCATCCAGTGCAGAGAGGAGCCTTCACACTCTAGATTGTAAAAGAGCTCTTGCTTTTTACTTACACAGGACACAGCAACATAGAAAGTCTTCCCAGCTTTTTGTTGCTTTTGATCCTTCTCATTTAGGACTTCCAGTCTCTAAAAGAACACTGTCCAATTGGATTGCTCAGTGTATTTCTTTTGCTTACCAGAGTAAGAACCTTTCTCTGGAGGGCCATGTCACAGCTCACAATGTGCGAGCCATGACCACCTCTATGGCTCATCTTCATTCTGTCTCCATCGATCAGATTTGTCGAGCAGCCACCTGGGCCTCGGTTCATACCTTCACAGCCCATTACTGTTTGGACAAGGACTCCCGCCGGGATGCCCTCTTTGGTCAGGCTGTCCTCAAACACCTGTTCCATTCTTGAGCAACTCCTGCCCTCCTTCCCTGAATGGATGCTTGAGATCCATAGGAAGACGAGGAACCCTTAAGGGTCTCATACCTTTGGGGATCTCCCAGGCATCTTAGCTAGGGAGTCCCCATATGTGAGGACTCATTCCTGCTTGTTCCTGGAGATAGCACAGTTACTTACCTGTAACAGGTGATCTCTGGGAACAGCAGGAATTAGTCCTCACAACCCTCCCACCTCCCCTAGGAGTTGTATCTCTCTCTCTCTTTCCTTTCCTCTCTTTGTCTCAACTTTAAACTCGAACTGAGGAGAGTTGGTCAGGAAAGGCAGGAAGGCAGCGCGCATGCGCTGTGGGATGCTCCCAAAAGCTTTCCTTTTTGGGAAGCTGGGGAGCATTCCCGCGCAGGCTCCGTCAGTACCGACGTACCCATATGTGAGGACTAATTCCTGCTGTTCCCAGAGATCACCTGTGAGAGGTAAGTAACTGTGCTTTACATGAACATCGGGATCAGAGATGCTTCGAGTCTTCTGATTCCGATGACTCGGATAACTCGGTCGGTACCAGAGTACTTCTTCCGGAAGACTTCTCTTCTCCTCAACGCAGAATGTCTCCTCCGGAGGACAAGTCTTTTCAGGATTTTATTTGTGATGTGGCCCGAGGCCTATCAATCACGGCAGCTCCTGAAAAAGAACCTAGAGCAAAAGAATTGGAAATACTCCAATATCCTAAGCCTCCCAAAAAGGCAGCTACCCTGCCCATTCATGAAATTCTTCATGATTTGATGCTCAGGATGTGGGAAACACCTCTGAGCACATCTCCTCATTCTAGGAGACTCTATACCATGTATCGAGTTCCACCCTCGCCTGGTTTTCAAAAGACTCTGTTGCCACACCATTCAGTGGTAGTGGAATCAGCCATGCGTAGGATGAAAAGTGGAAAAAGACATGCATTCAATCCTCCAGGTCGTGAATGCAGGACTCTTGACACCTTTGGGCGTCGAACATTTCAGGCTTCCATGTTTTGAGCTAGGATCAGCTCATATATTTTATATATGGGAATGTTCCTCAAAGAAGTCACAGGAGACTTGGAGCTTATGAGCCCCCTTCTCCCTGATGACAAACGACAAGACTTCCTTACTCTTGTCAAGCATGCTCAAGATGTTTCCAAGTTTGTAAATCGTGCAGCCTTTGACTGCTTTGAATGCATCAGCAGAACTTCTGCTATTGCCATTGGTGCACGTCGGATTGCCTGGCTTCAGGCATCAGACTTGGAGACTTGGGTACAGGACAAATTAGGAAACATCCCTTGCACAGGAGAAAACCTATTTGGCAAGAATTGGCAGGAAAAGGCTAATGAGATAGATACTGACAATCTCACTTTAGACAGATTGTCAAAATCTACAGCCACTCCAGACAAAAAGAAACCCTATAAAAAACCCCTTTTCAGCAAAAAGAGGAAGTTTTATCCATCCTGTACCCAGCAAGAGCAAGCTCAGGGTCACGTTACCCTAAAGGGACAACAGCAACAATCCAGACAACAAAAGAAGTCAAAAGGCCAGAGAGCTCAACCAGCTCCACAGGTTCAGCCCCCTCAAGGGCTTTGACTCCTTCCTAGAGAGCTTAGCTTTCCTGCCTCTGAAGGGTCCAGAATCCCTAAACATTCCAGGCAGGTTGTGTCATTTTGTCAACAGATGGCACCAAATAACAGCAGAAAATTTGACTCTGTCCATTGTAGGGGAGGGGTACAAGCTTCATTTTCACTGCATGCCCCCTCCTACAATCGTAAGACAGTTCAATTCCCAAACCTCTCCAGACAATCTACTGGATCAAGAGGTCTCAACACTCCTTGCTCAGGAAGCAATAGAGGAAGTGCCCATTCCCCAACAGGGTACAGGGTTCTACTCCCCCTGTTTTCTTATTCCAAAGAAAATAGGAGGACACAGACCCATTCTAGACCTCAGAGAATTGAACAAATATCCGTTCCGAGAAAAGTTCAAAATGATTTCTCTGGGAACTCTTCTGCCATACCTTCAAAGTCTGGATTGGCTTTGCTCTCTAGATCTAAAGGATGCATATACTCATAATCTGATCCATCCAGATCACAGGAAATTCTTATGATTCCTTTTCAAGGGAAAACACCTCCAATACAGGGTTCTTCCTTTTGGCCTGGCTTCAACACCAAGAGTATTCACGAAATGCAAGGCAGTAGTAGCTGCATTCCTGCAAACCCTAGGGATATTCGTCTTCCCTTACTTGGACAACTGATTCATTCGAGCCCCCACGATTCCAGAAGCCAGCTCTGCACTATCTCGCACAATGCAAATTCTCCAATACTTGGGATTGGTCATAAACTTCCCAAAATCCCAACTTGTGCCTTCTCAGACCCTGGAGTTCATAGGAGCTTGTTTAGATACCAGACAGTCAAGGGCTTTCCTCCCACAGCCCCGCTGTCTTCGCATAATGCAACTAGCTTCTCAAGCAGCGGGAAAGTCCTCCCTAACTGCTCGAGAACTGCTGCAATTACTGGGATATATGGAATCCACAGTTCATGTAGTTCCCTATGCTCGCCTCCATATGCGAGCAACCCAGTGGACACTATCCACACAGTGGACACAGGCCACAGGACGTCTATCGGACAAGATATGAAACTCACAACGATTGATCTTGTCCCTACAATGGTGGCAATCACTGGAGAATTAGTGGGGTCTTCTTTCCAACAACCCCCATTCCAGGCCACCCTAACAACAGATGCATCACAGGTGGGATGGGGAGCACACCTGCACCATCTCTCCACCCAGGGTACCTGGACTCCACAGGAGGCTTGTCTTCACATAAACCTCCTAGAACTCAGAGCAATCTATCTAGCTCTTCGAGTATTCCATGCCCAGCTCAGCCACAAGACAGTCCTAGTCCAAACGGACAATCAAGTAGCCATGTTCTACATGAACAAGCAGGGGGGAATAAGCTCTCTGTCGTTATGCAACGAAGCTTTACGACTATGGGCCCTTGCCAGAGAGCATCAAACTCACCTTCTTGTGGTATATCTTCCAGGCATTCAAAACCTTTGGGCAGACAAACTCGGCCGAGTACTGCTTCCTCACGAATGGTCTCTCCAACTAGACCAGGTGATAAAGATATTTCACATCTTTTATTATTTATTTATTTATTACAAATTCTTATATACCGCGCTATTTAGAATCAGTGCGGTTTACATTGTAACAACATTTGCATTAGAACAAGATCTTTTGCTTACATTATAACAGGGATTGTAACTTGGAAATAACAGGGTAACTATATACAGTTCAAACAAAGGAGCTTATCGATTATTTAAGATATATTATGTAATAGAATCATAATGTAGTAATCGTAATGTTCTTGATGGGTGTATTCTTTGTAAGTTACTGGGGGTTATGTTGTTGGTATGGTGGAACCCCAGACATAGACCTCTTTGCAAGTCCACTGAATGCCAAACTTCCCCGGTTCTGTTCCAGAATTCCAGCTCACAATTGCCAGGCAAGGGACTCCTTCCTCCTTCCCTGGGGTCAGGACTTCCTCTATGCCTTCCCACCCATTCCCCTCATCCCGAAAACACTCTTCAAGCTTCAGAGAGACAGAGGTCATATGATCCTCATAGCGCCACGGTGGCCACGACAAACGTGGTGTCCCCTGCTTCTACATCTCTCTCAAGCTGCACCTCTGGAGTTAGGGTGTGCTCTGGACCTTCTCTCCCAAGAGAACGGGATGCTATGGCACCTGAATCCCCAGTCCCTGCATCTCGGGGCCTGGTTGCTGAAAGCCTAGACCTGCAGGATCTTAACCTTTCCCAACAGGTAAAAGATGTCCTTCAGGCTTCCAGAAAACTTTCCACAAGACGTTCTTACGCCTTCAAGTGGAAACGTTTTACTATATGGTGTTCTCAGAAGGGCTTAAACCCCATTGTGACACTTTTGGAATCGGTACTAGAGTACCTACTTCATTTATCAAATTCTGGTCTAAAGACAAATTCAGTAAGAGTCCATCTTAGTGCAATTGCAGCTTCCTATAAGCCTCTAAATGGACAGCCAGTTTCCTCTCATCCACTCATAGGAAGATTTATGAGAGGTCTTCTATTAACAAAGCCTCCCATCAGGCCACCAGTGGTGGCATGGGATTTAAATCTAGTTCTTGGACAGCTCATGAAACCACCCTTTGAACCTTTAGCCACTGCAACCCTAAAGGTTTTATCCTGGAAGGTCATCTTCCTAATTGCAATCACCTCTGTACATCGCATTAGTGAATTGCAAGCTTTAGTGACTGATCCCCCTTATACAAGGTTTCACCATGATAAGGTTTTTCTCAGAACTCATCCACATTTTATGCCAAAGGTGGTTCTGCCTTTTCATTTAAATCAATTGATTTACCTTCCTGTATTCTTTCCGAGGCCTTATGCCTCTAATGCAGAAAGGAACCTTCATACTTTGGACTGTAAAAGAGCCTTGGCTTTTTACCTACAAATAACACAGCATCATAGAAAGTCTTCTCAACTTTTTGTTGCTTTTGATTCTAGTCATTTGGGACTTCCAGTCTCCAAAAGAACTCTTATCTAAATGGATTGCACAATGCATATCCTTTGCTTATGAGAGTAAGAGCCTTCCTCTTCAAGGCCATGTCACAGCACATAATGTGAGAGCCATGGCAGCCTCTATGGCTAACCTTCACTCTGTGTCTATCGATGACATCTGTCGAGCAGCTACTTGGGCTTCGGTGCACACCTTCACAGCCCATTACTGCCTAGATAAAGCCTCCCGTCGGGATGCCTTCTTTGGCCAGGCTGTTCTTCAACATGTCTTTCAGACTTAATTCAACTCCTACCCACCAACCCTGGTAGGATGCCAGAGATCCATGGGAGGAAGCATGGCCCACCTCACTATAGGTGGCAGCTTCCTGGGGCCATCTCCCTGGCATCTTCAGCTAGGGAGTCCCCATATGTGAAGATTACATTCCTGCTTGTTCCTGGAGATAGCGTAGTTACTCACCTGTAATAGGTGATCTCCGGGAACAGCAGGAATTTAGTCTTCACAACCCACCCACCTCCCCTAGGAGTTGTCTCTGTATTTCTCTGTCTCTTTCCTCTCTCCCTCTATCCTTTCACTCAGCTACAAACTTAACTGAAGAGGGACAGTTGGAAAGGCGGGAAGGCAGTGTTGAGGGATGCTCCCAAAAGCGTTCCTATTGGACACTGGGGAGCATTCCCACGCAGGCTCCGTCGGTGCCGATGATACCCATATGTGAAGACTAAATTCCTGCTGTTCCCGGAGATCACCTGTTACAGGTGAGTAACTATGCTTTCTACCGCTTGTTGTATGGACATTTTATTTTTCTAATCCATTTTTTCCTAGTTTCTTTTGTACTTTCTTCTGTATCTTCTCCTAACTTTTCTTACATAGTCTCTTGTCCCCTGCCATTTCTACTCTCTCTTTCTAGCTTCTTCACTTCCTCCTACATGTCTGACATTGATCTTTCTCTTTCAGCTATTTTCTCCATGTCTTTATTTTCTGCCCCCTCTCCACTCAGATTTCACCCTTCTTGATCCTCTTTTTAATCTCCCTTTTTAGTTCTCACCCACCTACCAAATTTCCATCTTTCTATTCTTACCCTTTTCCCAGCCTTCCATTTCTCATGACATTTTCTGCATCCTCTTATTCCCTGTTTTTCACTCACTCCCAATTACCCCATTTCCTCCTTCTGTACTCAACCTGTTCCCAACCCCCATTTACTTTCCTCTGCCTCTCTCACCTGCCTCCAGCATCCCCTTTCATCTCCTCACCAGCTCTATTTCTGTCCTCTTTCACTCTTTTGTAAACCCATCCCTTTCTACTTTTGACCCCTCCCAAGCCCTCCAGGACTTTCATACAACCTCTTGACTCCTCCCCACCCTTTATCCACATTTCGCTTATGTGCATTTCACATGCACAGCACCTTCTCAAACACCTCCAACTCATACCCTCCCAGTCCTGACTAATACATTCCCACTCACAGTCCCTATCCAATTGCTATGTCCCCAATCTTCACCCATTCTGTCCTTGTTCTCTTCCCCTTTTTAGAATTTTTGCTTTCCTTATCAATCAATAGCCAGTCTTCAAGTCCTCACTTTCTCATGTAATCCATGTAAACCTTTTTCCTCCATTTTTTTCTGAATCCATAATTGCTTATCGTCCCTCCAATCCCAACCAATCCTGAATTTTCACAGTTCTTCAATCCCAGTCCCTATTTTTCTCCTCACTCTAGCTCTCCCTCCCACCCCACTTCTCCTCCAAATTAGTCTTCCACTCCCTGCTTTCACGTTAATCCCCACTTCTTCCCCCACCAAACCCTTCTCCCTTTTCTTTTTATTTATTTAACATGTTTTTTATACCAACTTATCATTTCAGTCAAAGCAGTTTACAGTGTAATTTAAACTTGGTAATGTACATTAAACAGGGACATTGATAACTTGGATTTTTCTGAGGCAAAGGAGGGTTAAGTGACTTGCCCAAGGCCACAAGGCATGCTAGTGGGACTCAAACTCTGATCTCTTGGTTCCCAAGCCAGTGCTCTAACCATTAGGCTACTCCTCCTTTACCCAGTTTTCGCCACTCGATGCATCTCTCTTCCTTTCCTCCCCACTTCATGTCCTAGATATGACAATCTGTGATTCTGTGCCCCAAACCCATTTCTTCTTTAGTTATTGACAGCTATCCTCTTCTGCTTGTACAGTTCAATGACCATTTGTTTGAATCAAGGGGGAGTTACATAGTATAGATCTCCACATGGCTCCAAGAGCTGATCATTGATCCCTACAGGTGGAGGAGAAAAGGAGCCATCAGTTAGAGTGAATGAGATGGAGAAACAGAGCTATGTACCATCACCACCAGAACATGGAGTGGGAAGGCCAGAAGGAGGAGTAGGCATGAAGTCTGAATCAGTGTTCTCACTATTTTGTTGGAGCATCTGCCCCCTGTTTACTTGATCTGTTCCTCAGCTTCTTACCCCTATCCACAGCTCTACCTTCTATCATGCTCGTCTTTCCTCCACCTTCCCCTTCATCCTGCCTTTTCCTTTTCTTCCTCTCCCTTCCTCATGCCCCTCCTCCCACTTTCTCCTGTCTATCCATACCTCGTCCAGCCAAGCTGGGCCAGTCAGACAAATGGAGGAAGGAGACAATTGCTTCATAGGCCCTTTCTGCTGTCTCATGCTTTTTTCAGTCTGTGTCAGTAGTACAAGGTCAGCATACAGGGAGTTTGACACCATGAGTTTTGAACATGTTGGTACAGGCTGAAATAAGCAGGTGGCAGCTGTGGCTCTGAATCAGTCCTCTCCTTCATGTCATTGCAAGTCCTCCCTTTCTGACGTGCTTACTTTGCTTTGCCTGAATGAATGGCCCCTGCATGAAACTGTTGACCCCACTGTGTCATTTATCACTGTGAAGAGTATAGTGCTGTAGTTAGCACCAAGAACCTTTGGGAAAGCATTTCAACATATCCAATGGTTAAATTAAGATCAAAAGAAACACAAGCTCTGTTGACAGCATATTATCCATTTGAGCTTCCATTTTTCTTTATTGTTTAAAACTATTCTCCTGCTTGTAAATTCCATATATCTGGCATATATAATTGGGCCAGGAACAAAACACAGATCAACAAAACATAGTTTTCACTTTGAATAATAGTGGATTGTTTCTTTGTATTGGAGTTTTGCATTGATGACCTTTGGTGGATTGTTTTGAGTGTAAATTATCATTATCATTATTACCATCTTCTTGCTTTAGTTCCTTCCGTCTTCAATTTTATAAAATCACTATTAGTCTAGTTTCCTGCCTCTAATGAATCTAAGAGCCCAGTGGGGAGAAACAAGATGGGTTCTTTATCCTTTAGTCTTCCTTTAGAAGTCCAAGATAATGAAATATTTTCACTCTGAAGCTCCAGATTTTTGCCACTAGTTAATTTCAAAACTTCTCCCATTCTAGATTTTGGGACAGCTATAAGTATTAGAATGTGTCAGTGTAATAATATATGCATTTTTTATCTTCCATTCACAGGAGCAGCTGCTCAGGAAATTATAAAGATAATTACAGGCCAGTTTGTAATTTTTAATAACACCTTTATCTACAATGGCATGTCTCAAACCTCAGCAACTTTCCAGTTGTAAAAACAATGTAGTTCAAATGTCCACTCACGTTTAAAGTTGTAAAGGACATATTTATGCTAAGTTGTGTAAAATATTCTTACTGCCATTTGTATTACCTTTAAACTTGAAAGTAAAAATAAATCTTTCTGCATTCTGTCGTACTTTTCATTCCTCATGATAAAATTACCACTTACTGCTGCTACTTCTTAACATTTCTATAGCACTACTAGGCATATGCAGCACTTGTACACATACACATGAGAGACAGTCCCTGCTTCACAATCTGTTAAGACAGACACAGAACAGAGAGGCGAGTAGGGTAAATCTCTATGGGAAATGATTAAAACACATACAGATTTTATATAAAAATGTTTGTGTACTGTTGAGGGGCCAGTTTTGGAAGGAGGTCATTTTAAATCTCTGTTGGCTTCTCTCCTGAATACCAAGATTCCCTGCTGATTGTAGGCTTGGTCAAGCTAAAAAAATATGAAGTAACTGCACACATTTTCAAATACCTGAAATAGCTGGATTACTTTTAATCTAAAACGTGAATCAGTCTAGACAATGTACAAATTTACATCTGCTTTGGAGATGGTATAAATTTGTGTGCCTTCTCCCAGACTACACCCTCCCCCCACTCCCCCAGGAATGTCTATGCATGTATTTTTGTGCATGTATATCCCCATGCAATTTTATAAGAGTAATTTTCTGTACGGAAAACTCTTTATAAAATTACCCCATAATTTTTTGACAGCAGCGGTAATGAGGAGACCCATTCTCTGTTGCTCACCCTCAGAAATGAAAAGGGGTAAATCCCAAATCTACCTGACCTAATAATTTGGGTTTTAATTTTATTACCCGCCTTTTCCAAATCCATACTCAAGGCCAGTTACATTCAGGTACACAAGTTACTTCCTTGCCAAATGGACTTATAGGTTTGTTTTTTTTAATTTAACTTTTCCTCATCATGAATACCAGAGGGTTATCCTCCCTTGCCAACAGATGGAGACAGAGAAAAACTGAACGCGGACTCTTCATCCCTAAAAGACTGGTGACCACGCTCCTCCTATTCAGTATTTCTGTCTCCAGCAGATGGTGCGGATCTAGGCTGTGCTGATGCAGCCAATGAAAAGCTAGGTTAGGAGGGCAGAGGGTGCCTGCTCTACTTCCCTGCCTGGGCTGGGTCAAGGCTACAGGACTTTTGTGCAGCAATCCCTGGAGCCTGATTCTCATATTCCTCCTGTGGGGAAAACGTTTTTGGGGGGATTGTTCCTTTTCTACTGTGGGGGCTAAGAGCCTTACCACTAGCAGAGAGCTGTGACTGTTACAACCAGTTCTCCAGGACCAAGCAGGAAGTCAGTCCTCACTTATGGGTGACGTCGGCGCCGACGGAGCCCTCGCGGAGCAATTTTCCCCAGCTTTCGAAGAAAACTTTTGGGAATTGCAGCGCGCATGCGCGGTCCCTTTCCCGCCCAAGGGTGCCATCTTGCTCAGTCTTTTTTCCGCGGAGCCCTACAGATGTAGTTTGTGATCGTCGCTGAAAAAGTTGATTTTTTCGTTTGTTTTTTCTCGGTTCAACACCGTGTCCTTTTCCCGCCCGGCCTCGATACCCAATATCGAGTCCGTTCGAATTTTTCGGTTTTTGTCCTTAGTAACTGGCGTTCCCGCCACTTTTTTTCTTTTTCCCTGGCAGCACGGTCTTTTGACCTTGCAGGGGCCCTTTTTCCCCCGATGGCTGCCAGCGGTTTTAAAAAGTGTGATCGCTGTTCCAGACTTATGTCTCTCACCGACACACACGACTGCTGCCTCCATTGCCTGGGACCCAATCATGACTCGATGAGCTGTGGTCCGTGCAACAAAATGTCCTCGAAGGTCTTGAGGAGTCGGCAGTCACAAAAGGAACGAATCTTCTCTGACTCCGGTCGGGCCCGGACCTCGTCAGAGGCTTCGACGTCTTGTGACTCCGGCCCCGAGCATCGTCAGAGTTCCTCTGAGCGGGGGTCTCCTGCCCGGGAACATCGTCGGAAGAAGAAACCCGCGAGGGCGGCGTTGGAGGACGCTCCTGGTCCCTCGAGGGACGGGTCGCATAGCCCCGTCAGCCGCCCCGGGTCCTCGGGGGGGGAGAGGCCTTCTAAGCATCCTCGTCTCGAAGTGGAGTCTCCTGGACACGTGAGTACTGTAGTCCTCCTGGACTCACCTCCGAGGGAGCCGACGTCGGGCCCGACGCCGTCGGGGCCCGAGTCGGGGACTGCTGGGTCTTCTGAGTTTGGTCTCAGATTGACGGCCTTGGAGAGCAGTATCACTGCCTTCATGGACCAGCAGCGGGCATTGATGGCCGGCCTCGCCAGTACATCAGCCCTGACCACCGGGACGTCGACGTCCAAGTCGACCCCGGAGGCCGAGCCGATCCTCGAGTCCATACGAGCTCGAGTCGATCCTCGGCCGAGGTCTCCCTCGGCCTCCCGGTCGGGACCGAGGTCGTCGACGCCGGCCTCGGCGTCGGGGCGGAGGTCCTTGGCACCCGCCCGCACGGAGCCACTCGATTCCTCCACGGAGGAGTCGGGCTGGGGCACGGAGGAGGACGAGTCACCCGGTTCCTTTCAGACCCGGTGCGTCCCCTCCGACTCTCCTGAGTCGGAGCCTCGGAGGCGATCCCCCCCGGAGGATACCCGGTTCTCCGATTTCGTGAGGGACATGGCCAAGGCCTTGGCCTTCCCCGCGGATCCGGAGGAGGAACCTCGAGCCGAAGAGCTCGAGGCCCTCCAGTATGACTCTCCCCCGAAGGAAGCCTTTACTGTACCGGTTCCTCCGATGCTGGAGCGGCTGCTCTTCCGCATGTGGGAGAGCCCGGCCTCGACGCCGGTGTTAAGCAAGCGGGTCGATTCCATGTATCCAGTCCGCAAGAGCCCGGGGTTCCAGAAGGCACAACTACCGCACCATTCCATGGTGGTGGAATCGGCCATGCATCGACTTAAGAGTCAAAAGATGCACTCCTCGGTGCCTCCGGGTAAGGAGGCCCGGAACCTGGATGCCCTCGGTAGGAAGTGCTTCCAGGGCTCTATGCTTGCTTGCCGAGTCCAGACATACCAGCTATATATGGGCATGTATCTCCGGGACCTGGCAAAAGAAATTGCCGGGTTCTCTGCTGGTCTCTCCGAGGAACCATTGCAGAGGTTCCAGGCCTTGTCCACGGGGATTCGAGAGTGCTCGAAGTTCATTTCTCAAGCAGCCTACGATGGCTTCGAGGCATCGGCTCGAGTAGCCGGAGCTGGCATCGGGGCTCGCCGTCAGACTTGGCTTCAGTCATCCGTCCTCGAGCCATGGGTGCAGGACAAGTTGGTCGATGTCCCCTGCAGAGGTGAAAACCTCTTTGGCAAGCCCATGGCTGAGAAGGCGGCGGAACTCGAGTCCGAGACTCTCACCAGGACTCGCCTATCCAGAAAAACCTCTGCCCCTTCACAGAAGAGGAAGGGCTCGGGGAAAAAGCCCTTTTACCCGAGGAAGGTGTCTGCCTATAAACAACACCTCCCACAATATCATGCCTCAGCAGCTCCCCATCAGGGACAGCAGGCTAAGGGACAGGGCAATGGGGTCCCGTAGGCAGAAGGCCCCCAAGACCACTACACAGGCCCCTGCTCAGCAGGGTGGGGTTTTTTGACTATGCCAGCATAGCCTCTCCCCCTCAGCGACCTTCGCTCAGCACGGGGGGCCGGCTGACTCACTTTGCCCACAGGTGGTCAGCCATAATATCCGATTCCTGGGTGCTGCAGGTGGTTCAAAAGGGCTACCTCTTACATTTTCACCAGGTGCCTCCCCCCTACTTTCCAGGGGAACCTCCAAGACCCCCTCTGCACAGGGACTTACTCCTTCAGGAGCTGCAAAGTCTGCTTCAAGAACAGGCTGTGGAGCCAGTGCCCCAACACCTGTGGGGTCACGGGTTTTATTCGAGGTACTTCCTGATACCAAAAAGAACAGGAGGCCTCAGACCCATCCTGGACTTACGCAACCTCAACAAGTTCCTGCAGCAGGAAAAGTTCAAGATGCTTACCCTTGGAATCCTCCTGCCCTACCTCCAGCAGGGAGATTGGCTATGCTCCTTGGATCTAAAGGATGCTTATACCCACATCCTTATTCATCCAGACCACCGGCAATATCTAAGATTTGTGGTGGCAGGGAATCATTATCAGTACCGCGTACTACCCTTTGGCCTATCCTCCGCTCCCAGGGTGTTCACGAAATGCCTGGCAGTGGTGACCGCCTTCCTGAGGCTTCAAGGCCTCTTCGTCTTCCCCTACCTGGACGACTGGCTCATCCGGGCACAGTCTGCCCTAGAGGTCACTCAGGCCACTCAACGCACGGTTGCTCTGCTTCAGCACTTGGGCTTGGGCTTCGAAAAGTCCACTTTGCTCCCCTCTCAGGATCTCGAATTCATAGGAGCACGGCTGGACACTCTGCAGGCTCGTGCCTTCTTGCCTCTGGAACGGGCCAACAGGCTCATAGCTCTGGCCGGCAGGTTCCACAGCACGTCACCAGTCTCGGCCAGACAGTTCCTGCAATTACTCGGTCATATGGCCTCCACGGTCCATGTCACTCCGAATGCCCGTCTACACATGAGACCGGCGCAGTGGAGCCTTCACACTCAATGGCATCAGGCCACAGGGAGACTGACGGACTTAATACAGATCTCCAACCGCCTGGTCTCCTCTCTGCAATGGTGGCTTCACCTGCCCAATCTGGTACTCGGCATGACCTTTCAGTCTCCCCCTCCTTCCCAAGTGCTCACGACAGATGCCTCTCTCCTGGGCTGGGGAGCGCATTGCCAAGGAACATGCACTCAGGGCCTTTGGACACCTTGGGAGGCTGCTCAGCAGATAAACTTCCTGGAGCTGCGGGCGATCCGCCTAGCTCTGCGGACCTTATTTATTTATATTTATTTATATTTCTTATATACCGCGCTATTATAATCAGTGCGGTTTACATTTGAAACAGAACATACAAGAATGTAAGCAAGTTACATCAAGTTTTTTACATTGAACAGGGAATGTAAAACATGGAGTAAAAACGAGGGAGGAACTATGTACCTTCTCTCACCTCACTTCTCATCAGTCTGTACTGGTGCAGACGGACAATCAGGTTGCCATGTTCTACGTGAACAAACAGGGGGGCACGGGCTCCCTCCTTCTGTGTCAAGAGGCTCGGAGACTGTGCTCTTGGGCAGTCGGTCACGACATCCTCCTCAAGGCTGTTTACCTGCCCGGGCAGGAGAATTGCCTGGCAGACAAACTGAGCCGGATTCTGCAGCCACACGAATGGAGGTTGAACCCCGTGGTTGTCCAGCAGATCTTCCGCCGGTGGGGCTCCCCCACCGTGGATCTCTTTGCCAGTCCTCTAAACCAGCAACTTCCCAGATTCTGCTCCCGGCACCCGCATCCTCTCAGAGTAGCGCTGGATGCTTTTCTCATCTCGTGGTTCATGGGCCTACTGTATGCCTTTCCTCCTACGCCACTTGTGTCCCGGACATTGTTCAAAGTTGTCCAGGACAGGGCCTCCGTGATCCTGGTAGCGCCCCGGTGGCCGAGACAACCCTGGTTCCCTCTACTTCTACAGCTAGCGGTGGACACCCCTCTTCCTCTGGGGTTTCAGCCCGATCTCCTGACCCAGGATCGGGGTACCCTTCTGCACCCCAACCTCCGGGCCCTGCATCTGATGGCCTGGCTGCTGAAAGGGTAGCCCTAGCTCCGCTTCTGCTACCTCCGGAAGTGGAAGCTGTCATCCTAGCATCTCGGCGACCTTCCACCCGGAAATCTTACGCCCTTAAATGGCGTCGCTTCTCTGTCTGGTGTTCTCAGTGCTCTGAGGACCCCTTCGCCTGCTTAGTGTCGGTGGTGCTGCAATACTTGCTTCACCTCTCCGATCTAGGCCTCAAATCCAACTCTGTCAGAGTCCACCTCAGTGCTCTCTCTGCACATCATTCGCCAGTGGAGGGCCAGCCTCTTTCCTCGCACCCCTTGGTGGTGCGTTTTCTCAGAGGCCTCCTTCTGCTTAAGCCTCCGTTGCGCCCTCCAGCTCCGAGCTGAAACTGTTCTGGACTGTAGAAGAGCCTTATCCTTCTACCTTGACCGTACGCGAGAGCATAGAAAAGCCGTCCAGCTTTTCGTATCTTTTGACCCCAATCGGTTGGGGGTACCTGTCTCTAAGCGTACTTTGTCCATCTGGATAGCCGACTGTATCGCCTGGGCTTATGGGGCAGCCGGCCTCTCATTAGAGAGTCGAGTCACGGCTCACCGTGTCAGGGCGAAGGCTGCGTCAGTGGCTCACCTCCGCTCTGTTCCGTTGGCAGACATCTGCCGGGCCGCTACTTGGTCTTCAAGCCAGACGTTTGCGGCTCATTACTGCCTGGAGAGGGAGTCCCGCAGGGACAGTGCTTTCGGACAGGCAATCCTCCACAATCTCTTTGAGGTCTAGGCAACTCCTACCCTCCAGCCCTGGTGTTGGGCTACCGGCCGGATTCGTATTCAGAGAAGATTCCTTCCTTCTGTACTGTTGAGCTTGTGGGAGCTCTTTTTAGGCTTGAGGTCTCCGGTAGCCTTAAGCTTGGGAGTCCCATAAGTGAGGACTGACTTCCTGCTTGGTCCTGGAGAAAGAGTAGTTACTCACCTGTAACAGGTGTTCTCCAGGAGCAGCAGGAATCAGTCCTCACTACCCTTCCTCCTCCCCTTGGAGTTGCAGTCATTCTTATTATATGTTTTTTTTGCTGTCTTTCCGCTATGTCATCAGACTGAGCAAGATGGCACCCTTGGGCGGGAAGGGGACCGCGCATGCGCGCTGCAATTCCCAAAAGCTTTCTTCGAAAGCTGGGGAAAATTGCTCCGCAAGGGCTCCGTCGGCGCCGACGTCACCCATAAGTGAGGACTGATTCCTGCTGCTCCTGGAGAACACCTGTTACAGGTGAGTAACTACTCTTTCCTCCTGAGAGTCTGGGGTAAGAACAGTGAGACCAGACAGTCGGATCCCCAGCTAGCTTCTTGCCGTGCAGCTAGTCTCCATGGTGAGGATCCCCAGGAGAGAAGCAGTAGGCCTGGGATGTTGCTACTTTGGGTTTGTTGCTGCTGTGGGGCTGGACAAGCAGACAGTAAAGTTTGGAAAAAAAAAAAAAAGCTTAAGCCAGAGGGTGTCTGCTCACTGAACCATGTGCCTTAATGAAGCTTCTTCCCTGCTCATCAAACTGTAGTCTGCCTTGACTGAATGTCTCATCACCTCTCTGGGTGTTCCTAGTACGCATTAAGAGGTGCATAGTGTGTAAGCTCCGGCGGCTGATAGCTATGTGCTAGGCAGAGTGTGCCTCTGCCAGGCAGAATGTAGAGACATATCAGGCAGCCTCTCGTTTCAAGGAAATCCTCCCGATTACCAGCATGGAGACTAGTGTATTTTGCACCCCAGAGGTAGATATCAGCCAAGATGTGGCAGGGAGCCTAGTAGTGGCAGGGCTGTAAGTGTGGGAACTGCTGCTATTTCGCAAGATGATGTGACTGCGCCATACTCCTGGGCAATGGTTGGTTAGTATGCAGAGCACTTCTGGGAGCTAGCTTGCTATGCAGGGCAGTTTAGATGCATCACCTCCCTTTTTCCCCATTTTCTTTCTGTGGCTGCATCAAGCCTTCTGTGCTTGGCAGAGGAAGCCTTGCAGGTAATGGATGGGGTGGCATTGCACAGGCTGGCCCGGTCTGGAAGTGAGCCCTCCTCCTCTTAGGATATGAGTATTGGAGGCACCCTGTGGCTAAGATGCCCAGACTTAGCAAGTAAGGAGTGATGGACCCTTACCCAGAGTCTGTAACTTCAAAACAGTTCACAAGGTTAAGCAGAAAGGGTTCTGATCAGACCTTGGGCTTAGAGCACCTCGAAGAAGATGAACTAAGACTTAGTGCAGAAGAGGAATCCTCTGTGGTATGCCTGTCCCTCTGTGGTATGCCAGTTGATTGCCCAAGTGGTGAACTGTTTGATTGTTGGAAGGGCCCCAACCCTGGAGGAACCAAAGACTTAAGCCTCTCTTGACCAGGAATCTTAAGCAGTCACGTGCCTTCCTGCTTCCAGAGCCCATAGGAGAGATTGTGCCAGTTGAGTGGAACTCACCGGATGCTGGGCCCAAGGTAGCCAGGGATATGACTATGTTTTACCTGCTGCTTAAGGAGAACCTGTAGAAATTCTTCAAGGTGCCTAAGGTTAGATAGCTTAGTGATGGTGGAAATTGATGTGTCTGGCCCATGTCGCATTTGGAAAGCCTTTGAAAATTTGGTGTAAGCAGAGCTCAGACTGTTCAATGAAGTTATTGGAAGCCAATAGCCTCAGTTTCCTCTGGCAGGGAATGGAGTGCACTTTGTCGCTCACTTCATTTAAAATGCAGATTGCAGCACTTTCCTGCTTTCGCAGTAGCATTCAGGACCGGTATTTAGCTCTTCATGGTAACATGAGTGGGTTCCTTGGAGGAGTATGTTTTATCTGGCCCCTCCCTCTTTGGAAGGTTTCCCTCCTTTGGATCTAAATTTAGTGCTATTGATTTTAGCAAATAGTCCTTTGGAACTCCTGTGTGCTGTGACCTTGAAGGATTTGTCACTGAAGGCTGTGTTTTTTTTGTGGCAAGCTCTGTCTTGAGACCTCTTTTTGGTGTTCTCAAGGGAATCCATTACCATCAGATTGATACCGTCTTTCCTTCCCAAGGTGCTGGTGTCTTACTTCATTTGAACTAAACCATTGTGTTGGAATAATGCAGGGACTTTGCATAAACTTGACAAGCACAGAGTTTTGTTGCTCTTTCTAAAGGTTACCAAAGTCTTTCGTAAGATAGACAGGCTTTTTATGTTGTTTGGAGGTCCCAGGAAGAGTCAGGCCATTTCCAGGGTTCCATTGCACAGTGGATCAAGGAGACTATTGCTTCAGTGTTTATCTTAAAGCGGAGGCTGGTTCCAGAAGGCCTGTGGGCTCACTTCATGAGAGCTCAAGCATCTTCCTGAGCTGAATATAGCACAGTGTCTCTGTTGGGCATCTCTAGAGCAATGAATTGGTCAACGCTGCACTCCTCCTCAAAACATAGGCTTGATTTTGCAGCTCCGTGGGATGCCAATTCCGGTGAAGGTATCGGAGCCATGTTATCGGTTTCCCTCTCCCAGATAGTTTGAGGATTTGGATAGACGATTAGGAAGGAGAAATTAGGACATACATACCCATTAATTTCATTTCCTTGAATCTTACCAGACTAGTCCAGGCCCTTCCCTGGTCTTGTGGTGGCTCAAGGACTTCAGGTGGTATGTTGAGAAGCTTTTGTATAGCACAGAGGTATTAACACTTCTAATCTTCTGTATGGGCTCTCACAGCTTTGCAGCTACCAGGGGCCTTGGAACTGCCTAGGTGGCAGTTCATTTTGGTTCTGTTGTTTGTTCATTGGACCTGTTGCCAGAAACCCTGCAATTGAGGACTTAAAAAGGGCTTGGTTACTTTATTCTGAATAGGAACGTGGGCACCAGCCTTACAGCGGTGGAAATTCTGCCTTCAGTTTTTCTCTGTCTCCATCTGCTGGCAGGGGAAAATAATCCACTGGTCCTGATTGGAATGCTAAGACTCAAGGAAAGGAAATAACAGGTAAGTCATAATTTCTCCTTGGATTTAGCTCACTGTACCTCAGTAGTACTAAGGCAAATTACATTCAGATCTGGTTGTATCTAAGGGGGCGGGTGAAGTGACTTGCCCAAGGTCATGCAGAATGCCATTAGGAGAAGTGGGTTTTGAACATTGCCTTTTCTGGTTGATAAACACAGGTACACTAAAAAAAAATTTTTTAAACTGCCT
The DNA here is from genome assembly GCA_033557465.1 of Ichthyophis bannanicus. Classification (NCBI taxonomy): domain Eukaryota; kingdom Metazoa; phylum Chordata; class Amphibia; order Gymnophiona; family Ichthyophiidae; genus Ichthyophis; species Ichthyophis bannanicus. Next base: position 43,372,421 of record CM066036.1, read on the forward strand.
CTAATGTTTCGATTGATTTTTACGTTTTTTGGTGCGCTGAATCCAAATCTGGTAACCAATTTGCTCCATCACGTACAGATTTTTTGCTACATTGGGTTAGCAGTTTGAGGTGAACGTTTCAGATTGAGTGCGATCGAGATAAAAGTTTCTTGGATGAATTCTTTATACTAATTGTTTAGTAGTTATTCAAATAAGAATAAAGAAAATTGTAACAAGGCAGCATATAAGAATAGAGTAATGTCAACAAAACACACTGTGATGGTAGCAAAATTGTCTGCACTTAAAACAGCCACATACATGTGCACAAACATTGAGCATATAAGAGCGAGGTTAGACACAAAGCAAAGCAAAGAAATGTGCAAAAAATGTTGTACAGGTATGTATGTAAGAATAGAAAACGCAAACCGCACCATTGCAATACATGAAGACAAACACCCAATGGTGTGAAAATAAAATTCTAATAAATGAGATCTGACACTGTGGTAATAACTAGAAAATTTTTATTTCAAAGTTTAGTAAAAACACAATATTTGTCAACACAGTTTAGATTTTAAAGTCATTCTTGGGTCAATCAATCTCCTGGTGGGCCCGTTTCTTCTTCCCCCGAATGCTTCTCTTGGTGCGCTGCTTGGTGTATTTTTCATCTGGGGTTTCCCGCAGCAGCAACCAGCAGAAATCAGCCATCATAGTGGTGTTCCATCTTCCTTGGTACCTTCTCTCTGCGTCCTTGATGTCCTGGTGAAACCTTTCACCTTGTTCTTCACTGTACGCCCCCAAGTTTTCGGGAAAGTAGTTCACATGGGAGTGCAAGAAATGGACTTTCAGGCTCATGTTACAGCCTTGTTCTTTGAAGGCATTGAGCATCCTGGCAACAATATCCTTATAGTTCTCATCCCGCCTGTTCCCCAAGAATTTGAGAACAACATCCTTGAAGGAATCCCAGGCTTCTTTTTCCTTCTCAGACATCGTTTCAGCGAATGCTCCATCTGAAATGAGTTTCCTTATATCAGGGCCAACAAACACTCCTTCCTTTAGCTTTGCTTCAGAAAGTCGGGGGAACTTTGAGCAAAGGTACCAAAAGCACTCACCATCTTTTGGAAGGGACTTGATGAATTGCTTAATGAGACCCAACTTAATGTGGAGAGGTGGTAATAGAATTTTATCACGAGGTACCAAGCTCTCATGAAGAACATTTTTCTCACCGGGTCTCAAATACTCCCGAATTGGCCAGTCTTTTTTCCCCCAGTGTAGGTCGCGGGCCCGGCTATCCCACAAGCAAAGGAAGCAGGGATATTTGGTGAAACCGGATTGCTGCCCTAATAGCATGGATAGAATTTTAAAGTCTCCACAAATCATCCACTTATGCTCATCATAACGAATCTTCTGAAGAATCAGGGCCAAATTCTCGTATTTTTCTTGGAGAATAACAGAGTGAGCAATAGGAACTGAAGCGAATGTGTTGCCATTATGAAGAAGAACACCTTTTATGCTGTCTTTTGACGAATCAATGAACAGCCGCCATTCAGCAGGATCATACTTGAGTTTAAACTTTTCCATCACTCCGTATATATCGTTGCAAAATACCAAATCTTCCTCTTTGCTGAAATACTTCGAAAATTGTGTCTCACGGTTGCGGTACCAATAAGAAGTTGTTCCTGGTGACAATAGATTTTTCTGTTTAAGCCGAGAACCTAGCAGTTGGGCAGCATCTTTTGGGAGTCCTAAATCCCGGACTAAATCATTCAATTCAGCTTGAGAGAAAAGTTCAGGTTTCGGATCTGGTTCAGTTTCAAACTCGGAAGTACTGGACTCATCGGGAAAAGCCATCTGATGAGTCTCATCATGATCAGAACCGTCCACACAAATATGATCCAAAGATTTTGGTGGTTCAGGCACAGGTACTTCGTTGCCATGAGGCATAGGCCTAATTGCTGAGGGAAGGTTGGGGTAACTTATTACGTTCTTATTTTTTAAGTTGTATCCCTTCACAATGCAAGAGCAAAAATAGCAGTCACTGCTGTGGTCTCTTTGTTCACGCCACATCATAGGTATTCCGAAACGAAATGCTTGTTTTTTACCTTTCATCCATAAGCGTAGATCTTCCTCACATGTCTTGCACACTTTGTGAGGAGCCCACGGTTTGTCTTGATCGCCCAACTTCAAACCGAAATAGGCGAAATATACTTTTTTAATAAATGCAGAAATGTTCCTCTGCCGCTTTTTCACGGTATATTCCCCACAAATAAAACAAAAACTGTCCGGAGAGTTGACGCAACCTCTGGCTCTGTGAGCCATCACAAATACACAGCACTGCAAACTACAACTGTAGTGAACCACTTCGGAATAAAGCTGGATTACGACTGAGCAAACAAAAGGTAATAATGAACTTGCAAGAAACTGAAATTTGACAGGAACGTTCATGTCGCAACCACCGTGTTTGAGCGAGCGAACGAGGCGAGGCGAACAGGAAAGAACATGCGCCAGCGCGAGTACTGGATTTAGCCCCCCGCCTCCCAATTGTCCTGTTAATGTATAAAATGAATACAAAACACTCTAAAATATCATGAGGGAGTGTTTCTAGTTAGTTAACCATTACAACCTCTATTTTGGGCCAAGAAAATAAACTGCAGTCAGCTAAAAAGAAATTATGTGAACATTCCTTATATGGGTAAGAAATCTAATTTTGCAAGAAAACGTGACGTGATGGAACATTTTGGCTATTTTTCCTGGATTCAGCACCCCAAAATCTATAGGAATCAGTTGCAAAACTGGAGGCAGTTTTTTGGTAGTGTACCTGTGTAATCTGCTTCTCTAACCACCTGGCTGCTCCTCCATAGGTGTGAATGAATCTATCATCCAGAAAATAGTTTAAACCTTTTTTTTTAATGCCAGGTATACGAATAGTCTGGATAAATTTCACAGCTGAACGGTATATTGAGTAAAAATATTTTCTTAAATTTATTTTAAATCGGTGTCACTGGCCTCTCACTAAGGGGGCGAGGATAGCCCTAGAAGCACTGCACAAACAAATTTATAAGAGTGCCTTGTCTGCTTTAAAAGAAGGGCAAAATAGCAAACAGGACATTTAAAGTAATGTACAGTATAAGGGACCTGGTGGAGTGGGGGAGACAGAGCCTAAGGCCTAACTTGGAGTAAATTTAAAGGATAGGCACAAGAGGAATATTTTTTTTTCAAAATCTGTTTATTGATATCATACAGTACAACAACAAAACAAGACATCCAAACAATTTTCATTTTTGTATAATATCCCCTCCCGGGTGGGGCTGTGTCTGGTCCACCACCCTGGATTGTAACAGCAAACAGAAGAACCGTACAATACAATTTCAAACCATGTAACCCAGAAATCTCCAGGAACAAGCAGGAATGAGTCTTCACACGTGGGAGAAGTCGCCGACGGAGCCCGCACGGGAAAATGCTCCCCAGCATCCAATCAGAAAGCCTTTGGGAGCATCCCCCACGCCTGTGCGGTGGCTTCCCGCCCTTCCTACTGCCTCTCCTCAGTTTTTCGTTTTCCGCAGAGCAGGCAGGACATCCCTCCTGCCACCGCAGAAATTTTTCCTTTTTTCTGTAGTGGCGGCTTTCCCGCCGACGGTGGCACCTTCGTGCCCCCCCCCCTTTTTTCTTTCTTTCTTTTAATTGTTTTCATTTAATTTTCGTCGCCCCCTTCGGGCGCTGAGGACCGGGGCATGGAGCCTTCTTCCCCCCCAGCCTCACGGCGGGGACTTAATTTTCCACGTGGACTCCAATGCCCGGTGCCTCTCCTGTTTGGGGCCTGACCCTTTTTCCCCGGATCCCCCAGGCTACAGTGTCGGGAGAAGACCCTCCCTCTTTCGGGTATCCCTCAACGACGTCTTCGTGCCAAAGGCGCGGTCGTCGGGTTGTCCTTCTCTCCAGGATCAGGTAACCACACAACAATCTGTTAAGACTAGCCGAGTCTTGAGGGGCGAGGCTCATGCGCGGCATGGCGACGGCTCCGGCGCTCCCCTCCGGGGATCCCCAGCCGCTGCCCTCGGCACCTCGGGGGCCGATCGACTCGACACTGTCTGACAGCCCTACGTTTAGGTCTTGCGCGGGGGTAGTACCCGCTTCGAGGGCGCGGGCGTCGGTGGTTCCTCCCCACACCGGGGATGGTCATCTGGCCTCCCTCCCCTCGGGGCCGCTCGCTTCGACCCACGCCAGGTCGCCGGTATCCCAGCCCTGCGCAAGGGTGGTGCCGGGTTCGAGCGGCGCCGCTCCGCCGGTGAAGGCAGGGGCGTCGAGCACGAGGGACCGCCATCGACCTTCTCCCGGGACCTCGGGGTATGTCAGCCAGCGCACGGGCGACTCCCCGGCATCGACGTGGCCGTCGAGGGCCCCGCACTTCCCTAGAGAAGGGGCCTCGGGGTCTTCGACCGCTTCGACCCAATCTGGGTCTGCGCCGCCCCGCTACGGTACCCCGACGTCGGCGCGGGAGCTTTGCACTCCCCCCCCCCCCCCGCAGGGACTCGTCGTCGGGTGACCGGGGTCCCCTCGGGGATGGGCCGTATGCCCCGGAAGGATTTCTCTCCGGGTCGGACGGGTTCGAGAGGGAACCCGGCGCCGGGCAGTGCCCGCCGATCGACATCGGCGCCGGCATCAGATGACCCCCTCTCCTCCGAGCACCGTCCTCGGGAGCTCTTGATGTTCGCGGCACCGGTCGGCGCGGTTCCGATCCGCGCTCCGGGATCTCCACCACCGGCGCGGTCACTCCCGCCGGGGGCCTCGAGGACGGAGTCGATCTCCTCGCTTGGTTCGATGCCCAGCCTGGAGTCGTTGTCCAGCCTTGAAAGCCTGGCCACGGCACGTTTCGGGATCGGCCCCTGTCCTCTCCCGCAGCGCAGAGCAGAGACCGCTGGCCCCTGCCCTCCGGCAGCCGTGGATTCGCTCCAGTCACGGGGGGAAGCGCCGCCCCCGGGTTCGGGGCCGAGGCCGGTTCCTGCGGCGCCGTCGGTGCCATCGACTTCTTCGATGCCTAGCTTGGAATCAATTCCAGGAGCCGACGACGCTATGTTGACTGCCCCGATCCGGGTTGGTTGTTCCCCTCCTCTGCCCAGCGGGCATCGGCACGAGCGGCCTCTTAGTGCCCGGGCGACCTCTCCCGCCATAACTGCTCCGGCAGAGCCGCCTTTTCAGGATTTCCTCCTTGACATGGCGGACTTGCTGGCCATCCCTATCCCGGATCCGAGCCCAGGCCCTGCGGAACAGGCAGCCGCGATGCTTCCTCTGCATCCCGCCCTGCAGGATCTCCTGCTGGGGGCTTGGCGGTCACCTTTGAGGGTTCGGGCCCCGCCGACTGCGATGCAGGCTCTGTACCGGGTGCCTCCGTCCCCGGGGTTTCGGCAGCACCAGCTTCCACATCGGTCCATTGTGGTGGAATCGGCGCTGAGGAAGGCCGGAAGCAAGGAGAGGCATGCTTCTCGTCCTCCAGGCCGCGCCTCGAAGACGCTAGATACTCTAGGACGTCAAGCTTTCCAAATGTCTATGCTGGCGGCCAGAATTATTTCATATATATTTTATATGAGTCTGTCGCTTCGGGAGGTCACCGAGAGGTTATCTCGGTTGTCCACCTTCGTATCTGCAACCAAGGCCTTTGAATATTCCCTGCTTCTTTATCATTGCAGGAATATCTCCGGGTTCCTTTCTCGTGCTTCGCTGGACTCCTTCCGGTCGGTCAGCAGAGCCTCTGCTGTTGCCATTAGAGCACGCCGCACGGCATGGTTGCAGGCGTCCGAGTTGTGTCGACGGGCACAGCACATCCTGGGTAATTCTCCCTGCGACGGAGATCACCTCTTCAATAGCGAAGCCTTACGTCAGGTCGCACAGTGCTTCGCTAACCTTCCCAGAGTTAGCAGCCAGCCTAGGGCCCGGCTTCCCCCCGGTGGTGGTAAACGCCCCTCCAGACCCCCCTTCCCTAGGAAGAGGAAATGTCAGCCCTCCGCTCACCCTCCAGGCGCGCCCAAGCAAGGGACCTCTCACCCCGGGTTGATGTCCCCGTGCTCGCGCCAGGACTCTCATACTAAGCATTTTTAGGCTCAGGTGGGCGGCTGCCTGCTCTTAACCTCCTTACCAGAAGTTTAGACTAGAGCTCTACTCTGGGGCTCGTCCAGTTGGAAAATGGTTCGGGGACTTATCTAGGGGTTCAGGTCTTCTCCTCCGTGGGAAAGGGAGACCACCTTACGCCGTGATCGCTCTGGCCCACGGTCACCCTACTTACTCTTCGGTACGTCCCCGAACCCCTCTCAGCCAGTATCCTCTTGCTGATTGCTTCCGTACTGGAATTCCCCTCCAGCCGCTATAGTCCCCCTATACTCTCCAGGGACTATACCCTCATGTCCCCCGATTGTGCGGGGGGCAATTTCTACGCGCAGGTCCTGGGGACACATTAGGGCCTCCAACCCCTGCGGCATTCTACCAGACTGATGCTATCCTCCGTCCCCCGCGCTACCGCGCTCTTAGCTCGCCGATCTGCCCTTGCCCTCCGGGAAAGATCCCTCCCCTGACGGATCTTGCGGCCACCTCTCCAGGTGGACGTTCTGGGGATCGATGGCAGATCCGCCTTACCTGAGTGCTGCTCATGGAGGCAGGCCCCCCAGCGTGCCTGCGTTAGTACCGGAGGGGGCGTCCCCATGTCCACCGGCTTAGATATACTAGATATCACCTGCTTGGCAGGCGCCTTGGGGGATCCTCACAGTACCTGTGTTTACCGCCTTTTTCCCCCTATGGCCGGTACTCACCCCCCCCCCCAGGGGGTCTGGCCAGTCCGCCTGCCTAATCCCCGTCGGGCCGCGGACTGGTGGCACCCTACTGCTGTGAAGTCAACAGCCCCCTTTTCAGTTAGGTCCTCCTCCCGGAGGTCCGGACTCTTGTCTCCCTATCTCTCTCTAGGGCAGACTGTGTACCCCTTCTGCTCCGGGGTACACTTCTACTCTTCTCCGGGATAGACTCTCTAGTTCGGCCTGTCTTCCACTGTTGGTCCTCTGAGTTATGGACTCTACTCCTAAGGGAGTGCTCAGCTTGCCGTGAGCCCCCTGGAAGACCTGCCGTCCTTCTCCTGACCCAGCTGATGCCTGGATCCCATGGCCTTCCGGATTTGGAACTTCCTCCTCGCTGCGGTGAAGTTTCCTTGATGACCTCACTACTGCGTCTACAGTGCCTTCATCACAGGACTACTTCCGACAACCCAGTGGGTAAGCAGTACAGGGTTCTAAACCATTAATTCAGTAGAAACTTAATGGCCGGTAAGCTCTGTATGGTACTAGGTCATTTACTCATTACATGCTTAATGATTCTCTTCATGCTCCCTTCTGCCTACTCCCGTAGCCTGGGTTTTTTTTTTTGCTGTATCCTAATGGTACCTGTTCTGCACTCTAAAGACTTGCCTCCGTAGTCTTTGGATTCGCTGTTCCTCTATTCAACTCCTGCCCTCCATCCCTCAGGGGATGCCGGAGATTCAGGCTGGGCAAATGCCATCCCGTCTGGGCTGCGCTTATGGGATCTCCCCGGGCATCCTAAGCTAGGGAGTCCCCACGTGTGAAGACTCATTCCTGCTTGTTCCTGGAGATAGCACAGTTACTTACCAGTAACAGGTGATCTCCGGAACAGCAGGAATTAGTCTTCACAACCCGCCCACCTCCTCTGGGAGTTGTCTCTCTCTTTTTCTCTATTCCTTCCTCTCCTCTCCTGCCGGCTCAGCTATGAAATTCAACTGGGGAGAGGCAGTAGGAAGGGCGGGAAGCCACCGCGCAGGCGCGGGGGATGCTCCCAAAGGCTTTCTGATTGGATGCTGGGGGGCATTTTCCCATGCGGGTTCCGTCGGCGACGTCTCCCACGTGTGAAGACTAATTCCTGCTGTTCCGGAGATCACCTGTTACAGGTAAGTAACTGTGCTTTCTCCCCCCCCTCCTTCCCAACCCCCCCCCCAGGTCCCAGAATCACAACAATATTACTGTACCAAAAGGAGCAACACTCACCCTAGCCAATCACTATCCAACCTTTAGCACCTCACTGCGGGTTCTAGGCCCCAATCTCTGAATATAAGACATCCAGACCAGTAAAAAGGTGGCCCACCTCTGGGGGTGCCGTTGCGCACTTCGCCGTTCCATAAGCATAAGCTGATGTAAGCTGTTACGCCACTCACAAAAGGTGGGGCCCACCGGTTCCCTCCATCGGTTAAGAATGGGGCCCTTACCCAACAGACAGGCCTTCCGCACCAGAATTCTCTCCCATCTGCCCTTCGGGTGGAGCGGTCCCATCTGATCTAATATTACCAGCAGCCCTGTCCAGCAGATCCGCTGCTGCAACAGGCCACTAAGATACACCCCAATTCGCAGCCAATACCGACGAATAAAGGGACAGCCCCACCACATATGACCCAGGTTTGCCAAAGAACAAGAACATTTGGGGCACCCTCCATATGTTGTAATGCAGCTTCTCATCGCTCGCCTCGGGGAAAAGTGGGCTTGAATAATGCATTTGAACTGGATCGCACGCCACCGGGCCCCCTCCACTAATTGCGCAATCTGACCCAACGCATCACGGACAGAGCCTGGGGCTATCTCTTGACCGAGTTCTCTCGCCCAGGAGTTTTCCACCGCAGAATAGTCAGGAGGCGGATCAAGTAGATCCAACCGCTTCTTTAGTTCGGCTATAGTCGGGGGAGACTCCGCCCCTAGGGCAAAAAATTCAAGAATCTGGGCCGAGTGCTCCACATGCAGCTCTCGCCGCGACAGCGAACCGATATAATGAGATAGTTGCGCGTATGCAAAAACAGACAGCCCTGGGTCCAAACCATATTCCCCACAAAGTGCACCCAAAGCCTTACATCTCCCATCCTGGTCCACCACATGGCCAAGGCGCCTTATTCCCAACCGTTCCCACTGCTGAAAGGAAGTCGAATCAGAGCCCGGAGTGAAACAAGCATTGCCCCGTAGAGGCAGCCAGCTTGAAACCTCAGGGCTACTACCCCAATATTTATTTAGCTGTTGCCACGTACGCCGTGTCGCCTGTATCAAGACACTACTTGCCATGCGAGCCAGTAAAGCTATCCGCTTCAAATGTAAAACCGTGTCCAACGCTTGCGGTGCTACAAAAGCCTCCTCCAACCCTCGGGGAGTATAAACCTCTGTGTCCCCCAGCCAGTCGGCTAGGTGTCTGGCCTGACATGCCAGCGCGTACTTCCAAAGATCTGGAACCCCAACCCCTCCCGAGTCCACCCCCCTCTCATCCTAGTCAACGGTATGCGTGCTCTAGCCCCCTTCCAGAGAAACCCTCGGATCTCCCGCTCGATACGCAACAAATCACGTCTCAATAACCACACCGGAAGTGTTTTCATCCAATAAAGCACTCTGGGGAGAATCACCATCCCTAAGGCAGCCACTCTACCCAGAAGGGACAAAGGGAGAGGCTCCCAGGCCAGCAATTGTGCTCGGAGTTTGGAAAAAACGCACTCAAAATTAACTTTATATAACAGTGCTGGCGTCCTAGTTAACAAAATGCCTAAGTAAACAAAAGACTCCTCGGTCCAGCGAAGCGGGAATCTCCCTTGCCAGCTCTCCTTTAACCTCCCCCCCACATCCAAGGCCTCCAATTTGTCTGTATTAATACGTAGTCCTGCAAATTTACCATATAAGGAGAACTCCTCCAGCAGCCGGGTCAGTGACTGTTGGGGCATTGTAAGATGGACCAGCATGTCATCTGCAAAGGCAGCCATTTTAAACCCATGTGACCCAATACGTATGCCACATATACCCGAGGACTCTATCCTCCGTATCAGCGGATCTAAGGTCAACACAAAGAGCAAGGGGGAGAGCGGGCAACCCTGACGTGTGCCCCTTTCCAAACTGAATTTGTCCGATAACACCCCGTTACAGAGAATTCCAGCCATAGGGTCCGCATAAAGCAACTCCACCATCTTACAAAAGGGTCCCCCAGCCCATAGTAAGGCAAAAGACACTTCAAATAGTCCCAATGCACCTGGTCGAACGCCTTTTCCGCGTCAAAGCTGATTAACAATGATTGCAGATCTCTTTCACGAACCCACTCAAGGGAAGCCAATATTTTCTGCAGGTTCCGCACAGCATAGCGCCCCTTAACAAAGCCGACCTGTGATTCATGCACCAAGTCCCCTAAAACAGAGGCAAGTCTATCCACCAAAACCTTAGCCAGCACTTTCAGGTCAAAGTTCAACAGAGAGATGGGTCTATAGGATGCCGCTTGGGTGGGGTCTTTTCCTAGTTTAGGTATTAAAGTGATATATGCATGATTAGTCCCCCATTCGAACTTCCCCTGCGCCACTCTTCGGTGGTACATCGCCACTAACGTTGGGGGCACTGGATCCCCCAACAGTTTATAAAACTCTGCCCCAAACCCATCAGGGCCGGGCGTTTTGCAACAACTGGCTCTCTGAATGACTCTACAGACTTCCTCCACCGTCACCGGGGCATCCAAGTACGCCCGTTGGTCAGCTGTCATTTTTGGCAGTTACATCCCACAGTAAGAGACCCCTCCCTCCGCGCATATAGCTGCTGAAAAAAGGATCGAAGCAGTCGGGCTATAGCCGTACTGTCCTTATGCAAACATCCCTGTTCATCCCGTAGCGCCGCTATCGACCGAGCCCCCCAGCTGCCTTGTAGGCAGCGTGCCAGAAGTTTCCCGGGTTTATCCCCAAAGCGGTATAATTGATAACGGTAATACATGTGAGATTTCTTCGCCCGCTGGTGTAGCAATTCATTGAGAGACGTTTGCATCTCCCAAAGTCTCCGCTTGTTAGCCGTGCTGGGGTCCCCCGCGCATCGCCGCCTAGCTCATACTACCTGCTTCTCCAGCTGAACAATTTGCATCGCCAGCAGTTTGCGCTTCCTCGCAACATATTCAATGATGTCTCCCCGCAACACTACTTTAGCCGTTTCCCAGAGCAGCTCCGGTTCGTCTTTATGCTGCTCGTGATGGGCCATAAAATCCCGCCAGCATTGTCCAAGACGCTTACGAAAGTCAACATCATTGTATAGCCCCATGGGAAACCGCCAAATTCTTGTCGCTGTGGCCAAGCCCCCCCATAGTAAATCCACCCAGACCGGGGCATGATCTGACACCGCTGTGGGGCCTATCTGTGCGTCCCGTATCTGCGCAAAAAGACGTTCTGAAATCAAAGCGTAGTCAATTCGAGCACTGAAGCCATGGGCCCTCGACTGATGAGTAAAATCCTTCTCTAACGGATGCAACAGGCGCCAGGGGTCTACCATCCCCAGGTGGCGGCACAACCCCCGCAGCACTTTAGTAGTCGGAGCTTGCACTCGTTCGCCCCCACCTCCCGATGTATCCAGCTCTATATCCAGCACCCCGTTCAGATCGCCAGCCAAAATCAAGGGAACATCCGGCAGCTGTTCCACTCTGGAGGCCAATCGGGCATAAAATGCCCGATCCAACACATTGAGACTATACAGGTTACCCAGCACAATAGGCTTGCCTTCAAGGCAGCCGTACAGTAAAATGTATCTACCTTCTGGGTCCGAGTACTCCTTCTCCAGCTCAAAACAAACCTGCTTGCTAATCAAAATAACCACTCCACCCTTCTTTCCTTTGGCTGGGGCACCCTAACTCTGCCCCACCCACGTTTTCTGCAATTTGGCATGTTCGTCGGCCGTCTGGTGGGTCTCCTGTAACATAGCAATGTCACACTTCAGCCTGGCTAAGGCTTGCAATGCTTTATATCTCTTAATAGGGTTACCTACTCCACACACATTCCAGGAGATAACCTTCAGGTTGGACAATGATTGAGCAGGATACACTTATCAGTCTTACAATAAAAATAGGGATGGACCTCCCCAGCCTGAGGTCCCCCCTTAAACAGTAAGGTGCTCCCATACTCCACTGCCGTGATCAAGCTATATTTCCATTGTGTCTCCTGGATCCCCCATCCCCCACACCGCCTACTCTCCCTCCCCTATCCCCGCCCCCAGACCCCCTCCCCGTCCCTTGCCCTCCCCACTCCCTACCTTCAACCTCTGATCTCCACTTCTCTCCCTTCCTCTGACCTTCCCCACCATCGCTCCCCCCACCCTCCCCTAACCCCCCCTACCATACCCTACTTCCCACCCGGTCCCCCTAACCCCTTTAATCCGCTAGCCTTAGGTCTCTCTCCCCCTCCCCTCTTCGGAGAGAGCCAACTGAGGTCCCACTGAGCACGACCAGTTCCCCCCCTCCGCCCAAGTACTTCATACCCTGGACCAAGCCCCCCCTCCCCACAAGGGTGATAAGCCCACAACTAACCAGTAGCAGTGATAAAAGACCCAAAAGCAAAAAGGCCCCGCACATCCCCGACAAACAAACCAAACCCCACCAACCCCCCCCAAGAACTTCCCCTAGCCAATCTAAACAAAACACAAGAGCAAGGGAGGAGAAAACAAAGGGGAAGCCCCCGAGGAACAAGCCTCGACGGCTGCCCCTTCATGCACAGCAGCAGACCAATCCGCCGAGCCCCATGGTGGGAGTAGCAGCGCGCTGTCTACCGCCAGAGCAGCAATCTTCCCCCCAGCCATCATTTTATAGACACTGAGCTATTTTATGCATAGCCATTACTGCGCAGGTAATGTTTGTGCAGAACCTCTCTTTTATAAATAAATTTTAAAAAATTATAAATTTATTTAACAATACAATCCAGAAACAAAATCTGAATACAAATTACAGAATAACTCTCAATTAAGCAAGACTTAGTATTAATACAGCAATAAAAATTATTCATTACCCCAGGGATCTGTGCTGGGTCCGCTGCTTTTTGACATATTCATAAATGACCTGGAAAGTGGAATAACGAATGAGGTTATCAAATTTGCAGATGACACAAAACTATTTAAAGTTGTTAAAACCCAAGAGGATTGTGGAAAATTGCAAGAGGATCTTGATAAATTGGAAGACTGGGCATCAAAATGGCAGATGAAATTTAATGTGGACAAGTGCAAGGTTATGCACCTAGGGAAGAACAACCCAAACTATGGTTACACGATGCAAGGTTCCACATTAGGAACCACCACTCAGGAAAAAGATTTAGGCGTCATTGTGGATAACATGTTAAAACCCTCGGCCCAGTGTGCAGCGGCGGCCAAGAGAGCAAATAGAATGCTAGGTATGATAAGGAAATGAATGGAAAATAAAACAAGATATTATCATGCCTCTATATCGTTCCATGGTGAGACCGCACCTTGAATATTGTGTGCAATTCTGGTCGCCGTATCTTAAAAAGGATATAGCGATTTTAGAAAAGGTTCAGAGAAGAGCCACCAAAATGGTAAAGGGGATGGAAGGATACTCCTATGAAGAAAGGCTAAAAAGGTTAGGGCTCTTTAACCTGGAAAAGAGACGGCTGAGGGGAGATATGATAGAAGTCTATAAATTAATGAACGGAGTGGAACGGGTAAACGTAGATCGATTGTTTACCTTATCAGAATATAGAAAGACTAGGGGACATGCAATGAAGCTACAGGGTAAACTATTTAAGACTAATAAAAGAAAATATTTTTTCATTCAACGTGTAATCAAACTCTGGAATTTGTTACCAGAGGATGTAGTAAAGGCTCTTAATGTAGCTGGGTTTAAAAAAGGTTTGGACTAGTTCCTGAAGGAAAGGTCCATAAACCATTATTAAGAAGGGACCCAGGATATCAATGCTTGAACCAATACAAGCATTGTGGAACCTGTGTCCCTTGGGGAAACTGCTAGGTACATATGACCTAGATTGGCCACTGTTGGAAACAGAATACTGGGCTTGATGGACCTTGGTCTGACCCAGTATAGCATATCTTATGTTCTTATGTTCCCTCCGTGTGGAAGCAGGCGCCCCGTCTATAGCCTCTCTAGGAGAGCGGCATGGCCAAGCTCCACCAAGCCCATCAATTAAGGGACTCGGGGGATTAGCCCCCCCACCCAGCCACCAACTCCTGTTGCCACCCACGGCCAACTAACAGTGCAGGCATTCCACACTCAAATCCGTATAGCAGACATACTTTAAAGTCCTTAAGAGACTCAAGTCCACCCCAGAGCATAAATCATCACCGTCCCATGCTCATTAGGGGGACATCGACGCTGCCATCTCCCGATTGACGACCTGGTCCACATAGGCCCCGGCTTCTGCAGCGGACTCAAAGACTCGATGTGCACCATTGTGCACCACATGCAGTCTGGCGGGGTATTGTACAGAGAATCTAATCTTTGCGCCAACAAGCTTCTCACACAGAGGCGCATATTCTCTTCGCTTTCGGCTCAGCGCAACAGAATAGTCCTGCGCTATCCGGATTTTAACATTGTTGTGCAGAACTTCGCCCTTCTGCCTGGCCGCCCACAGAATCTTTTCTTTCTGGGGGAACCACAAGAATTTAGCAATCACAATCCGCGGTCGGCGATCTCGGGCCTGGTTGTTTCCCACGCGGTGGACCCTCTCAATGCACACCTGATCCCCAGGCTCCGTATCCTCCAGCAGATGCATTATCAGTGCCTCCAGATAGCCTCTGAGGTCTTTATCAGCCACTGTTTCAGGGATCCCCATTATTCGCAGGTTGTTCCTGCGCGAGTGGTTTTCCAAGTCATCTATTTTTGCTTCCTGTAGACCGACTTGAGACTTCAGGCCTGCCACCTCTTTAACCAGTCCCTCGACGCCATCTTCTGCCTATCCAAGACGGTCCTCGGCCTCCCGAAGTCGACTCCCCAGAGTATCGACTGATGTCTTCAGCCTATCCATCTTATCATGTAACGCCGCGAACTGGGAGGACAGAGCCGCTGCTACCGCCGCCGACACTTCATCGAGGAACGCAGGAGATTTTGGCGAGCTCGGCGCCCCCGCCGTTTCCGTCATCTTACTTGTGCCAGCCATGCGCTCCCTGTCTCTCCGGGCTGCTTTTACGGCTGTCGCCATGCCGCTCACCGTTCACCGCAATTTTTTGAACGTTGCAGGCACTCGGACACAGTTTGATCAAGAGGGCACCTGGGTTTCACAGGTTTAAAACGCTACAATTTTGCCGGTTTGGGCTAAGGGGAACGGAGCGCACTCAGGATTCGACCACTACCCTGCCCGCATCACGTGACCTCCAAGAGAAATATTTTTAAGTAAAACCCATTTTATTAGGTGATTCCCTGCTCCCCCCCCCAAAAAATAAAATAATATATTTATGGTTTATAGTTTATTGGCATTTAATATACCACTCTTCATAAAATATCAGAGCTACAGGTCAGGCACAATCAATAGATAAGATAAAGTATAAGTACTTGTTCAGAGTCCTTGGACTCGGACTACTTCTTAACACTCTCTCCTGATTCTCTTCTCTTAATGGTTCCCAGGTAGGTACCCCTCCGCTCTCTTGTTCTGTTGATGCTCTTCTTGGAGGCACAACACATATCTCCAGGAACAAGCAGGTAGTCAGTCTTCACTTGTGTCGTCAGTACTGTTGGAGCCTGGCGTGGGAACACTCCCCAGCATCTATTAGGAATGCTTTTGGGAGTGCCGCTCCATGCATGCGTGAATACCTTCCTGCCTTTGCAACTGGTCTCCTCAGTCGTCTTTTTTTCTGTGGAGCCACAGGGATCTACTCCCAGTTTCACTGCGTGAAGAGACTTCAGTTTTTTCTCTGGTACATTTTTCTCTGCTATTTTTTCTGCCTTCCCCACTGACTGCATCAACCCCCAGTCAATTCCGTTTACCTTTTTCCATTTTATTTTTCTATTATTCTTATTTTTTATTTTCTTTTAGCCTTAATTTTTGTGGGGCCTAGTGCCCTCCTGGGTGCCATTGCCCAGTTTGATTTCGGCTTCCCTTCTTTTTATCAACATGGAAAACCCCCGCAGTGGGTTCAAGAAGTGCACTAAGTGCTTAAGCATCAATTCCCTAACTGATGAACATGATTGGTGTCTCAAATGCTTCGGCCTGGACCACGACATGGATTCCTGTGCCCAGTGCATTAAGATGACTTTGAGAGGAAGAAAGAACCTGAACAACAGAAGACTAAGCTGTTACGGACAGACTCAGTTCCTTCGGTACACTCCTCAGGGGCGTTGACATCGTCAGAGTCATCTAAAGCTTCTGGGTCTTCATCTCCAATCAAACAAAAGAAAGAGCATTACTTGGAGTCCCAAGCACATAAGACCGCATAAACATTGAGCTCGGCATTAAAATGGTCTCACTCTTCCTCCAGGTCAGCTTCACATTCAGACACCGAGGGTCAGCATCAACACCGACACTTGTCTCCTTCAAATGTGGATCAGCAGGCCAAACAGCCCTGGTGGGAGGTTACCCCCTCCAAATCCTCAAAGGGGCTCAGGGATGCCCCTGAGGCTTTGTCTTTGGCAGAGCCCCCAATGCCGTGCTCAGGTGTTGTGGCCCAGATCTCTGCATCCGAAGCCACTCCATCCCTTGCTTCCATCCTCAATAACAGAGTTATGGCCATCGAGAAGAGCCTCACAGCGATTCTGGCAGTGGTTACTCCAGCACACTCAGTGCTCCCTGGTACTGTGGCACAGACTTCACACGTGATACCATCATGTATCGAAATGGTCATTGATTCGAGACCATCCCCGGGAACAGATATTCTGGTATGTACGAAGGCTGATATCTCGCGGCACCCACCCGAACCATCGGTATTGGTGCACTTGGAACTGCCTCGTTTGATGCACTTGGAACCGCCTCAATCAAGTCAACCTCGAACCCGGAAACATCAGCAATACCATGAATGGCATAGCCTCTCCTCCTCAGCAGGCCCCTCTCAGCACAGGAGGCCGGTTGACCCTGTACGCCCACAGGTGGTCGGCCATAACAAGGGATACCTGGGTGCTCAGCATAGTCCAGAGGGGCTATCTGCTCCACTTCCACCAGGTACCCCCTCCTACTTTCCAGGGGAGCCTCCAAGACTCCCTCTGCACAGGAACCTACTCCTGCAGGAGTTAGCAAGTCTTCTAAAGGAACAGGCGGTGGAACTGGTGCCCCAACACCTGAGAGGTCAAGACTTCTATTCCAGGTACTTCCTGGTACCAAAAAGGACAGGAGGCCTCCGGCCTATCCTGGACTTGTGAAATCTAAACAAGTTCCTGCAGAGGGAAAAGTTCAAGATGCTTACCCTTGGCATACTGCTGCCCTACCTCCAGCAGGGAGATTGGCTATGCTCCTTAGACCTAAAGGATGCTTATACTCACATCCTCATTCATCCAGACCACAGACAATATCTCAGATTTGTGGTGGGAGGAAACCATTTTCAGTACAGGGTACTCCCTTTTGGCCTAACCTCCGCCCCCAGGGTTTTCACCAAGTGCCTGGCAGTGGTGGCGGCCTATCTCAGGGTTCAGGGGATCTTTGTCTTTCCATACCTGGACGACTGGCTCATCAGGGGCCAGTCTCCACAGGAGACCAATCAAGCCACCCTCCGCACTATCTCTCTTCTCCAGCATCTGGGGTTTGTCATAAACTTCGCAAAGTCCACTTTGCGCCCCTCACAGAGCCTGGAGTTCATAGGAGCAAGACTGGACACCCTTCAGGCAAAGGCTTTTTTGCCTGTGGACAGGGCCCACAGACTGATGGATTTGGCCAGACAATTCCACAGCAATTCTCTGGTCTCCGCCAGACAATTCTCCAGGCTCTTAGGCCACATGGCATCCACGGTCCATGACACTCCAAATGCCCATCTGCACATGAGACCGGCTCAGTGGGGCCTCTGGACTCAGTGGCTACAGGCCACGGGACACCTGATGGACAAGGTGAGGGTGTCCCAGCTGCTAGCAACTTCTCTGCAGTGGTGGCTTCATCTTCTGAATCTGGCACAAGGCGTGCCTTTTCAGGCACCTCCACACTCCCAAGTGCTCACGACCGATGCTTCTCTTCATGGTTGGGGTGCACATTGCCAGGGAGCATGCACTCAGGGCCTGTGGTCTCCATGGGAGGCCGCACAGCAGATCAATCTGTTGGAGCTGAGAGCTATCCGCTTGGCCCTGCGGACTTTCTCTCATGTCCTCTCTCACCAGTCCGTCTTAGTTCAGACGGACAATCAAGTTGCGATGTTCTATGTGAACAAACAGGGGGGCACAGGCTCCCGCCCTCTCTGTCAGGAAGCACAGGACCTGTGCACCTGGGCAATCATGGCATACTTCTCAAAGTGGTCTATCTCCCTGGACAGGAGAATTATCTAGCAGACAGATTGAGCAGAATCCTACAACCCCACGAATGGCAGTTGCATCCTCTGGTGGTTCAACAAATCTTCCTAAGATGGGGTCTTCCAAACATAGATCTCTTTGCCAGTCCACTGAACCGTCAACTGCCCAGGTTCTGCTCCAGACAACCGCATCCTCTCAGAGTAGCAGCGAATGCCTTTCTCATTCCGTGGTCTACAGGCCTCCTATATGTGTTTCCTCCCACGCCTCTAGTGCGGACTCACCCTAAGTTCCTTCCAAAGGTTGTCTCCTCCTTCCACCTCAATCAGGAGGTGGTTATTCCGACTTTCTTTCCAAAATCCAGTTATGGTCGTCTTCTTCAGAGTCGTATATGCCAATATATGCTATAGTGAAGGAACGTGTTCCGGTCTGTTTCTTTTCTGAACACAGTGGTGTGCCAATTATTAACATCTTTCGTTACAGTAACATCCAGAAACGTAATACTGTGTGCATGGTAATTGGATGAGAATTTTATATGAGTATTCCTGGTGGCAATCCATTCAAAAAACTCTAAAAGACTAGCTACTGATCCCTGCCACAACAGAAAAATATCGTCAATGTACCTCTTCCATAATCTAAGATATTTTTTATATATAAAAAAATATATAAAAATATTTTATATATATTAAAAATATTTTAGATTATGGAAGAGGTACATTGACGATACTTTTCTGTTGTGGCAGGGATCAGTAGCTAGTCTTTTAGAGTTTTTTGAATGGATTGCCACCAGGAATACTCATTGTGCCCAGTGCCCATCCTCCACAGCTACGAGACAGTTTACCTGTCTCACAGTTCATGCGATATCGGCGAAACTGTACTTACACATCAGATTTTAAGCGCCAGTCAAAAGTGTTAAAACGCCATTTTGCCGAGCGGGGGTACCTGTCTGGAGTTATAGATAAAGCTTACAAGAGAGCGTTATATTGTAATTGACAACTGTTATTGTATCCACCTTCAAAATCAGATTCAAGATTGGCCTTTGACAACAATATCAATTTGGTCACTAAATATTCACCCATAGCGCCACAACTGAAGAAAATTATAAAACGTCACGCAAATGTATTAAACAGCATTCCTGGCCTGGAGGATAAGACTGTTCGATGTGTCTGGCAAAGACATAGAAATTTAAAAGAAATATTGAGTCATGCAGCATTACCATCAATTCGAACATCGGAAGTTGGCATTACAGTAGGACGTGAAATGCGGACAATGCAACATATGCCACATCACTAAAGAATTGACTAAGTTCACTTATCATGATAAGACTTATCCTTTACGACATTTGACCACTTGCAAGTCCACACACGTGGTCTATGGAATTTTGTGCCCATGTGGCCTATTATACGTAGGCAAGACGGTTAGAACTCTCCAGATACGATTAAATGAGCATAAGAGTAGAATTAAATGTAAAAATCGAGAAGCGCCATTGGTTGAACATTGCTTGGAACTACAACATTCATTTGAAGAACTTCGCTGTTTCTGCATAGATCACACCCCACAGGGTCAACAAGGCAAATCACAAGCGCAAACGCTAGTAAAGAATGAACAACGCTGGATACATAAATTGAATTCCGTATTCCCCAGGGGCTTGAACAACAGAGTTGAATGGGAACAATGTATATAATTAGCACACAGCAACACCAACACACCCCGCTAGGGGTCCCCTGAATGGAGTATAAAAAGCTCTTCTGCATGCGCGGCGTCTTAACCATCGACACATAAGGAACAATGCCCCTACATCACATTTGAATGCGGATAGAAAAACGATTGTTAACCTCAGGGTAAGAAACTGTGGCAGTTTTCTAAGCTGGTTGGAGATATATGAACTCAGATATACACTTTTGAAAGTTTGTACCAAATGAACTTGAACTTGCTTTTTATTGCAGTATAGTCGAGGCTACCCCCTGATGAAACCGTCGCAGGTGAAACGCAGAAGAAGCGCGGCTGATAGTGTTGGGGACAATGCCTAAGCACAGCACAAATAAGCTAAGCACCATCTAAACATTATTTAAACAATTGTTACAAAAAGGTGGCTATTAGATCCACGGGTCATTGATGCGATAAGGGCTTTAATCCCAGAGTCTCATTATAAGTTTTGGGTGCCCAGAGTCTGAGACCCGCTTAGCCGCCATTAATAATGATTATAGTTAAATGTTACAAGTCTGCATATACAAGTTGAGAGATACATATCACTTTCAGATATAGGTTCAGAGTACATGATATAATTATTGACTTTCTTTCCCAGGCCGCATGCCAGCCGGGCTGAGATGGTCTTGCATACCCTGGACTGTAGAAGGGCATTGTCTTTCTACCTAGACCGTACGAAGGGACACCGAAGGGCTGTGCAGCTC
The DNA here is from genome assembly GCA_033557465.1 of Ichthyophis bannanicus. Lineage (NCBI taxonomy): Eukaryota > Metazoa > Chordata > Amphibia > Gymnophiona > Ichthyophiidae > Ichthyophis > Ichthyophis bannanicus. The sequence continues at coordinate 43,392,988 of CM066036.1, forward strand.
TTCATCTCTTTCGACCCTAATAAGTTAGGGTTGCCTGTCTCTAAGCGTACCTTGTCCATCTGGATGGCGGACTGTATCGCCTGGGTGTATAGGGCAGCCGGCCTCTCCTTGCAGGGTCGAGTCATGGCCCACCATGTCAGGGCGAAGGCTGCATCAGTGGCTCCTCTTCTCTGTTCCATTGACAGACATCTGCCGGGCCGCTACTTTGTCTTCAAGCCAAACTTTTGCGGCCCACTACTGCCTTGAGAGGGAGTCCCGCAGGGACAGTGCTTTCGGGCAAGCGGTACTCCGAAATCTCTTTGAAGTATAGGCAACTCCTACCCTCTGGCCCTGGTGTTGGGCTACCATATGGGGACGATATCAGAGAAAATTCTTTTCGCACATGCTGGGGCTCTAGAGGGAGCTCATTTTTCAGCTTTGGGTCCCTGGTAGCCTTAAGCTGGGGAGTCCCATATGTAAGGACTAACTTCCTGCTTGATCCTGGAGAAAGCATAGTTACTCACCTATAACAGGTGTTCTCCAGGAGCAGCAGGAATCAGTCCTCACAACCCTCCCTCCTCCCCTTGGAGTTGCAGTCATATATATATATTTCATTTTTTGTTTTTGCTGTCTTAGCTATGTCATCAGACTGAGCAAGATGGCACCCTTGGGTGGGAAGGGGACCGCGCATGCGCGCTGCATTCCCAAAGGCTTTCTTAGAAAACTGGGGAAATGCTCCGCACGGGGGCTCCGTCAGCGCCGACGTCACCCATATGTGAGGACTGATTCCTGCTGCTTCTGGAGAACACCTGTTACAGGTGAGTAACTACACTTTCCTCTACCTCTGGGTCTTTTTTTCACTTTCTTCTTCCTCTTCAGTTGATTCCTTGACTTGTCCTTTGTTGATCTCACTCTCCTGTAGTTCCAGATCTCTAAGCTTCATCTCCCCCTCAACTGCTCTTTCTTTTTTTGTGTATACCTTTTTTCTAATACTTCCACATAGGTCTCCTTCTCCTCCTCCCTGTATTTCTCGTTCCACGGAAGCCCTTAGTTGATTCAAGATGCTATCATTCATATACTTCTTTATTTTGATCTGTGAAATTAAAGATCTTAAATTTGCATCAGTTCCTTTCTGCATTTTTTCTTTTGACAGTATTCCTTTTTCTTCCAAGTTTTGGCAGATTCTCTTTGTATACCTTCTTGATTTAAATATAGGGTTTGTAGCATAAAAGTAACAGTACATTATCTCCTCTTTGTCTGCAGAAGTCCACTTCACCATAGTTAATTCTCTTAACTTTTTCATTAATTTCTGTGGTTTATCTCCTGCCACAGTGGGTCCATGAATATGCTCACTATGGCCTTTATCTGTGGCAGGGATGTTCTCCGTGGACAAGCAAGAAGTAAGTCCTCACATATCAGTGACATCACTGACTGAGCCCTGTGCGGGAAAGCTCCTCAGCTTCTCTAGGAAGCTTTTGGGAGGCTCCACTATGCCTGTTTCTGACTTTCTGCCTGCCACAGCACCATCTTCTCCAGTCTTTGTGGAGTCCCATGGATATGTTTCGATATTTGCTGGAAAATATGCCTTTTTTATCCCCTTCAGGATCAGCTCAACTGCTTTTCCTTCCATCTGCTGTCGGCAGTGTTGCTCCCAGCACTTGCAATCTGCTCTGGTTCTGATGCTCCTTTTGGTATTGGTTTTACTCTTTTTCAATTCCCGTGGTTGGCACCATCAAGCTATTTGATCTTGTCACAGTCATTTTCCCAGACATGTCCCAAAAGCTGGCCAACCAGTTCAAAAAGTGCACCAAGTGTGCCCGAACCATCTCGGTCACGGATAAACACAATTGGTGCCTCCAATGTCTGGGTCCTGATCACCAACCCTCTTATTCCTTGTGTCTACAAATGACGAGTAGAGGCCTGAAGAGTCAGGAAAAGCAAAGAGAGTCCTCTTCGGTCAGCACAATGAATCAGCATCTTTGGCACCAGCATTGGTTGTGATGGCCCTTCTAGGACTCGCCGAGACATTGACATCAAGAGGTTCACGGGCTCATTCAGAGCAGAGGGGCTGCAGTGGTCTAGAGTGTCGACTCTCTATCGACCTCCAGCCATATTCAAAGAAGGACTCGACATTGACATCAACTCCATTGATATCGAAGGGTGACCCATCCGAGCACCAGGTTAAGCCTCACCTGCATCGGCACTGGAGCCCTTCCTGACGCGATGTCAAGAGCAATGGCCGTGAAGGGCTCGCCAAAGTGCCCCAGCGAGAGAAATCAGGTCCCAGAGTGTTGGAGGGGCACTGACCATCTCCCGATGACCGAGGCCATGGTGCTCCTGCAGGGATGTCAGAGACTCTTCGGCCCCAAGGCCTTTGGAAATGGCAGCAATAGAGGAATGCCTCCAGGCCCGCAAGGCCCATATGGCCGCAGTGCTGGTGAAACAGCAGGCAGGTGCTTCAGTGCCCATGGCACTGTCACTACACATTCTGCAGCTGATCCTTGAAGCCCATGCATTGTTTATGGAGGCACTGATATCGGGGTGTCCGTTGAAATCAATGGCAGTCCCTATGGGGCCCATATGCCTCTCGAGTGTATTCGAATCCACTGCCCCGACAAGATCTCTGAAGCACTTGAGGCCCCATCGCTCCCTCGATGCTCCCCTTCTTCGCGCAGCCAGAGGGAGCATCATGGAGAGTCTCAATGATTTGACTTACTTTCGGAGTCACTCACATGGCTGGGTGACTGATGTGAAGTCAGAGGCTTTGTTGGAAAGCAGATCTTCTGGGCTCCCATTGGATCCCTCTCCCCTGCATGAATGGCGTAAGTCCCCTCCAGAGGACACATCCTTCCAGAACTTTGTGAGGGATATGGCCAAGGCCATCCTATTTTCCCTGGAGGCAGAGAATGAGCCAAGGGTGGAGGAGCTGGAGATCCTCCAGTACCCCTGGCTCCCAGTGAGGCAGTGATGGTGACAGTGCACCAGATCCTGCAGAGGCTGCAGATGTGGATGTGAGAGAACCCTCTCATAGTGCCTGATTCAGCAGGAAGTTGGACTCAATGTACCGAATCCAAAAGGCTCCTTAGTGGTGGGGTCTGCTTTCAGAGTTCCATGCTGGTCGGTTCATGAACCAGCTGCTCCAAGAAGCAGTCATTTATTCATCTCGAAACTTTATCTCCCTAGCATGTCCTGCTGTGACAGTGACCCAGTCACTACCGGGGTAATTGAAATCACCAATTATTATTACTGTTCTGTAACTTTTGTTAGCTTCCCTGATTTCTTTGAGCATTTCATCATCCATTTGTTCATTCTGGCCAGGCGGTCGATAGTACACCCCCACTGCCATCGCCTTCCCCTTTTTACATGGAATTTCAATCCATAGAGATTCTGCAGCGAATTTTGTTTCCTGCAAAATTTTAATCCTTTGTGACTCAATGCCCTCTCTAACATAGAGCGCAACCCCTCCACCAATTTGATCATCTCTATCATTACGATATAGTTTGTACCCAGGTATCACAGTGTCCCACTGGTTGTCCTCCTTCCACCATGTCTCTGAGATACCAATCATATCCAGCTTCTCATTTAGTGCTATATATGCTAACTCTCCCATCTTATTTTTTAGACTTCTATCATTTGCATACAAGCATTTTAAAGACTGTATTTTATTCATATTAATCAGGTTATTGGTAGGCAGGGGTAATTTGGAATCTTTAAGTTCTGTCTTCTCTGTACTCAATATCTCCGCTTCCCTGGGGTGATCAGTACTTCCAGTACTGTGTGCTACCCTTCAGTCTTGCCTCAGCGCCCTGCATCTTCACGAAGTGCCTCATGGTGGTAACCGCCTATCTCAAGACACTGGGAGTGTTTGTCTTCTCTTATCGGGACGACTAGTTTATAAAGAGCGCCATTCCGAAAGGAGTCTGGCAGTCAACTCAGTTGACTATTCAGGTGCTTGAACTGTTGGAATTTATGGTCAACTACTCCAAGTTTCACCTTCAGCCCACACAACAACTGGTGTTCATAGAGGTTCTCCTCAATATGACTCAGGCTCTGGCCTTTATCCCGCTGGACCGCCTACAGCAGCTGATGGCCTTGGTCCACGATACCAAGCAGAGACGTCAGGTAATGGCTCATAAGATGCTGACTGTGCTTGTCATATGGCATCGACGGTGCATGTCACTGATCTAGCACATCTCTTGATGAGACAAGGTCAATGGACTCTGAATACTCAGTCGAGGCAAGCCACTGACCGCCTCCGGGATTGGATGGCTGTCACCGTACCTCTGGCACAGTCTCTGCAATGGTGGTTAAACCCCCAGAACCTCTTCAAGGGCTTTCCCTTTTAGAAAGTGGTCCCTCGGTGGACCCTGACGACAGATGCATCCAAGCTGGGTTGGGGAGCGCATCTAGATGGCCTTTGCATGCAAAGCGTTTGGTCCAAACAGAAGAGCCTTCACCAAATCAATTTATTGGATCTAAGGGCCATAGCAAATGCCCTCAGGGCATTCCAGGATCACCTTGCCAACCAAGTTGTTGATTCAGACTGACAATCAGGTGGTAATGTACAACGTGAACCGGCAGAGAGGCACAGGATCTTATCTCCTGTGCTGGCAAGCAGTCTGCTTGTGGAAGTTCGCCATCACCTACGGTATGGAGTTGACAGCCACCTATCTACCCAGGGAGTTGAACTTCCTACCAGACTGGTTGAGCCACATCCTCCAACTGCACAAGTAGACCCTGCATAAGGAGATCGTGACCCAGGTCTTTCAGGAGTGAGGTACCCCCTCAATAGATCTGTTTGTTTCTCTGCGCAATGCCCAAGTGGATCATTTCTGCTCCAGAGTCGCTTCAAGTGGCAGACTGGCATGGGATGCTTTCCTCCTGCAGTGGGGAATGGTCCTGCTATACGCGTATCCTCCCATTCCCCTCATAGTGAAGACCATGCCGTATTTGTGCAGACAGACGTGGTTTCCCCTTCTGCTTCAGCTATCCCAGAGGGAGCCCTGCTTTTGGGCTCGGTTCTAGACCTTATCTCCCAGAAGGATGGGAGTCTGCTCCACCCAACGTCTGGTCCTCGGCCCTCACCACGTAGTTATTGCGCGTTTAGTTCTGTCAGAGCTTAACTTACCCAAGTGGGCAACAGAGGTTCTGTTGGCCTCTAGGAGAACTTTGACGAGGAGGTCTTACGCTTTCAAATGGAAGAGATTCACCTCCTGGTGCACAGATCGGGCTCTGGATCCCGTTTCCTGCTCCATTGACAGGCTGCTTGAGTACCTTCTACTCCTCTCAGAGTCAGGTCTCAAGTCCAACTCTGTCAGAGTTCACCTGAGCGCGATTGGGGCCTATTATCGCAGCTCGGAAGGGAAGTCCATATCAACTCAACCTTTGATGGTTCGATTCATGTGAGGCTTGCTTCTCTCCAAACCTCCTTTCAAGCCTCCAGCAGTGGCTTGGGACCTTAATGTGCTTTTGGTACAGCTCATGTTAGCTCCCTTTGAGCCACTTGCTTCCTGTCCTCTGAAGTCTTGACCTGGAAGGTCTTGTTTCTGGTGGAGGTTACATCAGCACACACAGCTCATATCTTCCTTCAGTCTACATTATAGCGACTAGCACCATTTTCGCACTATTACCACTCACTCCTTTGTATAGTAACAAGAATACCACACATGTAAATAGTTACATTATTTATTATTATTGTTATTGTTATATGTAAATGTTTCTCGTTCCATGTAAACTGCATTGCGCAGGAGTTCTAATGTTCCTTGTGAACCGCTCTGATTTCTATGACAAAGTGGTATATAAAAACAAACAAACAAATACATATATAAACGTCAGTGAGCTCCAGACCCTGATGGCTCACCCAACATATACCCGGTTCCACCACAATAGAGTGGACTAACACACTCATCTGCATTTCCATCTTAATCAATCAGTCATGCTGCCTACTTTCTTTCCCCAGTTGCACATCCATAGGGGAGAGGCAGGGCTGCACATGCTGGACTGCAAGCGAGCCTTGGCCTTCTGCCTTGAGCAGACGAAGACCCACTGTAAGGTCCAATCAACTGTTTGTCTCTTTTGACCCAAGCAAGCTAGGGGCTGTCGTTTCCAAACACAGTCTTTCAATTTGGCTAGCAAACTGCATCTCATTCACTTATGCCCAGGCTGGCCTGACCCTTGATGGTCATGTCATAGCTTACAGTGTCAGAGCCATGGCTGCGTTGGCAGCCAACTTGCACTCAGTCTCCATGGAGGAGATCTGCAGGGCTGCAACATAGTCTTTGGTCCACACATTAATCTCATTATTGTCTGGATGGGGATTCCCAATGTGACAGCAACTTTGGCCAATCTGTACTCCAGCAGATTTTTGGGGATTAGTATCCAACTCCTTCCCACCAAGGCCCTACAAAAAAAAAATCTTACAAAGAGCATGTGTGATGAAGAATGCTATTGTGTGTGAAGATACTGAATCAGATGAGTTCCCCCCGGGGATTACCATTGCTGTACATAGTTGATTCTCCTGTACTTGTTTTCTTGCCCCTATTGGGCTTCTCGGCCTCTGCGGTTTTTGGTAGCCTGCAGCTTGGGAATCCCATATGTTAGGACTTATTTCCTGCTTGTCCACAGAGAAAGCGTAGTTACTCACCTGTAGCAGATGTTCTCCGTGGACAGCAGGAATAAGTCCACAACCCTCCCCTCTCCCTGAAAAGCATTTCTCTGCCACAGCTTTGATATCAAACTGGAGAAGATGGCATCATGGCAGGTGGGAAGACAGATGCAGGCACAATGGAGCCTCCTAAAAGCTTCCAATAGAAGCTGAGGAGCATTCCCACACGGGGCTCCATCTGTGACATCACCTATATGTGAGGATTTATTCCTGCTGTCCACAGAGAACACCTGCTATAAGTGAGTAACGACGCTTTACCTGCATTTGCAGTGTCTGCACTTTTGTTACTACCATTGGAAGCCATAGTGCTGAGGCTGTGGGTGGGCACCTTTTGATCCTGGGTGATGTGTGGCCAGTATGTATTTTTCTTTTTCTTTCCTACCATACTTTAATTGCAATGTCGCCTGGCTGAGATTTAGTATAGATTTTGTACAACGGGGTCACCATGTAAAGGTACTCAGCAAGACTTAGGGAGAAAACTATATTCTCTACCCCTAAGAGATGCACAGCAATTCACCAACCACAGCTGGTGAATTTTATGCTGCACTTCCCTTTGACTGTATGGAGTATGGCGTGTTTTGCCTGTTCCTTGGTGGTCACAGAAATAAGCCAGTTGTTGAGGTAGAGGTAAATACAGTGATCTTGGCATAAATGGGTTGCAACTACCACCAGACCATTGGTGAATTCTCAGGGTGCTGACGAGAGACCAAAGTGCAGCACCCTGTACTAAAAATGTTGGTCCTTGAAACGGAAGTGTAAGTACTTTTCTAGCATCTTGGGGTCCGATACAGCCTCAAACTTTATATAGGCATCTGTGCATCATCACTCATGACGGAGGTCTCAATTCCGTCGGGGTAGGAGAGAGATTGGGATAGAGACTCAGAAGTACTTTGACTTCCTCTCTGAATCTGACTCAGAGGTCTGGGTTACCAGTGTGGAATCAGAGGACTTGTCGGAGGGCAGGTCTCCTGAGCTCCTGTCGGATCCTTCTACACCTCATGAGTGGCGCAAGTCCCCTCCTGAGGACATGACCTTCCAGGAGTTTGTATGGAACATGGCCAAGGCCACATCATTTTCTTTGGAAACTGAGGAAGAGCCCAGGGCAAAGATGTTGGAGATTTTACAGTACTCCTCAGCCCCTAAGAAGGCTGTGACAGTGCTTGTGCACCGAATCCTGCAGAGAGTACAGATGAGAATGTGGGAGAACCCCCTCATTGTACCTCCATTTAGTAGATGGCTTCACTCCATGTACAGAGTTCAGAAGACTCCTAGATTTGAGAAGTCTCAGCTTCCGCATCATTCCTCATTGATCAGTTCCCACCCTAAAAGAGAATCAAGAGTGCCAAGACTCATTCCTCAGCACCCCCAGAGAGGGAGGCTCAGACATTGGACTTTTGGGGGAAAGATGCATTCAGAGTTCCATGCTTGTAGCTTGCGTGGCCTCTTACCAGCTCTACCTGGGCATATTCTTGAAGAATAACATATACGACCTGGTTGACCTGGCCAAGTTTCTTCCTCTAGAAAAATTGGATCAATATTGTTCCCTAGTGGCCCACGGCAAGGACTGCTCAAAGTTCATGGTCCGAGCATCCTTTGACACCTTTGAAATAGCTTCATGAAATGCTGCCATAGGAAATTGTGTCTAGAGACTCACCTTGCTCTAGTCATCAGACCTGGAACAATCAGTGCAGAAAAAGCTGGCAGACATCTCATGCTGTGGAAAGAATCACTTTGGCGAACAGATAGAAGGCCGGCTATATTGAAAAGCAGCATGTCACTGTCACTCAGCTCTCAAGATGCACGTCTCAGCAGGCTTCCTATCCTAGGAGGTACCAAGATGGGAGCTATAAAAAGACCTACTACCCGCGTAGGTGTAGGTACTTTCCTGGGCCCCAGACCTCCCAGCCCAAGTAGGCTCCTTGCCAAAAGCAGCATAGAAAGACCCAGCTTTCTCCTCAGCCAAAACCTGGGGCAAGGTTTTGACTGGTTCCTTTGGAGCACAGCCACTCTTCCGATGACCACAGTAGGAAACCTTCCCGTCAAGTGAAGGCCCATTCTTTTTGCACAAAGAAAGCCCCTCATAACCTCAGACTCATGGGTCCTACAGATCATCCAAAGTGGTTTCAAATTTCATTTATTGGAACCGCCACCAAAGTGCCCCCGAGGGTGCATCATCTCAACCCTCTACATCAAGAACTGCTTCAGAGAGAAATCTTACAATCGAGCTCATGTCAGCAGAGCAAGGAGGTTGGGAGTTTTATTCCAGATACTTTCTGATCCCCAAGAAAATGGGAGGATACCATCCCATCCTAGATCTAAGAGACCTGAACATGTACTTGGTAAGAAAAAAGTTCAGGGTGATTTCTCTAGGCACTCTACTTCCTTGCCTTCAAAAAAGTGATTGGCTATCCTCTCTGAATTTGATGGATGCCTATACCCTCATAAGACGTATCTCTGATTTGTCCTGCAGGAACAATACTTCCAGTACCAAGTGTTGCCGTTTAGCCTGGCCTGGCCTGGCCTGGCCTCAGCGCCTCACGTCCTCACAAAATGCCTCGTGATAGTAGTGGCTTACCTCCAAACGCTGGGAGTGTTTGTCTTCCCCTATTTGGACGATTGGCTGATCAAGAATACCTCTCTAGAAGTGTTTTAAGAATGAACATTAAATTGACCCCCAAGAGTATGCATACTACCTAATGAATAAGAATACAATGCAATTCACTGTAATGACCAATTTAATATGGTCTAACATTGGACAAACTTGGAAAAATTTATCGATAACAACAGTAAAATAAATAGAAGACATTGTGAATGCATTAAATACAACTACCTCTCCATCTGATCCATGTCCAGTGGAATGGATCAAGAATTCTAGGGATCAACTTTCAATATACATACAAAAAATTGTAAATGAATCACTGATTCAAGGACATCTTCCACAATCGCTTAAACAAGTCATAATTCAATCTATCTTTAAGGGTTCTAAGTTGTGTCCAAAGGATCCAAAATCATACAGACCTATTTCGAGTCTTCCATTTTTATCAAAAGTTATTGAAAAAGTGGTACAAAGGCAATTACAAGACCACATTGATATACATGCCCCTTTGGACCCTCATCAGCATGGTTTCAAGCCAAGGCATAATGTAGAAACCCTTCTCACATCTTTATTTGATAATCTACTGAAGGGTCTAGATAATATAAGCAATGGTTTCTTACTAGTGTTCTTGGACATCTCTATTGCATTTGATACAGTCTCTCATTCAATGCTACTTAATAGATTACAGGAGATTGGTTTATGTGACAATACATTAAAATGGTTTACATCTTATCTAACAGACTGAACACAGCAAATCAAAGGTGACCACCAAAATTCCTCACAGTTCCCTATCAAACAAGGACTTCCACAAGGATCAGCACTTTCATCCATATTATTTAACATATATTTGCAACCAATTTGTGATATTATCAAACAAAACAAGTTACAATACATTATTTATGCGGATGACATTATGCTGTACGCTTTGATAGATACACTAGCACCTAACTTTAATCCCATGCTCTACTGCCTCAAAGACTTCAACAATTGGCTAACTGATAACAATCTGAAAATCAACCTTGATAAAACTGATGCAATGATTATAACCAGAAATCAAAATTTTAATCCACCTCAAACCCTTAATATCCTGAGTCATTCTATTCCATTAAAAGATGAGGTGAAGTATTTAGGTATTACACTTGATAGAAATTTAAATTTTCATACTCATATAAACAATACTGCTGCTAAAGTATACCAAAGATTAAAGCTCATTAGAAGGCTAAAGTCGATACTCAGTCAGGACCATTTCAGAACAGTATGCCAGGCAATTATTATACCAATATTGGATTATGCAAATTCGCTTTATCAAGGGCTACCCACTCCAGCTAGTCCAGAACATGGTGACTCGCATTATAACTGGTACAGCAAGAAATGAGCACCTTACACCTATACTGCTAAAATTGCACTGGCTACCAATAGCTGAGAGAGTAAAATTTAAAACAATTACAATCATCTTCGAGATGTTGAACCAATGCACAGCAGATATTCTCTACAGCCTTCTAACCAAAGACATCAATGACAGACCTAGATGATCTAGCAATGCTAATAAATTACGAACGCCTGCTGGATTCCACAAAACAAAACAAACCACCTCTAATAGGGCAATTTCATTAATTGCACCAATACTCTGGAACTCTCTTCCAGATAAATTGCGGGACACAAAAGATTTAGAGGACTTTCGTAAATCCCTTAAGACAGTCCTATTTATGGGATTTTGTAACCAAGAAACTTATGAACCCATTTAACTATGCATAAATTTATATATTACAAACAGGCATTAATGTAATACTTTCTCTTTGTAAGTTATGTTATGTTATCCCTTAGTCAATGTAAACCCGTCCTTTGTAACTACCACTTTGATTGAAGGAAAAAGTGGTATACAAATCAGTATAACTAACTAACTAACTAAATAAATAAATAAATAAACATGATTGACCGTTCAGGTGCCGGAACTACTGGGGTTCATTATAAATTACTCAAAGTCACACCTTCAACCTGCCCAGTAGTTGGAATTCATTGGAGCTCTGCTCAAAATGATTCAAGTGAGAGCCTTTCTAACACATGACCGTCTGCACAGGCTGACAGCACTGGTGCAGGAGAATCAACTTAGCAGTTGACAGCTCGCAAGATGTTGACTGTACTAGGCTACATGGCCTCTACAGTGCATGTCATAGCTTTGGCATGCCTCCAGATGAGGCAGGCTCAGTGGACTCTGAGGACTCAGTGGACCCAGGCCACAGCTCGACTCAGGGATGGTCTGTATGTCACTGCCCCTCTCGATCAGTCATTGCACTGGCAGCTAGTCCATCAGAATCTGCTCAAAGGTCTCACTTTCAAAATTGCTCCACCCTGTAGAAAGGGACTTGAATGAGGGCTGGGGTCTCTCAGGGAAAAGTGTTGAGTGTGAGAACAGCTCTGAATATTCTGTCAGTGTTACAAGGGAGTGTTATGCTGATTTCATTCCATGTGTAGAAATGCAAATATTGAGAAATAGTACTCCTAGAGCTTCTTATAACTGCAGATAAGAACTTCTGGAGCATGGTTAAGCACATATTCTCCTGTTTTATCTATGATTAATTTGTAGTTGTGCATGAATGAATGGGAAGATCGTCCATGTATGGTAGCTTTTTGGTGCTTAGATCTCTTATAAGTTGTGTGAATTTGACTAAGAAAAATTATGAAGGTATTTAAAGGATAAGATACAAGTTAGCAGCTTTGCTGAAAATTGAATTGCTTGTCGGAAGCAAGTTTGATTAAAGGGAATTGTTAAAAAAAAAATAGTAAAAGGAAAAATAAAAAGGAAAAAAGGTGAAACAACCAACAAATAATGAATGATCCAACTTCATTCTAACAAGTAAATTAAGTAATTACACCAAGGAAGTAAATGTGTGTTATAATGTTTTCTTTTTATGTTAGTAGATTTACTGAAAATACGAGTACATATCACATCCATGAAAGTGTAAGAGACTACAGAGTGGTTCTCCCAATCTATTTAATTGGAAGTGTGAAGCAAATATATTGTCGCTAGTGGAATAGGTAAAGCACCTAACACCATAAACACCTCTGCAAGAGATTAATTGATCCTTTACCACTATGCTGTTTTGTGTTGAAAACAGTGCAACAAAAAGAAATATTAGGCAATGACAATTGATATTCTAATTGGTTTAAATTCTATGTTTTTAAGTTTAGTGGTTATGAATACATTACCTTTTCTAGAGCACAATTCTTGGTTCTGTCTATGTAATGACCCTTATGTATTTGTTCCTTTTGTTTTGTCCTAACATCTTTCCTTTGTGAGCGTAGATGTCTATGTTTATCAGATAGTTATATTACTGACAATAATCAGAGTAAACCATTACCTAAGATAAGCGAGCCTTCCCAAGAATTTTTGGTAAACAGTTGAAATGAGTTTAATTTATTCGCCATAAACTGCTAGTTATGTTTTGATTGTTTGTTACATATCACTTAAGTAATAAGATTAACTATATCTTGTAAATTGTTGCAGTTGGAGAGTAAATCATAAACATAAGTAGTCATATGTACAATTGTGCACCTGATAAAAGAGGTGTGTCTATTAGTATGTCGCCCAACATTTAATTTGGTAAATAAACAGAATAAATTAAATAATGCAGATGCAAGATAGAAGGAACAGCGCTAGCTTGGTCTACATATAGTCAAATAATTTGGGATAATTTAGTGCTGGCAGTAGACGTATTGTAATTACTTAGCATTTGATAAGATAATCCTGTTCAACAATTATATATTGAAGTAGTTGTGCTTGTTTGCAATTGTGTGAAATCAGAGGGGTGTTGTAGTGGTGAGCTTTGGTTTTGCAAATTATATATTGTGTGCACTGAATCCTACGGGCCGAAGACAACGACTGCTGTGAATGAAAAGAAGTCTGTGATGCTACTGAATGTGTGGACTCCGAGTAGGAACAAAGGTCAGAGATTCCAGCAAGACTACTCATATATATGCAGTATGAAGCCTAGGTGGACAGTCACTGAAACTCTGTCCAAGATGTGCATAGTGCAGCCCATAGTGAAAAGATATGCTGCTGAAGAATTTGGAGTTATTACTAGTGTCATGATGTGAATGTGGTTGCAAACCTCTGAACTACTGAAAGATCTATGTAGGGCAATTGGACACTGCCAGCAAATAGTACTTGCAAGAATAATTGGTAGAGCTTTATTATCTGTACACATTCTTCTTGAGACCTAGCAAAGGCAAACAGTGTCACATGACTTTGGTTAATTTCAGGATGATTGTATCTTTTATTCTATATTGTCAAATAAAGCATATGTATAAAGAAATCCATTGTTGCCTTCTTGCAACCAGCAAGATCAAGTCCACCTATAGATCAGATGTGGTGAAGCTGAAGGCGTTCCCCACTGTGGCAGAAGATTTATTCTGGACTTGGACATGTTTGAGCTACCATTCTTTTGGGGTGATTCTTTACAGAATTATAGGGGGGACTGTAGAAAGGGACTTGGTTGAGGGCTGGGGTCTCTCAAGGAAAAGTGTAGAATAGGAGAACGACTCTGAATAGTATGTCAGTGCTACAAGAGAGTGTTTATGAATAACTTAAGGTTACATCATGCAAGATAAAATGCTTTTGTTTGCAGGGAGCTTGTCCTGAGTAAGCGTGAGCAATATGTTTGTACCAAACTTGACCTGAAACATGTAGTGTTTAGCTTGATCTGTAATATGTAAATAAAAAGGCAAAGCAAGAAGCATGACGAAGAGTGATGAGATGGAATTGTAGAATGTGCCAGTTTTTTCCTAATAAAAGAAAGTCCTGCAGCCAAGCTAGGAAGGGGTTTACAGGAGACTGCTCGGGTTTGTAGGCCTGTGAAATCCCTCACTTGAAGCTTTAAGCAGACTTGTTATGATATAATTCTGTGTGTTTTGTTTTTTGTTTTGTTTTCGTCTTATTTCTTCTCACTTGTACTGAGTTCAGGGAATTGGAGCCAAGAAACGAGGAAGGATTTTACTTGCTGCCCCCGTCAGAATTAGAGCATGCAAACACACCCAAAAGAGTCCTGACAACAGACACATCCAAGTTGGGGTGAGGAGCTCATCTGGATGGATTGCACACCCAGGGCAATTGGTCCACCCAAGAAAATTTCCATCAGATCAACTTCTTGGCATTAAGAGCAGTGGCAAATGCTCTGAAGGCTTTCCGAGATCGACTAGCCAACCAACTTGTTCTAATTCTGATCAACAATCAGGTCACCATGTTCTACATCAACAAGTAGGGAGGAACGGGTTCGTACCTTTTGTGTTGGGAAGCAGTCAGGTTGTGGATGTTCGCTATTACGCACGGGATGGAATTGAGAGCCACATACCTGCCAGACGAGCAAAACACTCTGGCAGACAGACTGAGTCGAGTCCTCCAGCCGCATGAGTGGACGCTTGATAGGGAAGTTGTGACTCATATCTTTTGAAAGTGGGGCACCCCCCTTGATCAATTCACCACCCCGCAGAATGCTCAGGTGAATCAATTCTGCTCCAGAGTAAGATGCTTTCCTCCTGCACTGGGGGAGGTCTTCTGTATGCTTATCCTCCAATACCTCTCATTTCAAAGACACTCCTGAAGCTCATAACAGATGGCACGATGATTCTCATCGCTCCCTACTAGCCCAGACAACCTTGGTTTCCCCCCCCCCCCCCGCTACAACTCTCCTGTCTAGAGCCGCTACAGCTCAGCCATGCACTAGATCTGATATCGCAGGAGAGCGGGATGATGTTGCACCCCAAAATCGGTCCTTGGCCCTCAGGGCTTGGATGTTGAGAGGCTAATTTATTTATTTTCTCATTTATTTTCTCAGGCTAATGTTTTCTCATCTCAACTTGCCAGATGGCGTAACCAAAGTCTTTTTGGCCTCCAGGAGGTCCTCTATGAGGAAGTCTTGCTCTTGCAAATGGAAAAGGTTTGCTGCCAGGTGTGAGGACCAGACCCTAGAGCCTTTCATCTGTTCCACACAAAACTGCTTGAATATCTTCTACACCTCCCTGAGTCTGGACTTGTCCAACTCTGTCAGGGTCCACCTCAGAGCAATTGGAGCATATCACTGAGGTGTGGAAGGCAAGTTGTTCGCTTTATGCAGGGGTTGCTTCTCTTGAAGCCTCCCGCAGTGTCTTGGGACCTCTATGTTGTTCTTGTACTGCTCAATTCCTGCCTTCTGAAGTTCTTGACCTGGAAGGTATTGTTTCTAGTGGTGATCACTTCAGCATGCAAATGAGCAAGTTTCAGGCCCTAGTAGTTCATCCACGTTACACTAAATTCCACCATAATAGAATGTCCTAAATACTCATTCTAAATTCCTTCCAAAAGTGGTATTGGATTTCCACCTTAGTCAATTGCTCTTCCAACATCACCACTCAGAATACAGCCTCAAGATTAGAATAAATGATCACAACACAAAGTAAAAATAAAAATATGTAGACAAAATTTAAACTGAAACCCCAAGAAGCCAGACTCCGCATGCAGTGTAACACCAGAGAAATAAGAGAGATGCATTTCCCCATACTTTGTAAAATATAAACATAGTGCAAAGTCTGATCACTAAACTGAAAATAAAATTATTTTTTCTACCTTGTTGTCCAACCATTTTATTCTCTGATCATGCTGGTTCCAATCTGATTGTCGAACCCCTATATCACCATCGCTCGGTCCTTGTCTTACCTGGCCCTTCTAACAGAGGAAAGAAGACACAAAGCACACAATAATAGTATACCAATCTAGAGCTCTAGAGAAAGATAATCAGAGAGGCCTGGACTAGCAGTGCATTTCTCATGACCACTTTTGAAAAAGCTCCTCCAGAGCTGGGACTTTTATTGATTAAGTTACAGAAGTGACTTCATCTCTTGGTCACAGGGATAATCACAAGATAATCACAATAGCCCGTTATGCAGATATATATTTTTCTGCTGACTATATTTCTGATTCATAAGTCATTACAGGTTAATTTCCAGAACATAGGTCACTATCAAACATCTCAAAATAACCCTTTGCTAATCCTCAGTTCTCCTTTCTCGGAACGTCCAAAATATTCTACTGAATTCTTGCAAGCATAATCATGATCCTTGGTATATTTATCATATCTCTACATGTTTATTCTTATCTTGGCCTAGCACATGGTCAGCTGCTTCTTGCTCACATTCTCCGGGAACAAGCAGGAAGTCCGTCCTCACATATGGGTGACATTGGCACCGACTGAACCCTCGCGGGAGCATCTCCCCAGCTTTCAAAGAAAGCCTTTGGGAGATGCCACCATGCATGCGTGGTCCACTTCCCGCCCAAGGGTGCCATCTTGCTCAGTCTCCTTTTTTCTGTGGAGTCCTTCAGACATTATCTGTCTTTCCCCCGGAAAAAGTTGATTTTTCATCTTGAGTTCTTAACTCATATCCGGTATCGCACTAGTACTCTTCCCACCTACCAATCTTAGTGCCTTGACATCGAGTTCGGTTCCTTTTTGCATTTTATTATTTTTTTGGCGCTTTTGCGCCCTTTTTTCCCCACTGACAGTTCGCAGGGTCTTCGACCTTGCAGGGGTTCTTTTTTCCCCGATGGCTACCAGTGGTTTCAAAAAGTGTGATTGGTGTGCTAAGCTCATGTCCTTAACTGACACACAAGACTGCTGTCTCTGTTGCCTCAGGCCAGACCACGACCCGGCGGCCTGCAGCTTATGCAAACGGATGTCTACTAAGGCCCTAAAGAGCCGCCAGCAGCAGCATGATCGTTTTTTTCCCGACTCCCAAATGCCTCCGAAGGACAGAGCCTCGTCAGAGGCACCGACATCTCGGGAGGAGTTCTCCAAACCCGAGCACTGTTGTGGGTCCTCAGAGAGGGGATCCTCCTCGAGGGAACACAGAACGAAGAAGAAACCCTCGAAGGCAGCATCCATGGATGGCTCCGACGGACAGGAGTCCCTCGATGCCCGAGCCGAAGCCTTCTGGACTTGAGTCCAGGATGGTGTCCTTGGAGTGCAACTTGTCTGCCTTCTTGGATCAGCAGTGTGTGCTGTTGTCCGGCATGTCCGGTTCCTCCACCCCGACCACCGGGCGTTTGATGTTGAAGACATCCCCAGAAGCTGAGCCAATCCTCGAGGTCCTACGGCCTCGAGTTGATCCTTGGCCGAGGTCACGATTGGTGTACCGCTCGTCGGGGCTACAGTCGTCACCAGTGTCCCCTCCAGGGGTGGACCTTGCAGCCTCAGGGCCTTCGAGGTCCAAGGAACAGTCTGCCCTCGAGTCTTCCTCAGACTACTCTGAGTGGGAGACAGAGGATGACGAGTCCCCGGATACCCGTCGACACCGCGACATTCCCTTGGACTCCCCAGTCTCAGAACCTCGGAGAAGGTCCCTGTCTTTATTCTTTATTAGTAAAGTTTGATATACCGCCCATGCAGGAGCATCAGAGCGGTGTACAATACAAATATACATTGGCTACTGAAAAATAAAGTCAGAAAGGAACGCCATCAATGGACAGGACAGGGATAGATAAAACAGAACAAGAAAGAGGACCGAAACAGATCTAGAAGGAAAAACATGGTGACAAAGGACAAGGAAGGGGAGAGCAGAGGAGTACTGAAATTATGAGGATACCACATTATGAAAAGTGGGGGGCACGGCTGGGGGATGCGGGGCCATTGGTGGGAATGGGGAGATCGTAGGCCTGGCAGAAAAGGTGAGTTTTGAGAAGAGCTTTGAAGAGAGCAAATAGAATGCTAGGTATGATAAGGAAAGGAATGGAAAATAAAACAAAAGATATTATAATGCCTCTATATCGTTCCATGGTGAGACCGCACCTTGAATATTGTGTGCAATTCTGGTCGCCGCATCTTAAAAAGGATATAGCGATTTTAGAAAAGGTTCAGAGAAGAGCCACCAAAATGGTAAAAGGGGATGGAAGGATACTCCTATGAAGAAAGGCTAAAAAGGTTAGGGCTCTTTAACCTGGAAAGGAGACGGCTGAGGGGAGATATGATAGAAGTCTATAAATTAATGAACGGAGTAGAACGGGTAAACGTAGATCGATTGTTTACGTTATCAGAATATAGAAAGACTAGGGGACATGCAATGAAGCTACAGGGTAAACTATTTAAGACTAATAAAAGAAAATATTTTTTCACTCAACGTGTAATCAAACTCTGGAATTTGTTACCGGAGGATGTAGTAAAGGCTGTTAGTGTAGCTGGGTTTAAAAAAGGTTTGGACAAGTTCCTGGAGGAAAGGTCCATAAACCATTATTAAGAAGTGACCGAAGATATCAATGCTTGACCCAGTACAAGCATTGTGGAACTTGTGTCTCTTGGGGAAACTGCTAGGTACATATGACCTAGATTGGCCACTGTTGGAAACAGAATACTGGGCTTGATGGACCTTGGTCTGACCCAGTATGGCATATCTTATGTTCTTATGATAATTCAGTGCGAAGAGGTTGTGGGAGCGAATTCCATAAAGCAGGGCCTAAAAATAAAAATGCGGAGTGACAGGTGAGTTCAAGGTGAGCCTGAGACGGGGAAGGGAAGAAAAGGCAATTGCCGTGAGCAGAATGAAGAAGACACGGGGATGGTTGGAGGTGGATAATGTCAGCCAAATACTGAGGGGTGCTAGTATGAAGAGCCCTATGTGCAATGATGAGCAGTTTAGAAATGAATCTAACCTTAACCGGAAGCCAGTGGAGAGTGAGAAGGCAGGGAGTGACGTGAGATTGAGCAGGGGAACGAGTGATGAGACGAGCGGTTGTGTTTTGGACTAACTGGAGACAGCAAAGCTAGTAGGAGGGGAGGCCTGCGAAGATGGCGTTGCAGTAGTCTAAACGAGTAATCACAAGTGACAGAACAAGGATGATAACAGAAGAAGAATGGAGAAACGACCAAATAGCCCTGATCCGACGAAGGTGAAAAAAGGAAGTACGCATTACAGAGGAAATATGTTGATGGAAAGAGAGAGAAGAGTCCAAAGTGACGCCCAAATACCGTAGAGTGGATACCAGGGGGATGTCGGAGGACATGGGATTCTTAGACTTTGTAAAAGACATGTCTAAGGCCCTGACGTTCCCGACTGAGTTGGAGGAGGATCCTCGGGCTGATGAGCTCGAGATCCTCCAGTATGAGGCTCCCCCTCAGGAATATCTCACGGTGCCCATTCCTTCCATACTGGAACGGCTCATGTTCCACATGTGGGAAATGCTGGTGTCGGTAGTGAGCAAGCGGCTCGACTTGATGTATCGAGTCCGCCAGAGCCCTGATTCCAGAAGTTGCAACTGCCGCACAACTCCATGGTGGTGGAGTCAGCCATGTGTAGGCTGAAGAGCCAGAAGATGCACTCCTTAGTGCCCCCCAGTAGGGAGGCCTGCACCTTGGACTCCCTTGGCAGGACGTGCTACCAGGGCTCGATGCTCATTTACCGAGTCCAGGCCTACGAGCTGTACATGGGCATGTACCTGAGGGACCTGGCGAAGGAACTCGCCGGTTTCTCAGCTGGTCTCTCCGAGGAAACCTTGCAGTGCTTCAGAGGCCTCTCCAAAGCTGTCTGTGAATGCTCCAAATTTATGTCTCGAGTGACCTATGATGGGTTCAAGTCGGTGGCCTGGGTAGCTGCGGCAGGTATCAGTGCGCGCCGCCAGGCTTGGCGCCAGTCGTCTGACCTCGAGCAATGGGTCCAGGACAAGTTGGTCGATGTCCCCTGCCAGGATGAAAGGTGAAAACCTCTTGGCAAGCCTATGATCGACAAGGCCGCCGAGTTGGAGACCAAGTTCATGACGAGGGCCAGGCTCTCTAAGAAGACCGCTGCCCCTCCCTGAAGGAAGGCCTCAGGTAAAAAGCCCTTTTACCCGAGAAAGGGAGCTGCTTACCGCAACTACCCACATTTTCAGGCCTCCCCGGCTCCCCAACAAAAGCAGCAGGCCAAGGGACATGGGCATGGCCCATGTAGGCAGAAGGCTCCAAAGCCCCCAGGCATAGGTTCCGGCCCAGCCAGGGGGGAGTTGTTGACTACTCCAGCATAGCCACCCTACCCCAAAGAGGTCACCAGCCTACAGGAGGATGACTGACCCTCTATGCACTAATGCCTGGGCACTGAGGGTGGTCAGGGAGGGTTACCTCCTTCACTTGGCCCAGTTACCCCCCACCCCTTATTTTCCGGGAGAGCCCTCCAGGTCTCCGCTTCACCAGGACCTTCTTCTGAAGGAACTGGTAGGTCTTCTCAAGGACAATGCAGTGGAACTGGTGCCCCACCACCTCCAGGGCAAGGGATTCTACTCCAGATAATTCCTCGTCCCAAAAGGTTCAGGGGTCCTAAGGCCCATCCTCGACCTGTGCAACCTCAATGCATTCCTGGTGATGTTGAAGTTCAAGATGCTCTCCCTTGGAACATTGCTGCCCTACCTCCAGCAGGGAGACTGACTATGCTCCTTAGACTTCAAGGATGTGTACACTCACATCCTAATCCACCCACACCACAGGCAATACCTGTGGTTCATAGTAGGGGGCAGACACTTCCAATACAGAGTGCTCCCGTTCAGGCTCGCCTCCACACCAAGGATGTTCACGAAATACCTGGGAGTAGTGGCTGCATTTCTCAGGCTTCAAGGGGTCTTTGTTTTTCCCTATCTGGACGACTGGCTCGTAAAAGGGGACACGGCGTCCAAGATGCAGCAGGTCACTGCACGCACCATCCAGATCCTGCAGCACTTGGAGTTTGTCATAAACTACCCCAAGTCCCACCTTCTTCCGACACAGTGCCTGGAATTCATTGGAGCAAAGCTTGACACCCACTAGTCAAAGGCTTTCTTGCCTACGGACCGGGCAGATCGCCTCAGGTCTCTGGCATGGTACATACAACACCGTCCCTCGGTGTCTGCCCGGCATCTTCTGAATCTCCTCGGGCACATGGCTTCCACAGTCAACGTCACTCCAGATGCCCATCTCCATATGCAAATGGCACAGTGGTGTCTCTGAGACCAGTGGTCACAGGCCACCATCTGCCTCCGAGACAGGGTTCGGGTGACCCGCCAACCTCCCTGGTCTGGTGGCAGTGATCTCACCACCTTGAGAAGGGCATGCCTTTCCAAGGCCCCGGAGATATGATAGAAGTCTATAAATTAATGAACGGAATGGAACGGGTAAACGTAGATCGATTGTTTACATTATCAGAATATAGAAAGACTAGGGGACATGCAATGAAGCTACAGGGTAAACTATTTAAGACCAATAAAAGAAAATATTTTTTCACTCAACGTGTAATCAAACTCTGGAATTTGTTACCGGAGGATGTAGTAAAGGCTGTTAGTGTAGCTGGGTTTAAAAAAGGTTTGGACAAGTTCCTGGAGGAAAGGTCCATAAACCATTATTAAGAAGTGACCGAAGATATCAATGCTTGACCCAGTACAAGCATTGTGGAACTTGTGTCTCTTGGGGAAACTGCTAGGTACATATGACCTAGATTGGCCACTGTTGGAAACAGAATACTGGGCTTGATGGACCTTGGTCTGACCCAGTATGGCATATCTTATGTTCTTATGTTCTTATTTGATGTTCCTCACCCCATGGATGCCTCCCTACTTGGCTGGGGGAGCCCATTGCGAGGGACTGCACAACCAGGGCTGCTGGTCGCTTGGACGAAAGCAACCAACAGATCAATCTCCTGGAACTTCGAGCCATTCACCTCACCCTGAGAGTCTTCAGCCATCACCTTCGCCACCGGCCAGTCCTGATCTAGACAGACAACTAAGTGACCATGTTCTATGTGAACAAGCAGGGGGGGCACGGGGTTCCGTGTTCTCTGTCAGGAGGCGCTGGCCTTCTGCTCTTACGCAACCCAACAGGGTATCTTCCTTAAAGCAGTGTACCTGCCAAAGCAGGACAACCTACTGGCCGACAGGCTGAGCAAGGTTCTCCAACTGCATGAGTGGCAGCTGGACCCCAAGATAGCCAGCTGGCTTTTCCGCCTCTGGGGGGATCCCGTGATGTACCTGTTCGCCAGTCCGGACAACTTCCAGTTGCCCCGCTTTTGCTCTTGGCAGGCTTACCCCGCCAGGGTGGTGGAGGACGTGTTTCTAGTCCCATGGTCGGAGGGCCTCATGTACGCCTTCCCTCCGACGCTGCTGATTGCCAAGACCTTATTCAAGACCCTAAGCAACAGGGCCTCGCTCATCTTGATAGCCCCCCAATTGCCCAGGCAACCGTGGTTCCCGCTACTCCTACGGTTGGCGGTGGATGCCCCCATCCCCTTAGGGACTGCCCTGGGGCTTCTATCTCAGGAGGGGGGCTCTCTCCTACATCCCAACCTGGGGTCTCTTTTGCTCACGGCCTTGCTGCTGAGAGGGTAGCCTTGGCCCATCTCCACCTTCCCATAGAGGTGGAGAATGTTCTGCTGGCCTCTCATAAGGCCTCTAGGAGGAGGGCATACACCTTCAAATGGCATAGGTTCTCAGCTTGGTGTGCTGAGTGAAGGGTTGACCCTTACTCCTGCCTGGTGGCTATGGTGTTGCAGTACCTTCTTCACCTTTCTCACTCCGGACTCAGGTCTAATTCCGTTAGAATGCACCTCAGTGCCCTGGCGGCTCACCACCACCCTGTAGATGGTATGCCCCTTTCGGCTTAACCTCTAGTAGGCCGATTCCTATGGGCCTGCTCTTGTCTAAGCCCCCTGTTCGCCCTCCAGCGACCGAATGGGACCTCATTGTGGTGTTGGGGCAGCTCACCCGTCCACCATTCGAGCCCTTGGTGATTTGCCACCTTTGCTACCTTTCGTGGAAGTTGGTTTTCCTGGTTGCGCACACGTCCGCTCGCAGGGTTAGTGAGCTCCAAGCTTTGGTGGCTGAAGCCTCCTATACCAGGTTGTATAAGAACAGGATGGTGCTCTGCACGCACCACAAATTTCTTCCGAGGGTAGTATCCTCATTCCATCTCAATCAGGAGGTGGTACTTTCTACCTTCTTTCTGAGATCTCATGCCAGTCGGGCGGGAACGATCATCCACACCTAGGACTGTAGGAGGGCTTTGTCCTTCTATGTCCAATGTACTCAGGACCACCGCAAAACCTCCCAGTTCTTCATATCCTACGGCCCCAGCAGGCTGGGGGAGGCAGTGACTAAGCATACTGTGTCCACTTGGTTGGCGGACACTATTGCCCAAGCCTATGAGCAGGCGAGGCTCCCGCTGGATTGTTGTGTCACAGGGCATTGTGTCTGGGCCATGGCAGCTTTGGTGGCAAATCTTTGCTCTGTCCCAATGGCTGCCACCTGGTCTTCTGTCCATACCTTCGCAGCCCATTACTGCCTGGAAAGAGAATCCTGTTAGGACAGTGCCTTTGGCCAAGTTGTGCTCCATAATCTTTTCAGGGTCTAGGCAATTCCTACCCTCCGAACCTTCTGTGTTCAGGCTACTGGAGTGCTGGTTTAATCGGACACAGGGGTCCCACTGTAGTCTGTACACCAGACTGAATTGCTGCTGCTTGCAGCTCCCCTTGAGGGGGCCCACCTTTTGCTATGGGTCTCCCGGTAGCCTATAGCTGGGGAGTCCCATATGTGAGGACTGACTTCCTGCTTGTTTCCGGAGAAAGTGTAGTTACTCACCTTGTCAGACGGCTGCCTGGGTGAGAATCTTCACAGTCTTGGCAAGTGCATATATCTATATGATTTGCAAGGGATTGTGGGCAATGCAGTTCATTCACACCAGACACAGCTGCTCACAATAATTAGTTGTGCTTTTGGGTAAAGCCAATAAGATATTTATTTATGGGGTTATTTCTCCCAACACAGATATGCTTGGTAGCACATAAATCAGGTTACTTGCTTTCAGTGTTAAACTTGGAAAAACAAAATCAGGAAACAACATTTGAACTTATCAGGCAATCAAAGCAAAAGAAATAAGACCTGGTTGGCAACAAACTGGTCTTTTCTGTAGGCTTTAGCTAATATTCTCTTAGCAATGTCAAACAACAAACCAAAAGCCACAAAGAAAGGAAAAAACTGTTCTTTTCAGGTAAACTTCTTATATCTTCCCACATAGATTCAGAAGTGATTCTCTCAGAGCTCACAAGCAATTAGGTAAGGCTCAATTGCTAGCAGTTATCCAGCTGAAACCCCTTAGCTGGCTTGCTTTCTACTGCGTGGCTAAAACTCCTACTCAGGAGCTTTTCTGAGTAGATTAATGAACAAGTTTGTATTTCTTTGTGATGGTTGCTGTACTTTATAACAGAAAATCACCAAAGGAGTTTAGACAGAGAGCAGTCCATGTAAACAGATTCTTCATCTGCTATCACCCCCTCTTCTTCAACAAGCATGGGTTCAATATCATGGATTGGCACAGATGAATCTCCCAATGGAGCACTTTCAGGAGAATACTTGTTTCCCTGCTGTCATTCAAGGTTATAGCTAGGGCATAGATCAGTGTTCATACCTGAGCTTCCATTGCTGTTAGAGTTCCTCTCTATATAGCCTGGCCAGTATGTAGTCCAGTTCTTATGTCCAGCCTTCCAATCCAGATCCCTGGACACTGGATCTCTCTTCACATACCTTCTGGCACGGGTCTTAGGGTCCCTTCCACGTGCAGCCGTCTCCCTCACAGGTACCGTCTGGAGATTCCTAGCTCTGCAGCACCATTCCTCTGGTTTTCCCCAGTCCAATGGTGTATGCTGGCCCTTGGAATGCCTCCCAGTATACGTACTGCTCTGGACTCTTCTAGACCTCTCAAAGGCTTTTCTCCTCTTTCTTCCAAAGGGTTTCTTTCCCTCTCTGTCTGTCCGGTTTGGCTTCTGCTTCTGATGATCCTCCTCATGATGAAGATGATCAAGCTCAAGCTGCTTCTCTGTAGAATAAACTCTACCTTTATTCTGCTTAGATGAGTGCTCCTCCCTAACACAGCGCAGCTGTTCTGGATCAGGCCCTGCCCTTTGAGATGAGTGCTTAGGGATTACCTCATAGCCCTCCTGATTGAACACATGTTTCCCCACTTCAGCTCCTCTAATGGATGTTGGAAACCTGGTGCATTCTGGGACTGGTAGTCTTTTATGGGAAAATTCTGTTTTCTTATTTCTACCAGAACTGACAGGTTGTTTGTTCAGAGTCACTTCACCTTTCCTATAGCTCCTTCCTGAGCTATGATAAGCTTCCTTATCACAACCTGTAACACGTGTTCTCCGGGGACGGCAGGAATCAGTCCTCACAACCCTCCCTCCTCCCCTTGGGAGTTGCTCCTTTACCATTCTTTATTTTGCTATCTTCAGTATGTCATTTGACTTAGCAAGATGGCACCCTTGGGCAGAAGGGGACCGGGCATGCGTGGTGGCATCTCCCAAAGGCTTTCTTTGAAAGCTGGGGAGATGCTCCCGCAAGGGCTCCGTCGGTGCTGACGTTGCCCATATGTGAGGACTGATTCCTGCTGTCCCCGTAGAACACCTGTTACAAGTGAGTAACTATGCTTTATTTTTTGCACAATTTGCTTATAGCCTTGCTTACAATGCTACTTATAAAAGAGACCAACTCTAACTCTAAAGGCCTGTTTCACTGGGTTCAATGATAGCCTAAGTTTTCCGGGAACAAGCAGGAAGTCAGTACTCAAATATGGGTGATGTTGGCACCAACGGAGGGCTCGCGGGAGCATCCCTCCAGCTTTCAAAGAAAGCCTTTGGGAGATGTCACCACACATGCATGGTCCCTTTCCTGCCCAAGGGTGCCATCTTGCTCAGTTTCCTTTTTTTCTGCGGAATCCTTCAGACGTCTGTCTGACTTGTCCCTGGAAAAAGTTAATTTTTTAGCCTGATTTTCATACTCGCTTTTGGTACTGCTGCCGGTACTCTTCCCGCCACCTGAACTCTCTGTCTCTGCATCGAGTTCGGGTCCTTTTTGTAGTTTTTTTCCTCTTTGGCGTCTTTGCGTCTTTTTTCCTCTTTGGCGTCTTTGCGTCTTTTTTCCAACTGGCAGCTCAACCTCGCTGGGAAACTTTTTGCTCCCATAGCTACCACTGGTTTTAAAAAGTGTGATTGGTGTCCCAAAATTATGTCTTTGACCAACACACATGACTGCTTCCTTTGCTGTCTTGGGCCAGACCACGACCCCACAACATGCAGTCTCTGCAAAAAGATGTCCAACAAGGCCATGAAGAGCTGCCAGCAGCATGATAAGTTCTTCCCCAAGTCCCCGGTACCTCCAAAGGCCAGGGCCTCATCTGAAGCCATGGCATCTCAGGGCGGCTCTATGGAACCCGAGCATCGCTGTGGTTCTTCGGAGAGGGGGTCTCCCTCGAGGAAACCTAAGAAGAAGAAGACCTCAAAGGCAGCGTCCCTGGACGGATCCAACAGGCTGGGTGTGTCTCGAGTCAGGTCCCGAAGTTCGAGACATTTGTCCGAGAGATCGGAGAGAGTGGCCTGCAAAGGTCCCCCAAAAAGACTCGACCTAGGACCTGCCTTGGTTGCCAGACACCATCCTCGTCGAGGATTCTCCTTCTGGGGAACAGGTGTTGGGTCCAATTCTTTTGGTGCCTGTGGAGCCTTCTGGCCTGGAGTCCAGAACAGCAGCCCTGGAGTGCAACTTGTCTGCCTTCATGGACCAGCAACGGGCGCTGTTGTCTGATATGACTGGTTCCTCCACCCCGACCACCAGGCCCTTGACGTCGAAGATGTCCCCGGAGGCTGAGCCAATCCTCGAGACCCTTCGGACTCGAGTTGATCCTCATCCGAGCTCTCGATCCAGTTCCTGCTTGACGGGGCAGCAGTCGTCCCCAACCAGTGCGCTTGGCACCTGCTGTGGGGCTTCTGAGGGTCGTAAGCTGGGGTCACCTCGAGGCCCGTGGACCAGCCTTCCATTGAGTCTTCGACAGATTGCTCTGAGTGGGAGACGGAGGAGTCACCCGACACATGTCGTCATGGCGACGTCTCCTCGGACTCTCCCACTTCAGAGCCTGGGTAGCGGTCTCCGCCGGAGAACATGGCATTCCTGGAATTCATCAGGGACATGTCTAAGGTGCTAGCATTCCCGATGGAATCGGAGGAGAGGACTCTCGGGTGGAGGAGCTAGAAATCCTCCAGT
This sequence comes from Ichthyophis bannanicus, assembly GCA_033557465.1. Taxonomy (NCBI): domain Eukaryota; kingdom Metazoa; phylum Chordata; class Amphibia; order Gymnophiona; family Ichthyophiidae; genus Ichthyophis; species Ichthyophis bannanicus. Next base: position 43,420,267 of record CM066036.1, read on the forward strand.
ACAAGGCCCCTCCAAGGAAATCGCTTATGGTGCCCATCCCTCCCATCCTGGACCTGCTAATGCTCCGTATGTGGGAGACACCAGCATTGGTGCCAGAGGTCAGCAAGCAGCTCGACTTGATATATTGAGTCCGCCGGATCCTGGGTTTCCAGAAATCACAGCTGCCGTACAACTCCATGGTGGTGGAGTTAGCCATGCATCGACTGAAGAGTCAGAAGACACAGTCCTTGGTGCTTCCTGGCAGGGAAGCACACACCTTGGACGCCCTCGGTAGAAAGTGTTACCAGAGCTTGATGCTCAAAGGCTGCATCCAGGCTTACTAGCTGTACATGGACATGTACCTGAAAGACCTGGCAAAGGAAATTGCCGGGTTCTCGGCTGTTCTGTCCAAGGAAGCCCTGCAGCGGTTCAAGAACCTGGCCAAGGCTGTCTGTGAGTGCTCCAAGTTTGCCTCGGGTAGCCTTTGACAGCTTCGAGTCGGTGGCTTGAGTAGCGACAGTCATCCGATCTCGAGCAATGGGTTCAGGACAAATTGGTCAATGTCCCGTGCCAAGGAGAGAACCTCTTTGGCAAACTGATGACCGACAAGACTGCTGAGCTGGAGACCGAGTTCATGACAAGGACCAGACCCTCTAAAAGACCTCTGCCCCTCTCTGATGGAAGGTCTTGGGTAAAAAGCCCTTCTACCCGAGAAAAGGGACTGCTTACAGAAACTACCCACCTTTTCAGGCCTCCCCAGCTCCCTAGTAGGGTCAGCAGGCCAAGGGACATGGGCATGGCCCTTGTAAGCAGAAGCTCCCAAGACCCAAGTGTCAGCCCCGGCTCAGCCAGGGTTTTTTTTACTCCTTGGGCATAGCCTCTTCACCCCAAGGAGGTCAGCAGCCCACAGGGGGACGTCTGATTCAGTATGCCCCAAGATGGCTAACTATCACTACAGATTCCTGGACACTTCAGGTGGTCAGGGAGGGCTACCTCCTCCATCTGACTCAGACACCCCCCCCTTACTTTCTGGGAGAGCCCCTCAGGTCTCCCCTTCACCAGGACCTTCTACTGAAGGAGCCCACAGGTCTTCTCGAGGACAAGGCGGTGGAGTCAGTACCCCACCATCTCAAGGGCAAGGGTTTCTACTCCAGGTACTTCCCCGTGCCAAAAAGGACAGGAGGTCTAAGGCCCATCCTTGACCTGTGCAACCTGAACAAGTTCCTGGTGAGAGAGAAGTTCAAGATGCTCTCCCTTGGGACATTGCTGCCTTACCTCCAGCAGGGAGATTGGCTATTCTCCTTGAATCTGAAGGATGCTTATACCCACATTCTCATTCACCGCAACCACAGGCAGCACCTGTGGTTCGTGGTGGGGGGGTCACTACCAATACAGGGTGCTGCTTTTCGCCTTGGCGTCCGCCCCAAGGGTCTTCACAAAGTGCCTGGCAGTTGTAGCTGCCTTCCTCCGTCTCCAGGGTTTTTTTGTCTTCCCCTACCTGGACGACTGGCTCATAAGAGGAGGTATGGCCTCAGAGGTGCAGCAGGCAAATGCACGCACCATCCAGGTCCTGCATCATTTAGGGTTTGTGATAAACTACGCCAAGTCCCATCTCCTCCCGACATAGTGTCTGAGGTTCATAGGGGCAAGACTGGACACCTTCCAGGCAAAGGCCTTCCTGCCATGAGACCAAGCCGACCATCTCAGGACCCTGGCCCTGGACATACAGCACTGCCCCTCGGTACCTGCTTGACTCCTTCTGCGCCTACTCGGGCATATGGCCTCCACGATCCACGTCACCCCAGACACCCACCTCCAGATGAGGACTGCACAGTGGTGCCTTCGGGACCAGTGGACACAGGCCACGGGACACCTCCAGGACATAAGAACATAAGATATGCCATATTGGGTCAGACCAAGGTTCATCAAGCCCAGTATCCTGCTTCCAACAGTGGCCAATCTAGGTCATAAGTACCTAGCAGTATCCCCAAAAGACACAGGTTCCTCAATGCTTATACTGGGTCAAGCAGTGACATCCTGGGTCCCTTTTAATAATGATTTATAGACCTTTCCTCCAGGAACTTGTCCAAACCTTTTTTAAACCCAGCTACACTAAAAGCTTTTACTACATCCTCCGGTAACAAATTCCAGAGTTTGATTACACGTTGAGTGAAAAAATATTTTCTCTTATTAGTCTTAAATAAGTTACCTTGTAGCTTCATTGCATGTCCCCTTGTCTTTTTATATTCTGATGATGTAAAAAATCGATCTACGTTTACCCGTTCCACTCCATTCATTAATTTATAGACCTCTATCATGTCTCCCCTCAGCCGTCTCTTTTCCAAGTTGAAGAGCCCTAACATTTTTAGCCTATCTTCATAGGAGTATCCTTCCATCCCCTTTACCATTTTGGTGGCTCTTCTCTGTACCTTTTCTAATAACGCTATATCCTTTTTAAGATACGGCGACCAGAATTGCACACAATATTCAAGGTGCGGTCACACCATGGAACAATACAGAGGCATTATAATATCCTTTGTTTTATTTTCCATTCCTTTCCTTATGATACCTAGCATTCTATTTGCTCTCTTGGCCGCTGCTGCACACGGGGCGGAGGGTTTTAACATGTTATCCATGATGACGCCTAAATATTTTTCCTGGGTAGTGGTTCCCAATGTGGAACCTTGCATTGTGTAGCCATAGTTTGGGTTGTTCTTTCCTAGGTGCATAACTTTGCACTTTTCCATATTAAATTTCATCTGCCATTTGGATGCCCAGTCTTCCAATTTATCAAGATCCTTTTGCAATTTTCCACAATCCTCTTGAGTTTTTAACAACTTTAAATAGTTTTGTGTCATCTGTAAATTTGATAACCTCACTTGATAATCCTTTTTCCGGGTCATTTATGAATATGTCAAAAAGCAGTGGACCCAGCACAGATCCCTGCAGTACTCCACTATTCACTTTTTTCCATTGGGAAAATTGGCCATTTAGCCCTACCCTCTGCTTTCTATCTTTTAACCAGTTCCTGATCCACAATAGTACACTGCCTCCTATCCCATGACTTTTTAGTTATGCCAAAAGTCTCTGAGGGACCTTGTCAAAGGCTTTCTGAAAGTCCAGATACATTATATCAACTGACTCACCTTTATCTACCTGCTTATTTACACCTTCAAAAAAACATAACAGATTAGTAAGACAAGATCTTCCTTGTCTAAAGCCATGTTGGCTGTCTTCCATTAACCCATGGCTATCCATTAACCCATGACTATCTACATGATGAGTAATTTTGTTCTTTATGATGGTTTCTACCATTTTTCCCGGTACTGACATCAGGCTCACTGGTCTGTAGTTTCCTGGATCACCCCTGGAACCCTTTTTAAGAATTGGCGTTACATTGGAGATTCTCCACTCTTCAGGTATTACAGATGATTTTAATGATAGTTCACAGATTGCTAAATAGCAGGTCTGCAATCTCATATTTCATTTCTTTCAACACCCTTGGATGTATACCATCCTGTCCAGGTGATTTGCTACTCTTCAGTTTATCAAATAGTTGTAATACATCTTGCCGGTGTATCAATATTTCTTTCAATTCTTCTGCAGCATCATCTTTAAATGCACTTCAGTGATGGGTAACATCCTTACATCTTCCTGAGTAAAGACCGAAGCAAAGAATTCATTCAGTCTCTCCGCTATAGCCTTGTCCCCTTTTACCCCTCTATCATCTAATGGTCCAACTGACTCCGTTTTTTTGCTACGAATGTACTTGAAAAAGTCTTTATTACGCGTTTTTACTTCCACAGCAAGTTTCTTCTCAAATTCTCTCTTGCCTGCCTTATCAATGCCTTGTATTTAACTTGCCAGTGCTTGTGCTGTTTCCAGTTTTTGTCATTTGGCTCTTTTGGCTCTGGAAATGGAAAAGAGTCAAATGATGAAAACTGGAAACAAGGAAATGGAAAGGAAATGGGACAAAGTCTTACTGACCTGCCAGTTGGTGGACTCCCTGACAGTGGCAGACTCCCCAAAACCTTGAGGCGGTGATCCTCTTCCAAGCCCCGAGCCCCTTAAGGGTCCTCACCACAGACGCTTCCTTGCTTGGCTGGGGAGCCCACTGCGAGGAACTTCACACCCAGTACAGCTGGTCGCAGGATGAGAGCAACCAGCAGATCAACCTCCTGGAGCTTACGGGCCATATACTTAGCCCTCTGAGCCTTTTGTCACTGCCTACAGCACCAGCTGGTGTTGGTTCAGAAGGACAACCAGGTGGCAATGTTCTATGTGAACAAACGGGGGGGCATGAGGCCAGAACAACTCACTGGCCAACAGACTGAGCAGGATCCTCCAGCCGCACGAGTAGCAGCTGGACCCCAGTGTGGCCAACCGGCTCTTTCAGCTCTGGGGGGAACCCGAGGTAGACCTGTTCGCCAGACTGGACAACTACCACTTGCCCTGCTTCTGCTCCCGGCAGGCCCACCCCTTCAGGATGGTGGCGGATGCGTTCCTTGTCTCGTGGCTGGAAGGCCTCATGTATGTCTTCCCACCCACACCACTAATTGCCAAGACATTGTTGAGGACCCTCTGTGCAAAGCCTCGCTCATCCTGATAGCCCCTCGATGGCCCAGGCAACCATGGTTCCCGCTACTCCTCTGGCTTTCGGTGGTGACCTGTTGGGGAACTCTCCAGAGCTCCTGTTCCAGGAGGGAGGCTCTCTTCTGACCCCAACTTGGGGTCCCTGCTGCTGACAGCATGGCTGCTGAAAGGATAACCCTAGCCCCTTTCAACCTCTCTAGTGAAGTAGAGGAGATCCTGCTGGCTTCTTGTAAGGCTTCCACTAGGAAAGTGTATGCCCTCAAATGGTGCAGGTTTTTAACTTAGTGTGCAGAGCACGGAACTGACTCGCTCTCCTGCCCAGTAGGACTGGTGCTACAGTACCTTCTCCACCTCTCGCAATCCGGGCTTAAATTGAAATCCGTCAGAATGCACCACCACCCGGTGGATGGCCTACCCCTCTCAGTTCAGCCGCTGGTGATCTGCTTCCTAAAGGATCTGCTCTTATCAATGCCCCCAGTTTGCCCTCCAGCGACTAAGTGGGACCTGAATGTGGTTTTGGGGCATCTCACTCGCCCACCCTTTCAGCCTCTGGCTAGCTGCCACCTGCGATACCTCTCATGGAAGGTGGCGTTCCTGGTTGCGCTCACCTCCATCCTCAGGGTTAGCAAGCTCCAGGCCTTAGTGGCAGAGGCGCCATATACCAGGTTCTACAAGAACAGGGTGGCGCTCCGCACACATTCTAAATTCATTCCGAAGGTGGTATTGTCCTTCCACCTCAATCAGGAGGTGGTACTTCCCACCTTCTTCCCAAGATCTCACTCCAGTAGGGGGGAGACAGTCCTCCACACCCTGGACTGTAAGAGGGCCTTGTCCTTCTACATCCAACGTACTCAGAGCCACTGCAAAGCTCCTCAACTTTTCATCTTGTATGACCCCGGTAGACTGGGGGAGACGGTGACCAAATGTACACTGTCTACCTGCGTGGCGGACTGTATCACCCTCGCCTATGAGCAAGCGAGGCTCTCGCTGGAAGGCTGAGTCACGGCACACAGTGTCAGGGCCATGGTGGCCTCAGTGGCAAACTTGTGCTCTGTCCTGAAGGTGGACATTTGCCAAGCCGCCACCTGGTCTTCAGTCCATACCTTCGCAGCCTATTATTGCATGGAAAGGGAGTCCTGCTGGGATAGTACCTTCGGCCAGGATTTGCTCTCTAATCTTTTTGGGGTTCAGGCAATTCCTATCCTCTGACCCTTCGGTGTTCAGGATACCGGAGTGCTGGTTTCCATTGGACACAGCGGTCCTACTGTAGCTTGTAGTTACAGACTCAATTGCTGCTGCTCGCAGCTCTCCTTGCGAACATGGTTACAGACTCAATTGCTGCTGCTCGCAGCTCTCCAGCAAACGTGGTTTTTGCTATGGTCTTTCGGTAGCCTGTAGCTGGGGAGTTCTATATGTGAGGACTGACTTCCTGCTTGTTCCTGGACAAAGCGTACTCACCTGTAACAAGTATTCTCCAGGAACAGCAGGAATCAATCCTCACAACCCTCCCTCCTCCCCTTGGAGTTGTTCCTTTACCATCTTTTATTTCTCCGTCTTTTAGCTCTGTCATCTGACTTAGCAAGATGGGACCTTTGGGCGGGAAGGGGACCACGCATGCGTGGTGGCATCTCCCAAAGGCTTTCTTTGAAAGCTGGGCGATGCTTCCGCAAGGGCTCCATCGGTGCCATCACCCATTTGTGAGGACTGATTCCTGCTGTCCCCGGAGAACACCTGTTTAAGGTGAGTAACTATGCTTTCTCTCAGCTACATCAGAAAGGTGGTTATATTTACCTTCACCTCCATACCCACACTGATGTTTCCGCTTTCCTCTGTCTTGTCTTAGCTCTTTTTCTATGGTCTCTAGACCATTTTTTGTCTCCCTTTTTGTTTTCTTCACTTCCTTCCATCTTTGATATTGATCTTTTCCTTTCAGCTTACTTCTATTTATTTTTCTCTGTCGCTGTCCATTCAGATTTCTCTACTCCTTCTTACTATCCAATCCTCAATCCCCCTCCTTTTTACTTCATCTACCACTTTTCAACTCTCACCCCACTCCTCCCATTGCCCACCTCATCTTCCCTGGTCCTTTATTCCCTGGTCTTTCGCTCACTCTTTTACCCCATGTCCAGTGTATCTCTTTCCCTCCATCTAGTATCTCCACTCTCCCTCTTTCCCTATCCTTCCATGTATGTCCTCTTCCTTCCTATCCCCTTGCATCTAACATCTCCATCTCCATACCATCCCTTCCCCTCCCTATAACTCCCATGTCCAGCATCTGTCTCTTTCTCCACCTATTTACCCTGGGGGTCATTCTGTCCTGTGAATAGCCCCTGCCGGCCCTGTCAAAAGCCTCCCGATATGAACAACATGTTTATACGGGGAGGCTTAAATGGGGATGGGGGGGGGGGGCGTTCCGAAGGTGGAGTGTACAGGACTGACTCCTGGGCTAGGAAATGTGAGCCTTGCACAGCTTTCTGCCCACGGGAGCAGCATGTCCTGTTGGCAGAAGGCTTTGCAAGGCTATGCTTGGAGGAGGAGGAGGAGGGGGGGGGGGGTGGTTGTGGCTAGTGACGGTGCCCTCCTGCCATCAGTGTCTCTCTACTGCACTTACCCTGCTTACTGGGTAGCATCAGCCCTGCCTAGGGTGGCAGTTTCTGAGGGGAGGGGTTGGAGGCAGCAAAGAGAAGGGCATTCAAAACTAACAATAGATTTTGACAGTGAGGTGGGCATAAAGCTTAAGGTATGCCTAGGGTGCCATATCTTGAACCAACTCTGTGGCTGGCCCTGTTGGTAACTTAGTAATTGAGGGCCTTAGAATGTAAGCCTTCTTGGTCAGGCAAATACCGTTGTATTTGATTGTAGAGCTCAGATTTGGAAAAGGTAAACAATTACATTTAAAAGTAAAATAAAATAGAAAAATCTGAATCGTTAGTGTATTGCAAGTTTGTTTCTAGAAGTTCCTGATCGTGTTAGCCAGTCTAGTCCCGGACCTCTGGGTTCCCTATCTCATCCAGCAGCTTGGAGACTGAGAAAACTCCTCCTTTTTATGATGTCACCGGTATATCTTCACCGCATCAGCCTGCTGTCTTCAGTTACCTCAGTCTCCAAGCAGCTGGATGACATAGAGCCCGGAGAGCCGGGCTCACTGGAGAAACAATTAAGATTCATTTTACTTTAGCAATAGTTGGATAGCATCAGTTTGGATTAATTCTGTGCAGGATTCTCTGCCTTTAGGTGCTGTGCCTTTAAGTGTCTGCAGGCTTCCCTCTCCTTCCCCCCCCCCCTCAGTTTGCTTGCTCCCCGGGACCGGTAAGTGCTAAGGGATATCCTGAACGGCAGCTCCTTTAATCCAGTACCTCCGTTGGGGATAGCTGCATTTACGGCGGTGGTAAGAGCCGGAGGAGAGCCCAGCCAGCGCCACACAGATGTTTGCCTGTTCGCACGCTTGGCTGGCTCGGCCTGTTCGCACTCACAATTTAGTTTGAGATTCTAACGGGGCTGTTTCCATCTCTTCGGTAAGTCCTCCGGAGCCTGTGACAAGCGTTGCTGGGGAAAGTTTGCAGCTTGCTTGTCTCCGGCGGTGCCCTAAGGTAAGGCAATCACTTTTTTTGCAGCGTTTCTTGGGAGACGCGATTTTGGCGCGCAAAATCAAGCGGCGGGCCTAGCCGCGTGGCAGCCGTTCGCGTTCATGCTGATGTGATCTGCAGTTAGTCAACTTGCCTTAAACAGATCGCAGCATCTAGCTAGGCTCAGTTTTTACTTTTTTTTACATAGCCTGGCAGTCCTGGGTTGCGCTACAGGGCGATTTACATAAAAAAAAAAATGGGGGGATCGTATTTCAGGAAAGGGCCTGTCCTGTTTTTGGGCCCTAGACTGGTGCTGCTGCGGAGCACATTTTTCTCAGGGTGTAGGCATCCTGGGTTGGCTGGGTGTTCTGCAGTTGGTGTGATTTATCATGCCATCTAAGCCCCTCTGCCTAGTCTGGCATGAAAAAAGGCACTGCTTCGGGGGTCTGCAAAGCGTGTGTGAGGGAGGCAGCTTCGATGGAGCAGGCCAGAGAAGACGGAGCAGAAGGGCAGGAAGCCGAGGTGGGGGGCTCTCTCGCCCTGTTACCTGAGGGACCCCAGGGGGAACCAGTCGCTGGACCGTCTTCGGCTCCAGACCCTCCCCCCCCTCAGACTCCATTCCCTAAAGACTTAGCAGCAATCTTCTCGCAGGATTTTGTCGCTCTGCTGCAGCGCGCTCTGGGTGGTGGTGTTCAGCCACGGACAGAGCCGGCGGCGGCGCGTAGCCTTAAGAGATCCGCGCCGCCCTCACAGACCGACGAACCGTTGCGCGGGTCTAACAGGGCACGAATGGAAGGGATATCTGGGGAGCTCTCTGTGGCCTCGGAGGGTCCGCTGTCCGATGATGAGGACCAAGGTCTGGAGATCGAAGAAGAGCTGGAGGAAGGCGAGCTATCTCCAGGAACAAGCAGGAATGAGTCTTCACATATGGGAGACGTCACCGACGGAGCCCTCATGGGAATGCTCCCCAGCATCCAATCAGAAAGCCTTTGGGAGCATACCCCGCGCCTGCGCGGTGGCTTCCCGCCCTTCCTACTGCCTCTCCCCAGTTTTTCGTTTTCCGCGGAGCAGGCAGGACAGCCCTCCTGCCACCGCAGACATTTTTACCTTTTTTCTTGTTTCTGTAGTCGCGGCTTTTCCCGCCGACAGCGGCACCTCCGTGCCCCCTTTTCTTTTCTTCTTTTCTTCATTTATTTTATTTTATTTTTCGTCGCCTAGAGGGACCCTCCCCTCTGGGCGCCGAGGCCTACCGGGCTTACAGCATGGAGCCTTCTTCCCCAGAAGTGCCCTCACTGCGGGGACTTAGTTTTCCACATGGACTCCAATGCCTGGTGCCTCTCTTGTTTGGGGCCTGACCCTTTCCTCCCGGGTCCTCCGGGCTACAGTGTCGGGAGAAGACCTTCCCTTTTTCGGGTATCCCTCGATGACGTTTTCCCGCCCAAGGCGCGGTCATCGGGTTTTTCTTCTCTCCAGGATCAGGTAACCACACAACAGTCTGTTAAGACTAGCCGAGTCTTGAAGGGCGAGTCTCATGCACGGCATGGCGACGGCTCCGGCCAACCCCTCAAGTCCTCCTTGGCTAATATACCCCGGCGGGAGTCCTCGGGCTCCAAAGCATCTACGGGGTTTCGGGATGTTCCTGGGGTTCGCTCCTCACAGAACATTCCCGAGCCATGCTCGAGGGAGGTACCCGCTTCGAGCGGTGCCGATTCTCCGGCATCGGCGCCGGCGTCGAGTGTCCCACTCTTCGCCAGGGATCGTCAGCTGGTGTCCTCGGCGCCTCCGGGGACGATCGACTCGACCGAGTCTGACCTCCCTATATCCAAGCCACGCTCGGGTGTGGTATCCGCTCTGGGCGGTGCAGACCCCCCGGCATCGGCGTCGGTGTTGAGCGTTCTGCTCCTCACCGAGGATCGTCCGGGGCCGATCGAATCGGTCCAGTCTGGCATTCCTCCATCTCCATCATTTTTGCCTGCTAAAAGAAATTATTGTAATAAGATTAATATTGGTTGTTACTATTTGAGTAAAGCATAGTACAGGGTTTGATTTGGATTTTGGATTATTGCTTCCCTGAGACAGCTTTGTGGTGTTCCTCCATCCCTGCCATGCGCGGGGGTGGTATCCGCTATGGGCGGTACCTACCCCTCGACGTCGGTGTCGAGAGTTCCGCCCCCCACCGGGGGTTGGCAGCCGCGGTCCTCGGTGCCTCCGGGGCCGACTGACTCGTGCGGTATGGCGTTCCTACAGGGGTGGTGTCCGCTTCGGGCGGTGCCAGCCCGTCGGCGTCGGTGTCAAGTGAACCGCTCCCCACCGGGGATCGCCAGCCGCTGCCCTCGGCTCCTCTGGGGCCGATCGACTCAACACAGTCTGGCGGCCCTACGTTCAGGCCATGCGCGGAGGTGGTACCCACTTCGGGCGCGTCGGCGTCAATGGTTCCACTCTTCACCAGGGATGGTCATCTGGCCTCACTCCCTTCAGGGCCGCTTGCTTCGACCCGCGCTGGGTTGCAGGTATCCCAGCCCTGCGCGAGAGTGGTACCGGGTTTGAGCGGCGCCGCTCCGCCGGAGACGGCAGGGGCGTCGAGCGCCAGGGACCGCCGTCGACCTTCCCCGGGGGCCGCGGAGTATGTCGACCGGCCCCAGACGGGCGACCCCCCGGCATCGACGCGGTCGTCGAGGGCCCCGCCCTTTCCCAGAAAGGGGACCTCGGGGTCTTTGATCGCTTCGATCCAGCCTGGATCCGTGCCGTCCCGCAGCGGTACCCCGGCGTTGGCGCAGGAGTTTTGCATTTCCCTCCCCGCAGGGGCTCGTCGTTGGGCGACCTGGGTACCCTCAGGGACGGGTCGTATGCCCCGGAAGGTTTTCCCTCCGGGTAAGACGGGCTTGAGAGGGAGCCCGGCATCTGGCAGTGCCCGCCGCCCGACATTGGCGCCGGCGTCGGATGACCCCCTCTCCACTGAGCTTCGTCCTCGGGGGCCCTTGATGCTCGCGACGCCGATCGACGCGGTTCCGATCCGCTCACCGGGATCACCACCGCCAGCATGGTCGCTCCCGCAGGGGCCCTCTAGAAGGGAGTCGATCTCCTCGCTCGTTTCGATGCCCAGCCTGGAGTCGGTATCCAGCCTCGAAGGCTCGGCCACGACACGTCTCGGGATCGGCCCTTGTCCCCTCCCGCGACGCGGAGCGGAGATCGTTGGCCACTGCCCTCCAGCTGCCGCGGAACCGCTTCAATTGCCGGTGGCGGCGCCGCCCCCGGGTTCGGGGCCGAGGCCGATTCCGGCGGATCCGGCGGTGCCATCGACCCCCTCGATGCCTAGCTTGGAATCAATTCCAGGAGCCGATGACGCCATGTTGACTGCCCCGATCCGGGGCTCTTGGTCCCCTCCTCTGCCCAGCGGGCATCAGCCCGAGAGGCTTCTCGGTGCCCTGGCGGCCTCTCCCGCCACCGCCTCCCACGGCATAGCCCCGCCGGGGGAGCCGTCTTTTCAGAATTTCCTCCTTGACATGGCGGACTTGCTGGCCTTCCTTATTCCGGACCTAAAACCAGGCCCTGCGGAACAGGCCGCCGTGATGCTTCCTCTGCATCCCTCCCTACAGGATCTCCTGCTGGGGGCTTGGCGGTCGCCTTTGAGGGTTCCGGCACCGTCGACTGCGATGCATGCCCTGTATCGGGTGCCTCCCTCCCCGGGTTTTCGGCAGCACCAGCTTCCGCATCGTTCCATTGTGGTGGAATCGGCGCTGAGGAAGGCTGGAAGCAAGGAAAAGCATTCTTCTCGCCCTCCAGGCCGCGCCTCGAAGACGCTAGATACCCTGGGATGTCAAACCTTTCAAACGTCTATGCTGGCGTCCAGAATTATTTCATATATATTTTATATGAGTCTGTCGCTTCGGGAGGTCACCGAGAGATTATCTCTGTTGTCTCCCTTCTTATCTGCAACCAAGGCCTTTGAATATTCCTTGCTTCTTTATCACTGCAGGAATATCTCTGTGTTCCTTTCTCGTGCTTCTCTAGACTCCTTCCTGTCGGTCAGCAGATGCTCTGCTGTTGCCATTAGAGCACGCCGTACAGCATGGTTGCAGGCGTCCGAGTTGTGTAGACGGGCACAGCATAACCTGGGTAATTCTCCCTGTGACGGAGATCACCTCTTCAATAGCGAAGCCTTACGTCAGGTTGCGCAGTGCTTCGCTAACCTTCCCAGCGTTAGAAGCCATCCTAGGGCTCAGCTTCCCCTCGGCGGTGGTACACGTCTCTCCAGACCCTCCTTCCCTAGGAAGAGGAAATATCACCCCTCAGCCCATCCGCCAGGTGCGTCCAAGCAAGAGACCTCTCACCCTGGGTTGAAGCTCCCAGACCCGCGCCAGAACTCTCATACCAAGCAGTTTTAGGCTCCAGTGGGCGGCTGCCTGCAGTTTACCTTCTTACCAGAAGTTTACAATTGAGATGGGGCTCGTTCAGTAGGGCAAATGGTTCGGGGGCTTATCCAGGGGTTCAGGTATTCTCCTTCCGGTGGTAGAGGGAGACCACCTCTACTCCTTGATAGCTCTGGCCCACAGTCAACGGGCTTGCCCTTAGGTACGGCCCCGAACCCTTCTCGGCCAGTATTCCCCTGCTGGTTGCTCCCGTACCGGGACTTTCCCTTCCAGCCGCTATATTCCTCCACTGATTACCAAGGACTATGCCCTCATGTTCCCCGATTAGTGCGGGTGGTGAGTTCTGCGTGCAAGTCCTGGGGACACCTATAGGGCCTCCAGCCCCTGATGTGTTCTTCCGGACGGATACTATCCTCTGTCCTTCACGCTACCGTGCTGTTAGCTCGCCGATCTGCCCTTGTTCCACCGGAGCAGATCCCTCTCCCGGACGGATCTTGACGCCACCTCCCCAGGTGGACGTTCTGTGGATCAATGGCAGGTCCGCCTTACCAGTGTTATGCTCATGGAGGTAGGTTCCTCGGCGTACCTGCGTTAGTGCCGGGTTGGGCGTTCTCCATGCCCAACGGCCTAGATATACCAGATATCACCTGCTCGATAGGCGCATTTTGGGGGATGCCCACAGTGCCTGTGTTCTACCGCCTATTTTTCCTAATGGCCGGTACTCACGCCCCCCCCCCCTCGGGGTCCGGCCAGTCCGCCTGCCTATTCCTTAGATCGGCCCTCGGACTGGTTGTACTCTACTGCTGTGAAGTCAACAGCTTCTACTTTCAGTTATGCCCTCCTCCCGGAGGTTCAGACCCCTGTCTCCCTATCTCTTCGCTAGGGCAGACTGTGTACTCCTTCTGCTCCGGGGTACTCCCCTACTCTTCTCCGGAATAGGCTATCCAGATCGGCCAGTCTTCTATCGTTAGTCCTTTGAGTTATGGACTCTGCTCCTAAGGGAGTGCTCAGCTTTGCATAAAGCTTCCTTGAAGACCTGCCGTCCTTCTCCTGAACCAGCTGACTCCTGGATCTCCTGGCCTTCCGGATTGGAACTCCCTCCTCGCTGCGGTGAAGTTCCCTTGAAGACCTCGCTACTGCGTCTACAGTACCTTCATCACAGGTCTACTCCCTACAACTCAGTAGGTAAGCTCTACATGGTTCTAAGCCATTAATCCATTAAAACTTAATGGTGCTTCCATGCTCTCTGGTAAGCTCTGTATGGTACTAGGTCATTAACTCATTCAATGCTTAATGATACTTTTCATGCATCCCACAGACTACTCTCCCTGTAGCCTGGGGGTTTTGCTGTATCTTAATGATACTTGACATGTACTCTAAAGACTCCTTCCCCGTAGTCTTTAGATTCGCTGTTCCTCTACAGCTTTTCTCTATTCAACTCCTATCCCCCATCCCTCAGGGGATGCCGGGGATCCAGGTTGGGGAAATTGCCATCCTGTCCTGGGCTACGCTTCGGGGGTCTCCCCGGGCATCCTCAGCTGGGGAGTCCCCATATGTGAAGACTCATTCCTGCTTGTTCCTGGAGATAGCACAGTTACTTACCTATAACAGGTGATCTCCGGAACAGCAGGAATTAGTCTTCACAACCCGCCCACCTCCCCTAGGAGTTGTATCTCTTTCTCTCTATTCCTTCCTCTCCTCCCCTTCCAGCTCAGCTATGAAACTCAACTGGGGAGAGGCAGTAGGAAGGGTGAGAAGCCACCGCGCAGGCGCGGGGTATGCTCCCAAAGGCTTTCTGATTGGATACTGGGGAGCATTCCCGTGCGGGCTCCGTCGCCGACGTCTCCCATATGTGAAGACTAATTCCTGCTGTTCCGGAGATCACCTGTTACAGGTAAGTAACTGTGCTTTCTGAAAAGGATGATCAGGCAAGAGTGGTGCGGGTCTTCCGAAGGGAAGAGCTACTGGCGCTTATAGTGGAGGCCTTGAAGGTTCTGAATGTGCCGTTACCGGGGGCTACGACAGATGACTCGCTGGAGGATCCCTTGTTACAAGTGTTTAGAAGAAATCAGAGGGCGTTCCCGGTGCATAGGGTGTTTCGGGAGATGATACAGGAGGAGTGGAACATGCCCGAAGCTACCCTGCGGGGAGCCAGAGTTATGGGCCGTCTGTATCCGTTGTTAGATCAGGATAAGGAGATTTTTAAGTTGCCCAAAGTAGACGCGGCCGTGTCGGCTGTCACCAAAAAGACTACCATTCCTGTTGAAGGTGGGGCGGCCCTTAAGGACCCTCAGGATAGAAAGTTGGATACTTTGCTACGACAGATGTTTGATGTGAATGCGCTATTGCTTCAGGCTGCTATTTGCGGAGCTTGGGTAGCGAGGGACTGTCTTCGCTGGTCGCGACAGGTTCAAGCGGATCCAGGAGCTGTAGAATCTAGTGAAGCGGCCAAGCTGGAGTCGGGCGCGGCCTACCTAGCTGACATCCATTATGATCTTATGCGGGGCCTGTCGAAGAGTATGGTGGCGGCGGTGGCGGCACGACGTTACTTGTGGCTGCGCAACTGGGCGGCGGATACTTCCTCCAAGACTAGGTTAAGTAAGCTCCCCTTCAAAGTTCATTTGTTATTCGGTGAGGATTTAGAGAAGCTGGTTAAGGACTTAGGGGAAACCAAAGGGGGTAAATTACCTGAGGATAAGCCTAAGTCAAATCGGACGTTTCCGGCTGGCAGGGGCCAGCAGCGGGATTTTCGCCGCTTTCGGTCCCAGCGTTTCGGTACAGGTCAGAGGGGGCGCTACCTCAATAGAAAGCAATCTTTCCGCGGGTTTCGCAGAGCGGGACGAGGTTTCGGTCCTTCTTCCTCCTCGTCTTTCGCGACTAAAAAGCAGCAATGAGATAAGGGGGACCCGAGCGCCCTTGCCTCCGGTAGGGGGGCGGTTGCAGGAGTTCTATGCTGCCTGGGTCCGTGTAACGTCAGATCAGTGGGTATTAGAGGTGATCAGAGAGGGCTACTCGCTGGAGTTCTTGCGTCCAGTGAGGGAGGCCTTCGTGCTGTCCCCCGGCAAGTCGGCCGCCAAGTGCGAGGCTTTACGGGTGACAGTCCGAAGTCTGCTAGAGCTCAATGCGATAGTGCCCGTTCCTCCAGACCAGTGCGGTTCCGGTCAATACTCCATTTACTTTGTGGTACCAAAAAAGGATGGGGGTGTCCGGCCGATTCTAGATCTCAAGGGAGTCAATCGATGCCTTCAGGTGTCGCATTTCCATATGGAAACGCTGCGCTCAGTGATAGTAGCGGTGCGCAGGGGGGAATTCCTCACATCGCTAGATCTGTCAGAGGCCTACCTCCACATCCCGGTAAGACCGGAGCACCACAAGTTTCTCAGATTCGCAGTTCCCTTCGGCCATTTTCAGTTCAGAGCGTTGCCCTTCGGGTTGGCGACGGCGCCGCAAACTTTCACCAAGGTCATGGTGGTAGTGGCAGCGGCCCTTCGCAAGGAGGGCATTCTGGTGCATCCTTATCTGGACGATTGGCTGATCCGGGCGAAATCAAGGTCCGAGAGCGAGGCTGCCACGGCTCACATGGTGTCCTTCCTGGGGGAGCTCGGTTGGATAGTCAACTTGTCGAAAAGTCATTTGGTTCCTTCTCAGAATCTGGAATATTTGGGTGCTCGTTTCGACACGGCCTTAGGAAGGGTGTTCCTGATGTTGGCTCGAGCGCAGGCTCTCCGGAGCCTGGTACATCACTTTATCCGACGCAGAGTGCCCTCAGCGTGGCAGTATCTTCAGTTGCTGGGCATGATGGCAGCCGCCATAGAGACAGTGCCATGGGCACGAGCCCACATGAGGCCATTGCAAAGAGCGTTGCTGCGCCGGTGGTCGCACCAACAGGATCCGTTGGCATGAACATTGCGCTGTCCGGAGGAGGTTCGCCAGTCTCTTCAGTGGTGGTTGCTTCCCGCATCGTTGGAGTTCGGCAAGGCACTGGATGCTCCGGCCTGGGTGTCGGTAATGACAGACGCCAGCCTCCTGGGCTGGGGAGCACACTGTCAAGGCGTTTTCGCGCAGGGGCAGTGGTCGGACCAGGAGAAGTCATGGTCGATCAACAGGCTGGAACTAAGAGCGGTTGCTCTGGCGCTGCGGGAATTTCGAAGGTTAGTCGCAGGTGAGGCGGTTCGAGTGTTCTCCGACAATGCCACGGCGGTGGCCTATGTCAACAGACAAGCTGTACTACAGCTCCCCTGAGGAAACGGACTGTGAAACGTGCAAGCGCTTTTGCTAGACGTTGGGAACCTCTATAGCTTGGCGATATCACACAGACTACTATAAAGATTACACATTTCGGCAAAGATTACAGATAAGCACTGTCTTCTGAAAATTATTTACATACAAGTATTATCGGAGAATAATCAGATGGACCATATTTCCCTGTATTGACGGCAATATTGGCTGAGGACATGGGATAGAATGGGAGACAGTGTATTTGAAGAATTATACTTTAAACTTAATCAATAATACTTAAAAAGATTGTGAATGTTTACACCGCTAGAAAGTGATTGAGGAAAATAGTAAAAATAAGAAAAACTATGTGGATGCATGATTAATCAAGGTCGTTGATGCAAAAGAAGGCAGTTTTCATTCCAGCAAGTCTGGCTGATTTAAGCCTCATATAAGTCTGAGACCTTGTTGCATCCAGATCTCTAGTTTTTCCATAGCATCAATGAGTAATATTCTGAACTCCTAGTTTACAATTGAGCTGAAAAACCAACTATTTCTTATATTGCTATATAAGCTCAAGGAAGTGACCATATACATAGTTTGTTTAACAGACAAGGGGGAACAAGCAGCGTAGCACTGGAGTCCGAGGCGGAAGCCCTGTTCACCTGGGTGGAAACAAATCTGCTGGACTTGTCAGCGGCCCATGTGGCAGGAGTGGACAACGTACAGGCTGATTTCCTCAGCCGGGGGAGTGGGTCCTTCATCCCGAGGTCTTCGCGATGGTGGTCTGCAGGTGGGGATCACCAGTCATGGACTTAATGGCGACCTTCGCTTCGGCCAAGGTCAGCCGTTTTTTCAGCAGGCGCAGGGAACGAATGTCCGAGGGTCTAGATGCTCTCGTCCAGGAGTGGCCAGCGGGACATCTTCTGTATGTATTTCCTCCGTGGGTGCTGATCGGCCGGCTGCTGCAGCGAGTCGAACACTTCAAAGGTCATGTGATTCTGATAGCCCCGGACTGGCCTCGCAGACCCTGGTATGAGGATCTGGTGAGGTTGCTAGCGGCGAAACCCTGGCGACTTTCATCTCGTTCGGATCTGCTTTCACAGGGGCCCCTCTTCATGCCGCACGTGGATCGGTTCTCGCTTACGGCTTGGCTCTTGAAAGGGCAAGGTTAAAGGCTCGGGGCTATTCGGCAGCGGTTGTTTCTACTCTTCTCCGGGCCAGGAAGAGGTCCACGTCGTTGGCTTATGTCCGTGTTTGGCGGATTTTTGAGGCATGGTGCATGGAACGGCGGTGTGAGGCCTTACATTCCTCTATTCCTCAGCTTCTGGATTTCCTGCAGGACGGATTTGAGAAAGGGCTAGTGGCTGCGTCTTTGCGGGTGCAGGTAGCAGCTTTGTCCTGTTACAGAGGCAGGATAGGAGGTCAATCGATTGGGGGTCAGTGCGACGTCAAACGTTTCCTAAGGGCGGTCTCACTAGTGCAACCCCCTGCTCGACCGGTCATCCCTAAATGGCACCTGCCGACCGTGCTAAACGCGTTGGAGACGGAGCCATTTGAACCGTTGGCACGGGCATCGATCAAAGATCTCATCCTTAAGGTGGTGTTTTTGGTGGCCATTTGTTCGGTGAGGAGAGTCTCGGAATTGCAAGCGCTTTCCTGCAGGGAGCCGTATCTGTCTTTCTTTCCCAATAAGGTGGTTTTGAGGACGGTGCCGGCGTTTCTCCCTAAGGTGGTCTCGCCGTTCCATGTGAATCAAGAGATTGTTTTACCGGTGTTTTCGCAGGACGTAGGGGCGTCGGGGGCGAGTACCTGGCACCGGTTGGATGTCCGTAGGGCATTGAAGAAATACCTGAGGCGAAGTCTGCTTTTTGCAAATCGGACAGGCTGTTCGTGCTCTTTGCGGGGTCCCGAAAGGGAGAGCCGGCGTCCAAAGCGTCCATCGATCGGTGGATTAAGGAGACCATTGCGTCAGCCTACATGTTGAAGGGTAAGTCTGTGCCAGAGGGGCTTCGGGCACATTCCACTAGGGCACAGGCTTCTTCCTGGGCGGAGGTGCGTTTAGTGCCGCCGGTGGACATTTGCAAAGCGGCGACTTGGTCGTCCCTGCATTCTTTTGTCAAACATTACCGCTTGGATGTACAGGGGGCGGAAGAGGCTTCCTTTGGTTCGGCGGTTTTGCAGGCTGGTTTTCCAGGTCCCTCCCGTAAGTGAAGGGCTTCACTGCTCTGGTACAGACCCAGAGGTCCGGGACTAGACTGGCTAACACGATCAGGAAGGTGAAATTAGACTTACCTGCTAATTGTTGTTCCTGGAGTGTAGACAGTCTAGTCCCATATCCCTACCCAGTATTTTTTTGGTCTGCAGTGCCCTGAAGAGCGGAGATCTTTAACAGGTAAGAGGGCCTTTTGTTCAGGGGCCTGGGTTGCTGCAGGAATGCGTGGACTGATTGTTAAGGCACGGTAATGATTCAGTTCATTTTACGGGTCTTTCCCTTCCTGGTGGGGGAGGGTAGGGCCTGTAGCAGTTGAAGTCACAGTATGTTCTGAGAGTTCAAGTTTTACATTTCTTCCTTTGTTTCTGGTTTTGGGATTTAGGAGTTAGAAGGCTTTCTTGTGTCTCCGGTGAGTCTGCTTTGTCAATAGGTTACTAAAGACAGGAGGCGGATGCGGTGAAGATATACCGGTGACATCATAAAAAGGAAGAGTTTTCTCAGTCTCCAAGCTGCTGGATGAGATAGGGAACCCAGAGGTCCGGGACTAGACTGTCTACACTCCAGGAACAACAATTAGCAGGTAAGTCTAATTTCACCTTTGCTTGTTCATATGGCAGTTGCTCTGGCTCAGAATAAAAGTACTGAAGACAGTTGCAGCAAGTCTTTTTGACCACGTTATCCCACTCCAGGTTCTATATTCTTTTTGGATAAAATAGTGTGATAGCTGTGTTAGTCTACTTCAATGGTAGTTAAATGAAAAGAGAAACAAAAAAGGAAAGTAAGTTCAATAAAAAAAATCACCTTAATACATTTTTTGATTAGCTTTTGAAGGTTAAAAACCACCTTCTTCAGGTCAGGATGATATTTATTTATTTAGACAGTTTTGTATAGCACCTTTTCCTCCAATCAAAGTGGTCACAACACAATTGGTGGACACGTTTAACACGAGGGGATATGAGACACATACACTAATACTTATAGGGAACATGGGCAATGGAGGGTTAAGAGGCTTGCCCAGGACCACAAGGAGCACCTGTGGGACTAGAAACCCCAGTCATTCCGGGCCAGGGTTGCTGTCCTCTAGTGGGATTTGAACCCTCGACCTTCTGGCCTGAGGTAACTTGCCTCAATCACTAGGCCACTCCAAAATACCATAATGTATAAGTCACTCACCAAAAGCATTCCATTGATAGTCTCAGGAAAAGAGGGATGTGTGAGGAGGGATAAATAGCTGATCAGGGTGACTATGCTGATATATTTTGGTATTGCTCATACTGTCCTGACATGAAGGTGGTTTTAACCTTCAAAAGCTAGTCAAAAATGTATTAGTCCAATAAAAAGATATCATCTTATTTTCCTTTTGTTTATTTGACTATATTCTGTTTATATAGTCTAACCCGAAGGTAAACATTATTTTCAGTTTCAGGCTAGACATGGATTTGCAAGCCCATGGCCATGGTAATATCCAAGGCCGGTGCTATATTTTTGGCAGCCCTGTGTGAATGATTACTGTGCTGGCTGCGCCCCCTCCCATCAAATCCAATGGAACCTTTCAAAGCTTTTTTATCCCAACAATTTAATGAGTGTATGACATAAAGTGATTGGTGGTCGGCAGAAAACCAGCCCTCCATTGGCTGATTTTACCGTTCTGCTGGTTGCAGGCCTCCATGTAAAACCAGCTGAGCTGGCCTAAAAGTAGGATTTCCAACCAGCTGGTTTTCAGCTGGCCTGGCTGTTTTTTCCGTGGCTAAGCTGGCTGCCAGCAGAGATAAAAAACTGTCCTTTGAAAAGTCATTTTTCTTTTGCTCTGGCCATGAGACCGGGAGCGTCCAGAACAGAAAACCAGCTTTTCATCTGCATTTCTGCCCCCCCCCCCCCTGCAGCTGCTGCTCCTGCTTCTTACAGAGCAGCGGCTGCAATAAAGCTAATTTAAAAAGAAAAGAAAATCTGTGCAGAGCCCCCTGGCGCTATGAAAACCCTGCTGCAGCATCCCATCTCCTGTAACGTCACTTCCTTTTGACGCTGCAGCAGGAGTTTCACAGGGCCAGAGGTTTCCGCACGGGTTTTCTTTTGTTTCTAAATTAACATTATTACAGCCGCTGCTCTGTAAGAAGCAGGAGCAGCAGCTGCAAGGAGAAGATGAAACTGCATGGGGGGGGGGGGGTGCTCTGCACCGCACAGGTTTAATTTTGTTTTTAAATTAGTTTTATTGCAGCCGCTGTTTTGTTGGCACAGCTCTTTGTTTCATCCACCCGGCGTCTACAGTCAGTGTTCTTCTTTTGGACTTCAGTTTTGCATGTTGAAGCTCCCTGAGGAAGCCGCAAGGCGAAACACCTGGTGTCGGGGCTCGTTTTGGAGATTCTTCGTGCTGTGGCTTCAGATACGACTCTAGCTTTAACTTTTTGGCTATTTGCTGCTTTGCTGACCTGCTATTATTTTTCTTATGTTGAGTGACTGTGCTGTTGTGTTCAAACCCCCCGGTGGGTGCGTTGTTTTTGCATCTCCAGAGGTTTTTATGTCTGACCGTTGATGTGAGAAGAGTCTTTCCATTCTTATTGGGTTTCGTACCCTGATGTTAGACTCATTTCCTCCGTTGCCAGTATCGGAGGGTTACTAAAGTCTTTTTTCCTCTATGGTGCTCACCCCACCGGTGTTTTTGTCTCACTTTGTGTTTTTGTTTTTTATTTTTGCTTTTTGGTCTGCCTTGTTGAGAGTTTTCGGTTGTTTAGTTTTGGCTGTTTTGTAAGAAGCAGGAGCAGCGGCTGCAAGGCAAAGGAGGTGGCAGAAGAGACTGACAGAGGGAAGGTGAGGGCTGGAAAAGAGCTGAAAGAGTGGAGAAAGGAGGTGGCCGGAAGGGACTGACAGGGTGAAGAAGGTGGCTGGAAAAGAGCTGAAGGGGGGGGGAGGGAGGAGGTGGCTGGAAGGGAGCTGACACCTGGGGATGGTACTGGTAAGTGACTGGGTAATGGGGATGAGGCTGGGAGGGGGCACTGGGACTGGAAGGCAGAAGAAATGTGAGGATGGCACTGGAAGGGGAATGGACAGAGGGTAGGGTGACTGGAAGGGAGATGACACGGGGAAAGCACTGGGACTGAAAATGAGCTGATACCTGAGACGGTATTTGGACTAGAAGGGTCTGGACAGAGAGGAAGGAGGGGGACTAGAAGGGAATGGACATCACTCGCAGTCGTGGGAATGCAAGGGGATTGACATTGGAATGTAATGGGAGGGAGGACTGGAAAGGGGGCTGGTACTGGGGATGGTTAGTGGGACTGGAAATAAGCTAAAGGAAGTAAAGAAAAGAAGAGACAAAAAAATGGCAGTGGACTATAGACCATAGAAAGAGAGCTAAGAGAAGACAGGAAAACGGAAGCCTCACATGATCAGAGAATAAAATGGTCAGATAACAAAGGTAGAAAAAATAATTTTATTTTCATTGTAATGATTGGACTTTGTACTACCTTTATATTTTACACATTATGGGGAACTGCATCTCTTAATAATTTATCTGATATTGCACTGCATGCAAAGTCTGGCTTCTTGAGGTTTCAGTTTAATTTTTATCTATATATTTCTTTTTATTTTGTGTTAATTTATTGATGAAGGCCTGTCTGTACTGTGTGTGTGAACAACCAATGTTAGGTATTCTGTCAGTATAGAATTTCTGTTTTAAGAATGGGTAGCAATCTTGCTTGTTCAGTTTGCATATAGCACAGTTACTTACCTGTAACAGGTGATCTCTGGGAACAGCAGGAATAAGTCTTCACATATGGGTACGTCGGCACCAACGGAGCCTGCGTGGGAACGCTCCCCAGCGTCTAAAAAGAAAACTTTTGGGAGCATCCCATGCGCATGCGTGCTGCCTTCCCACCCATTTACTTCCCTCTCATCAGTTGGGTTTGTAGCCGAGACCGAAGGAGGGAAGTAGACAAATTAGAGAAAAAAAAGAGAGAAAGAGAAAACAACTCCTAGGGGAGGTGGGTGGGTTGTAAAGACTTATTCCTGCTGTTCCCAGAGATCACCTGCTACATGTAAGTAACTGTGCTATCTCCAGGAACAAGCAGGAATGAGTCTTCACATATGGGGACTCCCAAGCTAAGATGCCTGGAGGAGGTCCCAGCATGTTGCAAATCTAAAGATGGGCCATGCTTATCCCTCAAAACCTCAGGCATCCAAGGGATGGAGGGTAGGAGTTGAACTAGAAAAGAAAAAAGAGGTGCTGTGGAACAGCTTGACTAAACAAGGTATCCAGTCCTTGTGTAAATCATAAATATTAGAAAAATATTGAGTCCCAATTTTCTAATGTGGATCTCACTCAAAAATATTGCAAAAATACTTGTTGAGGGTAATATGGGTCTGTGGTTGAGAGCCAGTACATTATCCTCAAAGAAATTCCCTCAATGTGAAGTAGAGGGAAAAAAATAAATTTTGCAATACAGGAAGAAATGAGAAGCCCTCATGGCCAGAACTAACCCCAGAAGAAGTACTGGGGGAGTTCAATGAGGTTGGACTTTTGAGAAATAGCTAAAGCTTCTGTAAAGTCCAAAAAATTGAATTTCTTGTCCTTGGAGCAGAATAAGGTCCTAGGAAAGAGTGGAGATAATCTGACTGGTTTGGATGAAAAGGCAGAAATACCCTTTGCAGAAAAAAGGGGATAGGTCTTTAAGACCCCCTTTATTCCAATGAAAGACAAAGACATTTGTACTAGGCGTTGAGCCTCCAACTTCTTGAAGATCTTTCAAAGTCAGATGTTGTATAGAGATTGACGCAATAACAAGAAGGATTAAGACCTACTTGAGAATATTGATGGAGAATCTCTGTCTGGTTAAATATGGAAGAACTATAGAGAAAGTTCTGTGGAAACTGGTATTATGTTCTTCACTTACAGGGATAGGACTAGACTTCTTGAAAAGATCTAGCCCCTGAAATAACCAGGTCTCGAGACGTACGTGAATGAGTGCAGAGGAGATCCTTAGTCTTAAGACAGCAAGTCTGGATCCTTCTATAATTTCAAGTAGTAGCTGGAGAAAAAGACGCAATATAAGAGGATACCATGTTTGCCTCTTTATGAGGGCAATATGAGTATCATGCGTTTTCTTGTTCAACCTAAGCTACCATGAAGTATAGGAATTAGAAGGAAAGTAGTGAATAAGGACCAACTGCAGTGAAAAAAATGCATCCTTGTTGTGGAAGTTCCAGTGAGATGTGGAACAAACCAGGGAATTGAGCAATTTTCTACGCTTTCACGTGGTCTAAATCCTGGTTACCTTTTCTTAAAAGGAAATTTTAAGGAATATGGTAAGAGTAGGAAAAAAACAGTCATGTAGGAGCATGACTGGCAGAGTCTACCAGCTGAAGCCCTTCTTAACTATCTGGCTGCTACCTATTAGGAGTAGCTCTGAGGCTCTCTGGCAAAGGCCCACAGTTGCAGAGCTTTGTTGTAGAATTGCAGAGAGCATGTTGTAGGTTGCTTAGATCTAGCTGTTGAATTGCCAGTGTGCAACCTAATGTATTCTGTTGGAGCCAAAGAGAATTGAAGGTGGCTAAGAATAGTAGACAGGCCTGATGCCTGCAACAATAAATAGTCCAAATGAGTTCTGGACCTCTTTTGGAATTATCTGTTATTAAGGCAGCATAAAAAGTTAGGTCCTATAGATTGGAGAGGACCCACAGACACAATTTGGAGTAGTGATACCCAACTTCTGTCCGAAGAGCTTGCCATAAAAAAAATATCTGAGAAGAAGATGAACCACAAAGGGGGAGAAAACTCTGTATGGAAACTACTTATTGGAGTGGGTATTGAAGAAAATCCTATGGCTTAGAGAATAAGCCTTCCAGTAGTACTCTTAGAGACTGAATGTCTGGGCTAAGAGGGATAGAAAGTAATACAGAGTTGAGAAGACTTACAATTTGGTAAGTCTTTGAAAAGATAGGGTCCCCTTGTAGTTAAAAGTATGCGATATCCTCGTACAGTAAACTGACAAGGTGAAGGGTATAGCTCACCCTGTTGTTAGTTGTTAGGCCTCCTTTTGTTTTAAAAGGAGAAACCTGTTATCTCTGGGGTATGATAGTTCTTAATAGCTCTTAGAGCTAGAAGGATAGATTTCTCTTGTAGCAAGAGATTCATGCCCAGAGTCGAGGACTAATGTATGACTGATATCTCAGCATGGATAAGATGAATTTTAGATGCTTCTGTTGAAAAGAAGTAGGCTCAAAAGTTCTAAACCTCACATAGAAAAAGTGAATAAAATATCAGAAACCCTGCGATTGCTGGGTTTGCTGAGCCTGTTGAGGTTTTGATTCTCTTAGCCTGGTGTGATGTTGCCCATCTTTGGAAACATCTGCATAATGGGTAGAAGATGGATAAAACTTTTTTTCCCTAGGGGAATAAAGCTTTTTAGGAGATTTTTTATTAGCTGGGATAGAGGAAAGTTTTGACAATCCTCTGAAAGCAACAGCATCAGTGCTTAACTGATTAGCTTGAAATAAAGCCTCCTTGTTGAAGAGATTTTCACCAGTACAAGGAGTATTTCCCAGCCTTTCCTGAATCCATCTGTCCAAGTCTGAAGCTTGGAGCCAGGCTATGCGTCATGCTCCTATGGCTATAGCAGAAGTTCTGCTAATAGACTCAAAACAGTCCAGGGAAGCACGATTAAGGAACCTAGAGATATTTTGAGCATGATTGACTAATATGGAATAGTCTGCTCTTTTATGCTCTGGAAGAAAAGGGTTCAAAAACTAAGTTCTTTGTGACCTCTTCAAGAGATAATCCCATATAGAAAATATATGAGATAATTCTTGCTGAAAGCATGGATGCCTGGAAGCATCGACATCCAAAGGCATCTAAAGTCCTAGACTCACGACCTGGCGGATAAGAAGAGTGCTTCTTTGCACTCTTAATACGCCTCATTGCTGATTCTACAACAATAGAATGATGAGGAAGTTGAGCCTTTTGAAAACCTGGAGAAGGTGGCACCTTGTACATAGTGTCAAGTGTCTTAGAATGTGGGGATACCGTTAAAGGAGTTTCCCACATTCTTAATAGTAGATCTTGTAAGATCTGATGCAAAGGAAGCATGATCACCTCCTTTGGAATCCAGGGTAATTGTAGTGTCTGAATCCCCCGGTAGGGATTCTTTACCAGGTATAGAAATGGCAAGTAACTTTGCCATATCAAGCAGAAAAGCTTGAAAAGAAATCGCCCCTGAGGAGGACCCTCTAAAATGAGGGGTAAAGGTTAGACTTGTTGAAAAATCAGCCTTGGTACCGATGGATTCATCCCAGTCATCAGGATCGGAAGGACTTGAAAGGATGAAGCATCGGATTTTCTTTAAAGCGATGTCTTCGGTACCGCCCGAGGTCGGTACCGAGACAAGTTGGTACTGAATCCTCCATGCTAGAGATGGATTCCAGGCTCGGCATCGAAGGGAGTCTGTCGAAGCAAGCATGGACGGTACCGACACCGATGTCGATACCGATACTCGAGGAACGGTCTGCAGCAACTCTAGTGATACCGAAGTAACCGAGAGCACTAGACTACGTTCATCGGTGAGGAGTGTTTCATCCATCACATCACCATAGCCGATGCCGGGGTGTTGGTACCGCTCGAAGTGGCCACAACCACCGAGCATGGTCCAGGTGTGTTCATCGAGGTAAGAACCCCGGGAACAACCTGGAGCCCTGTTAATGCTTTGGAGCCCGAAGACTCCTGCCGGCAATGTTCCCTCTAATTTTCTGTAGGCTGTGTGTGCATAAAATATCAGCTGTGTGCAGCTTTTGAAGGAAGGTTAAATTTTTGTGTGCCACATAACGACGCTTGGAGTCATATACTTTAAAATTTGACTACATGTCAGAATACAGTATGTACACCACATTGATTTTAATCAAATTAAATGAAAATAGACGATTACTAAATGAAGCGGGAAATTTCTAGTAATTACAATCATAACTTTTAAATTTTAAGACATCTGTGTTGTTTTCTATCAGAATCAGAGCCGTAATTTTTGTGCGCTCTGTTGTAAAGTATGTGCGCTCGCTCGGCGAGGTGTGTACACGCGCACAGCTTAGAGGGAACAGTGCCTGCCGGGGCTTTATTGCCAAACTGTCCTCGAGGGCAAGGCCGGAGCCATCTCGATGCTGAGAAGGAGAACTACCACTCGAGGACTGGCTAGTCTTTACAGACTTTTGTTTGGTTACCTGATCCTGTGACGAAGATATTCTAGCTGGTGACATCGAGTGCGATGTGAACCGGGTATCGAGTTGTGCTCGATCCTGAAGACTTCTTCTATTTGAGCTCCAGCAGGAGAGACACTCCAGAGGGCAAGGGTCAGGACCTAAACATTTTAGACACCAAGTATGAGTGTCTGAAAATATTTCTGTACCGCCACACTTTGAGCATTTCTTAAGGATAGTGGCTGGCTTTTCCATAATGGAAGGATAAAGGCCTAGTGGCCTATAAACCGTCAGGCACTAAACAGGAAAAAATTTCTGAGAAAAGAAGAAATTCTTCAGTAAAAAGAAAGAAAAGCACTGGCAGTACCGGTGGCGTCGAGGGAAGGCAGACGCGACCACAAAAAGCTAAGAATAAAAAGAAGAATTTTCTGTGGTGACAGGAGTACTGCTGGTTCCGTGGAAAACTGATGAGAGGGAAGTAAATGGGCGGGAAGGCAGCGCGCATGCACGTGGGATGCTCCCAAAAGCTTTCTTTTTGGACGCTGGGGAGCATTCCCGTGCAGGCTCCGTCGGTGCCGATGTACCCATATGTGAAGACTCATTCCTGCTTGTTCCTGGAGATTACCCTCTCTGCAATGTGTTGGGGAAAGGGTGGGGCAGGGCATGGGCGGAACATGAATAGACATAGGTGGTGGTTTTTATCTCAAAACGTTGGCAATCCTACCTAAAAGGTTAGCAAGGCTAAACCTATTTTGTTTTATTTTATGACCACAGGAGTAGCGGAACACCTTTTGGGTTAGAGGGACCAAACAAAGCATTCTCTAACCTTTACCCAAGCTTTCTAGATGCTGATGCTGATGCTGTATTGGGCCGCGGACCTGTAGCCCACCCCTGTTCCGCAGCAGGGCCAACTCTCAGTAGTTTCAGTGTCCGATTCGGGGGAGCTCGTTGGCAGCCTTGCTCACGTGAAATCAATTATAAAAGAAGACTGCCAAAGAAACTATTTCTACTTCCGGAAGTGGAAGACTAATATAAAGAAATGCCGGTACCTTGCTGAATGAAAACCAATTGGAATCAGAGTCAAAGACAAATTAAGGAGCTCGGAGCTCCCGAAACTGATCCCGCGGTGAAACAAAAAGTAGAGCGCGCGATAGCAGCTCGCAGTGGGGAGGGGATAGTGTGCGGGGATGCACGCGCACCTTTTCGGCTGGCGGGAACGAGTGTGCTCGCGCGGCAGAGACGGTTGTGGAGGGAAGTAAAGGTGCGTGCTCCGATGCGTGGTAGGGGTAGGGGTAGGGGTAGGGGTAGGGGTAGGGGGAGGGGGAGGTGGAAAAGAAGTTTGAAAACGAAGTGTTCAGTAAATGTATATAGCAGAAAACCAAAATAAAACAAAGTCTAAGAGAATGATTTGTGTGTAATAGAGAAGCTACAGACGGCCGTGTCTAGGGTGGGAAATTTAAGAGCGAGGGGGCGATTCTGTGACGAGAACAATTGGGTAGTTTAAAATTTCACAAAAAGAAACAAAGTGGAAAATAAATGAGTGTGAAGAGTTAGAATAAAACGAAAATATGTTCTTTGAGGATTGTGGAATATTTATGCCATATGTAGGGATGATCTCCCAGATTGGATTCTAATTGGAAAGCCTTGTAGAAATTTCTACATCCTCCAAGTGCACATTGTCCAGCATCTTCAACCTGATGTGGGGGCTCTCTTAGCTTATTTAGGAACTAACTCCTGGTGGAAGGGAGTTAGTTTGTGTGGAAAGCAGGGCCGGTGTTAGACATGCAGGGCCCCCTCCCCCGCCATCCCATCCCCTCTCTTCTTTTCTCTCCCTCCCCCTCCCCAGTTTCTGAAGCCTATCTAGCTAATATCTATTTATAAAATGTTTCCTCCAGGAACGTTTCTAAACTTATTTTAAGTCCAGCTATGCTAGATACCTTAACTTGCTTTTCCAATGTCTCGTCCATTTTCCATAAATATTTCAATCGGCCTGAGAACATCCATATATCTTTTGAGAAAACTGAACAAGCCACTCAGTGCTAACAGAAGACCTGCCACCACTCACATATGCAGAACACAGATAGCCCTTCACCCAGCTTGTACCTAGCCCTGTGCAAGCGGTGCAGCTGCATGGGGCACAAAAAATAGGGGCACATTTGGGGTTGCTGGCCTCAGCTCCCCCTCCCCCCCCCCCCAATGCTGCTTGCCCTTGCCCTGCCACCGCTTACAAGGGTTCCGTTGGCAGTGACAGCGGTAGTAGTGGGACCTCCAATTGAAAAAACAACCTTATGGGTCTTTCCAACTTCGTGCTTGCATGTTGGCCTGATTTCCCCCCTCTGTCAGAGGAGGGAGGAAGGGACCAGACCAGCCATTCAAACGCAGGTCTTTGCAACTCCACATTTGAATGGCTGGTCTGGTCCCTCCCTTCTGTGATGCAAGCATACATCAGAGAAGGGGGATCAGGCCAGAGACGTAAAGATTGGTGTGTCTTTTTTTCCCAATTGGAGGTCCCATTGTTGCCGCCGCTGCTGCCAACATAACCCTAAAAGCGGCATCGGCAGGTCGGGTGGGGAGTCGGCTGGAGACATGGAGGTAGGATGTGGAGATGCTGGGCAAGGGGTAAATGACAAACCAGTGGGGGCGAGGGGTATGCCTGATGTGCAAGTCGTACAGGGTGCATTTATGGCTTGGTATCGCAACACAAGAAGTCAGATTTTTCCTGCAAAGCAACATGAGAGAAATAGAAAGCGATGCATTTTCCCTGTACAGTGTTCAAATATAAAGCTGGAATGTGTAAATTCCAAAAACTAAATTGAAAATATTTTTTCTATCTTTGTTTTTCCGACCATTTTATTTTTGTAATTGTGGTGTTCCCAGGCTCTGGTTTCTGCTTTTCTCTCCCTTAACTCTCTTTTCAGTGTCTCCTGTCAATTTGCCATTTCTTGTTTTCATTTCAACATTCTTAAACTTATTTTTCTCTCTCTGTTGCCAGATTTCACTCCTCCTCCTTACCTTCCAGCCCTCAATCTCCCTTTTTTCTTTACTGAACATAAGAACATAAGATATGCCATACTGGGTCAGACCAGGGTCCATCAAGTCCAGAATCCTGTTTCCAACAGTGGCCAATCTAGGTCACAAGTACCTAGCAGTTTCCCCCAAAGACACGGGTTCCACAATGCTTGTATTGGGTCAAGCAGTGGATATTCTGGGTTCACTTTAATAATGGTTTATAGATGTTTCCTCCAGGAACTTGTCCAAACCTTTTTTAAACCCGGCTACACTAACAGCTTTTACTACATCCTCCAGTAGCAAATTCCAGAGTTTGATTACACGTTGAGTGAAAAAATATTTTCTTTTATTAGTTAATCTGTAGCTTCATTACATGCCCCCTAGTCTTTCTATATTTTGATGGCGTAAACAATCGATCTACATTTACCTATTCCACTCCATTCATTAATTTATAGACCTCTATCATATCTCCCCTCAGCCGTCTCTTTTCCAGGTTGAAGAGCCCTAAATTCATAGGGATATCCTTCCATCCCCTTTATCATTTTGGTGGCCCTTCGCTGTACCTTTTCTAATAACGCTATAACCTTTTTAAGATACGGCGACCAGAACTGCACACAATATTCAAGGTGCAGTCACACCATGGAATGATACAGAGGCATTATAATTTATTTATTTATTTAACATTTCTTATATACCGCGCTCTTTGTCATCAGTGCGGTTTACATTGAAACAATATAACACTTGGTCAAGTAAATTTGGCCGTCGTTTACATAGTACAGGGAATTAACAGGGAGGTAAACTTGGGGAAACTATATACATTCTAGTACATTAGATATTAGAGATAAATTTGCTGTAGGTTTTTGCAATCATATGGCAGTGGTTTGAGATTGTGAGGGTGGGAGAGGGTGAAGGGGGGAGATATCTAGGTGTGTAAAGTACATGAGAAAAAGGTGGTGTTTGAGGGCTTTTCTGAATAGCTTATGGTCCCTGATTGCTCTAATGCTGGGAGGGAGTTTGTTCCTTTGTTTTATTCTCCATTCCTTTCCTTATGATACCTAGCATTCTATGATGCCTAAATCTTTTTTTCTGGGTGGTAGTTCCTAATGTGGAATCTTGCATCATGTAACCATAGTTTGGGTTTTTCTTTCCTAGGTGCATAACCTTTTACTTGTCTACATTAAATTTCATCTGCCGTTTGGATGCCCAGTCTTCCAATTTATCAAAGTCCTCTTGCAATTTTCCACAACAATCCTCATGGTTTTTAACAACTTTGAATAGTTTTGTGTCATCTGAAAATTTGATAACCTCACTCATTATTCCCATTTCCAGGTCATTTATGAATATGTTAAAAATATTTTAAAAGCAGCGGACCCAGCACAGATCCCTGGGTACTCTACTATTCACCTTTCTCCATTGGGCAAATTGATATTCCTGATCGTATGCCCAGTTTAGTCCTGGACCTCTGAGTTGTCCACCTCATTCAGCAGCTTGGAGACTGAGGAACCACCACCTTTTTGTGATCCGTATACCCCTCTGGGAGCCGCCTTCCTCCATCATTTACCTCAGTCTCCAAGCAGCTGAATGGGTCGGTGAGCCTGGGGGTCCGGGCTCACTGGAGGAACAATTAAGTCCAGTTTGGTTAGACGTAAGGGGTATTAGTTTAAAAAAAACAAAACAAAAAAAAAACAGAGCTAGATAAAATAATGCAAGGGGCAGCTGTTTCTTTAAATTCCAGGGCTGTTCCCTAGTAGTGCGACAGGCTCTCCTCTATCTGTTGGGGCCCTGCCTGGGGGGCTGGTAGCTCAGCAGTGGGCCTTGGGTGAGACCGGCTTCGCTCCCGAGGAGAGTCAGTGGAGCTGAACTGGGACGGGAGAGCTGCACTGCCAGGTGCGATACAGACGACTTGCCTGTGAGCGCTCTTCTGGCTAGCCGCGGAGGTGCCTGGTGTCAGGCCCCCGCGAGGTGCACCGGGTGGACGGCAAAAGTGGAGCCTCAGTCTTCTTCGCAGTGCAGGGAGACAGTGGAGTCCCGCTAAGTTCGAGCTGCCTTGGCGGCAGAGGTAAGAAGGCGGGCTGGTGAAAGCGTTGCAGCGGTGTGGGGGAGCGTGCGCCGCAGAGCAGGCCTGGCCACGTGTTAGGAGCGTGGGGAACACAGGCATCCAGAATCGGAGTGTTCAGCAGGGTTTTCTGCGGCGGTTTCTGCAGCGGTTGGGGAGCCGCCGTCTGGAAAGCCCGCGGGACAGTTGCAGGGTCCGATTTGGAGCGATTCAAAAAACAAAACAAAACCCAGGATTGAAATTGACTTAAGGGGTTTCCCTCCTTTTTCAGGGTCCTGTGCTCTCCGGTGGCTTCTTTGTAGTGGCTATGCCGTCAAGGCCCCATTGTTTTATTTGTGGGGCCAAGAGAAGTGCGCTTTCGGACTCCAGGGTGTGCAAGTCCTGCGCTAAAGAGGCTGCTACCCTGGAGCTCCCCGGGGAGGAGGTGCAGGAGCGACCGGGGATGGAGACAGGCACCTTGGTCCCTCAGGTAGCCAGTTTGCCCCTGGGGGAGCCTATAGCGGGGCCATCCGCCGCCCCAGATGCCCCCGCCCCGCAGGCGACCTGGCCCAATGGGTTGGAGTCTATCTTCTCACCAGGGTTCGTGGCCCTCCTGCAGCAGGCGGTGGGGGGCTTCCCGCCAAACCAGGCAACAGGCAATTTCGTAGGGGGCGGAGCAAAGAGGCCGGGGCAAGTCCCCGTCTCAGAGGCCCAGCTGGGGGTCAAGAGACCGCGGCTGGAGGCGGATTTCGGGGCTCAATCGGCTGCCTCGGAGGGGCAGCTCTTGGATGAGGAAGTGGGGAGTGTGGCCCTCGAGGAGGAGCTAGAGGAAGGAGAGCTCGAGGACAAGGAGGAGCAGGCTAGAGTAGTGCGGGTCTTCCATAGGGATGAGCTGCTGGCTCTCATCGCGGAGACGCTGCGTACCCTGAACATGCCAGCCAAGGGACCGGCGGAGGATGAGACGTTGGATGATCCCCTGCTACAGGTCTTTCGGAAGTCTCAGAGAGCGTTCCCGGTGCACCGGGTATTCCAGGAGTTGATACAGGAGGAGTGGAACGTCCCGGAAGCTGCGCTCAAGGGCTCCAGAGTGTTGAGCCGGTTGTACCCGCTGGTGGACCAGATTAAGGAGGTCTTCAAGCCCCCTAAGGTAGATGCAGCCGTGGCGGAGTAATAAAGAAGACCACCATTCCAGTGGAGGGCAGCGTGGCCCTTAAGGATGCGCAGGACAGAAAGGTAGATGTGTTGCTGAGGCAGATTTTTGAGACTAATGCCCTGTCACTCCAGGCGGCTATTTGTGGGGCCTGGGTGGCCAGGGCATGCCTGCGCTGGTCACAGCAGCCCCAAGCGGGGCAGGAGGGGGTACAGTCCGGCGATGCTGCCCGCCTGGAGTTGGGGGCGGCCTATTTGTCAGACATCCATTATGATCTCATGCAAGGCTTGTCCAAGAGTATGGCGTCGGCGGTGGCAGCCAGGCGCTATCTGTGGCTCCATAATTGGGTGGCGGATAATTCCTCTAAGGCACGGTTGAGTAAGCTGCCCTTTAAGGGTCGTCTCTTGTTTGATGAGGACCTGGAGAAGTTGGTTAAAGAATTGGGCGAATCCAAGGGCGGCAAGTTGCCTGAGGACAAGCCTAAGCAGGGGCACGCAGGTCTGGCTGGCAAGGGGCAGCAGCGGGATTTTCGCAGGTTTCGTTTTCAAAGATTCAGTTCTGGACAACGAGGTAGATTTCCCGGCAGAAGCCAGGGCTTTAGGGGCTTTCGGGGAGCGGGGAGAGGATTTGAGGCGTCCTCCACTGCTCCCGCCTCCTCCTCGAACCTTAGAAAAGCGCAATGAGATCAGGCGGACCCACGGGCCTCTAGTCTCCATGGGAGGGAGGTTGCAGGAGTTCTATGCCTCCTGGGTCCACATCACGTCAGATCAGTGGGTCCTCAAAGTCATTCGAGAGGGCTATGCTCTAGAACTGCAACGGCCAGTGCGCGACGCCTTTGTACAGTCTCCCTGCAGGGCAGCGACCAAGTGCGGAGCGGTGCGGGAGACGGTACAGAGGCTGCTAGATCTCGGGGCGATAGAGCCGGTTCCGCCAGACCAATGCGGCGTCGATCGTTACTCCATTTATTTCGTGGTGCCAAAGAAGGACGGCGGTTTTCGGCTCATTCTGGACCTCAAGGGGGTAAATCGGTGTCTGCGCGTGGCCCACTTTCATATGGAGACCCCGCGGTCGGTCATTGTGGCAGTGCGGAGGGGAGAATTCCTCACCTCTTTGGATCTGTCGGAGGCATATCTTCACATTCCCATTCGGCCGGAGCATGTCAATTTTCTCCGCTTTGCGGTTCCTTTTGGTCACTTTCAGTTCCGAGCCTTGCTGTTTGGCCTGGCGACGGCCCCACGCACATTCACAAAGATCATGGTGGTGGTGGCAGCGGCCTTGCGCAGAGACGGCATTCTGGTGCACCCTTATCTGGACGATTGGTTGATCCGAGCAAAGTCCAGGAGCGAGAGCGAATGAGTAACGTCCAGGGTGGTGAGTTTTCTGGAGAGCCTGGGTTGGGTGGTCAACCAGGCAAAGAGCAATTTAGTGCCGTCTCAAGGTATAGAATACTTAGGGGCTCGGTTCGATACGGAGTCGGGGCAGGTGTTTCTCCCGCAGCAAAGGGTGCGAAGGCTTTGGACGCTTGTCTGGAAATTCCTAAAGAGAAAGGAGTCGACAGCATGGCAATACATGCAGTTGTTGGGAACAATGGCGGCGACCATAGATTTCGTGCCGTGGCGAGAGC